>OY796873.1:11945757-13368241 GCA_963680765.1 Agrochola lychnidis | reverse complement strand
TGAGAATCAGCAATACAACTCCTTAAGTTAGAACTGGCCTTAAATGTCATGATTTCATGAAATAGTAATTCTTAGGGTAATATGAACTTAGAGAGTTGTATTGATGAGTTTAATGTTTATAATTTCATAAATACATAATTGATACGGCCGCGAATCATATTTAGATCAACATACAACCTGATATTGAACTACAAATTGCGAAAAAACGTAAGAAAATTTGAATATTCGGGCTACCATGACGTTTTCACCTTTATAAAAATCGCCTCCTAGGACCAACCTTTTGGTGCTTAGTTCTGCGTCTCAAAATGATAAGTCTGTAAGTTTTTAAGCTATTGCATAGCTTTTATCGCGGGCTTTGAGCGTGGCGACCGAATCAAGAAATTCCGTAACGTAACGAAAATAAAATAAAACCTAACACCCCCCACTCCGCCTACCATGTAATGACGGTTCCTATGACAACGTGATGTTGTCATGGGAACGTAATTTTTGTTTTATGTCATCACGTCATCATCCCAAGTGTAGCGTTGACAAATAGGAAGTATGGAGGTTACAAATGCTATGCAATAGGTTTACCGCGGCAGTCCCCGAGTGCCAAACGTTTTTTTTTTTTTTACAATGTTTGACAGCCTTAGAAAATATGATACTTTTGTCTCCAAAATTGTATTTTTACAAGAACTTATTTAGGACTATTCCATGCTATGTTACGTTCAATTTCTCGATCAGCACAAAATAATTCTTAGTAAATATTAAAGATATTACTCTCAAAACATCTCTATAGCCAGCCATATAATTTTTCCAACATTTTCCCTCACTGATAACACAAATATAATATAAAGAGATTGACCAATGCCGTGGAAAATTAAATGATGTCCATTCTCAAATGGCCAGAAAGATATCGCGATAGGGTCCCGTAGGGTCATCACGCTTAAGAGCCCTTTTCTTAAGAATTTCTTACGGAATTTATCATCTCTATTGGATTATATATTGCTGAATATTGATATTATCGAATGTCGGATGTTTTCGAAAATTGTTACGGATTTTCTTCTGTTGTTCTCGAGATTATGGGATTGCTGTTATGCCGTGGGGAAGTTTTTTAGAGATTTCTGGATCATTAAACGGATGTCTCCCTTTTACATGGGACTTAGAAATAGCTGGCAAAATGTGGGTGTACTCTAGGTACACTTCTACTTAAGCCTTCAGGGAATTATAGGCGCGATGTTATATAAACGGATGTAAGGATCAAAAGATAACACCTGTTTATAGCAGGATTTTTTAAAACATTCAATCAATTTGAACGAAGATTTTTTTTATTCTGCGCAAACAAAACGCACATTAAAAAAAAATGACTTTTAGTACACATTTACAAATTAGCCAAAAGCCTCGTATTCAAGATTCAAAACTAATAAAAGTTCGATTTTTTTTGTCTATTGCTTAATGTTAGGGCCAAAGACCAAAGACAATTTACAAATTGCTTGCGTAATGTCTTCCGACAATAACAAACGACGTGTCATTGTATCTGCTAGATCCAGTGATTCCCAATTTGAATTGTTAAGACGCAGATATGTGACAGTGACCTTGAATGGTTAGCTTGCGTGTTCTGTATTGAGCTCAAGCAACGCATCGTACGTCCAGTCAGTAATAGGACTCGCCCACTAAGGAGCGCTGTCCCAAATTAGACGCATTATTAATTTATTACACGTAAAACAAAAAGTATTTTAATAAAACATGTATACTAAAAGATATACTAAAAGATACAATATTTTAATTATCTTTAAAACGGTAAAGGTTTCCGAAAAACACGCTTGATAGATTTTGCGTCATTCTCAGTTTTTTATCCGCGTTAGACATAACTTTACAAATTAATTTCACCATGTAAACATAATCAAAAATATGTCTATATTAAAATATTAGGAAAAAGCTCTAATTTAACATATATTTTTTCCAAATCACTAACACTTCTCGTTTAGACGTCATCTTCAGTATAAAATCATTAAAAGTCGGTTTTCGTCCCCTTAAGTAACGGTGTTGATCAAAATATGTATTAATGAATAGAGCGCAGCTGCATCGAAATTACGCTAGTATTCAATTCAATTATTGTTAAGAAAAAGCAACGTTTGTGAGGACAAGCATAAAACTTGCATTGCATACATACGCCATAAAATGGTCTGCACCACATTTTACTTAGTCATTTAGCTTCCCCAAAGTTCCGCAGTATTAAATTCCCTACCATCGTAAATCGAGCCCAAAAAGGACCTAGCAGGACCGAAAAATAATAAAAACAGTTTAACTTAAAAAACGTAAGCCGAGAAGGGCGTAAAAAAGGAAAAAGATAAATAAAGCCACAAGACAATACTATGCAAATGTGCGCTCGCGACTGGTCGAATGGTCGAATATAGTGCGAAATATTATGCGTGTATTGACACTTAGGACGTGCGCACAGTGACGACTTTTTTATTTTAAATATTTTTTTAAGTGCACTAGACATCGATTGTTTAACTGTAATTGCACCAATGGAGTCCTGATTTCGACATTTCGCTGCTGAGCATAGGCCTCTTCCCTTTTGTGCCATGCTTTTGTTATTTCATTGTATGCTGCACCTGTTGACGTCATCATGTCAACGCCGGTTGCCGCTGAAAACCAGCGCTGTGGCTCTGTCTCGCATATGTCTCTGGGTCGCAGTATTATGCTGAGCGATGGCCGTTTTGTGTAGATGTGACGCATATTTTCCTTCAAATTGTTATTTTCGTGTTTTTGTTTTTTCTTTGCGTCATGTTTACCGCAAATAAACTTATTTTCCTTCTTTTTCTGTAGATCCTCTACCCACCTGACTATTAGTCTGCCAACGCTATCGCTTCTCGGTTTTTAACATCCTAATCCTAATATCCTAATTCGTAATTTCCTCATTTTCGTAATAATCCTTAATTTTATAAATGCGAAAGTATGTTTGTTACGCCTTCACGCTAAAACGGCTGAACGGATTTGAATGAAATTTGGCATATGTAGATGATGCCCTGGAAAAGAACATAGGATACTTTTTTTTTTCCCACGGGATCGAGACTTATGCGGGTGCAACCGCGGGGCGCAGCTAGTATTATTTAATGCGAAAGTGAGTTTGTTTGTTTGTTTGTTACGCTTTCACACTAAAACGGCTGAACGGATTTGGATGAAATTTGGCACATATATAGATGATGCCCTGGAAAAGAACAGGATACTTTTTTTTTTCCCACGGTATCGAGACTTATGCGGGTGAAATCGCGGGGCGCAGCTAGTTATTTAATAATTATAAAACTTATCCATGATCAAAAGACCAAATTATCCTTTACCGGATTGAAAAATTTGGTCCTTGGCGCAATAATGAATCTACGCTGAGTAGAGTCAGGTCCAAAACTAAGATAATGATAATTAAACATGGTTAATTTATAAGGTGCGAAACATTAAGTTTCTAATATTGACACAGTGGTCCGCGGGTGTACAATGACGCCATATTGTTTTAGGAGAGTTTGTGTGTTTTGTTGGAAGCGCTGTGACTTTGTGATGAGGTTTGCCTACTGTGCTACCTACTCCATAGAACTTGGAGAATCATTTGAGAAGGTTGACATACCTGAAGCTTGAACCCAAAGACTGTATCACATACTAACGATAGTTTTAAAGTGAAACTTTTATTACATCGTCTCAAACTTTTTCGTCTGTGTGTTGCATGTCGCGTGACGGTCGGCCGTGGAGTAGGGATAAAGTGAAAGGCGCTCGTCAGAGCAGCCAAGGCCAATATGGCGGCGCCTATAGAAGTTTCACTTTAACCGTGGTTTCATAAAACCACACAATCCTTTTTTTTTTCCTTTTTTAGGGTGTCATACCCGAAGAGTGCCAAACGACACCCTATTACTAAGCCTCCGTTGTCCGTCTGTCTGTCAGCGGGCTGTATCTTATGAACCGTAATAGGGACAGTTGAAATTTTCACAAATTGTTTATTTATGTAGCAGCTATAAAAAGGGTGTTTTAAGCTATTGCATAGCTTTTATCGCCGGCTTTGAGGGCGGCGACCGAATCAAGAAATTCCGTAACGAAAAAAATGACGGATGAACTACGTGCCCATGACAACGTGATGTTGTCATGGGAACGTAATTTTTGTTTTATGTCATCACGTCATCATCCCAAGTGTAGCGTTGACAAATAGGAAGTATGGAGGTTACAAATGCTATGCAATAGCTTTGCCGCGGCAGTCCCCGAGTGCCACACGTTTTTTTTTTGCTAAATGTTGTACGGTGGTAAGACTCGCACTTGGCCGGTTGTTTTTTATTGTCGACTCTTTTAGATCGGTCCGTTGATAATAGTTATGAATTGATTGAAAGACATGTGAAGTAAACTAACGCTTGCAGCGGACATTCTGTAAATGACCATACTTTTGGCATCAGAACTGCAAAGAAAAATGACAGACGGATTAAACTGTAACAAAATATTTCGGAAACCACACTGGCTACTTGTTTTGTGAGCAGTGATAGCCTAATGTTGTGACCGTCGGACTGTCAAGTCATAGGTCTCGAGTTCGAACCCAAGGCACGCACCTCTGACTTTTCGGATTCATGTGCGTTTTGTATAATTTATCACTTGCTTCAAAAACGGTGAAGGAAAACATCGTGAGGAAACTTCGTGAAGCCTGTAGAGATATTTCTCGACGTCGTATAAAGCCAAGATAGAAGCCCATGGGCGGCTTTAAAACTCTTGACACCAGGGCCTCAAGTCTGCTATTACACTAGTGTTAGAATGGTCTATCATTGATTTCATAATTGTTGATTTTGACAAGTTTGGTAATCTACTAATATAATGACGTCATTATGACTTTCCAATGGTCAGCCACTGCCACTCCATTGAAAGAAATGGCACTTATTGGTAATCTCGTACATAATGACAAATGAATGACTGACTTAGGCGGTATCATTGGTCGTATTGTACGACAATGCCATTATAACACAATTCTATTACGAGACCATTGACCGACCAATGATCGACCATTATGAATTTATCAGATTACGAACTTTTAGCAAAATGACAATGGGACCGTGTTGGGATGACGAATTTATAAAAATAGCAGACTTGGGCCCCAGGTTTCTAACTAACCACACGAAAGTGGCAACTTAAACATCTTGACAAAAATTCGAAGTCAAAACTTTAACCTCAAACAAAAGTCGCAGTTGTGAACAAGTCCTATCACACTAGCAACAAAACCGAAACATTTTACAAATGTGCGACATAAACACGGAGCAATTGATCGCGTCGACAAAACGACTTATTTATGCACCGTACCCCGCCCGTAAAGTATCGGCTGGGTTTGTCGCTACGTATTGCGATTTTAAAGTATTATTATAGGGTTTTTTTAAAATAAAAACTTCTTTAAGCGCGTTGGCCATTTTTGAGATGGGAAAAAACAATTGAACTCGCGACACCGTTACGGACACCTCATTTTTGTAAACGCGATTATGCTCTTTATTTATATAACATTACGGATCAATGTTCTATGCAAGTATTTTTACTTTAAAGGTTTTGGAAGTATTTTTTTTGTAAACGCGATTATGTTCTTTATTTAGATCAGGTTACGGACCAATGTTCTATACAAGATTTCCTGCACAAAAAAATTGTTCCAGTTTCCACTTCTGTCGGCACTCCTGCACCCTAATTGCGTAATACAACACAATCACAATTTGTTTCGATTTGAAACAGATTTCTAATCCATTGCTTCATAAGTTGGAAAAAATTATCTGTTCAACAACGTAAATACGCAATGAATGTTGTTGAAATGTTAAAATGAAACAAATTTCGCGAAATTTTTTACGAAAATGAGTTACGCAATTAGGGTACAGGAGTGCCACTGGTTTTTTTTTAAGATATTGCTTTTTAGGTTTTTGTAAAATATTATGGTACCGGACCTTGCAAGTAACTTGCAAGTCAACCAATCCGCCTAGCCTTTTCCCAACTATGTTGGTGTCGGCTTCCAGTCTAACCGGATGCAGCTGAATACCAGTATTTTACATGGAACGACTGCCTATCTGACCTCCACAACCCAGTAACTGGGTAATACAATAGGTACTTACTCCTTGGTAAGTAAGACTGGTTGTCAGACTTTCAGGCTTCTGACGACCCGTAACGACTGTCAAAGATCCACGAATGACAGCCGGGACCAACGGCTTAACGTGCTTTCCGAGGCACGGAGAAGTCACTGTAGCCACCACTCATCACACCACGTTTTTGACCTTCTGATACCAAGAAACTTGGATCACAACAGTTCTCAAAAGAACTTTGGGCATAGCACGTTTTGACACTCTGAACAAGAAACAGGGAAACTGTTAGAGGAAGCACAGAACAGGAACTGTCGACGCCACACGCCACCAGACGTACTCCGGGCTTCGACCCTGTCTTCTGCCGCACGCGCGCACTACACTCACACCATCACTGGACAACGCCGCCTCGATGAATGCCGGTGCGCGTGTGTCACATATATTTATAACCGCGGTGACCACTGTCATCTACAAATGTCAGCCGGAACCAACGGCTTAACGTGCTTTCCGAGGCACAGAGGAGTCTCGGTATGTAAAGATGGTCACCCATCCACGAACCAACCCTGGCAAGCATAGCTTAACCTGATGGATCAACCCGTGCGGCTGTTTACTTAGCCACGAACTCCTCCAAGCAAGTACCTATCCTGCAAGTCATGGGCATATGAATACCGTCGAGTTATGTAAAATTGAAAAGCATTTTCTTATACATACATACATAAACTCACGCCTTCTTTCAGTGGGGGTAGGCAGGAATCATAGAACGCCATCTGCTAAGATTTTTATATACTCCTTCAACTTTGTTTACGTTCATACATCTGGTCTTACAAGCACGCTGGTTGTCAGTACTTGCAACATTGAGAAAAGTTATATTTCTCTAACTGACCCGACAGACGTTGTCCTGTCTTAACTATGTTTGCAGCGCGCATTCTGTCAATCGCGCCAACTGTCAAACAACTGACAGTTATGTCAAAAGCGGTTACTTTAGAAAAGTTAATATGGTCGTTAAGTTTTCTAAAATTTTCTAATTTTTCGCGCACTTTTCTTAATTGTTCCTTTCATAAGAACCTTCTTCTGACAATATTTCACAAAAAAAAAAGAATTAGCGAAATCGGTCCAGTCGCTCACGCGTGATCCTGCGACCAAGGGAAATGAATGTTTTTTTTTAATATGTATTCATTTTAATATAATATAAAAATATATCAATAGGTAATTCAATAGGTATATAGCAGTGATAGCCTAGTGGTGCGACCGTCGGACTGCCAAGTCATGGGTCTCGAGTTCGAACCCAAGACGCACCTCTGATTTTTCGGATTCATGTGCGTAGTGTAGGTAATTGTATAATTATCACTTGCTTCAAAAAACGGTGAAGGAAAACATCGTGAGGAAACTTCTTGAAGCCTGAGAGATATTTTTGGACGACATGTGAAGCCAAGTCAGAGGCCCATGGGCGGCGTAAAAACTCTCACACTAGTTTAGTCACTAACCACACGAATAGGTATTTTAATAGAAAATCGGTTTGAATAGATTCGTAGATTCTCATCTTTACAACGTAAATTGATTCTCTAACACGCCAAGAACAAAATCCTTACAATATCACCTGCAGACATAATTCTATTTTAAGATACAGGCTGATCCAGAAAATAAATAACCTGGCCATGCGTGTGGGCAGTATTTATCGTCGGCACTTCGTCCTGGGACGAGCAATGAATCACCTTGTATAAGGCACGCGATGCCTCGCGTTTGGGTGTTGATGGATCTCTTGTTCAAGCTACCGTCGAGCTGGGGTGTTCACTTTTGATTTATTTGGCAGGTTTTTGACTGGATTTGACGTGGGACTTGGGAGATAGTATTACGTTTAGTTGAAAGATGTTGTTTGATTTAATTGAATAGCTATTGATCATTTTAGTACCAAGATACAAGTCAGGTTTCAGTTCTTAAGGTTTCTCTCAGGGAATAGTGGCCTCTTGTCTTTTTAGGGTTTTGTACCTTTTTTTTTTTGGTGGGAAATTATCAAATAACTTCTCCCGCTCTGGGTGGAGCGGGAGGGCGTGTCAGACTCTTACTGACTAAAACCCACCCGTGTTCCTTCCGTTCCCCTGTTGCCGGGGGCCACAATGTCCCTATCGGTTTTCTTCGAACCCCCGGCCGGCAATGGCCCTAGCGGAGCCCGTCCATTCTGCTGACATCTCTTTGAGGCGCGCGTGGAACACAACGCGCCGTCGACCCGGGCTTGTTCCTTATCGGACTGCGAGCTACCCATTGCTCAACGTTCGCTAGCCCGCGCCTACGGTGGCCGGAAAAGAAAAAACGGAACCTTTATAGGATCACTCGTGTGTCTGTCTGTCCGTCTGTCACAGCCAATTTGCTCCGAATCTAACGAACCAATTAAGTTGAAATTTGGTACACATATGTATTTCTGTGACGCAAACACGAACGTGTAATGTAAATAAATAAATTTTGAATATAGGGGTATATATACACTTTTGGGGACAAACATGAAAATTAACAAAAAAAGTTTTTGCAAACTGTAAGTACCCTGTGATATGATATATCAAATGAAAGAGCTTATTCAAATAATATTTTATAATTTTTTTAAATATATACTTTGAAAGATATTTGAGAAAGTAGATGATAATTTACCATTTCCTCCCACCCTTATCTCTGAACTTAGTGGGCCAAAAATTAAAAAAAAATACAGAGAATTGTTCTTCGCTCATAGATTACAGGAAAATATATAAGAAGTCCATGGTCTTAAAATAACATTGTAAATTTCTCAATATTGTGCGTGCAAACTTACATTTGCCGTTGGAATGTATAGGAACATGAACATGTATTTCAACTACAATGTTAAGTTTTTGCGGCGGTGGTGGCGGAGCGCTTGCCCCGGCCTCTGGCCTCGGCGGGTGGAGCGCAGGCCCTGCTCCCAGCTCAGTGTTCGGCCGGCTTGCTAGCCGCCGCACATACGACACAGTGCGGCGTGGCGTTACACGAGCCGGCCTTGTGACCGGGCTGACCACAGCGGAAGCAGAGGTCACTGCGGTCCACCTCCGAGGTGCATTTGACCCCCACGTGGTGGCCAACCTGGCAGCGGAAGCACCTCAGAGGTCTGGGCTCCAGCAGTTTGACCTGCGCCGAAACCCAGCCCACCAAAAGCCTTTGGCCCTCCCCGGCTATCTTTTTGGCCGCCATCACGGGGCAGCTAACCCTGATGGCTTGCATCCCCGTGTGATCAGGTGCCTGCCTTGATCTGCTCGACAGAGCACCCTCCAGCATTAGCGACGGCGGCCACCACCTTTGCCTCCGTCACGGAGTCGTCCAGGCCCTGAATGCGCAAGTTAGCGCACTTGGTAGGCCTGGAGACTCGGGCCTCGTCCGCATTTAGGGCTGCCCTGAGCTTATCAGCCAGAGCGTCAGCGGCGGGGCCACTGGCCGCACCAGGGACCTCCAGCATCCGGGCCCCGGTTGCCGTGATTTTCACCTTTATTCCCTTTTTGGCGCCGATCTCCTCCAGGTCCATCACCTTGTCCACCGTCGCGAACACGTGCTGGTAGGACACGCCCCTTTTCTCCGCTTCCGGCTGCAGTGTGACCACCACAGCTGCGGACTTCGGGGCGCGGAACCTAGCCGCGGCACTTCACTCTTTGCGCCGCTGCCGCCTCGCCTTCTTTTTGGCCGCCCTTGCCTCCTTACTGGCCTTCTTCTTCTTCCCGGCTACTTGCCATCCGACGTCGGCCGGAGGAGAAGATTTTGGAGGCGGAGGTGGTCGTTTCGCCGCCGCCTGGGCCGGAGCCCTCGCCGTCAGGCCTGCCCCTGCCTGCCTTGGCCTGGCTTGGACGCGGCAGATGCGGCGGCGGCATACGAAGCCGCCTTCCGCTGGTCCAAAGCCGGCTGGCTCGCCGCTAGCGGGGGGCGCAAGACGATGGCCTCTAGGGCGGAGAACCTACTCCGCAGGGCAGCCATCTCCTGCTGCACCAGGGCCAGAACCCGGTCCTCAGCAGGCACAGGCACGGGCCCCTGCCCATGCCACTCCCCTCCCTGCGGCGCCTCCCGGGGGGCGGCTGCTCGCAGCCCAGCCAGGTCCGCTCGAAGCTTCTCGTTCTCCTTTCGGAGAAGCTCCATGGCGGTAGTCAACTTTGCGACCTCCGCCCGCATCTCGGACATACCGTCCGACGGAGGCCCAAAGTGCAACTCCTTCGCTGCCGCCAAAAAACAACGGATCCCTTCATTGTGTGTATTCCGACACGCACTTGGCCGGTTTTTCTCCTCGTATCGACAATAACCAAGGCATAGGACTGGTCGATGAAGCGACGCTTGGTTCCGGCCTTTTGGCTGAAATGATGATGATTTTATGTCGTCAAAAGTTAGTACGACAATTATCCGTGCGCGACTGGTTGTCACAGCCTGATATAAGTAAGTGGTGAGACGGGGGAGGACGTCATTGATAAAATTGGCAGACTGAGTTAGCTTAGCCTTTCTCTGCACCCCCGGCTCACCGCTCACATACCTCTGGCGATAGCTTCCAAGTTAGTAAGAACAGTGTCAGGATTCTTCAAAGTGCGCCTGACGCACTTAAGAATCATGCCTCCTGGCGGTTCTTAAGATGAGGTTCCCTAAATTCTATGTTAATTTGCATTAATATTCTGAAAAAGTCACGCATACAATCAAAATGGAACTTTAATATATGATTTATTGCATCTTTTTCTTTCCAAATATAAGACGGTTACGTAATTGGAACATTTTCACTCGATTCATTTTTTATTCGGAAATTATGTCTTTTTTAAAAGATTATTTGAAACAAAAACAAGATTACTCGGCTTTTATGTCTTAAATAATTATTGACAATAAGAAAATGTAGTTTATTATCCAAATATAAGATATTTTTTCTCTAAATCAATTATTATTTTAGTTATAAACGAAATAACAATTGAGACTTACGACATTTAGTTCCGTGCTGAAACACGACCAAAGAGCGCACGCGATATTAAACTTTATTACTGAAGTGTTAGCGTTTAACACATAGTGGAGTGGTGACCGTGCATGGGGGCGGAGTTTGCGTAGAAATTGTCTTTGGAGTGCCTGGTCTTAACTACATTACTATTAAATTGCTAACTTCTGACATCAATCACTTACGTTTATACGTTACCCAAGGTCCCAAAAACAAAATTTCTGATACGTATCCATTTCAGTCTCCAATCACGGCTATGTACTTGCGTGAGCCAACGAAGCATAATTTTTTCCGTCCCAACGGTGACAGTTTCATTAAAGTCAGCCAACCATGTACTACATTTACAAGTAAAATACCTCTGAACTGGTCGAGATGGCTCTACGAAAATATAGTCGAGAAAGTGCTGGTACTGTTTTAGCAAAATCTGTAAATATAGTCCGTTCAGAAAGTATCGGATGATCGTGTAAACAAACTTGTGCGCGTTAAATTCTTACGCAAACTCTCACTACAGGGAATTAGTAACATGGTCATCTGTATTTATGGTTTATCACCACTTTTTTTTACAATTATTGCTTGAATAACATTAAATATTATATTTGCATAAACATTTAGGACTAGTATTGTATTCATTTTATTTTTGATTTGTTATTTCACTATATATGATACACCGGTTGACGTCATCACGTCAGCGCCGGCTATCGCTGGAAATGAGCGCTGGGGCTCTGTCTCGCATGGTCGCAGCTTTATGCTGAGCGATGGCCGTATTGCGTGGATGTGACGCATATTTTCCCCTATTCGTTATTTACGTGTTTTTTTTAATCTTTCTTTGTGTCATGTTTACCACAAATAAACGAATTTTCTTTCGTTTTTTCTTTCTAATTGTTTTTGAAAAAACATCAACGAAAATTGGGGTTGTAACATTAATCTCAATTAGTTAATCGATTCAGGCGTGACCTTGCGGAAATCCAATATAAAATACAATAGACATGGATATATTTAGTAACCTGTTCCGCTTTGCTATTTCTAAAGAGCCATAAAAAACCCTAAAAGAAATCGACACGTGTTTTACCTCTCAACGAGGCATCCTCAGGATGACGATTGAATTGTCGCGAACTCGAACACGTCGTGTTGCCACACCGAGCGCTAAACGCTGCGTTTAGCACTAATTCAACTACAACTAAGGCCCATGGAGTAAATACACAAATCAAGTTAAGTAAGCAACTTTAAAAACATAAATTTCTGAATGTACTTTTAATATTTGTGAAATTCGGAAACACGGTGCGAAACAACAGTGTTGTCGAGTCAATCATGCATTATTCAAACCTGTACATTTTTAAACATTTTCGAAACTGTTGCTTGTTTTGTATCCAACGTACAACACCTCTAGGTATAGAGCATTTTTCAGACACGATTAATTTATGGTTGATCGTATTTTTTAACTCAAAGCGCGGGCTGTGATAGCCTACTGGTGTGACCGTCCGACTACCAAGTCATAGGTCGAGTTCGAACCCAAGGCACGCACCTCTGACTTTTCGGATTCAAGTGCGTATTGTATAATGTTAGGTTTCAATTTATAAATACGTAATTGTTGGATATTGTACTGGCAACACCCAAAGATTCGATGTGTCAGAACGTAGAGCAAGAACGGCCTTCTGGGTTGGGCGCTCGTGACGGTAAGATGTGCTTGGTGGCTATGTCGGTAAAAAGATAGATTGGCATGAAATCTACTGTAAATTAAGGTAACCTATTAGTTTCATGATAAATATTAAAATACGGATTGAATTGTGATATTATGTGGGGAATAGGAGATGTGATGGTATGGTGTAGAATATTGAATTTCATGTTGGCAAAGAAATATAAATGACTGACAAAATATCTTGGTGTTTCATATTATTTTCCTTATCCCTGAAATATTGTAAATATGTAGTTTTATTAAACAGTTTTAGATTATGATATTGGGGTAACGACTTTAAGATTCATTTGGGAATTAGTATCTATTTTGAGTTTAAATAATTATATTCGGAATTAAATTAGTTATTTTAAAGTAAGGATGGTTCTTATTTCAATAATAAATCACAAGCTTCAAAACGGTGTAGGAAAACATCGTGAGGAAACCGGCATGACTTCTCGACGGCAAGTGAAGCTAAGTCAGAGGCCCATGGGCAGCTTTAAAACTCTGACACCTGGTTGATCACTAACCACAAGACAAAAATAAAAAACAGTGGCACTCCGGGAGTGCCGACAGAAGTGAAAACTTGAACAATTTTATTGTACATAGAACATTGATCCGTAACGTAATATAAATAAAGAGCACAATCAAGTTTACAAAAATGAGGTGTCTGTAACGGTGTCGCGAATTCAATTGTTTTTTCCCATCTCAAAAATGCCCAACGCGCGTAAAGAAGTATTCATTTAAAAAAAAAACGTGTGGCACTCGGGGACTGCCGCGGTAAAGCTATTGCATAGCATTTGTAACCTCCATACTTCCTATTTATCATTGTCAATGCTACACTTGGGATGATGTGATGACATAAAACAAAAATTACGTTCCCATGACAACATCACGTTTCCCATGACAACATCACGTTGTCATGGGAACCGTCATTACATGGTAGGCGGAGTGGGGGGTGTTAGGTTTTATTTTCGTTACGTTACGGAATTTCTTGATTCGGTCGCCGTGCTCAAAGCCCGCGATAAAAGCTATGCAATAGCTTAAAAACTCGTAGCACAAGGCACCTGTCCCACCACGCGTTTAGAGAGAAGCAAGTAATGGGCAGCGAGTGCGCGACGGCGAAGAACGATTACTCACTTGTATGCATATGTACGAATTGTGAGTCTCTCAGCGAGTGTTCTGCTCGCCAAGAAAGAGTAGGAGTACTCTCTTTGATAGCTCTTACCACTGCGATAAAGAAGTACTCGCCGACTGTGTGAACAGTCAACGATCAAGTGTTAATATCGGTATCTCTTTTACTTACACGGTACTACAATCTTTTGTACGTTTCTTGAGTGAGGAAATCGTTGATAGCCAGTCGCTTCCTCGTCGGCGGCGGGTGTGACAGAAAGCGAGAAAGGTTAATAGAACAAGACAAGCAGCATTAAAATAGTTATTTACTCTACAAGTGCGAAAAGTAGGTGATTTTTGACGTCTGTATAAACCGACATGAGTCGGAAATCATCTTACGCACGTGTATCATACAATACAACGTTTCGAGCGAATCTTACAGTGGTCGCATATGATATCTAACATCTTGGTTGACGTACATAAATAATATAAAAAATATTCTTCATCATCATCGCCATCGTCATGACTTTGACCATTGTCATTGCCATCGCCATCGTTATCGTTATCGTCATCGCCATCGCCATCGTCATCGCCATTGACGTCATCGTTATTCATTATCATCTAATTTGTAAAACTTTTCTCAAATAATAAAACTCTGCGTCGGGCTGACGACGAAGCTAAAAATAAAAAATAAAAACAATAATAAAAAGCACTAGTCAAAAAAGTGACATTTTCCGCCCAGTTTGGCCTCCTTGGAAAACGCTTTCTTCGAACACATGCATTGTAAAAAAATTGTCTTCTTTATTTGAAATTCTGTTTACTGCGATGTTTTATGAAAAAAAAAAATGTACAAGAACGGCCATCTTGTCTGTGACAACAAAGAAGGAAAATTCTGTGTAGGTAGTAAAATAGGATTATGTTATTCAATAGAAATACAGGTCAGCCTACAAGTTTCTTTAAGATACAACATTTATATTCGCTACCTATTTTCCTGTTTGAATATCAAAGGAAAACTTCTTTATTTACCTAAGAATAAAAGAGTTCTTTTATAAAACTTCAAGGGAAAAAAAAGATAAAAAGTCTGGAAATTTCGGGATCTTTCACAGAAGTTGGTCAAGAATTGTGTATACAAAAATATTTTTTATCGTTAAACACTAAAACAACTTTTGAAAGGTTATTTATCTTTGTTAGAGGAAACAAATTGTAATTTTGTTATTTTGAATAAGTTAAATTTAGATAAAATTGACGCTGTGCTACAAAATATATAAGAGAACGACACAATACGACTAAACGACGAAATATGACATATAATTCAATTTTTATTTAATTTAACTTTAAGGTGTTCAATTTAATTTTTGTTTAATTCCAATACGAAGTAAGTTGACTGCAAAAGAATTGTGTACAGTATAAATTACTATTGATTCATAATTAAATTGTAATTAGTTAATCAATTTTCATATTGACATAGTTTATCATTATTTATATGACTGAGATAACATCTCTAGTGTATTATTTTTTTGTACTTTTGCATGCCGTTTGGTTAAATATGGCTGTTGCTAATTATATTTTTTATGTCACCGAGTTTTGTACTTACCCATATTTGCAAAATAAATATCTTATCTTATCTTAACGCCTGGCGGTCGGCGTAGCAACACGCCGTGTTCGGGTTCGCGACAAGTCAATCGTCATCCTGAGTATGCCTCGTTGAGAGGTGAAACACGTGTCGATTTCTTACAGGGTTTTTTATGACTCTTTGGGAATAGTTAAGCGGCATAGGTTACTAAATTTATCTACGACAATCGTTTTATAATGTATTTCCGCAAGGTCACGCCTGAATCAATTAATTATACAAATATATTTCAATCTGAAAGGTAAAGAACCGAAAACATTAGGACCATTTTATCTCTTGAATGAATCTCCTGAAGTCCTTCAAATGTATTTTTCTGATACCTGCCTGATTTTTTATTTATTTGTACTAAACTTAATTTTTTTGTTCCAGGTAAGTTCTGATGGCAGTTATTATATTATTTAACGAAAAATAAACATTTTATGGTCTTGTAAGTACAATTATACCTTAGTATTGAACTTATTTTTTTGCAGATTATAAAATCGGTAATACAGCGTGAGTCTTCATAATGTGCACATATCGAAATGAGGGAATCTATGCTTAATTTTATCGACGGAAAAAATGGTAAAAAAAAATTTTTGAATTTTTTTTGCATCAAAAAAATCTTTTTTTTATATTCTCTTGGGCATCTTATTTATGAATTTTACAATTATTGAAAAATTGATGAATAAAATACAGATTTTTGCTAAAAAAACATGTTTATTTTCAATTGAGGGTAGTTTTTTTTCTCAATTTTAATTTTGTGTGGACGCCTACTTACCTCCAATCATTATGAAATTTGTTTTATCACGATAGCTAATTCAGTTTAAAAGTTACACAGTTTTGTTACAATTTTTTTTAATTCCATAAAAGTATAAAAAAATATTTAGATTTTTTAAATATTTTTTCTGTCATTAAAATTAAGCATAGATTCCCTCATTTCGATATGTGCAGATTATGAAGAATCACACTGTATATTTTCATGTGGCGAAATGTGGGTAAGGTTTAGGTGTCCGGCTTTTTACAATCGTGTCCAGCCAAATATACAGAAGTCCGGCTTTTATTAGGCTTTTGGTCAACCCCGCCCCGACAATAGATGCCTGATTACTGATTGTTTTAATTACTTTCAATGTAATGAAGAAAGCTAATTATTGATTGTTAAGAAGTTACAAATTACTTTGGTAAGAACAAAATGTGGTTCGAATCATAATTAAGAGTAGATTAAGTCTCAAATGAATAACAGTAATAAATACACAAATAAAAGTTTTTTTTTTTTCTTTTAAAAACCAGTGTCAGGGCAAAATGTCCGGCTAAATATGAATCGGTGTCCGGTATTTTTTATTTTTGGGGCTGACAACCCTAAATGTGGGTGTACTATAGGTACACCTCTGCCTAACACTTCGGAGAAACAAGGCGTGTTGTTATGTGTTTTGTGAACTTATGTGTATTGTGAACAATGTAGGTAACATCAAGGAAGAACATAATTAAAAAAATATAAAAACTTTATTCATATAAAAAGGTAAAACACTAAATACTAATTTGCTTAAATCGACGAAAAATTCAACTATGTTATGTGCCTGAACTAGGTCATCCTGTGTTTCAGGCGAGGCAAGGTAAAATAACATTTCTAAATAATCACATTAATTATAAAAATCTAGTCATCTAATAGGTATGTAAAAAAGTGTAAATAGTACAATAAATCCTACTTGCTAAAATCTTAGTAACTATCCTTACTTAGTTAAACTTAATTAGCACAATATTTAATTTATTTAAGTACAATTAATAGTTTCTCTGTATCTTCATAGGACATACTTTGAAGAGCTACCTTGAGAGTTCTTTTACAATTATTATAATTTAGAGAATAAATTGTTTCTCACACCAACCTATAATAATACAATTTCTATAGATTTTTTATCTCACTCATATTATACGAGCCTTAAATGATCCCATATTTTTAACGCGTACTAAACTATATCTTAGCCATTCCAATCAAACTTACCCTGTATCTTAAAAAAAATGGTCCTAAGGTCCAAAATCGAATGGCAAGCCCACCCAATGAAATACCCATAAGGACTGCGATTACGTATTCAAGTTTCGTCATAAGAACAATAATATTCCATAAACATAACTTTTTTATGATATGATACATGTTGTTATGGGAATAAGCTATCATTTATGTAAGAAATGTCATAATTTACGAGGTTTTTATACACAATATTGTTTTATATTGGTACTGTATATATTTTGCCGTTTATATTGAAGAAGTTTATATTAAGGAAGTTTTCGATATACTTACTAAGTTCCGTATACATAATATAATCAATCAATGCTATTGCCAATTGGTGCCTCCCTGAAACTTTCAGGTTACGTCTTTGAAAAACATTTGAAGTGAAAACTTCTTTAGGCGCGTTGGGCATTTTTGAGATGGGAAAAAACAATTGAACTCGCGATACCGTTACCGACACCTCATTAAAAGTATTTCCTGCACAATAAAATTGTTCAAGTTTTCACTTCTGTCGGCACTCACAGAGTGAATTTTTTATTCTTCTTCTGTCGTATCAGAGGCTTTTTAGGGTTCCGTAGTAAACAAGGAACCCTTATAGTTTCGTCATGTCCGTCTGTCTGTCTGTCTGTCTGTCCGCGGTCTAGCTTCGAGACCTTTAGTACTAGAAAGTTGTAATTTGGCATAGGTATACATATTAATTACGCCGATAAAGTGGTAAAACAAAATTATGAAAAACATTTTTTTTAGGTTACCTCTCATACACGTAAAGTGGTAATGTTTATTTTTTTACCCCATAGTGAGGGGTATTATTGGAAAGGTCCTTCAAAAATATTGTGAGTTTGTGAAAACCATTTTTGGATTCAGGGATTCGTTTGCGAAATATTAAGCTTTGAAGTGCTAATTTTTGTTAGAGTCAAGTGTCCCCCCCCTGCCGGCTAAATGGTTGGTTTTGGGTATGTGAAAAAAATCACAACAGTAGCTGATGTAACGAAATTAAAAGGAAAACTATCACAGCTAAGTAGACTCTACAGGTTAACGAGTAATAATTGACCAACTTAACTTTGCAGTTGCAAAAACATGTTTTCCCATACATTCCGTATGGGAGAACATATTTTTCAACTACAAAGTTAAGTTTGTTTTTGGGATAAATTCATCCCAACTACGGAACCCTTCATTGTTCGTGGTCCGACACGCACTTGGCCGGTTTTTGTTATTATTTTACATTAAATTTTGGACACAAGGTGGACTGATGACCTTGTGAAGGCCGCAGGAATCCGCTGGATGCGGGAAGCACAGAACCGGGCGAAGTGGCGGTGCTTGGGGGAGGCCTATGTCCAGCAGTGGACGTCTTTCGGCTGAAATGATGATCATGATTAAATTTGAATACCACTACTAACAGTTTTGTGAAACTGAAAACTGGTCTAGAACCATCTAATAGTCTCAACCGGCGTGCGTGTATGACCAGATGTATGAACGTAAACGAGGCAAAAGGAGTATGTAAGGATCGTAGCAGGAGGTGTTCTGTAGGCTCTTTTTTTTTTTTTTTTGGGTGGGAAATGATCAAATAACTTCTCCCGCTCTGGGCGGAGCGGGAGGGCGTGTCAGACTCTTACTGACTAAAACCCACCCGTGTTCCTTCAGTTGCCGTGTTGCCAGGGGGCCACGATTTCCCTATCGGTTTTCTTCGAACCCCCGGCAGGCATTGGCCCTAGCGGACCCCGTCAATTCTGCTGACATCTCTTTGAGGCGCGCGTGGAACACAACGCGCCGTCGACCCGGGCTTGGTCCTTATCGGACGGCGAGCTACCCATTGCTCACCGTCCGCAAGCCCGCGCCTACGGTGGCCGGAAATCCTCTCGTGACTCCCGACGCCCAGGGCGTCTCCTGCTGCGGCGGTTAGGGGCGCGAGGGCGCGAAATTTGCCTTTCCCTCACGCGCTCCGTCTCCTCCTTCGCGAGCATTACTGCTTCGCAGAACGAGGTGACGGCCTGCCATTTCCTCTCGCTCCGTAGCATGGCCCGAATCAGGGCCGGACGCGAGAGATCACCGCCGCCGATCGCTTCCACGAGGACACGGCGATGCTCTGCCCAAGCCGGGCAGACCTCTACCGTATGCTCCACCGTGTCCTCCGGGCGATCCACACAGTGATGACACCCGGGCGTTTCCTCCCGCTTTATCCTGAACAGGTACCTCCCGAAACAGCCGTGTCCGGTGAGCACCTGTGTCAGGCGGAAGGTGAGGACGCCGTGGCGCCTCTCTAGCCACTCCTCAAAGAGGGGTCTTATCGCCGCAATTGCGGCGTGCCCAGCGCTGGGTTGCGACAATCGCACTCTCCATTCCGCCATGAGATCCCGCCGGAGCTCTGTCCGCTGTGCCGCAACTTCTTGCGGCATCGGAGTTAAGCCCCGGCGTTTCGCCTCCTCGCGCCACTCCCAAATGTGCGCGAGGACTTCTGTAGGTTCTGCCTACCCCATTAGGAAGACGGTGGTAGAATCCTCTAATAATAACAAATCTGAGCAAGTGCTTGTTTCTTACCGGTTAGACAAGAGGCCTCATCGTAAATGGCAAAGGCTTTGAGTCAGTAATAATTTGATGTTTAGATAGTGCAATCCACGAAGACGCGCCCCACTCCGCGATTACTGTACTGTAAGCTGAACTCTAGTACGGCGCGGAGCGGAGTGGGGCACGTCTTCGTGGATTGCACTATCTATATGTATGTATGGAGTGCATCATTTGTCTTCTCCCTGACCCTTGCTCGAAAACGAGGTGCCAGCAGTTGTTGCCGCTGAGCACGTAGCTTTAAATTCCCCGATTAATAATCATGATCAAAACTTTGATCCAGCCCGTCCCATCTTTGATGTCCTCCCTCCGGTAAACGCCCTAAGCCGAGGTTCGTACCCCACAGGGGGTGCCTAGTTTATAAGTTTAATTTATAAGTCCCTGGCTGGAGGCTTTGAGTGTAGCAGCTTAAGGCACCCACAGGTTTGCTCGGTTAAATAGTCATGGCCTCAGAGGCCAGCTATGAGATGCCCTACAGGAAAAAAAAAATCTTTTGTCTACTGGTCGCTAGCACTAATTCTGAGAAGAGGTTGTGGATTCGATTCTCAGGTCGTGCAAAATGTTATTTGTTTTTTTCTCCAAGCAGCCCGGAGTCTGGATTTGTGCCCGGTTGATGGCAATAGGCTCGCCCCCTATTACATGGGACTTGGCAAAATGTGGATGTGCTTCAGGTACACCTCTGTCTAACCCGTCGGGGATTATAGACATGATGTTATGTTATAATTGAATTTAAGTTGATACATTATGTTGGTCCTTTCATCCGCGAAAAGACCAAATTGCTGTAAATGTACTTACATCCGACAAATAACATCACTACTGTCAATAAACTCTACAGACAATAAGTTACCTGAACATAGCACCTAAAAACGCAGACCTAACATTTCGGAGCCGAAGTTAGGATTCAAGAAAGCCAATCACGTCCCATTTATCGTGTTACCCCACTTCGTAGTTCGCTTTAAAACTGCGAACGACACTGCACCGACACTTAGAATTCTCACACATCGGTCTCACCTTCACTTATCAAATCCATTCTTCATCGAACACCGTTTCCCCATCCCTAGCTTCGATATCCATTGCTGTTTTTGTACCAGTCTATTCGAAAATTTCTGGTCCTTCCAGCGCAATATATGGTGAATTTCGGTGAAAGTGCCGTATGTAGTTGGAGAGTTTGATGTCGTGGTACGAAGGCTTCCTTCCTCCGTTGATTGTATTTGCACAGTACAGTCAATAGGACTTAATTTTCTCGGAGCTACGTTCTTCTGGCATTTTATTTGTAGTTTGTCGCAGTATTGAATCGTATAGGGATGTATTGCGTTTCGTATGTACGGTTTTAGTGTCTATTTGTCTTGGTCGGATTGTATTCAAGTTGCTAGTGGATTTTTCGCGTTTAGTTATTTTTCGTTTCGTTCTTTTTTGGATGGTTTGAGATTGGAACTACCTACATTATTAATGTTTGTTGCAAATGCGGACTTAGCGTAAACAATATTTTTGAGTATTTAGGCATACTTGCGTTCATTTTAAATAAGTTGGTAAATAATAAAGGTAACTTGATTTAATAGGATCATAATTATCCTTTAAAGGCCTCTTTCAGATATGGTTAAGATCCTACAAAAAACTATAAATACAAAAGCTTGTGAGGATGGGTGGATGTTTGTGACTCTTTCACGCAAAACCTACCGAACGGATTTAGATGAAATTTGGCACAAAGATAGTTTATAACCTGGATTAACACATAGGATACTTTTTATCTCGATATTCGCACGGGATCGAGACTTATGCGGGTGAAACCGAAGGGCGCTGCTAGTTAGCACTAAATAAATAATGCTTTCAATTAAACCAAACCCGACTCCCATTCAAATCCTTCCAATCCACCTTTCACTTAAACATCAAATAAAACGCATAAATTATCGTCAAAATGGCGACTTCCATTCCACATCACTCCCTGTTACCGTCGCACCCTGACAGCAGAAAACAACGTCAATACATCAACCTTTAAAAGTAAACTCTTGATGTATTTATAGTCCAAACAAAGCCCAATTGATACCAACGAGGAGCGATCCCAAGAAATCCCCGATACGGCCTGGACGCACGTCTAGTTTTACACATCCAATTCAAAAAACCTTTAAAACCATACAATTTCCACGTACAAGAAGACCA
Source organism: Agrochola lychnidis (assembly GCA_963680765.1). Classification (NCBI taxonomy): domain Eukaryota; kingdom Metazoa; phylum Arthropoda; class Insecta; order Lepidoptera; family Noctuidae; genus Agrochola; species Agrochola lychnidis. Next base: position 13,346,137 of record OY796873.1, on the reverse strand, counting down.
ACGTAAACTGGACATTTCACATGTCTTGTTGCACCATCCGACTCAACTTGATCCCTTTGAGCGTACAAAAGCAAAGAGCAAACAGGTCAATCTTCTCTGGCCGTCTATAGGGCTGGTCCAACTAGATTCCCAACAACATTCGAAGGTAATTGTGATCATGAATCAATCCTATCTCGAAATCCTTTCAAGGCGCACTATTCAAACGACATCTCCTTACTGTTCGGTATACATTGCTGCTTATGCAATGCATTGTTCTCTTTTACTGAATGCGGGAGAAGTAATGGATGTCGGAATTTTAGATTTTTCATGAATTGTTCATGGTGTTGGTATGGGGAATAAAGTCGAATGGATGTGTATGGGAAAACGATAGTTTAGGAAGCTAATATAAGGGAATTCCGGTGATATTGTTAGAGCCCTTATTGGTTGTAAATGCTACTGTGGATAGAAGACGGAGATTTATTGCAGGGCTCGTCTCGGTGACAGGGAATTAGCACCTAACTGGTATTTATTTAAGGGTCATAATAGGACTTCGTGGTTGGTCTACCAATTAGTAAACAGCAGAAAAGTGTCGTTTGCTTATTGTCTTATCTATACTAACTTATTTTAAAAAAAAACGTGTGGCACTCGGGGACTGCCGCGGTAAAGCTATTGCATAGCATTTGTAACCTCCATACTTCCTATTTGTCAACGCTACACTTGGGATGATGACGTGATGACATAACACAAAAATTGCGTTCCCATGACATCACGTTGTCATGGGAACCGTCATTACATGGTAGGCGGAGTGGAGGGTGTTAGGTTTTTTTCGTTACGAAATTTCTTGATTCGGACGCCGCGCTCAAAGCCCGCGATAAAAGCTATGCAATAGCTTAATTATAAAAAAGAAAAATTTCTGAGTTTGTATGCAGGGTGTAAACTCAGGAACTGCTGGTTCGATTCCGAAAATTCACCAATAGGAATTTAAAGTATTGCAGAGTGTCATAGGATATATTTTATGTTAAAACAATAAATTTCACGCGGGATATTAGCAAATAAGTGGTGTTCTTTGAAAAAGTTTTCTTTTTTAGTACTTTAGAGGCATGAGGAACAGAGTATAAAGTTCACTCATCCTCTATAGAAAAGGGAGGATCCTCCGATCAGATGGGTGTCGTGTCTGGCAGGTAACTGCCCAACGATTGATGTCGGGGAAGTTATATACATACCTATATGATGTTCTCGCGGTAAACTCTAATAGCGCGATGCAGGATTTGTGTGACGTCAGTACCCTAATTGCGTAATACAACACAATCACAATTTGTTTCGATTTGAAACAGATTGCTAATCCATTGGTTCATAAGTTGGAAAAAGAAATCTGCTCACCAGCGTAAATAACGCAATGAATGTTGATGAACTGTCAAAATAAAACAAATTAGGCAAAATTGCTTACGAAAATAAGTTACGCAATTAGGGTACAGGTCTTTGATGCGTAGTTTGCGTATGGCGATTTAGATGCTGGCACAGTACTATGCACTAGCAACTTTATTTTTTAAGATATAACAAAATTTATAACATGTACTGGGTAGGTAAGTACATATAACAAAATATTATTTCAGTACCTACACACATATCGAGGACCGAAAATAAAACAATATTATCGAAAGTCCTAAATCAAGTTATAGGTAATAACAAGAAACTCGAACAAAATATATAAATATTGGAAAGAAATGTGACAAGAACGGAACTAAGGTTAGATATAAGAGTAAGTAGTTTTCCTAGTTGCTCACATACAATGATATTATCTAATATTGATATTACGAGTTATTCGTACGTTGGCACAGATTAGTACAGATGAGACACTCCGCAAAAGCATTTAAATAAAAAGCGACTCTTGCTGCCACACAATAAAGTGCAATTCACGTCGCACAGCGTTAATAGGCCTGCGTCCAAAATTTTTTTTCCGTCTTGTTGATTATTAAAAAATATTGAACACGTATTTTTTCTTTTTTGACGTAATCAAAAGATTACGGCGATACATTGAGTTAAAATGTGACATGACCACACCTTGCTAGATTTAATACTGCGTTGTGACGTAGCAAGCCCCCACTCCCCAACTTTAATGCTTGTTTCCTAAGTTATTTTTGATTCAAATGATAAAGCAAAAAATACGTGTCTAATATTTTTTTATTTTCTGATAGACCGACTAAATAGAATTTCTTTTTTTTACCTAAGCAACTACCCTACTACCTACAGTCATATTGTTATTCACCTAGAAGTTGCCTCTCTTTCTATTGCGTAACTCTTATATCTTCTGACTACGTTCCGCCCACTGAATTCGACAAGTCGATCCCGCAGCGTACCTACTTGTAGTTTCATACCTAAAATGCAGAGTGTCCCATCTGTTTTACTTATCTGTGACGTTAGTCAGAGAGCCTGATTTCTAATAATATTGGTGTTTTTGTATAGACTTCTGGTATCTCAAATATAGTACCAATCTACGCCACTCTGTCTCTTGTCGTGATTGTCGTATTAAAAGAGCTTCATCCGAATAATATTGATAGAACGTAATTGTAATTATAGCAATTCAATCAATCAATCTGCCTAGTCTTTTCCAAACTACGTTAAGTTCGGTTTCCAGTCTAACCGGCTGGATACCAGTATTTTACATGGAGCGACTGCTGGTCTCGACAACCCAGTTACTGTGGGGTTACACGATAAGACCCCTGGTAAGCCTAGTAGTCAGACTTTCGGGCGTCTGACTACCCGTTACGACTGTATAAGATCTACGAATGACAGCCAGGACCAACAGTTTAACGGGTTAATAATAGTAATTTAATTTTTTTTTAAAGTGTGGCACTCGGGGACTGCGCGGTAAAGCTGTTGCATAGCATTTGTAACCTCCATACTTCCTATTTGTCAACGCTACACTTGGGATGATGACGTGATAACATAAAAATTACGTTCCCATGACAACATCACGTTGTCATGGGAACCGTCATTACATGGTAGGCGGAGTGGGGGTGTTAGGTTTTATTTTCGTTACGTTACAGAATTTCTTGATTCGGTCGCCGCGCTCAAAGCCCGCGATAAAAGCTATGCAATAGCTTAAAAGAAACACATTAATTGAACTCAAAAATACATTACCGTTGTTTTCTATTCATTTTTCTACCTCATACCCAAACCTCAACTCGACCCCAAAGCGACGCTCATAGTCGAGGGGGATAAAAACGATCAAGTTTTAACGAAGGTCAAATTTAGTGCAACAACCCCTTCGAGGCCAGAGGAAAATTGCAAAACATATCGCCCCGTTGATTGCCAGTCGCCGCTTTTTTAAGCTTTCACCCCGTTCCAACTACAGTTTTGAAACTGGCAGCCTAAAAAAATATTTCGCCTTTGTACTTTTTTTGTAGTCCAGGGATAGTTATTAATACAATATGAAGGTATTTTTTGGCGAAAACCAGCCTTTTAAAATCAACACCCGATCAATTTAGCTAGGAATTTCCGAACAAAAACAACTCGGTATCAAATTTTAAATTGCGTGGGAACGGCCATATTTTTCGGTCCTTGGAGAACGCGTGCTCGAAATTCAAATCTCCCGTGGCGCGTAATTTTTTCGGCGCGAAGGACCAAAATAAAGATAATGTTTTTAAAGATGAAAAAAGATTTACTAGGTGTAAAGATTTATTGGAAATACCAGGAAATACACGATGATAACAAACACTGCAGCTTTATCTCAAAAGTAAAGACTGAATAGTTGAAATCATTCGCCGTTATCATGCATGGAACCGTCCATATTTTCTCACTCAAACAATGCAATCCTTTCGCGTGAAATACGAATTTCGAATCCCGTTTGGCGCGTTTTTTTGGCGCCAAGGCTGAGGCACAGATAACACAATAAAGTGTTCACAGAAAGGTTCTTTTTAGTGCACAGTTGCGAGTTCAAACATTCGGTACATTCGTTACGACAAGTTGGTGGCGTGAATCTAATTTTGCCTGATGCACTGCGGACAGTGTTTTGTTTTTGGTTTCTTTGCAGTAAAGGAATTTTGGTGTCGATTGTAACTTATTATAAGCAGTCGAAATTTTTATAAGCCTTGCGGGGGCGAGACTTCTTGCCCAGGCTAGATTGGCTTAGAGTTTAGATATTTAGGTTGCATAGGTTCAGCAACCATTATAATAATATAAAATATTTATTTGTTTACACTCCGTGTTAGAGTTTTCCTATTTTTAAATGTTTTGTAGGCCATTTAAATAATTGGCTCCTGGCTCAGGGGATTAATTGATTAGTTATAATCAAATAAAGTTGAATAGTTTATTTGCTTCGTCGTTATCAATATCATAAACAATATATTTTTGTAATCTTCCATTCTTTTACCCTAAGTTTTCTCACTTAAAATCGCAGAATATTTTTTTTGTATTCTAACTTTTTCTCTATCTAAATTCAACCAGATGTAAACAAGTACCAACTTACTGTCACTTGATATACTTATCTTTCAACACAAAAATCATGCTTTCTTCTCAACTTCAATATTTCAACAACGAAGCAAACAGTTCATAAGAGCTAAGTAATGTATTTGTTTACAGCCTAGAAACGCTTGAAGTTTTAACTATAACTTTACCGCTTGAGAGCTGTCGAAGTGTTGAAAAGTGTTATAAATATGTTCGAAGTTATTAGTACCTATTGAACATTGACCTGAATAGAGCAGTTTTTGACGAGTAACACTTTTGTAGGCGACTGTAATATTAGGATTGAGATGTGCGGTTCAGTGGCTTATTTAGTCTTATTATTTTATGTTAGGGACATATTAAACAGATCCTCAAAAAAAGAATACCTTTTAATAATGATCACTTTTTTAAATTAATGAACCTCTAAAAACTTTTTGTGCTTCTAATGATGCACACTTTTTAGGGTTCCGTAGTAAACAAGGAACCCTTATAGTTTCGTCATGTCCGTCTGTCTGTCTGTCTGTCCGCGGTCTAGCTCCAAAACCCTTAGTACTAGAAAGCTGTAATTTGGCATAGGTATACATATTAATTACGCCGACAAAGTGGTAAAACAAAATTATGAAAAACATTTTTTTTTTAGGGTACCTCTCCTACACGTAAAGTGGTGATATTTTTTAATTTTTTTTTTATCGCATATTTTGGGGTATCATCGGAAAGGTCCTTTAAAAGCATTGTGAGTTTGCTAAAACCATTTTTGGATTTAGGGATCCGTTTGCGAAATATTAAGCTTTAAAGTGCTAATTTTTGTTCAAGTCAAGTGTCCCCCCCCCTGCCAGCTAAATGGTTGATTTTGGATATGTGAAAAATCACAGCAGTAGGTTAGGTATATAACGAAATTAAAAGTAAAACTATCACAGCTAAGTAGGCTCTACAAGTTAACGAGACAACTTAACTTTGCAGTTGTAAAAACATGTTTTCCCATACATTCCGTACCTATGGCAGAACATATTTTTCAACTACAAAATTAAGTTTGTTTTGGGATAAATTCATCCCAACTACGGAACCCTTCATTGTGCGTGGTCCGACACGCACTTGGCCGGTTTTTTTAATAATTGAGCCTCTTTTTAACTTTCTGGGCCTTTGGTCGCAGTTTTATGACTCTAAAATCGGAATTATTTGAGGTTCACAAAAAAGGCGCAATAATTATATTAGAGTGTTCAATAATATTTTTAGGACCGCAAAATGGGAATTATTAGAGGTTCGATTTAATACATGCCTTTATGTAGAAGTCGGTAATTAGAACTAGAGCTACATTAGGCAGTATCTTTCATTCACGCGGTTTTAAATTTCATTATTTTTTGCAATTTTCTGGTCCTGATGGCTAATAAGGACCAGTATTTTTTTCAAGAGTTGTGGTTATGTGATGGTAGACAAATAACCTACACCCCTGTCACTCCCGAACTGCGCCAACCGTAAAGATACCCCAACAAACACGTCATTACTCTTCGCAAACTGTCAGGGCGACGTTCGAAAACTTACAAAGATGCATGCCCTGCGGAATTCTTATGTTTACTCCCTACAAGTTTCTTAGACCAGGTGTGGTTGGGTATTTGAACGCACGCTCCAAATTCAAGAGTTTTTAAATTTTGTTCGAATTTTATCTGGTTTAGTAGACTCGGAATTTTAAAGGAAGTAGAAATACATGTCATCGCAGACCGAGTTTTCTTTTGAGGAAATAGAGGTCAGAGGGTCAATATTAGTGAAGAAGGAACCCAAAATAAGATTCAGTTCGGAGATTGCTGTCCTAGTTGTCACCACGCAGAGGCAGCAGCTAAGTAGACATAATTATGAAGAATTTCCCGGGAAGTGAACCTCCAAATGTCCATAAAACTGTGGCCTTTCTCTGGAGGATAGACATAAAGAAGCACCACGATCTATGTAGGATCCCATTCATCCGTATTCCAGTAAGTACTTAATGGATAACAATGGAAATACTGTGATATCTAAGTGTCCACTTAAGACCAGGCACTATAAAGTCAATTTCCACGCAAGCTCCGCCCCCATGCACCCCGCCACTCCACTATGTGCTAAACGCTAACACATCAGTAATAAAGTTTAATATCGCGTGCGCTCTTTGGTCGTGTTCGAGCACGGAACTAAATTCTCATTTCGTTCATAACTAAAGTAATAATTGAATTAGAGGTTCTTTTGCCTGGATAATAAACTGTATTTTCTTACTGTGAATATTTATCTTAGACATAAAAGGCCGAGTAATCTTGATTTTATTTAAATAATCTTTTAAAAAAGACATGATTTTCGAATAAAAATTATTCGAGCTGTCTTGTACAAGACATGCAAAGAAAAAGATCCAAAAAATTATGAACTAAATAAAGTTCTATTTTGATTGTATGCGTGACTGTTTCAGAATATTAATGCAATCAACATACAATTTAGGGTGCCTCCTCTTAATAGAAATTGGGTTACAATAAAATCGAATTTCAACTCTCGATAATTAATCAACTTTCTTCACTATAAAAACTAGATGAAACGGTGATTTAAGTTCGGAAAAAGTTGGTGCCCTTATTTTCAACTCATTTAAAGGTTTTGCTTCTATCTGGGTCAACTTTCTTTACTAAAATCACTTAAGTATTGTACGAAAAAAAACTTCCATCGAATATTTCATTAAAAACCGAAAGTTTAGTTGGTTGAACTGGCTTAGGGTCACGTCACACTGAATTTCTTTTAGATGAAAATTAATAACATTATAAATAATTCATTTATATCGTCTAGTTGTCAAATTTTCCGGTATCCTGCTTGACTTTAGATCCAAATTAGTTTTAAACTACCCTGTAAAGTTACATCATCATCATCATCATTTCAGCCGCAAGACGTCCACTGCCGAACATAGGCCTCCCCCAAGCACCTCCACTTCGACCGATTCTGTGCTTTCCGCATCCAGCGGATTCCTGCGGCCTTCACAAGGTTATCGGTCCATCTTGTGGGAGGCCTTCCAACGCCACGTCTTCCGGTACGCGGTCGCCACTCCAGAACCTTTCGACCCCATCGGCCATCCGTTCTGCGAGCAATGTGCCCTGCTCATTGCCACTTAAGTTTGGCAATTCTTCGGGCTATGTCGATTACCTTGGTTCTCCTGCGGATCTCCTCATTTCTGATTTGTAAAGCTACGGATGATTTTAATTAATAGATAATCCAGTTCCTGTTTGCGGAAATTGACATTACTAAATGGTCGTAGGCGTCTAATTCCATTAACAGAAAAATACGTATACCTCTCGAAGACAGCTCTAGGTACCAACTCTGTCTTACAAATCAAAAACTCTGGTGGTGTGATGTCATATTTGCTAAATGGACTGCAAAAGTAGATTTTGAACTTGTATTGTGTATTTATTTTATTTTTTATTTCTTATTATGTCTCTCATTTTATGCTGCACCGGTTGATGTCATCACGTCAACTCCGGCTGTCGCTGAAAACCAGCGCTGTGGCTCTGTCTTGCATAGGGTCACAGCGTTATGCTGACCTATAGCCGTTTTGTGAGGATGTGACGCATATTTTCTCCCAACTTATTCTTTTCTTATGTTTTTGTTTGCGCTATTTTTTACCGAAAATTAATGTATTTTTTTCTTCTGATACTAAATTTTTTCCGCTAAAAAAATATTTATATTTAGTTAATAGCCAATAGTGTGTCACAAACCTCCCTCGTAATTCCTCCTACAAAATACAAAAAAGCCCTGGAGATTTCAACCTCGCTTTTTTGTAATCCGTCAACAAAGAGACTATAAAAGATTAAAGCTTTCCTTCGCAAACACTGAATATTATTTAGTCTAAATTTAGTCATTGTCTTATCAAGCTGCGCAGGTGTTATAATTGCTCAAAGACTTTGAATAATGAATCGCAAATTCTGATCAACAATAGAAAACTTTTTCTTTGAAATTCTGGACAGTTTTCTTCATACCTTTTTTCTTGTTTAATCCCGATAAGTTTCAGTAGATATTTACAGGATTTAAGTTTAAGATTTAAATTTTGCAGTCAGTTTTTAAGTTACGGAGGACTAAAAATGGAAATAAATATTTAACCAATCCTCTAAAAACTTATTGATCTTCTAATGCTGAATACTTTTTAATAATTGTACCAACATTGTACCAACACTAATAGCAAATAAATTGAATTGAATTGAAAAGAGGCGCAATCATTATATTAGATCTTCAATAATATTTTTAGGAGTGCAAAATGAGAAAAGTTAAATGTTCGATTTAAATACATGCCTTAAAAAAATACTTTTTGGTCCTTCTGATAAGTCTGGTCCTTCTCATAGCTATAGATAAGATAGCCCACCTGATATTTATTGCACGGTCTTATCAGTTCAATAGTGGATTTGGGGATCAAATATTTTTCCATTATCGGACTTTTTTCTGTCGTACCCAATGTATTACTGACATTTGGTTTCGGAAAGGATCTTTTTGACATGAATGTATGTAATTTTCTTTTACGGTAACGGGTAATACTGCGACCTTTTTATTTCTATGTGGAGCGAGGTTTTCGTATCTTTAAGGGTGAAAATACGCGATGGATACATATAATAGTTATACTTATACATAAACTCTCGCATTCGCACTACAGGGTGAAATTGAATTCATGGGCATTTTCTTAAGGGGTCATTATACTCATCATTATGAACAACATTCACTATGGGACCAACCCTGAACTCGCGAAAAAAACATCTGCTGTTCCCTACATCCATATTCGCATAGTTCGTCAAAATTTAGGGAACAGCTGATTTATTTTTCGTGATTTCAAGTTTGGTCCCATAGTGAAAGTTGTTCATAACGATGAGTACGATGATACTTATGAGGTCGCCCATGAATTAAATTTCATCCTGTTTATGCTGCACCGGTTGACGTCATCACGTCAACGCCGGTTGCCGCTGAAAACCAGGGCTGTGGCTCTGTCTCGCATAGGGTCGCAGCATTATGCTGAGCGATGACCTTTGCGTGAATGTGACGCATATTTTCCTCCAAATTGTTATTTTAAAATTTTTTCTTTCTTTACCGCAAATAATCGCATTTTCTTTCTTCTTCTTTCTTTTCTTTCATTCTTCCCATGGGGGTAGGCAGAAACTACTGAACGCCACTTGCTACGACCATTACATAAAATCGTTTAGCAACTACTACACTCCTTTAACTATAGCAGTTATAACTTGACATAGTTGGCAAAACTCAAATCGTGTTTAGTTTTTCGATCTTTCGACTAAAAAAGCAGTGATAGCCTAGTGGTGTGACCGTCAGACTATCATAGGTCTCGAGTTCGAACCCAAGGCACGCACCTCTGACTTTTCGGATTCATGTGCGTATTGTATAATTATCACTTGCTTCAGAAACGGTGAAGGAAAACTTCTTGAGGAAACCGGCATGTCCTAGAACCAAAAATTTCAAAGAAATATGACATCCACCAACTCACACTGCGCCCGCGTGGTGCGTTACGGCCCACTCCCTCTCATAGAGATGATTAAAAAATTTATGTATTTATGAAAAATAATCACTCTGATTAGACAAACCAATTCATATGTCATTTTGATACCGATGTTTGTATGTGTTTGATTCAGAAATATAATTTAGTTAGTTAATAAATTCCGCTAGTGACGAGTGAGCTGCCTTGGGCTGTTTGTTACACCGTTATGTATCAGATTAGAAATTTACTGTTTTGTAACTTTTGTAATTTGGTTATAAAAAATATATATAGAATTATTAAAAAATTATTAGAAATAAAAGAATTAAAGATATTAAAAAAACCTTTTTTACAGTCCGTTCAACCGATTTTGACTTCTATTGCGTTGGTAGCATAACAAATGGCAACTGTAGTAAACAGTTGGTATTGTAACCACTTTTTGCTTTTAATGCCATCCTAATGCCTACGCAATAGAAATCAAAATCAGTTGAACGGACTGTAAAAAGGTTTTTTTAAATGTCTAATCTTATTTCAAATGGAGTGTGAGTAGTTTAAAGAGTTTTTATGGACTGACAGTCGATCTTAACAACAAACAAATAGCACTACTCTGGACTCGTTGACCCTGGAACTGGGATAGAAATTCAAATCCATATTGTTTGCGTTCATTCACCCACAGTCCCGTCCCGAATATCAAAACAAGATCTTCAGAACTTGGCGTTGAGCTGACATAAAAAGGACGACATCATCTTCACAGTACAGCCATTTCCAGACAACATTAATAAGGCTTTTAGTACAACCACATTCAGTTAAAAAAGTAAAATCCAATTATGACAAAAAAGTCGACTAAAAAGGTATAAACAATACATCGCTAACAGACAAATTAAAAATCCGGAGTCACACGTATTAGGGCATAAATCGAACAGTTTTTATAACTTTTATTTATATTTAAATTAATCTGGGTTTAAAATCTTATAATAAAATTCTCGTGTCACAATGTTAGTTACCTTACTCCTCCGAAACGGCTTTATTGATTTTTACCAACTTTATATGCATATTCAGTAGGTCTGAGAATCGGCTACTATCTATTTTTCATACCCCTAAGTGATAAGGGTTGTCCACCCCAAACAAATGATTGGCAAAACAACGTTTGCCGGGGTCAGCTAGTATAATTATATATTTTCGAAATGTGCTAATTATTAAGCCCTTTCATTTGATACCAAACGTGGTAACTTTCATGCCTTTATGTCCTCTAGAGGGCGCCACATTCAATGTAATGTTTCATCACATAGCCTATAACCAGCGGACGATCAAGACGCTCCTAACGATACCTCATTTGTCAAATTATGATGAGAAGCTTAGAAGTTTTGAGGGAATAGATGTACATACATACATACATACCGGTCAAAATCATAACCCTCCTTTATGCTTCGCCGTAGTCGGGTAAAAAGACGATAAATAAATCCAATTTATTTCTTTCTCGTAACAAAACGGTGTAACACACGATCTAATTCATCGCTGTGGTATTAGTCCCATTTGCCTAATTTCGATTTTGGTTAATCCATGGCGAGGCAATTTGTTAGCCCATACCTAAATTCTACGTGAAATACATTTACATATGTATTTATTGAGTTCAACGGATTATGTGCGTGAATCGGAATTGTATCATTATACGAATTGTGTTTTGCATGAATGCTTACGTTCAATTAACATTGTTTAGGTTGGTGCTTGGTGCGATTTTTTTTTTCCGTCTTCTAGATTATTAAAAAATATTGAACACGTATTTTTTCTTTTTTGGCGTAATCAAAAGATTACGGCGATACATTGAGTTAAAATGTGGCATGTCGTCAGGCCTCTGCGTTGTGATGTAGTGAGTCCCCACTCCCCAACTTTAATGCGTGTTTTCTAAGTTAAAGCAAAAAATACGTGTCTAATATTTTTTTATTATCTGAAAGACGGACTAAATAGAATTTCTTTTTTTTTACCTAGGCAACTACCCTGTTGAGTACTATAGTCCGTGCGCGACTGCTAGTCACCGCCTGAGGTATGTCAGCGGTGAGACGGGGGAGGGCGCCATTTACAAAATTGGCAGACTGAGTAAGCTTGGTCTTTGTCTACCTCCCCGTCTCACCGCTCTCATACCTCAAGTAGTGACTAACAGTCGCGCGCGAACTAAAGCTTAGTTCCCGGCTCACGATATAATATTAGTTCTCCATGATAAAATGACTGTACGTCCTTTTCGGGATTTGAAGTTACTGCTGTATCGAAATTAGTTTAGTAGGTCAGTCTTACAAATACGTATACTCCATTTGAAATAAGATTAAACGTTTAAACAAACCTTTTTTACAGTCCGTTCAACCGATTTTGACTTCTATACCGTAGGCATAAGGATGACATTAAAGCAAAAAAAGTGGTTATAATATACCAACTGTTTACTGCAGCTGCCATTTGTCATGCCACCAACGCAATAGAAGTCAAAATCGGTTGAACGGACTGTAAAAAAGGTTTATTTAAATGTCTAATCTTATTTCAAATTGAGTATAGCCATACTGAAAAACAAACTCGGTAAACAATGCGTCATAGGCTACGCAGTGAGTTTACTTTGTTACAAACTGCTTCTGTTTCTAAGTTCTGTGATCTTCACAGGGTTGGGCAGTCTGTTGACTTAATGCTACTACTGTTGTTGTTGCTTTTGCAACAGTATGAGCAACAACAAAAGCAGCAGCATCAGATGGATCACCATCAAACAACAACTTTGCCTAACCATTTGTAACCTCAGACCAACCAAGAAACCAAGACAGCGTTGCAAACAATACAGTGAAGCATGCCAAAACTACACCTCCGCTCACACGCACACATTTACAATCAATTCTTTTCGTGTGGTTAGTGACTAACCTGGTGCCAGAGTTTTAAAGCTGCCCATGGGCCTCTGATTTGATTTCACATGTCGTCGAAAAATATCTCTCAGGCATACCGGTTTCCTCACAATGTTTTGCTTCACCGTTTTTAGGGTTCCGTAGTAAACAAGGAACCCTTATAGTTTCGTCATGTCCGTCTGTTTGTCTGTCTGTCTGTCTGTCTGTCTGTCTGTCCGCGGTCTAGCTCCGAGACCCTTAGTACTAGAAAGCTGTAATTTGGCATAGGTATACATATTAATTACGCCGACAAAGTGGTAAAACAAAATTATGAAAAACATTTTTTTTTAGGGTACCTCTCATACACGTAAAGTGGTGATGTTTATTTTTTTACCCCATGGTGAGAGGTATCATTGGAAAGGTCCTTCAAAAATATTGCGAGTTTGTGAAAACCATTTTTGGATTCAGGGATTCGTTTGCGAAATATTAAGCTTTAAAGTGCTAATTTTTGTTAGAGTCAAGTGTCCCCCTGCCGGCTAAATGGTTGGTTTTGGGTGTATGAAAAAAATCACAACAGTAGTTTATATAACGAAATTAAAAGGAAAACTATCACAGCTAAGTAGGCTCTACAGGTTAACGAGTAATAATCGACCAACTTAACTTTGCAGTTGCAAAAATATGTTTTCCCATACATTCCGTATGGGAGAACATATTTTTGCAACTACAAAGTTAAGTTTGTTTTTGGGATAAATTCATCCCAACTACGGAACCCTTCATTGTGCGTGTTCCGACACGCACTTGGCCGGTTTTTTGAAGCAAGTTTTGATACAATACGCACATGAATCCGAAAAGTCAGGGGTTCGAACGCGACACGTGTGACTCCAAACAACAAACAAACTACACCTCACTAAGAGCACACAACATGTTTACGAAACTAGCTTCACGTCACTGTTGACAGCGCTCTGTTTAGTTTTTAAAGTGAAACTTTTATTACATCGTCTCAAACTTTTTCGTCTGTGTGTTGCATGTCGCGTGACGGTCGACCGCGGAGTAGGGATAAAGTGAAAGGCGCTCGTCAGAGCAGCCAAGGCCAATTTGGCGGCGCCTATAGAAGTTTCACTTTTACCGTGGTTTCATAAAACCACACAATCCTTTTTTTTATTTGGTCTGAGTTTGTAACTTCAGATTTATAACTCTCCACTCCTGAAACACTACAAAAATCTAAGACCCACGTTTCTCTACTCCACAATAAATATAAGAAAATTTATGTAGACACACAGAATTTAAAACAACACGCTGTGACGGCCACATAGCACAATACAAGTAGGAATAGTAAATAAAAACAACAAATCTAAACTCGCCTTTGGGACAAAACCGGGCTGTGCTGGAAAAAGTGCTAACTCGTAAGAAATGCCTGAATAGGGCTGCGACAAACTAGTTTGAGAACTTTCTTTTGTCGAATTTCTAGTTTACCTAACTATCTCTGACTACTGAATGTTCTCTCATTGTTAAGTTTTTAAGGAACCTGTAATAAGGTTAAGCTTTGGTAGCTGGCATTGGCTAGCGTAGCTTATAAAAGGATCATCATTTTAAACCCGAAGAGGGGCTTGTGGCTAAGTAATAACAGCCGCACGGGTCGATCGATCAGGTTAAGCTACGCTTGCCGCGGTTGGTCCGTGGGTGACCATTTTTATATACCAAGACCCCTCCGTGCCTCGGAAAGTACGTTAAACCGTTAGTCCCGGCTGTCATTTGTAGATCTTTGACAGTCGTTATGGGTAGTTAGAAGCAGGGACTGAATTACCCAAAAATTAAGGTACCTTTAAATTTCAGTATGACGTCATACCGTTATTTAAGGGTTACCGAAATATTTCGATACCGTTATTCTTTTCAGTAGCGGAATTTTGAGGTTGGTAATGCATACCGGTATATTTTGGTAGCAGTACCGTTAACCTTTATAAATTTATCGCTAGCAGTACCAAACCTTAATAAATAGGGGTTTTCTTTGACGCACCGCCGCCACACTCTGTCTGTCGTTCACTTGCTGATTGTAACTCAGTACCTATTGGTTTTTATTTCCGATCGGAAGGACACGACTGTGTAAGCACCCGCGCCGCACCGTTTTCTTTCGCCGTTCTTCTGCCACTTGTATAGATAGTATTTTTTGTAATTATGATTACTTACACAAACAAATTGTAAATAAGATGCCATCAAATCAGAGTGGACAAACAATAACATTTTGCTTTTACATACCTTTACAAAAAATTCGAATAAGGTTTAGGCAAATTAAACAATAACATGTAAAAGTTTAAAGAAATTAAATAATTCTTTGGCCAATAAATTATGTGTTCAGAGTTTTAATAATATAGGTGACCTAAATGAGTTTTACATTGAGTTCTTTTTACTATTAAACACGCAATTTAATGACGCTTTTCCACTAAAAATTAAAAGTATTTACACAAAGTTCTTATTTAGTGCTTGGGCGACTCTAGGTATTCGTAAAAGCAGGGAAAAACTATTTGAACTTTATGGCCTAAAGCAACATATGAATAATACAAGCTTTCATAAGTATGCTGCAAAATATTCAAAAACTTTTAAAAGTGTGTGCAAAATAGCCAAAGCTCTTTATATCAGCAATAAAAACTACCTGGCAAATAATAAATAATGAAACAGGTAGGAAAAACCAGCGAAATACTGAATTTAATTTAGAGACTGCACAAGGCCCCATTAACTCAGATATGGATATAACACAAGAATTTGAAAACTTTTTTGCTAATATTCCCTTAAAACTACTGAAGCTTTAAATTCTTCACCCGCGCTTTCTGCTGCCTTACTTAGACAGAATGTGAAGGCATGCCCTTTGGAATTTAGGTTTCGGCATACAAACCCCCAGGCTGTTATAAAAGCTTTTAAAGATCTTAAAATTAAATCAACAGAGGATCTCTGGGAAATGTCTGTAAAAATCTGTAGATCTATTATCGAAACCATTGCGCCCTATTTATTAGCTTACATATTTAACACCAGTGTAGACCAAGGAGTCTTTCCGGATCTCATGAAACACCACCGTAAAGTAGTTCCATTGTTCGGTGACAGTAAAGAACCCAAAAATGATAGACTTGTGTCAATTCTGCCAGTTCTCAATAAGGTGTTTGAAAAGTTGATGCTCAATCAAATGTTACGTTACTTTAATAAAAATTCCATCTTTCATGAACAACAGTTCGGTTTCATCAAAGGGCGTTGTACCAATAACGCCGGTGTCACCCTAATAAAGAACATTTTTAATGCCTGGGAAGAAGCACAAAATGCCATTGGAATCTTTTGCGACCTCTCAAAGGCGTTCGATTGTGTAGACCATGAGACACTTCTGCTGAAACTAGAGCACTATGGGATTAGGAATACAGGTCTTGATTTACTTAGATCATACCTGAAAGATAGAAAGGTTAAAGTTCAGGTAAACGGCTTAAATTCATTAGTCTGAAATGGCAATGGGCGTTCCTGAAGGTTCGATATTGGGTCCATTCTTCTTTTTAGTTTACATGAATGATTTACGCCAATTACTTCAAAATCAACCGAAGATGGTATTATTTGCAGATGACACATCATTGATCTTTAAAATAAACCGACGATCACAAAATCTTGACGACGTGAATAGCTCTATTCTGACAGTCCATGATTAGTTTACGGTAAATAATTTTGTGTTTGGTTGACGACAAGGTTGCGTTCTTTAATAATAATAACCCCACCGCCGTATCTCTACGTTGACGTCGTGATGGGGCTTGCGCGCTCTAAATTCTAGGCCTGTGCCGGTAGAGTTTACTTTGCCGGAACGGGTCTGGGATGAGGAGCCAGACCAAGAGAGATACAAAAACCCGCAGGGCAGCATGTGGCAAGCTGTTGGGCAGTAGCGACCCCACGGACCCTATCTCCCGGGAGAAGTCTTGTTCCTCACCTCTGGCTTGCCTTTATTGGCCGGTTGGAGTGAACACTGACGAGGAACAGAGCTCCTGCCTCATTCTTGCCTTAATTGGCCGGCTTGAGTGGAGATTCGCAAGAGCAAACGTGCTCGGAGGATGGAAGTATTCCAGTAAGATGCTGGTAGGGATCTTGACCGTACTTACGGGATTGTCCTGATAGCCGTGGAATACCTCTCCACTCCTCACAAGCACCTCAGGACATGTTGCCCCCTTGTCGCTACGACACTTTGTGCTAGCGACCGTTTTCGGGGACCCATTATTGAGTGTGCAAGTCACCCCCTGCCATTTTATCCGTGTATACCACAACATTGATCGGGCAGGGGACATAGGCTTTCCATAGTTTTAAGTAACCAATCCACTATAGCCACTCAAACCCATAGCCCAATATGTTTTGTTTTCCATGTTCTGCAATAGCCCTGCACCAACCGGGGGTTGTCCTTGGGTGCAATTTTTTTCTCTTCTTTCATGAAGGTTTCTAGGTACTGGGTTGGAACCCGCACCACAAACGACTTGAAGTTTATGTTATGGCGCGACTCCAGCTTCTCCACTCTCAATGTCCACTTGGTCTTGGATCTGATGGAGTCAACCTGTATAACATCCATGCTCCCGTCAAAAAAGTTAAGATAGAACGCCCACCTGCACTAAGGATGACAAGAGGAAAACATGGCAATGCGATGTAGGGACCGTGCGTTCCGTAAATTTAAAAGGGAGCGTACTGATGAGAATTGGACTTTGTTCAAGGCTGTAAGGAATAGATACAATCAGATGATACGCAATGCTAAACGCCGCCACATTCTGAATACTATCAATTCTTACTCTTTAGCCGATATTTGGAAATTTCTTGGAACTCTTGGTATCGGCAAATCGTGATATTTAGACCATTCTAACTCAATTGATTTAGACGATCTCTACCGACATTTCTCCACTGTTCCTACCATGGATCGTCTAACCAAGCAACAAACTCTGTCTCTAATATTTCGTCTAACGCGTCCTCATATTAATCCTTTCAGTTTAATTCCAGTTGAACCAGGAGAAATCAGAAAGATCATTCTCTCCGTCAAATCAAAAGCGGTGGGATGTAACAATATCACCCGTGGTATGATCTTAACCATTCTTGATCATCTAGTCTACTATCTATGATTACCCACAAAATTATTTTTTCCCTTTACATCGGAGTATTCCCTTCCCTGTGGCGTAAAGCCTATGTCCGTCCAGTACCTAAGGTATCTAATCCCTCTCTTCCAACCGACTTTCGTCCAATTTGTATCCTTCCCTTCCTATCCGAAGTGCTCGAGGCCTTTTTTTTTGGGTGGGAAATCATCAAATAACTTCTCCCGCTCTGGGCGGAGCGGGAGGGCGTGTCAGACTCTTACTGACTAAAACCCACCCGTGTTCCTTCAGTTGCCGTGTTGCCAGGGGGCCACGATTTCCCTATCGGTTTTCTTCGAACCCCCGGCAGGCATTGGCCCTAGCGGACCCCGTCAATTCTGCTGACATCTCTTTGAGGCGCGCGTGGAACACAACGCGCCGTCGACCCGGGCTTGGTCCTTATCGGACGGCAAGCTGCCCATTGCTCACCGTCCGCAAGCCCGCGCCTACGGTGGCCGGAAATCTTCTTGTGATTCCCGACGCCCAGGGCGTCTCCTCCTGCGGCGGTTCGGGGCGCGAGGGCGCGAAATTTGCCTCTCCCTCACGCGCTCCGTCTCCTCCTTCGCGAGCATTACTGCTTCGCAGAAGGAGGTGACGGCCTCCCATTTCCTCTCGCTCCGTAGCATGGCTCGAATCAGGGCCGGACGCGAGAGGTCACCGCCGCCGATCGCTTCCACGAGGACACGGCGATGCCCTGCCCAAGCCGGGCAGATCTCCACCGTATGCTCCACCGTGTCCTCCGGGCGATCCACACAGTGATGACACCCGGGCG
Organism: Agrochola lychnidis; assembly: GCA_963680765.1. NCBI lineage: Eukaryota > Metazoa > Arthropoda > Insecta > Lepidoptera > Noctuidae > Agrochola > Agrochola lychnidis. Next base: position 13,327,507 of record OY796873.1, on the reverse strand, counting down.
TTTCCTCCCGCTTTATCCTGAACAGGTACCTCCCGAAACAGCCGTGTCCGGTGAGCACCTGTGTCAGGCGGAAGGTGAGGACGCCGTGGCGCCTCTCTAGCCACTCCTCAAAGAGGGGTCTTATCGCCGCAATTGTGGCGTGGCCAGCGCTGGGTTGCGACAATCGCACTCTCCATTCCGCCATGAGATCCCGCCGGAGCTCTGTCCGCTGTGCCGCGACTTCTTGCGGCATCGGAGTTAAGCCCCGGCGTTTCGCCTCCTCGCGCCACTCCCAAATGTGCGGGAGGACCTTTGCCTCCAGATCCCATGGCGGTACTCCGGCAAGGAGGCTCGCCGCCTCGCAGGAGACCGTGCGGTATCCTCGGGCCAGCCGGATGAAGTGCTCGAGGCCTGTGTCCACAAACAATTCTCCAATTTTGTGTATTGTAATTTACTCATTAGCTCTCTTCAATCTGGGTTCAGGCCTGGCCACAGCAATGTTTCTGCCCTCTTGAAAGTAACTGGTGATATAAGGGCAGGACTGAAGATACCGAAGTTACTGCTCTAGTGTTGGTTGATTTCTCGAATGCCTTTAATACCGTCAGTCACGACATCCTGTTAGCCATTCTGTCATACGTTGTGGTCTCTCCCGAAGCACTGAAATGGTTCTCCTCTTATCTTTAGGAACGTCAGCAGTCCATTCATGCTGGGGATTCTTCTTTATGCTGGTGTGATTTAGAAGCTAGCGTTCCTTAAGGTGGTATACTTTCTCCTCTTCTGTTTTCTATTTTCATAAATCTTATAACTTCCGAACTCCAGTGTGCGTATTATTTGTATGTAGATGACTTGCAGTTGTACTGTGAGGGGAGGGTTGATAAATTACCTGACACCATCGACAAATTAAACAGGGACTTGATAGCCATAAAAACCTGGTCTGATAGATTTTGGGTAACAGTAAACTCTAAAAAGTGTCAGGCGATCATCATTGGGAGTCTTCGTAGCATTAGTAAGATGGATGGTACAACCTTGCCACCAATCCTCTTCAATGGTACGATTATTCCATTTAGCAATGACTTGAAAGACCTAGGCTTGCACATTGATACTACCCTGAACTGGCGTACTGAAGTCGCTAGGGTCAGCCAAAAGGGAACGCTGCGGGCTCTGTACCGCTTGAAAAACTTATTATCATCGAGTACAAAGACAATGCTTGTGCAGTCCTTAATTTTCCCAATCATCGATTATGGTGATGTGTGCTATTATGACCTGAATGCAGATCTCCTCAACAAATTAGACCATCTCCTCAATAATTGCATTCGATTCGTATTCAATCTGCGTAAATATGATCATGTCTTTGCGCATCGATTGCTTCTAAAGTGGTCGCCCATACGCCAGCGCAGAGAGCAAAGGGTGCTGACCACCTTATTTTCGTTTCTTGTCTCTCCCTCTTCCCCTAGTTATCAAGCTCCCCACTTCCAGTAGATTTGCGCAAACCACAAAAAAAATCTACGCTCATAGTACGGTGAGCAATGGGCAGCTTGCCGTCCGATAAGGACCAAGCCCGGGTCGACGGCGCGTTGTGTCCCACTCACCGCACTGACTTCATTCACTCTTCCTTCTTCGTTCAATCTATCTCTCTGTGGAATGCACTTCCCCTGGAAATCAGTATGGCAACCAACCGATTATCCTTTAAAGTTAAGGTTCGCGAGCACATTCGCAAGAAGCTGGCAGTTTCATGCCAACGTTAGTGTTTTCCCGTTGTTTGTCTTATTTGTTTTAGTATATTTATGTATTTATGTGTGCTAATTTTATATATGATCTTCATATTCATTTATTCATTGTTTGTCACAGGTGAAAAGACAGTTCTTACAGTTAACATTATTGTATCACTGTAACATACCCATGGGGTATACAATATTTATATGTCATCATCATCATTTCAGCCGAAAGACGTCCACTGCTGAACATAGGCCTCCCCCAAACACCTCCACTTCGACCGATTCTGTGCTTTCCGCATCCAGCGGATTCCTGCGGCCTTCACAAGGTCTTCGGTCCATCTTGTGGGAGGCCTTCCAACGCTACGTCTTCCGGTACGCGGTCGCCACTTCAGAACCTTTCGGCAATTCTTCGGGCTGTGTCGGTTACCTTGGTTCTCCTGCGGATCTCCTCATTTCTGATTCGATCAAGTAGAGAAACTCCAAGCATAGCCCTCTCCATTGCCCTTTGGGTGACTTTTAGCCTTCTGATAAGGCCCATTGTGAGCGACCACGTTTCAGTACCATAGGTCATCACTGGCAACACGCACTGGTTAAAGAGTTTCGTCTTGAGACACTGTGTATGTGGGACGAAAAGATATTGCTTAGCTTCCCGAACGCTGCCCAGCCGAGTCGGATTCGACGATTGACCTCTTTCTCGAAGTTGGACCTACCTAGCTGGACAGTTTGTCCTAGGTAAACATACTCATCCACAACTTCGAGCGTAGCGTCTCCGATCTTCAAGAGAGTGGGTGTCACATGGGCATTTGACATGACCTTTCTCTTGTCCATATTCATTTTAAGACCCACTCTTTCGGGAGGCTCTACTGAGGTCATCGAGCATTGTACTGAGGTCCTCCATGGTCTCAGCCATGATAACTATGTCATCGGCAAACCGAAGGTTAGTGATATACTCGCCATTGATGTTGATGCCTAGCCCTTTCCAATCCACAACCTTGAAGACATCCTCCAGTGCAGCGGTGAACAGTTTCGGAGATATAACGTCCCCCTGTCTCACACCTCTCTGCAGAAGGATAGGTTTCGAGGTCTGGTCCTGGAGTCGAACTGACATAGTGGCGTTTTCGTATAGACACTTTAGCACCTCGATGTACCGATAGTCGATCTGGCACCGTTGAAGAGACTGCAGCACGGCCCATGTCTCGATCGAATCGAAGGCTTTCTCGTAGTCCACAAACGCTAAGCACAGAGGCATATTTATATGTATGTTCATGTTTTTATGATTAGGTATATATATTATATTCATCGTTTTTAATAGATATAAGTATATCCTTATATTTAAATAAATATTTATTCCAATTTATTATTTATCCAATTTTCGTTATTGCACCTACCACTGTTTGTCTCTGCATCACCCAAAGGTTGACTGGTAGAAAATGCCTATGACATTAAGTCCGCCTCTGTACATTTGTGTGACTTGAAATATTCACAAAATACTCAGTTGTATTTTTACTTTAATAATAAATAATAAAATTAAAATAAAATAATTATTTAAGGGGAGCTCCCATACAACAAACGTGATTTTTTTGCCGTTTTTATAGATTCCGGACTCGCGCACGAAGGGTTCCGTACTATTGTACGGAACCCTTCGTGCGCGAGTTCGACTCGCACTTGGCCGGTTTTTAATTATTTTTACCTATTGTGGTATAGTAATGTTATTTTAGATGCATCGTCTTCACATATAATTATTTAACTAATGTAGGTGGGTACCTTTACAAAATATTGTAAAACATTTTAAAAGAGTAACTGTGGAGTTTCTTGCTCATTCTTCTCCATACGAAAACTACCTTTTGAAAGGGGCGACTAGAATCAATTCTATTATTTTGTAAATTTTTACGTTCAAAAGTGCCTTACAAGGGCCTATTTGAAATAAATGATTTGACTTTGATTTTGTCTCGCATGTGTTTCGGTACCGAAATCGTATAAAGGTTAAATAACTATTTAGCTCAACCCTTTTTCATGAAGAAATCGGTATAGCTCAACCTTTATTTCAAACCGGTATCGATAAATTTTTGAGGTATCTTCACCTTTAACCGTAACCGCTTTCAGTCCCTGGTTAGAAGCCCAAAAGTCTGACAACCAGTCTTACCAAGGGGTATCATGTTACCTAGTAACTAGGTTGTGGAGGTCAGATAGGCAGTCGCTCCATGTAAAATACTGATATTCAGCTGCATCCGGTTAGAGTGGAAGCCGACTTCAACATAGTTGGGAAAAGGCTAGGCAGATGATGATGATTTTTTAACCCGAAAGACGTCTACTGGACTTATATCCAGTAGACGTTAGTAGACGCCTCCCCGAAGCACCGTCACTTCGACCGGTTCCAGCAGCCTTCACAGGGTCATCGGTTCACTTTGTGGGAGGCCTTCCGGTACGCGGTCGCCACTCCAGAACCTTTCGGCCCCATCGGCCATCTGTTCTGCGAGCAATGTATAAGAGAATATTTTTTTTTGGGTTGGAAATTATCAAATAACTTCTCCCGCTCTGGGTGGAGCGGGAGGGCGTGTCAGACTCATACTGGCTAAAACCCACCCTTGTTCCTTCAGTTGCCTGTATTGCCAGGGACCTCGGTAACCTTTTCGGACAAAACCGCAACCCCGGCAGGATAAGAGGATAACGCTGTCTTATTTATTGGTAACAGAATGCTTTGAAAACTTTTAAGCTATTGTTAGCTTTTATCGCGGGCTTTGAGCGCGGCGACGAAATCAAGAAATTCCGTAACGAAAAAACCTAACACCCCCCACTCCGCCTACCATGTAATGACGGTTCCCATGACAATGTGATGTTGTCATGGGAACGTAATTTTTGTTTTATGTCATCACGTCATCATCCCAAGTGTAGCGTTGACAAATAGGAAGTATGGAGGTTACAAATGCTATGCAATAGCTTTACCGCGGCAGTCCCCAAGTGCCAGACAAAAATTAAAAAGCGAAAATTTCTGACAGAGGATCGCCCATGAGGTCCACCCATGTGCCAAATTTCATCCAAATGTCAGATCAGTCTATATAAAAGTGTGAAGAAGAACAATTGGTCTTATTGGTGATGTTTTGTAGAAAGGTCAGGTGCAACTGTCGTGCGTGTATGACCAGATGTGTGAACGTAAACGAAGCAAAAGGAGCATGTAAGGATCGTAGCAGGTGGCGTTCTGTAGATTCTGCCTACCCCATGGAAGAAGGTGTGAGTTTATGTATGTTTTGTAAAATCAATACAGTCATGTGAAATAAAGCCTCTGCCACAAAGCATCATCACTCCATATTACATGTAACGAAACCAAACTGAAATACACCGAAACCCGTCCAACACTATATTCAGTGTCCGACTTGTTTATAATTATAATGCCATGGGCATCTATCCGCCCGTTTTTTTTTCTGAATATTCCTGATTTTATTTTTTCTTAAATTAATTTTAAAAGCATTAATACCCCTGGGCATGTATCCGCCCGTTTTTTTCTGAATATTCCTGATTTTTTTCGAAAATTAATTTTAAAAGGAAAGCATTAATATTTTTCTTGTTATTCATTTGTTTTTTTTTAGTTGCCTTTGCCATATCTCAGATGTTATTGGCTCGATTTGGATTCTGTTTATTATTTCTAAAAGCTTATGAGTTATATTATCGGATTAACTAAAAAAAAAATTGAAATTTGTCGACTATGAAAAAAAAAACGGAGGCGAAGACATTTTTTTCTAAAAAAAACTGTATTTATTTAAAAAATACAAGTGTAAGTCCATAAAATCATGGAACCATTTAGAAAAAAAAAGTACAGAAAAAAAACAAAAATAAAATTAATAGAATTTTTAAAGTTAATTTTCGAAAAAAATAAAGAATAATCAGAATAAACACGGGCGATCACATGCCCATGGGCGGCATTGTATTTTATTGCGCGCGCAACAAATCCAGCATCCATGTACGCCCGACCCTAGATTTTAATATCAAATAGATACGAGTAAGTTACTCGCTCGCGGCGATCCAAAGCTTCCGTTTGGAGTACCTACGTAAAAACTGTACAAATGATCGCTCTACACAAATGGGGAGAATACAAATTGTTTTAGAATGTTCTGATGATGAAAGAGTAGTAGAAAGGGGGTGACTACTGATGACGACCAATCGAGAAGTATGGAAGAAGAATAGGAAATATCTTGGGATAAGGGAAGCAGAATGAGGAAATGAATCTTGTCAGTGCCATCAAACCTGATTGACTTATTATGACATGGGGAAAGGCACAAACTTTCTTCCGTACCTAATATGTCCGTGTCTCTTAATGGTATAGTGGAAATATTTCTCAACAACCTGCTGATACCTAAGAAAGGTCTAAAAGAGGATCTAAACTATTTTAGGGTAGCTTTATGGCATCTTTCGGTAATAAATTGCTTAGTGGATGAGTATCACTCACTGTAAGTCAGCAAATTAGACTATATTACAACCATGTTGGAAAAAAATCATTCATTCAAAACGAATATTTAGTATAAAAATCAACATCTATAAATATTGGTTTATATTAATCTACAATATAATCACATAAAAATATCTTGACAACAATCACATTGATTGATTTGGCAAAGGCGCGTATCTATGTATGTGGGTTTATAATATTATTGATTAAAAACGGCTGCTCTCGTTAAAATCCGGGTAAAAACTGTTTTGGATGGGCGGAGAACGGATTTCTACAATTAAGTTGGAAGCTTTTTATCTAACTGTACAAAACAGCTTTTTTTATTGGTGTCCGAATAATCAGTGACAAAAAATCGTATTCGGACACTGTGTCTGATTCGTCAGCAGGTCTAAAAGAGTAACTGTGGGCGTCCTTCCCGGCTTCTCTCCATAGGAAACGACCAATTGGAACCGTGCACCTAGCTTCTGACGTTTCATAAGTGTCCATGTAAACATATATGGGCACAACTATGAGAAATAAAATATTTTGAATTTGAGTTTGAAAAATCTGTCAATCATAAAAATATTTAGAGGATTATAGCTACGTAATATCGGTGATGTTCAACCAACAAAACATTACCTTACTGACTGTCGAATTGCACTTCACAATATCAAGCCACAAGATGTCATATCTCGTGGCAAACAATACCTTCCGAATTCAATTCAAGAATTGCAACGAAGCTGAATTCAATATATTTCTTTCACGAAATACATTTTTTAAATTTTCCTTTTACACACTGAACCAGTTTTCTTTAACTTTATATCGCCACTTGCTTCATAAACAAAAATATAACGAAATGAAGCCACGTTCGTGTCGGAACACAAAAGCTATGAAGACGATAAAAATCAACGGAGCTAAAACGGCCAAATTATATTTTGGCAATGCTTCGACTCTACTTCTCGTTCAAACAGTGCTGAGATTCAATGAGAATTGGCAAAAGCTTTCGATGCTCTGTCGGTAGCATGTACATATATTGGGGCCAAGTGTTCAGCGAAGAAATTGTTTCTGAATTTTTCTTCGATTCACAAAAGGCTTGCTTGCATAACTTTATTACGATCTTCTATAGAAACGCCATGGGTCTTGTACTCTTTTTCATCATTTTCTACATGTAGGCCTCTCATTGTTTGCCTGGAGGACACGGTGGAGCATACGGTGGAGGTCTGCCCGGCTTGGGCGGAGCATCGCCGTGTCCTCGTGAAGGCGATCGGCGACGGTGATCTCTCGCGTCCGGCCCTGGTTCAGGCCATGGTACGGAGCGAGAGGAAATGGCAGGCCGTCACCTCCATCTGCGAAGCGGTAATGCTCGCGAAGGAGGATGCGGAACGCGTGAGGGAGAGGCAATTTCGCGCCCTCACGCCCCTAACTGCCGCAAGAGGAGACGCCCTGGGCGGGAATCGCAAGCCGATTTCCGGCCACCGTAGGCGCGGGCTTGCGGACGGTGAGCAATGGGTAGCTCGCCGTCCGATAAGGACCAGACCCGGGTCGACAGCGCGTTGTATTCCACGCGCGCCTCAAAGAGATGTCAGCAGAATTGACGGGGTCCGCTATGTCCAATACCTGCCGGGGCTGTAAATATGGGCCGAAAGGGAAATCGTGGCCCCTGGCAACAGGGCAACCGAAGGAACACGGGTGGGTTTTAGTCAGTAAGAGTCTGACATGCCCTCCTGCTCCACTCAGAGTGGGAGAAGTGATTTGATAATTCACCACCCCAAAAAAAAAAGGCCTCTCTTTGTTTGTACCTATCTCCACGTTCCTCTACTCTTTTTACTTCTTTCAAATTCATAAATCTTTTAACCAATGCACATAGGTTGCAAATACTTTAAGCATGACCTATTTAAAGAATACTACCAAGAATAACGCTAATTCGTCCTTGATGGTGTTGATCAGAATTTTAAAATATTTGTTTATATGTCGCCTTTGCCAGATTCGTCTTCTGTAATTATATAAAAAATAAAGTTTAATAAAAAACTGTAACCCGACTACCTACGGGAAAATGAAAATGATCTAAAAAGTACGAAACAAGCAAATATTTCAGACAGAAATCAAGACAGGTACAAAAATGGTCCAGGCAAAGCCGTGGTCGCATGCCTATATACCATGTTGGTGCCAGGAACACCTACAAAATTATAATGGCATGCGACGACGGCTTTACCTCGACCATTTTTGTACCTATGTCTTGATTTCTGTCTGAAATATTTGCTTGTTTCGTACTTTTTAGATCATTTTCATTTTCCCGTAGGTAGTCGGGTTACAGTTTTTTATTAAACTTTATTTTTTATTTTATACTTTTCCGTTTTTACACTTGATAAACGTAAATAAGAGTAATACAATAGTTCAGTAATTAACCTATTTTAAATTCCAATAGCAGTGCATAGTGCTTTGGACGAAACCATAGAGCGATTTATTTCGACGCCAACACCATATATCGATATCGAGCTTCGAAGAAATCCATAATATAAATATTTCGTTGTACTTGTTTTTCTTCATACGAGTGGAATTATAAATCGTTACTATTTATTAAGATTTGATTAACTGCACGTTGGTAACATCTTGCAATACTACGTAGCGCAGTCTCACTTTTGCTTGTTTTTAACGATTTAAACATATTTATTTACTTTGAAAATATAATATTATATATATATTTGTAATGTGCTCGTCAAGACCTTTTTTTTGATACCAAACATGTCATGATCATCACATTTTAATTTTTTTCGAGGTTAGAAATTTACGTGTAAAGTCCACCAAATTAAATTTAGGGAAAAATTATATAGCCTATGTCACCCGGACCATTATTACGAATCTATTGATACCTCATTCATCAAAATCGGTTTAGTAGTTTAGGCGCTACGGTGGAACACACGTAAAAACAAACATACATACATACATACATACAAACATACATACATACAAACATACATACATAGACTGCTAAAATCATAACCCTTCCTTTTGGCTTTGCCGTAGTCGGGTAAAAATGAAGTCGTTTTTCGTGTCTGGCAGTGTAACCGCGTTGTTTTTTTAAAATTACGCAACGGATTTTGATGCGGTTTTCACTATCATTTAGAGCAGTGGTCGGCAAACCGCGGCTCGCGAGCCGCATGCGGCTCTTTGACCTATAAAGTGCGGCTCTGTCTGCATATACAAATGTCTATGAATGCGAGTGTAGACACCCCAGGGGGTCAGGGTTTCGGTCATTAACCAAACCAAGATATCAAGTTTTATTCAAAATTCAAACTATATTTCAAAGATTTATTTCCGAAGTATTTTTACCAAAAAATAACAAGACATCGAAAATTGATCATTTACCACCTTTTAAAGTTTTCCAAGGTTAACTTGTTAATAAGTCAAATGACTTAATCATGTTATTATCAGCCGATATGATGATGATGAAGGCGTCATACTTCTTAGCAAGTTAATTTTAGAAAGTATTGCGGAGTGAAAGAGGATGGAAGTTTTAGAGATTAAGAAAAGTGTATTGAGACAGTTGGACACACAGAACGGATTGGCTCTTTTAAGAAATCTTAGTCGTTATAGTATTGATATTTGGCTTTATTGACTAAACAGTTTGCCGACCACTTTTTTAGAGAATTTATTCCGCAAGGTTCATGTGCAAATACAATTGATATTAGACTGACATATTATAAAGAAACCTCGATGTTTTGTGTGAAATCTTAAAACCTGTGCGAAACAGCGACGGATCGCTAGTCCTACTAATAATAATTTTATAAACGGTCGTTCGATGCAACATGCTGGCCCGCAGATTTGCAAAGTGTGACAATAATGTCGACGGCCCCCACGTATACTATCGAAATTACCCGGGCTTGGTCCTTATCGGACGGCGAGCTACCCATTGCTCACCGCCCGCAAGCCCGCGCCTACGGTGGCCGGAAATCGGCTCGCGATTCCCGCCCCGGGCGTCTCCTCCTATTGCGGCGGTTAGGGGCGTGAGGGCGCGAAATTTGCCTCTCCCTCACGCGTTCCGCCTCCTCCTTCGCGAGCATTACCGCTTCGCAGAAGGAGGTGACGGCTTGCCATTTCCTCTCGCTCCGTACCATGGCCTGAACCAAGGCCGGACGCGAGAGATCACCGCCGCCAATCGCCTCTACGAGGACACGGCGTTGCTCCGCCCAAGCCGGGCAGACCTCCACCGTATGCTCCACCGTGTCCTCAAGCCGATCCACACAATGGTGACACCCGGGTGTTTCCTCCCGCCTTATCCTAAACAGGAACCTCCCGAAGCAGCCGTGTCCGGTGAGGACCTGTGTCAGGCGGAAGGTGAGGACGCCGTGGCGTCTCTCAAGCCACTCCTCAAAGAGGGGTCTTATCGCCGCAATTGTGGCGTGCCCAGCACGGGGTTGCGACAATCGCAAAATTTTTATACCCTCAATTGTTTTTCAATTGAACAAAATCGAAATTGGCATATTCGGTAAAAGTAACCAGCAGTAACCAAGTAAACTATTGTATGTGTAATATTAGAAAAAGTATAATAATTATCAAAAACTATAGTAGACAGTATAAAACGGTCAAATTTTCCACTTTAGATACATCGGTAATATAAAATTTTCGAATTTCAAGTTCGACAAAAATCTAAATCTTAACTTAGAATCGCTCTCCTGTAAAGTAGAGGTTTTGCAGTTTTGATACTTTACGTGGTGGCCGTCGATGTGAAGATAACACTGTTTAGGGCATATTGCCAAGCTTTTTATACCTGCAGTCTGTTGACCAGATACACGCAAAAAACGTTCAATGCCCTGCGTGTGCAATACAACAATGCTTTTAGGATACTGCTGTCGCTGCCACGTTTCTGTAGCGCGTCGGGGATGTTCGCAGCAGCGCGTACAGATGACTTTTTTGCGATCATGTGTAAAAGATCCGCGTCACTGCTGCGTCGGATGCGACACAGCGATAGCAGTCACCTGAGCATTGTTGCTAGTGAGACTGAAGGCCACCTGATGGGGCACCTGTGCGCAGTACATGTACTGTTGCCAGGTGTCTCCAGAAGGTGGCTTAATAGATATAGTGTTCTATAAGTGTGTTTTATTATTGTTTCTAGTTGTAAAAGTTTGTCTTAATTAATTGTACTAACATAGTTGTAAATAATACTAACAAATTATGGGTAATGTGCCTGATTTAAAGATAAATAAATAAACGCGAAAGTTTGTGACGATGGATGGATGTTTGTTACTCTTTCACGCAAAAACGACTGAACGGATTTGGATGAAATTTGGCACACATATAGTTTATAACCTGAATTAACACATAGGATACTTTTTATCCCGATATTCGCACGGGATCGAGACTTATACTGGTGAAATTGCGGGCCGCTGTTAGCTTATAATAAATTCATCTTCTACAAAACACGCACAGTTAGATACTTTTCTCTTGTTTTGAGTGTCAGTTCCTAGTAATTTCCATGTTATTATTCTATCTCTGTGCTACATTTTTGTGCAAGTAAAGATAGGGGCGAAATCAATAGTCCAACTTGGAACGCTTGCATTCAATTTCAATACTCTATTTTTTCGTAGTGAGCTCTGGAAGCTAGGAATATCGATATTAGGTATGCGGTGTTAAATCTTCAGTCTATGTAAAATAGTGGTATTCGGCTGCATTTGGTCAGACTGGAAGCTGATCTTAACATAGCTGGAAAAAGGCTAGGCTGATGATCATGATGGATTTTTGAAGTGAAATCTTCTTTAGGCGCATTGGGCATTTTTGAGATGGGAAAAAACAATTGAACTCGCGACACCGTTACCGACACTTCATTTTTGTAAACGCGATTGTGCTCTTTATTTATATTACGTTACGGATCAATGTTCTATGCAAGTATTTTTACGTTAAAGGTTTTGGATTTGCTTTTTTTTTGCAAACGCGATTAGGTTACGGACCAATGTTCTTCTATACAAGTATTTTTCTTCCACCAAGGTGATTTTGTTCAAGTTTTCACTTCTGTCGGCAATCCCGGAGTGCCATTGTTTTTTTATCAAGAGACCGTGTGGATCCCAATTTTTTCTAAGTTCAAAACCTTTCTGTTTTACACAAACACTCCTATAAACGCCGTCGGCCGCTTATAGCGTCACGCTGTATGCTGCATCACCATGCTTACTATAGAAATGTTTTTCTCACACGTCGACGTTAATATCTTGACGTCGTACGCAGCATTCAAACGCTTTGCGTCGCGTCTCTAGTTATTTCAAACCATTGCAGTGTCAGGTCGTGTCAATTGTCACACGAACAGTCGCGAGCAATGACTGAAGCGTAGTCGTCCACTGTGGACGTATTGACCGCCGACGCTGTGACGACGTTCAGACGTCAGTCGAAACGACGTCTGACTTCAGAGACGTCACAAATAGCATAAAATAGGAGACCAAAGCCGTAAACGTTTCTTAAATACGGAAGTAAAATGTATCCTCATTTTCTTAACATTCCTCTTACCTAAATATTGCGAGCTTCCTACGTTTTTAGGGTTCCGTATCCGAAGGGTGCCAAACGGAACCCTATTATTAAGCCTCCGCTGTCCGTTTGTCTGTCTGTCTGTCAGCGGGCTGTGTCTCATGAACCGTAATAGGTAGACAGTTGAATATTTCACAGATTGTGTATTTCTATTGCCGCTATAACAATAAATAATAAAAGTTAAAAATTTAAGGGGGTCATACAAGAAACGTGTTTTTATCGGCGTTTTTTTGCTAAATATTTATTTATTTATTTAAACTACACACACTATCTTTACAGGATGACCCCAATACAATAGTGGTTTGCAAACACACAACAAATAAATTGAAAAAAACAAAAACTTACGGCTAATACTCAAAAATTTAAACTTTTAAATTCAGAACAACTCTAAACTAAACACAATCTGAAGTTCGACTACAGAGTTATACGTACCTAACAATAAAATATAAAATCAGACTTAACACAGAATATTAGTATTTAAATATAACTAACAAAATTCAACAAAACTCTTGCGAATTCACTCAGATTGCACGAAAATACGTCAATTCTCTCATGCACTTCGTTGAGTACACATATTGTGCGGGTGAGGGGTGTTTTTGACAGCAGGTTGGTTCTGGCAGCAGGCACGGCCAGCAGTGGCGGTCGCCGCCGCCTCCACACATACCGGTCTGGCGCGCACAGCTTCAGGTGACGCAACACACCCGGGTTATGAGCTACTCCACGCAGGAGCTTTAGCACATACGCCGCAAGTGTAAATTCCCGGTGCACTCTGAGTTCGTTGTACCCCACCATACCCAGTACAAACAGAGTCGCATACATCAGCGGGTAAAAAGGGTAAACCCCATAAAGTTTAAAATACAAGTGTCTTGTAAATTTATTCTGTACTCGTTCCCTCGTTCATTGATACGGAACCCTTCGTGTGCGATTCCGACTCGCACTTGGCCGGTTTTTTATTATCTTTACTGCCATATTAAGTCTTCCTTATTGATTTTTCATAAGCACTTATTGGATTGCTCTGACTTTCCTTTTTGTACCAATGTTAGTTGAAGCCATTTCAGTTGCCACATTTTCCTCAAATTGGGAAAGAAAACAACCTGTATAGTATTTAATAATATACAGGGTGGCAGGGATATCGACGCGAAAACTTTTACCAAGGATTCTGAACGCCACTTTTTGTTTTTTTGGGTGGGAAATTATCAAATAACATCTCCCGCTCTGGGTGGAGCGGGAGGGCGTTTCAGACTCTTACTGACTAAAACTCACCCGTGTTCCTTCGGTTGCCCTATTGCCGAGGGCCACGATGTCCTTTTCGGCCCGTATTCGCAGCCCCGGCAGGCATTGGCCCTAGCGGACCCCGTTAATTCTGCTGACATCTCTTTGAGGCGCGCGTGGAACACAACGCGCCGTCGACCCGGGCCTGGCCCTTATCGGACGGCGAGCTACCCATTGCTCACCATCCGCAAGCCCGCGCCTACGGTGGCCGGAAATCGGCTCGCGATTCCCGCCCCGGGCGTCTACTCCTGCGGCAGTTAGGGGCATGAGGGCGCGAAATTTGCCTCTCCCTCACGCGTTCCGCCTCCTCCTTCGCGAACATTACCATTTCGCAGAAGGAGGTGACGGCCTGCCATTTCCTCTCGCTCCGTACCATGGTCTGAACCAGGGCCGGACGCGAAAGATCACCGCCGCCGATCGCCTCCACGAGGACACGGCGATGCTCCGCCCAAGCCGGGCAGACCTCCACCGTTTGCTCCACCGTGGCCTCCGGGCGATCCACACAATGGTGACACCGGGCGATTAATGTAAAAAAAAAACTGCTGTTTCATAGAAAAATGCAATACCTACGCGGTCAAAATGTATGGGAACAGCAGATTTAAAAAAAAATAACCGACGAAAAATTTCTACGCAGAGGGTTTCAGAATCATGTACCGAATCCATGGTAACAGTTTTCGCGTCGATGTTGCCACCCTGTATGTGTACAGACACGTGTAATGTACGTATTTGTGTACACAATCATTTGATATATAAGACACATGTTATATACATGTACTTTTATACACTTTAATGTAAATAAACATCAATGAATTTGTGTAGTGTTGCAAAAGTTTTGGTATACTTTTACAGATTATCTACTGAAGCCTGAAAGAAATGTTGATTTAGTAGAGACAGTTTGGTCCGTCCTTTTACACGCAAAAAGAAAGTAGGACCAGCCGGGACAGTTACTATATTTAATCATTTCAATAATACTTTAGAAGAAAACTCTTTAGTCCCATGTAATACGGGGCGAGCAAACTCAAACAAAGCATGTATTTAAATTAAACGAATAGGAATGACGCCTTTTTTTGGGTGGGAAATTATCAAATAACTTCTCCCGCTCTGCGCGAAGCGGGAGGGCGTGTCAGACTCTTACCGACTAAAACCCACCCATGTTCCTTCGGTTGCCCTGTTACCGGGGGCCAAAATGATGTCTAAAAAATTTATTGATTTCCGTCAGCTAGAATATTAAAAAAATATTAGACACGTATTTTTTCTTTTTTTACATTATCAAAAGATTACGGCAAAACATTGAGTTAAAATGTGCCATGACGTCACTAGTATGTAGATTTTATACTTACTTGTGACGTAGCGACCCCCGCTCCCCAACTTTAATGCGTTTTATCTAAGCCATTTTTTTATTAATATGATAAAACAAAAAATGTTTGTCTAATTTTTTTTTTTGACTGACGGACTAAATAGAGTTCCTTTTTTTTGACCTAAACATCATCCCTATTACAAATAATTTGGAATGTAAAAAAAATTGACTTTTGTCAAGGTCAGTCAGAAAGATAAAGCTGCTTGCCCGTTTGCTGGCGAAACTAGAAAGAAAAACTTGTTTATTTTGTACAAACAAAACACACATTAAAAAAAACTAGACATAAAATACACACAATACAAAAGTAGCCAAAAGCCTCGTATTCGATCCAAAAAAGTTTGACATTGTTGTTCATAGATTTAATATAACACTGGTTCATTGGTTGATGTCAAGGCCACAGACCAAAGACAATATTGCGTAATTATTGTTGCAATATTGGCAAATGACAACAAAAACATAACAAAAACAAAATGCCAATTGCAGTGTTAACTACTTTTGTAACAAATAACCAGAAAAATTAAGCTGTGCGTCGCATCTGTGCAAGAACAGGGGGCCTACCACCAGCTCATAAAGCAGTATTATTTTAATATTACTTCAGTGTGGGAAAGAGATGAAGCTCTACAGGACGTATAGCTCCATCTCTTTCTCCCACTGAAGTAATATTAAAATAATACTGCTTTTGAGCTGGTGGTCGGCCCCCAGGTCATTGATCAGCGAAAAGCTGTGAATTCGGACGAACTTGAATGTCGACAGCGCTGGTTTTTAGCAATTACCTAAGTAATGACATAATGACGTCATACTATAGCTAGGTACACCTATGCCTTACCTTTCGAGGAAAAGCACATAATATTCTAAAAGTATAGGTACAAAAATCCAAGAGATCCAATCCTATGCTAGTTTGCATCCATAAAAGGCGAATATGCACGATCTCGACTAAATGCAGCCGCATTCAGAGCAAAATTTAATGGTATTCGAGATAAATTTGATGGAATATTTCGCCAAATGTCTAGCCTTCAATTGCGTACTGAGGATTTCAATTTAGAAGTGACGTCTCCTTAGAGTCTGTGGGATTTCGTACTAATATTATTTGGGTGGATGGAAACCTGTCTTCATTGCAATATTACAGTTCTTGCGTATTTTATGGATTAAAGCTTTCTTAATTGTTTTTGGCAAGGCTTTGTTCTAATTTAGCTTTTTTACTATCTTCATTAAGTTAATTGATTCAGGCGTGACCTTGCGAAAATCCATTATAAAATACAATAGAAGTGGATATATTTAGTAATCTGTTCCGCTTAGCTATTTCTAAAGAGTCATAAAAAACCCCTGAAATAAATCGACACTTATTTCACCTCTTAACGAGGCATCCTCAGGATGACTATAGACTTGTCGCGAACTCGAAAACGGCGTGTTGGCTCAGTCTGTGCTCGGCGCTTGGCGTGGCAACACGCCGTGTTCGAGTTCGCGACAAGTCTATCGTCATCCTGAGGATGCCTCGTTGAGAGGTGAAACACGTGTCGATTTATTTCAGGAGTTTTATGACTTTAGAAATAGCTAAGCGGAACAGATTACTAAATATATCCACTTCTATTGTATTTTTTAACTTCATTAATCCAAAAGTTCAGAAAATTGGTGTTAGGTATCGGAGGCGCAAAAAAAATGTTTGAAAGTTTGAGTATCTTTGCCGAAGAAGTTAAAATAAATAAGCTTTTGTACTTAACAAAGATCGCATATTCAACGATTCTTATTAGCTGTGTACCACTTTTTAGGGTTTCGTACCCGAAGAGTGACAAACGGAACCCCATTACTAAGCTTCTGTCTATCCGTCCGTCTGTCTGTCTGTCAGCGGGCTGTATCTCATAAACCGTAATAGGTAGAAATTTGAACAACAAATATATAAAAATTAAAAGTTAATAAATAAATTAAAGGCGTACAAGAAACATGTTTTTTCGGCGTTTTTGCTCGATCTTAATCGCGGTACGGAAACCCTTCGTGTGCGTGTCCGACTCAGCACATAGCCGGTTTTTTTACAATACACATCATCTTTCTATTTATCCCCTCTAAAATTTTCATAAACAAACCGTTGCTTTTCCTTTACAACTCACAAGGTCAGTAAAGCAAACCGAACAAGAAACATACTTAGCAAAAACAACTCTAACAAAATTACCATCTACCCGCATTTTCCTTAGAATTCAAATCGGCATGTGTATCCGCGGGCTCGTGCCTACGATAAATCAGCCGCACGTGTTACTGATGACCGGGCTTCGTTCTGATCGATGTTACTCCTGGCTATTATGGGCCTGATAATGTAAGTATGTGTGTTTTGGGCTGAGAATGTGGAGCAACATGTTTACTTAAAAAATACTGTTTTGTTATCATCATCTACAATTTTTTTCCCAGCTATGTTGGGTTCGGCTTTTAGTCTAACCCGATGCGGCTGAATACGCGGCTTGGCCGCCCTAGACCTCAGGGGCCCCAGGCCATGTAGTAAGTATCAGGCGCCCTTTTCTCAGCAGTCAGCACTATAGATGTAAAACAACCGATTTAAAACGTTTTAAATAAAATGTTGCGGTTTTAAACCCCAAATAAATCGTTTTAAACCCTTTTAAACGGTTGAAAACTCGCCTACAAAAATAAAGTGCCCGGCGCGGCGGCCACGCGCGTTCGTTTATGTATGTCCATGTGTCTGTAGGGTAGGTGGGCTGGCAACGTTGCGTCGAGTCACGAGTGACGATGTCAACGAGATTGCGAGAGTGTGTGTTTGGTTTTCAACCGAATCAAATTGATTATTTATATCGTTTGAAAACAATGAATTTTTTTTTATTTTTTACCAACACATGGTTTCTAGGTACTCCTTTATATTCCTACCTCGGTAAAATCAAGAAAATGTAGTTATAATTAAGAAAAACAGTCATCAACACCAACCGTTTTAAATCGAAAAAAATGGTTTCTTTCGGTTTTAAACGGTTTTTTTCGTTTTAAATGGATTGGTTTAATTGGTTTTAAACCGGCCTTACATCTATAGTCAGCACCCATCATTATACACTACATAATGAATTTACTTTATTGGCAACTTTTATCGAAGTCGGTTCAGAAATTTTGTTAACTATAAGAAGCTGCTGGTTTATAATATTTTCTGAGGTTTCAGGGTTAAATGGTTTTAAGTTATTATTGTTATACGATGCGGTGCAGTGCGGTGTAGAATATATAGGCTTTGAGTTATTTTTTGTTATCATCAGTAATTTTTTTGTCACGATTGGCTGCCCCTAATATCTGGCATCCCTAGGCCCGGGCCTACTGGGCCTTAGGGCAAATCCGCCACTTTCCGTAGAGAAAGAAAGAAAGAAAAAAAATAAAGAAAGAAAGAAAAATATTTTATTTGGGACACGCACAGGAAATAAATACAAACAGTAGTGAATATTCTGTCCCTTAACCTGGGTCAAATAGTTTTAGTTTTTTGTCCACATGAGGTTGGTCTTGACCTGCATCTCACCTGATGGTGAGTGATAATCGGGCTGAAGGTGGAAGTGAGCTTCACCCAGAGTCCTCTACCAAAGAGGAACTGGCCATCTTACCTCTTACTGCCGGAATACAACAATGCTGTTAACATTGTTGCTATGGCGACAGACTTAGTTAAGATGGTGGTAGCTATGGTGGGATTTAGAACAAGTCCTACCACCAACCAAAATGAGCAGAAAATTTTGCCCCCACTGAGAATCGAACCCGGGAACCTCTGGGTCTGAGACAGATGGTCTAACCACTTGACAATAGAGGCGATTTTCTTTATCAGCACTAAAATATTTTCATGTAGGTATTACACTCAAGTATAAAACGCTGATAAATTGACCATTTCACGAGCACCACACTAACTTTGAGACAATATCCCGGCATTAAAATTCAACGTCATTGTCATTCGTTTTAAAACTGTTCTCAAAGAGAAATTCAAACGCCGTTCCTGTCGTCCCGCGGTAATTTCCCGCAAAAAATGTCAACTGTTTTTGTTCAATCCGTTCAGATCGTTCAATTTTCGTTGGATTCAGTTTTGAGAGGAAACTAATATGAAGCATTACTCCGACTGAATCCCGGGATCTGGGATTTGTCGGGATTTTTATTTTTATAACCTCAAAATGCATCTCGGAATTGTGGTTTTGTAATATAATTTCGTGTCCGTTCAATTCCATTTCGATTTGCAGGGTTAGAGTAAAACGGTTGGTTTTTCTAAATATTGGTCAATAACTTTTTATGTAGACTCTAAAATCTTTTCAGTTCAGAGCTGAAAACTGATATTATAGCTAAAGGACTATTATTGTGAGTGGTCGTGCTAAAAGACCAGAATTGTAATAGAAATGTGATTTTCTATCGGAAAATTGCTAGAGATGACGAGAACTACTCCTTACACCCATATAATAATATCGTCTGCCTAGCCTTTTCCCAACTATGTTGTGGTCGGCTACCAGTTTATCCAGATGCAGCTGAATACCAGCATTTTACATGGAGCGACTGCCTATCTAACCTCCATAACCCAGTTACTCGGTAACACGGTACCGCTTAGTAAGACTAGTCGACAAACATTTTTTTTTTTAAATTTGATTATTAAAAATAATTAGATAAATATTTTTTTCTTTTTTGACGTTATTAAAAGATTACGGAAATATATTGAGCTAAAATGTGCCATGACGTCACGAGTGTAGATTAATACATACTTGTGACGTAGTGACCCCTACTCCCCAACTTTAATGCGTTTTAGTTTTATCCAAATATTTTTTTATTAATATGAGGAGCTCGTGACTAAGTAATAACAGCCGCACGGGTCGATTCATCCGGTTAAGCTGCGCTTGCCGGGGTTGGTCTGTGGATGGGTGACCATCTTTACATACCGAGACTCCTCCGTGCCTCGGAAAGCCCGTTAAGCCGTTGGTCCCGGCTATCATTCGTGGATTTTTGACAGTCGTTACGGGTCGTCAGAAGCCCGAGAGTCTGACAACCAGTCTTACCAAGGGGTATCGTATTACCCAGTTACTGGGTTGTGGAGGTCAGATAGGCAGTCGCTCCATGTAAAATACTGGTATTCAGCTGCATCCGGTTAGAATGGAAGCTGACCCCAATATAGTTGGGAAAAGGTAGATTGATTTTGATGATAAAGCAAAAAATACGTGTTTAATATTTTTTTACTATCTGACCGACGGACTCTGGTCGAGAATTTCTTTTTTTTGACCCAGTCATCATCCCTATTATGTAATAGATGATCACCCATCCACGACCGGTCCGTAGCAAGCGGCATGTTATTATGCAGCTTCTATTATTTTTTATTTTTTTTAAATGGCTTCTCGCAGTTTTGACCACTAAGGTCGTGGCTGCTTAACCGAATTTTCCTGTGGGTGCCATAAGCTTCTACACTTAGAGCCTCCAGCCAGGAGCTTTTTAAACTATTCTAAATTAAAATTAAGCGAATGCTCGCTAAGGGCACCCCCTGTGGGGTACAGACCTCGGCTTAGGGCATCGCTGACGGGAGGACAGCAAGAGGGGACAGGCTGGATCAAATTTATATTATCATCATGATTATTATTCGGGGTATTTAAAGCTACGTGCTCAGCTGCAACAACTGCTGGCACCTCGTTTTCGAGCAAGGGTCGGGGGGGATGCAGCTTCTAGGACCAAATAGGTAATTTATATAAAACGTCCCATTTTTCTCCTATAAAACGAGCCTCACATAAGGCAATACTTCACATTAGCCAAGTGAATAGAGATCCCGTAAATATAAGCCAAAAAAATCGCGTCTGTCCTCCGCTTGACGCCTACGTAATCGTTTGAGTGGCTTCCCTTGTATCCTTAACATGAATAAATCGGCGGACGGGGAACTACAAGGCTGTGTACGCACTAGACGAGGAAAAGCTAAGTGGCTATACAGGGCTATATACGAGCTTAATCGACCCCGCTACTGCGAAGTGTTGCGAACTTTCACACCAATTGTGTTTGAATATCGGAATCTCCTTTGCTTGAGTTTTTTGGATCGATGTTCCTTATTGCACGTTATAAGTACTCTGCAGACGCGATTTTGACCGTCAAGACACTTTTTGTCGTGACTGTCAAAATTACAGACTTTATTTGGTACTCATTCGCCAATTGTGAAAAAGCGAAAGGAACTTTTAAGACGCAGATATATGACAGTGACCTTGAATGGTTAGCTTGCGTGTTCTGTATTGAGCTCACGCAACGCGTCGTACGTCCAGCCAGTAATAGGACTCGCCCATCAAGGAGCGCTGTCCCAAATTAGACGCATTATTAATTTATTACACGTAAAACAAAAGGTATTTTAATAAAACACGTATACTAAAAGATCAGTAATTTAATTATCTTTGAAATGATGAAGTTTTCAGAAAAATACGCTTGATGGATTTTGCGTCATTCTCAGATTTTTATCCGCGTTAGACATAACTTTACAAATTAATTTCACTATGTAATATAAACATAATCTAAAATATGCCTAAATTAAAATATTCAGAAAATGCTCTAATTTAACATATATATTTTCCAAATCACTATCACTACTCGTTTAGACGTCATCTTCAGTATAAAATCGTTAAAAGTCAGCTATCGTCCCCTTAAGGTTTGCCAAGACAAATTTCACTGTAGGACATCCTAACAATTTTTTATAAATGCGAAAGTGAGTTTGTTTGTTTATTACGCTTTAACTCTAAAACGGCTGAACGGGTTAGGTCATAGGATAGGTACTTTTTATCCCGGTAAACACAGACGATGTCGCGGGCAGAAGCTTGTAAAAATATAAGAATTAAAACTGAAACTTTAGAAAATATATAAAATAAAACATTAATAACAATAAAACGGGTTCTGTCAATAAAATTGGATTCTGCGTAAATTAAAAAAAAAACATTGCTCTATGCGAAAGTCCAGAACCCTAATTCCGTAACACACTTTCAATCACAATCTGAATGATTTTGAAGGATATTGCAAATCCATTGCTTCATAATGTTCGAAAATTTTGTCTGCTCAACAACGTAAATAACGCAATGAATGTTGTTGAACTGTCAAAATGAAAGAGTTCTATTTTGTTATATACCTGGTACTTGTACCTCTTATTTGAAAATATTGTAAAAGCCAATTATTTTTAAAAGAATAACCGTGGAGTTTCTTGCAAGCTCTTCTTCACCTAGCTGACGTTTCATAAGTGCTCATGTAGATTTACGAGTATGTATTTTTTTTAATCCATTGGTACTGTAAATATGTTTCTCAATTTACCGCGCAGGTACGTTCTTAACCTTATCAAAAAAAAAAATTACTAACTCCTACATCATTTTATTTGTGTGGGAGTGAAAAATATTGTCTATTTCCATCGGGATATTTTTGTTTCTAGTTCCCAATTCGAATGAACAATTTTAATATTTTGTGACAGGCTAAATACCTAGATTCTGTCCCGAAATAAAATTCAGAATCGGCGAGAAAGAAAAACATTGCCGTTTGAAGCAAAAACTGCCTCCATTTTTGTAAGAAATAATGTTACAATGGTCTGTTAAATCGTTGATGAAGACAAACGCCTTAAATAAATGGTCTTTTTACTTTTTTGGGTTCCGTACCCAAAGGGAACCAACGGGACCCTATTATTAAGACTCCGCTGTCCGTCCTTCGGTTCGTTTGTCACAGGGCTGTAGCTGTATCTTTTGAACCGTAATAGTTAGAACACTTAATGTTTTCATAGAGTATTATGGCCTCTATGACAAGAAATAATAAAAATGAAATAAAATTAATAATTAAAAGGGGTCCCCATACAAGAAACGTTTTTTCTTGATAAATATTTTAAAAAAAATTATAGTTTACATTTTGTACGAAAGATGGAAGGAATGGATGAAGGCCATTGCCCGGCAGTGGGACGGCACAGGCTAGTAAAAAAAAAATGTGCTGTGGTACGGAACCTTTCTTGAGCGAGCCCGACTCGCACTCTGCCGCTTTTTTTCTCAAATAATGTAAAAGCTGATTAAAATAACAAAACGTCTAGTTTTTAAGTCAAGACGAGATGAATTATTAAAATGTCTAGCCTTTATCTAAGATAGGAAAAAACGAGAGAGATAAAACGGTTTTTTACCACCCGTAAATCCCTCCATTTTAAAACCTCAAGGAGATAATTTCTTTGAACAAAAGCTCCATTAGTTGTTTATGGAATCCCCTTCGACAATAACTTTGCGATGATTTTAAATGGAATTGAAACAGTTATTTTTATTAAAAACGCAAAATGAAAGGATAGTATTAATCCTGTTATTGAGTGGTGGATTAAATGATAATGATATTTAGTGCGGCCCCGTGTCGCCGTTCGCGTGATCAAATCCTTTTAAAAGTGGTCAATTTGGTTTTTATTCTGTTCTGTTTTTAGTACCTGGGCGACCGAGTTCTGCTCTGGTGAAAAAACTTTTTTTACAAAAAATACAACCGACTTCCAAACTACAAAGTGAAAAATAACTTTAATTTTGGAAGGCGGTGTCTTTGGATCAGTAATTTAGTTTTTTGACACCGACTTCCGAAATTTAAAAAAAAAGTTACAATAGCCTAATATAGCCGGAGGAGCTCGTGGCTAAGTAATAACAGTCGCACGATTCGATCCATCAGGTTAAGCTACGCTTGCCGGGGTTGGTCTGTGGATGGGTGACCATCTTAACATACCGAAACTCCTCCGTGCCCCGGAAAGCACGTTAAGCCGTTGGTCCCGGCTGTCATTCGTGGATCTTTGACAGTCGTTACGGGTCGTCAGAAGCCCGAAAGTCTGACAACCAGTTTTACCAAGGGATATTGTGTTACCTAGTAACTGGGTTGTGGAGATCAGATAGGCAGTCGCTCCATGTAAAATACTAGTATTCAGCTGCATCCGGTTAGACTGGAAGCCGACCGTAACATAGTTGGGAAAAGGCTAGGCAGATTGCAGATTGAACAATAGCCTAACGTCAACTGCTCATCAAAAATACTCAAATCGCTATAGGTGTGCCTATAATATTTGAAGAGTTCCCTCAAGATCCCATCATCAGATCGTGACCAAAAGACAATGGGACCAACTTGAAAGTATACCCTTTTCAAACAAAACAATATTTTTTCAAATCGGTCCAGCTGTCTTCGAGTAATAGGGAAACACACATTAAAAAAAAACGTGTGGCACTCGGGGACTGCCGCGGTAAAGCTATTGCATAGCATTTGTAACCTCCATGACAACATCACGTTTCCCATGACAACATCACGTTTCCCATGACAACATCACGTTTCCCATGATGACATCACGTTGTCATGGGAACCGTCATTACATGGTAGGCGGAGTGGGGGGTGTTAGGTTTTTTTCGTTACGGAATTTCTTGATTAAGTCGCCGCGCTCAAAGCCCGCGATAAAAGCTATGCAATAGCTTAAAAACGTCCCGACAATTTGAGAACCTCCACCTTTTTTTGAGGTTGGTTAATTGCTCATAATATAATTATATTTGTTTTATATTTTCATACGTATCGTATGAATGGATTTATAAAGCTTTTAGGCTGATAATTAATTGAATCATTTTGTAGCGTGTACCAAGAGATAGGTTAAAATTAAAACGTTCAGAACTGCTTTATATTGGTTTCGTTTCAATTTACTTATAAAAGATTATTTTTGTATAATTAACTGAATATATAGACCTTTTAAAAAGGCTTTTAAAAGATTGAAACCAATTATTTTTTACATTAGTTTAAAATTTATATGCTTTTGAAATTTATATTGCTGATGGAATCAGGTTTTCTACAGTTTTGATCTATGTCTGCGGTCGGTTCGTGGATGGGTGACTATCCACTACGTATCGAGACCCCTCTGTGCCTCGGAAAGTCTTTCCAAAGGGTATCGTAATACCCAGGAACTGGGTTGTGGAGACAGTTGCTCCATATAGAGAACGCTGTAGGCTTAGGGGACTGTAGATCTGTTGACTATTTTCTTTTTTGTTAAGTACTTGGTACTTATTGAAAGACCTACACTGTCCTCCCATACCTAGTAACACTGTTATTTGAAAGTATTGTAAAAGCCAATTATTTTTAAAAGACTAACCGTGGAGTTTCTTGCCGGCTCTTCTCCATAGGAAACGACCAATTGGAACCGTGCACCTAGCTTCTGACGTTTCATAAGTGCCCATGTTTCATTATTGTGTACTAAATTTGTTTTTTTTTTAAGCTGTTGCATAGCTTTTATCGCGGGCTTTGAGCGCGGCGACCGAATCAAGAAATTCCGTAACGTAACGAAAATAAAACCTAACACCCCGCACTCCGCCTACCATATAATGATGGTTCCCATGACAACGTGATGTTGTCATGGGAACGTAATTTTTGTTTCTTGTCATCACGTCATCATCCCAAGTGTAGCGTTGACAAATAGGAAGTATGGAGGTTACAAATGCTATGCAATAGCTTTACCGCGGCAGTCCCCGAGTGCCACACGTTTTTTTTTTTATAAAATACTGGTATTCAGCTGCATCCGGTTAGACTGGAAGCCGACCTCAACGTATTTGGGATTGTAGGAAAAGGCATATTAACCTATTTTTTCCATATTGATTGAGTTTATCTAATCTATCTAAGTACTGTGATCCTAGTGCTCTACTGTGGTGTTTGAAGCTATGATAGATCGCATACAAAACGCGTTATCTAGCAATTCTCTATATGTATCAGAAAAATCTTATTCACTTGGAAAAATAATACAGCCTACTATTAAATTCGCAGTCAGGAATCACTATTTCCAAATCCAATAGTTACAAACCATTTACACACAATCCTAGGCTTTAACAGAGCAACTGGTTTTAGATATATTTCAATAAACGTGCTTAAATAAAAATATAATGTATGCGCAGGCGACGCTTGGTATAAATTGAGCCGATTGTTATCCAGGCGATCGGTTCGGCTCGGGATATAGATGTGCGTTTTGCGTGGCGATAGGGTTGACCGGTACTTAGTATTTATTTTTTAGATCATAGGGATAAAGGTTAAGTCGAGCGTTAAAAGGGTTTAGCTATAATGCTAAGTTTTGCTAAAATTGAAATTGAATTGGGGTATTTTTTGGATATATTTTGCATTTAGTTTAACGGGCTTGCTTGCTAGTGGAAAATTGAAAGAAATTTTATGAATGCCTAGAAAAGATTTTGAAAGGCTTTTTATTTACAATTTAGTTAGGGTTTAGTTATTCACAATTTGCAGACTTACTGAGAATAAGCACCTAAGTATTTTTGGCTTAACTTGTTTTCCAATAAATAATTTGTAAATCCATTAACATAAAAAGTAAAATATTACTTTTTCTGTTAATGAGCAATCAGAATGTTTATTTAATTTTATTTATTTAAAATTTTCGCATTCAAAAAAGGTACAAAGGTGGACTTAATGCCTTAGGCATTCTCTACCAGTCAACCAAGGGTGATGAAGAGATTACATGGCAGGTGCTCTGTTTGAGAGGAACAATATTTTTTTTTTTTGAACGGACAACTAACTAGCTTCATCTTTCTGACTGATTGATTCCTTTGATAATTCAAATGCCTGTAAATGGTGTAATCAAAATAAATGCTTTAAAATTGAATTATTTTTTTGGTTCCCACAATTTTGTTGAGAAGTTATAGCCGTACAGAAAGTATCTTTTGTTAAGCTTGTTTTAGAATATTAATCACATTAAACCAATAAGTTTTAAGGAATTGAAATCACATGGTACATCCTGCTTGTCCATACCTTTTTTACTCTTTACTAACAATCAGAATTATATTTATTATTTCCCTTACTATTTATTATTTCCTTTACTTAAAAAAAAAAAATTGACAATGAATAATCTTTACCATTATGAATTTAAAAAAAAAATTAGATTTGCTCTTAAATCTAAAATATTGCGATATAGAGGAACTCATTTATTCCACGAATTAACGTCTAAAATACCAATTTTTTGCTTAGTATACCACACTCTCTCACTCACTCACACACATACACACACACACCAACAAATCAGTTTAACCCCATAGCAACACACTCACACACAATTAACCATTAAACCCACTCAATTAATACGTTAACATCAGAATTATTACGCAATTAGAAATATTTAGTAAAACGTGTCAATCCCACTAAAGAACACTGTCCTTCAAGATACAGGATTTTCCTAGTTTGAAGGGTAGGTGTCTTACTCATTGTAATAGCCATACCCATCCCATAATATATACAACACTGATATTACCTAGGCTAAGTTTTTGATAAATAAATGATTACTTACTAACTTATTATTTTTGTCACACACACACCCACACACTCGTGGCAACCCTGCGCAACAGGCTTACCGTTTCCCTGCATTTGAATGCAGTGGACGAGCTGCACGTTTGATGGACATTATCCATCCTCGCATATATCCATGCGCGAATATGCTAACTAGTGCGAATATGCGCCATTTGTGCTAAGCGCGCTTTACAGTAATTATTCATACCATAAATTCTGATCGCCGGCATTGTTTTGCATTTAATGTTGGTAATTTTGTGAATATAGGTCGATGAATTTGCTTCTAATTATCGGAGTAAATCGATTGATGTGTGAGGTTAAGCTGCTTGATGAGGTCAGTTTGTGGATGGATTTGAAACCGGCCAAGTGCGAGTCGGACTTTTTTAACATTATTTTATTTTCTTATTTGTTGCTTTAGCGGCAAAAGCAATACAAAATAAAACAACTGTTTACCTATTACGGTTCATTAGATACAGCTCGCTGACAGACAAACGGACGAACGGACGGACAGCGGAAGCTTAGTAATAGGGTTCCGCTTGGCACGTTTCGGGTACGGAACCCTAAAAAGTAAAAGAAGCTATACTCCATTTGAAATAAGATTAGACATTTAAACAAACCTTTTTTACAGTCCGTTCAACCGATTTTGACTTCTATTGCGTTGGTGGCATGACAAATGGCAGCTGCAGTAAACAGTTGGTATTGTAACCACTTTTTTGCTTTTAATGCCATCCTAATGCCTACGGTATAGAAGTCAGAATCGGTTGAACGGACTGTAAAAAAGGTTTGTTTAAATGTCTAATCTTATTTCAAATGGAGTATAGGTAAAAAAAAAATACGTCTGTTGTTCGTGAGACACCTGATCCTTTTGAGCTGGAACGTTATTTCAGACCCTTAAGCCGAATTTACATACATAATTAATTATTCATTGATAGTTTCACATGTAAACAGATAATTATTTACACTTTAAACTATCGATGAATAACTAAGTTTGTGCTAGTAGTTTCGTAATGTAAATCTGGCTTTAGGCACATTGGCACCATGACATTGGCTACTATAGTTTGACCGAGACCGGTGTACCACGCCTTAGGTACATGTGCGGCGAGACGGGGCAGTGCAGATCGCTCATTCATCAACGCTCATGACCTTCAGCCGCTCATTCGTCAACGCTGCCCCCTGCCGCGCATTCCTAAAACGCGGTAGAGTGATCTCGGTCAAACTATATACGATGACGACATTGATTTTGTACCTATAATAAGAGAGTAGGTAATTAAATCTTAAATCTAGGTACCTACTGTATTACATAATAAACTCACGCCTTCTTCCCATGGGGGTAGGCAGAAACTAGAGAACGCCACCTGCTACGATCCTTACATACTCCTTTTGCCTCGTTTACGTTCATACATCTGGTCATACACGCACGTCGGTTGCGAGTACTATGCACCTGGCCTTTCTGAAGAACATCACCAATAAGGTCAGTATAAGTCTTCCTAGAGCGTCCCCGCCCGGCCTTTCCCTTCACATCTGTCTTGTATATAAATTTTGTTAGTCGCCTTTCATTCATCCCCTGAACATGCTCAAACCATCTCAGCACACCCTTTTAAATTTTTGTCACTACATCTTCTTTTAAATCACACCGCTGTCTTATTCATCATTCTACTGACTCTAGTATAGGATAAAAATAATATTTAAATAGGTAATTATATTCTTTATGTATCTGTTGTATATGTAAATGGTACACCACTGATTACCTGCAGTACTGTCTCTCCTTTTTCATTTAAATCCATCCAAAGGTTATCTGTAAAAGATCGCTTTTAGCGATAAGACCGCCCATTGTGTTACCCAATGTAAAATTTCTAAATTAATGTCTGTAACTTTTATGGTGTACAGTACCACACATATGTGTTAGTGTGTCTAACAAAAGTGATGGAAATATATTTTTGTTTCATATAGTGCGGCGCCCGCGAACCGCGACGATACGACAGTATGTAGTGCAAAACTGCGTTCTCTGTGGTGTGTGTACGGTACACACACCACAGACGTCTGACTGTTTACACATCACATGTACGGATTATACCGCGTGTTCACAGCAATGCGACTCTTAGCGTGCCTATGCACTTTTGAACGCTTACTGTACAAAACAAAGAATATTCTATCTTCTATCTATCTATATCTTTGGTCTTAAGATAGACTAAAATGAAGAAAATTCCACAGACGCTCAACCTCTAACATTATCTTTCTAAAAACAAAATTCAACTGCCAGCCTCAGCCAATGAAAGCTTAAATTGAATAATTCACTCAATAAATTATCATAATTGAGTCAAATGATGGCGCTGGACCATTTAATTGTGCCTCCATTATGTTAGTTACATATTATTGTAACCTAATATTAAAGCCTACATAATTTTGGCCTTATTATCCTGTAGGTCATAGAGTAGGATGGATCTAGATGGGACATTTATCTACCTACGTGATGGAGCCATCCGTCCGGATTTGTCCGGACATGTCCGGCTTTTTAGCCCCCTGTCCGGATCATGTCCGGCCTTTTTATTTGCCCGGACTTTTCGGTTTAAGGGGATTTCTTTATGTCCGGAGTTTTTTGAAGTCAAAACTTCTTTAGGCGCGTTGGGCATTTTTGAGATGGCACTAAACCATTGTTACCGACACCGTGGAGTAAAAGACATCAACGCCTTGATTACTACGGTGTCGATTTTTTTCAAATTTTCATTTCTGTCGGTACTCCCGGAGTACCACTGTTTTTTTTTTTGCAAATGTCAGGCTTTTTTGTCAGGATTTTTCAAATTTCGAAATGTTAACCCTTCACACCTGCAAAAACTGTAAAAAAGACTAGATTTGTCGTTAATTTGAATTAGATGAAAAGTTATGATAATTTTTACCACTTATAGTCATTTGTAATACCAAAAGGTCAGTGTTACCAGCATTTGAGATAAAACTCAAAAAAACTCAAAATATTCTGTTTATCATTAGTACAGGCTTCGTTAATTTTTTAAATAATTTTAAGGTATTTTTTGGTACTACTCGTGCTAATAAACGAATTTTCTTTCTTTTTTATCCATCAATTCAGCCATACAACTTACTAACAAAAAACAGTAGTAGGTAGGTACTTTCCCACCCAACACTAAGTACAAGTTTTAGGGTACCAAACGGAACCCCATTATTAAGCTTCCGCAGTCTTTCTATCTGTCAGCGGGCTGTATCTCATGTCAAAGTCAAATAATTTATTTCAATTAGGCACATAAAAGGAACTTTCGAACGTCAAAATTTCCAAAAAATAGAATTGATTCTAGTCGCCCCTTCCAAAAGGTAGTTTTTGTATGGAGAAGAATGGGCAAGAAACTCCACCGTTACTCTAATAAAATGTTTTACAATATTTTGAATAAGATTACTATACCACAATAGGAAAAAATAATTAAAAATGAGGCAATGACAGAAAAAATAGTAATGTAATGGATACATGGTGTTTACATATTTACAAGCATTGTAAAAGTAGGTACCTACTTATACGATATTCCTAAAAAAATACAAGTAATACTAATAAATAAGTCGTGAACCGTAATAGATAGACAGTTGAAATTTTCACAGATCAAAATAAAAAATTAAAGGGGGTCCATATAAGAAATGTGTTTTTTCGGTGTTTTTTGCTAAATATTGTACAGTGGTATTTATTTCAGTAAAACTTGCGGACCAATACTTAAATTATCCAAGTACCAGATATGGCACATCTCTTCCAAGAAACTTGATCTATGCTCAAATCACTAACGCTGTTTCAGTATTTAGTTAAATTTGCATATTTTACCCAAGAGCCAGTGTTGTCTTAGGGTTGTTGACCTTTTGACAGTTAAGCCACTGCCGTGATAGTCAAGTTTTGTTGGTCTTTCGGTACTTGTTCAGTAAATCACTTCTTAGTCTAAGTGGATTTCGCAAGGACCAAAATTATTTTTGAAACTAAGTTAATAAAATACAATAGACGTTGTTATATTTAGTAACCTGTTCCGCTTAATTATTCCTCAAGAGCCATAAAAATACTGTAAGAAATCGACACGTGTTTCACCCCTCAACGAGGTATCCTCAGGATGACGATTGACTTGTCGCGAACCCGAACACGGCATGTTGCCACACCGAGCGTTGGTCGCAGAGTACAGAGAGCAAGAGTGGTTTCAATTAACTAACTATACTCCGTTTGAAATAAGATTAGACATTTAAACAAACCTTTTTTACAGTTCGTTCAACCGATTTTGACTTCTATTACGTAAGCATAAGGATGGCATTAAAAGCAAAAAAAAAAAGTGGTTACTAACCAACTGTTTACTGCAGCTGCCATTTGCCATGCCACCAACGCAATAGAAGTCAAAATCGGTTGAACGGACTGTAACAAAGGTTTAGTTAAATGTCTTATCTAATTTCAAATGGAGTATAAGTTAATTTTGGAAAGTAGGTACAGACGCCAGCACATCAGGCTACTACAATCTCCCGCTCTGTCGCCGCGTGTAATCGACTGGCGCGTCATAGAGGAGGTGGAGACCTATTCCGATCACCGGTACATCCGGTTTGACGTCTCCGCCCAGACCTCGAGCGCGCCGGTCCGACAGGCCCCGAGTGGTCCGCGGTGGGCGCTGAAGCAGATGGACCGGGAGCTTCTCCTGGAAGCCTCGATCGTGCAGGCCTGGGTGTCATCACCGGACAGGCCTGCCGACATCAACGACGAGGCGGAGTGGTTCCGGGAGGCCATGTCCAATATATGCGACGTGGCAATGCCCCGGGTCCATCCTGGACGTGCTTCGCGCCAGCTGTACTGGTGGTCGCAAGAGCTGGAAGCTCTGCGCAGGGCGTGCGTAGCTGCGCGACGCCGGTACGCCAGGCACCGCAGGCTCCGTATTCGCCCTCCGGATACGGAAGCCATTGAGGCGGAGCTGTACGAGGGGTACAGAGCGGCGAAGACCGCCCTCCAAGCGGAGATCCTGCGGGCCAGGACACTGGCCCGCGAGGAGTTGCTGGAGACTCTGAACAGAGACCCGTGGGGACGCCCATATAAGATGGTGCGGGAGAAGCTCCGCCCATGGGCTCCCCCGCTGACGCAGAGTCTCCGGCCCCAGCTTGTGGAGGACGTGGTGAGCGCTCTGTTCCCTTCAAGAGGGGAACATACGCCCCCGCCCATGGCTCCGCCTATTGCGGTGCCCGATGCGGACCATACCGCCGACGACGACGACGATGCTCCGGAGGTGACCGAGGTAGAGATGAGAGTGGCGGTACGCAAGATGAGTGCGAAGAATACCGCCCCAGGACCCGACGGCATTCCCGGAAAAGCCTGGGTCCTGGCCATGGGGACTCTCGGGCCTCGACTAAGGGGGCTCCTATGCGCATGCATGGAGAGGGGCCAGTTCCCACTTTGTTGGAAGACTGGGAAACTGGTCCTCATTAGGAAGCCGGGGCGCCCGGCGGACTCTCCGTCCGCCTATCGGCCCATTGTGCTGCTCGACGAGGTGGGCAAGCTCTTTGAAAGAGTCATTGCAGACCGCCTCGTCGGGCAGCTGGTGCGAGTGGGGCCGGATCTGGCGGAGAGCCAGTTCGGTTTCCGCAGGGGGCGCTCTACGGTGGACGCCATCATGCGCGTGCGAGCCCTCACGACGGGGGATGCTGTGGCCCGGGGTGGGGTCGTCTTGGCGGTGTCTCTAGACATCGCCAATGCCTTTAACACCCTGCCCTGGAGTTGCATCAGGGAGGCACTTCGGTATCACCGGATGCCGACCTACCTCTGTCGTGTGGTCGAGGCCTATTTGACGGACAGGGCTGTCATCTACCCCGGTCACCAAGGAGAGTGGAACCGGCGAGAGATGTCGTGCGGTGTCCCACAGGGATCGGTCCTGGGGCCGCATCTGTGGGACATCGGATACGACTGGGTGCTGCGCGCCGATCTCCCTACTGGCGTCAGCGTCGTCTGTTACGCTGACGACACGCTGGTCCTGGCGCAGGGGAGGTCGTACCAGGCGGCGGCCGACTTAGCGACACGCGGGGTTGCGACAATCGTCGACAGAATCCGGCAGCTGGGACTCGAGGTGGCCCTGCACAAGTCCGAGGCCATGGGTTTCTATGGTCCTCGTAGTGCGCCACCGCCGGGTTCCCAGGTAATGGCGGGAGGGGTTCACATCGGCGTCGAGTCGACGATGAAGTATCTGGGACTCGTCCTCGACAGCCGGTGGAACTTCGTGGAGCATTTCCGACGTTTGGCTCCCAGACTGGACCGGGCCGGGGCTGCCTTGAAGCGGCTCCTGCCCAATCTGGGAGGTCCAAACGCCTCCTGCCGGAGGCTCTACGCGGGGGTCCTGCGGTCCATGGCCCTTTACGGGGCGCCGGTGTGGGCGCCTTCATTGAGGCGACAGCCAGCCCGCCGGCTTAACGCGTCCCAAAGGGTCATGGCCATCCGGCTGGCCCGAGGATACCGCACGGTCTCCTGCGAGGCGGCGAGCCTCCTTGCCGAAGTACCGCCATGGGATCTGGAGGCAAAGGTCCTCGCGCACATTTGGGAGTGGCGCGAGGAGGCGAAACGCCGGGGCTTAACTCCGATGCCGCAAGAAGTTGCGGCACAGCGGACAGAGCTCCGGCGGGATCTCATGGCGGAATGGAGAGTGCGATTGTCGCAACCCAGCGCTGGGCACGCCGCAATTGCGGCGATAAGACCCCTCTTTGAGGAGTGGCTAGAGAGGCGCCACGGCGTCCTCACCTTCCGCCTGACACAGGTGCTCACCGGACACGGCTGTTTCGGGAGGTACCTGTTCAGGATAAAGCGGGAGGAAACGCCCGGGTGTCATCACTGTGTGGATCGCCCGGAGGACACGGTGGAGCATACGGTGGAGGTCTGCCCGGCTTGGGCAGAGCATCGCCGTGTCCTCGTGAAAGCGATCGGCGGCGATGATCTCTCGCGTCCGGCCCTGATTCGGGCCATGCTACGGAGCGAGAGGAAATGGCAGGCCGTCACCTCGTTCTGCGAAGCAGTAATGCTCGCGAAGGAGGAGACGGAGCGCGTGAGGGAGAGGCAAATTTCGCGCCCTCGCGCCCCTAACCGCCGCAGCAGGAGACGCCCTGGGCGTCGGGAGTTACGAGAGGATTTCCGGCCACCGTAGGCGCGGGCTTGCGGACGGTGAGCAATGGGTAGCTCGCCGTCCGATAAGGACCAAGCCCGGGTCGACGGCGCGTTGTGTTCCACGCGCGCCTCAAAGAGATGTCAGCAGAATTGACGGGGTCCGCTAGGGCCAATGCCTGCCGGGGGTTCGAAGAAAACCGATAGGGAAATCGTGGCCCCCTGGCAACACGGCAACTGAAGGAACACGGGTGGGTTTTAGTCAGTAAGAGTCTGACACGCCCTCCCGCTCCGCCCAGAGCGGGAGAAGTTATTTGATGATTTCCCACCCAAAAAAAAAAAAAAAAAAAGGCTACTACAATCTGTCAAATTTATTTAATAGATTTTCAACGTTATCGCTGAAGTTTAAGGTTCAAAGTTGATTAGGAAAATTTTACAGTTTCGGGTAGCTTGATGTGCTGGCGTCTGTACCTACGCTTGGTAGAAATAAATAACATAACATAACATCACGCCTTGTTTCCCCGAAGGATTGGGTAGAGGTGTACCTGTAGTAGGTATACCCACATTTCGCCAGTTATGTAGTCTCATGTAATAGGGGGCGAGCCTATTGCCATCAACCGGGCATAAATCCAGACTCCGGGCTACTACTGAGAAATTCTAGATAGAAAAACCCAATAACACTGCCCGACCCGGGAATCGAACCCAGGACCTCATGCTCAGCAGTAGCCCTTGCGATCACTAGACCAACGAAGTAGTCAGTAGAAATAAATCATTATATAAGTAAGGATGCAGAATGAGCGCGGGTTTTTTTGTCGATGCGCACACGCAGGTAGTAAACTGTCGATAATACACTCACCACAGTTACGCACAACACTAGTCGCAGAAGAATCATAAGTGCGAATGAGACGTCTGATAAAAATGATTTACGACTCTGACTTAACGTTTTTATTTGCCTTTTTTTTTGTGTGGGAAATTATCAAATAACTTCTCCCGCGCTGGGCGGAGCGAGAGGGCGTGTCAGACTCTTACTGACTAAAACCCACCCGTGTTCCTTCAGTTGCCTTGTTGCCGGGGGCCACGATTTCCCTATCGGTTTCCTTCGAACCCCCGGCCGGCATTGGCCCTAGCGGACCCCGTCAATTCTGCTGACATCTCTTTGAGGCGCGCGTGGAACACAACGCGCCGTCGACCCGGGCTTGGTCCTTATCGGACGGCGAGCTACCCATTGCTCACCGTCCGCAAGCCCGCGCCTAAACGTTTGTAATTGCCTGAGGACGGTGATTGTCTTAAAATGTAATTAGCAGATTAATTCTTTATTCCTTTTGTACTAATTCCTAATTCCATTCCTTTTACCACACCCACTCTAGATATTTAACCTTTATCAGAACTAAAAACATTTTCTCAACAATGTTAACAAGTCCACCTACACAAAAAACCATTGAAAGGTGTCTAACTACAAAGAGAGAAGCTTTTATTCGCAACAAAAGTATAAAAAAGCGATATAAAAGTATTCGAACTCTATAAAATAATGAATTTCTGCGCTCAGGAAAGTGTCTGGCGGGGCAAAACCACCGAGATGATTGAAAAAGTTTAATTTGACACTTCACAATATTCCACAGATGAGTAAATGTATAGAACCTTCGAAAGTACTTGTGGAACTCGAAATGTTAGGTGGAAGGACCAATTTTCTTTTTAGAGGTGACAAAACTTGCTTTAGAAGTGGTCCTTTTATCTTATCAGCTTGTAAATGTTGCTGTACAAGGGCTTTTTAATGACTTTTTATAAATACTCAGTGGGCTAAATAATAACAGCCGCACGGGTGATCTTCGAGGTTAAGCAACGTTTGCTGAGGTCGGTCCGTGGATGGGTGACCATACATTACATATCGGATCCCTCCGTGCTTCGGAAAGTCCATAAAGCTATTGGTCCGGGCTGTCATTCGTAGATCTTTGATAGGTCAGAAGCCCAAAAAGTATGATCACCAATCTTACCAAAAGTATCGTGTTACCCAATAACTGGGTTGTGAAGGTCAGATAAGCAGTCACTTCATGTAAAATGCTGGTATTCAGCTGCATCCAGTTAGACTGGAAGCCGACCACAACACTGACAGCCGACTAAAATTTGGCGTTTTCCTGCCAAAAATCTTAAATAAACCAAAAACTTGCATATGGCACGATAGTTTGAGTACAAACCATTTTCTTAATAAAAGCAAAGGAAGTTACAAAAATGTAAACATCCATTTCGCCACAAATTAGTAAGAACATTATAAGAATATTTTTAGGAACAAACAAACCGTTTTTTTTATATTATCTTCAATTAATTTCGTTGCTACCAGGAGACTCATTATTGCTGTATGAAAGTTTTGGGCGACAGCTTGTGCTCCCAAATACGACTGACCTTGGCCTATGACCTTCGTAGAATAATGCCACAAGCACCCATACCAGCCCAACAATGGTTTGATATTGTAGGAAGAATACTGTTAATAATTTCGTTACATTTGTTCCAAGTTTCTTTTAAAAGAACCCTGAAACTATGAATACTCCTGTTTCGTAGACGCCTTAAGGCGACGATAACCGACTTTTAATGATTTTATACTAAAGATCACGTCTAAACGAGTAGTGTTAATGATTTGGAAAAAATATATGTTAAATCAGAGCATTTTCTTAATAACTTAATAAACCTAGGAATATTTTAGATTATGTTTATATTACATAGTGAAATTAATTTGTAAAGTTATGTCTAACGCGGATAAAAAACTGAGAATCACGCAAAATCTATAAAGCGTATTTTTTTGAAACCTTCACCATTTTAAAGATAATTTAACTATTGCTCTTTTAGTAACACGTGTCTTATTAAAATACCTACTGTTTTATGTATAATAAATTAATAATGCGTCTAATTTGGGACAGCACTCCTTGATGGGCGAATCCTATTAATGGCTAGACGTACGACGCGTTGCGTGAGCTCAGTACAGAACACGCAAGCTAACCACTCAAGGTCACTGGTATATATCTGCGTCTTAAAAGAAGAAAATCTCAAACAAATTCGTAGGCATTCGTGGATTTGAGATTTGCTTGTTCGTGAACAACATATAGATCACATAAATTTTCTTTTGTGGATGATTTGAGTCTGCTGTTGCATGGCACGGTTATATATCGTATCATATTTATGGAAGCCGGAACAACCTGATCAGCGGGGTAATCACAATGGGTTTCATTTAATTTTAATTTTTAAACTTATAAATTAATGGATTAGCAATATCCTTCAAAATTCTCAGATTTTTATTGAAAGTGTGTATATGTCATAGGATGATTTGATAATTCGAATTTTCGCGAAAACCCTAGGGATATATACGAAAACATGGATAATTAGAAAATGATGAAAATATTTCTGCGAGCAACTTGGAAGTAGCGCTCGCCGGCCGCTGCTGCTGCACCACTCGTTTCACTCGCTCGACTCGTGCGCGGCTGGTCACAGTTCTAACCTATTTCACCCAGTTAAATATGACGAATCATACAATCTGCCTGCGACTAGACTATTAGACAATGGTGAAAACATTTCTGAGGCAGATCGCGAAAATTCGAAATATCAAATCATCCTACGACATATACATGATTCCAACCTGGATTGCAATTTGTGATTCTGTTCTACAAACGATAACACACTTTACCGTCTTCATTTCAGTCAAAAGACGTCGAATACTGGACTCTTCCTCAAGCGTCGCCACGTCTACTGGTCCTGTGCTTTTCACATCGCCTTAACTTCACGTTAAAAGAACTTATGCTGGCTATTGATATACTATACCTCACAGCTCAGTTCTACACTGAGATAATTTGAATGCCATAAACACGCTACCACAAGGTGGACCGATGTTCTTGTGAAGGCCGCAGGAATCCGCTGGATGCGAGAACCGGTCAAAGTGCTTGGGGGAGGCCTATGTCCAGCAGTGGACATTTTTCCGCTGAAATGCTACGCAGAAAAACAAAAAAAAACAACCGACTCCCAAAAAAAACACTACAGAGTGAAAAATTACTTTAATTTCGGAAGTCGGTGTCTTTGGTTTTGTATTTTAGTTTTTTGCCGTACACTTCCGAAATTAGTTATTTTTATTTTTCACTTTGTACCTAGTGTTTTTTTTTGGAAGTCAGTTGTTTTATAGCATATATTTCATAAAAGATACTGATATTATGTTTGCTATGTGTATTGAGGCTTTTTACATTAATTGTAACGGTCTACTAAACCATTTTTTATGCTATGATAGTAGCGGCAATTCTTTTCACTTGTAAAATACCAAAAAAGAGTTAACTGGTCACAGCCCCTAACTGTTCCAGTTACTTTTTTAACATTCGCACCATGTCAGATATTGGCAATACCAAAAACTGCACTCTAGCAGGGTTGAAAACATCAACAGAATCTGATAGCAATAAGCACAACGAGCGGTTAACATACCAAAAAAACAACCGACCTCCAAAAAACACTACAAAGTGAAAAATAACTTTAATTTCGGAAGTCGGTGTCTTGGGTTTTGTATTTTCGTTTTTTGCCACCGACTTCCGAAATTAAAGTTATTTTTCACTTTGTAGTGTTTTTTTGGAGGTCGGTTGTTTTTTTTTGTAAAAAGTTTTTATTTTTCACTTTTTTGTTGTGGTATCTACCCCACACACATTCGCATACCACTACCTGCTACCAGTGACAAGAACTTATCATATCATCTACATACTAAGTGAGAAAAAAACACGTATTATTGTAGCTAACTCAAAAACCACCCAAGCAAAATTAATAAAATTTAAATGGGACTAATTTCAGAGCATACCCTTTCAAACAAAAAAAGATTTTTCAAAATCGGTCCACAAATGACGGAGAAATCGGAGGAAATACATAAACAAAAAAAACGAACATACGCTACGAACATAATTATAACCTCCGCCTTTTTGGAAATCGGTTAAAAAAGTTGAAAAAAAAAGTCGAGACATTTTAAGTAAGTGAAACCTTACTTAAAAAGTAAAGATGCTGCCAGTCTTCTGGGCACGTTTCCGGATGACAGCGATGCGGACGAATACTTCGACGCCTAAGTTTTGTTTTTTATTTTTATTTATACAGATGGTTAGTTAGTCTTTTAATTTAGTACAATTATTGAAAAGAAATAAACCAAGATTTACCGATGGTTGGGCCCAAATCGTGGGTTTAGCGGACAATAGCCAGGCGATTAAACCGAGTTATTTCATTAGCACTTGATCTACGGAATTCTATTAGGCCTGCGGTGTCCTCACGATATTTAGGGTCCTGTAGCTTTATAACGTACCGCTTTTGTTTCTAAAAGGATTTCATTAACTTAGCCCGTTTTCACTAACATTAAGGCGACAATTTAATGTAGTGCGTAAACATTAAGCAGTAACTTAGCGCAAAAATCGACGTGTTTATTAATACTTAGAAAATTCTTACAGGTTGCTTAGCAACAGATTTCTAGCAATCTTGACAGACAACTAACTTGACTTATAAAAACCACAGACAAGTGTCAAAAATGAAGATTTTTAAGTCTTTACGAGTTGCCTAGTAGTAGTTGTAGTTGTAAAATAAAATACATAACGTTTCTTTTTAATATATTTATTAAAACTTCACTGTAGAGAATATTTAAAAAAAACTTGGGTGTCTATTTTAAAATCTGCAGGATAAAATTTATGGAATGATGACTTAGATGAAAAAGTGTAAATTGTAAATTACGTATAAATGTCAAAAAAGCAGTTTGTCAGAGGTAATATAATACAACTTGTTAAAAAATATTTCTGTGAATAAATACTTTTTTTTTTTACTGAATTGACAATAGGTGTGACGGTAGTTTCGCTTAGGTCATTTGCGATCGACGTAAAACCATTAGTAAGTCATTGCAATGTAACTTTTATCTCAGTAAGGTAAGGCATGAATTAAAATGATTGCCGAGACTTTTATCAAACTCACGGCAATCATTCTAATTAATACATTATCACAATGACATAAGAGTTACATTGCAATGACTTACTATTGGTTTTACGTCATTTTCGTCAGATAGTGAATGTGTTACTTTAGGGATCTACTTACGTTTGGGTTCCATAGATATACCAAAAGGATTTAATTTACTTTACCCCGCTAAATTAAACTACGGTTATTTTAGTATGTAGTTTAATAAGGTGCTATACAAAAGGTGTAGATTTAAAGCCTATGTAAATTTTCGTGTTGACACAAGATAGGGTGTCTGGGGTACCTAGGGTAGTTTTGAAACCTGGATGACTTAAAAGGTTGTATTATAGTTTTATCGCAGTAAATTCTTCAAAATAGGGTCTCGTTTTTATGTGCCATAAAATGGTCCTGTATGGCGCTGTAATCAAATGGGCGTGTAAACTGGTATTAAATAAAAATACATATTTTTAGCACAACTTTAGAATAGTTAATTGATTCAGGCGTGACCTTGCGGAAATCCATTATAAAATACAATAGATGTGGATATGTCACCGCAAGATTGTGAGCACCGTTAGTTTATAATCTATCGGTATTATTTCCGTTAGATCATAATCTATCGAAAAATTGTGAACTGGGTGAAATGGGTTAGGTTAGGTTAGAACTGTGACCAAACGCGCGCGAGTCGAGCGAGCGAAGCGAGCGGTGCCGTGGCAGCGGCCGGCGAGCGCTACTTCCAAGTTGCTCGCAGCCACGCAGGCTACTTAATATTAGCACAAGGTGCATTTCGTCGCAAACAAGTTAGTTACCAGTTCACAATTTGTCAGTTTTTCATGGATACATTATAAACTATCGAAAACTTATGCGTTAAATTGTAAATGATTTGTCACAGTTCAAAATTTTTCGACAGTTTATAATCTAACGGAAATAATACCGATGGATTATAAACTAACGAAGTTTATAATTATACGGTGACAGATATATTTAATAACCTGTTCCGCTTTGCTATTTCTAAAGAGCCATAAAAAAACCCTGAAAGAAATCAACATGTGTTTCACCTCTCAACGAGGCATCCTCAGGATGACGATTGACTTGTCGCGAACTCGAACACGGCGTGTTGCCACACCGAGCGCTGAACGCAGAGTAACATGCCGAGTAGTGACTCTGCGTTCAGCGCTATGTTAAGGTGATTTCGTATTCGAATTTCGGGTTTAAGTATTTAAATAATCAAATCAAAGCACTCAATTTGTAAGTGGCACTACAAATTACGTTTTCTGATATATTTGTTTACATTTTTACTAGATACCTTTTGAACACACTATAGTTACTACTACTAAATCTATACTTAAAATAAAAACTACCACAATCATAATAATTAAGTCCCACTCTTTAATCTC
Organism: Agrochola lychnidis; assembly: GCA_963680765.1. Classification (NCBI taxonomy): domain Eukaryota; kingdom Metazoa; phylum Arthropoda; class Insecta; order Lepidoptera; family Noctuidae; genus Agrochola; species Agrochola lychnidis. Next base: position 13,285,590 of record OY796873.1, on the reverse strand, counting down.
CTCACCATTTTCTTGCATCGCCTTTTAATCTTCACTGAGAAGCTTAAAGGGGTAGTCAGCTAATACATTATTTTTATAAGCTCTCTTCCTTATCAGATGGTGCTCAGTTCTTAAGATGAAACTTACTTAATTGGAACGAGAATTCTCTGGATGCTGGAGTAACAGTTTAAAAGAATTTGTTTACCACAAAAGATAAAAGCTTTGAGTGGGATTCTTAGAGATATGAATTAAAATATCCTTTTGAACGAATGAAATGTTATCAGGGAGGATTTTTATTTGAGTACCTACTGGTTAAAACTTGGTCCTAGGTTCTGCTTTGCTTAGAATTGTACAGGCAGGAAAATTCATTGCTTATTAAATTAAAACACTTCTGGCTCACTCTTCGTTCAGCGCTCGGTGTGGCAACATGCCGTGTTCGGGTTCGCGACAAGTCAATCGTCATCCTGAGGATGCCTCGTTGAGAGGTGAAATACGTGTCGATTTCTTTCAGGGTTTTTTTATGGCTCTTTAGAAATAGCTAAGCGGAACAGATTACATATATCCACGTCTATTGTATTTTTTTAAGCACTTCTGCCACGGAATGACAGTTGGAATTAGAAATCATTTGAATACACAAAAATCCCTATTACATGGGACTTAAACATAATTATAAAGAAAACTTAAGAAAGTTGTCAATTTCCATAAAAAATAGGTTAATCCCATCTGGCAACGCTCCCGTTTGGCAACTCTACTTAGACATTGGTTATGTTTGTAGATATTACGTACCATCGGGGTAACGCATATCTAACCAATTTGAAAACAAAATCCCGTGCACACGACCCTTTTTTTTCGTAGGTAAGCGTTACTATAGCGGCCGAGCGCTACAAGCAAGAATAGTCCTTACAGTGTACAGATATGCGTTTCTTCGATAGTACATCGCTATAGGTAAGTATATGTAGCGTTGCCAAACGGGAGTGTTACCAGACGGGAGTAACCCAAAAAAATAATTTCCCTGGTTTTTAATATTTCTGAAGAGAATTTAGCTTTTGGAACAATAATAAGCTTGTATTTTTTTATTATACTATCGTACAGACACGAAAAGCGACTTTATTATGACTTAGTATTTTGCGTACGGTATAATATGGTATATCTATAGTAGATTTTGTTCATTTTTTGGGTTCCGTACCTCAAAAGGAAAAACGGAACTCTTATTGGATCACTTCGTTGTCCGTCTGTCCCTTTTTCTCAGGAACACGTGGAAGTAAGTTGAAATTAATGTAAAATAGAAAGAAAGAAAAATAAGTTTAATTGTCACAGAAAAAATACAAAAAAATACGAAGATCTATGGTCCCTTGGTGCTCTAAAAAAATCAAGCTTCTAAGTCAATGCAACAAAAAAATACGGCCATTTATGTGACATATTTTGATACTCTCAAATAAATCAAAATCTACAGGGTACTTCCCGTTGACCTAGAATCATGAAATTTGGGAGGAAGCAAGGTCTTGCAGCACAAGTAAAAGAAAAAGTTTTTCTTTTTGCGATTGCAAAGTTACATTAATTGCAGTTGGAGAATTGACCGTGACGTAAATCAATGTACGGGGAATATGTTTTTAACTACAATGTTAAGTTTGTTCTTGGGATAATTTCATCCCAACTACGGAACCGTTCATTGTGCGTGGTCCGACACGCATTTGGTCGGTACTTTATTATAATGATCTTATAAAAATAAATGCGTAGTATTTTGCTTGTAAGCCTAAAGGTAACAACTGACTGTAGCTTATATAAGTATGATAATTTGACAAATTGGAGCATTGTTATCGATAACAGCACGTATTTTTATTTGTTTACCTATAATTCTAGTTGATACATATACAATACTAGCTGCGCCCCGCGGTTTCACCCGCATAAGTCTCGATCCCGTGGGAAAAAAAAAAAGTATCCTATGTTCTTTTCCAGGGCATCATCTATATATGTGCCAAATTTCATCCAAATCCGTTCAGCCGTTTTAGCGTGAAGGCGTAACAAAAAAACTTACTTTCGCATTTATAATATTAAGGATTGTTCTGGATATAAGTTTTCGCTGGAACATACAAACCCACAACTATCAGTCGTTTCGCCGGCTCGCGGCTAAGTAACAGCCGCACGGGTCAATCTTCAGAGTTAAGCAACGCCGCCGCAGGAGACGCCCTAGGCGTAGGGAATCGCAGGCCGACTCTCGGCCACCGTAGGCGCGGGCTTGCGGGCTGTGAGCAATGGGTAACTCGCCGTCCGATAAGGACCAGGGTTGACGGCGCGTTGTGTTCCACGCGCGCCAAAGAGATATCAGCAGAACTGACGGGGTCCGCTAGGGCCGATTCCTGCCGGGGTCGCGGGAAAGTCCGAAAGGGATACCGTGGCCCCTGGCAACATACAGGCAACTGAAGGAACACGGGTGGGTTTTAGTCAGTAAGAGTCTGACACGCCCTCCCGCTCTGCACAGAGTGGGACAATTTATTTGATAATTTACAACCCCGTGAATGGGTGATCATCCTTTACATACCGAGACCCCTCCATGCTTCGGAAAGCACGCTAAATCATTGGTCCTGGCTGTCATTTGCAGATCTTTGACAGTCGTTAAGGGTAGTCAGGAAGCTCGAAAAATTGACAACCAGTCTTACTAAAGGGTAATATCGTATTACTCAATAACTGAGTAGTGGAGGTCAAATAGGCAGTCGCTCCATGTTAAATACAGGTATCCAGCTGCATCCGGTTAGACTGGAAGCCGACCCCAATATAGTCAGAAAAAGGCTAGGCAGGTGGTGACTTAGGCCGAGATCTATAAACGTTAATCAGCTCATGCTTCGACTTAGACATATTCCCGTCTCTGTCTTGCACTTTTAGTTTGACAGTTGTGCTGCAGTGACAGGAATAACGACTAGCCTAAGTACGTGCTAACGTATATAGATCTCGGCCTTAGTATTAGGTACTCTAGAGCATTAAGGTACACCATAGAGACGTAAATGTTAGGTGGTACAACACTACCACTTATTATTATAGTGTAGCAACACTGACGCCATTTCCTCTTGACGCGATGGCTGATATACTCGCCTGTAATAACGTGTCTCAAAAAAGTGTACTATTACTTACTTACTGTGGACTTCATATTCCATGACCTGATCTCCCCGAAGACGTCTCATCTATAGTGGTTCCACGTGGTATTCATCCTGGACACGACCACGCTAAAGTAAAATCCATATACCAAATATCTTCCTAATAAAACCACAGTGGAACATTAAAAAATAAGCCCTAATTAAGTTGGAAATTCATCTTTTAATAACGCTTAGCCTAAGTACGTGCAAACGTTTATAGATCTCAGAATTAAGTACTCTAGACTACTCTAGAGCATAAGTACACCACAGAGACGTCAAATCCATATACCAAAAATGTTCCTAAGTTAACCACAGTGGAATCCCCGCGTGACATTTAAAAATAAGCCCTATTAAAGTTGGAATTAAGTTTAAAAGTCATCTTATTATACAGGAACACAATCTACAACTTACATGAAAATGTCTAATATTCATTTAAACTTTTACATCGGCCCGCTTGGGAGACGGATTTTCTTTTGGTACTGTGCTTGTACAGACTACGTATTGTCTTTATTTAAAACGGTATTTTTGGTTGGAGTTCCCTAAAAAATGCAGGTAAAAAAAGCTATAAGAAATTGTGAAAATTGTCAAACGGGTTAAGAGCTCAATTAAGAAAACACAAGTTTTAAAATGCCGTTTTAGTTTTTGGAGCGAAAACGCCCTGTATTAGTGCTGTATGTGGAATACCTCAGGTGCCATACACTCAGGTGCCGTTTAAGCGGGTGCCCAATGTGAGATACGTCGATTATTCCATGTTATAGCGTAAAAATGTTGAGTGACAATTTTAAATAGCGAAACAGTTCAAGCTTTTCTTAATTTTCAAGACTTCTGTTATCTTGTAAAATCTATACGATTTACTTACAACATAAATACGAAAATTGGTCCATGTATCTGTATCAAAGTTACTATTAATTTGAAATGAAATGAAATTGTTTATTCTGTAAATAGGATATTGGAATCACTTTTACACGTCATATTAAAAAAAAATTAAAAATTTGTTAGATGAGTTCGGCCTTTCCTATCTGACTACTCTGAGAAGAAAAGCCGAAACAAACTCAGAGGTCACAGTCTCTTTTAAAGTCCAGACATAATCTTGGTCAGGCCATATGAGGACCATGTAGATTAGTGTCTGAAATTGTCTTTTGAGGAAAGAACCACACAGATTTGCGTGGTCCTGTCCAGTCAGTGCAAGCATTTGTCAGTAATTGTGGAGCTCAACTCAGAACTTAAGAAGCTCAACTCGACGAACAATACCAAAGAAAGGACATTTGAGTATTATTGGGTATTGGGTATTATTTAATATTTACCGAAACTATACCAGTAACCACCACACGATGAGCAATAACATAACATACTCAACTACAATAAAGTAGCAATAGATCAAGTTATTGCCAAACCATTAGTTAAAGCGAACAAACATTCTCCCATTTAACTTATGACTGGTTAAGACAAGGCCCCATGTTACGGTTAAAAGTTACCAGAACTATGATCATTAGAAGAGGCAAGGTTACGAAATGTTCTAGTTTTGACAGGTTAGAACCTCAAAGATGAAATTAAGTGAAACAGTCGGCAACATTTTAATGTGTTGTTTGTTCCAAAATTTACTGATAAAAGTGTAAACAAACCCTGTTCAGGTGTCAACTTTGTCTCACGAATTTTTCCAACAATGCTTGGATAACATAATTAAATTGTAATTGGAAAATCATCGACAAAATAGGGTTATAAAATTATACTCGTTGTCAAATTAAAAATATAATATTTAAGGCGACTCAAATAATCAAAACACTTTGTGGCAACCAATTGGCATACAAGTGTACGTTTTCTGATTTATTTGTTTACAAATTCATCAGATATTTTTGGAGCAGATCATAGGATGCAATTTATAAAAATATCACTGCAGATGTGTGACTTGTGGTAGTCATAAAAAAACATAATCGTCAAAAATATACCTATACTCCATTTGAAATAAGATTAGACATTTAACTAAACCTATTTACAGTTCGTTCAACCGATTTTGACTTATATTGCGTTAGTGGCATGACAAATGGCAGCTGCAGTAAACATTGGTATTGTAACCACTTTTTTTGCTTTTAATGCCATCCTTATGCCTACGGTATAGAAGTCAAAATCGGTTGAACGGACTGTAAAAAAGGTTTGTTTAAATGTCTAATCTTATTTCAAATGGAATATAGTATATTTTAAATCTTACAAAGCTGCCAAAAATAATATTGTTAGGAAATACCTAACATTCTTAGGTTATATTTCGTAGGCGAAATATGGGTATTTTATAGGTGATGTAAGAAAGAACACCCGCACTGGACCCGCGTGGTGGATTATGGCCCACTCCCTCTCACAGAGAGGAAGCCTGTGTCCCAACAGTGAAACATCATAGATTTTAGAAAGAAAAATGCGTTCATTAAAACAAAAAATACCATAAAAACTTTGAAAAACAGAAAGAAAACAGCTTATAATGCCAAATTATGCTTATTATGTTATTACCCGACTATGGCGAAGCAAAATGAAGGGTTATAATGTTAAATATCATTTTAATTTACACACAAAAACCAGTTTTTTTTACTGTAAGTATACATAATTTAAATCTGCCAACAGAATGACAAAACACGGAGTTTAATCTAACATAGTCCCAAGTCGTGTGTACAACCGAAACATATTGTCAATTTCATGCTCCTTTCACACAAAAGTTTGCCTAAGGTGAACGTACACGGCCCTTAGGGACAGACGGTCTTGTCCCCCTTTTTATCGGGCACAATTTTGGGGCCATTTTTTATAATTGCCAATCTTGCCCGAACGATATCTTTTGAAATTCGAACGGTCTGAAATGGAACGATTAAGAATTTAGAGAATTCAATTATTTTTGTGTAAAAGTTTTTGGGTACGGCATATGGTGGGTTTGGCATTTGATTTTCGAAAGTGTTATTGTAATGTGGAATGGTTTTTTCTTGTTTAGATAGAACCTACTCTAATTGTCTTAACAGCCAATGGCCTGATGGCCGAAACCCTCGGTCAACATCTCTCTAGGCTCTCGTTAGACGGTTGAATCTAGGGCCTGATTCAGAAGGCAAGTACTCCTCCTGTATCTGGAGCTCTAACCACTGGTAGGTTTGACCCTGCTCCTGCGGACCACTTTTTTAAAACGAAATATTTAAACATATATCTCATAAAGAAGGAAATGAATAAACGAAGTAGTCCACTTACAGCACCTGTCCGAATAGCACCTGTGACTCGGCAGCCTACTGCTGTATTTGTTTTACAGGACGTTATTAAATGAAAGATATCGATAAAAATCACTAGAATGTTTATTAATTACACATACTTACGTACATACGAAATATTAGTTTTATCGATATTTTTCATTTAATAACGTCCTGTAAAACAAATGCAGCAGTAGGCTGCTGAGTCGCAGGTGCTATTCGGACGGGTGCTCTAAGTGGACTACTTCGAATAAACAACATAACAATATTATTGTTTTCTTCAGTATTATTTCATTTATTTTCAACTGACTTCAAAAAGAAGAGGTCAGGTTCTTTTCAAATCAAAGGTTTATCTAAAATGTTCTGATTTGTTTGTTCATTAAGGAAACCATGCGCCATGTTTGTGAACGGGCGTCGTCAGTTGGAACTGGTCATCTCTTAGCTACGATGGCTTATTTATTTTTTTGAATTGTTCTTATTTTATCTTTTTATTACGAACACTTCTAACGTGCACGTCTTTCTACATTGTTCTCACATGTATAATTTCAATATGAATGATGTAACCAATATTTTGTAACAATTTTTTATTTAAAAGAGTGTCCGTGGAGTTTCTTTCCCGTTCTTCTCCATAGGTACCTACCTACTGCGCCTTGGAATGGGCAACTATCTTCATATTTCTGACTGACCGATTCTTTGATAATTCAGAAGTGCCTGTAAATGGTTTAATTGATATAAATGCTTTGAGTTTGAAACAATTCAAAATTACAATCTAGGACACAATCAAACTAGATTCTAATCAATAAATACTGCACAAAGAAAATTCACCATGAAACGCTAAAATTGCAAAATTACACAGAAGATACCGACATTCTTCTTCAATCACCATGGGAACAAAAAAATATTAGTATTATCCTTTAACACTCAAAAACTAACTGTTTCTAATTTATGTAACAGTTAAAAAATAACTATAGACCGCTGCCAAATTTAATTTCATAGTATTTAACGTTGATTGGTTCTGGCATTGTAATCGTCGGTTTTTTACAAAGACGTTCCGGATGGGTTACCGTCATATGCCAAGTGAACCGTGGAGGAGTTATTTTGTATCCCATTGCGACATGAGTAGGTATTCGACAGAGACCAAGTAGTATGTAAAAAGTAGGAATGAGAGATACTGTTGATTACGATAAAAGTAAATAAATATGTTCATTGTTCATTCGACGGTTGAAAGGCTAATTGATCTAAGCGACATTTTGTAAAACATGCAGGAGGATGGATTGGTTGTTTTTTTTTATCATAATAAGATCTTATTATGATTTATTGATTTAAGTAAATAAAAGTCTATCAAATAGTTGTTTTTTTATGATTTTTTTTTCAAAAAAAATAACTGTGATCCGTCCAGGAGGACGAATCATAAAATTGCAGGAGCAAGTTTTACAACATGTCGCTTAGATCAATTAGCCTTTCAACCGTCGAATTATGTTAAAGTTTTAGCATGTGAAAAATTTATGTATATGAAAAATGGTTTATTATTTTAACAAGAAAACCTTAACAACAAGTAATTGGAGCCTCCTTTTCAGCAAATAAGATTGCAAACCTACTTTATAATTTGTTTACTTTCTAATTTGTTTTATTAATAATTTAAATTGTATTTGTAGATTTAGTTTAGAATTGTTTAAGTTATGATGAGACTGATATAAAAGCCCCTTATAAAATATATAAGAATAAAAAAGCTGTAGACATTCGTTAACATTCACAACACAACTACATCAGACGCATGGACTTAAACCCTCGGGATTGTGGCAGCATGTAGTAATTATGTACTAGTAACACTGTACGGTCTCATCAACCGTACATTTACTTTGCAAACGCAGCAACCTACTTGGATGTCGTGCGTCACTAATATTAGGCTATAATTATAACGTTTTAAGTAATGCACATCGAGTCAGACTATAACTGTGGAACTAACCACTAGTCAAGAGAAGGAATCGCTACCACTTTAACTTATGAACTTTATACATTTTAATATAACTTTAAACTCAACAACTTGTGGTTCTTTCTTTGTACTTCATAACTAAACCAACATTAACTAAGTGATAGTGTACGGTGCCTACAACCATTGGCTCCTACAAACACCGTAAGCTAGCGAAGGTTATGGTTTAGCATAGCATGAGACACTGGTGCATCCCACTGGAGATTACAGACTCTTTACAATGTCTTGAGGAGCTCGTGGCAAAGTAATAACAGCCGCACGGGTCCATCCATCAGATTAAGCTACGCTTGCCGGGGTTGGTCTGTGGATGGGTGACCATCTTAACATACCGAGACTTCTACATGCCTCGGAAAGCACGTTAAGCCGTTGGTCCCGGCTGTCATTCGTGGATCTTTGACAGTCGTTACGGGTCCTCAGAAGCCCGAAAGTCTGACACCCAGCCTTGCCAAAGGGTATCGTATTACCCAGTTACTGGGTTGTTGAGGTCAGATAAGCAGTCGCTTCATGCAAAATAAGATATTCAGCTGCATCCAGTTATATTGGAAGCCGATCTCAATGTAGTTGGGAAAAGGCTAGGCAGATTGATTGATACAATGTCTTGGGGGCGGCCACTGTAGTTATTTCAACCGGTAAGAGTCTGTATTACCCTTTACCGTTTCAATGAGAATTTCCCCAAGATAAAAAGGTGCACTTTTGCTTATTAATACAGGCACCAACGATACACTTTTTTCTGTAATGTTAATTTTTTATTCGATAATTTGTTTTTGTGAACCTTACATGTGTTTTTAAGCTATTGCATAGCTTTTATCGCGGGCTTTGAGCGCGGCGACCGAATCAAGAAATTCCGTAACGTAACGAAAATAACGTAACGAAAATAAAACATAACACCCCCCACTCCGCCTACCATGTAATGACGGTTCCCATGACAACATCACGTTGTCATGGGAACGTAATTTTTGTTTTATGTCATCACGTCATCATCCCAAGTGTAGCGTTGACAAATAGGAAGTATGGAGGTTATAAATGCTATGCAATAGCTTAACCGCGGCAGTCCCCGAGTGCCAACAGTTTTTTTTTTAATTTAAATTTATTATTATTATTATTCGCAGCGTCTGTGTTTGTTATGCGTTGTGTGCTTGTCCCTGTTCGATTGTTGGAAGTGTAGTCTCTGTTGTATTATCTACTCTGGTACCATTGGAGTGACTGGTACCGGTTTATTGTATGTGATAGTGGCACTTGTTAGTTGTAAGGTTTTAAACGTGAGGTACCTTCGGATAGTTAAAACTTTAGAACGCTGTAAAGTTTATCAGTATTAGGTAGCGCTCCATGAGTATAAGGGGCTTATTATTATTGGCGTATTTTTTTTTGATGTTAAGACTTCATTAAGCGCGTTGGGCATTTTTGAGATGGGACTAAACCATTGATTTCGCGACACCTAGACGACACCTCATTTTTAACCGACTTCCAAAAAGGAGGAGGTTATATGTTCGTCGCGTATGTTTGTTTTTTTTTTTTTATGTATGTCCACCGATTTCTCCGTCAATTGTGGACCGATTTTGTAAATTCTTTTTTTGTTTGAAAGGGTGTGCTCTCAAATTGGTCCCATATAAATTTTATTAACTTTGCTTGGATAGTTTTTGAGTTAGTTACATAATACGTATTTTTTTCTCACTTTGTATGTAGATGATATGATAAGTTTCTGTCACAGGTAGTGGTATTCGAATGTGTATGGGGTAGGTACCACAACTAAAAAGTGAAAAATAAAAACTTTTTACAAAAAAAACAACCGACCTCCAAAAAAACACTACAAAGTGAAAAATAACTTTAATTTCGGAAGTCGGTGGCAAAAAACGAAAATACAAAACCCAAGACACCGACTTCCAAAATTAAAGTTATTTTTCACTTTGTAGTGTTTTTATAAACGCGATTGTGCTCTTTATTAATGTTACGTTACGGATCAATGTTCTATGCAAGTTTTACTTTAAAGGTATTGGAACTCCCGGAGTGCCACTGTTTTTTTTCCAGCATATGTTATGTCCCATTGCTGGGAAAAGGCACACAGACATTGAATACACATTACATGGCGTCACTTTGCACCGTATTAATTTTATCACCTGTACAATTTTTCCATAAAAACAAATCATTTAGTTACACTTATGCTACGACCATTTTAAATGGTGAATTTATGATTCCATGGTAAATTATCAGTTCATAACTTTATCACTTAAATATTTATTCCAATCAGATTGGAGGATCTATCATCCATTATCATCATTTCAGCCGAAAGACGTCCACTGCTGGACATAGGCCTCCCCCAAGCACCGCCACTTCGACCGGTTCTGTGCCTCCCGTAACCAGCAGATTCCTGCGGCCATCACAAGATCATCGGTCCACCTTGTGGATCTAGTAGATGAGCTATGGGTTAATAAAACCACACTGTGGGTCCCAAACAGCAGCAAACGGCAACGCGGCAGGCCCAGGAGGAGATGGCGGGATGAACTCGACTCTTTTCTTAAGAGTCTACAATACCAGAGATGATGCTTCACACCTAAACTCCTCAGTTTAGGTGTGAAGCTACAAGTACGCGGCGGGCCCGTCTTGTCGGGCCAATTCAGTGAGTGTGACGTAATCAGAAGATATATGAGTTACGCGATAGAAAGAGAGGCAACTTCTAGGTGAATATAACTGTAGGTAATTAGCGCTGTGCGACCTGAATTGCACTTTATTGTGTCATAGCAAGAGTCGTTTTTTATTAAAATATTTTGCGGAGTGTCCCGTCTGTATTAATTTGTGGCAATATCTTAAATTGCTTAGCATAATCCTCCATTTTATCGAAAATACTGCAGCATTAATTTTGAAATAAATATATAGTAAAGTTTGAGGATTAATGTTAAGTAAGTACCATGTTTGACAAAAACACGATTCCAAAGAATTTTCTCGACAGAACAAAATTATAAAGTGACCTCGAAACCGAATAATAAACGGCTTATTTAAAAAAAATACTTAATAATATATCATGAAACTTTGCATAATAACTGAACTAAATATAAAGCAGATAATAAGGTTTTTTTTTATTAAATACCCATTATTTTTACCACGAGGTCCTGGGTTCGATTCTCGAGTCGGGCAAAGTGTTATTGGATTTTTCTATCTGAAATTTCTCAGTAGCAGCCCGGAGTCTGGAGTTGTGCCCGGTTGATGGCAATAGGCTCGCCCCTATTACATGGGACTTAAAACATAACTGGCGAAATGTGGGTGTACCTGCTACGGGGACACCTCTGTCCAATCCTTCGGGGAAACAAGGCGTGATGTTATGTATTTTTAACTTAAAAAGAAATTACCTAAACTATCGGCGCCTTGGAGCTTTCTCCCCGCCGCTCAGTCTAGCTCTCGCTTAGTTCGCGAGAAGTAGAGTGCGAGCAAAGAGTGAATCTGAGCCGAGGTATTATGACCACATACAGCAGTAGATAGGGATGAGTGAAAAAAGGGAAGAGAAGCCTCTGCCCTACAGTGGAACTCAAAAGGCTCATAATAATAATATTCCAATCGTAGAACAATAGAAATCATAAATACACAAAATGGGAATATTGTGTCTCTGTCAATAACTATTAAACTTTCTATCGACTCGATAATCAATACGTAGTTTCTTCCGACATTAATTAATATTTTAGTAATAGGCTTGCATTCAATCGAGCCTCTAATAATTCCCGTTTTGCGCTCCTAAAAATATTTTTGATCCTCTAATATAATGATTGCGCTCCTTTTTGTGATAAATAATTCCGTTAATAACCCTAAAGCCAAGTAACTGCGACCAACTTGTATGTAGGGCCAGGCCTCCGTCACTCTATGTACTTGCGCGCTATAATTACCTACCGCCCGGCCGAGCGATCTCGGGCCGTTTGCGGACCTTATTCAGTGCGGTTTTCGCAAGCGAAGCGCACGCACGTTGTTCAATTTTACAATGAACAACGTGTACGCTTGAGCATTTAGGCACATTTTAGCATGCAGCGGTTGCTGACGCGACGGAGTAGGCTATTATACGAGGGTCATTCAATAAATACTTAGCCTACAAAAAGTAAACGAAAATTTTGGAAAAGTGGCAATTTATTTTTCAACATAGTCTCCTTTTAGTTCGATACACTTAGCCCAGCGATGCTCCAACTTTTTTAACCCGTCCGAAAAATAGTTTTTGTCAAACTCTGCAAAATAGGCCTCCGTGGCGGCGATGACCTCCTCATTCGATCCATATCTATTCCCGGCGAGTGATTTTTTCAGATTAGGAAACAGAAAGAAGTCACAAGGGGCCAAATCTGGAGAATACGGTGGATGGGGCAGCAATTCGTAGCGTAATTCGACCAATTTGGCCATGGCAACGGCAGACGTGTGAACCGGTGCGTTGTCGTGGTGAAACAGCACTTTTTTCTTCGCCAGATGGGGTCGTTTTTTCTTTAATTCGGCGTCGAATCGGCCCAATAAATCGGCATAGTAAAGCCCTGTAATTGTTTTACCCTTCTCGAGGTAATCGATGTAGATCACACCTTGTGAATCCCAGAAAACGGGGGCCATAACTTTTCCGGCCGATTTTACAGTTTTCGCCTTCTTTGGAGCACGTTCCCCGGTCTGGATCCATTGTTTTGATTGCTCCTTGGTCTCTGGTGTGTACCAGTGGATCCAGGTTTCATCGACGGTCACAAAACGACGCAAAAACTCCGCTGGATTCCGCTTAAACAGCGCCAAACACGTCTCCGATGTGGTCTCACGGTTGCGCTTGTTTTCTGGTGTGAGTAAACGCGGCACCCATCGCGCCGACAGCTTTCTCATGCCGAGTTCCTCGTGAAGAATATGATGCACTGTTCCTTCTGAAATGCCTACAGTCTCAGCTAGCTCTTGAACCTTCAATCGGCGATCTGCCAATACGAGATCATGGATTTTTTTAATGTTTTCCTCCGTAGCAGCTGTTTTCGGTGCACCCGGACGTGGTTCATCAAAAACCGACGTACGGCCACGTGCAAACTCGTTGAACCAATTCTTGACGGTGGCCATCGATGGAGAAGAGTCACCGTACACAGCATCCAAGCGCTCTTTGATTTCGATGCGCGTTTTCCCTTCCAAAAATAGGAATCGAATCACCGAACGATATTGCTCTTTTTCCATTTTTGTAAAACCGATCGACACGTTCGCTTCCATAAGTTGTCAAATTAAAACAAATGAAGGGATTGGAATGAAAATTTGAAAAAAGAATTAAAAAAGAATGTGCTACACTGTGGTAAAACTCTTTTGAAAGTACAGCGCCCTCTGGCGATGAGGCTAGGTACTTATTGAATGCACCTCGTAGCAGTAGGTATTGGAAATTTTCTACTGAGTGAACTATCTGTTACGTAGTAACTATTTAGTAATCTGTGGTAGGGCTCGCCGGCCGCTGGCGCGGTTGTTTACACACAGTTCTAATCTAACCTAACCCGTTTGGTCGGGGTACCTTAGCTTATAGTGCAGGATCGACAGTCCTTTTACTGTGTACTAGGCAGGTGTACACCTGCACAGAAATACGGAGTAGGATTATTGTGTAACTTGTTTACTAACAAATTACTAACACCTTTTATTTGTATTTTTAACCGACTTAAAAAAAAAAACATTACAAAGTGAAAAATAACTTTAATTTCGGAAGTCGGTTGTTTTTTTTTTTGTAAAAAGTTTTAAGCTATTGCATAGCTTTTATCGCGGGCTTTGAGCGCGGCGACCGAATCAAGAAATTCCGTAACGAAAAAAACCTAACACAACCCACTCCGCCTATCATGTAATGACGGTTCCCATGACAACGTGATGTTGTCATGGGAAACGTGAAGTTGTTATGGAGGTTACAAATGTTATGCTAACTTTACCGCGGCAGTCCCCGAGTGCCACACTTTTTTTTATTTTTTTTTGTATGTTTGTTACGCGATTACTCCGCCAATTATGAATTGATTTTGATGATTCTTTTTTTGTTCGATAGATCATACTTCAGAGATGGTCCCATATAAATTTTAATAACTTTGCTTGGGTAGTTTTTGAGTTAGCTTCAATAATATGTATTTTTTCCCACATAGTATGTCGATGATATGATAACTTCCTGTCACTATTATTTACATAGCAGGTAGTGGTATTCGAATTTGTGTGGGGTAGGTACCACAACTAAAAAGTGAAAAATAAAAACTATTTACAAAAAAAAAACAACCGACTTAATGTTTTATGTCATCACGTCATCATCCCAAGTGTAGCGTTGACAAGTAGGAAGTATGGAGGTTACAAATGCTATGCAATAGCTTTACCGCGGCAGTCCCCGAATGCCACACGTTTTTTTTTTATTTGTGTACTACTAACAACCCTTACTAACGCTAGTTTTGTAGAAAATATGGACTGTAATAGTACGTCTGAAATAAAGATATTAATTAAATTATAGTTACTGCGACCAACTGTGATAAAAAACCAGAAAGTCAAAAAGAGGCTCAATTATTTAAAAAAGTGTGCATCATTAGAAGCGCAAAACAGTTTTTAGAGGTTGATTAATTTAAAAAGTGTCCATCATTAGAATGTCAATAAGTTTGTGGTGGATCAGTTAAACATTTCCCTTGTTAATTGAGACCGTTGGTAATAATAACGAACGGTAACTATAACTCACGGAAGGATACCGATCGATAGGTCGCGAGTTCAAATCTGACTGCGGTAATTTATGGCTGAGAAGTCTATTTATAATTTGTGCTTAGTTAGCTTAACTGGACGCGGAAGGCTGGAAACTGGTGTTGTTACTTGATAGAGGTCTATTTCCAGTAGAGTTCAATAATAGGATAAAAATGACAATTGAAATATTAGGTGCCTATAATTGCATAACAAACATATATGCCTTTTTTTTTGGGTGGGAAATTATCAAATAACTTCTCCCGCTCTGGGCGGAGCGGGAGGGCGTGTCAGGCTCTTACTGACTAAAACCCACCCGTGTTCCTTCGGTTGCCCTATTACCGGGGGCCACGATTTCCCTGTCGGTTTTCTTCGAACCCCCGGCAGGCATTGGCCGTGGCGGACCCCGTCAATTCTGCTGACATCTCTTTGAGGCGCGCGTGGAACACAACGCGCCGTCGACCCGGGCCTGGTCCTTACCGGACGGTGAGCTACCCATTGCTCACCGTCCGCAAGCCCGCGCCTACGGTGGATTCAAGCCTGCCTGACTGTACTAAAGAAAAAAGTAAAAAAAAGTCGTGTGGCACTCGGGGACTGCCGCGGTAAAGCTATTGCATAGCATTTGTAACCTCCATACTTCCTATTTGTCAACGCTACACTTGGGATGATGACGTGACGACATAAAACAAAAATTACGTTCCCATGACAACATGCCGTTGTCATGGGAATCGTCATTACATGGTAGGCGGAGTGGGGGGTGTTAGGTTTTTTTCGTTACGGAATTTCTTGATTCGGTCGCTGCGCTCAAAGCCCGCGATAAAAGCTATGCAATAGCTTAACAACAGAACACAACAAACATAATAAAAAACACACATACATTACATATAATTAACTCAATTACCACAGATGCTAAGCATCTATTTTTCGACGATAGGGATCGTAATTTTATTCAGAAAATTAAAATTAACAAGGTTTTGAGAGCCGACGAATATTATTTTAGGTACCCCACACGTAGAGAAGGGTTAACATATTGTAACATGTCCTAAAACTTTGTTATTCCAACTAACTAATTTCTTAGTCTACTGTGTGGTAGCCAGTACCCAAAAGTTTTCCGCAACAGCTGGTATTTTTCTAAACATTACTTTTTACATTCGCGTTAGGCTACAGTATCTACCCTCAAAGTTTCGAAGCCGTCCAAAATGTGATATTAACATATTTTCCTGTTCAAATACAGTGATGTGTCAACCACAATGACAATTTTTCAAACAAAGCGTAACTAAAAAACAAAGATAAATAGATGTATAGAATATTCTTTATAATGTACACGATAAAAATCTAAATAATATACATACAAATATACATATGTCGGATCCGGTCATTAGTACAGACACGAAACGAATCGCAAGCGCGCCACTGGCGACATCAAGAGTGATCTACACCAAAAAAGGCTTGCTTCTACAGAGTCGTGATGTTTTAAGGCCACGGCGAGGAGGGCATTCAGCCTTTGGTCGCATTGGAGTCAAGACGTCGCGGAACTGTTCTCGATTCGTGGTGCTCGGTTATTGTGTTAGTTGTACTTGTAATTTGTGATCATTTTGTTAATTGGTGATTTTAATAAATGCCGTCGCACCCAGTGTGTGCTGTAAACAGTTTTTCTATTGCGCATTAACCAACACTACCCACACTACGCCCACGTTAATTAAAATATCGCTGAAAATAACGAGAGTCACATACCCGTCTCCGACACATACATACATACAAATATACACACAATACATACAAATATACATACAAATGAATAAAATTGAAGTGTCTGTTAGTAATGTCAAAATAACAGCTTTATACTAAATGCATATGAAAGTACTAGTATATACGGAATTTATAACAAAAAAAAAATGTATTTTTTTCTTATGTAGTTTTCATGATTCTTGTAAAAAAAATAACCTACACATATCCGTGGACCGAGGTCCGCAACTCGGGCCTCACTTGAACCGTTGGGGCCCTCACATTAAGTGGGCCAAGTGCGCCACTGTCCGTGGCCGACTAAAACATTGACGCACGGGTTTTTTCATGAAAATTTTCTGTTTGTTTCAGGTAAGACTACACGACTGAAGAATTTTGTAAATAATAGCGGTAAGGAAGCCGTCGTGAGCAGATGAAATGATCTCGGGAGATGTTTTTTTCGTTTGTTTTTATGTTTCCTGCTCGTTTTTGTTTGAGGTTATACTTGACTGGTCATCGGGTCGTGAGTTCAAAGTTTTTCTCTGAAAATAACTTTAAAATACATTCTATTTATACTAAAAAAGAAGGTTACGACTGTTCGATTAAGGAAAGAATTCCAAGATTTTCAACTATTTATATTCATAAGTACTTAAATTATAAATCAACTCTTGAAAATAGTAATGCTTAATCAGACAGCATGAAATACGTATATGTACCTGAATCACCTTTTTAGGGTTCCGTAGTAAACAAGGAACCCTTATAGTTTCGTCATGTCCGTCTGTCTGTCTGTCTGTCCGCGGTCTAGCTCCAAGACCCTTAGTACTAGAAAGCTGTAATTTGGCATAGGTATACATATTAATTACGCCGACAAAGTGGTAAAACATAATTATGAAAAACATTTTTTTTAGGGTACCTCTCATACACGTAAAGTGATGATGTTTTATTTTTCAGTTTTTTATCCCATAGTGTGGGGTATCATTGGAAAGGTCTTATAAAAACATTATGAGTTTGTGAAAACCATTTTTGGATTCAGGGATCCGTTTGCAAAATATTAAGCTTAAAAGTGCTAATTTTTGTTAGAGTCAAGTGTCCCCGCCCCTGCCAGCTAAATGGATGGTTTTGGATGTGTGAAAAAAATCACAGTAGTAGTTTATATAACGAAATTAAAAGGAAAACTATCACAGCTAAGTAGGCTTTACCAGTTATCGAGTAATAATCGACCAACTTAACTTTGCAGTTGCAAAAACATGTTTTCCCATACATTCCGTATGGGAGAACATGTTTATCAACTACAAAGTTAAGTTTGTTTTTGGGATAAATTCATCCCAACTACGGAACCCTTCATTGTGCGTGGTCCGACACGCACTTGGCCGGTTTTTATTTTTACAACACTACATATCCTCATTAGTCTCATTAACAACTTCTTCAGAAACCAGGCCACACGATCCTCTCAATCCAGTCCACATACGCAGAAACTCTCGTATATACTCCTGGACTCATCTTCCTTCCACAATCTCTTCCAAAAGACGTGATTCCGACAATTTTGTGCAAAGGAAAGTTATGGACACAGTCAACCCTTTCTTCCATTATCTGCATCGGACCCCCAGAGTCTCCTTGGCAAGTGTCTCTTCCCCCATGTTCATAATCACCAGCACATATCTGGTTCTCTGTTATGCCTTCAGCTAAAACTTTCTTCTTAATCAAGAACTTCATTGAACGGTTGCATACTTCACTGGCTATCGGATCCACGTCCACTTTCATTAAAGTTTGACTTCCATAGGTTGCTATTGAAGCTGTTTTTCCAAACCCTATGACTGTTAAGTTGAAATTGCTTATATCTTCTCCTAAATGTAGGCAAGCAATTCTTATGTCTCGATTTATCATGAAAGCAGGAGTCGCTCTCATCAACGCTATGTCATGATATTTTGAAGGAGGCTTGTATTTTGGATGAGGAACGATCTCTGCTACTTTTCTCTCTTGAACCAGTTCATCAACTTCATCAAATTCAAAGGTAGCTGTTCCAATTCTCATAATGCTAGCAGGTCCTGCATCTCTGTCTTCTGTGCAGTGGGCTGCTGTTAGGACCCATTTTTCGCTGATCAAACTTCCACCACACTTCCACGAAGGTGGATCTGGTGCTGTTCTCCGAAACCCTATTAAGACCATGTGAGGGTATAATAAGAAGTCCACTGGGACTCTTACTCTTAGTTTTGGAAACAGTATGTTATTGCACTCCAACATAAAATGTCCATAGGTTTTGCAAGCCCTAAATGCTTTTTCACCAACTGCAGATCCTTGGAGTATCATTGAGAGCAGGATTATCACTGCCACTTGCATCTGGATCATTTTTAGGAAGTCTGTCTTCCTCTTTGCTTGATGTAAATAAACATAGTACACATTTAAACACAATCCCTTCTGTAAATGCTTGATTTTTCTCACAATTTAACTTCTGTCTCGAAGGACCAATTCCCGAGAGTTTGAAATTAGTTTGGTCCTTTAATCTCAGATCTATTTGTACAAATCCTTTTCCCCTTTCTTTGCTAAGCGCGTGCGCACGACCGTTATCAATGATTTACCACGACTACTGAATGGTGTGGTTTTACAGCCGTAATTGTAATCTGACCGTACCTAATCGATATTCATTCTTAATTGCAATAAAAGTGCGCTAGACGCGCTATTTTGTGCGATTATTTTGTTCATATTTAGTCATGGTGGATTTTAGATGGAGCGAATCCTTTTTAGATAGGTATTATCTTTAATCCATGACCTAGGAGATTGTTTTGAAAATAATAGCTTACCTATATCTTTTCAGAAAATAATAGAGATTCAATTTGTGGTCAATGACTACCCATTACTTATTAGAAGAAACGATTTAATCCACGTAAATAATGTTTTCATCTATACTAATATACTAATACTAAAATACAAATAATAAAATAATAATACTGATATACTAACACTAATAATATTATAAAGAGGTATAACTTGTTCGTTTGTATGTTTGTTTGTAAGTTTGTATGTAGGGAGTAATCTCTTGAACTACCAGTCGGATTTAAAAATTCTTTTTGCATTGGATAGCCCAATTCTTGAAAAAGTTTATAAACTTGCAGACGAAGTCGCGCGCAGAAGCTAGTGCGAAATAAAAATAGAACTATTTCATTGTCTTGCACAAAATTCTGATGTCCAACCTCATTGGAACATTAACATAAACATTATTCATAAACTCACGCCTTCTTCCAATGGGGATAGACACTACGGAACGCCACCTGCTACGATTCTGGCATACTCCTATTGCTTCGTTCATACATCTAGTCATACGCCAGTTGCGAGCACTACGCACCTGACCTTTCTGAAGAACATCAGCAATAAAGTCACTTTATGTCCTCCTATGGCGTCCCCTCCTGGCTTTTGCTCTCACATTTGCCTTGTAAATACCTTTTGCTAGTTACCATTTATTCAACCCTTCAATATGACCAAACCATCTAAGCATACTCTTTGTCACTACATCTTCTTTCAAACCGCAACAGTGGAACAGTTTTCTTCTTTATAGCACTCTTGACAGATCGGTCGTGGTCTTCATGTAGTTTTTTGTCCAGGGGCTGATGTGATTCGCCTCACGATTTCTCACCATCTACTCCGATTTTTGGTGTTTTGTGTTCGGGCTCGCCCACTGCGGATTTCATTTCGTCAGTCCATCTCATGGGTGAGCTTCCCCGTGGTCTACTGCCCTCCACGACAAGGCGCTCTATAGAGTCACCCTCACGCCTCGAGACGTGTCCGAAGTATTTGAGGACGCGCGTTTGGACCAGAACAGAAAGACGCTTTTTGATGCCGAGTTCTTGGCGTATAGAGGTGTTGATGCGAAACGCCATAGTTTGCCTACTGATTTATAAATAATTATAAGGTTAGGTACATCGATTTGGCACGATAGTCGAAACATAAGACTGTTCTGCGAACTTCATAAAATTTATTTCCCATTTAAATATTGATTTTCATTTTAAATATTATCCAAAAGTTATGAAGTCTACTAAAAGTAAATTGGTCCTCTCGTATTCAGAATAACCTTATAAAAATACAAGAAATTATCCATGAAGAGATGACGGTAAATAAAAGAATTGTTTTAAATTTTATACAGAGAATTTCTAAATGAATTAATATAATAGCCTTGCAGCGATTTTGTATCTAACATTGGTTTTTAATAAGTTCCAGCTGTTTTGATTTAAATCTTAGAATATCTTTATGTTTTTGATTGGAAAAATAAATAAGATTTGCTTTTTATTTACTGTTTTGCTGTAGGAGTTAAAACCAGCTTAAAATACACATTCTGATGGTACGGTAAAATTATATTTATATTAACAAATTAAGCAAATGCTTAGTATAATTTCGTTTATAACGTTCCCACTGCTGGGCCGTAGGCCAGATTCTCTGTGAGAGGGAGTGGGCCATAATCCACCACGGGCCAGTGCGGGTTTGTAATTACAATTATTTTTATAACATCTCGTCCATTATTAATTAGAACTAGAAAGTATTATACAGTATGTTAACCAACGAAGGGCATGCCCGTTGTTAACCCGCAATAGTAGAGTGACCAAACACGCAAAAAAAAAAGGATTAAAAAAAAACAGTGGCACTCCGGGAGTGCCGACAGAAGTGAAAACTTGAACAAGATCGCCTTGGTGGAAGAAAAATACTTGCATAGAACATTGATCCGTGACATACCTAATATAAATAAAGAGTACAATTAGTACAATTGCGTTTACAAAAATGAGGTGTCGGCAACAGTGTCGCGAGTTCAATTGTTTTTCCCATCTCAAAAATGCCCAACGTGCCTAAAGAAGTTTTCACTCCAAAAATACTTCCAAAACCTTTAAAGTAAAAATACTTGCATAGAACATTGATCCGTAACGTAATATAAATAAAGAGCACAATCACGTTTACAAAAATGAGGAGTCGGTAACGGTATCGCGAGTTCAATTGTTTTTTCCCATCTAAAAAATGCCCAACGCGCCTAAAGAAGTTTTCACTTCAAAAATACTTCCAAAACCTTTAAAGTAAAAATACTTGCATAGAACATTTATCCGTAACTTAATATAAATAAAGAGCACAATCGCGTTTACAAAAATGAGGCGTTACTGTGTTGCGAGTTCAATTTGTTTTTTCCCATCTCAAAAATGCTCAACGCGCCTATAGAAGTTTTCACGCCAAATTTTCTTTTTTGTACTAAAATGTTCATAAGAAATATTAAATTGATACGTGAAATACTCTGTACACGCGCATTTCGACAAGTGTGCATGTACAATGTTTCTTTTAAGTATCAATTTCCGATCAGATTCCCGTCACGTCACGAGTTTCTTTAGATATAATTTGACCCTGTATCGAATGTACACGAGCTGCACTTAATCGACGATGATTATTCTTCTACGAATAAAGACAAGGCCCTTAAAAGGTCCTAGATTCTTGTAAACTGTAAAGAATCTTTTATGATACGGTTATAAATTTATATAATTAACCAATGACGATACCAAGTCCTCACTATGAATTTTAATGTACACAACGAACAATACGTATTCCATTTATGGGGTCTATAGAATTGGATATTATGTCGACAAAGGAAAATAATGATAATATTATTAGCGTTAAGGTACGTGGTCCTAAGATCCGCGGTATTATCAGCTTTTATTATAATAAAATAATGTTTTCAAAGACCAACATTTTTATTGTTATACAAGCTTAGTTTTTGTTTATACTAAACCTCTTAAGGGGTCATGGTACTCATCATTATGAACAACTTTCACTATGGGACCAAAGCTGAAATCGCGAAAATAAAATTGGCTTTTCCTTACATTTATGTTCGCATAACTCGTCAAAATGTAGGGAACAGTTGATTTTTTTTCGCGATTTCAGCGTTGGTCCCATAGTGAAAGTTGTTCATAATGATGAGTACAATGACCCCTTAAGTGGTTTAGTATAAACAAAAACTAAGCTTGTATACATGGTGTTCTTTATAATCAGTGAGATATCCTAGTTATCGTCAGAGAATCAGAAATCTCGACATAAATGGAACGTGGTGACGGGAGATATTTATATGCTCGTGCGATTTATAAGTTGCATGCCTTGAATTTACAAAGGAGGATTAGAAGGGTACTTTTGTTTAAAGATCGTACAGTCCGAAGATATTTGACAAAGTTATTTAAACAAATGAATCTGGTTTATCGGATAGTTTTATTGCCAAGTTGTAAAACATTTTGGAGTAATATTAGAGAGTGCTTTTTCCGAGGACAAATATGCAGTTTTGACAAATGGATGCTGTATCAATCATAAAAGAGCCCTTTTTGTACTTTGAACGAAGTAAGACAAAAATCTTCATATTGGAATTACGAAAAAAAAATAAACGTGTGGCACTCGGGGACTGCCGCGGTAAAGCTATTGCATAGCATTTGTAACCTCCATACTTCCTACCTGTCAACGCTACACTTGGGATGATGACATAAAACAAAAACTACGTTCCAAGTAAACCGACTACCTAATGAAAGAAGAACATAGGTGGCACAAACAATTTAATTTTAAAATCTAAAATAATACAAACTTAACACCTTAACAACTACAAATCTTCATCGGAAACGAAAAACTAATAAAATCTTTAAAGGAAAATTAACCATAACAATGAAAAACAAAATAAAAGTAACATGCAATAAAATATCTTTGAACAAATACAAATCCCTGTGGCCGGGATCGAATCCGAGGACAAGAAATGTCGATCCACCGTTGTGCTTCGAGACCAATCGGTTTCTTATTGACCGTGGCGAATATGTTGAACCGTCATTACATGGTAGGCGGAGTGGGGGGTGTTAGGTTTTATTTTCGTTACGTTACGGAATTTCTTGATTCGGTCGCCGCGATCAAAGCCCGCGATAAAAGCTATGCAATTGCTTAAAAACACGTAGTAATCACACCTCTCTATCACCCCACCTGTTCACACCATTCCTCACAACGATTCCGTTCCTCGTTTCTCCATTCCTTCCTTTTGAAATAAAGAAATCGGTGTGCAGTACAGCACAATCAGACGGCGCAATACAAACTTTAATCAGTACTGTACGACTGTGCGACAGAATAGATAGTCACAGAAAGCCAGCTTTATAGACCGAGTGAAAACGCACGCACACATAGATACGCGTCTATGTACAACGAGTGCAAGTGTACTCGCGACTGTCATTCGTTTGAAGGTACAGACTAAACAAACGTAGAACCAGACCAAAACAAGAGCATATTTTTTTTCATATCGTTGTTTTTTTGTTTAGTATGGATAGACCAACAAAACAATGCTATATCCCTGTAAAACCAGAAAGAGCTGGGAATAGAATGTGCATTCGCTCGTTTGGTATTTTGGCACTCGCCTAAAGACAGTTTAAGATCTCCGTACGTAGTACGCGTCTCTGTGTATGTGCATGGCTGGTTTCGCTCGGGTTATTATAGAACAGAATATAATCTATATATACAAAAATCAATTGCTGTTCGTTAGTCTCACTAAAACTCGAGAAAGGCTTGGCCGATTTAGCTGATTTTAGTTTTGAAATGTTTGTCGCAGTCCAGGGAAGGTTTAAACAAACGGTGAGAAAACATGGAAAAACTCACGAAAAAAAATATATGAAGAAAATTCACGTTCTCTTACATTTTGTGTGGATCGGCTTTTTTGATATCTCGGTAGGTAGGTAGGGCTATGCACATTCAGTGACTGTTAGGCGGAACGAAGTTTGCCGGGTCAGCTAGTATAATATATTTATTTTCAAAGAATGTGGTACGAAAATCGGTTGTTACAGATGTGAAGAATCCATGTACATTCTACCTAGTATAACATGCAAAAGTACATTTAAAAACAAATACAATAACTAAATTTCATATAAACATTTTGGCTAAGAAATCTTGTACAGAATAATAATAAAAAATCTATAAATAATTCTGTGAGCTGTTTTTTTATTATTTACCGTGCACCTAGATTCTGACGTTTCATAAGTGCCCATGTAGGTTTATGTGAAATAAAATATTTTGATTTGATTTGATGAAGTCTGCCTTCTGTATGTATCTATTCTGTGACGTAGTCTGTACCTTACTTTATGTTCAGCCGCACTGATTTAAGAGGGGTTCACAATTTATTATACGCCGCCATTATTGTTCATGTGTGCAGTTTTCTAGTTTGTATGTTGCAGAGTTTTTCGATGGGTACGTCTTGAATTTATTATTTTGTTTATGAATTTAGATTTCTCTGTGTTGTTTTTCATTGTGTTCTTTTGTATGAGACTTAAATAAAACCAGCTTTTTACTGTCCCAATGCAGGGCAAAGTCCTCTTCTCATAGAGAGAAGGCACGAGCATTGATC
The DNA here is from genome assembly GCA_963680765.1 of Agrochola lychnidis. Classification (NCBI taxonomy): domain Eukaryota; kingdom Metazoa; phylum Arthropoda; class Insecta; order Lepidoptera; family Noctuidae; genus Agrochola; species Agrochola lychnidis. The sequence continues at coordinate 13,260,537 of OY796873.1, read as the reverse complement.
ACCACGCTTGCTCACGACGGGTTGACGATTTCAGACTTATATTAACTATAAGTCCAGGTTTCTTCACGATGCTTTCTTCCACCGATGTCATTAATGTCCAAGATAAACTCAGAAAGTACATATGAATTAAAAAAGACACGATGGTACTTGCCCGGATTTGAACCAACAACTTCGTGTATTAGAGACGAGGCCTTCACCACTGGTAACGGAAAACATCGTGAGGAAACCGGCATGTCCTAGAACCAAACATTCGAAGATATGTGACATCTATCAACCCGCACTGAGGTCGCGTGGTTGATTACGGCCCACTCCCTCTCACAGAGAGGAGGCCTGTGTCCCAGCAGTGGGAACATTATAGGCTGATTATGATGTTATGCTAAGATATTAAGTTGGAAAGCTTTATTATTGGAAGTCAAATAAGATCATCATCTGCCTAGCCTTTTCCCAACTATGTTGGGGTCGGCTTCCAGTCTAACCGAATGCAGCTGAATACCATTATTTTACATGGAGCGACTGCCTATCTGACCTCCACAACCCAGTTACTGGATAACACGATACCCCGTGGTAAGACTGGTTGTCAGACTTTCGGGCTTTCTGACGACCCGTAACCACTGTCAAAGATCCATGAATGACAGCCGGCACCAACGGCTTTACGTGCTTTCCGAGGTACGGAGGGGTCTTAGTATGTAAAGATGGTCACCCATCCACGGACCAAACGCGGCAAGCGTAGCTTAACCTGATCGATCGACCCGTACAGCTGTTATTACTTAGCCACAAGCCCCTCCCGGGAGTCAAATAAGATATTACCATAAAATATACTGAACGGAATGCTTTTGGCTCCAATACCAATTTTTAAACCAGCCAACAATTTCAGGCCTCCTTCTGTATCTAACCACAGAATAGTAATACAGAAGATTCAAACAATCTGAAGATGCAAAATCTAAATAAAACTACTCGACTCTTGCTACGATACAATAAAGTACAATTCAGGTCGCACAGCGCTAATTACCTACAGTTATATTCACCTAGAAGTTGCCTCTCTTTCTATCGCGTAACTTTTATGTCTTCTGATTATGTTACGCTCACTGAATTGGCCCGACAAGACGGGTCTGCCGCGTACTTGTAGCTTCATACCTAATATGCGGAGTGCGTCTTCTGTAAGTACTATTCTGTGATCTAACATGGAAAGGATAAACAAATCTATCCTAATATTATAAAGAGGAAAGATTTGTATTTTGAATGTTTGCATGTTACTAATTAACTTAAAAACTACTGAACCGATTTAAAAAATTCTTTCAGCAGTGGATAGCTACATTATCAGCGAGCAACATAGGCTATATTTTATCCCCTTCTCTAACGGGAACGGGAACTATGCGGGTGAAACCGCGTGACGTCCGCTAGTACTTTATAAGATAAGAAATTAATATTATTTTTTGTTGTTTTATTCGGAAAGCTCTCCAAATAAAATAAATTAAAATTCTAACTACTATTCTACGATTGTTCTCAGTACATATCAGGCTTTTACCTAAATTCAGGACTAAAATAATATTACCCACCGTTTTGTCTAGACTGAAATCTATTAGCAATATTTCAGGCGTAATTGCAAGTAAATTATAAATCTTCATTGGAAAGGGAAATTGGTGCTGATACCAATTTGGTTCAGGGTCCAATTTGATATTCAATTAGTCCTGAATATATTATTATATTTGGTTGATAACATTGAATACTCTAGTGAATATATCAAATTGAACATTCACACAAATTGTTAGTTTATATGAGCAATTTGAATTGTTTGTGTTGATTTCCATTCAAGGATGTATGAAACCATGAATATGTTCGGAGAAATCGTAGCAAACATTTTGATACTGCGTCATATAAACTAATTAGCTGTGCCCCGCGATTTCACCCGCATAAGTCTCAATCCCGTGGGAATATCGGAATAAAAAACCCATGTGCCAAATTTCATTTAAATCCGTTCAGCCGTTTTAGCGTGAAAGCGTTAAAAAGAAACACAAGATTTTAAGCTATTGCATAGCTTTTATCGCGGGCTTTGAGCGCGCCGACCGAATCAAGAAATTCCGTAACGTAACGAAAATAAAACCTAACACCCCCCACTCCAGCTACCATGTAATGACGGTTCCCATCAACGTGATGTTGTCATGGGAAACATGATGTTGTCATGGGAACGTAATTTTTGTTTTATGTCATCACGTCATCATCCCAAGTGTAGCGTTGACAAATAGGAAGTACAAATGGAGGTTACAAATGCTATGCAATAGCTTTACCACGGCAGTCCCCGAGTGCCACACGTTTTTTTTTTATATCTTTTATTTTAATACACATGCATTGTCACGAGAACCAAACACGTATGCCAAATTTCAGACCGATAGCTTCAGTGGAAGTGGGCGAAATATTGATTGCAATATTCCAGGACATACATACAAGTGAAGTTAAATAAAAGCTTTTAAAAAAGAAAATCTTTTCTCTTTATTATAATAATTTAGTTTAGACAAGTTTCAAGTTAGGTCACTTAATAACTTTCGAACTAAGAGTCGAATTCTGTATCCACATAACATCACGCCTGTTTCCCCGAAGGGTTGGGCAGAGGTGTACCTATAAGTACACCCACATTTCACCAGTTATGTTTTAAGGCCCACGTAATATTGCGCGCCTATTGCCATCAACCGGGCACGTTTACAGACTCCGGGCTGCTACTGAGAAATTACTGATGAAAAAACTTAATAACACTTTACCCGACCTGGGAATCGAACCCAGAACTTCATGCTCAGCAGTAGCGCTTGCAACCACTACACCAACGAGGCGGTCATTCTGTATCCTTTTGTTTAAATTAGCCCGGAGTAAAAATTCCCAACAGAATGCTCAGATGGTAACAAAAATAACATTAAACATATGACGTAATACCGTCATCAAAATTATTCTCATTCAAGACTTGAACTTCCCTAACTCACTCCCCGAAGATCCCAACCAAGACAATTATGAATAATCTGAATAATCTTATTTATAACCTATTCAAATTCGAGACACTAAATTGAGATTTCAATTACGATTAAACCGTACCTGGGACGTAACTGCAGTATGTATATGTTCTCGTAAATATATGTACAAGATGAGATATAAACTATTAGGACAAAATATGTACGTACAGAAAGTCAGGTCTATACAGCGAGCGGAAACAGGCACTCGCACACATAGACGCGTACGTACAGCGATCTCAAACAAATGCCGGTCGCAAGTGCGCTTGCACTCGCTGTACGTGAAGCGTGTATATGTATGCGTGCGTGCGTTTGCACTCAATGTATGGAGCTTGCTTTCTGTACCTATCTATTTTGTGCTATTAGGCTGTAGGCCGATATTCGTTCGATAGTCGAAACAGCCTGTGCCGACTCATATGTGTCTTGATTGCTCCCGGCACTACGCTTTGTGGTAAAGATGTGGGAAGATATTGACGTTCAGTTTTGAGTCTGTTGATCGTACACTAGTTTCATTTTGGTCTATATAGCTTTGTTGAGAAGGACCTAGTTTGAGAATGGACTGCGGTTCTTCGAGTTTATTGGACGCTGCAAGACTTTCTGGTTTATTTTTTTCAGAGAATACAATTTTTTTTTATGTGTTATATCTTTCCTCGCGCTTTCCTGCAATCTCTAATAATTACAACACAGAACATAATTATAGGTACCCTAAAAATCTGTTGGAGTGATTTCATGAAAATGGACGGAAGTTTGTAACAGGAAGCCAGAGAAGCGCGCGCTATTTGATTTGACCAATGAACGCGCGTGGTGCTAGGGTTGGCCGTCAGAAACGACCTTGACCAGGCCCCTATAATGTTGCTTATTACTTTAATGTTACTTATTACCAAGACACACACACACATCATAGACGAATACTGTAAAGCTCGCTCGTTTTTTAGGGTTCCGTAGTAAACAAGGAACCCTTATAGTTTCGTCATGTCCGTCTGTCTGTCTGTCTGTCCACGGTCTAGCTCCGAGACCCTTAGTACTAGAAAGCTGTAATTTGGCATAGGTATACATATTAATTACGCCAACAAAGTGGTAAAACAAAATTATGAAAAACATTTTTTTTAGGGTACCTCTCAGGTACACGTAAAGTGGTGATGTTTATTTTTTTGTTTTTTTACCCCATGGTGAGGGGTATCATTGAAAAGGTCCTTCAAAAATATTGTGAGTTTGTCAAAACCATTTTTGGATTCAGGGATTCGTTTGCGAAATATTAAGCTTTAAAGTGCTAATTTTTGTTAGAGTCAAGTGTCCCCTCCCCCTGCCGGCTAAATGGTTGGTTTTGGATATGTGAAAAAAATCACAACAGTAGTTTATATAACGAAATTAAAAGGAAAACTATCACAGCTAAGTAGGCTCTACAAGTTAACGAGTAATAATCGACCAACTTAACTTTGCAGTTGCAAAAACATGTTTTCCCATACATTCCGTATGGGAGAACATATTTTTCAACTACAAAGTTAAGTTTATTTTTGGGATAAATTCATCCCAACTACGGAACCCTTCATTCAGCGTGGTCCGACACGCACTTGGCCGGTTTTTTTTTAATTGTTATTCTCAAATAATTGATAAGTCTTGTTAAAACTTGAACGAAGAATCGGCAATAGAAAAACTGTGCCCTTATTAATTAATCCTTTCGCTGATTCACCTCATCTGTAAGACCAGCACGTTCCGCTTGCTCGTTTTGAATGAGGTCATGACCTTGACCGGTATAGTGACAATTCAGTTCACCAAGATTTAATTGAGGTCACATAACAGATCTATAAACAACTATAGAAACTAAACTCAATATCATTTGCTTAAGTTGAAACGCTCGAAATCTTCAATCAAAGAGACAAAGTCGAATCAGCAACTCACTTCAATCCGGCGCGGTCCTCAGGAATCTTTAAAAACATTCTACCACAAAAGCCACTTTAAAAGGCGCTTCTACAGAACCGTGTCCAATCTTTTCATCCATTCGTGTGGCACTGGATTTTTTCCTTTTGGATGTTTGCCCTATTGTACTGGCCGACGGCAAATACTGCCTTGGAATGGGAAAAGTAGTGCGTTGGAGTTCACGGCGATCTAAAGGGGTGAATTAAAAGTGGAGTATGGGTATTCGGTGTTTCTTTCTTTTGTTAGGAAACTGCGCCGGAGCCAAGAGGTGGTTTTTGATGTCTGAATTCGGTCCTTTGTGTCGAATTTTGGCATGTGAGGCGGTTTTGATTTGTTGGAGAGTCTGACCGATTTTTGGTCAGAAAATGCTTTGTTGCTAGACAACGAAGTCCATCACAAAGCTCGTGAAGATAAACGATCGATTTAACTCGTTTGTTGTCCGAAAATAGACTTTTAGAAGAGATTTTGTGGTATTCTGAATACGCCGCTCCTAAAATAATTTTGATGCAAAACCAATCAAATTGATGAACGATGGGTATTCAGCGAATTTAATCATTAATTCAACCCTTTCTAAAATCCTCCTTTTGACCCAAAATATTTCGCCCCGACCCTACAAATCATAAGCTACCGTACTTCATTAAGGTAAAAATCCGATCCAAATTGGGCTGCACATAATGAAAACCAATCAATTCTGAACAGCTAAGGTTATTGAAGTAATTGAGATTAAATTTTAATCAGTGTATCTTGTATAGATGTGTACGTATGTCTGTAAGATCCTGTTGATATTGAAATTAATGATCATACTTGATACTGTTTCATCGATATTGTTTAATTAATAACTGATATTATAATGAAGGTGAATCGTATGTCTTAATTCATGTTGCTTGATGAATTTCGGAATATTTTCTTCGTTGGTCGATTCGAATACCAACTTATGCCTTTATTGAGGAGAAGTAGACCGTCCAAAACTCTGGCAATAGGACTTATCTTAGGATATCTGTGTCTCAGGGTTGCGAAGATCTGATACTTACTAATTGCTACGTATACAGTACAAGTAATTCAGTAAGATTGGAAATTGGAAGTGGCATAACATGGATATGAGGAAGACATAATAAATTTTGATGTTGCATGTAGATATAATTTACATAAACGAACTGTCAGGTAAACTATGCTTGCGATATGTATCATCTTTGACGTTAAATGAGGCCAGAGGACTATAATTGACACTATGTTCAAAGTTGATATATTATAACTACAGTTCTTGAAGGTCTTTAACAGCACCCACTTAAGTGCTCACAATTTGTTAGTTTCACCCCTTATATTTGCCTTGAACTAGTTAATTTTACGACCTACCCAACTCAGTAATTCACGGCAATCCTTATTTGTCAAGTAATTCCACCAAGAGCTAGGCTCGCGTAAATACACGGACCTTTTTCAAGCAAATAGGTCCTAACAAAATTCTTGGCGTTCTCTCCCAAAATTTTGGGTCTTGAGAAGAATGGATTCCTAAGTATACATATCAGGTATCCAGCCTATGTGGGACAACATGAGCATGCTACTGAATTAGGCGTACAGCCAACGCTGCACAATTACGGACCTAATGGCTTCAGTGTACCGTCAGCAGATAAGCAAAGTGGCGCCCAAATGGGCCACGAGATAAGTTATTAAGTTTTGAAGTACGTGGAACGGTGTATTAAAGGTGGGTTACTGTTCATAAGGTGTGGGATAATGGGGTGATGGCGTACTTGTTCTGATTATGCACTTAAACTACTTCGGTTCTTCGCCTAGGTGGTTAGACTGTGTTTTTTAACATAATAATCACGGCAGTATTTCCTGACGGGTTAGGCAGAGGCATATAAGTACCCATATTTCGCCAGTTAAGTCCCATGTAATAGGGGGCGAATCTATTCCCATCATCATCGTCTGCCTAGCCTTTTCCCAACTATATTGGGGTCGGCTTCCAGTCTAACCGGATGCAGCTGAATACCAGTATTTTACATGGAGCAACTGCCTATCTAACCTCCGCAACCCAGTTACTGAGTAATACGATACCCCTCGGTAAGACTGGTTGTCAGACTTTCGGGTTTCTGACGACTCGTAACGACTGACAAAGATCCACGAATGACAGCCGGGACCAATGGCTTAACGTTCTTTCCGAAGCACGGAGGGTTCTTGATATTTAAAGATGGTCACCCATCCATGGACCAACCGCGGCAAACGTAGCTTAACCTGATCGATCGACCCATGCGGCTGTTATTACTTAGCCACAAGCCCCTCTATTGCCATCAACCGGGCACAAATCCAGACTCCGAGCTATTACTGAAAAATTCCAGATGGAAAAACCCAATAACCCTTTGCTCGACCCGGAAATCGAACCCACGGCCGCATGCTCAGCAGCAGCGCTTGCGATCACAAGACCAACGGGGCTAGGTGTTTTTATTAATATATTAATTTCTGTTGTTTCTAACAGCCCGGAAATATTTAACTTACGAAATACCCCTGAAGGCTCTGAGTTCTAAATATCAACTGTTGTATTATCAACTATTCAAGAAAGGGAATCATTCGACTTTCAAAGGTCTCAGGGTAAATTTGTGGAGTTTTCTGTCTGTGAAAGTTTAAGGCCTGTAAAACGATGATAGCAAATTCCTTCTGATTGCTTTGACACCTACATAAGTGGTTCGGCTGTAGGAATTGGAGAAATGTCTCTTAAATACAAAGGCATAGGCAGTATTTTCGGTCAAATTCCAACGGAAAAAATCTCAGACGAAACTTGAATATTATGCAAAGGAAGAAGGTCCCTTCAAACGAATCTTTCGTCAATTTCGGAGCAATTTCAAACTGTCTACCGTCTTATAATTTAATTTTTTTTTCTTACCGTAGTCGCCATGTTTTCCTGTTGAATCCAATAACTCGCGTGAACGGCTCGTAAGAATGAATAGCCTGTCTATGGACTTGTCAAATATTCAGCAAAGAGGGGGTGAAAGAGGGGTGAAGGGGGTAACAAAAGTAGGCCAAGATCAAAGTAAACCGGGATTTGTTGATTCTGATCTAAAAAGTTGTAATTTATGATTATATTTTTTTGCAGAGTTTGACGTTGAAAAATAACGGGGCATTGTTAAAAAATACTATATTTGGAGGGTGCCCGAATTGATGTTGGTGTACGTCTATTGAATTAGTTAAATAATAACTGGTATTATTTAATAAGAAGTTACTGGTAGTAATAATAGGGAATGTATTCGATTAGGTACCCTCTCATCACCGAGAGGTATTCCATGAAGCACACCCAAACGAAGCACACCCAGACGAAGCACACCTAAAGTATTCCACTTAGCACACCCGTAGGTGGGCTTCAAATAAAAATGTAAAATAATTAATTTCCTATTCCACGAAGCACACCTACGAATATCACTCGCATAGTGCGGGGACTAAGAAATAAAAATGTCGATAGAAGAAAATATTTATTATTTAAAAAACTAACGTAAATTTCTAACATCATTCAGTTTCATTATAATAATGTGACACAGTATTTGTCATTTTTGTAATCTTACTATTTAAAATCACAGATTGTTTCATAATTATCTTTCCAAAAAAAAAAAAAAATTTTTATTTTTTAACTATTTTTCTATTACGTCCCTTTTTTGTGTTCTTAATAAAATCACAGATTATTTCATAATTATGCAATAAAAACTTGGACAAATATCAAAAACATTGTAAATATAGTTTATGTTTGGTTATTGTAAAGCGTCTTATCTATGGGATAATGAACACTATGAAAATGACAAGTATTGCATCACATTATTATAATGAAACTGATAGATGTAAGATATTTAAGTTAGTCTTTTAAATAATAAATATTTTCTCCTATCGACATTTTTATTTCTTAGTCTCCGCACTATGCGAGTGATATTCGTAGGTGTGCTTCGTGGAATAGGAAATTAATTATTTTAATTTTTTATTTAAAGCCCACCTACGGGTGTGCTAAGTGGAATACTTTAGGTGTGCTTCGTCTGGGTGTGCTTCGTTTGGGTGTGCTTCATGGAATACCTCATCACCGAATCTAATGTCAAATAAGTTAAAATTGAATGTCAAAGCGCCTTTTCATTTGTTTTTTTTTCCTTTTTTTTCTGATCCTACATCAGTATATTTTGGTAGCGTACAGACTGTTTGTTTTGTAGACGATACATCGCTTCTGTTAATGTAATTTCTTCAGCTATGAATTTGGTATATTTCTGGATAATTTGTAGCTTGCTGTATCGAAAGACTACTAATGGGTTAATTAATTTTATAAGTACTCGTACACATATAATGTTATTATAACAATAAAATTGTTAATGTTGTATTGGATGATAAAAATGCTTGTTATGTCCTTTTGACTGGAGGTCAAATAAGATCGAATGTAAAGGTAATAAAAAAGAAATAAAAGGGTTTGGGGGTGATAAATGTATGCATGACAAAGAAAGATATTAGAGAAATTTAAAAAAACGTGTGGCACTCGGGGACTGCCGCGGTAAAGCTATCGCATAGCATTTGTAACCTCCATACTTCCTATTTGTCAACGCTACACTTGGGATGATGACGTGATGACATAAAACAAAAATTACGTTCCCATGACAACATCACGTTTCCCATGACAACATCACGTTGTCATGGGAACCGTCATTACATGATAGGCAGAGTGGGGGGTGTTAGGTTTTATTTTCGTTACGGAATTTCTTGATTCGGTCGCCGCGCTCAAAGCCCGTGATAAAAGCTATGCAATAGCTTAAAAAAGAAATCCTAACTATAATAATTATTATTATAAATGCGAAAGAAAGACATTAAAAAAATTAAAAAAGAAATCCCAACTATAATAATAATTAATAAAAATGCAAGTGAGTTTTATTTGGTTTGTTTGGTTATTTGTTTGTTTGTTACCTACGCTTTCACGCTAAAACGGCTGAACGGATTTGGATAAAATTTGAAAAATAGGTAGACCATGACCTGGGTTAGGACATAGGATACTTTTTATCCCGATACTCCTACGGGATCGAGACTTATGTTAGTGAAACCGCGCGGTGCAGCTAGTAGTAATGTGTCTTGAATGTTTTTTTCATACGCAAACTAATAAACTTCCTAACAAGCTACTCAAAAAGTATCGATAGCAGGGATTTAAGTTTTGACGGGGTCCGCTAGGGCCGATGCCTGCCGGGTTTGCGAAGAAGTCCGAAAGGGATCTCCCTTTCGGATTTCTTCGCAACCCCGGAAACATGGCAACAGAAGGAACACGGCTGGGTTTTAGTCAGTAAGAGTCTGACACGCTCTCCCGCTCCGCCCAGAGCGGGAGAAGTTATTTGATAATTTCCCACACAAAAAAAAGGGATTTAAATTGGCTGATATAGTATTATTATATCCCTGGACATGAGGAATCTTATTTTTTTTATGACGTCACTATTTTGAGCACCGTGTATACAACTCTTAAAATACCCAAATAAAACCGGGGCAAATCGCTCGTCTATAGAGTGATCTAAATTGTTAATTGTCAACAATACAATTAATTAGTTGCCATGGCGCCTATTGATCTTGTTTGTTTGAGCACTGTTTAGATGTCATTGTCAATGGATCTCGTGTAAATGGGTGTTTAAGTTTAATTGAATTTGTAGGTACATTATAGAGCCTTTATAGGCTTTGATGAAGAGTGTAATACGAAAGTAACATTACAGACAGTTTTAAAAGTAAAATCCTTAATTAAGCACAACTGGGATGGTGAAAAAAAATTTTTTTAACCTATTCAAAAGATTACCGCGATACATTGAGTTAAATTGTGTCATGACGTCACGAATATGTAGATTTTATACTTACTTGTGACGTAGCGACCCCCACTAGCGCTCTTTAATGCGTTTTATCTAAGTATTTTTTTATTAATATCATCATCATCAACATTTCAGTCGAAAGACGTCCACTGCTGGACATAGGCCTCCCCCAAGCACCGCCACTTCGACCGATTCTGTGCTTTCCGCATCCAGCGGATTCCTGCGGCCTTCAAAAGATCATCGGTCCATCTTGTGGGAGGCCTTCCAACGCCACGTCTTCCGGTACGTGGTCGCCACTCCAGAACCTTTCGACCACATCGGCCATCCGTTCTGCGAGCAATGTGCCCTGCCCATTGCCACTTAAGTTTGGCAATTCTTCGGGCTATGTCGGTTACCTTGGTTCTCCTGCGGATCTCTTCATTTCTGATTCGATCACGTAGGGAAACTCCAAGCATAGCCCTCTCCATTGCCCTTTGGGTGACTTTTAGCCTTCTGATAAGGCCCATTGTGAGCGACCACGTTTCAGTACCATAGGTCATCACTGGCAACACGCACTGGTCAAAGACTTTCGTCTTGAGACACTGTGGTATGTGGGACGAGAAAATATCGCGTAGCTACCCGAACGCTACCCAGCCGAGTCGGATTCGACGATTGATTTGACATGATAAAGCAAAAAATACGTGTCTAATATTTTTTTATTATCTGACTGACTGACTAAATATATATATATATTTTTTTTATTTACCCAGGCATCATCCCTATTTAAACTACAGATTTGGTGCTAACTGAATAATAGTTATGGTATATATTTCATTGAATCTCAAATAATTTTCTATTGAGCACTCTAATATGTATAATGATTCTCTTCTCTTTTCGTGAATCTATACTTTGTAAGTTTTTATGTAGAGGGTAATCTCCAGAACTACCAGTCAGATTTGAAAAAAAAAAAATTGCATTCGATAGCCCAATTATTGAGGAAGGTTATAAGCTCGCGGACGAAGTCGCGGCCAGAAGCTAGTCTCTAATAACTTACTTAGCTATTTCTAAAGATCCATAAAAACCTGAGCAGAGCGACACTCTGCGTTCAGCGCTCGGTGTAGCAACAGGCCGTGTTCGGGTTCGCGACAAGTCAATCGTCATCCTGAGAATGCCTCGTTGAGAGGTGAAACACGTGTCGATTTCTTTCACGGTTTTTTATGGCTCTTTAGAAATAGCTAAGCGGAACAGGTTACTAAATATATCCACGTCTATTTTTTAGAGGATCAGATAAATAATTATACCATGAAATAAATACACCAAAAAAGCATCCAGCAAAAAATATTTCAACCCAATTGTAGTACAATTTGCAAATCACAAGCGCCATTTACCGACTGATAACGATGACGTATCTATTTAGTTAAATGCTCATGATTAATTCATGGTGTTCAAGCGAAGCCGGCGGCAGCAGGATGTATTATTGAACGCGTGCGAACGGACAGACGGATTGGACGCCATGTTATATTCATAGATAGTTCTTGGTGGTTAATAACGTTTTTGTTAACGTTGTTTCTAGGTTATTGTCAGTTTATTTTGCTCGTGGCGAAATAATAAAAGCCACTCGGATCGATCGAAGGTTCAGCTACACTCGCTGCGGTCAGTTCGTGGATGGGTGACTGACCATCCATATCGAGACACCTCCGTGCCTCGGAAAGCACGTTAAGCTGTTGGTCCCGGCTGTCATTTGTAGATCTTTGACAGTCGTTACGTGTAGTCTGAAGCCCGAAAGTCTGACAACCAGTCTTACCAAGAGGTATCGTGTTACCCAGTAACTGGGTTGTAGAGGTCAGATAGGCAGTCGCTCCATGTAAAATACTGGCATTCAGCTGCATTCGGTTAGACTAGAAGCCGACCCCAATATAGTTGGGAATAGGCTAGTCAGATTTTTTTATTATCTATATCCCACAGTTGGGTATTATCGCAATAGTTTTCTCACTGAACTTGAAAAATGCACGATCTGCGTTCATTAACAGAAAATATAATTATTAACAGAGAAACAGAGAACATATCAACCACATTCAAATAATTAATTCTGAAAATTTGTATAAAGCGTGGCTCATTTTAACATTTCAGTATGGCATACGCTACATACATGGAATTCCATATTTCTCTGAAACATTGATATAATATAAATTCTACGCTCAAAATGGAACATGGAATCATACGGGATATTATAAATTGCATATCAAATAAATAATCGCCTATCAATACATACTCATCATTTATATTCTTATTTACATCTAATAACTTACTTCACTACAAATAAACTAAATGTTTAACAAAACTCAAACTGCAGATAAAACGAAATTATACATCAATATAACATTACTTTTTTCCTCATAATGCAATACTGTTAAATTTATTTTTGTACAAAAATACTACATACATAGCATAAATACTGACTGCACAGCAAATTTTCCATATTTCATAGCAAAATAACTATCCCAGTCGCATATTAACCAGTAAGTACAACAAAACCTGTTCATCATATTTGTCTTAATTTTCAAGAAGCCATGCTCGGCAAATTTAATGATTATTATAACAAAAAAATCCTTTTACATTGCATTATTTCTAAAAGCATTACGAGAACGACTTCCTTTGTCTAGATTCATCTCAGTCGCAACAAATATAGTCAAGGAATGGTCGAAATCACAAACCAGAGACATTTAAAACTTTACCTCCGATAGAACTGAAAGACTGGACTCTTGCGTATCAATGGGCGAAACTTGATAAGAATGTAAAATTTTTAGAATCTGATTCCGGACTAAATACTTATATAGTTGGAAGCTCAACAGCAAGTGACATGACATTTACTCAAGATTGGGACACTTTAGATGGTTACAAAAAAAACGCTTTCGCATATTGGAGAGTTGCTTTGCCCACCCAACAAACCGCCTGGGTCAACGGAAAATGCACTTGCCCCATTTAAGAACTATATGTGCAAGCATATCATCGGACTTGCGATCCGACTCAAGTACGTGGCGCCACCTGCAGAAGCTAAAAATGTGCCTATTGGGCAAAAAAGGAAGCGTGGACGCCCCGCGAAAGCAAGACCCGCTTTAATAATTCAATAAATTACAATTTTGTATCTAATTTTATATTTTTTTTGCTGATCTCATTATGTGGTAATTAATAAATAATAAGACGACTGTGACTAATAAAATGCTGTTTTATTTAGAAAAACTGCTGTACATAATATAAAAATAGAAGCTATATTTAAAAGAAAAAGAGTTAACATGTATAATGTGCATTAAGATTATTAGCTGTGCATTGATGAAAAAGCTTTTGCTTTAGGAAAAATCGCTGTACGCTGCGAAAATAAATTGTAGTGTGTTTAGTGATATTTTGAGTTGAATATTTTGCTGTGCAATCAGTAATTTTGATGGGAATTCGGAATCTTATTGCGTAGAAAAAGGATATTTTTTGATTTGCGTTTAAATACTACCCGAATCATACTTTTAATAACGCGTGTGTTGGAATTTTTGGTTTTTAATTTCAACAACTGTTCTTCGTCAAAAATAACTGTAATATACACTCAGTCCTGACAACAGTGACAACCAACTTGCTTCTTAGTTTGGTGATGACGACCCGTCCCTTATTCGAATATCAAGTAAAATTAACCAGTAAGTACTCAACTGACTAATATAAGCCATTTCGTCACAACTATCAGAAGTCAAAATTGAGCTACTGAGAATTTAAAATAATATTTTAAATACAAAAAAATCAAAATACATTCTGAAAATACTATTTAAAATCAATATATTTTATGGCAGATTGAACAATAAACGTTTTAGTTCACGTAATAGGTAATCGATGTTTTAGTAGAATTCACAACTTATTTTTAATAACTTCCGCCAGCGGTTTCGCTTGCATGATATCTTTGTAAATTATTGCCTATGTTACTCAGTGATAATATAGCATTCTACTGGTGAAAGAATTTTTAAAATCGGTCCAGCAGTTTTTGAGTTTATTCATTACAAACAAATATACAAATCTTTTCTCTTTATGATATTAATTTTAATAATATTAATGTAGAAAGAAAAATGCGTTTAAATGAATTGATGATTATGCGTTTTGTGTGTAGATGAATGAGGCGAATTTATCTAGAAAATGCGCAATATTTTTACTGCAAACAACAATTATCTACAAAACATTACTACGCTATATTCCTTTCTTGCTAATACTCCAACGACCTATAATCTATAGCGTCTCCTATTCAACACTTACACGGCATTTATAATAATGACATCCCTAGTGACATTCCAGGGGTAAAAACCTGGTATTTCCAGTCCTGCCCACATTGGGTCCCCCACCCTAGTACACTGGACACTTATTACTTCGTGTGAATGAGTGCAGATGGCACAGTTTAATGTCTTACAAATAAATGTACAATGTATAGAGTGTACCAAAAACGTTTTTTGTTTTTTTTTAGGTATGGCATCTCGTAGTTGATCTCTGAGATCATGTCTACTTAACCGGGCTTTCCTGTGGGTGCCTTAAGCTACTACACTTAAAACTTCCAGCCAGGGGTTATTCAACTATGCTAATTAAAACTAGGTGAACGCTCGCTAAGGGCACCCCCTGTGGGGTACGAACCTCGGCTTAGGGCGTCAACCGGAGGGAGGACATCAAGGATGGGACGGGCTGGAACCAAAAACGTGTGGTTATATTTGTGGCCTGGCCCTTTTTGGCGCAGCCGTGAGGCACACTCCCGTACTAATTGCTTACATCGCACTTAACACTTTTTATTTGTTTTTTTAAAGTGAAACTTTCATTACATCGTCTCAAACTTTTTCGTCTGTGTGTTGCATGTCGCGTGACGGTCGGCCGCGGAGTAGGGATAAAGTGAAAGGCGCTCGTCAGAGCAGCCAAGGCAAATATGGCGGCGCCTATAGAAGTTTCACTTTTACCGTGGTTTCATAAAACCACACAATCCTTTTTTATTTTTTATGTGCTGTTAATTATATTGTGTGTATTTTGGTCTGTGTTAAATAAATGTATTTTCTTTCTACTTTCTATATTTAAGGTTGTGGACAAGCAAGGGGACGACTTTCCCTGTGGGACCGCCTCTGTAGTCTAGTGGTTAGATCACCTGTCTCAGAGTCACAGGTGGTTCGGTTCCCAGTGGGGGCATAATTTTCTGCTCGGTTTACCAACCAAACCTTGGTTGCGGTAGGGCTTGTTCGAAGTTCACCTGGCTAGCTACTAACATCTTATCTAAGTCTGTCGCCATAACAACAATGTTAACAGCATTCTTTTGTTTGGGAGTTGGGTAATGGTAGCACGACAACATCACGTTGTCATGGGAACCGTCATTACATGTTAGGCGGAGTGGGGGGTGTTAGGTTTTGTTTTCGTTACGGAATTTCTTGATTCGGTCGCCGTGCTCAAAGCCCGCGATAATAGCTATGCAATAGCTTAATAATAACGAACAAAATCAGTTGTTCAATACATTCACAATTACGATGTTGGTCCCAGGAGAAAGACTACACCTTTAAATAATAACCACACATTTCTGATACACGCTGTATACGGTGTATGAATGTAATGGGACACAAATGAGTACCCTAGTCCTAAGTAAACCACTATGTACCGTATATAGTATTTGAGAATTTGAGAACGATTTTCGAAATAGACTGTACAATTATTTTGTTTTATTTTTCTTAGTGTGTTATTATGGTTTGATAAAGTAATTAAATACAATAGACGTTGATATATTTAGTAACCTGTTCCGCTTAACTAATCCTAAAGAGCCATAAAGCGCTGGGTCCCTGCGTCCAGCGCTCGGTGTAGCAACACGCCGCGTTCGGGTTCGCGACAAGTCAATCGTCATCCTGAGGATGCCCTGTTGAGAGGTGAAACACGTGTCGATTTCTTACCGGGTTTTTTAAGGAATCAGAATCAGAATCAGAAATCTTTATTTGTGAACATAGGTCAAGTTACACATAGTGTGAGGTGTTATAAATAGGTAGATCCTCCATGTTTTGCCCAGAGGCGTACAAATATAATTGTTTAAGTTTTACACATAACAAATTGGTGAAATTATGTCAACTTTCACGTCAGTTATAAAAAGTATAAATAGGCATAGCATATCAAAAGAAAAAAATAATATTTACAATCAATTTCCAAATAGATGTCAAATGGTTAAGTTTCATGTCATAATTAAGTTAATATTAAGTTAATGATAATGTCGAACAAAATTCAAGGTCATTAAAACAGGTCAGGTAGGGTGTTCTAAGGCAGTAATTATAGAATTGTCGTCGAAATAGTCCTTTATTGAATAATAGCATTTATTAGTCAAAATTCTAAATAGTTCTTCTAAGGCTCTTTAAGAATAGTTAAGCGGAACAGATTACTAAATATAACAACGTCTATTGTAAATTATAATGGATTACCGCAAGGTCACGCCTGAATCAATTAACTAAAGTAATTAAATGTTTCAGTTTGATATTAAAACTTATTTACGTATGTTTACTGTACTGAGAGGTACTGTGATGCCCATACCCTCTTATACAGTGGTGCTGATCCGTCATGTTCGAGAAACGGGCGCCGTCCGTCAGTAAGGGTTCGTCAATTCGTCATCTTTTCTAATTTACCCTAGGCTGAGACAATTTTCGTTTTTCCCAATTTTGTTAATATTAGTATTAGTGTTTAGTTATAAACTAAAAAGCTGCCACGGCTATAATGATTAATGTATTTTTATTAAAGTGAAACTTTTATTACATCGTCTCAAACTTTTTCGTCTGTGTGATGCATGTCGAGTGACGGTCGGCCGTGGAGTAGGAATAAAGTGAAAGGCGCTCGTCAGAGCAGCCAATGCCAATATGGTGGCGCCTATAGTTTGCTTAATAATTTCACTTTTACCGTGGTTTCATAAAACCACACAATCCTTTTTACTGTTTTTACGAAGTGAAAACTTCTTTAGGCGCGTTGGGCATTTTTGGGCATAATTGAACTCGCGACACCGTTACCGACACCTCATTTTTGTAAACGCGATTGTGCTCTTTATTTAGATAAGGTTACGAATCAATGTTCTATACAAGTATTTTTCTTCCACCAAGGCGATCTTGTTCCAAGTCTTTTGTCGGCACTCCCACTGAATCTTAGGGCCACTGTTTTTTTTTTTTTTCATTTTGTTACTGACGCTTTTAAAGTGCACGTATTTTCACATCGTTCTCACATGTATAATTTGAACATGAATGATGTTACCAATATTTTGCAATAATTTTTTGACTTTAAAGAGTGTCCGTGGAATTTCTTGCCCGTTCTTCTCCGTAGGAATCTCTTAGGAATGGAAGTAGCTTCATCTTTCTGACTGACCGACCCCTTGACAATTCAAAAGTGCCTGTACTTGGTTAAGGTGCCACTAGTCGACGGCTCGAACTCGTTGGTGGCGTGGCTAATATGCATGCTATTTAGTTAAGTTAATTATTAATGTAGTATTTATTTATCTAGTTTTTATTTGTTTATTTTTATTTTTTTATTTAGTGGAATAGACAATGATTTATTACCAAAACGTGAACGTAAAATTTCATGAACAGCAGACCTTTGAGCGTATAGATATTATGGAAAAACTACTGGATGTATCAACAACAAAACACAACACAACACACAACAAAACACTACTGTGATCTACTTATAATAAAATTATTTGTACTTTTAAATAATTTATCTATCCCTACGGTTTCTATTTTGTCATTTTCATACTAGATAAGTTATTTATTTACGCCCAAAGATGAGTTTAAATTAGTGTTGAAATATGGAAGTTTCGACGCTCATAACTTCAAAACCCATTTTTTTTCCAATTCTGCTTCCATAAAGGGATGTGTTGCATGTCGCGTGACGGTCGGCCGCGGAGTAGGGATAAAGTGAAAGGCGCTCGTCAGAGCAGCCAAGGCAAATATGGCGGCGCCTATAGAAGTTTCACTTTTACCGTGGTTTCATAAAACCACACAATCCTTTTTTATTTTTTATGTGCTGTTAATTATATTGTGTGTATTTTGGTCTGTGTTAAATAAATGTATTTTCTTTCTACTTTCTATATTTAAGGTTGTGGACAAGCAAGGGGACGACTTTCCCTGTGGGACCGCCTCTGTAGTCTAGTGGTTAGATCACCTGTCTCAGAGTCACAGGTGGTTCGGTTCCCAGTGGGGGCATAATTTTCTGCTCGGTTTACCAACCAAACCTTGGTTGCGGTAGGGCTTGTTCGAAGTTCACCTGGCTAGCTACTAACATCTTATCTAAGTCTGTCGCCATAACAACAATGTTAACAGCATTCTTTTGTTTGGGAGTTGGGTAATGGTAGCACGACAACATCACGTTGTCATGGGAACCGTCATTACATGTTAGGCGGAGTGGGGGGTGTTAGGTTTTGTTTTCGTTACGGAATTTCTTGATTCGGTCGCCGTGCTCAAAGCCCGCGATAATAGCTATGCAATAGCTTAATAATAACGAACAAAATCAGTTGTTCAATACATTCACAATTACGATGTTGGTCCCAGGAGAAAGACTACACCTTTAAATAATAACCACACATTTCTGATACACGCTGTATACGGTGTATGAATGTAATGGGACACAAATGAGTACCCTAGTCCTAAGTAAACCACTATGTACCGTATATAGTATTTGAGAATTTGAGAACGATTTTCGAAATAGACTGTACAATTATTTTGTTTTATTTTTCTTAGTGTGTTATTATGGTTTGATAAAGTAATTAAATACAATAGACGTTGATATATTTAGTAACCTGTTCCGCTTAACTAATCCTAAAGAGCCATAAAGCGCTGGGTCCCTGCGTCCAGCGCTCGGTGTAGCAACACGCCGCGTTCGGGTTCGCGACAAGTCAATCGTCATCCTGAGGATGCCCTGTTGAGAGGTGAAACACGTGTCGATTTCTTACCGGGTTTTTTAAGGAATCAGAATCAGAATCAGAAATCTTTATTTGTGAACATAGGTCAAGTTACACATAGTGTGAGGTGTTATAAATAGGTAGATCCTCCATGTTTTGCCCAGAGGCGTACAAATATAATTGTTTAAGTTTTACACATAACAAATTGGTGAAATTATGTCAACTTTCACGTCAGTTATAAAAAGTATAAATAGGCATAGCATATCAAAAGAAAAAAATAATATTTACAATCAATTTCCAAATAGATGTCAAATGGTTAAGTTTCATGTCATAATTAAGTTAATATTAAGTTAATGATAATGTCGAACAAAATTCAAGGTCATTAAAACAGGTCAGGTAGGGTGTTCTAAGGCAGTAATTATAGAATTGTCGTCGAAATAGTCCTTTATTGAATAATAGCATTTATTAGTCAAAATTCTAAATAGTTCTTCTAAGGCTCTTTAAGAATAGTTAAGCGGAACAGATTACTAAATATAACAACGTCTATTGTAAATTATAATGGATTACCGCAAGGTCACGCCTGAATCAATTAACTAAAGTAATTAAATGTTTCAGTTTGATATTAAAACTTATTTACGTATGTTTACTGTACTGAGAGGTACTGTGATGCCCATACCCTCTTATACAGTGGTGCTGATCCGTCATGTTCGAGAAACGGGCGCCGTCCGTCAGTAAGGGTTCGTCAATTCGTCATCTTTTCTAATTTACCCTAGGCTGAGACAATTTTCGTTTTTCCCAATTTTGTTAATATTAGTATTAGTGTTTAGTTATAAACTAAAAAGCTGCCACGGCTATAATGATTAATGTATTTTTATTAAAGTGAAACTTTTATTACATCGTCTCAAACTTTTTCGTCTGTGTGATGCATGTCGAGTGACGGTCGGCCGTGGAGTAGGAATAAAGTGAAAGGCGCTCGTCAGAGCAGCCAATGCCAATATGGTGGCGCCTATAGTTTGCTTAATAATTTCACTTTTACCGTGGTTTCATAAAACCACACAATCCTTTTTACTGTTTTTACGAAGTGAAAACTTCTTTAGGCGCGTTGGGCATTTTTGGGCATAATTGAACTCGCGACACCGTTACCGACACCTCATTTTTGTAAACGCGATTGTGCTCTTTATTTAGATAAGGTTACGAATCAATGTTCTATACAAGTATTTTTCTTCCACCAAGGCGATCTTGTTCCAAGTCTTTTGTCGGCACTCCCACTGAATCTTAGGGCCACTGTTTTTTTTTTTTTTCATTTTGTTACTGACGCTTTTAAAGTGCACGTATTTTCACATCGTTCTCACATGTATAATTTGAACATGAATGATGTTACCAATATTTTGCAATAATTTTTTGACTTTAAAGAGTGTCCGTGGAATTTCTTGCCCGTTCTTCTCCGTAGGAATCTCTTAGGAATGGAAGTAGCTTCATCTTTCTGACTGACCGACCCCTTGACAATTCAAAAGTGCCTGTACTTGGTTAAGGTGCCACTAGTCGACGGCTCGAACTCGTTGGTGGCGTGGCTAATATGCATGCTATTTAGTTAAGTTAATTATTAATGTAGTATTTATTTATCTAGTTTTTATTTGTTTATTTTTATTTTTTTATTTAGTGGAATAGACAATGATTTATTACCAAAACGTGAACGTAAAATTTCATGAACAGCAGACCTTTGAGCGTATAGATATTATGGAAAAACTACTGGATGTATCAACAACAAAACACAACACAACACACAACAAAACACTACTGTGATCTACTTATAATAAAATTATTTGTACTTTTAAATAATTTATCTATCCCTACGGTTTCTATTTTGTCATTTTCATACTAGATAAGTTATTTATTTACGCCCAAAGATGAGTTTAAATTAGTGTTGAAATATGGAAGTTTCGACGCTCATAACTTCAAAACCCATTTTTTTTCCAATTCTGCTTCCATAAAGGGATGTGTTGCATGTCGCGTGACGGTCGGCCGCGGAGTAGGGATAAAGTGAAAGGCGCTCGTCAGAGCAGCCAAGGCAAATATGGCGGCGCCTATAGAAGTTTCACTTTTACCGTGGTTTCATAAAACCACACAATCCTTTTTTATTTTTTATGTGCTGTTAATTATATTGTGTGTATTTTGGTCTGTGTTAAATAAATGTATTTTCTTTCTACTTTCTATATTTAAGGTTGTGGACAAGCAAGGGGACGACTTTCCCTGTGGGACCGCCTCTGTAGTCTAGTGGTTAGATCACCTGTCTCAGAGTCACAGGTGGTTCGGTTCCCAGTGGGGGCATAATTTTCTGCTCGGTTTACCAACCAAACCTTGGTTGCGGTAGGGCTTGTTCGAAGTTCACCTGGCTAGCTACTAACATCTTATCTAAGTCTGTCGCCATAACAACAATGTTAACAGCATTCTTTTGTTTGGGAGTTGGGTAATGGTAGCACGACAACATCACGTTGTCATGGGAACCGTCATTACATGTTAGGCGGAGTGGGGGGTGTTAGGTTTTGTTTTCGTTACGGAATTTCTTGATTCGGTCGCCGTGCTCAAAGCCCGCGATAATAGCTATGCAATAGCTTAATAATAACGAACAAAATCAGTTGTTCAATACATTCACAATTACGATGTTGGTCCCAGGAGAAAGACTACACCTTTAAATAATAACCACACATTTCTGATACACGCTGTATACGGTGTATGAATGTAATGGGACACAAATGAGTACCCTAGTCCTAAGTAAACCACTATGTACCGTATATAGTATTTGAGAATTTGAGAACGATTTTCGAAATAGACTGTACAATTATTTTGTTTTATTTTTCTTAGTGTGTTATTATGGTTTGATAAAGTAATTAAATACAATAGACGTTGATATATTTAGTAACCTGTTCCGCTTAACTAATCCTAAAGAGCCATAAAGCGCTGGGTCCCTGCGTCCAGCGCTCGGTGTAGCAACACGCCGCGTTCGGGTTCGCGACAAGTCAATCGTCATCCTGAGGATGCCCTGTTGAGAGGTGAAACACGTGTCGATTTCTTACCGGGTTTTTTAAGGAATCAGAATCAGAATCAGAAATCTTTATTTGTGAACATAGGTCAAGTTACACATAGTGTGAGGTGTTATAAATAGGTAGATCCTCCATGTTTTGCCCAGAGGCGTACAAATATAATTGTTTAAGTTTTACACATAACAAATTGGTGAAATTATGTCAACTTTCACGTCAGTTATAAAAAGTATAAATAGGCATAGCATATCAAAAGAAAAAAATAATATTTACAATCAATTTCCAAATAGATGTCAAATGGTTAAGTTTCATGTCATAATTAAGTTAATATTAAGTTAATGATAATGTCGAACAAAATTCAAGGTCATTAAAACAGGTCAGGTAGGGTGTTCTAAGGCAGTAATTATAGAATTGTCGTCGAAATAGTCCTTTATTGAATAATAGCATTTATTAGTCAAAATTCTAAATAGTTCTTCTAAGGCTCTTTAAGAATAGTTAAGCGGAACAGATTACTAAATATAACAACGTCTATTGTAAATTATAATGGATTACCGCAAGGTCACGCCTGAATCAATTAACTAAAGTAATTAAATGTTTCAGTTTGATATTAAAACTTATTTACGTATGTTTACTGTACTGAGAGGTACTGTGATGCCCATACCCTCTTATACAGTGGTGCTGATCCGTCATGTTCGAGAAACGGGCGCCGTCCGTCAGTAAGGGTTCGTCAATTCGTCATCTTTTCTAATTTACCCTAGGCTGAGACAATTTTCGTTTTTCCCAATTTTGTTAATATTAGTATTAGTGTTTAGTTATAAACTAAAAAGCTGCCACGGCTATAATGATTAATGTATTTTTATTAAAGTGAAACTTTTATTACATCGTCTCAAACTTTTTCGTCTGTGTGATGCATGTCGAGTGACGGTCGGCCGTGGAGTAGGAATAAAGTGAAAGGCGCTCGTCAGAGCAGCCAATGCCAATATGGTGGCGCCTATAGTTTGCTTAATAATTTCACTTTTACCGTGGTTTCATAAAACCACACAATCCTTTTTACTGTTTTTACGAAGTGAAAACTTCTTTAGGCGCGTTGGGCATTTTTGGGCATAATTGAACTCGCGACACCGTTACCGACACCTCATTTTTGTAAACGCGATTGTGCTCTTTATTTAGATAAGGTTACGAATCAATGTTCTATACAAGTATTTTTCTTCCACCAAGGCGATCTTGTTCCAAGTCTTTTGTCGGCACTCCCACTGAATCTTAGGGCCACTGTTTTTTTTTTTTTTCATTTTGTTACTGACGCTTTTAAAGTGCACGTATTTTCACATCGTTCTCACATGTATAATTTGAACATGAATGATGTTACCAATATTTTGCAATAATTTTTTGACTTTAAAGAGTGTCCGTGGAATTTCTTGCCCGTTCTTCTCCGTAGGAATCTCTTAGGAATGGAAGTAGCTTCATCTTTCTGACTGACCGACCCCTTGACAATTCAAAAGTGCCTGTACTTGGTTAAGGTGCCACTAGTCGACGGCTCGAACTCGTTGGTGGCGTGGCTAATATGCATGCTATTTAGTTAAGTTAATTATTAATGTAGTATTTATTTATCTAGTTTTTATTTGTTTATTTTTATTTTTTTATTTAGTGGAATAGACAATGATTTATTACCAAAACGTGAACGTAAAATTTCATGAACAGCAGACCTTTGAGCGTATAGATATTATGGAAAAACTACTGGATGTATCAACAACAAAACACAACACAACACACAACAAAACACTACTGTGATCTACTTATAATAAAATTATTTGTACTTTTAAATAATTTATCTATCCCTACGGTTTCTATTTTGTCATTTTCATACTAGATAAGTTATTTATTTACGCCCAAAGATGAGTTTAAATTAGTGTTGAAATATGGAAGTTTCGACGCTCATAACTTCAAAACCCATTTTTTTTCCAATTCTGCTTCCATAAAGGGCTATAGATAATGACAAGACAAATTGATATAATTTTTAGTTCAGAACATACACTGTCAAACAGACGAGTAATCACCATACTACGTTTGTATGGAAGAATAACCGACTAGCGTAACCTTAATTGAAATAAATGCTTTGAGTTTGCTTTATTATCTACGAAAGCATAAGTAACATTTCAATGAATATTCAGAAATGTCTCTTAATAGCATTAAAACGCAAATATTTGTTTCCCAAGGATCACAAGATTCACAAGAATAGACGAAATTATTTACCAGCGCTCTGTAACGAAGTCAAAACAATAAATAGTTCACCGGATCAAATCTTGAACTCTGACCTTTTCCAATTTAAGTGCTAGTCACTTTAAATTATTTAAACTCAGTTACACTTTTCAACCTTTACTGATAAAATTATTGTCTTCATTCAATCAATTTCCAAACTTCTGCAGGAAATAGGCCAAAATAGTATTTATCCTGTACTATTAAATTAGCAATATTTGTATATAAAGAAAAAGAAAGAAAGAAAAAAGAAGGAAAATAAATTAAAAACGAAAAAAAACGTGTGGCACTCGGGGACTGCCGCGGTGAAGCTATTGCATAGCATTTGTAACCTCCATACTTCCTATTTATCAACGCTACACTTGGGATGATGACGTGATGACATAAAACAAAAATTACGTTCCCATGACAACATCACGTTGTCATGGGAACCGTCATTACATGATAGGCGGAGTGGGGGGTGTTAGGTTTTATTTTCGTTACGTTACGGAATTTCTTGATTCGGTCGCCGCGCTCAAAGCCCGCGATAAAAGCTATGCAATAGCTTAAAAAATTGTAATTACATTCTGGAAAAGGACTAACGATTGCAATGAAAGTTGCAATATAGGAGATTTAACGGGGGCGAAAAATCGATCTAGCTAGGTCTCATATCTGGGAAAATCCATTTTTTCCGTATTTTTACCCGAGCAGAGCTCGGTCGCCCTAAGTTTCGAACAAGATGGCCACCTTAGAATAATGACATGGCAGCATGGAATTAGTAAGTACCTACTATCATGGCAGCATGGAATTAGTATAAATTTTCCTATACTATTAAATGAGCATTCTCTATTTTCACCAGAACAGAGCTCGGTCGCCCAGGTACTGTTATATTATTTGAGGAAAGAATGGGCTCGGTATCATTTATTGTTTTATGTTATTAGATGGTTTAACAATTAAAGGTATTAACTGTGATCATCATCTGCCTAGCTTTTTCCCAACTATGTTGGGGTCGGGTTCCATTATAACCGGATGCAGCTGAATACCAGTATTTCACACCTCCATGACCCAGTTACCCATTACATTTCCAGTATAAAATTCAAATTCAAATTCATTTATTTTAAAAAGACAACTTATTGGTCCACAGTAGGTGTTTGTAGTAGATACACGTAATATAAATTTAAAAAACTATTTTTTTTTTTTCTTTTTATTTATTTATTTATATTTTTTTTTTTTTTTTTTTTATTATTTATTTATATTCTATTTATTCTATTTCATTGTATGGAAAACATCTCTCTCTGGAGATCAGCTTATACTTGCATTTTATAGCTTGATGTGTAGCCGTCTGTACAATCAGAGGGCCGTTCTCCTGGTTAGTGGGCACCAAAGTCTGCGTCATCTGCAATACCTTATAGGCAATGCAGGTGCGTTACCTTATGTCTGATATGAACTGAACTGTTTTAAGTAAAACAGGCTTCTAACCAAAGCCCAACCTTCAAACGAAATCACAGCCACGGTGGTAGGCGACAGAAATACGTATGTTGTAAAGTACTTAGTACACCCATGGACGAGCTCCCCAGTACATAGAGGTCTACAACCACTAAAAGTATCTATCAGAGATGCTAAAAAAGTGATACTGACTTTGCAGTTCTGCGTACGTCATAATTTTTAATGGGCCCAAAACTCCTAAGAAAATCTCCTTTACCGTATAATATAATATATCTACATCAAACATTAGTCGAACACTACTGATTCTCAATAGTCTTAACATTTAAAGCTACGCATTGACCCTTTTTACTAAGACGGATCCAATCTATTCGAATAAATGGGAGATCCATTTGTACAAATCGGATCAACTGTTTAGGCTGTCCAAAGTGTTTTGTTCTCAACTTGGAATAAAACGGGCCGTTTTTTGTCTGATTTAACGGTTTTTTTGATAGCATTTTTTCGGCTTTTGGATGATTAAAGTTGGTAGTATATTAGATTTTTTTTATGATTCAGTGTTGGTAAGCTTAATTACTTGAAGTATTCGATTTCTCAATTTCGATTTCTGAATACCGTTTAAATAATGGGTGTCATATTGTTTCGACAACGGCTCCAAAATGTCATAGGTAAATAGAATTGGTGATTGATCGAATGACTAAGTTACAACCGACGCCGGTAACAATATTGCCTGGAGGATTGTCTCTGCCTTTATTCCATATTCAAATCCTTGTTCCAAATGATGTTGTTTTATAAATTTCTACTTTATGCCCATGTTAATAATGTTCAAATTCAAATTAGTTTATTTTAAACGTCAGAAGCTAGGTGCACAGTTCCAATTGGTCGCTTCCTATGGAGAAGAGCCGGCAAGAAACTCCACGGTTACTCTTTTAAAAATAATTGGCTTTTACAATATTTTCAAATAACAGTGTTAATAGGAATGGGAGGACAGTGTAGGTCTATCAACAAGTACTTAATAAAATAGAAAATGGTCAACAAATCTAGTCCACTAAACCTACAGCGTTCTCGCATTCACAAAATAGAAAAGAATCTATACAAAAGATAAATAAAACAATAAAAAAATAAAAACTTATTTTAATTAAACTCCATTACCATTGCTATTACAACTGTAATAAATCTGAAAATAAAGATTTGAAATTAAATTGTAGGTATATAATATCAAAAAATTGGATGATAATGTAAACGCCGAAGTAGAAAAAAAAAATGTGGATGTCATAATGACTGGTTCTATTGAAATGTCTTAATTTTTTATGAAGTTTTATCGCAAACTGAACTTTATACGTGTTTCCAAAAACACATATTTGCTTACTTTATTGGAAACTAAATGTCTAACGCAGATTTATATTATTACGATCACCTTTTAGTCTGCCAAACATGATCCCTAGGGGCTTCGTTAGGAACCATATTTAGTGTGAAATTACGCAATACTTTTAGGTACTCTTGATTACCAAACAAAGCTGTAAAGCAATACAGATAAAAACAAGTGGATTTTTCTCGCAATTTTTTATTACACACCTATTATGTTAAACAGATATCGGCTGCTCACCTTTTATCCTCTAATAGAAGTTGAACCACACAAATCTAATTCTCCCACGCTCGCCATTTTGTTTCAAACACGCATTTAACAAAAAAAACTAAAAGAAAATAGTCCTTTTTTCCGAACGAAACGTTCTCGACCGACCTTCAAACAACATTCTAACCGCAAATTGAGTTTTTTAACTAACGTTAGTTTTACTCTTTAACACAGAATCGATAGTTACAGAAGATCAGCTCCTTGAAACAAGCGAAAACAGGCACACGCACACATAGATGCGTAAGTGCAGCGATCTCAAACAAATGCCAGTCGCGAGTGCGCTTGCACGTACCTGAAGCGTGTCTATGTGTGCGTGCGTTTTCGCTCGTTGTAGGTACCTGGCCCACCACCGGCGAATAACAAAAAGCGAGTAGAGCAAGCAACTAAAAACGAATTGGCGAGCAACGAACAGCTAGTGCGTGACGGCGGCAAGCGAATACTCGCTGGTATGCGTATGTACCAAGCGTGAGTCTCTCGGCGAGTGTTCTGCCAGCCAAGCGAGCGTCGCTGAGCGAGTACTCTAGTTTGAAATGAGTACTTGCCAGCGATGTGAACAATCAGCGATTAACTATTAATTGCGTATATTTTTCACTTACATAGGACTCACAATCTTTTGTATAAGTTTCTTGAGCAAAAAAAATCGTTGATCGCTTCCTCGTCGGTGCGGGCGGTGGGACAATTGCCGTAAGGAGCTGAACTTCTGTACCCTATCTATTCTGTGTTCTTTACTATCAGTTGGGTCACCTACCGTGACGACGGCAGCTGTTGTTGACCTTAACAAATAATGTCAAATTTAAACACATGTTAGTTTAACCAGCGATTAAATTGTTGCATGTAATTATTTTGTATCGGAAATTGTACAACCCAGCGCATATTGTATTTGGATTCGGAATGGTTTTTTGGACATAAATTATTTAGTTTTGCTGTTTATTTGAAATATATTTGTACAATTGTTGTGTAAAACATAAATGGTTATGATTATTTACGGTTTAAAGTTTAGTGTTTCGCTTATCATTACACACTACGAAAATTTCGTAAAAAAAAATCAGTTTTTAGTTCGAATTAGTCAGAATATCCCAAAACTAGTTATAATCTATCACGAAATCTTTCAAGAAAATATCAATACAGTTAAAAATTGTTCCTTTTTGCATCGAAATTCTAACTATTTCTGAGTTGGTGTATATTAAATTCCAATGCAGTCGATAAAAGGCTTTTGCAAGGTCACAAACAAACATAAGTAAATAGAAAGAAAATACATTTATTTAGCATAGACAAAAAGGCACACAACACCACATAATTATAACACAAGTGAAAGATAGAAATAAAAAAGGAAACAAAAAACAGTGTGTAAAATAATAATTTAACATGAAAGTTAGTGTGACAAAAAAAATACAAACTAGTATATAAATAGTCAGACGATTGCCTACGCAGTTAGCCATTAATTCCTTCCGATTGACACAATTCGCGTAGGACTTACTAAAATTACCTAACTTTGATATAGCTGTAGTGATACCCATATCAAAAGTTAAGTTAGCTTAGGCAACTCCAAGGACACCTTCCTTGGAGCAAACTTAGTTCTGATTCGTATTTTTATTCTAAATCGAAAACATTTCTTTAACTCGAATTCGTCATCGTGGGTGTGTTTAAAGATACAAAATATCTCAAATTCACATCTAGGCGAGAAAATAATCTGCAGACCACACAAATAATTTATTTTATTATGTAGGAAGGCCTCCCAAAACGTGGACCAATGGACCTTCACAAGAGTGAAGGCCGCAGGAATCCGCTGAATGCGAGAAGCATAGAATCGGTCGAAGTGGCGGTGCTTGAGG
Organism: Agrochola lychnidis; assembly: GCA_963680765.1. Taxonomy (NCBI): domain Eukaryota; kingdom Metazoa; phylum Arthropoda; class Insecta; order Lepidoptera; family Noctuidae; genus Agrochola; species Agrochola lychnidis. The sequence continues at coordinate 13,230,776 of OY796873.1, read as the reverse complement.
GAGGCCTATGTCCAGCAGTGAATGTCTTTCGGCTGAAATGATGATTACTGGGACTAGTGCTTAATTTGGAATTAATTATAACCGTTTGCTATATAAAGCTATTAGTAGGCCGCTGTAAACATAATTTGGCAAAATTGGGCATTGTCGATTCATCCAACATCCAGTGCGAGTGCGGTGTTCCTGAACACACTATGCCCCATCTGCTAGTGTCCCAAATGTCCGTTCACCAGCACCCTTGACGATCTGAACAACGGCTATGACACCGCAATAAATTTGGCCACCTACTGGCCCCAAGCCCCAGGGCCTACTGGCTTCCGCGTATTGGAAGACGTAGTGTTGGAAGGCCTCCCACAAGATGGACCGATGACCTTGTGAAGGCCGCAGGAATCCGCTGGATGCGGGAAGCACAGAATCGGTCGAAGTAGCGGTGCTTGGGGGAGGCCTCCCTAGGCCTATGTCCAGCAATCTTTCGGCTGAAATGATGATGATGATGACTGGCCCCAAATAGTATAAGTGTTCACATACATGAGCGGCACGTTTTCAACTGTAGAAGTAACTGCAGCTGTCGACACTCGTCGGCAGGCAGTAATCGACACTTGCTGCCGTCCACGACGCGTGCTACCGTCCTCGATGCGAGCTGCCGTCTTTGACGCGTGCTGCCGTCCTCGACGCGTGCTGCCGTCGATGACTGCAGTTCGTTCTACCGTTGAATATGTGCACTAAGAAACATAGATGTACCGCCGAAACGAAAAAACGAAGACCATAGCTATACATTTTTTTTGTCAAGTTTTTATATAATTGCGGTCTTCCTGTCACTACCTAACACATTACTTGAAGAGTTATTCTTCTTACAATTTTTTATGCCACTTAAGGACCTAAAAATAAAGAAAAGCGTTACAAGGCTCTATTCAATATGGCGTCAACCCGCTATAAAAATAACATTTTATATCGAGAAAAAAAAGCGTTATCGCTGTACAGTGACATCACTGTACAGATGCGTAACAGTAATATAAGTGATTGTAGAAATGTTAGGGTAATTACGATTTATTGTGATTATGCCTTCTGACCTTTTTTAACTGGTATCGGAAATATAAAGTGACAGCAAATTAAAGTCCTAAAATGTTTATTTAGTAACCGACTTTAAAAAAAGAGATTTTGTATTTGGCGTTTTTTTTTTTATTTGTTTCATGTGTAGTAGTAGTCTTCTTTTGTGGCATCGGTACGAATTTTTAAGATTGCTCATACTGTGACAAAAATATTTGCCAGCAATGTGGCAGAGTGGCTGACTGTGCAAGGCAGGCTGAAGGTACCATCGCGGAAGCCCATAACTAACAAAATCCCGTGCACATGATGACCACATATGTTACCGCCCTGGTTCTATAGCGGCCGAGCATTGCAAGCAAGAATAGTCCTTACGGTGGTTAGTTATGGCTTTCCGCGATGGTACATTTAAATTTCGCCACTAGTGGAGGCCGAGCCTTTTATACTACATAGGTATTGTTTTCAACGCACGTATCCGACGATATAATTTAGTCTTGGTATTTTATCTAGCAAATAGTCGAACAGTATCAGCAGTGATCTTGCCGTTTACTCTTTAAGGTCAAATTATAATATTTCTATAAGAAAATGAGGATCATCACATCACAATTATTTAATTAATTAATAAATTCATCAGTGTAGGTGAAGAGGAAAACCTTTAAGTTTTAATAGACAACTACCAGAGAGACTAAAATAATAATAACTCATTCCTATACTAAAATCAGGTAGGCTAACCAGTGCCAAATAAAAACTACTCAAACTAACTGCCAACCCTTCCCAACTTACATTCCCATGCATTACTCTGCTCATTACCTTGCCAACTATGACTTCTGCCAAATATTTGTCCTATAGCCTGTGAGATCGCGCGGAAAATGAAAACTATATAAAACTGTAGTCGGCCGTCGTCAAATATTGGTGCCAGAGCATCTGCTATCAAAACTTTACTCGATCCTCAGGGACCAGGACGAATGAAAGCCGGAATAGAAGTTGTTTTAATAAAAGTAATACAATTTGAGGCAGGTTTAAGTGGTTAAGTGATGGATGTTTGTACGGTTTGGAAAAAATCGGAGTAAAGAGTTTTCATAATGGTAATTTGTGTTGAAAGGAGTCTCAAGGTGAAGTTTCTGCTTTTAACTGCGCCCCAGTGGCTTCAGCCTTGAAAATCGTTTATCAATCGTAACAAGTTACCAATTTTTTAAAATTAGAAAGCGTTCATGCGTTTTTTAAAAGTAAACGCACTTACGAAACAGTATCATCTCTAAATGTGGAGGAATATTTGCAACAATATACATAGTTCGTTTTACACAACACACCGTAAAATCAGCCAGCGCTCGCGTCCCTTCTTTTGTCATAGACAATAGTTTGTAGCATAGACACAGACTAAGTATGTAGTACTAGCATGGAGAAGCGATGTTACAACGTGGGGTGTGGGTTGATCTTAATAATTAATATCGTAAGAAATACGGTTTTCACTGACTTTTGTAGGTAACTATTATTATATTTTATTGTTTCTTTTATAAGTTTATTTTTTACTCCTCTATTAGGATTTATTGTGTGTCACTGCGGGCCCTATCAGAATACCAGCGCTACAGTATTTTTTTTTTTTCAAATCTCATAGCATTATGCTGAAATAGGACCCTTTTTGGTCTCGCACAGGTTTTTCTTTTTTGTTTACACAATTATTTTTTTTTAATATTCTTTTCTGAAATTGCTATTGTGTTTATAATTTTCTTAGTTTTAATGTTGTATTTCCTGAGCGTGTCCCAAATAAATAAAAAAAACGTGTGGCACTCGGGGACTGCCGCGGTAAAGCTATTGCATAGCATTTGTAACCTCCATACTTCCTATTTGTCAACGCTACACTTGGGATGATGACGGATGATGACATAAAACAAAAATTACGTCCCCATGACAATATCACGTTGTCATGGGAACCGTCATTACATGGTAGGCGGAGTGGGGGGTGTTAGGTTTTATTTTCGTTACGGAATTTCTTGATTCGGTCGCCGCGCTCAAAGCCCGCGATAAAAGCTATGCAATAGCTTAAAAATATTTCTTTCTAAAACAAACTTAGGTACCTCAACTAGTACTCAACAATTTTTATTTTTTTTTCTTTATTTAGGCAACCAACAGCGATACACAATAGTATGTTACAGAATATGTGTTACAGTATTGTATGGCTAATAATAGGTTTCCCTGTATAACTAGGAAAAAAAAAAACGTGTGGCACTCGGGGACTGCCGCGGTAAAGCTATTGCATAGCATTTGTAACCTCCATACTTCCTATTTGTCAACGCTACACTTGGGATGATGACATAAAACAAAAATTACGTTCCCATGACAACATCACGTTGTCATGGGAACCGTCATTACATGGTAGGCGGAGTGGGGGGTGTTAGGTTTTTTTCGTTACGGAATTTCTTGATTCGGTCGCCGCGCTCAAAGCCCGCGATAAAAGCTATGCAATAACTTAAAAAATCTCAACCATCCAATCAGTGCAACATATAAGCCCACATTCTTACGTGCTTCCTTATCCAGTGCTCTCCCTACTCTAAGCGAGCGGTACACGTGGGCCCCGTTCGACCAGTTATTGCCTCCAGCATCGCGACAATTTTTTGCGACTTTTTCCGTTATAACACGACACAACATATCGTATAAGTATAACCGAGTCGTTTGGGTTTCGTTTCTCATTCTATGTGCCAAACAGAATTGTTTGTGCCCCTTCGCCTCAGTTCGAAGTTTCAACGTCAGCGTTTAATTTGGTAGGGAATTGTGTTTATTTGTTTATGTAGAGACGATATACCTACGATATGGGTCAGTTTGGTAGGAAAATAGAGAACCTATAAAGGCTTTATCTACGGCATAAAGTATACATATTCTGCCGATTTGTATGCTTATTGACTACAATTACTGTCTATGAAAAATGTTACTACGAAGAAATACCTCTATAAGGACGGGTATATTTCAATTATTTTGGAGCCAAGCAACAGAAACATGCATTTTTGTGAATTTAGAAAAAAAACATTGACTTAGTTTTATTAGTTGGACATCTACATCAATCACCACATGCGAAATACGCTTCAAAGATCTGACGTCACACAAAATCCTGACGCCACATAAATCCTGCATCACGCAAGCAAAGTTTACCGCGCGATCAACATAAATATATACTCAAACTCAACTCAAACTCAAATCATTTATTTCAATTAAACCATTTACAGGCACTTTTGAATTGTCAAGGAATCGGTCAGTCAGAAATAGGTATGAAGCTAGTTGCCCATTCCAAAGCGTAGTAGGTACCTATGGAGAAGAACGGGCAAGAAACTCCACGGACACTCTTTTAAATAAAAAATTGTTACAAAATATTGGTTACATCATTCATGTTGAAATTATACATGTGAGAACAATGTAGAAAGATGTGCACATGAGAAGCGTCCGTAATAAAAAGATAAAAAAGAACAATTAAAAAAAATTAAAAATAAGCTCTGGCAGCTAAGAGATGACCAGTCCCAACTGACGGCGCCCGTTCACGAACATGACGCATGGATTAGCACCATTCAGCTCAACCATTTTGAAGGGAGCTAAATGATCCAACACACGCGCCACCATCAGCGAAACATTTGAGTGAGCATGACATACTCACAGCCGCCAGGGCACATTCAAGTCAATGCAAGACATATTACCCGGTAAATGATAACTCTTTAGTACATAGTGCTCACATAGTGTGCTATGCAATTATATAATACAAAAGAGATTGAGTTTATACAATGCAAAGATGCTCTTACAATCTTCAGCAGCTCCAACAGTATTTGCAAATGTTAATCAATTAGTTGTGGTTGTGGAGCAGGACCAGCATTGAGCCAAGCATTTTTATCAGTGATGTAATCCCCCAACGTATAATATGCCTGCCTGCATAGTGTGCGTTTTATACAAGATTTGAATTTCGTCTCATTCAGTTGAAGTATGTGGGGAGGAATTTTATTGTAACATTTTAAACAGTATCCCATGAAAGATGAATCTACTTTAGCTAGTCTGAAACCTGGTTGAACTAATAGGTCCCTATTTCTAGTACTATAATTATGTCTATCACCTCTTTTGCTAAAAAGATGTAAATTCTTTCTTACGTACATGATGTTTTCATAGATATATTGACAAGGTACCGTCATGATGTTAATATCCTTAAACAGTTTCCTTAGAGAATCGCGCCTGCGGAGACAATATATGGCTCTGATCGCTCTTTTCTGGAGAATAAAAATAGACTCGATGTCTGCAGCCCGTCCCCACAGTAAAATACCGTAGGACATGATACTATGAAAGTAGCTGAAATATACTAGCCTCGCGGTATCTACATCAGTAAACTGACGGATTTTTCTGACAGCATATGCTGCTGAACTTAGCCGTCCTGCAAGAGATGTTAAATGAGGACCCCATTGCAGCCTTGAGTCGAGCATGATCCCTAGGAAAATAGTTTTATCAACGAATTCTAGTTTCTCTTGATTCAATACTATCTCACAATCACTACTTTTGACATTTGGTAAAGAAAATTTTATGCACTTAGTTTTTTTTCCATTTAATACTAAATTATTAGCAGTGAACCAGTTTTGGACCTGCAGTAGGGCGTTATTTACGTCGTTAAAATTTGTAGCACGTCTATCTACCTTAAAAATTAAAGAAGTATCGTCAGCAAATAACACCATTTGTGGTTGATTTTTTAATAAATGGAGTAGATCATTAATGTATACTAAGAAGAGGAATGGACCCAATATCGAGCCTTGTGGCACACCTAATTTTACTTTTAAACCTAGTGAATTGATACCGTTTATTTGAACTTGCTGTTGTCTATCATTTAAATAAGATTTTACTAAATTGAGTGCAAGTTTTCCAAGTCCGTAATGCTCTAGTTTCAAGAGTAAGGTTTCGTGATCGACGCAATCAAATGCTTTGGAGAGGTCACAAAAGATCCCTATGGCATCTTGGGCCTCTTCCCACGCGTTAAAAATGTGTCTTAATAGGGTTACACCAGCGTCGGTTGTACAACGTCCTTTGGTGAAACCATACTGTTGATCGTGAAGGATTTTATTTGTGTTAAAATGACTGAGCATTTGATTAAGCATTACTTTTTCAAACACCTTGCTGAATACCGGCAACACGGATACGGGTCTATAATTATTGGTGTCTTTACTGTCCCCGGATTTGAAAAGTGGTATTACCTTACTGTATTTCATTAAATCCGGGAAGACTCCTTGATCCACACACAAATTAAATATTAAGGCTAAGTATGGCGCTATGGTCTCAATTATGGAGGTACAGACTTTAATGGACATCCCCCAAAGATCTTCGGTCAATTTGATCTTGATTTGTTTAAAAGCTTTTATTACCGTTATGGGGTTAATATGCTTAAAGTTAAATTCAATCGGGCATGCTGAAACGTTGGCCCTTAATAAATCAAAAGAGAGTGAGGGCGAGGAGTTTAAGGTTTCAGTAGTTTTAAGTGGGACACTGGTAAAGAAATTTACAAATTCTTGAGCAACTTCTTTGCTATCGCAAATGAGACCACCACATGACGTCTTCAGTGTATAATCAGAATTATGCTTTTTGTTTCTGTTCGTTTCATTATTGATAATTTTCCAAACCGTCTGTATTTTATTGTCTGCTGATTTAACCTTATTGCTAATGTATAAGGCTTTAGCTGCCTTACAAGTGTTCTTAAAAGTTCTAGAGTAAGTAGCAACATACTTATTAAAAGTTTCCGTGTTAATATAAGGCTTAAGGCCATACAGCTCGAAAAGTCTATCCCTACTTTTTCTGAGTCCTGTAGTTGCCCAGTCACTAAATATATAATATATAACTTTCCGACATCAATCGTTCGGCAGTTGCCCACCAGACACGACACCCGTCTGGTCGGAGGATCCTCCCTTTTCTATAGAGGATCTCGTCATAGTAAAATCATTAGTGAAAAATAAACGATGAGTATGATAAAAATCAATATTTATTTACCACACACTTCTGTTTAGATTATCTAATAACTTCGCTCACTCAAACCCCAGGATTACCCACAATAAGCCAACGACCCTCCTATCAATATAAAGATAATAATTCTATTTAAAGTAGCTCCATCCCCTTGTTTTCCTATCCACAGTATTTTATTACCAAAATAGATATCAATTTTGGCAAATATGATTACACTATGCCCGAATAATCCCGGCAAAACTGGTAATTCAATAACTGCCGGCGCCATTTTGATTGTGTTTGACAGATAGGTGGAGCCACTAGTCGTATAGTTAGTAGTTACGTATTTGTTTTGGGATATGAGTGGTTATATTGAATTGAAGGTTGATTGTATAAGATTAGTTTTATTTTTAATAATGGTACGGTTATTTTGTTACATTGAGGAGGATTATTAAGAACCTTTGTTTTAGCTTCAAAAAGTTTTCTATGAGAATGGCCACATTTTTCACGCAATTTGCTCCTGAGAAATGGAAACAGATGAACTAGATTACGAGAAGAGCCTGTAGTACACACGGCTACACATCAAGCTATTCATTCCCAGTATTAGCTGACCTCGCATTGTATGGAAATCTTATACAATGCGAGATCAGCATAAACTGGAAATTATAGCTTGATGTGTAGCCGTGTGTACGTAGTAGCGGGTAGATTTAGACTCTAATCTCATTAGACTCGCGAACGGGAATCAATCTATTTGCCAATTTATTGTAAGTGAAGAAACAAACGCTAAGTATTTCTTTGTACAAAGCCGGGAGAAACTTGAAAAGAAATGCCTATGAGCTATAACGGCCTTATAAAATGTGTAATTTATAAGAACTGAAAAGAGGTCAAAGCCTTCCTACTCATCATTATGAACAACAGTAAAAATCTGCTGCTCCATACATTTAGGCTAGGCTTATGCTGAGACGTTGGTGACGGAGGTCCACGCAGCGCAGGACAGATTTTGTAATGCATGAACGTACTGAGAGCTGCGTACGCTACAGCGCAGGCATGTGCGACGCAGATATATGTCTGTCCTGCTCTGCGTCTCGCTGTAGTGCTAGATTCATAATTTTGTTGCAATCGTCTTTTGTTTATACTAGCTAGGACGCGAACGTGTCTGTGTAGCTGCCTCGCAACTCGCAGCATGCGCTTGCAGCCTATGTTTGCCTCGCCTGTCCTACCCTGCAAAATCTGTATTGTGCTGCGTCACCTGCGTTTCAGCGTACGCTTAGCCTAAGGCACTTGAAAAAAATTAGGGAACAGCAGATGTTTTTTTTTGCGATTTCAGTTTTGATCACACATTAAAGGTTGTTCATAATGATGAGTACACACGGCTACATATCAAGCTATACATCTCCAGTATAAGCTGATCTCGCATTGTATAGGATTTCCGTACAATGTGAGAGGTCAGCTTATGCTGGAAATGTATAGCTTGATATGTGGCCGTGTGTACAATGCTCCTTTTCAGGTTGTATGGAAGGAGTACATTATGGCCTATTGCCATCAACCAGGCACAAATCTAGACTCCGGGCCGTTATTGAGAAATTCCTAATGGAAAAACCCAATAACACGATGCACGATATCCAGTAGACTTTTATAAATAATTTTTACTTCTCCGTTTTAACGCTTGATAAACGTCGCGACAATGTAAATAAGAATAATACAATTGGTCAGTAATAAATATTTTAATCATGTTTTTTATTGGATAATTGGTATTAATTACACAGCCGCGCCGTACGTAACGCAGTCTCGCTTATGCTCGTTTTTACCAAATTAAACATATTTATTTACTTAGACAATATGATGTATACAAATATTTGTAATATGCTCGTCAAGACCTTTCTTTTGATACCAAACATGTCATGATTATCTCAATATAATTTTTTTCGAGGTCAAAAATTTACGTGTAAAGTCCACCATATTAAATTTTGGGAAAATTTATATAGTATATACTCGAACCATTATTACGAATCTATTGATATATTATTCATCAAAATCGGTTCAGTAGTTTAGACGCTACGGTGGAACACATGTAAATACAAACATACATACATAGACTGCTAAAATCATAACCCTTCCTTTTGGCTTTGCCGTAGTCAGGGAAAAAATAAAACCTATAAAAGCCCTGACCACTATTTTCCTTTGAAACAATTCACTCTTCAGCTCGGAACATTTCAAATTAATTTCCCTAACATTATTCAAGAACGTCAATCGGAAAAGGTTGATAGGATAAGTTCGTTTCGAGTTCGAGGGCCGATAAAAGGTTAGCCTGAAATATAATAAATCATATCAGTAGGCTCTGCTCCTGTCAGCCACTATGTACACACGGCTACACATCAAGCTATACAATTCCAGTTTATGCTGATCTCGCATCGTATAGGATTTCCGTACAATGCGAGGTCAACTTATACTGGAAATGTTTAGCTTGATGTGTAGCCGTGTGTACTTATGTAAACTGCCCAATGTTTGTACGTATAATGTAGAGCACATAGTAATATGTTAAGTGTTTTCGACGTGTTTCTGGGGAGGAAAACAAGGGTGAGGCATTTTTTTATGGTAAGTACGTGGAAATTGACAGGTGTATTAAAAGAAGAGATCCGCAGGAGAACCAAGGTAACCGACAGAGCCCGAAGAATTGCTAAACTTAAGTGGCAATGTGCAGGGCACATTGCTCGCAGAACGGATGGCTGATGGGGTCGAAAGGTTCTGGAGTGGCGACCACGTACCGGAAGACGTAGCGTTGGAATGCCTCCCACAAGATGGACCGATGACCTTGTGAAGGCCGCAGGAATCCGCTGGATGTGGAAAGCACAGAATCGGTCGAAGTGGCGGTGCTTGGGGAAGGCCTATGTCCAGCAGTGGACGTCTGTCACAGCCCAGTTACTGGGTAATACGATACTTGGTGAGACTTGTTGTCAGACTTTTGGGCTTCTGACGACCCGTAACAACTGTCAAAGATCCACGAATGACAGCCGGGACTAACGGCTTAACGTGCATTCCGAGGCACGGAGGAGTCTGAGTATTTGAAGATGGTCACCCATCCACGTAGCTTAACCTGACCCGTACGGCTGTTATTGCTTAGCCACAAACTCCTCACTCTATAACACTCCAGTATGCTATTGCCAATTAGAATCTGCAACTAACCAAGAATACACGTCTTCCAATTAGAAGTCTCCAAATAGTTATAAACAAGAATGTCGACAAGGATGTAAACAAATAACAATGCCCAGCCACCACACCAAACATTGTCAGTTTGTTTTAAGACCAAGCATCAGGTACAGTAACTTTGCGAGGGCGTCCACACCGCACATTCATCTGCACACCACACCAATAACTCAAAACAAAATTAAATCCGAAGCTCCGTTTTTTTCTCTCGATCAATTTCACAGTAACAACAACGCCGAAGGGGGTACCTAACCACCGCAAAACGAGCCAACATCTGAGACCCACCCACATCTTTCAAAATCCTAATATGGCCGAACAATACAAATTTAATGCAACATCCAACATCCATACATGTCGTAATGAAAAACAAACATAGCCTACGTTGATTTAGGTTCAGAGTAAACATATAATAGTGAGTGGCTGCTACCCTGAGATTAGAAGAGGGTTCCCTTTTGTTGACCTTGCGTAGAGGGGGATTTAACTGCATTTAACATTATTGCATCACGGTCTTTTGGTCCTGATTTCTATTCGGGTGCAGTGCTAGCAATTTTGCTGTGCCAGAAAATAAATTTTCTTATTGACTTTTTTGCATCCTGCTTTAACAGTCCCGATTTTTTTATTCACGTGTGCAATACTAGCAGTACTAGGGAGCTCGTGGCTAATTATTAATAGCCTCACGGGTCGATAAAAGGTTAAGGACCTCCTCTGAGATCCCTCTGTGCCTCGGAAAGCACGTAAAGCCGTTGGTCCCGGCTGTCATTCGTAGATCTTTGACAGTCGTTCTGGATAGTTAGAAGCCCAAAAGTCTGACAACCAGTCTTACCAAGGGGTATCGTGTTACCCAGTAACTGGGTTGTGGAGGTCAGATAGGCAGTCTCTCCATATAAAATACTGGTATTGGTCCCGATTTTGTTATTCACGGGAGCAACACTCAAAAAAAAAAAACTCAAAGCATTTATTTCAAATAAACCAATTACAGGCACTTTTGAATTGTCAAGGAGTCGGTCAATCAAAAAGATGAAGCTAGTTGCCCATTCCAAAGCGTAGTAGGTACCTATGGAGAAGTACGGGCAAGAAACTCCACGGACACTCTTTTAAATAAAAAAATTGTTACAAAATATTGGTTACATCAATCAGGTTGAAATTATACATGTGAGAACGATGCAGAACGTTAAAAACGTCCGTAAAAAAAAAAAAAAACAATTCAAAAATTTAATTAAAATAAGCCGTGGCAGCTAAGAGATGACCTGGGGGCCTACCACAAGCTCATAAAGCAGTATTATTTTAATATTACTTCAGTGTGGGAAAGAGATGAAGCTTTACAGGACGTATAGCTCCATCTCTTTCTCCCACTGAAGTAATATTAAAATAATATTGCTTTTGAGCTGGTGGTAGGCCCCCAGTCCCTACTGACAGCTCCCGTTCACGAACATGACGCATGGATTAGCACCATTCAGCTCAACCATTTTGATGGGAGCCAAATGATCCAACACACACGCCACCGTCAGCGAGATATTTAAGTGAACACTAACAATTTTGCCGATTATACTTTATATTTCGTTCGAGAATTTCCAAAATTCTAATAGCCTGTTAGTATCATAATACCTAGAGCGAATATACTAAAGTTAGAAGTTTCCAAATTAGTGCTTGCTGAAGTTTGAGGTAACATGAACGCCCGATGCTTTCCAAATATTCAATAAATGGTTCGCTATAAGGTTTCGACTAACTTTCGAACTGACTTTGGAGACCAAAGTAACTATTTACCCTACCTTCTTGTAGATACACTGGAAAATCTTCTCACTAGAGTTTAGGAGTTTTGCTACGGTTCACTTAGTTTAGAGAAACTATTTATGATCTTACCAGTCTGAATAATATTAGTTTCAGCTGCATACTCTAATTTGTCCAGGGAAGTCATGTCCGACGATACTTAGATACTGACAACTATGAAATGGGTCCTTTTATGATAATAAAGGAACAGAGAGTACAGTATTTCTATGTTCTTAATGTCCCTCGGCAAACTTCGTGTTTCGTCAGTCGTCGGATTTCTATCAGTTGCCCTTTGCACTTGGTAGAGACCGGACGCTCTCAATCGACGTGGAGTATGTAGAGTTGTTAATGCTCTTTTAACTTAATGTAATTTAATTTAAAAAAGCGGGAAGCTGCTAAAGTCGCAGGCACGACGGATAAGAAAATAGTTTTACTGCTCTAAATACAGTAGAACCTGGATAAGCGATCATTCAAGAGACCGCGATATCTTTTTCGCTTACATAAGTTTCTCACTGACTAGAGTTTCTAGCTTATAAAGGTACTGGACTGGCCTTTCTCACTTATAGAGGTTGAGGCTGGTTGGGAAAGGTTGAGAGGAACAAAAACAATGTTGGTTCCAAGAAATTTAAAATGCATTAGAGCAATGTGTAATGTAGACAACACTACCAGCTGTCAACCCTACTTTAAAAGCTTGAAAATTCTGACACTGGCTTCGTTATATATATATGAACTAAATGTTTTTGTGAAATTAAATCCTAATTATTATAAGACTGCTTCTAAAAGCTACTATAGACAACTACGTGACAAAAAAAGATTAGAAATTAATATACCTTATGGAAAAACAGCACTAATGAATAAAAGTATTCTCTGTATGGCATCATTGATTTACAACAAGTTGCCCGATGATGTCAAAAAGTTACCTGTTCATCAATTCAAGTCGAAGCTGCACAAATTCCTGATAAATAAATGTTATTATAATGTCAAGGAGTATTTACAGGATAAAAATATAGACAGATACATACATTAAGAGTAATTTATTGACATTTAAAATATGACAATACAAATAGTGTGACATGTTATAATAATTTAATTTGACATCTCTATAATTTTATTTTATTTTAATTTGGATCAATATTTTTATTTAATTTATCTGATTGTTGAACCTATGACATGTATTTTAAATCATCTGACAATTTTTATTTTTAAACCTTTGACGTGTGTAGTATTCTGAATTTTTAAAATTATTTTTATATATATTTTTTTTAATGTAATAATTTTGTAATGTTGTTGTAATAATTATTTAATTAATTAGATTAATAATAATGTAAATATTTGCACACCATAATAGGTAATGATACAGAGTACTTCATATTTATTTGTAACATCTGTTTATACCTACCTGTATTAAGCAAATAAATAATTTGATTTGATTTGATTTGAAAAAATAGCAGACGTTAAATTACGCTCGATTGTCGCTTATAGAGGTACAGGCAAGTAGCAGTCTCAGTTATAGAGGTACATGTGTGAAAAGCGACTTTCTCTTATACCTAGAGGTTTCTGAGTCTCACTTATAGAGGTTATATAGGGTTAAAATAACGGGACCTGGCAATGACTCTCATTTATAGAGTTTTCTCGCTTACCCAGTTCTCACTTACCCAGGTTTGACTGTACGGGAATCAAAACAAAACAACAATAAAGTACCTACTTACTTAGTTCTGAATTTAAATGATTAAAACACGATAAATCTAACAATTGATGGACATGGAAATTAGCATTTGTTTGTATTCGGAAATGCGATGATTCCCGAGGGGGGGCATTAAGAAAATAGAAATACTTGTACACCTGTGTTTGCGCATTCGTTGAGATTGGCTGCCGCGCCGTGACACATTAATTAATTAAATTAGTTTATTGTATTCATCACTTAAACTGACTTGGTATCCTACGTCTTCTTTCTTTCTCGTGTGGTAATTGACTGACCTGGTGCAGGAGTTTTTATGCCGCCCATAGGGATCTGACTTGGCTAAACATGCCGTCGAGATATATCTCTCAGGAGGATATATTCCTCACAATGTTTTCCTTCACCGTTTTTGAAGCAAGTGATAATTATACAATACGCACATGAATCTGAAAAGTCAGAGGTGCGTGTCATGGGTTCGAACTCGAGACATCTGGCTATCACTGCTGTTCTACTAGTATACGCTTTTATTAATATTCCAATGAACGGCAAAATTGCCGCAATTTCCCAAATTATTTATTACCGGACATAAACCACTGTCGCCAAACCTTTTTCCTAATAACTTACAAATCTCCTATTTAAATAAATTCATCAGGTGTCCTTACAAAGTACTAATGAAACAGGTATCAGACACAAAGCAATTTGGCCCAAACAGGTCTAAAGTCTGAACGGCACACCGAAACCTGAATTAAGTTCCACTAAATCTCGGAGACCCGAATTTTATTGGACTTTTTAATTAATCCACTTAAAAGTACTTTATTTTGCTGTATAATAGAATTGGAGTTTGTTACGACCATGTAGAAAAACACAGGTTTAGAGAGCTTTCAAAGTCTGGCATAAAAAACTTTGTTAAGGTTTTTGAAGTGAAAACTTCTTTAGGCGCGTTGGGCATTTTTGAGATGGGACTAAACCATTGATTTCGCGACACTGTAAAGACACCTCATTTTTATAAACGCGATTGTGCTCTTTATTTATATTACGTTACGGATCAATGTTCTATGCAAGTATTTTTACTTCAAAGGTTTTGTAAACGCGATTGTGCTCTTGGTTTAGATAAGGTTATGGATCAATGTTCTATGCAAATATTTTACTTTAAAGGTTTTGTAAACGCGGTTGTGCTCTTTATTTAGATAAGGTTACGGACTAATGCAAGCCCGAAGAATTGCCAAACTTAAGTAGCAGGGCACATTGCTCGCAGAACGGATGGCCGATGGGGTCAAAAGGTTCTGGAGTGGCGACCACGTACCGGAAGAAGTAGCGTTGGGAGGCCTCCGATGACCTTGTGAAGGCCGCAGGAATCCGCTGGATGCGGAAAGCACAGAATCGGTCGAAGTGGCGGTGCTTGGGGGAGGCCTATGTCCAGCAGTGGACGTCTTTCGGCTGAAATGATGATGAATGATGACGGACCAATATTCTATACAAGTATTTTTCTTCCACCAAGGCGATCTTGTTCAAGTTTTCACTTCTTTCGGCACTCCCGGAGTGCCAGTTTTTTTTTTTTTTATACCTGTTCTGATGGCAATAGACATAGATACGTAGGCGATTCAAATTACTAACAGAAAGTACTGTCACATACATAATCAGGGTCAGTTTGTCGATTTAGTCACCTGCCGTCAAGGGGGTGATTTTAGCGGTCATACTGAACAAATTTCGATTCGGTTCGAGACTTATGCAGGTGAAACCGTGGGGCGCAGCTAGTATTATATTGGTATAAAGCAGCTATGGTTTGCATGAATTTCTGTTTCAAAACCGATTCAAAGCTTTGACTGTTAAAGCTCTAATATTCACCAGACGTTTTGGACGTTTGAACGTCCTGTGGGTTGTGGAGCGTTAAAGACTAGGTTCGATTTCTAGGCAAAGCTAAATCGGATTACGCCTGTAGAAAGTAAATTTTAATTTGTCTATTGCTTAGGATAGATTTTTTTTTTAATAATACTTGAGTTTTTGTCATCTACACCTTTCCAATACTTTACAAACACTGTTCACAAAAACCACAGCTAAACATTCATCTAGTACATCCTGTGTTATTTGTTCATATATTGCTTTGCATCATAGCATTCATTACATAATACGCCATGTTATAATTATTACGTAACCAGTGCTGAGTACATGTAATAATTAGCCAATAAGTCAAAACGTCAAGCAAATATTTTTACACAGATTTAATTTTTTTTGCACAGATTGTAATAAGTATGCGGCGCGTTAGTCGCCGACGGCACGAAATGTTGCCATTTTAAATATTATTTTTGTATAAACATTTAGGACTAGTATTGTATTTATCTTATGTTTGATTTGTTATTTCACTATATGCTGCACCGGTTGACGTCATCACGTCAGCGCCGGCTATCGCTGAAAACCAGCGCTGGGGCTCTGTCTTGCATGGGGTCGCAGCTTTATGCTGAGCGATGGCCGTTTTGCGTGGATGTGACGCATATTTTCCCCCAATTTGTTATTTTATGTGTTTTTTATCTTTCTTTGCGTCATGTTTACCGCAAATAAACGAATTTTCTTTCTTTTTCTTTCTTTCTTTCTTTTCTAAAATATGGAAGAAGATAGACATCTGAAAAAAACCGGGCCAAGTGCGTGTCGGACCACGCACAATGAAGGGTTCCGTAATCATGGGATGAATTTACTTCACGGTCGATTCTCCAACTGCAAATGTAAGTTTGTAATCGCAAAAAAAATGTTGGAGAAAACTACAAATGCTGTGAGACTTTGCTTTCTGCCAAATTTCATGATTCTAGGTCAACGGGAATTACCCTGTAGGTTTTGATTTATTTGCGAGTATCAAAATATGTCGCATAAATGGCCGTATTTTTTTATTGCGTTGACTTAGAAGCTTGATTTTTTTAGAGCTCCAAGGGACCACAAACTTACGTATTTGATTTTAATTTAAACTTGATACCTCCACGCGTTCCTGAGAAAAAAGATCTTGACAGACTCACGGACGGACAACGAAGTGATCTATAAGGTTCCGTTTTTTCCTTTTGGTATACGGAACCCTAAAAACTAACTAGTTTCGAAGATAAATTGAAATAAAAACAATGAAAAAGTAGTAAAACTAACAACCACACACCACCAAAATCAATTCTCCCACGCCAATTCTAATTTTTTGAAGCTCTGTTTACATTACAAAAAACATTCTAGCTAGCAGACAGTAAATACTAGATAGATACCCAAACACAACAACCGGATTGATCAAATTAGAACTAAACCGAATTGTCACCGCAACAACCAACAAGTAGTGAACACGGCATAGAATATTATATTACAAAGGGACTGGAGTAGCTCCAATTTACTGGACATATTTGTAGCTGCGTTACCGCTGCGTTGACGCTGCGTGGACACCGGAGCTTGCGGCGTAATGTCGGCTCCGATGCCAATGACTGCCTGCGATGATGGGTGAACGTTTAGTAGGGAATAGTGGGGATAGTTACTTGACTAGCGTGTTTGTGTGACAATTATTATTAATGTATTCTTTTTATGTTTCCAGATATGGTAGAATGGAAATGTTGAGTTATTAATGACTTTGAATTCTATTTTTAATTCAAGTACACTGCATACGCAGTTAATAATAATAGTCTAATCATATTGACTAGGTGCGCGGTTGTACCGTTCGAAGTGGCGGTGATTGGGGGAGGTCTATGTCCAGCAGTGGACGTCTTCCGGCTGAAATGAATGAATGAATGAGCAGTTGAAAACGATCATAGCTGCAAAAGGTGAACATGGAGGTAGCTACGCCTCAGTTTTAATCATTTTCAGCAATCACCGGCTTAAAAAAAAAATCGCCACTTTTTTTAATGGTGAATTTTACATTGGGCGCGGGCGGCCGTCGTTAAGCGGGTGTCTACAAGTCATAACTTATGACCCCTGTTGAAAGAATTCTCATTGTTAATGGATTTCGGTAATTTCGGTACTAAAAATGTGAATTTTAAATAGCAAAATCTTTTTTTTTCAATAATAATTTTTAAAAAATACTTTTTGTTATTGTAATTGCAGTACCTATGTGCCCTTTTCGGATCGGACAGGGTTTTTTTTACATATCGTATTTGTTTTTTGTACTAAGATTTGTTCAAATCATCTTATGTGCAACAGATCATCGTCTCATTAAGAAAGAAGAAGAAGAAGAAGAAGTTTTTTCCGCAAATGGTAGATACATACTCATGCGTCGAAACACAAAAGTTCGCCGGCATTATAAACCAGTTCTAGCTACTATCGCCAGTAACTGGCCACGTCTAAACAATCCACACGTCAGGAGTCGATCTGATTTGGGACTCAAACCGCTTCATTGTAATTTTGTACGTCCGCTGTCCGATTGACTATTGTTTGGACAATAATGAGATATCCTACCTTTGTATTGTAGGCGAGCTTTGTGCTTTGCAGTTTTCATGCCTGATAAGTCCTTGTGCTTTGAGAATTGAGATATTGGTGCCGATTCCCTTGTTCATAAACAAAGCTAAATTAAAGTTCAGTGCATCTTTTTCTTTCTATTTCATTAAGAAAAGGACAGAAGATAAATTTTAAATTAATCAGCGCCTGTCACTACTCCATACAAGTTTAGACGTGATTAAAAACTTGCCTACTAAAATTACGTCAATTTACGTCAAGCGCTGATTAATTTGACAAGACTAAACAAAAATTTATCTTTTTTCTTAATGAAATAGAAAGAAATAAAAAGGATTGTGTGATTTTATGAAACCACGGTAAAAGTGAAACTTTTAAGCGAACTATAGGCGCCGCCATATTGGCCTTGGCTGCTCTGACGAGCGCCTTTCACTTTATCCCTACTCCGCGGCCGACCGTCACGCAACATGCAGCAACACACAGACGAAAAAGTTTGAGACGATGTATTAAAAGTTTCACTTTAAAAGATGCACTGAACTTAAATTTAGTTTAGTTTGAGAACAAGGGAATCGGCACCATTGTAGATCTAAATACCTAGTGTATTGGTAGAGGAGATAAGGTTGTATGGTGGTCCTGCTTTGTGGATTGATTTTGGCATTGAATTTAAGACTGATTGTCAGACTTTCGGGCTTCTGACGACTCGTATCGATCGTCAAAGATCAACGAATGACAGCCGGGACCAACAGTTTAACGTGCTTTCCGTGGCATGGAGGAGTCTCGGAAGCAAAGCTAACACGGAAGCAAACGAAGACTAAAAAATGTCTAATTTTAAAACTGCTTCGTGTAGGCAGTCTTCTACGTTTTATGCAGTTCATACTAACAGATTACTCCATCAAAATATTAAAACGTATATGATGTATCTCATCATACGATATTACTGACTCTAATTTAAGGCGCTGCCAAATCAGGCACACCGTAAATCGGCTACTTTTTCGTTGCACAGTTAGCCGTCTTGTTACATAAGCCCAAAAATACAGTGTATAGTTAAGTGTATAAAAAAAAGACTTTTACAAAGACATTTTATAGAAATCGATACCGGAAATTTCAATTGTCGTAAAGGACATTGTATTCCCTGTCCTTAACGACATTTGAAATTTCCAGTGTCGAAGTGATCTAGTCTTTTGAAATAAAAAAATCGCAAAAAAGAACACGAAAAGACTTTCGTCTCGAAATGCTCTATATTTTGAGCGAAAACTATTCATGTTTTTATAACTATAAAAAAGAAAATTTAATCAACTAAAGAAATACGTAAAAATATAATTATTAGGTCTTTACCTATGAAATTGCCGTTTTTCATGAAATAAGTTAACGCCCTTGTTTCTCCATATTTTTTATTTTTATTAATCAAAGTATTTTACCCATGCAATCAATGCATTTTTGCCAACGTAGTGGTAGCTTATTGATGCCCTTTTTGAAAAAGTCTGCTCGACGGGAGGTAACAAATTCTTCAAAAGCATTTTGAACTGCCTCGCGGTTATTGAATTTTTTCCCCGCCAAGAAGTTATCCAAATTCTGGAAAAAGTTAAAGTCTATAGGAGCAAGGTCTGGTGAGTACGGTGGATGACGGAGAACTTCCAACCCCAGCTCTTGTAACTTGGAGACCGACAACTGTGCAGTATGAGGTCGCGCGTTGTCGTGCAGGAGCAGCAAAGCCGAACGATTGACCAAAGCTGGTTGGAGATGTGCAAGCTTCTCCATCATTATGTTCAGTTCTTCACAGTACACATCTACAGTAATGCTCATCCCGTTTGGTAAGAAGCTGTGATGAATGACACCGGCGCTAGACCACCAAACAGTGACCATCACTTTTTAGGGGTCAGTTTTCGTTTGGGGCATTGTTTAGGTGCTGAACCAGGATCTAACCAACTTGCTGAGCGCTTGCGATTGTCGAACAGAATCCATTTTTCGTCGCAAGTAAAAATTCGATTCAATATGCCTTGGTTTGTGTGCCTGTTGAGCAGTGTAAGGCTCAACTCGACGCGTGCTTCGCGTTGGCGATCATTCAATTCGTGGGACACCCATTTGTCAAGCTTTTTTACCTTGCCAATTCGTCGCAAATGGACCAATATTGTTTTGATGCTAACATCGAAAGCTGCTGCTAATTCAGCTATAGATTGAAAATCATCAGCTTCCACAGTCACCTTTAATTCGTCATTGGTGCCGATTCTCTTGTCACAAATGCCTCTAAACTAAAAATCACCAAAATTTAGTTTATTCCTGTCAAACGACGATTTCCCATTCTGAAATAGACCAAAGTGACACAACTTAACTATATTTTAGTTTGACAGCACTAAGATGGCACTGAGATATTAGTTTAGTGATAATGGAAATTTTGCTATTCTGAATTTGACGTTTTTAACCTAAAATTTAGATTTTCTAACTAAATATGACTATTTTTAATCGCGACTAAAAACATGTGGAATAAAATTGGTTATCATGAACTAAAATTCACACCAACACCTCGACTTCAGATGAAAAAACAGTACCGAATTTTTTTTTTTTCTTTTGCTTATATCTTGAAAACGGTGTGTCCAATCGCAAAAATAATGAAAATTTCGACACCCTTTATGAAACCCTTAAACCTCTAACACTCTACATGTACGTAATATTTTTTTCTTATTTTCCACACAAAAAGTGAAAAATCCATATAAAACACGTCGAGGCTGCCCCCCTGCGCGCCTCCGGCTCTAAAAAGATTCACGTGGTTAGGTATCACGTGTGGAGTCGCGGTTGTCAAATTCGATTTAGATGTGTCAAAATTATTTTTAAATTTAGAGAATTTATTTTGCAGAATAGCTTTGAGATTCTCATAGTCAAAAGTAAGGAATTTTAGTGATAGTTTAGTTAGTTTAGTTCGGTGTACAAGAGAATCGGCACCACTGTCGACCAAAGTTTTTGGTCGACCACGGGGTTCATTTCTTAGGTCGAAATTTCCAGAACCAAAGCAGGCAAACCAATAACGGGTGGTGCGATCGTTAGTGGTGTTCGCTCCGTATACGTCGTTGATGTTGCGTGCCGCTTCTGCCGCTTTGCTGCCACGACGGTTCTCATACTCCATAATCACTTGATTTTTAACGTATCCATGATGCCGAAAAACGTACAAATGCGATGAAAACAGAACGTTAACCATTAAACAAATGACTAATTTTCAAAAAAGAATTCCATATGTTAAAAATAAAAATAATTTGAACTTTGAATTCTTTGCGAAAAAAGAAAAAGTTGGACTTGAAATAGTCAGTACGGCAGAACGGCAATTTCATAGGTAAAGACCTATTATTAACTTATTGGTGTATTTTATTTAAATAAAATTAAAATTACGAAATAACTTTCATATTATTGGTGGACAAGAGGTTCAAATAAAATCAAACGTATCGCCATTTTCAACCGTGTCTGTATACTGCGATGCACTACTGTCGCTTCACCTCCTGCAATATCTTAAAATTTTTCTTCTTACCGCGCCGTAATGTATAGCATCTTAACACCGGTTCTTGAAACCGGTTCCGCACAATACAGCATCCCAGTTGAGGTCCCCGTGTATCTGTCTGGAGATAACACGCACAAACAACACGCGTTTAACAAAACTTCGGGTTATTACCGAGCATTGGCGGTAATTCGTCACGATTATGCCTTCATTGCGGTTTTTGGATGCTTCGGGATAGGGCTGTCGATCATAAGTTTTGCTGTTTTAATATTTTGAAGAAACTTACATCTAAGCAGCTATAGCAGAATTAGAAAGAGTAGTAAACTGCTACACCCACAAATGCATTGACCTTTTTCATACAAGATTCTAACTTAGAGAGTTTTATTGATTATTCTTATGATCATAATTCTGTAAATACATATTTGTTACGGTCGTGAATCATATTTTAATCAACATACAACCTGACACTGACCTGCAAATTGCAAAATTAAGAAAATATGGATTTCGTGGGCTAATTTAATGCACCCCCCAGAGCGTTTATACAGAAACTGGGCAATATCGCAAATAGCTGTCAAATATTTCGCTGTTTTAATTAACTTGGCAATATTACTGTATGGAAATAAGAAATATGGGTAACTAGTGAACACCAGCTTTCAAGTTTTTACTTCTGTCGGCACTCTCGGAGTGTCAGTGTTTTTTTTTTGCATTCAATAAACAAATATAATCTGCAAAAACACAGAAGCAATACAATGCGTGGTGTAGTTTTTTACCGAAACTGTTTTTCCGTAAAGTGACAACCATGACCCACAGTCATCGCCGATGCGGTTTCAACGTAGGCAGTAATCGATGTGAATAAACGTAATGAGGCGAGTAATTTGCACTTTTATTGCACCCAGCGTAGCGTATGGTTTCTGTAACCGAAATTGTAGTTATTTCAATAGTTACGGAGAATTTTCAACTTATTTATTTATAACTTCAAACACACAAATGTACAGAGGTGGACTTAATGCCAAAGGCTCAACCTCTGGGTGATGCTGAGATAAACAGTGGTAGGTGCAACAGCGAGAATTGAGGAATAAATATTTATTTAAATATAAAGATATATATGAACATATACTTCCAATTACATATAAATATAAGCAAAAACAAATACACATAACCAACCCCAACCCCCTCTGCCCAACCCTCCGGGGAAACAAGGCGTGATGTTATGTTATGTTAAATACACATAAAAATACTAAAACAAATAAGACAAACAATGGGAAAACATTACCGTTGTGATGATACTGCCAGCTTCTTGCGAATGTGCTCGCGAACTTTAACTTTGAAAGATAATCGGTTGGTCGCCATCCTGATTTTCCCAATTTCAATTTTCATTTTGATTTGCCCATTGTGTCACCCAATGTAAAATTTCTATATTAATGTCTGTAATTTTTATGGTGTACATAATAAAGAATATTCTATCTATCTATCTATTTTCTGGGGGAGCGCATTCCACAGAGAGATAGACTGAAGGAAGAAGGAAGAGTGAATGAAGTCACTGCGGTGAGTGCGACATTGAAGAAGACGATTGTGAGGTGAACGTAGATTTCACTGATTCGAAACTACTTTAGCTGAATTTCTGCAGATTTTCGATTGGTTATGGAATTGTTAAGCGTGGAAGATGCATCAACTTTTCAGCATAGATTGGAAAAGAGAGGAAAGAATCCGTCTGCCTTCACAGCAAGAGTCAAAGGGAATCTTCTGGGCATGTTCGTTCCATCGTAGACTTCATCCATCGCTTTTCATCTGGCAAGATTGAGGACCCGTAGGCCCATATATAGGGCAAAAACAAAATGTGTTTGAGATATTTGCAAGAGAATGATGGAGATTTTTTTCCAGCGCTGAACTTGTATGATCTGCTGGGACACAGGCCTCTGCTCGGTGAGAGGGAGTGGGCCGTAATCCACCACGCGGGCCCAGTGCGGGTTGGTAAATGTCACATGTATTCGAATTTTTGGTTCTAGGACATGCCGGTTTCCTCACGATGTTTTTCCTCTCCGTTTTGAGAGCAGTGGTGATGAAATAATGTACACAAAGTCACTGCTCCGCGCTGAGCTTGATAATGTTGAATGTTTTCTTGTTAGCCAAACATTAGCCTTTCTTTGACCTTAATTATTACTGGAATCACCATCTTGACAGTGGAACTGATGATGGCCATGTGTTGATATCATAAGACAGGAGGACCCCAACTGATGATCTTATATTTTACTAGCTAACCCTCGCGGTTTCAGCCATATAAGTCTCGATCCCGTGGGAATATCGGGATAAAAGTATCCTACGTCCTAACCTAGGTCATGGTTTACCCATATGCCAAATTTAATTCAAATCCGTTCAGCCGTTTTAGCGTGACAGCTTAACAAACAAACATGCAAAAAAATCAAATCTTTATAACAATCGTATATATCAGCCTGTTTTGTACTTTTGTCCTGCTAGTTTTATTCGACTTAACATCTCCCAAGGCCTAATTCTAATCTGTGCACAGCATTTTCTATCTTAAGTAGTAAAGGAAAAGGTCTTTTTCAAACCTTTTCGTCACTTGTGTCTGTAGCTTTTATTCACTTAGTAGACGTACTACCTCCATCCATATTTTAATAGTATTTAACCTACCTACCAACGTACAAGCTCCTCTGAGTACGGACCCGTCCTTCTGAAGGACATGTTACTAATATGGTCTGAGCATCCTTCTAGGGCGTCTTGTCTCGACGGCTTACATTCTCGCGGTCAATTGACAGTAATTGTTTTATTACATCTTAATTGTTTTCCAAAAAAAAAACTTTTTTACAAAAAATACAAACGACTTCCAAACTGCAGTGAAAACTAAAAAATACTGATGAACATGAATGAATGTTACACTTGATTATCTATTTACCTAAACAATTTTGTATGCCTTCTGGCGGGACGTAGTATGGACCGATATTTATTTTAAACATCTGTACCTATAATTTTTTACCCTATGTTTACAAAATTAATAAATGAATTTGAATTTGAAAGACACCGACTTCCGAAATTAAAGTTATATTTCACTTTGCAGTTTGGAAGTCGGTTGTATTTTTTGTAAAAAAGGTTTTTTATTTCACTTTTTAGTGGGTTGGTTTATAATTTATGTCGGCCTAAATGCCATTAGCCTAATGTCAACTGTTCATCACCTTTTACAAAATATTGCTTTTCCCGATGCAGGGACTTTAATTGTTGAAGAGTTCTCCAGATACTTCACCATCACCTCCACTGCTCCATATTAGTTATAGATAGATGGTGAACAGGGTCTGGTGATGGAGTAGGAAAGAGAAATGAGAAAATGTTTGTGTCGAGGTTTTTTTTAATTTTAACTGTTAAAATTGTACTTGTATAATCCTTTAGTCTCAAAATGGGTGACGCAGAAAAGGCCTATTCTTTGCAAGAAAGGTAGAAACCATCTACAACAAAATTGCGTTTACTACAAGGAAAAATATAGCTGTTATCATAGAAAAATACAAAGAGAAACTGCCACTAAAATTACTGTTCTTTTTACTCCTCCATTTTCCTCATACAATTCGCAACGAACCTCATATTATCACGCTGAGGAAAAAAGGAGCAAGTATAAGTGCAGCTCATAAAATATATGTCCCGTAGTAAATAAAGAAACTTCAGTAATTTTAGTTTAAAAACTGCGGTATCATCGGATAAAAGTACTTTGCTAGATAAAGTGTTATTCTGAGAATTAATGTTTGATATAATTTTATTGTTGAACTTCTTTGAGTTTCTTTCTTTCTTTGAACAATGTTTTAGCTTATGAAAAAGCGTTGAATAAAAAATATTTTTTGGCAGTTGTTACACTTATTTTTGCCCTTCTTTTTCTTTAGGTCAAAAAGACTTGAGATCCTACTTATAATAAAAAAAGTAAAGTACAAACATAAAAGAAAAAAAAAGTTTGTGCTCGTCATGTCACAGTTTGCGAATGTCAAAGTTGTTGAACCACTATCATTAAAAGTTAGTAACATGCTCACACTTGAAGAAATACAATTTTTACTTACTTCAATAATTTTTAATGATATATCGTATCTTTGAATAGACGTAGCTAGATTTTTGTAAGCACTTTTACTATTTTAAGTGTCATTCTTGAACTCTAGATTTGTCTATGTGACTTGTAATGAAGTCAAGAGTGATTTTTTTTTCAATTAAAGTTTGACAATTAGATTAATTAAGTATAATTAAAATTATTAGAGCAGTGGTGGCCCAGTGGTAACGGCCGCGACTTACGAGTTGTAGGTCGTAGGTTCGAACCCAGACAGGCGCTTTACTTTGTGTAAATTATTTCATCACCACTGCTCTCAAAACGGTGAAGGAAAACATCGTGAGGAAACCGGCATGTCCTAGAACCGAAAATTCGAAGACATGTGACATCTACCAACCCGCACTGGGCCCGCGTGGTGGATTACGGCCCACTCCCTCTCACAGAGAGGAGGCCTGTGTCCCAGCAGTGGGAACATTTATAGGCTGATGATGATGATGATGATGAAAATTATTAGGGGGGCTTGTGGCTAAGTAACAACAGCTGCACGGGTCGATCGATCAGGTTAAGCTACGCTTGCCGCGGTTGGTCTGTGGATGGGTGACCATCTTTACATACCAAGACCTCTCCGTGCCTCGGAAAGCACGTTAAGCCGTTTGTCCCGGCTGTCATTCGTAGATCTTTGACAGTCGTTACGGGTAGTTAGAAGCCCAAAAAGTCTGACAACCAGTCTTACCAAGGGGTATCGTGTTACCTAGTAACTAGGTTGTGGAGGTCAGATAGGCAGTCGCTCCATGTAAAATACTGGTATTCAGCTGCATCCGGTTAGACTGGAAGCCGACCCCAACATAGTTGGGAAAAGGCTAGGCAGATGATGATGAGTGTAATTAAAATTGACTGAAGTAAAAAGTACTTAAACTTAACTTGTTTCTTTACAAGTTAAAACATTGTTTGTGTTAGAAAACAGTATCAAAACAAGTTGAGTGGAAGGCGAAACAGACAGCCTTCTTGTCTTTTAACACCTTTTTAGAAAGTCATAAATACCAAACATTCGAAAAATTTACTATTAAAAACAATAATTTAAAAGTTGGCAATGCTGCCAGCCTTTTGGGCACCTTTCCCACCGACAGCGATTCGGATGAATTTTTTGATGCCCAATGATTTGTTACTATATTTTATTTTATTTTTCCTCTGTATATAGTTAGTTCAATTATTACTTAGTAGAATTATTAGTAGAACTTATTTTACACTGTATATATTATAAACTTTTAATGATAATAAAAGTCAAAGTTGTCATAATTTAAAAAAATAGATAAGAATCGCAATACCTCTTCAATATCGCCAATTTGTATCAGAATTTTTCCTTTTCCCGTATCGTACCGCTAAAATGTCTAAAAAGCGTTTCAGAAGTGCGGGAAAATAAAGAAAATCGTGTAATTCATTCGGATTCTACCCGTTTCACTGTCAAGGCCCTTAGAGTGTGGGCGTGAATATTATACCACGAAATTTCTGGGTACCATTGGCTTTTTATTGTTTTATGTTTTGTCTGTGCTATTTTTTTGGTCTGTGGTTCTTGGCGCCATTTTTAGACGGCCATTTTGAATTTTTAAATGATTCTTATTTAAATATTATTTTGTTTAGGTGAATGATCACTGTTACGCTGTTTATAATGACTGGTCTTATAAATTTTAATTTGTGCCTACAGTTTAAACTAGTCAATTATAGTAAAATCTTAAGACGCAGATATATGACAGTGACCTTGAATGGTTAGCTTGCGTGTTCTGTACTGAGCTCACGCAACGCGTCGTACGTCCAGCCAGTAATAGGACTCGCCCATTAAGGAGCGCTGTCCCAAATTAGACGGATTATTAATTTATTACACGTAAAACAAAAGGTATTTTAATAAAACACGTATACTAAAAGATCAATAATTTAATTATCTTTAAAATGGTGAAGTTTTCAGAAAAATACGCTTGATAGATTTTGCGTCATTCTCAGTTTTTTATCCGCGTTAGACATAACTTTACAAATTAATTTCACTATGTAATATTAACATGATCAAAAGTATGCCTATATTAAAATATTAAAATAATGCTCTAATTTAACATATATTTTTTCCAAATCACTAACACTACTCGTTTAGACGTCATCTTCAGTATAAAATCATTAAAAGTCGGTTATCGTCCCCTTAAATAGGGTAGAGGGAAAAGCGCTTAACTCCAATCAGATAAATTCAAACAATAAAAATCCAACCTGATAAATCCAATACAAACACAGATCACAAATTGGACAGCCGATAACCCGAAACCCCAGGTAAGTTAATACTCCATTAATTTCACACATACACAAAAACACAACAAACACACACGCACACAAACCACTCAAGAGCATGCATGCACTAAATTTGATTCCTACATTTTAAATTATTTTATTTTTAATTTTATTGCATAAAATGTTTATATTCAAAAAACGAGTGAAGACACTGATTCCTGTAACACAGGTACCACCTAGCTCAGGAGTCAGGGCTTCAAATTAATATGTAACGTTTTTTTATATGTCAATAAAATATTTTTATATATAAATTTCAAACAATTTCAATTAATTTGCTTGTTTTAACTGAAACCCCATTGAAGTATCTATCGACCCAATTGCGGAACCTTTCAAGCAAATTTAGATCAAGTGTAATTGAATCAAAATATGGATAAGTAGCGATTCCCGTTGATGTACGGAGACATTCGGATTACTTGCGGTGACGAGCTTATGGTGTAATAGCAACTGCTAGTAGTTGTTAAACTGGTTGCTTATAAGAATTTGTGTTCATATAAGACGTCTGTTTAGACATTTTTACTAACATAACATAACCTTTCATTATCTCACTTAAAAGGGAATGTGTCTACTTAAAATAAGTATAGTATAGTATAGTTTGTCATATATATATTTATTATGTTGTTATTATTAGGTTTTAACTAGATTAACTTATTTAAAAAAAATCTACAACTTCTTTATGCATGCGGAGTTTACCTGTAAGTGATTGTTGCACTGTTGCATATACGTTTTTGCATGCTACTCATAAGCATTATCCAGTGTAAACAATTGTTGGTGAACCTATAAATAAATAAATAACATCACGACTTGTTTTCCGGAAGAGTTGGGCAGATGTGTACATATATAGTACATTCATATTCACACACCACTACACATTCACCACATCATCATCATTTTGCACATTCTTATAAGCTTTTTCTTTCTCTTCTCTCTCTCTCTCTTCAATGTCAAGTCTTTAAAAGATCACTTTTAGCGATAAGACCGCACATTGTGTCACCCTATGTGAAAAATTGTCTGTAATTTATTTATTGTACACAATAAAGAGTAGGTACTTATTCCATCTATCTTACTTATCATTTGCAAAAGTCTCAACATTTCTTTGATTTGGGAACACTTGAAATAGAAATCACTTGGCAAAAATATCGTTAGTCCATGTGATATTTGCAGCAAATCCAAATTCAAATAGTCTTGTCAAATGCAATTGATTTCTGTTCAATCAATCATATCAACCCACGCAATTTGTCAACTACCTACTAGATATACCAAATATTGACGCTATGTTCATCACTCCAGCAATTTGCAATTCCTACAACTATCGATAGCAGTTGCAAATTGTACAATAGTGTTCCCGAAACTCGCGTATCGGATGATGTAAACTTAGTTACTCCTCAAAGTCCTCTCAGAGGGCCCTTTAATCTAAAATCTATCAAATTACGACTCCTAGAATATACTGAAGTGGTTTTCATTGATTTCCTTTCTTTACAAATAATATTTGTTTTGAACGAGTGTCTTTTAAACTTGACTAACTCCGTCTATAGGGATTAAATAAGCCCTTGTTGTTCCTTTGCGAAAAAGATGTTGCTATCTCTTTCTCACACTGGAGCAGAGATGAATTAACTTTCTAATATGTCGCTTGTGCTCTTTTTCAAGTAATTTTTCCGTTGGGTTGATGATACTAGCTTTGTTGACTAACTAATCTAGTCACCTCTAGTAGGTATATGCTATTCTTCTATAGCTTGATTTGTATCTGTATAGGTAAATTAAAGCCGTTCGATAAAGCTCATTGATGGAAACTTAGATTGTTGAAAAACAAAATAAAAAGAATAAAAAAATAATAAGAAAAAAATATATAAATAAAAAATAAAAATAAAAAAATTGCTGGTCATCTCTGGAGGAGGCCTTCACCTTCTACTAAGAGGGGTTCTTGCTACAAAATTGAAATCGTTAAAATAAACTATAATTATAAAAGGTAACAAAAAAAATACAATAATTTA
The DNA here is from genome assembly GCA_963680765.1 of Agrochola lychnidis. Taxonomy (NCBI): domain Eukaryota; kingdom Metazoa; phylum Arthropoda; class Insecta; order Lepidoptera; family Noctuidae; genus Agrochola; species Agrochola lychnidis. The sequence continues at coordinate 13,200,909 of OY796873.1, read as the reverse complement.
AGAAAATAAAAGTAACAGTTTATCATTGATTGATTGAATGTAATTATAGGTGAAAAGAAACTATATATAAAATTTTGCGAGATTGTTTAAAAAATAAAATAATTATGTTTTTATGAATTAGGAATGTTATAATATTATGAATTATAATTGATTAAATTAATTATGACTGCATGCACTTTTTATATTATTTTATTTTATAGGTAACATAACCATAACAACAGACATCTTTAATTAATTAACGAAATAATTTAAAGTGTGATGGAATTGACAGAGGATATCTCAAAGTATAGTGACTACACATTTTAGTGCTATCAATAATAATAATATGACGAACAATTACCGGAGATTTATTGTGAAGGATGGCACGGTTGACATCTGTCGGGCATGCCACCGTCCGGGAGAATCAATCCGACACATTATCTCCGGGTGTTCTCGTCTAGCTAACGAAGAGTACTTGCATAGACACAACCTTGTAGCCAGGATTATCCATCAGCAACTTGCTCTGAAATACGGCCTTGTGGAATCGGAAGTGCCATACTACAGGTATGTGCCCGACCCAGTTCTCGAAAATGGAAATATCACATTGTACTGGGATCGATCCATCATCACTGACAGGACTATTGTTGCCAATAAACCTGATATAGTGGTGGTGGATCGAGTAGAGCGGCGCACAATGATTATTGACATAACAGTCCCGCATGACGGGAACCTCGTGAAAGCCGAGAAAGACAAACAAATCAAGTATCTTGACTTGGCTCACGAGATTGTCGACATGTGGGATGTGGACTCAGCGATCATTGTGCCGATAGTCGTATCAGCCAATGGCTTAATTGCCAAGAGCCTCGACCAACACCTAAGGAAGCTCTCGTTGGGCAGCTGGATCAAGGGCTTGATTCAGAAAGCGGTACTCCTGGACACGGCTCGCATTGTCAGGAGGTTCCTCTCTCTGGAGCCCTGACCGCCGGTAGCTTGGACCCTGTTCCCGATACCGGTGGGCTACTATTTTTTATATTTTTAAATGTTCCTATATTTTTTATATTCTAATATTTAAAAATGTAATTTATAAGTATTTTAATGAAATAAAGGATAATAATAATATAATGCTATCTTGAAAGATCCATATCAAGGCGCTTAAACCATTTTGCCTCAAACTTAAAAATCTTACTTCAATATTAAAATCAGAATCACACAAACATCTCCGTTCATTAACCAGCTATTAAAGGACCCCTTTTTATTAAACCGTGAACATTCAAAGAGCAAAATCGCATATCTTTTGTGCTAATTTAACACCTCACATTAAGAGAAACTTGACACTCGAAGAGAGTTCGCGAAACTTTTCATGCGCCATAATGGCTTATTATAGTACAGCCAGTTTTATATTTCAATGCTTAATATTTTCAAAATTAACAATATAATTGGGCAGCGAGTCGAGTTTTGCGCACAATGCACGGTGCTTTTAGACATCTGGCGTTGAAAAAAGGGCGGATATACGAAACAGGGACTCAATAGAATCGTGTCCCAAAGACTCGGAATTTTATCCAACATCTTCCTTAAATCCATCCCCGAAAATAACAGACAAGCTACTCTATTAATACAGGGATTAAGTCGATAATTGCTCGCTGAACAGTGGCACTTAATTCTATTTGGCTTGTCACTGGTAGTTGCATCTGAACATCCCTTAGAAGACATTCGTTTTAATTTTTTGCACAGTAAATCGAAGGTTGTTTGTTATTCGATTTCATGGTCTATTTTTGCAGTGTTAGAGTTGGATTTTGTTTGTGTTGAGTCGAAGAATAAGTCGTCACCCTTTGTAGGAATTAGGTGTAGCGTATAATTAGCGATTTCGTGAAAATTGCTAGGTAAACGCAGCTCAATGTTAGGGCTGTGCGCGACACGGTCGTTACGCGAATTGTTAGAAAAATATATTATAACTTTCTGTTGACGAATACGTGAGTTATGATTTAACCTTTGGGTCCCAGTATAAGTATGACATATTATTATTTTTGTGCTGATCCGTCTGAAGGTCAAGGTTGACTGAGAGAATTACAGTTTTGACTTTCCTAGAAGGAGTTTCTTGCCGGCTATTTGCCGCAGGACCGTAGGATTGTTTGACCTTTCATAAGAGACCCAAGAAGGCCTGTGTTTGAACTAACCAATTGTGAACCCAGCATGTATCTTTTAAATAACTTTGATAATTTCGAGCATTACATATAACCTAGGATGAGACGGTACAGCGATAGGTACAGCTGTCACTATCATCATCATTTTATCAGCTTTTTCAAAATAGAATTACTAGTTTCAACGCGGGACAAAAAATATGATTCGCCCCACAAAGTTCACCCCACATTACATCTTGTTCGCCCCACGTTTTGTTCCTTATTCGCCTTGAGGACCGACATTTGCTGTTGGATTTTATAAAGAACTAGCTGCACCCGTGTAATGCCATGCCCTATGCGTTGTAATGCAGACGCAATTCGCGGGCGTCCTCAAAACACCCTACCAAAGTTTCATCAAAATCGGTCCAGCCCTTTCAGAGTCCATAGAGGACAAACAAACAAACATACAGTCAAACCTGGGTAAGTGAGAACTGGGTAAGCAAGAAAACTCTATAAATGAGAGTAATTGCCAGGTCCCGTCATTTAAACCGTCTAAAACCTCCATAAGTGAGAAACAAATACCTCTATAAGAGAAAGTCGTTTTACACTCATGGACCTCTATAATTAAGACGGCTACTTGCCTGTACCTCTATAAGCGACAGTCGAGCGTAATTTAACATCTGCTATTTATGACTCATTCTTAAATTTGTTGGAAACATCATTGTTTTTTTCCTCTCTGCCTTTCCCAACCAGCCTCAACCTTTATAAATGAGACAGGCCACTCCTGTACTTCTATAAGCGACAGTCGAGTGTAATTTAACATCTGCTATTAATGACTCATTCTTAAATTTCGTGGAAATAACATTGTTTTTTTTCCTCTCTACCTTTCCCAACCAGACTCAACCTCTATAATTGAGAAAGGCCGCTTCTGTACCTCTATAAGCTAGAAACTCGAGTTACCGAGAAACCTCCATAAGCGAAAAAGAGATTGTGGTCCCTTGAACTCTCACTTATCCGGGTTCGACTTTACATTGTTTTTTATTTATATAGATGACTAGCTGCGCCCCGCGGTTTCACCCGCATAAGTCTCGATCCAGTGCGAAAAAAAAAAAAGTATCCTATGTTCTTTTCCAGGGCATCATCTATATATGTGCCAAATTTCATCCAAATCCGTTCAGCCGTTTTAGCGTGAAGGCGTAACAAACAAACTTACTTTCGCATTTATAATATTAAGGATTACCTAAATAATTTTTGCCAGCCCTTACAAGAAGGCGAGGCAACAAACTAAACGTGTTAATGTCACGCCCAACAATTTTGTGACATTTAAGTATTTACAGAATAAAAAGTATGGCCTACATTGTACTCATGTTGAATATGACGGCAAAAATGTGACTTTTCATATTTATATCACGTTGAGAGCTGAAAAGTTAAAGTGTTGAGCTAGCTAACAATTCGAGCATTGTCATAACTTTGAAAAGCGTTTTGTCTAAAAATTCTGGATGAAAATTTATATGACATTTTTGTTATAAAATTGTTCTATTTGTCGTTAAATTAAAGCCATGTTAATGCGACCGAGCTCTGCTCTGGTGAAAATAGAGAATGCTCATTTAATAGTATAGGAAAGTTGATACTAATCCACGTATTTATGTAGGTACCTACTAATTCCATGCTGCCATATCATTATTCTAATGAAATTATTAATAAAATTATCTTTTTCTAAACTTTGGGCCACTGAGCTCTGTTCGGGTGAAAATACGGAGAAAACGTATTTTCCTAGATATAAGACCTAGCTAGATCAATTTTTCGCCCTCATAAATCCCTATATTGCAACTTTCATCGAAATCGTTAGAGCCGATTTCGAGAACATGAGTACAAACTTAAAAAATCATATATGTACAAATATTGCTCGTTTAATAGTATAGGATTCACTGCAGGACGTAGTTTATCTTTTCATTCGTACAACTCGAGATAATAGGGAGGATATTCCTATGATTATCACACTGAACACGCTGCTGGCTGTAACCTAACGCACAGTTATGATAGTGATTTGACCCAAAAACATTAATAATATTAAACCTTATTACCCATAATTTTCAGAAATCGTCACGCTAAAAAGTGTTAATACTTGCGACTGTCTTCTTCTAATTCAAAGAGAAAGAAAGAGAGAACGCCGGCAGAAAAAAACAAAAGAAAATAGTTAAAGTGATTACAGTGTCATGGGATAAAATTGTATACATCGGCCCGAGTAGAGAGAGAGAGAAAGTGTGAATTTGGTCAAAATAAAAATCTAAGATGGTGGCTCTGAAAATTTTCAAATTTTTCATCATGGGTATCGTTTTTATGGTTTTCGAAGGTGCTAAAGCCGATAGTGGGGTCAAAATGTTAATCAAAGATGGCGGCTGCAAAAAATTAGTTTACGTTATTTAAATTATACGTGAGAAAGAACTTCGTTCCTGATCGGGGTCCTCCGACCGCACAAGTTTTTTTAAAATTATAAATGAACTTGAGCTACAATTTGTCACAATCATTGTCCTTTTCCCAATTTATTTGTGGTCTTCGCAACATGTCCCTTTCTTCCACACTTCTCTATCAGTCGTCATCTCGGTAGGGGGGGACCCTTTCTACCCATATCATCTTCCACACAGTCCATCCATCGTGTCTTTGGCCTTCCCCTACTCTTATAGTCATCCATTATAGACAGATTTATAGACATTCATACTAAAAACTTTCCTCAAGATATTTTTCTTTGGGTTAGGAACAATTTGTATATAAACTTTCTATGCAGTTGTCCCACCGCCGGCGATTAACGAGTTGGCGAGCAACGAGTGTTTAGATCCGATAGTTTTGTCGCCGGGCTATCAGCGAGTGTCCGAGTGCGACGAGTGATTACTCGGACCATTCGCTCGGGGCGAAATTACCGCTGTTTGGTCTCTCGGCGTGAGTTCTGACCGCCAAACGAGCATCGCTGAGCAAGTATCGCTGAGCAAGTATTATCTTTGATAGCTCTTGTCGCTCAGCGACAAACTAGTGGAGCGAGTCCTCGCCGGCGGTGTGAACAGTCAGCGATCAACTATTAATATATGCATCTCTTTTGTTTACACGGAATGTATATCTATAGTACGTTTCTATAGCGAGAAAATAGCCAATAGTTAGTCGCTTCCTCGCCAATGGTGGGACTACTGGTAGTTCCTCTTGGTATTAAATAAAGTCTACCTGTAAATGTCAAAGGTGTCTTGCCCTTAAAGTGTTTAAATTGTTCAATGAAATGTATAAACATCTGTCACATCGGACATAATGTACAGACCACGGAACAGAAAAAACAGTGGAAGTGCAATGCAGCAAAATTACTATGAGAACCGTTGTCGCCAAACCCTCACAAATAAACTGATAATCATATAATGCACTACAAATAAGCCGATCGTTTGATTTGTCGTTTAAATTTTAGTCAAAACTAGCATAAGTCACAGATTCTACATTTGGAAAGAAACCTTAACTTTCTTTTTATAGGATTTATTTTGCGTTCGTGCAGAAAGTATCAACGACGTTTTGTAATCTAAAGTCAAATTAGATTCGATCGCCAAGTAAATTCTGCTACCCAACCATAGATGGCGGTATTCTCAGTTGTCGCAATTATAAACTTAATTGCGTTAGTCGTAAGGTTGACATTCGCGTCATAGGTCGTGTCTTCTGCTACTCGATCAAGGCAGCAACACATTGAATTTTCAATAACATTATCGATATCGATAGATACCCGATTTCATAATTCGAGAAAAAAAGACTTGTTTGGAGTTGAGTAAAACTGTAAGATGAATGACGTAGTATTATTTAAAAATAGAATCTTACATAATATATAAGATTTTAGTTTTAAATAATATTTTCTATATAATAAAAATCAATTGCTATTCGTTGTTCTCGCTAAAACTCAAAAACGGCTTGATTGACCGATTTATTTATTTATTAGGGACAAAAAAACAGTTACATGTTAAGGTTAAAAATTATGAGTCGTAACACAAATAGGTAAACATAACCCACACCATTGTCCACGAGTTAATAGATGAATAAATCAGGAACGGAAATGTACTTACAATATTATCTTATTATGTTTAACTGAATTTAAAAATTATTGATAGGTTAAGATTGTGGTGAAAGAGTATTTATAGTTATATGATTGTGGTGAAAGAGAGTTTTAAATTTTTTATTTGAAAGAGAGAAGACATCTATGTCCATGAAGTGCGTGTTATAGGTTTCAACAAGTTGACGAAGAGGCAAAGTCTTATTTTTAATTTTAACAAATGGTGTACGCGAACATTTATATATTTTTCGACTATTGCCTTTATCAAATCAGTGACGTGATTGGACGCAGGAAATTCGCCTATTTGATGGGAGGCAATATCATTAAATAAAACAGTTCCTATAAACTTTCGCATAATTAGAGTTATCGCCACTTCCTTTCGAAAAACCCCTATGTCAACGTTTTTTAAAAATGTTTCCGCCGTCTAACATATTTTGACAACATCTGGCGAAGGATACAACAATCCACCTTGATCTCTCGCAATTATTTACTATTACTATAACTTTTTATAAATAAAAAAATTGAAATTATGTACTAATTTAATTATGTATTATCCTTGAGGCGGGCGCCGGCAACCCGGTGTGGAAGCTTAATTCACTGATCTTACACACCAAAATGACTTGAAATTACCGGCTGAACAATGCAACGCGTCTCAAACATTATGTAAAAGTTTGATTACAATTTCGCTATATAGCATCTATGCAACCATATATTTCGTGTATGAATGTTAGGCGACATTATATCTGTATTGTAATGTTATACAACAAATATTAAATTAGGTACTTATTTTCTTTTATCGATAACTATCTATAACATCAATACCCCGACTTGACTACATCCCTAATTGAGTAGCGAAGAACTTTCGAGAACGAAATAGTGAATACATTCAATCCAATATAAACTTTATTTTAATCGCGTAAAGTTGATTTTAACTAAACGTTCTATTAAATTATTAGTAAATTGACAAAAACTAAGATTTTATTAGAAAATAAATAAAATCATATTTACTGATGGTACGAAACACCTCCATTTTTAAGATTATTTCTCCTACTATCATTTTTGCACTCCAAAACAGAACAATACGGCATATTTACGGAAAAATAAATTTGTCGCGAGACTAGCAACTCGACGCGTTGTTAGAACACGACTGAAGTAAAGTTGCGTAACAGCGCTTAATTGTGACACGCGTGCCACGCCTACTTTGCACTTCCACTGTTTTTTCTGTTCCGTGGTACAGACGAACCCGACACATTAAGGCCACGGTACCAACTGGTCAAGCAGCGAGATTCGACGGAAAAAATACCTTTTCATTCAGAAGGCCAGTATGTACAAAGTACCCATTGACAAATAATATGTGATTTATGTATTTTTTCTCATCTTTTTACTTTGTCAGCTTGACTTGGTATACTGATTTAAAGTACTCTGTGGTCCGCGAGGAAATAATGTATTAGCTACTTCTTCACCGCTCGTTTAAAAGGATCAAGGCGTTTAGAAAGAAGAGTGGGGCGCGTCTTCGTGCATGGCACTATCTACACCTACTGCAGTATCAAGACTCTTCTGAGGATAGGTCCATGTTTAAAAGCGGACGATTACATACGTGCTGATATATAAAAAGTCCTCCAGACCAAATTTCGGCAGCCAATCTCAACGGAGACCAGTCTTCGGCGCGGGAGATGTTATAGACACAGGTGCACTCTCTCTTCCTTCACTCTCATAGTCCGATGGGACGGCAATCCGACACGACCGGAGAGAGATCAGGCGCAGGACCACGTGCGCACCGAGGCACGGGGGTATCACACCGCCAACTTCCAAACTCCGAGCTGTTACTAAGAAATTCCACACTGATACATAGGACATAAACATCTACCTACACCATCTACACCTCTACCTAACCCTTCGGGTGTTACAGGCGTGATGTTATGTTTATGACTGTTCAATTAACCCTCTCTTTCATTTAACAGCCGAAAGGATGTAAGTCATTATAATATGTTTTTTCATCTAAATACCCTCTTTGTTATACCACTCAACAGTTCTCCCTACATATCACATAATTTGTGATACACAGCCCAAAACACTGCGTTATTAATACACTTCTTTGATCAGCCATCTTGTTATATTTTAGATGCATGTTTTCTATCCTAAATCAAAGGCAAGAGGTTAAAGGACTGCGTTGAAAATAAAATTATTATGTTTACATCTTCTTTTGAAGTATGCTCAGTATACAGCGTTTGTCAGAAATATGTGGTCATATTTATTAAGGCTTTGATACAGACCATCAAATTAATCGACCCAAATATATGGAACGACTGATAATTTTTTCACGATCACCTTGTTGGTCCCATAGACAAAATTGTTTGGTTTGATTTAATGGTATATGCCTACACATTTCTGATACACGCTGTATATGTATTGTGACGTTTTTATTATATAGTTTATTAAATTAAATGCGAAGTCAAAGTTCCCACATAAATGCAACTTGATACTTTTCAAATAAAAAAAGTTATAGACCATTAAGAAATTTAGAAGTGTCATAAAGATACGAATTTGCAATTGTAAAGATTTCGAGTCATAGTTCTGGCGTCTGTTTGTTTAAAATTTATTACAATTGTATGTAAATATATTCGTTTACAAATTACCACAAAAGGATCAAATAGAACACCTATAACTTCATGAATGAGAAGACAATAAACTTTGCTGAGCTCAGAGCGATGACATTTTGAATTATATTTGAATTTGATCAACGGTTTTCGAATACTTACAACAATACGTCCTGACTTTGCTCGAGTAATTTTTTTAATTAAAATACTGCTATTTCTTTGCGTGTGCTATGTAAAATATCTTTTTTGGCCTTTCAAACCTACTCTACCGTGCTAACGAAGAATACAACAACTCCATTTTTAGGGTTCCGTTGCCAAATGGCAAAAAACGGAACCCTTATAGATTCGTCATGTCTGTCTGTCTGTCTGTCCGTCCGTATGTCACAGCCACTTTTTTCCGAAACTATAAGAGCTACGCTGTTGAAACTTGGTAAGTAGATGTATTCTGTAAACCGCATTAAGATTTTTACATAAAAATAGAAAAAAAACAAATAATTTTGGAGTTCCCCATACTTAGAACTGAAACTCAAAAAATTTTTTTTCATCAATCCCATATGTGTGGGGTATCTATGGATAGGTCTTCAAAAATGATATTGAGGTTTCTAACATCATTTTTTTCTAAACTGAATAGTTTGCGTGAGAGACACTTCCAAAGTGGTAAAATGTGTGTCCCCCCCCCCTGTAACTTCTAAAATAAGAGAATGATAAAACTAACAAAAATATATGATGTACATTACCATGTAAACTTCCACCGAAAATTGGTTTGAACGAGATCTAACAAGTAGTTTTTTTTTAATACGTCATAAATCGTAAACCGCAATTTACCTTTCATTCAATGTTACTTGCTGCTACGTAACCCTTCATGGGCGAGTACGACTCGCGCTTGGCCGGTTTTTTATATTTTTGATTAATGAATTTTTTATGATGTTTTAGTTCCTATTGCATTCTTGCTTACTGAAAAAGCGAGTTCCTCAACGATTCATAAAAAGTTACTTCGAGAGAATTATTATTCTCAATTCGCTGATTCCGAATATCTTTATATATATAATTCTTCTGTGAGTGTGTATGTCACTGAACTTCTCTCAAACGACTGGACCGATTTTGATGAAATTTTTTGTGTGTGTTCAAGGGGATCTGGGAATGGTTTAGATTCACAATTTTGTCCGCTGGACAATGTTTAAAGACTTAAAGACGTGTAGACAGGACAACGTCTGTCGGGTCCGCTAGTACAATATATAACTCAAAATCGTCCAAAACCGAGTTATTGTATTCTTCGTTAGCGCGGCAGTACTACTTTCCTACAAAGAAAAAAAACATAAAATGTAGTTACAGTGCTAGCAACTTTAGGATATCGATATTACTCAGTAATTGGGTTAAATAGATCAAATGACAGTTATCATCATCAGCCTATAATGTTCCCACTGCTGGGACACAGGCCTCCTCTTTGTGAGAGGGAGTGGGCCGTAATCCACCACGCGGGCCCAGTGCGGGTTGGTAGATGTCACATGTCTTCGAATTTTCGGTTCTAGAACATGCCGGTTTCCTCACGATGTTTTCCTTCACCGTTTTGAGAGCAGTGGTGATGAAATAATTTACACAAAGTAAAGCGTCTGTCTGGATTCGAACCTACGACGTACAACTCGTAAGACGCGGCCGTTACCACTGGGCCACCACTGCTCACCGACAGTTATAATACCATTTAAAATTATTATGGTAATTCAGCCACTTTTCTTTGGGCTTGGAAAACTTCAACTTAGACTTTCTAAGATGAACATCATAATCAAATTGGACCAGTAACAGTAATATGAAAAGGACCAGCAGTATTACATACCTCCTACTTTATGGTTCATCAAACTTATTTTAAATGATATAAAAACAACAACACAGCAATTTATAATTATTTGACTGGCTTCCTCCAGCGGCTTTGCTCGCGTAATATCTTCATAAATTATAGCCTATGTTACTCAGTGATAACTAATAATATAGTATTCTACTGGTGATTTTTTTATTTTTTATTACAAACAAATATACAAATCTTTTCTCTTTTTAATATTAGTGTAGACTAAATATGATATTGTATTTCGTAAACATTTTTTTCTTTTTTTTATATAAACTCAGGTGTTTTCTTTGTCTTTCATATCATTGTTTGAAGAATCTATAAACTTTGAGCTCAGTTCTATTATTTTTTTGATATATCTAATATTTATTATAATAAGATATAGGATCAAGTAAATATCATTATCGGTGACACCCATTGTTTATTTTTCAAGAAAAGAATAGGTCAACGACTTTTAACTTGTAGACAATTTTTTTTTAATGTGTTATATTATATATTTTAAAAAGGTTTTTCCAATAAACTGCGAACAAAGGTGTTAACTAACTGTATTAACCAAATCACTGAACTTTATTAAAACTCTTTTAGAAATCAATTAAAGTTTTATCAAATTAATAATTAAACTAGAAGCAAACTGGTAATAAAAAGTAAAACCTTTCACTGAATCTGTTATAACATAAAATCAAACGATTAGTACTTCGGCAGTTAATTTCGATTTTAAATATTCTTAAAACTCGAATCACAACTATGTAAAACACATCAAATTCCGATAGAACATAAGAAATAAACATTTATGAAGTTCATAAAACTTATAGGAACAAAATACACACACGACCATTTATCTACATTTGGACCATAAAAATGAAATTCTATAATAACGTCAACGGCCATAAGACATAACACTCCGATGACGAACCTAAAAAAATGTACCGATTTCAAAAAAACAAATGAATTTTGTAAATTTCATCCCGAATGAAAAAATAACTTGGTATAAAACTTTTGTGACCCGACAAATGGTAAAAGATGGTAATAAAATGGTAACGGATGGTAATGGGATAGATAGTGGGCCGATTCGGCCCCCCACCGCTCGCTACGGGTTAATAGCACAACCCATCAACTCCATGTGTATCTCAGCGTGATAAAGTATTTGTTTATGAATAATTCCCCTAATGTTTATTGTAAAGTATTGCCTAAACTAGTAGTTACTAACGGAAAGTAATATTGATTAAAATTTTAAATGTATTGTCGATTTGTTTGGGAACCGTATAAATGTCGGATTTATGCTGATCTGTCGAAAAAATGTCGGATGCATCAGCTGTTTGTTTTTTTGGAGGGAATTGGATCTTGAACACGATCTTAAGCGAACGAGTATCGATTTCTTCTACGGCACCAAAAATGGGGATTACATAAATTGCTACGAACTTCTTTTTCATTTCGATTTGTAAACAAAATTATTCTGTTATATCGAAAACGAGAATATTTTCTACGACTTTACCATCTTATTCTTTGAAGAAAATCCCGTATTCAATATTTCAAGTACTACACAACCAAATACGGAATTTCCTAGTACCGGCAAGTGAGAAACCGATTTCGAAATACGAGTTCTAGCCTACCCAAAGTCGGGAAGATGGAATTTTGCACGCAACGACGGGTTAGACAGAAAACATGCATGACTGGTCTTAACAACCGGACACGGCGCTTGAGGGTTAGTTAAGGTTAGTTTCCATAATGCTAACGTTTAACCGAAATTGAGGTAATGGTAGGGTTTGCTCTTATTCTTTTTTTTTTGTAGAAATGAAGAAATGAATAGTTTTTTTTTGCGACTTACGTAAGGAAAGAATTTTTGGTGTTAAATAAATAGGTAAAGCGAGGTAAAATTATTTTTGTTTAAAAATCAAATTGTTCTAAAAATTGATGTTGGACCAACTAAACATTGAATACCTAACTTGGATTTAAATCTTCTGTTCTTAGTTTGCCTAAAATCCTTTCCATAATTAACTACTACGTCTGCCCTTTAACTTTCCATTAATAATTAGTGCTAATTATCTAATTAATGCTGTTGTAACTGATGAACAATAAATAAATTAGCAGTTCTATATCGTTCTGTCTGTGCGTGTTAAATGAAATGTACTAAAAATTAATTTTTCTTTGTTTGCAGGTAAGCAATTCAGTTTTATGGAATCATACGCTGCTCAAGGAGCAATTAATGTAAGTTTTATGGACGAGATAAAACTGGTAATTACTGGTTTTATTACTAGTGTGGATTTTAAAACATCGATTCATTGAAATTAAAAGAATTTAAACATTAAAAAGCACTAAAAAATCAGACGTAGGTAAAAATTATTTAATAGCTTTTATGTAGGTATTTACTTGACATTAATGTTATAATGTCATTTATTCATTTTCTTCCTAGTCAGTTACAATTTTTAAATATAAAAAAAAAAATTAAATAATGTGGTCCGTCGGTGTCGGGAGCAGGGTCTAAGCTACCGGTGGTTAGGGCTCCAGAGACAGGAACCTTCTCATGATGCGAGCCGTATCGAGGAGTACTGTCTTCTGAATCAGATTCATATTCATATTACTGTAAAAAAAAATTTTTTTTTTTGCAATTTTTATAGTGACACTGATATCCGCCTTAAGTTTAGTAAGAATATAGTCAGTTACATTTTTAAATATTTCTTAAAATAAAAGATATAAAAAAAAACATTAAAAAAAATGTGGTCCGTTGGTGTCGGGAGCAACCGGGGTAAGCTACCGGTGGTTAGGGCTCCAGAGACAGGAACCTCCTTACCGTGCGAGCCGTATCGAGGAGTACTATCTTCTGAATAAAAATTCACATTTATTTGATTGTAAAACAAATTAAATTTCTGCAATTTTTATAGTGACACTGATGTTCGCCTTAAGTTTAGTAATAATATATTAACTACGGCAGTTTTCATTAAGATTCCGAACACATCAACGTAAATTATTTTTGAGTCTAAAATAATCTGCCTATATCTATAAAGAAACAAGCGAAATTGTATGCAAATTAAATATCGCTGTTCGCACCTTCTTTGTAAGATAAAATTACAAATTGATATTCGCTAGACGCATTTAAATCTTCAAATTAAATAAAATCTTTAGAATTCTACGAAAAATTAGTAAGTATTGTCTATGAAAAACTGGTATTTAGTTAGTCAAGGTTTTGGTCAACAGGCAAATCTTCAACAGAAGTTAAAATATAAAATAATCACATGTTAATTACATAATAGTAGTCACGGAACAGAAAAAACAGTGGAAGTGCAATGCAGCAAAATTACTATGAGAACCGTTGTCGCCAAACCCTCACAAATAAACTGATAATCATATAATGCACTACAAATAAGCCGATCGTTTGATTTGTCGTTTAAATTTTAGTCAAAACTAGCATAAGTCACAGATTCTACATTTGGAAAGAAACCTTAACTTTCTTTTTATAGGATTTATTTTGCGTTCGTGCAGAAAGTATCAACGACGTTTTGTAATCTAAAGTCAAATTAGATTCGATCGCCAAGTAAATTCTGCTACCCAACCATAGATGGCGGTATTCTCAGTTGTCGCAATTATAAACTTAATTGCGTTAGTCGTAAGGTTGACATTCGCGTCATAGGTCGTGTCTTCTGCTACTCGATCAAGGCAGCAACACATTGAATTTTCAATAACATTATCGATATCGATAGATACCCGATTTCATAATTCGAGAAAAAAAGACTTGTTTGGAGTTGAGTAAAACTGTAAGATGAATGACGTAGTATTATTTAAAAATAGAATCTTACATAATATATAAGATTTTAGTTTTAAATAATATTTTCTATATAATAAAAATCAATTGCTATTCGTTGTTCTCGCTAAAACTCAAAAACGGCTTGATTGACCGATTTATTTATTTATTAGGGACAAAAAAACAGTTACATGTTAAGGTTAAAAATTATGAGTCGTAACACAAATAGGTAAACATAACCCACACCATTGTCCACGAGTTAATAGATGAATAAATCAGGAACGGAAATGTACTTACAATATTATCTTATTATGTTTAACTGAATTTAAAAATTATTGATAGGTTAAGATTGTGGTGAAAGAGTATTTATAGTTATATGATTGTGGTGAAAGAGAGTTTTAAATTTTTTATTTGAAAGAGAGAAGACATCTATGTCCATGAAGTGCGTGTTATAGGTTTCAACAAGTTGACGAAGAGGCAAAGTCTTATTTTTAATTTTAACAAATGGTGTACGCGAACATTTATATATTTTTCGACTATTGCCTTTATCAAATCAGTGACGTGATTGGACGCAGGAAATTCGCCTATTTGATGGGAGGCAATATCATTAAATAAAACAGTTCCTATAAACTTTCGCATAATTAGAGTTATCGCCACTTCCTTTCGAAAAACCCCTATGTCAACGTTTTTTAAAAATGTTTCCGCCGTCTAACATATTTTGACAACATCTGGCGAAGGATACAACAATCCACCTTGATCTCTCGCAATTATTTACTATTACTATAACTTTTTATAAATAAAAAAATTGAAATTATGTACTAATTTAATTATGTATTATCCTTGAGGCGGGCGCCGGCAACCCGGTGTGGAAGCTTAATTCACTGATCTTACACACCAAAATGACTTGAAATTACCGGCTGAACAATGCAACGCGTCTCAAACATTATGTAAAAGTTTGATTACAATTTCGCTATATAGCATCTATGCAACCATATATTTCGTGTATGAATGTTAGGCGACATTATATCTGTATTGTAATGTTATACAACAAATATTAAATTAGGTACTTATTTTCTTTTATCGATAACTATCTATAACATCAATACCCCGACTTGACTACATCCCTAATTGAGTAGCGAAGAACTTTCGAGAACGAAATAGTGAATACATTCAATCCAATATAAACTTTATTTTAATCGCGTAAAGTTGATTTTAACTAAACGTTCTATTAAATTATTAGTAAATTGACAAAAACTAAGATTTTATTAGAAAATAAATAAAATCATATTTACTGATGGTACGAAACACCTCCATTTTTAAGATTATTTCTCCTACTATCATTTTTGCACTCCAAAACAGAACAATACGGCATATTTACGGAAAAATAAATTTGTCGCGAGACTAGCAACTCGACGCGTTGTTAGAACACGACTGAAGTAAAGTTGCGTAACAGCGCTTAATTGTGACACGCGTGCCACGCCTACTTTGCACTTCCACTGTTTTTTCTGTTCCGTGATAGTAGTGGCCCAGTGGTAACGACCCCGACTTAAGACGCAGATATATGACAGTGACCTTGAATGGTTAGCTTGCGTGTTCTGTACTGAGCTCAAGCAACGCGTCGTACGTCCAGCCAGTAATAGGACTCGCCCATCAAGGAGCGCTATCCCAAATTAGACGCATTATTAATTTATTACACGTAAAACAAAAGGTATTTTAATAAAACAAGTATACTAAAAGATCAATAACTTAATTATCTTTAAAATGGTGAAGTTTTCAGAAAAATACGCTTGATAGAATTTGCGTCATTCACAGTTGTTTATCCGCGTTAGACATAACTTTACAAATTAATTTCACTATGTAATATAAACATAATCAAAAATATGCCTATATTAAAATATTAGGAAAATGCTCTAATTTGACATATTTTTTTTTCAAATCACTAATACTACTTGTTTAGACGTCATCTTCAGTATAAAATCATTAAAAGTCGGTTATCGTCCCCTTAAGAGTTGTAGGTCATGGGTTCGAGCCCAGGTAGGCGTTTTACTTTGTGTAAATAATTTCATCACCCGGATCACTCTCACGGTGAAGGAGAACATCGTGAGGAAACTGACATGTCCTAGAACCAAAAATTTGGACATGTGACATCTACCAACCCGCACTGGGCCAGCGTGGTAGATTATAGCCCACAGTGGGAACATTATAGGCTGATTATGCAATTCTAAAGTGGTGGCTCAAGTAAACTAGCTCTAAAAACAGCGAGCGACTTGTTATAGCTGATTAAAACGCAGGTATATGCCAGTGACCTTGAGTGGTTAGCTTGCGTGTTCTGTACTGAGCTCACGCAACGCGTCGTACGTCCAGCCAGTAATAGGACACGCCCATCAAGGAGCGCTGTCCCAAATTAGACGCATTTTTAATTTATTATACATAAAACAAAAGGTACTATGTATAATAAAACACGTATACTAAAAGATAAATAATTAAATTATCTTTAAAATGGTGGTTTCAGAAAAATACGCTTGACGGATTTTGCGTGATTCTCAGTATTTTATCCGCGTTAGACATAACTTTGAAAATTAATTTCACTATGTAATATAAACATAATCTAAAATATTCATATATTAAGTTCATATATGAATATTTTAGATGGCTTAATGGCAGACGTCAGGCAGGCCCAGACGGAGATGGCGGGATGAGCTGGACTCCTTTAAGAAAGATTGGTCCTTGGAAGCTCTGGACAGAGAGAGGTGGAAAGAGAGTAGGGAGGCCTTTGCGCAGCAGTGGGACAATAACGGCTAGAAAAAAAAGTTCATATAATCGTCAGTATAAAATCATTAAAAGTCGGTTATCGTCGCCTTAATTAAGAATTAGTTTACAAATCAGTACTCAGACTTATTAACAGCCTTCTGATAAATAGTTTAAACATTCTGTAGATGTAGGTGTGCACACCACACATCTTCACTCTCACATTAACCACATCTCTTGAACTACTGTGATTTCCTTTACTATGCTGTAGATTCTCGCACATTCCAAAATGTTCAATAAGGTTACGCTTTATTTTTTTGGGTGGGATTTTATCACTTCAGTTGCCTGTATTGCTAGGGGCCACGGTATCCCTTTCGGACTTTCCCGCAACCCCGGCACTAACGGACCCCTTCAGTTGTGCTGATATCTCGTTGAGGCGCGCGTGGAACACAACGCGCCGTCGACCCGGGCCTGGTCCGTATCAGACAGCGAGCTACCCATTGCTCACCGTCTGCAAGCCCGCGCCTACGGTGGCCGGGAATCGGCCTGAGATTCCCGATAGGTCACGCTCTAACCAATCACCACTGCCCTGCCGGCCACAGACTAACTACATCTACAAATAAGTCTATCAAACTTGTACTACTGCCTCTTTCTTTGCTACTGTGTCGAATCGTCGCATGTCTGTCGTTCCGAGAGGTTCAATAGTTCACACTTCGCCGCGTTCGGTCTATGCTGGTATGCTAGTACGCAGCATTCTGGTGGTTTCTGCCAAGTCTCGATTAGCTCGGCTTTGTTAAACTCCTGCTGAAGTATGTGGATGACATGTTTGTATCAGGAGTTTGGATATTCTGATATTCTATTGTTTTTTTTTTTTTGTGATTTTGTGCCAGTTTTGTTGTAAAAGCTGAATCGAGGTTGGTGAGACGGGAAGGCTGTATTTTGAAATGGATTTTGATATTTTTTGATTATCGAAGTGAAAACTTCTTTAGGCGCGTTGGGTATTTTTGAGATGAGAAAAAACAATTGAACTCGCGACACCGTTACCTCTTTTTTGTAAACGCGATTGTGCTCTTTATTTATGTTACGTTATGGATCAATGTTCTATGCAAGTATTTTTACTTTAAAGGTTTTGGAAGTATTTTTTTTAATTGTTCAAGTTTTCACTTCTATCGGCACTCCCGAAGTGCCACTGTTTTTTTTTGAAATTTTCTACTTCATCGTTGGGCCAGTGGTCGCAAGCGCTACTGCTGAGCATGAGGTCTTGGGTTCGATTCCCGGGTCGGGCAAAGTGTTCCGTTTCTATGGTTGTCATGCTACGTGTGCTGGAGGTCATAGGCCACTTTTTATCCTAATATTTAGGTATTATCAGGCGAAGTCGCGAGCAACTGCTAGTCTAAATAAACTATAATATTATAAGAAGAAAATATTAGATTTTTTGTATGTTTCTTTATAATGCTTTCACGCTAAAACGGCTGAACGGATTTGGATGAAATTTAGCACATGGATAGACTATGACCATGGAGCTCATGGCTAAATAATATCAGTCGCACGGGTCGATCCATCAGGTTAAGCTTCGCTTGCCGGGGTTGGTCCGTGGATGGGTGACCATCTTTACATACCGAGACTCTTCCGTGCTTCGGAAAGCACGTTAAGCCGTTGGTCCCGCCTGTCATTCGTGGATCTTTGACAGTCGTTACGGGTCCTCAGAAACCCGAAAGTCTGACAACCAGTCTTACCAAGGGGTATTAACCAGTTACTGGGTTGTGGAGGTCAGATAGACAGTCGCTCCATGTAAAATACTGGTATTCAGTTGCATCCGGTTAGACTGGAAGCCGACCCCAACATAGTTGGGAAAAGGCTAGGCAGATTGATCGTAGACCATGTCCTGGGTTAGGTTAAGGATATTTTTATCCCGATATTCCCACGAGATCGAGACTTATACGGGTGAAACCGTGGGGCGCAGCTATTTGCTAATATAAACAGATGAGCACTTTCTTTACGATCCTATCAACATAAAAATTAAGTTCGTATATTAAGAATGTTTGTTTTCAAGGGTTTTGCCAAAACAAGGCAATAAATGTCGCTGTTAATTTAGTTTTCAATGGACGGTAGAAGGTTTTTCTTTTAGCTTTTTTGGCCAATAATAGATATTACGGACCTTGGTCTTATCGGCTAATAGATCTAATTGCTCATAAAGACGAATAGGTTTAGATATTTTATAAAATAGAAAAGTGCTGGCTGGCTATAAATTGGCTAGCATCCTTCTAAGAATCTAGGAGGTAAATGCTTTCCTATTTAAATCTTTTACTACAGCACGCTCAGTATGACTACAATAGAAACGGATTTTGTCGACGGAAGAATAGACAAAATGACAGATAAACAATCATAATCTGTCATTTTGTCTATTCTTCCGTCGACAAAATCCGTAGAAAACCCGTTTCTATGGTTGTCATGATACGCGTGCTGGTAGATAACATGTATCTGCACCCTAGTTGCGTAACAGACTTTTTTTTTTTGCGTGGAAAATTATCAAATAACTTCTCCCGCTCTGGGCGGAGCGGGAGGGCGTGTCAGACTCTTACTGTCTAAAACCCACCCGTGTTCCTTCGGTTGCCCTGTTGCCGGGGGCCACGATGTCCCTATCGGTTTTCTTCGAACCCCCGGCAGGCATTGGCCCTAGCGGACCCCGTCGATTCTGCTGACATCTCTTTGAGGCGCGCGTGGAACACAACGCGCCGTCGACCCGGGCTTGGTCCTTATCGGACGGCGAGCTCTCAATACATGTTGTTGAACTATCAAAATGAAAGGGATTGCCATTGTAAGTGTGTTACGTAATTACCTCGCAAGGTAACTTATTCTAAAAGCTGAAGTAATGGTATTTTGTAACCTTAATTTGGAGTGTAAAAATAGTTATGAGACATTTAAATAAAAACCGTTTAAAAAAGTTTTGTTGTAGCAAAAAAATGCATTATTTTATTTTACATAACTATTTTATATTATAGTCAATTATATAATTACTATCTATCTTCCTCACCCACGTATAGATATCCTCACAAAGGATCCCAATTGTCACAACATATCAATCTTCGGCCGAGTGTGAATTAATCTTGTAAGTGCGTGGCATCCGTTACAAAAAGCTGGTCGATCGCTGAGTGGCTGACAATGAGGAACGAGGTCGCCGGATCGATCACCTGGACCTAAGGATTGTTTGCGCAGGAAAAAACTAAGTTGCTATGTGGGAATTTGATCTTATTTTTAGGTGGAGGAGCTCGGGGCTAAGTAATAACAGCCGCACGGTTCGATTCATCAGGTTAAGCTACGCTTGCCGCGGTTGGCCCGTGGATGGGTGACCATCTTTACCATCTTTACATACCGAGACTCCTCCGTGCCTCGGAAAGTACGTTAAGCCGTTGGTCTCGACTGTCATTTGTAGATCTTTGACAGTCGTTACGGGTCGTCAAAGCCCGAAAGTCTGACAACCAGTCTTACCTAGTTACTGGGTTGTGGACGTCAGATAGGCATTCGCTCCATGTAAAATACTGGTATTCAGCTGCATCCGGTTAGACTGGAAGCTGACCCCAATATAGTTGGGAAAAGGCTCGGCAGATTGAGTTGTAGGTGAACCATAGATTATAGTCATTAGCCCCCGACGGAAAAAGAGGGGTGTTATAAGTTTAACGTGTGTGTTTCTGTGTGTCTGTCTGCGCCATCGTAGCTCCCAAACGGCTTAACCGATTGTGTTTTAGTGTTTTTTTTTTGAAAGGTGACTTGATCGAAAGTGTTCTTAGCTATGATTCAGGAAAATCGGTTCAGCCATTTCAAGAGAATCAGCTTTTTTCTAGTTGATGAATGGATGTGAGCATCTTCCACAGGTCTGGTCGATTTAAAATTTGGTATTCTGTTACTTAAATGATATTAGAAGAATATAGTATTCTTAAACTGATGCTGCAGCATCACCTGGAATTTGCAGGATACCCAACTCCCTTACCAACTTACAGCACAGGTATCGTGTTTGGGCTCATTGGAATGGTCTCAATGAATAGGTTATAGAAAGATGGTGAACAGGGGTCTGGTGATGGAGTAGGAAAGAGAAATGAGAAAATGTTTGTGTCGGGTGTTTTTAAAAATTTTAATTGCTTGTTTTAGGGCATCGATTCTATATAGCCCCCGATTCATCAAGAGATAAATTACTTTAAGGCGTTTTTTTTTTCAATGTTTCTGTCGCTACACTCACTACAAATCGCCTTTATGTGATAGCATATGGACTCCTCAAAACGACTTTTGTTTGAGAATTCTGCCGTAGGAGACGCAAAATGAATACTATCATGAAGTTGGTGTTGATAAATGTACTATTTTTTGGTAACCAAAACCATAATACACAATATGCGACTGATATATCGAAATTCAAAACGCATCTAAAATCCGATTTCAGTCACAAATCGTATCGTATCGATAATCCGAACTAGACAAACCGATTTCACAAAACCACGGCAAGAGTAGATTTGCATAAGCAAGTATTTGTTTATGTTTGGATAGTTTTGATCGATGCACTTACAACCGAATAATAAAATAGGGACGATCGAAACTGCGAGCCGGAGTCGCTCCTGACATCGATTTCTAGAAACGGATTTTGAAATCGAATATTTAACCGTTTTCGTAAAAACCCAAAAACGCCTTTGTCTAGTACACACGGCTACACATGAAGCTATACATTTCCAGTATAAACTGACCTCACATTGTACGGAAATCCTTTACAATGCTAGATCAGCATAAACTGGAAATACTGTCGTTCTGCCTAAATGTCCTTGAAATCGACACAAGTTTTTTTGCTTTTTCAAGCTGGTCTTACACATGGTGTCCATTTTTTATGCACTTTTTTATAATGGCGGAGGTGTCCCTTAAGTCCCATGTAAGTAATAGGGGGCGAGCCTATGGGGGACACACACCTCTGCCCATCCCTTCGGGGAAACAAGGCGTGATGTTATGTTATGTTTTTTATAATTTCCCCTTTGGCTTGCGTTTGACCTCTATCTCACTTGATGTTAAGCGATCAAAGATAGTGATTACCTAGAAGGAACTTTGTCACTCTTGTCCTGGTGACACTCTATCAGATACCCCGTATTTTTTTACATTTTTACACCCCGGATTTTTGCCCAGTTGGTGGCAATAGGCTCGCCCCCTAATACATGGGACTTAACTGGCGAAATGTGGGCGTAGTTTTAGGTACACCTCTGACTAACCCTTTAGAGAAATACAGTCGTGATTTTATGTTATGTAGGTCGGATGACCACGACTAAGAGCCTATGCACACCACGTTTTTTAAACGCGCCGTCGACGCGCGTTTGTAGCGATACAGACGCGATACGCACGCGAGTCAGACGCAGCCTGTAGACCTTCTGTAGGATAAAAGCGCGCCGTCGACGCGCGTTTCTAAAACGCGCGTCGACGGCGCGTTTAAAAAACGTAGTGTGCACAGGCCCTAAGACTGTTTACATCGAACAAGGGGCCTAAGTCTAAAAATTTACATACGTTGCAATGATCTCGCCAAAGTGAGTTTTGACAGATTTTGTGTGGCAAATCTGTCAAAACCTTCATTATAGGGATGATGCCAGGGTAAAAAAAAAGAAATTCTATTAAGTCCGTTAGTCAGATAATAAAAAAATATTAAACAAAAAATGACTTAGATAAAATGCATTCAAGTTGGGGAGTGGGAGTCGCATCGTCACAACTAAGTATAAAATCTACGTACTTGTGACGTCATGCCACATTTTAACTCAATGTATCGCCGTAATCTTTTGATTACTTATTTAAAAAAAAAAAATACGTGTCCAATATTTTTTAATGATCAACAACGTAAAGGACAATTTTTTTTTGTCATTATTCTTATTAAAATGTCAGTATTGCAATATTTGTAAATTAGTAAAAGGCAAAAGGACTATGTAAGGATCGTAGCAGGTGGCGTTCTGTAGTTTCTGCCTACCCCCATGGGAAGAAGGCGTGAGTTTATGTATGTATGTATGTATGTAGTAGACTTGGCCCCTGGTTCTAAAAAAATTTAACCTTTAACGCTTCGTCACGATTTTCCATGTAAAACCTTGAATTATTTCAATCACATTTTCTCACAAACTGTCCCAATTCACAAAGTTGTAATCAAGAGATCGCCAGTGACCGAATGACGAAACCAATTGCATTCACTTACAAATGCCATGCTAGAGCAGTGAAGAGCAAAATAGTTCGTTGAAAATAAATGAAACGGTATTTTTCAACTGTATCGTTCATTTTTAGGGTTCCGTAAATAAGTTTATTTATTTCTTTAAACATGGTGTACAGACGCCAGCACATCAAGCTACCCGAAACTGTCAAATTTTCCCAATCAACTTTGAACCTTAAACTTCAGCGATAAAGTTGAAAATCTATTAAATAAATTTGACAGATTGTAGTAGCCTGATGTGCTGGCGTCTGTACATACATTGCATGCAAGATATTAAATACAGAAATGTTCTATCATGTTCAGCCGCGTATCGTGGCATACAAATTGGTAAGAAGTGATGGTGCACAAACCGCGACAATAATTATCAAAATTACTTATTAAATCATAATTAAATATTATACGTTATTATTAAATGTCCGTTCTTATTATTAATTAAGTCATTGCAAATTTTAATTCCATCAATAATAAAAACAATACGTTATCCGTACCCGAAAGGTGCCAAACGGAACCCTATTACTAAGCCTCCGCTCTCCGTTCGTCCGTCTGTCTGTCAGCGGGCTGTATCTAATGAACCGTAATATATAGGCAGTTGAAATGTTCACTGATTATGTATTTCTATTGCCGCTATAACAACAAATAATAAAAATCAAATATAAGTTAATAATTAAAGTCTCCATACGAGAAACGTTATTTTCGGCGTTTTTTTGCTCAATCTTAATACGGTACAGAACCCTGCTTGTGCGAGTTCGACATGCACTTGGCTGGTTTTTAGTTATGAAAAGCTATCTTTTCAATTATGTCTGGTATGCTTTTGTTTTTTATTGCAGCAATATTTTTTGCAGTTTTTTTGGACTATTGCAGAATTCCGTTTCGCTTTGAAATATTTGGTCTTTTTAGCAACTGTAATGGGCAAGCTCTTATTGCACAAAAATGTTTTTTAAAAGTCGACTGAAAGGAGACTAATTAATATGCCCATTTTTTCATCAAAGCTTAATTTTTTTTCCTCTAACATCGTACAAAACACCCTCTATCTTTGATACGTCAAAAATAGTTCTACAGAAAATCACCCCTGACATACGAACATTCACCAAAGCAAGTCTACATATCCAGCTTTACTTTTACCACGGATCTCTAAAAAGAAAACGGTACTAGAGTAGCCAATTTTCTATACAAATTGGTGCGATGTTGTCATCGCACGCGCACCGCATAGGTACACACGGGTGCACAAGTAGGTCTGATATGTTGTGACACTTGCGTTCACTGCACGCGTGCACTTGCCTAGATACGTCACATGACGTCATCTTAAGATAACATGCGTGATTAATGAAGTGGATTATTGTCTTAGTTGTGCGTGTTAGGGATTGTCAGTAGCGGTTTCGAAGTGGAACTGTGCTTGCGATGTTGTAGTAGGTCATGACATTTCTAGGAGACGTATATCTGCGTTGTTATTTTAATTCTTTGTTTGATTGGTACAGTTGACTGCACTTAGGTAGTTACTCTTTGGCTTTGAGCAGGTCTGACGTTTGACATTGACTTGCGGCCTACTGTACCTATTTTTCATAAAGAAAGACATGGTTGTTTTTTTTTTCGTAGGGTATCTCGTAGCTAACCTCTGAGGTCATGACTACTTAAGCTTAGCTACTACACTTAAAGCCTTCAGCTAGGGGGGGACGTGGTTGAAGTAAAATGCGCTATTTATAAATAGGAAAATTCAATACCGTACACGCGGTTATAGCAAGCCTATGTGGTTTTAATATAAGTAAAATAGTACATACTTAATGAGGTAGCTTGGCAGATCTGACCACTGAAAAGCAAAATTAACTATCAAGTTCAGTTCTGTTGTTTTCAACTAAGCAAGCTTCACTACATAGTATAAAACAAAGTCGCTTTCTCTGTCCCTATATCCCTATGTATGCTTAAATCTTTAAAACTACGCAACGGATTTTGATGCGGTTTTTTTTAATAGATAGAGTGATTGAAGAGGAAGGTTTATGTGTATAATAACCCGGTTTATACCCGTGGGAAGCCGGGGCGGGTCGCTAGTAAAAAATACAATAGACATGGATATATTTACTAACCTGTTCCGTTTAACTATTTCTAAAGAGCCATAAAAAACCCTGAAAGAAATCGACACGTGTTTCACCTCTCAACGAGGCATCCTCAGGATGACGATTGACTTGTCGCGAACCCGAACACGGCGTGTTGCCACGCCGAGCGCTGAACGCAGAGTTTCTGCGTTCACGTGTCGATTTCTTTCAGGGTTTTTTATGGCTCTTTAGAAACGGCTAAGCGGAACAGGTTACTAAATATATCCACGTCTATTGTATTTTATAATGGATTTCCGCAAGGTCACGCCTGAATTAAATAAGCTTATTTTTCAAGAAATTAACAGTAGAATTGTCCATTGATACATCATCTCATTTTCTTTTAAATCCACAATATTTAACAAAACAACAACACAACGTCGTTGTAATCACTTTAACCCTACAAACACTACTTCAACACAGGTATATAGAACTTAACCGCCCGTCTGCCGCCACAGACGGCCGCGAAGACTGTCAAGTGCGATCCCGTAACCCTATCCCGAAGCCGTAGGGGACAGGTGCTAGCCCAACTCACGGATGACAGGTCCGTTAACCCTTTCGCGACAATGACATGTCATTTTGCACATGCTAGGGTAGAGTTTGTCGTGTTTTATTAATTTGGATGGCGTAGTTATTTCTTGTTTTAGTTGTATTTTAATTAATTAGATTTATTTATTTATTTGAGCAATGATAGCCTAGAGGTGTGACCGACGGACTGCCAAGTCATAGGTCTCGAGTCCGAACTCAACCTCTGAATTTTCGGATTCATGTGCGTATTGTATAATTGGACGTAGATTAGCAGAAAGGACTCAACCCACACTATGATCAAAAATGAAAAACGTCCTAAAGGAACCAACCTTTAGGTCCTTTTTAATTTTTGACCATAGTGTGGGTTGAGTCCTTTCTACTAATCTACGTCCAATTATCACTTGCTTCAAAAACGGTGAAGGAAAACTTCGTGAGGAAACCGGCATGCCTGAGAGATATTTCTCGACGGCATGTGAAGTCAAGTCAGAGGCCCATGGGCGGCTTTAAAACTCTGACACCAGGTTAGTCACTAACCTCACGAAAAGAAGGAGATTTATTTATTGATCTATCTACAATCGTTACACTGTTCAACCAATAAACAAGCCAACATACAAGCCAAGTCCTATACTATTAAACGAGCAATATTTTTATATATATGTACTTATATATTTGTTTCTACATATATATATTTGTATCTAGTCATGAAAGTTGCAATATAGGGGTTTACGGGCGCAAAAAATCGATCTAGCTAAGTCTCATATCTGGGAAAAATTGTTTTCTCCGTATTTTCACCTGAGCAGAGCTCAGTCGCATAAGGTTTAGAACAAGATCATGACAGCATGGAATTAGTAAGTTCCTACTATCATGGCAGTATGGAATTAGTAGGTACTATCCTGTACTATTAAATGAGCATTCTCTATTTTCACCAGAGCAGAGCTCGGTCGACCAGGTACTTACAACAATAAGTGATAGATGCAGCAAGCATGAAGTAGACAAGTGCTGATCAAACTATCAGTTGAACTCAGAATAAATATGTTAACTTTGTGAGTGACATTTTCGGTTGTTAGTTAATATAACACGTTAAGCCGTTGATTCCGGCTGTCATTCGTATATCTTTGATAGTCGTTACGGGTAGTCAGAAGCCCAAAAGTCTGACAGCCAGTCTTACTAAGGAAAAAAAAAGAAGAAACAAAATACGTTTATTTGCGGTAAACATGATGCAAAGAAAGATAAAAAAACACGTAAATTAAAAATTGGGGCAAAATATGCGTCACATCCACGCAAAACGGCCATCGCTCAGCATAATGCTGCGACCCCATGCGAGACAGAGCCCTAGCGCCGGTTTTTAGCGACAACCAGCGCTGACGTGATGACGTCAACCGGTGCAGCATATAGTGAAATAACAAATCAAAAATTAAATAAATACAATACTTAGTCCTAAATGGTTATACAAACTACAATATTTAAAATGGCAACATTTTATTCCGTCGGTGACTCACGCGCTGCAGACTTATTGCAATCAGGGTTATCGTGTTGTTTACCCAGTAACTGGGTTATGGAGGTCAGATAGGCAGTCGCTCCATGTAAAGTACTGGAATTTAGCTGCTTCCGGTTTGACTGGAAGCCGACCCCAACTTAGTTGGGAAAAGGCTAGGCAGATGATGATGAGTCTATAAGCAAGTTTAAAGTGAATAAATACAACATATTTATTGTCCAAAAAAACCGGCCAAGTGCGTGTCGGACCACGCACAATGAAGGGTTCCGTAGTTGGGATGAATTTATCCCAAAAACAAACTTAACGTAGTTGAAAAATATGTTCTCCCATACGGAATGTATTGGAAAACTGTGATAGTTTTCCTTTTAATTTCGTTATATAAACTACTGCTGTGATTTTTTTCATACATACAAAACCAACCATTTAGCTAGCGAGGGGGGGGGGACACTTGACTCTAACAAAAATGAGCTCTTTAAAGCTTAATCTTTCGCAAACGGATCCCTGTATCCAAAAATGGTTCTCACAAACTCGCAATGTTTTTAAAGGACCTTAACAATGATACCCAACACCAAGAATTAAAAAAAAAAAACACCACTAAACGTGTATGAGAGGTACCCTAAAAAAATGTTTTTCATAATTTTGTTTTACCACTTTGTCGGCGTAATTAATATTTATACCTATGTCAAATTACAGCTTTCTAGTACTAAGGGTCTCGGAGCTAGATCGCGGACAGACAGACAGACGGACATGACGAAACTATAAGGGTTCTTTGTTTACTACGGAACTCTAAAAACGTTACAGATACAGCAAGTAGGTACAATAAAATATTTTGTTGTAAAGTAGTTCGAACAAGGTTGGGTTATGCAAAATTCACACAGTAAAATACAATGAGAAACGACGTCTTTCCTGCTACACATTTCTGCAAAACTTTATCGTTTCAAGAAATAAATCATTTCAGAAAAACAACAGCACGACAAAGTAGTTACACATTGACATTCAGATCCGCCTGACGCAGTTCCTCACCGGACACGGCTGCTTCGGGAGGTTCCTGTTCAGGATAAGGCGGGAGGAAATACCCGGGTGTCACCATTGTGTGGATCGGCTTGAGGACACGGTGGAGCATACGGTGGAGGTCTGCCCGGCTTGGGCGGAGCAACGCCGTGTCCTCGTAGAGGCGATCGGCGGCGGTGATCTCTCGCGTCCGCCATGGTACGGAGCGAGAGGAAATGGCAGGCCGTCACCTCCTTCTGCGAAGCGGTAATGCTCGCGAAGGAGGAGGCGGAACGCGTGAGGGAGAGGCAAGACCAAGCCCGGGTCGACGGCGCGTTGTGTTCCACGCGCGCCTCAAAGCGATGTCAGCAGAATTGACGGGGTTCGCTAGGGCCAAAGCTTGCAAAAAAAAAAGGCACCCAAGACCCAAGGCACGCCTCTGACTTTTAGGATTCATGTGCGTATTGTATAATTATCACTTGCTTCAAAAACGGTGAAGGAAAACATCGTAAGGAAACATGCCTGAGAGATATTTCTCGGCGGCATGTGAAGTCAAGTCAGAGGCCCATGGGCGGCTTTAAAATTCTGACACCAGGTTACCACTAACCACACAAAAAGAAGAAGATTCAGATCTTATCTCAGCATGCATGATGTAGGTAAGTGCTAATCAAACTCTGCATAACCTAAAATGTTCCCACTGCTGGGACACAGGCCTCTTTTCTTCGAGAGGGAGTGGTCTGTTATCTACCACGCGGGCTCAGTGCGGGTTGGTAGATGTCACGTCTTCGAATTTTTGGTTCTAGGACATGCCGGTTACCCCACGATATTTTCCTTTATCGTTTTGAAAGCAGTGGTGATGAAATTATTAACACAAAATACCAGGGATGGGCCGAAATTCGGTTCACATTCGGTTCAACCGAATTTCGGCAGCTTGAACCGAACTTCGGCATTCGGTTCAGATTTTTTTGTGATTCGGCACAAGAAAAATAATATCTACTTGCACTATTTTGACTGAAATTTAATAGAATTAGAATAGCATTACTGTAAAATAA
This sequence comes from Agrochola lychnidis, assembly GCA_963680765.1. NCBI lineage: Eukaryota > Metazoa > Arthropoda > Insecta > Lepidoptera > Noctuidae > Agrochola > Agrochola lychnidis. The sequence goes on along the minus strand of OY796873.1, from coordinate 13,171,463 downwards.
AATTATGTCTTTTACTCACTCATGGTATTTTGCCATTTTAGTCAGAAACATTGTAAATGTAAATCTTATCAGTTCTTCTTCTTATTATTAGTCTTAAAAATCTATTCTTTTTATCAGGCCACACGGTGGAAGCGTGGTGTGCGGGCAGGGTACATCTAGCAATAATTGAAGTAAATACGTAAACAAGTCACGACGTTTCGCTCTCTAGAAAGCGCGTGAAATTGAACCGAAGTTCGGCCGAACTTTTAATTTTAACCAAATGTTCGGCCGAAGTTCGGATTCGGTTCAAACCACATTCGGCCCTACAAAGTACACAAAATACAACTCGTAAGGCGGGGCCGTTACCACTGGGCCACCATTGCTCACTGCTGTCTTTAACGAACACCTTATAAATACACAAAGATAAAAAAAGCTTCTAATATATAAAATAAAAACTCTTTACACTATTTCCAAATCACCCAAACCCAATTCGAATACGTGTATAGATGTGTCAAATTCGACATAAAAAAAACTTCCATTACCAGCTTTAATCTGAAATCAAAGTGTATCACAAAAACTTGCTTATTTCACGGTTCTGTGGCCTAAATCAACACGTTTGTGGGTAAGGCCGTGTTGGGTTACAAAAAGTATCGGTGTAAGCTCGGATTATGGTAGTTCATCGGGAGAAAACGGTTTATTAAGTGCCAAGTGTGTTTTGTTTGCGAGTTATTCGTGTAGATTTCTGATTTTCTTGTATTGGTAGGAATTTCTACTATATTACTACTATTACCACTATTACTACTATTACCATTATTACTACTATAATCACGGGTTGATCGATTGTTAAGCTACGTTTGCCGAGGTTAGTCTGGGGATGGGTGACCATCCATTACATATCGAGACCCCTCCGTGCCTCGAAAGGTACATTAAGGGGACGATAACTGACTTTTAATGATTTTATACTGAAGATGACGTCTAAACGAGTAGTGTTAGTGATTTGGAAAAAATATATGTTAAATTAAAGCATTTTTTTAATATTTTAATATAGGCATATTTTTGATTATGTTTATATTACATAGTGAAATTAATTTGTAAAGTTATATATAACGCGGAAAAAAAACTGAGAATGACGTAAAATCTATCAAGCGTATTTGTCTGAAAACTTCATCATTTTAAAGATAATTAAATTATTGATCGTTTAGTATACGTGTTTTATTAAAATACTTTTTGTTTTACGTGTAATAAATTAATAATGCGTCTAATTTGGGTCAGCGCTCCTTGATGGGCAAGTCCTATTACTGGCTGAACGTACGACGCGTTGCGTGAGCTCAGTATAGAACACGCAAGCTAACCATTCAACGTCACTGTCATATATCTGCGTCTTAAGCCTATGGTCCCGGCTGTCATTCATAGATCTTTGACAGTCGTTACGGGTAAGTCAGAAGACCGAAAGTCTGACGACCAGTCTTACCAAGGGTACAGATAGTGCCATCCACGAAGACGTGCCCCACTGTTCTTCCTAATCGCTTTCAGGTACAAGTCTACAACATGACGCTAGTGTTTTAGTTTTGTAGTTGTGTCGTAACGCGGGATATGCCAATCAAACGAATATGTTCAGGACTAAGTCAAATCACAACGAGTTTTGACTGGCTATCACTGCGTCAAAAGGCATCACGACACGACACAACACTGTAATATAAATCCGACAAAGTCAAAGTCAAATAATTTATTTAAATTACGCACTTTTGAATGTCAAAATTTACAAAAAATAGAATTGATTCTAGTCGCCCCTTCCAAAAAGTAGTTTTCGTACGGAGAAGACTGGGCAAGAAACTCCACCGTTACTCTTTTAAAATGTTTTACAATATTTTGTATACATTAATTATATAATATGTGAAGACGATTCACGTGGAATAATATTACCATACCACAATAGGTAAACATAATTAAAAATGAAGTAATGACAGAAAAAATAATTATGGAATGGCTTAAAACAATTTCATATTCATACACGAAAATTCACAGCATGTATATTGTCTACTAGTATACATGTGTTCAGGTTTCAGTTAGTTAACACTACAATTACAAAATTAAACGCGACACAACCAAGACTTAGGCATAACCCTCTAAATGCTAAGCTGGTTATTTCGACCCCCTGAGACCTAAACTAAACTGACGTCGCCCAGAATTACGTTATTACGGTCAAAGCCTGGTTTGGTTTAATTAATTTAAACTAGAGTTGAGCATCGAACCCCGACACCTATAGACGGATATAATTCAGCACGTCGCTTCGGCTGTCGGTTTTGTGTTACTATAATTAGGTAATTATGAAGTGAAGGTCTTGTTTACATTTTCGGTAAGAATTTTTTTGAAGTAGTCTAGGATATTTTTGTTGATAAAGGGAGGTAGAACACTTGAGATTTTGTAAAATGAACTTCTAAAAAACTTAACGATTTTTTTGCGGAAAATATCCAATGTCTTGATGTCAAACTGGAAAGTATTAAAATCAGTTCGACGGTTGAAAGGCTAATTGATCTAAGCGACATTTTGTAAAACTTGCAGGAGGATGGATTGGTTGTTTTTTTTTAATCATAATAAGATCTTATTATGATTGATTGATTTAAGTATATAAAAGTATCAAATAGTTGATTTTTTTAAATAGTTTTATAGTTTTACAAAATGTCGCTTAGATCAATTAGCCTTTCAACCGTCGAGTTCCTATTGAGCGTCAACATGGAAAAAAGTACAAAAGTACATAAAGCTAGTAGAGGAAGGGGCTAATTTCATTGAAAGGTAGGTATTTAAGAAATAGAGAAAGAAAATAAATTTATCTAATTTTTCTATTCATATACATTTTTTTTAAATTTAGCGACATAATAAGGTGGACGATTTTTGGTTTTGATTAGTTTGGCAATATGGAAATAAATATTAAATTTCTATACAGTAATATTGCCAAATTAATCAAAACAGCGAAATATTTGACAGCTATTTGCGACGTTGCCCACTTTCTCTATAAACGTTCTTAAAACCCACCTACATCTTCCCAATTTTCTATTCAGAACAGTTTTTATGAGGTCTTAAGCCTTCTTAATACTGACCTATTTCAGACCTTCTTTACACAACCTCCAAAAATCCTCCACCTTATTATGTCCCTGACACTTTCAACGACATAATATTTAAAATGTAAATAAGTTCTCTCCCCCTAACCCCAAAGGACTTATTAAGTTGTAAATAGACAAATATTTTTAAAACTTCGACATCTTTGCCAAGTTTTGAGCAAAAAAATCGGATATTCAGTTCTGAAAACAAACCTTTTTGCTGACGGCAAAAAAATCTGTCGTCGGCCTCATAAATTCATATCCTGACACCAAAAATGTGTTCGTGATATGTACAGGCTGATGTTTTAAGTCTTGTTTAGCTATTGTTCTGCAATAAGGTCTAATTTTGTTTGTATGATTAGGGTTTGAACCAGAAGTTGATGTGCTATTGATTTGTTTGTTTTTAAGAGATTAAATAATGAATTCGTCTACGGTTTAATTCCAGTAAACGTTCTAGCAGTCAATTAGAGTTTCTAGACTGATAATCAGGTATGTGGTTGATGATGAATTGACATGTACACTGCCAATCATTTTATAACACTGTTATCATTATCAGGTAAGTATCTGGACAGTAAAAATATCCCCAGATATTCTTGTTTCTATGGTTTCTTCCAAAAATACATGATGATTTAATTATCCCTTTATAGTCACTCTCTATGTTTTGATGCCCTGACTCCCGTATGCATCAACCATATTACCTGAGTGAGGCTGTCCTGGGTATCGGCTCCGACTTAACGAGTTAAACGGTCGTAGGTTCGAACTCAAGCAGGCGCTTTACTAACCGCTGCTTTCAAAACGGAGAACGAAAACATCGTGAGGAAACCGGCATGTCCTGGAACCGAAAATTCAAAGACATGTGACATCTACCAACCAGCACTGGGCCGCTGCCCACTCCCTCTCATGGGAACGTTATAGGCTGATTATGAATCTCCTTCGCAGAATATCATTTTATCTTCACGCGCGACTGCACACGAATGAAGTAGCATCTAGTTGTTACTGCAAACAGTAAAATAATAAGGATGACAGCGAAGTTGTACGCGACATGTGCATGTAACGTTATGGGATTTGGTCGCAGTGCGAGATGGGAGCGGTTTGAGGAAACTTTTCGTTTCGACTGTACCTACATCTGTACTGTTTGGCCACATTTATTGCGGCGTCCGAGACGTTGTTCAGATCGTCAAGAGTGCATAACAGACAATTGGGTCACTCTAGCAAATGGGACATTTAAGAAAGCAACGATAAACAATATAGAGGAATCTTAGACTGATCAGTGAGAACAAATTCGAGATTCGTAGCAAATTGGCTGTGACAGATGGACAGACAGACACACGAGTGATCCTTTAAGGCGCGGCGCCCACTATCGGTGGGCATCGGTACGGCTCGGTAGAGCTCGGGCGCTTTACGGCGGCTTCGAGCGCCTGAGGGCTGCTTGGGGCGGTTTCGGGCGCCTCAGAGCTGCCTCGGCAGTCGTAAGCATACCGGCCCTCAGGCGCCCGAAGCCGCTGTAAAGCGCCCGAAGCCGCCGCGCCGTTAAGCACCCGAGCTCTACCGAGCCGTACCGATGCCCACCGATAGTGGGCGCCGCGCCTTAAGGTTCCGTTTTTTCTTTTTGAGGTACGGAACTATAAAAATTAGCTTGTAAAGCTCTTTAAAAGTTTATGTCTAGGCAGTTGTCTACGATACACTGACTTGATTAATGATAAAAGTTTCCTAATATTGAGCTAGCAATATCTACCTAGTCACCTTCTAAATGCCTATAAGGGAACGATGCCAACCGAAAAATTACAAAAAATGACATAAAAGAAATAATAACGCTTTAAATATTCTACCCTTTATTATACCCGCGTCGTGCGTGGCCGTAGTTTGTTTTAGTAATCATTTTAATGGCAACATTATCATCAGAATTTTATGTCCCTAATCCCATAAACATTGTGGTTTCCGATTATGAATATGGCCACCCCGTTGTTTCCTGCTGGTGTCGTAAAAGGTTGGATGTTATCTGAACAAACAAACCTACCTACATACATAGTAATTGTTATATGGAAGATGTCACGTCCTAGAGTGGATTAGATCAGTTTATTAAAATCAATTTCAGAGAGATTCTGGTGTGTTGGCCTTATTGATATGTACGCATATGTTATAAAACAATTGGACTATGTCATTAATAACATATTGTTGACAATCAATCTGCCTAGGCCTTTTCCCAACTATGTTGGGGTCAGCTTCCAATCTAACCGGATGCAGCTGACTATCAGAAATGGTGATAATTTCGATAATGTAACATGCGTTAATTATAAGGGAGTGCCCCCGCTGCCGGCGCCGGCTTTCGAATTAGCTGCCGGGGTCGGTTGCTGAATTGGCTGCCGGCGCTGAGTTTGGAAAAAAAGCGAAAAACGGTGTTGGCAATTTAGCATATTAGAGTAGATAGGCGGGGTAGGCATAATTAAAAAACCGGCCAAGTGCGTGTTGGACTACGCATAATGAAGGGTTCCGTAGTTTGGATAAATTTATCCCAAATACAATCTTAACATTGTAGTTGAAATACATACATGTTCTCCAATATATTCCAATTGCAAATGTAAGTTTGTACGCACAATATTGTGAGATTTACCATGTTATTTTAAGACCATAGACTTCTTATAGATTTTCCTGTAATCTATGAGTAAAGAGCCATACTAGGTATGTATTTTTTCAAAATTTTAGCTCCAGTAGTTTCGGAGATAACGGGGGTAACGGTAAATTTTCATCGAATTTCTTAAATATCTTTAAAAGCATTTATTTTAAAACTATGTATATAAAAAAATATGTTTAAGATCCTCGCAACAAGCCCTTTCATTTGATATGTCACACAGTACAGTTTGCAAAACTCCTTTTCTTAAACTTACCACTTTGCCCCCGAAAGGTGGCCCCATATTCAAAATTAATTTATTAAAGTTCCATATCCGTGTCCGTGGGTCACAGAAATACATATTATTTGTACCAAATTTCAACTAAATTGGCTGTGACAGACGGACAGACAGACAGACACGGGTCATTGTCATAACCCTAAAAAAAACTGTTCATAAGAATCATATAAGACACTTTTAATAATTGTCTCAATTTTACATCATAATAATAAAGTAAATGAAATGTACTAGACCATAACTGTAACAGATTTACTATAAAATTTATTTTTTACTTTATACCACCACCATGTTACCGAATTGTCCACTTCGGTGGACTGTTCGGATTCTACCTTTCAATAGAATGTAGCTTGTAATAAATACGTGTTTTTTATTATTTTACAAAAATGATACATTTTCCTAATCTACGTATGTTTTCCATTTAACGTTAAAAGTATTAAAAAAATTGATAGAAATAAAACACACTTTTTGCATAATTTAATCTTGTCACAACATTTTTTGTCTTTCCGGTGGACATTACTTTCGATACTGACTAAAATGAAGTAAATGTCAAATGATGGAACGGAACGTAAAATTGAACGCAGCCAATATCGTACTATCCCTGTTAGAGGCCATTTTGCCGCGACTCGTACGCAGAAAACGTTGTTGTTGTACTAAGAAAAATATTTAGTGTTGTCAAAGTTGAGTTGTCTTTCCGGTTTCTGCTGTATATTGGTAAGTAAATCACTATAAATTCATCAAACATTCTTAATAACTAGTTAAACAATTTAACTTTATGAATATACCTTGGCTTTTGACATAACCTATAAACGGCGCAAGGTGTGAATGATTATGCGAAAAAAGTCAATTCGATGGACATCTTTTTGGTGGAACTTTTGTCCACCGAAACGACAGATGTCCACCGAGTGGATTGTTTTCTTTAATGTGGGTTATTTAGTTATTATAAATTTATAAAACTGCTTCTGATTAATGGTGTTTTTATCAGTTAAGGACTAATGACCTATTTTTGTTTCATTTTCGCTTTATTTTTATGAACAAATATGTTTTAAACCATCACTTCCCTCACACCTTTCTACACCATGTCGACTTGTAGTTAGTGTAGTTATCCATAGCTACATACTCTAAGTTAACAATGATTGGTACCTGTAATGCATTTCTAACGGCATGGGAAATAATATCTTTTCATAAGTACGGTCTCCCCTATGCAGAATTTTTTACTAACAAAACTTACTACTTACTTTTACTTTCTTTTCGTTTGTGTGCATTGCTTATTATGATTTTTCAGGCGATGGCGAAAACAAGAAGTAAACTTACCGATAATCAGAAAAAACGACGCCGTGAGCAAAAAACACTGAGTATGAGGAAGACGCGTGAAAAACTTAAATAGGATCCAGAAGCCTTGGAAGAAAAGCGAAGAAAGGATAGAGAATATTACTATCGGAAGAAAGCCGAAGGAAAAATAAAAACTGTAGAAGATTTACCAGATGTGCAAAAAAAGCTTTTGAGGAGGAAATGGAGAGAGGATGCAAGAAGACGCAGAAAAAAAGTGAAAACACAAAAAGAAGCTAAAAAGTACATTGCACGCGAAACGCCGCCCTCGAGTCCGGTAACTTCATCAAGAGCTGAAATGGGTGCACGTATTGCAGTGAGAAACAGAAGAAGGTTGAAAGTAGAGAATGTATTACTGAAAAAGAAGTTGATGAGTTTAGAATGTAAACTTACAAAGTACAGGATTCGATTACACAGATTACGGAACAAGAAACGAAAGGATGCCAAATGAAGCACAAAAAAGAAAAGCAATGAATGTTCTAAGAAGGACAAGGAATTGAGAGATAATATACAGCAATATTTGCTTAACGATGAATCAAGTCATCTTACATCTGGCAAAAAAGAGACAATAACACGCAATAAACAAAAAAAACAAATCAGATTTCTCAACGACTCCCTTATAAATCTGCACAAAAAATATATGGTTCAGACAGACAAAACCATATCTTACAAAACTTTTTGCAGGCACAGACCATTTTGGGTATTAGATCTTAAAACTGCAGCACGCGAGACTTGTTTGTGTGTCACTCATACTAACGTGGACTATGTTGCAAAGGCACTTAGAAACGTGCGAGTAATTAATGAAAATACTGCTATAAAAAACTTGACATAGCACTATGTCCCAGACCACTCCAAAATAATGTCCTGATGTCTAGTCCTGACGACTCCTCTGCAAAATCCTAATCCTCGGAATGACACACCAGCTCCTACCGAGAGGATGAATTCACCGAGTCCAACCTTGACTCCTATGCACAGTTCAGTGGCAAGCCGATGGTCCAGTCCAATTGCGGGTAGCTCGATGCAGCAACCATTGAAAATTGGCGAGCGCAGTCCATCACTGCTGATTGGAGGTAATGTCCATAAGCGCATACAATTTTCGGACGTATATTCTGTCAGCTCAGATACGTCAACGTCAAAACCAGAGAAGCCACCAATCCCCCTTTCTCTGGCTGAACGGATTGAACGCTTCTGGTCTTCTGACGACGAAGACATATTTTGACCACCGAAATGAATTGTCTTTTCGGTAGACAGACACAAAACATTTTTTTATTTACTTTTGAATGCTTTTAAGTGAATGATTTGTTTGTGATTATGTGAAGATAGTATTAACGTTATTTTTGTTTAAGATGTTAATCTCTTTTTGTTTTGTGTTTTTTCAATAATTAACATTTTAGTCCACTCGGTGGACAAATTAATCTTTTCGGAGGAACCGAAATATTGTTATTTCCTTATAAATTGCCTTTTTCGAATTATTGATCTCAGACTGATACTCACTTTTGTTGTAACGTAAAGTAAGAGTCATAATATACCTTTGATTTTTATAAATCACGTGTTTCAGTTTTTCGCATAAAAAAATCCTAAGCTTGACAATGACCCACGTACACGAGTGATCCTACAAAGAAAGCAAGAAAGAAGAAAGAAAGAAAGAAAATACATTTATTTAGCACAGACCAAAAAAGCACACAATATATTAAACAGCAGATAAAAAAATAAAAATCAAATAATAAGTGTAAAGAGCAATGTAAGAAATTAGCAGGAGAGTGTGCCTCACGGCTGCGCCAAAAAGGCCCAGTTCAGCAAAAATGCCTGACAACAATAAATGCGTGACGCTGGTTTTCAACGGGACCTGAAAGTGTGATGTGACGGATGTAAATCAGTTTAAGGGTTTCGTTTTTAGGGTTCCGTTGCCAAATGGCAAAAAACGGAACCCTTATAGATTCGTCATGTCTGTCTGTCTGTCCGTCCGTCCGTATGTCACAGCCACTTTTTTCCGAAACTATAAGAGCTATGCTGTTGAAACTTGGTAAGTAGATGTATTCTGTGAACCGCATTAAGATTTTTACACAAAAATAGAAAAAAAACAAATGATTTTGGAGTTCCCCATACTTAGAACTGAAACTCAAAATTTTTTTTTTCATCAATCCCATACGTGTGGGGTATCTATGAATAGGTCTTTAAAAATGATATTGAGATTTCTAATATAATTTTTTTCTAAACTGAATAGTTTGCGCGAGAGACACTTCCAAAGTGTCTCTCGCGCACTGGTAAAATGTGTGTCCCCCCCCCCGTAACTTCTAAAATAAGAGAATGATAAAACTAAAAAAAATATAAGATGTACATTACCATGTAAACTTCCACCGAAAATTGGTTTGAACGAAATCTAGCAAGTAGTTTTTTTTTAATACGTCATAAATCGTAAACCGCAATTTACCTTTCATTCAATGTTACTTGCTGCTACGGAACCCTTCATGGGCGAGTACGACTCGCACTTGGCCGCTTTTTTCCTTTTGAGGTACGGAACCCTAAAAATGTTACCATCGGTAAGTTTAACGATTCGGTTTTGTTTATGGGAACCGGGAATTAGAGGAAGCCTGACTTTCCTAAGTATGGACACTCTTAAAGACTCTTTTAGTAACCTAAAAAAAAAATGTTTTTTTCGTACAAATGGTTGCTTTGTTTTTATCTTCTATCGCTGGCAATGGCACCCCACCCTTACCACGACATATTCATTTTCTTTGAAACGCGTACACAAGTTTCTAGAGTTTAATAAAAGTGTTGCCTGTAAATACGGAGTGGCGTCCACAATGGAAGCGACATGGCTCTACAGTTGACGCGAAAAAATCTCGTTCTAATTAGATTTAGAGGAACGCGACACTTTTTTTGTCAAAATTGGGTCAGTGTATGACAGATGGCTGAGTGTGTGTGTGAGTGGTAGCACAGTATAAATACTTAACAGTATTATGAGGGGCTTGTGGCTAAGTAACAACAGCTGCACGGGTCGATCGATCAGGTTAAGCTACGCTTGCCGCAGTTGGTCTGTGGATGGGTGACCATCTTTACATACCAAGACCCCTCCGTGCCTCGGAAAGCACGTTAAGCCGTTGGTCCCGGCTGTCATTTGTAGATCTTTGACAGTCGTTACGGGTAGTTAGAAGCCCAAAAAAGTCTGACAACCAATCTTACCAAGGGGTATCGTGTTACCTAGTAACTAGGTTGTGGAGGTCAGATAGGCAGTCGCTCCATGTAAAATACTGGTATTAAGCTGCATCCGGTTAGACTGGAAGCCGACTCCAACATAGTTGGGAAAAGGCTAAGCAGATGAGTATTATATCTTCATAGAAAATGGCCGAAACGACGCGCTTCGAAATCTCAATGCAACAGTATCTAGTGCGCGGCAGTTACGCATGGACGCGGAACGTTTATCTACCAAGCGGCCGTAGGTAATTATTTCAAGGTCACTGCCAGGATATAATACTGTTACTTTATTATACTGTGTTGGTAGTTATCTTTTGAGGGTTATTATGGTACGAGATATGAAAGTGTGTATGTTGTGGTAGTTTTGTAAGTTTTGAGGTTTAATTAGTAAAGGGAATGTTTTTTTGGATTTTAGTTTGGGTTTATTTATAATGATTTTTTTAGTATTCGCATTAGAAAGATGGCTCGTATTGAAAAGATTTGACAGTTTGTAAGCGTGGTGGATGCCCAAAAAGTACTGGACTTACTATCTATTATTTTTTTCTTTAAAAAACACTTCTTCTTCCAAGCTAAAGGCACTAGGAAGTGGTGAAGGGTGGGCGTTTTGGGGAACTGTCTTATGTAATTTTGACGTTCGAAAAGTGCTGATCCTCAGCCTAGTTTGAATAAATGACTTTTGAATTTTGAATCAGTGATAGCCTAGTGGTGAGACCGTCAGACTGCCAAGTCCAAGGTCTCAAGTTCGAACCCAAGGCATGCACTTCTGACTTTTCGGATTCATAATTATCACTTGCTTCAAAAACGGTGAAGGAAAACATCGTGAGGAAACCGGCATGCCTGAGAGATATTTCTCGACGGCATGTGAAGCCAAGTCAGAGGCCCATGGGTGGCATAAAAACTCTGACACCAGGTAAGTCACTAACCACACGAAAAAGGAAGGAAGAAGAAAAACTGGACTTATTCAAACTATGCACCAAAACCGTTCCAATTATAGTTTAAGACGCAGATATATGACAGTGACCTTGAAAGGTAAGCTTGCGTGGTCTGTACTGAGCTCACGCAACGCGTCGTACGTCCAGCCAGTAATAGGACTCGCCCATCAAGGAGCGCTGTCTCAAATTAGACGCATTATTAATTTATTACACGTAAAACAAAAGGCATTTTAATAAAACACGGATACTAAAAGATTGATACTTTAATTATCTTTAAAATGGTGAAGTTTTCAGAAAAATACGCTTGATGTATTTTGTGTCATTCTCAGTTTTTTATCCGCGTTAGACATAACTTTACAAATTAATTTCACTATGTAATATAAACATAATCAAAAATATGCCTATATTAAAATATTAAAAAAATGCTCTAATTTAACATATTTTTTTTTCAAATCACTACCCGTTTAGACGTCATCTTCAGTATAAAATCATTAAAAATCAGTTATCGTCCCCTTAAATAAATTGGCGTTGCTCTAATTTCAATAAGTCCTTCTAAAAAATAATACTGACTGAATATAAGATAACGTTCTTATCAATATTTAATTAAAATCCTATCCTATACTATTAAACGAGCAATATTTGTATATACCTACTTATGTATTTGTATAAACGTTCTTTGCAATATAGGGGTTCACGGGGGCGAAAAATCGATCTAGCTAGGTCTCATATCTGGTAAAATGCATTTTCTCCGTATTTTCACCCGAGCAGAGCTCGGTCGCCCAAAGTTTAGAACAAGATTAATGACATGGCAGCATGGAATTAGTAATTACCTACTATCATGGCAGCTTGGATGTAGTAAGTACTTACTATTATGACAGTATGGAATTAGTATGTACTATACAATTAAATGAGCATTCTCTATTTTAAACAGAACAGAGCTCGGTCGCCCAGTTACTAAATTTTTAATCAAGGCAACATTTTTATCTTTTAATAAGAAGGAAAAGAGGTTCCTGCTTTTAATTTTTGAGCACAAAGCGACATTATCATCACTTGGATCAGATGCGCAAGACTATGCAAGTGCATTATGCTTTGAAGACGGCTAAGTAGATACGTAGGGTTGGCAAGAAAAATTCTAAGAAAATAAGACGAGAATTTTTAGATTTGGCGTGTGTGTTTGAAAAATAGTTAGTTTTGAATTTTCGTTTTTACCACAGACTTCCGAAATTAAAGTTATTTTTCACTTTTTAGTTGTGGTACCTACCCCACACAAATTCGAATACAACTACCTACTATGTAATTATCAGTGACAGGAAATTATCATATCATCTACATACGAAGTGAGAAAAAATATGTATTATTGAAGCTAACTCAAAAACTATCCAAGCAAAGTTAATAAAATTTATATGGGACTACCTCAAAAGCATACCCTTTCAAATAAAAAAATAATTTTCTAAATCGGTCCACAATTGACGGAGAAATCGGTGGACATACCTACATAAAAAACATACATACGGTGCGAACATATAACCTTTTTGGAAGTTGGTTAAAAATTAAAACCAAAATAAAATGTATGCCAATAAAAAGGTCATTGGCATTTTACCTCGTTAACTAATAAAATCTAATCTGTGATTATTATCTCCACGTAAAATATGACAATATCCGATTTCTGCCAGCCCTGCCGACACACGAACGTCTTATTTGCATAATGTTTATTAAAAAAACATAAACGATTCTCATTAGACTCTTCCACGTTTCTACTTGTAGTATAATCGCGAAGAAAGGTCTTTAAAGTGAAATAAAAAAAGTGTATGTTACATAATTAAAATATCAAATTACGAAATCCATTTGTGTATTTTTTATTAATTAATACTTGATATTTTTGTAGATATCGTTAAAGAAATGTGTTTTACATTATTTATAAGGGATATTTGACTTTTTTTAATATCTTATTAGGTAGTCAAGAAGTAAAATGTGTTAATATAATCCATTAAGAAACGTATTTGGATGTTAAGTAGCAGTTCTTAAATTACTTGATAACATCTGGCAACGTTTTAGTAATCCTAATATCCGATTATAATAATAATCCTAAATAATATTATAAATGCGAAAGTGAGTTGTTTGTTTGTTACGCTTTCACGCTAAGACGGCTGAGCGGATTTGGATGAAATGTGGCACATGGGTATACCATAACCTGGAAAAGAACATAGGACACCTTTTATCTCGATATTCCCACGGGATCAAGACTTATGCGGGTGAAACTGCGGGGCGCAGCTAGTATAATATAATGTTACTCAATCATGCAAAAACGGCTAAACGGATTTGGATGAAATTTGGCACACAGATAATTTATAACCTGGCTTAACACATATGATAATTTTAATCCCCGTAATATGTTCCCATGAGATATGTCCCGACATGCACGCGGGTGAAGCCACGGGCAAAAGCTAGTTCTATTATTTATAATATTATTGGTGTTAATTCTTTAATTTGTAATTCTTTTATTTGCAGTTCTTGTGAGCAACATCTAAGATTGATTGATTTAATTAATATTATTTTTGTAAGTGATCGTTCAATTAATATTATAAAGATACACAATATTGTGAAAAAATAGCCCATTCATTATGAAAAATATTCTAAGCTTGGTAATAACTTTTAAAAGCTTTTATCAGGGTTTACTCATGAACTACCCAATACAGAATAATGTATCAATATTAAATTTTCGACTACTTAGCTTTTAGCTGGGTAGTAGGCATAGACGTGTGTTGGTTGTCTAATTTAACTCACAACTCTATTCGGTTTTTTTTTGGTACATCAACAGCAGTACATACAAAGAATTAAAACAGAACAGTAACATAATAAAAGTACTGGTATGTATACCTATTATAGGTAATATCTGGGCGACCGACCTCTGCTCTGGTGAAAATAGAGAATGCTCATTTTAATAGTAGTTAAGTATAGAAAAGTTTATACTAATTCATTTATAGTACCTACTTATTCCGTGCTATCATGATAGTAGGTACGTACTAATTCCATGCTGCCATGTCATTATTCTAATGTTATTATTCTCATGTCATTAATCATTATCTTGTTCTACACTTTGGGCGATCGAGCTCTGCTCGGGTGATAATATGGAGAAAACTAACTTTCCCAAATATGAGACCTAGCTAGATCGATTTTTCGCCCCCGTAAACCCCTCATTGCAAGTTTCATCGAAATCATTAGAGCCGATTTCGAGAACGTGAGTTTGGTGTGACTGAGTTTTGTTAGGTGTATCTGTATAGTAGCTTCAAAAGTAAATTCTCGTGTTTAACAGATAGTAGATTGTTAGTTTTGGGTTAGTTTATTTCTGTTTTATTATCGTCTTGCCACCAAATGCTTTTTAGTAACCTACAGCTGCAGTCGGGTTTTTTTTAAGTTGGATAGATATACTAATTATAGGATTTTAAACTGACATGGTTATTTTCACTACTAAAGTTCTTTAAAACGGGATATTTATCATGTTTTTTTTAACAAAATATCCTATTTTAAACAAAAAACATTGTAAATATCCCGTTTAAATAACTTTAGTGGAATATTAATTGTTGTAAAAAAGTTTGTGCTCGCGAGGTCTACTGTTAGTAGAACTACTAATAGTATAGGATACACAACATTCCCCATAAAACGACATCGTAATTAAATAAAGGAGGTTATGAAAATATTAAATACAATTAGAAAACCAATTCAAAATAAGTGGATATTTTCATTAGGTAAATAAAGTAATTTAAAACGTTATCACTAAAGGCGAATGAGTTAATCGTATTTATAAAGTCGTATTTTCTATTGATACAGAAAAAAGCTATAGAAATGGAAAACTTATTCGGGTACAAAATCTTTTATCATTCCAAGCATGAATATTGAAAAATTTAAGGTGTTAAGTGCAACCATATTCCATCGTACGCAGAAATATTCACACGACAAGTCACGACTTACGGATATGCTTTTTGCCTTCTTCCACTTGGGTGCCAAATGGAAGATTCAAATGGCATTTGTCGTGAAAATATTTACGTTATTTATTCTACAGCAAGATTGTTTGAAAAATTATTTAAAAATAGAAGGACGTAATTTAAAGAAACCATCGAAACAGTCACTCAAATCGTAATTTATTATAATTAATTTCATGTTATCACCTAATATCATGTTACGCGTTAGCATAAAATTAATTACATAAATTCTGCCATTCTTGACGATGACATAATTATGTTTCCTTAACATTTATTATTATGTTTCCTAAAATAACCCATTGTAACGAGGTAGTTAATAAATAAAAACCGAGTTATAATCAGTTTTAGCGCCGTGTGTATAACACTTTACCTTTCACTACGATTGCGAGAAAATAAAATAATCCAATAGAATAATATTAAATAGTTTATTTTATTTGACACATTTTGACAAAAATCTCCTTAGTTTTAAATAAATACCATCACATAAATAAAACAAAATACTTTACAAACATCAATGACAATATTGCGTTCCGCCGATTAAAAAGTAAAAAAAATAATCATAAATCAGGGAACGCATCCATAAAAGACGTTCGATTTTCAAAATAAAGCAATAAATCTGTTCCTTTGTCAGTGACTCTGACGACAGAACAGCGCACATTTTAAAAGCTAATAATTATTAGACAAAAGATTGTCTTTTGTTCGCGACTGTACCTTCTAAGAAAATAATGCTTAGTGGACGACAATAGTGTTTTGTTCTTGTGGTCTTACTGTTTTGGTAATAACTTTGCAAGTTCTCATGAATGAGTAATAGAGTCAATTAAAAATGAGCCCAAAAATAGAAACACTAGAGTCCAATTCGCCTTGCCGGGTTTTAATACCGTAATTAAAGTAGTATTTTTGTCAGAAAAGGAATCTTAATAGAAGGACACTTTCACGTAAATACTTTATATTTGTCCTTTTGCTACTCGTTGACTTTCAAATTTCAGTAAAAATATTTGCAGTCCACTTTTCCTTTATCGACTTCCATTTAAAATTAAGTATTTCACTGTGACCGCTCACAATTTTTCTCCAGCGCAATTTTTCTGGAGTCGAGAGCTATTTGCACTTTCCATTGCCCGTCACAAAATTGTTAATCAGAAAAATATAGCAACGTTTTGAGAAAAAAAATAAACTTCTTTTTTCAAAAGTTAATTCTAAAGTGGAAATATACAACTCGACGTTACTTAAAATCGTGAATATTCTCTCTGAATTTGGTACAATCGCGATGAAAAGTGATTCGGCTTGAGGATCCTTTGTGCCTATGCAAATACGTTTATTAAAACGGACCCACTGTCCCTTCAGAATTTGGTTCTTATTAATTGGGACTTAGTCGGCTATTGATGTTTTGTGATTAACTGTACCTACGCAGAGGCAGTCTTTTGGACGCAACGTACGATAAAATGTATGATTAGGTCAATTTTTTTTTTGCTGTTAACCCTATATCACGGGTAGAACTATTCTCATAATATAAAAGGTAGACGTCAATACGGCAAAAAAAGAGGATTTCTCAATGTATTTAATCCTGGATGATCACCAAGATCTTTTTTAAGAAATCGTTGCCCTAGGCTAGGCTATATATAGGCTTAATCCTGTACCTATCGTAAGCTATTTTATTAGACACAAAACGGATAGAAACGATACGGATAACCTTAAAATCCTAATTCATTTAATAGGTCAAAATACATCCTACTATCCCACTATCCCATCCCACTATCCCATCCCACTATCCCATCCCACTATCCCATCCTACTATCCCATCCCACTATCCCATCCCACTATCCCATCCCACTATATATTATAACTAATATAATAAAGAGGAAAGATTTGTATTTTTGTATGAAACGAATAAACTTAAAAACTACTGGACCGATTTGAATTTTTTTTTCAGCAATGGATAGCTACATTATCAGCGAGTAACATAGGCTATATTTTATCCCCGTACTCCCACGGGAACGGGAACTACGCGGGTGAAACCGCGTGACGTCCGCTAGTATTGTATAAATATATTAAATATCCTACTGTAATATCAACTCTAAATTTTATTATTAATGTGAAAGTTTGTGAGGATGGATGGATGTTTGTTACTCTTTCACGCAAAAACTACTGAACGGATTTGGATAAAATTTGGCACACAGATAGTTTATAAGCTCGATTAACACATGGGGTACTTTTTATCCCAATATTCTTACGGAATCGAGACTTATGCTGGTAACACTGCGACGCATAGAAAGTAACCCAATAAAATGTTAATAAGATATCTTTCTCAACACAAAAACATGCAAAAAGACAAACAATTCAATAACAAAACACCGTGAAACTGACGAATATACATGACAAACCATCCCTACGTGAATCAGCATACCTAATACCGGAGGGGTGCATAATACCGGCTGCACATGATCAGACATCAAATATTCTGCTTGTAACTGGATTAAGAGTGAGGAGACGCTGATTGGCTGATTAACATTTGTAGCGACGAATAGTGGCAGAAATATTTGAATTTTAGTTTTGGAACGATCGAATTTTGCATTTTATAAAATTACTGTCTGGCAGTTTTGTTTTTTTTTTATTGTTTGGCATACGCAAATGTGTAGCAGAACTAGAAATGTCAGTGGCGGGTCGTTGAGCTCTCTAAAATAGGGTTGAGCTGTACGATGACAGATATATGCATGTTGTCAGTCGGTACAGGTCAACTCAAAGTTGTTAGATTATTTAAGATATACCTCGACATTGTTCAACTCATGTCTCAAAGTAACATAGATATGAGCATCTAAATTCTAATTACCTAGTTATAATTTATTCACCACACCATGCTTCTTGAATAAATAATGAAAGACAATGTTATAGGTGCTTCCGACTGTGGTGTAGGGTGTGAGCCACGGATATCTATGGTTGAGTAAGGGGGTGCTGTCTCAAAAATAAATAAATCATTATGCCTATTTTGAATAAAAAATAATTGACAACATTTTATGCACAAGCGTGGCAACACAGACTAAATGGCAAAAAAATAAACAGTGGAACTCTGGGAGTGCCGACAGAAGTGAAAACTTGAAAAAAAATCTGCTCCGCAGTAATCAACGTGTTGATGTCTTTTACTCCAAGGTGTCGGTAACAGGTCGCGAAATCAATGGATTTAGTCCCATTTCAAAAATACCCAACGCGCCTAAAGAAGTTTTCACTTCAAAAAAATTGTTTTAATTTAACACTTTCAATTTTATAAGCTGCAATTTCTTTGAGAAAAAATTAGTATCTATCTATCCAAAAAACAAAAAAAAATCAACTCCAAGCAACTAAGTAGGGGTTAAATTGCCAAACTGATATTTCTACTCCCTCTCAAATATCAAAGTAGCTACTTCTTTTACAATAACAAGTGCTCATTACGAACAGAAACTCTTCAAAAACGTCAAAATATAATGGCCAAATTATCTTTTGTAAAGGGTCTTATTTTTTTTGAAACGACACTCGTGGAGGGTCAATTTGGTTTCTATAGTCATTGCGAGTGACTCTCTACGTGGCCAATTACCTCCCCTTCGGTGGCAATGTCTGTGGAACAGTGGGAAGGGCACACGGTACGACTTTTTAGTCGCAATGCCTAGCAGTCGCAGGTTTTGACAAGTGATTACGATTTCAGCCTTAGAACTTTTATCCTATCCGTATCGTTATCCTATACTATTAAACGAGCAATATTTGTATATATATTTGTACTCACGTTCTCGAAAATGGCTCTAACTATTTCGATGAAAGCTGCAATATAGGGGTTTACGGGGGCGAAAAATCGATCTAGCTCGGCCGTCTTGACATTAGAATAATGACATGGCAGCATGGAATTAGTAAGTACCTACTATCATGGCAGCATGGAATAAGAAAGTACTATGCATGGATTAGTATGAACTTTCCTATTCTATTAAATGAGCATTCTCTATTTTCACCAGAGCAGAGCTCGGTCGCCCAGGTACTGTTTCTAAAATACCTAAAAGTAAAAAATAAACTAACTCTCACTGTATAATAAATTTAAAATTATTTATAGGTCCATTTGGTTAAGGTTGTGTAAACGAAATAACATTACATTTACTTACAAAAATCAAAATAGTAAATACTCTAACAAACCATGCCTTCTATTAAATTCCTATTAAAATTATGACAGTTCAAACACGTTTCAAATGACATAAAACTTTAATGAAACAGAAACTTGAGTAGCATTTATTAAAAGACACCATTTTGAACCCATACGTTATCTTTCAAAGTTTCACAAAAAAAAACAGTGACACTTCGGGAGTGCCAACAGAAGTGAAAACTTGAACAAGATCGCCTCGGTAGAAGAAAAATACTTGTATAGAAACATTGGTTCGTAACCTTATCTAAATAAAAAGAACAATCGCGTTTACAAAAAAAAAACTTCCAAAATTTTAAAGTAAAAATACTTGCATAGAACATTGATTCGTAATGTTATATAAATAAAGAGCACAATCACGTTTACAAAAATAAGGTGTCGGTAACGGTGTCACGAGTTTAATTGTTTTTTCCCATATGAAAAATGCCCAACGCGCCTAAAGAAGTATTCATTTCAAAAATGATACCTGCAACGGCTGCAACTGCGTCTAAAATTCGCATAGTGTGCACTTGACAAAGCGGTAACCCGGTGCCCGTCGCCTAATTATGTACGAGCAGGATTTTGATTTCACTGTCATGATGTAAGCATTAAAGGGATGCCGTGAAATTGGAGCCCTTTGAGTGAATGCGTAATGTACTTAGGTATTAATTAAAAAAGATTATGACGTTAGTTGCGTCTGCTTTCGCGTCGGAAAGTCTAGAAGTTTGTTACAGTTACAGTTAAGTGTGTCTACAGCTTAAAAAAAGCGGCCATGTGTGATTCGCACTCACACTCGCACACGAAGGGTTCCTTACCATCGCGCAATATAATATAACACTACATATTGTTTTTTTTTTTTTTTGTGAATCGTGGAAAGAAGTATTATAAATATAATAAAATATACATTACATATATCTATTTTTCATCATCATCATCATCAGCCTATAATGTTCCCACTGCTGGTACACAGGCCTCCTCTCTGTGAGAGGGAGTGGGCCGTAATCCACCACGCGGGCCCAGTGCGGGTTGGTAGATGTCACATGTCTTCGAATTTTTGGTTCTAGTACATGCTGGTTTCCTCACGATGTTTTCCTTCACCGTTTTGAGAGTAGTGATGATGAAATACACAAAGTAAAGCGCCTGTCTGGGTTCGACGACCTACAAATCGTAAGTCGCGTATTACCACTGGGCCACCACTGCTCCCACCTGCATCTATTTTTTAACCGACTTCCAAAAAGGAGGAGGTTATATGTTCGTCGCGTATGTTTGTTTTTTTTTTTATGTATGTCCACCGATTTCTCCGTCAATTGTGGACCGATTTTGAAAATTCTTTTTTTGTTTGAAAGGTTGTGCTCTGGAATTGGTCCCATATAAATTTTATTAGCTTTGCTTGGATAGTTTTTGAGTAAGCTACAAAATACGTTTTTTTTTCCCACTTAGTATGTAGATGATATGATAAGTTTCTGTCACTGGTAGCAGGTAGTGGTATTCGAATGTGTGTGGGGTAGGTACCACAACTAAAAAGTGAAAAATAAAAACTTTTTACAAAAAAAAAACAACCGACCTCCAAAAAAAACACTACAAAGTGAAAAATAACTTTAATTTCGGAAGTCGGTGGCAAAAAACGAAAATACAAAACCCAAGACACCGACTTCCGAAACTAAAGTTATTTTTCACTTTGTAGTGTTTTTTTTTGGAGGTCGGTTGTTTTTTTTTTGTAAAAAGTTTTTTATTATATTATATTATTTATACAGGAAATAAAGTTATCCAGTGCGCAAACTTAAACACGTGACTTTACTCATCATTATAAACAACTTTTACTATGGGACCAAACCTGAAATCGCGAAAAAAATCTGCTGTTCCCTACATTTTGACAAGTTATGCGAACATAAATGTAGGGAACAGCTGATTTTTTTTTTTCAAGATTTCAGGTTTGGTGCCATAGTAAATGTTGTTCATAATGATGAGTAAAATCCCGTGTTTAGCGCACTGGTTAAAACTTGTCCTGTATATATTTAATTATTATAAATAATTTTGTTTTTATTATTTGTTGTTAAAGCGGCCATAGTAGTACCTACACACTGAAAATTTCGAGTGTCTATCTATTCGGTTCAAAATATACAGCCCTGTGACATACGGACGGACAGCGAAGCCTTAGTAATAGGAGCCGTTGGCACAAAAAGTGGTGTATCGTAAAATTACTTGTGGTTTTATATTTGAAGTTTGTTTTCGTGAATTTACTCGTAGGTGTACAGTTCCAAAAAGTTGGTGAAGGAAACGCGTAAGAAACTCGGAAAATGCTCATTTAAAATAATAATTTGTTTTACAATCTTCTTGAAACAATAAGTCTAAAAGTTATCGTGTATGAAGTTATGAAAAGTTGTTGAGTGTAGTTATAAACGAAAACAAGTGCGAGTCGGACTCGCGCATGAAGGGTTCCGTACCGTTATCTATAAAAACGGCAAAAAAATCACGTTTGTTGTATGAGAGCCCCCTTAAATATTTATTTTATTCTGTTTTTAGTATTTGTTGTTATTGCAGCAACAGAAATACATCATCTGTGAAAATTTCAACTGACTAACTATCACGGTTCATGAGATACAGCCTGCTGACAGACGGACAGACGGACGGACGGACAGCGGAGTCTTAGTAATAGGGTACCGTTTTGCCCTTTGAGCCTTTGACACCGACAAAAGAGAATCTCCTTCTTTTTTTGGAGTCGGTTAAAAAAATGATTGTAGGAGAATGGGCAGAACCTAATACAGATAATTGCCACAAACCTGCCATGCTTGATGATTTATTCTAATTCTCCCCTCCAAAATATAAAATGATTATTATTTTTATAGGGGACATTAATGTCCACCCTTGGACATTCTACAATTATCTGATATAATTTTTATATCACATAATTTAACAATGCCACATTCCAAAAAATCATAAGAACAATATATAAATGTTATCAGGATCAAAAATGTCGGCGTCTCCGTATTCATTAATTAATTCTTTCATATTTTATGAGGTATCCATTATACCTGAGTCTTCCCTTGACTGCTACGGTAAAAGGACATCTCGTCCTAATTTCGGGCTTCCACTCAAAGCTATGCTATAATCCGCTTAGTTTTAAGCCCAAAATTAACTGCCTGTATCTTCCGTAAAAGTATGCAAGTAAATACAGGTCTACAAGGAGAAGTATGGGCTTCGGGAATCATCGTCTATCTTCGGAAATACGAACGCCCGATGATGAGATCTAATATAGAGCTGTTATAACCGTAGAAGTACTTACCTATTTTGTTACAAAAATATAGGCAAACAACTCTATGCAAATCAAAAAAAAAAATACAAAACTTTTGAATGACAAATGACGATCTTGGAACGGAGTAGGTAACCTGCCAGAGAGAATACTTCATACAAACGGGCAATGATAGGTGCACTGCTACAAAGAGCGGCAGTATACAAATTACAAGCATTACCTCTGTGGGGAGTTACTCTGTGGCGCACCGTTTCGTGCTAATTCGGAAACACGAAGATTACCGGACTCCATACTTTTTCTAGTTTAACTACTTCTATAATATCTGTGAGGAGTTTGTGGTTAGATGAGAACAGCCGCACAAGTCGATCAAAGGTAAAGCTAGGCTTGCCGCGGTCGGTTCGTGGATGGGTGAACATCCATTACATATAGAGACCCCCGTTGGTCCCGGATGTCATTCGTGGATCTTTGACAGTAGTAACCGGTCGTCAAAAACCCAAAAGTTTGACAACTATTCTAACCAAGGGGTATGGTGTTACCCAGTAATTGTGTTGTGGAGGTCAGATTGCAATACTGTTATTCAGCTGCTTCCGAAGCCGACCCCAACGTACCTAGTTGGGAAAAGGCTGGGCAGATTTTAAGTATATTATTTGTCAAATGACATATTTACCAACTCTGGACATTTTCAGCAATTCAAACAAAAATATTCCCAATTTAATTTTAATTTAGTTTTCTAGCGAAATATAAGTTCTCTGCATCCTTTTGATGCTAAATATTCAGTCCTAATTAGAAGTTTCTTTTCTAATTTAAATAATAAATTGTAAAAGAAAAATTAACTGAAACTTTTCACTTTATTAAGCTGTCGGTGACTTTTGTAGTCCATTCAAAGTTAAATAATGATATTGTAGTTTTTATTTTTTACATTTAAATGATGGATGAGAATTCACTGAGTTTATTTTAAACTGTTTTAATTTTTCTATTGTATTAGATTAATGATGTATTGCTTGTTTGACAGTGTAATTTATTTTAAAAAAGAAAGAAAGAAAATGCGTTTATTTGCAGTGTGACATGACGCAAAGAAAAACACAAACACAACAATGAAAAAGTTTGAGGAAAAATATGCGTCACATCGCAAAACGGCCATAACTCAGCATAATGCTGTAACCCAATGCGAGACAGAGTCACAGCGCTGGTTTTCAGCGACAGTCGGTGTTGCCGTAATGACGTCAACCAGTGCAGCATACCTAAAATGAGATACAAAATAAGAAAACAAATAAATACACAATACAAGTATATCTTCAAATCAAGATTATATACCGGGTGATTTTTTTTACCGTCTCGAAATTTTTACAGACTGTCCTACCCATGAATATAAACAACTTTCACTATGGGACGGGAGCAACTCTCGAATCACGAAAAAAAAATCTGCTGTTTATACAAAAGTTCAATACCTACTTGACCAAAATGTATGAAACAGCTGATTTTTTTTTCGTGATTTCAGAGTTGCTCCCATAGTGAAAGTTGTTTATATTCATGGGTAGAACACCTTGTAAAAATTTCGAGACGGTAAAAGAAATCATTTGGTATAGCTTCAATATCACGACCACTGGAAGTCGACCTTAGAAAATATTATATCTAACACAGTTTTTTCCCTCTCAAATGAAATCCTCAGAGAATGCCCATCAAGATCCCATGGCCCTTTGTTTGAAGCCCACCCTTTGCTTTATTTGGCATAAGTAGGAAATTTTAATGGCCGCTATAAAAAAATGGAGGACGAATTTTAAACTTTTATCGTTTGGCCGACACAGACATTATGAATAATATATTTATAATTCTATCTTTTTTTTTCTGGGTATCGGGCGGGCGCGTTTGTTTTTTGGTTCTAATCGTCAACATGATCAAATATTGGTGTGTGACATGAATAAAAAATGGCGGCCGCGATCATGAAAGGGGAGGAAGCGGAGTTTGGTAAAAGTTTCCTTATAGGTATACGATTTTGTGAGTAAGGTATTAAAATATTAATAAACTTGGGTGCAAAGTTTGTTTTAGTTAGTTCTATAATCCGTCATTGCGTAAAAAATTCATAATGTGTACGCTAAATAAATTGTTGAAGGATATCAAGTTTATTGTAACTTTGATTCCTGTTTAGGATTAATATTATTTCTTTAATAATCCACTAGAGCAGGCATTTTCATTTTCCTCTTTACTGCCTAGTTTTGCTTACGTTATTTTCCATTCTTATTTGAATATTGTGGTTATGTTATAGATTAATTATATCATCAGTAAAATCTGTGAGCGGCCCACAACTCCATCTTCAAACTAAAATTTTGGTACTAAATAATGAAATAACATGATCAATCATACCATTTTAAATTAAATTTCAAGTATCAAGCAGACATTTTGAACATTAATTTTGTTCTAAATTTCGTCTGTTTTTGACAAGACTTATATTAATCCGTAGGTATTTGGAACGAACGCACTTTGGACAAAGGTCGGTTTAATATTTTAGGTATTATAAAATAGTTGGAAAATTTGTTTTGATAGATGTCTGCAAAATTTTCTCTATGAAGTTATTTATTTGTTATTTATATACAGCCAATTAAAGAATATTGGATGGAAAGGCACCAAACATAAACCAAATGAGGGCAAGATCAGGCCAACATCGCAATAAAAAAACAATGGCACTCCGGGAGTGCTGACAGAAGTGAAATACGAACAACAATTTTAAAGAGCAGGAAATAATGTGTATCGCGCGTTGATGTCTTTTTAATGGTCAAAAGCTGGTGTCGTAACAGTGTCGCGGAATCAATTGCTTAGTCCCATCTCAAAAATGCCCAACGTGCCTAAAGAAGTTTTCACTTTAAAAAAACGGTAACTCTCCAAAATCTAAGGGTTCAATCATTCTAACCAAAGACATAAGGTTGAGTATAGATATAGATGGTTTAATATAAGCACTAGGTTTCGAACGCGGCTTCTCTCGTATACGTAGAATAGTAAGTAGCAAAGTGACACCTTCAAAAAAACAATTGTGCAAGATCGATAATAATAATTACTTTTGTCTACATGTGCAATTGCGAAACATTTGTAGAAGTGTACAATTAAATTCCATGTCAGTAGAGTATCCGGTGTTTCATTGTAATCAAGAGGTATGTTCCTCTCGGAGGGAATGCCACAAACTATTTGTATGCTTTGATGATATTAAGTCTGAATTCGCTTATTGCGAATACAAAGGACATTGTCGATTGAAATGTATTCACAGTTGCGTTTCCAAAATAGAATGCATTAGTAGACAGTCCTAATAATATTCGGCTCGAGACCCAGGTCTACATAAATGATTACCCTGTCTCTGTCTTCAAGCAAATTATTCAAATAGGAGTAGCTTCCATTAATCGATTGGTGGGTATCCGATGTTCCCAGCCTCGATTCTAAATCGATTTCAGATTGGATAGTTTATCATTCGATTACATCGATTTAAGTTAATCGATATGCAAATTCGTTGATGAAACGACAACACTGAAATATTGTATTGTTATATTAATTTGTGTTTAATTACTCGGTTTCGCATATTAATTTCGGTGCCATTGTTCCAAAACGATGATTGGAAACTAGAAATTCTGCCCTTTCATAATCAGACTTCAGTAATCTATACTCAATTATCGATGTCAATTGTTCTCAAGAGCGCTTCCGATTCTGTTCAAGAATTTCTCAATCGAACATTGTCGGCCCTCACTGCATATTCTTATTTTAAATCGCCCCCGTTCTCAATAAAACGCCGCCCAGACGTCTGCACGGCGTCTCGGTCGACACAATAGTGATAATGAAACATGCATTACAGCGCCTTTTGTGTTTCCCCCACCACTTTCCTCGCAGCCAATCATGGCGCCTTTGAAGTGGATCCAGGGGTTAATAAATTTAAAATACCTTCTATGTAGAGTTTCTCAAAGATGATGAATTATAAAAATGTTCTTTTGAACTCTGACTTTGTTTATACTTGAGATTAATAATGGATGCTGTATTACTTTCGGATGTTTTTCCTGTGATAAATAAAGTATTAGGCAAGATTCTGACTCGGATGAATTTCATAGAAACGACGTAATTTTTTAATAAGCAAGCCGTGAACACACTTCACAAAAATTGTAAGTAGGTAGGTAAACAAATTAAAATATATTTTACCTAATGCCTATATACCTAATATTGATATTTAATTGGCCAATGATTTTGATTAAATTTCAAACCACAAAGTTACAATTTTTTTTTTAACCACGACAGGGAAGTACTTGACCTTCATCTCACCTGATGGTAAGTAAAAGAATGTATTGGCTGCTTGGAAGAAACTCCATGCTATCCGTGCAAAACAAATTGTTGCTATACAGACAAGTCCTGATGCCAGTATGGACTTATGGTATTCAGCTATGGGGCTGCACCAAACAGACGAATATATTAATTATACAACGATTCCAGAACAAAGTGCTAAGGGAAATTGTAAATGCACCTTGGTACATACGAAATGATGACCTCCACAGGGACCTAAAAGTTGAGTTCGTCGAAAGAGTGATTCAGAAATTTGCAGAAGCTCACGAAAAGAGACTTCATCAGCATGTGAATGTCGAGGCAATCCAGCTTCTCGACCACACAAACATAGTTAGAAGACTAAAAAGAACAAAACCGTTCGAGCTAGTGTTTAGTGTTAGTGAATAGTGTAAAGTACAAAAGTGCCAAACAAACACAAGAACGAAGTGTATTCGCCTTAATAGAGACAATAAGAAAAGTGCTATTGGACACATTCTTAGTAAAGACAATTTAATAGTTTAGGTTATAATTAAATTACTTATTAGTCTATTTATAAGGCTAGATTGTAATGAGATTAGGGTCCATCCTATTGTTGAACCCTAGGACAAGGAAAAAAAAAAAAAAAAAAAAACCTGATGGTAAGTGATGATCAGGCCGAAGGTGGAAGCGAGCTTCACCCGGAATCCTCAACCACAGAGGAACTGGTTATCTTACCTCTAACTGCCGAAACACGACAACACTGTTAACATTGTCGTTATGGCGACAGACTTAGATAAGATGATGGTAGCTAGTCAGGCGGACTTAGAACAAGCCCTACCACCAACCAAACCGAGCAGAAAATTTTACCCCCGCTGGGATTCGAACCCAGGACCTCTAGTTCTGAGATAGGCGGTCTTACCACTACACCACAGAGGCGGTTAAACTGTGTACTCCTTCAGATAATTAAACGTGTCTGTTAACTATAATATTCGCGCTGATGACGTTTAGTTCAATTACGAGATATCCTATCATATACTATTAAACGAGCAATATTTGTATATGTCGCAGGGATATTGTGAAACCAGTGATATTATAATTTCACTAGTGAAATTTATTATAATTGCACGAAACTTTGTCAACCGCCTCCATTTCTCACAATTTAACAGACTTTTTTGTGTTTTTGTAATTTAACGGGAACGCTGCAGTGATTTTATAATAACCCTAGGTATATTATGATTCAAGTTTGTAGTGGGGTCTTCGTACGTTTTGATTGGTCAACTCTTCTTCATCCGCCAATTGCAAAAAAACTGTCGTAAACACAAAAACCAATCTTTGACCGTCTACAATTTAACGGGCTTGCACATACAGTGAAATTGTCAAAATATTACTGCCTTGCAATATCACTGCGTGGGTCCAGTGGAATTAGAATGTCACTGAAATGAGCCCGTTAAATTGTGAGGAATGGAGGCGGTTGACGAAGTTTCGTGCAATTATAATTTCACTAGTGAAATAATAATATCACTAGTTTGACAATATCCCTGCGACATAAATATACATGTATATACAAATACAAAAAGTTTTATTGGCAAAGGAAAAGTTGTGATACATATACACGTACAGTGATCATACATAGATACAATTAAGTTGAAAACATCACAATTTTTTGGTTTAACCGTTGACCCCCAAACTAAGCAGGGCTTGTATCTTGGGGGACGGAGTGCGAATGAGCGGAAAGAAATATGATAGTTTACACGGCTAGTTTAGTAAAGCGTGTATATGCATATTTGTAATCACGTTCTTAAAAACGGCTGTAATGATTTCGATAAAAGTTGCAGTATAGGGTTTACGGGGGCGAAAAATCGATCTAGCTAGGTCTCATATCAGGGAAACTTTGTTATCTCCGTATTTTCATCCGAGCAGAGCTCGGTCGCCCAAAGTTAAAAACAAGATGGCTACCTTAGAATAATGATATGGCAGCATGGAATTAGTAAGTACTCACTATCATGGCAGCATGGAATTTGTATGAACTATCCTATATTAAATGAGCATTCTCTATTTTCAATCGAGCAGAGTTCGGTCGCCCAGGTACTAATTCAGAAATGACTACCGCCAAAATGCAACAAAACGAAACTACCCACACGATCCACATTTGAATATTATTAAATCCGATAATACATGTAATATCGACACAATCCCGCGAAATGCTCCCTATTCCCGGGATCCCAGCACTAGATCGCGCCGGGAATTACAAATGTAGTTATTGGGAGTCATATTTGATATTGAGATACCATATTTTATGCGACGATATTACGTCAAAATTGAATTCTTGCTGGAAGTCATTGGGAACGGATATGTCAATGTGAACTAAAATGTTACATTTGAGCGAATCTTAAAGGATTTCTAGTGGATGTGGGAACTGACGGTTTCTTTAGAAGGTTTTATATTGGAAAGTTTTGCCTTTTGAAATATGGAATGGGTGTAAAGGAAAATGGAAATTGATCTGTGTACTCTCCTTCATTTATTTATTTATTTAAACTTTCACACCCAAAAAGATACAAAGGCGGACTTAATGCCTTAGGCATTTTCTACCAGTCAACCAAGGGTGGTGAAGAGATTAGATGGCAGGTGCTCTGTTTGAGAGGAACAAAGAAAAATTATTAAAAATATATCATTAGAAATAAAATATAGGAACAACAGTACATAATCATCATCTGCCTAGCCTTTTCCCAACTATGTTGGGGTCGGCTTCCAGTCTAACCGGATGCAGCTGAATACCAGTATTTTACATGGAGCGACTTCCTATCTGACCTCCACAACCTAGTGACTAGGTAACACGATACCCCTTGGTAAGACTGGTTGTCAGACTTTTTGGGCTTCTAACTACCCGTAACGACTGTCGAAGATCTACAAACGACAGCCGGGACCAACGGCTTAACGTGCTTTCCGAGGCACGGAGGAGACTTGGTATGTAAAGATGGTCACCCATCCACGGACCAACCGCGGCAAGCGTAGCTTAACCTGATCGATCGACCCGTGCAGCTGTTATTACTTAGCCACAAGCCCCTCCAACAACAGTACATAAATAGGTACATAAAATACACATACATACATATTAAATATAATATATACCTATATTATATATACAAATTCAAGGGAGAGGAGTGTTGAGATGATTCTACTCTATTTACTTTGAAAAAAACTCTGCAATTTCCGCTTAAATGCATACCGACTGGTGGCCGTCCTGATATCAAGAAGAAGCGCATTCCATAGAAGAATGGATTGAATATGAAAGGAAGAATGAACTAAGTCAGAAGTATGAGAAGGACAAAGTAGGAGAAGATTGATTCATTCATTCGGTCAGAAGAGCTCGTGGCTCAATAATAACAGCCGCTCAGGTCTATCCTTCAGGTTAAGCTACGCTTGGTGGGGTTGCTAAGTAGATGGGTGACCATCTTTACATACCGAGTCTCCTCCTTGCCTCGGAAAGCACGATAAGTCGTACTAATCGGTACTAATTTATGAAGTATTCGTGTTTTTGTTTTTGTTGTATTCGTGTTTTTTTAATGTTTGTATTATATTTGATTATGTGCTTATTTATTTATTTAGTTTTTAAGAATACAAATTATGTATTAGGTACTCGTATATTGAAACTGTTTGTACTCTCCGTCACTTGTCCTTAAGGGTTCATTAGAAAACCAGAGTCAGACAGCATTTGTCTGGCATTAATGCTGAAATTAACCTTTTTGGCGCAGCCGTGAGGCACACACTCTTGTTTTAAAAACATTATTTTTTATTTCCACTGTTATTTGTGTTTTGTTACGCGAACTGTGTCCAAATAAATGTTTTTTCTTTCTTTCTTTCTTTCTAAGTATGTCAAAAAATCATAATATCTTATACCTACTTAACGATTTTTGTAAAGAGTGCGGACCTACCTAAATACCTTTCATCGAAATCCCGAAAAAATCTGTTTCTGCGTCCACTCACTAGTAAAACTGAAACAAAAAATCCATTACCCAAGTTTTCATTCGAACAGCTCCAATACTCAATATATTCACGTCTTTCGAAACAGAACCCACATTCAATATGCCTCCAGACAGCGTGCCGTTAGATCATTTGCGGTGGGTCACAAATAGTGACGTCACGTAATAGTTCTCGGGAAATCCCGGGATTACGAACTTGGAAAATTCTTGGTGGATTGTAAAAAGTACGGTGGATAAATCTCGTCTGGCGTTTTTGTTTAAGATTCGTAGAATGAACTGTGATTTTTATTCTAAATGCTTTTATTTTCGTTAATTTGTTGGTAATGCTAGAATAACAAAAAGTGCTGGCACTCCGGGAGTGCCGACAGAAGTGAAAACTTAAACAAGATCGCCTTGATGGAAGAAAAAGACTGGTGTATAACATTGGTCCGTAACCTTTTCTAAATAAAGACCACAATCGCGTTTACAAAAAATAATACTTCAGAAACCTTTAAAGTAAAAATACTTGCATAGAACATTGATCCGTAACGTAATATAAATAAAGAGCATAATCGAGATTACAAAACCTTTAAAGTAAAAATACTTGCATAGAACATTGATCCGTAACGTAATAATACCTATAAATAAAGAGCACAATCGCGTTTACAAAAATGAGGTGTCGTCATGGTGTCGCGAAATCAATGGTTTAGTCCCATCTCAAAAATGCCCAACGCGCGTAGTTTTCACTTCAATAACATTTTACTATGCAACTGGATTACAAAACTTATTATTTGAGTGTAAATTTTATTATCCGGACTTACTTATTATTTTCGTTCTGGGTTTGCTAATTTTGTATTTACTTTTTCTATCATGCAGCGTATATAAATAACTAATTTCTTGTTGAGCAAAAGTACACGTATGGGAGAGGCGTATGCTCAGCAGTGGACTGCGATAGGTTGAGTTGATAGATTGATTGATTGACAAGTACACATCTAACTATAAGTTCCAGTATAAGCTGACCTCGCATTGTATGGAAATCCTATACGATGCGAGATCAGCTTAAACTGGAAATGTATAGCTTGAAATGTAGCTGTGTGTATACCTACTTTAATTTAGAGTTAATTTTGATCACCTTTGATCTACGGGAAAAGTAAACATTTCAATGAACCCACCAAAAAATTTTTAAACCCAAATCCCGGTATAAAAAAATCCCGCATAAACAAACACGCACTTCCATCCCTAGTTATGATAGCTACTATCCAGACATTACCGTCTGAGTGAAACCGCAGGCGACGCCAGGAGGCGCTAGTTACAAATTGGCCTCTTCAATTATTTGCCCGTTGATGATGTGGAATCAATGGCTTATTGAGTGTATTCAGATTAAAATGGCGATAGCTGTGACATTTTAAAGGCATCGTTAAGTCAATGAAAGTTAGTTACTTAATTACGATACATTTGTACATTATTTTGATTAGTTAAATTGGGCTCTAATTCTACCATAATGAGCTAATCCACAATCTCCCATTAATTAATTACGTCAAACTAATCGGTAGTGTCCACAATAAAAGACAGTGGCACTCAGGGAGTGCCGACAGAAGTGAAAACTTGAACAAGATCGCCTTGGTGGAAGAAATATACTTGTAATAGAACACTGGTACAGGGGCTTGTGGCTAAGTAATAACAGCTGCACGGGTCGATCGATCAGGTTAAGCTACGCTTGCCGCGGTTGATCCGTGGATGGGTGACCATCTTTACATACCAAGTCCCCTCCGTGCCTCGGAAAGCACGTTAAGCCGTTGGTCCCGGCTGTCATTTGTAGATCTTTGACAGTCGTTACGGGTAGTTAGAAGCCCAAAAAGTCTGACAACCAGTCTTACCAAGGGGTATCGTGTTACCTAGTCACTAGGTTGTGGAGGTCAGATAGGCAGTCGCTCCATGTAAAATACTGATATTCAGCTGCATCCGGTTAGACTGGAAGCCGACCCCAATATAGTTGGGAAAAAGGCTAGGCAGATGATGAGAACATTGGTAGCCGTAACCTTATCTAAATAAAGAGCTCAATCGCGTTTACCAAAAAAAAAATACTTCCTATACCTTTAAAGTAAAAATACTTGCATAGAACATTGATCCGTAACGTAATATGAATAAATAAAGAGCACAATCGCGTATACAAAAATGAAGTGTCGGTAACGGTGTCGCGAAATCAATGGTTTAGTAGTTCACTTCAAAAATAATATAAATCGCCAAAATCATTACGACCACTCCGAACTTGAGATATTTTGATGTGGTTCGTTCGTTTTGCCAGAACGAATCCCAATGAAACAATAAAACCACTTGACTGCAACAAAATGCACATACATATCCTACTTTTCTTCAAGCCTTATCCCATTGTATCCTACCCAGCAGTCCTAGCCTGACAGCTAAATAAACAGACAGATGAGCGAGCAATCACTTAATGGTATCATGAGAGTAGCCTGATAGAAACTACTGGCATGGGATTTAAATGAGGAGAAATCTAGGTTCTAGGAAGAATTTATTTGTTGACTGTATTTTTGTTTAGTTTTGGAAAATAAATATTGGTAATAGAGCGTAAAAGGGACACGATGATGTTTTATAAAAAACTTTTTTACAACAAAAAATACAAACCGACTTCCAAACAAAAATAACTTTAATTTCAGAAGTCAATGTCTCTGGAACAGTATTTTAGTTTTTCAACACCGACTTCAGAAATTAAAGTTATTTTTCATAAAAAAATAAAAAATCTGACGATCTGAGAACCTCCTCCTTTTTTTTGAAGTCGGTTAAAAAGATCAACCGAGTTCTATGACCCTATCAGAATACCAGCGCTACGGTATTTTTTTTATTTTAATATCGCAGCTTTATGCTGAGATAGGAGCCTTTTTGCCCTCGCACAAGTCGTTATTACTTTTGTTGTTATTTTGTTAGTTTAAAATGCTCCTTTCTTATATTTTTTTTTTACTATTTGTATTTCCTGTGCGTGTCCCAAATAAAATAAATTTCTTTCTTTAAAAAATAGTGGTTGTTTCTTTATCTATGATGTCAACCCTAATGCCTATAATTTGTTTCTTTCATGGGCGTCAATTCCTATTACTAAGGTGTCCGTCCGTCTGCCACAGGGTATCTTTTGAATCCAAATTAGGTAGACACTTAGGGATTTATTTATAAACGTTGCTTAAAGTTAAGTTACGTCAAAAATTTATGGCTAATCATAACTTAACTTTAAGCAAAAATTATAAATAAACCGCTTAAAATTTTCACCGAGTGTGAACTACTATGGCCACTATATCAACAAATAATATAAATAAATTAAAGTAAAAAATTAAAAAGAAAAGTTTTGAATAAATTGAAAAAAAGAAATTGTAAATGATAAATGATTTTATTTCTGTAGGTAGGTTTGTACAAACACACGTCAATCATATTTTTAAAACTAGATGAGGTCGGCGTTTCCTATCTGACTACTCTGAGAAGAAAGGCCGAAACAAACTCAGAGGTCACAGTCTCTTTTAAAGTCCAAACATAATCTTGGTCAGGTCATGTGAAGGCCATGTGGATTGGTGTCTGAAGTGGTCTTTAGAGGAAAGCACCACACAGATTGAGAGGGCCTGTCGAGTCAGTGCACGCATTTGTCAGTATGTTTAATATTGTACAGTGGTACAGAACCCGTGGTTCGTATGCGACTCAAACTCGCACATGATCGCATTTATTATGAAGACCTGAATTTGAAGTTGTGCCCGGGAAAAGTTTTGTTGCGTCAAGGAATAGGCAAAACCTTCTTTACTTGTGTGTTTTTTAAAACAATTGAAAAAATTCAAAAGTCATTTATTTAAACTAGGCTGAGAATCAGCACTTTTCGAACGTCAAAATGACATAAGACAGTCCCCCAAAACGCTTGCTCGTCACCACTTCCTAGTGCTTTAGCTGAAGGTCTTCTTGCCAAGGGGATTAGGCAGCAGTATCTTCCTGTCATATAATACCAACATTCTTCACCAACCCCTCACCCAAGCCTGGGTTATTACAGCATTATCCTTTATAACCATTTTATAGCTTATATTTAATAATGAGCCTCTATGGTTATATTTCCTTCACATTAACCCCATAAATGCCGAAGAGTTTTAGATAAGCCAACATTTTGTAGTCCACGGTTCAACAAACTTGTGTATCCTATAAAATAGTTATATCCATTACGTCTGAATATGTCATTTAACTAAGTGCCACTGTATAGATACGACGGGGCATAAATAATTTTACGTCTATCACGGAATTTCTATCTCTATGGTCTGCTGGTCAAAGACCATAAAAAGTTGGACAGTTTTTTTTAATAATGTCTTTATTGAGAACAAACTACATATTAGTAGGTATTTTGGTTAGAAACTAGAAATAAATTGTATGATCTGGAGTCTAGAACAAACTGAAAGAAATATCAATCTGCCTAGCCTTTTCCTAACTATGTTGGGGTCGGCTTCTAGTCTAACCGGATGCAGCTGAATACCAGTATTTTACATGGAGCGTCTGCCTATCTGACCTCCACAACCCAGTTATTGGGTAACACGATACTTTTGGACTGGTGGTCAGACATTTTGGGTTTCTGTGCTGTCAAAGATCTACGAATGATAGCCCAGACCAATAGCTTAACGTGCTTTCCGAGGCACAGAGGGATCCTTTATGTAATGTATGGTCACCCATCCACTGACTGACCTCGGCAAGCGTTGCTTAACCTCGAAGATCACCCGTGCGGCTGTTATTATTTAGCCCACTGAGTATTTATAGAAAGTCATTAAAAAGCCCTTGTACAACAACATTTACAAGTTGATAAGACAAAAGCACCACTTAAGCTGAATACCAGTATTTTATATGGAGCGACTGCCTATCTGACCTCCAACTAACCCAGTAACTGGATAATACGATACCCCTTGGTAAGACTGGTTATCAGACTTTCAGGTTTCTGACGGCACGTAACAACTGTCAAAGATCTAGAAATGACAGCCGGGACCAACGGTTTAACGTATTTTCCGAGGCTCAGAGAGGTCTTATTTAAAGATGGTCACCCATCCACAGACCAACCGCAGCAAGTGTAGCTTAACTTGATAGAGTGACCCGTGCGACTGTTATTACCTCCCAAACTGAAGGAAATATAACAAGGTCAAATTAACTTAGCTAGCGAAATTTAATAATTAGACAGAGGTGTGCATAGTACACCCACATTTCGCCAGCAATATTTTAAGTCCCATGTAATAGGGGGCGAGCCTATTGCCTTCAACCGGGCACAAATCCAAACTCCGAGCCGCTATTGAGAAATTCCTGAAGGAAAAACCCAAAAACACTGCCTGACCTTGGAATCGAAGTCTAGGAGTCCTAGGACCTCCTACTACTGGACCAACGAGGTAACAATTTACATTTTTGTTAATCTTTACTCAATGATAAAACTCAACTCGATCCTGAGCCAGTATGGACCAATACCTCTTATAAGCGTCAAGTTCGTCCCGCCATCTACGCCTGGGTCTTCTACGATGCCGCTGGACGTGTTCAGGAACCCATGTTGTAGTGGTCTTAGCCCACAATGCATCCGACATGCAGCACACGTGTCCGGCCCAGTCCCACTTGAGCTTGGCTGCTTTTTGGGTGACGTCAGCGATTTGTGTCTTAGAGCGCAGTATCGTGTTCCGTATCCGGTCGGTAAGTCGAACTCCGCTCCATCGCTCGCTTGCCCTACAGTGGGACAATATAGGCTAATTATTATTATATTGATCTTCTCCTCTTCTTTACAAAATATCAAAAAAATTACAGATTATTTTGATAAAACATTACGATACAAGTACTGAAATAAGACTGCATTCTTTAACTAGCGTTTAAGCTGGGAATAAAACGTAGGTATTACTTAGTAGTCCACGTCAAAATGTGCAACACAGCAAAAACAATAGTCCTTGGACTACACGTGTTTCATAACGAATAATCCAACTGACACTCGTGAAACAGAGAAAAGAGAAGACTTTCTAAAATTAATGAATGGAATGGACACAGATGTCCTGAAAATAGGTTGAAAAATAGCTCTGTGTTTTAGACTATACCGAATGAAATTCACATTTTACGTTCCTTTGACGAAAATAGCAACAAGGATTGTAGGCGAAAATATAACAAACTAGCTGCGCGCCGCAGTTTCACCCGCATAAGTCTCGATCCCGTGGGAAAAAAAAAAGTATCCTATGTTCTTTTCCAGGGCATCATCTATATATATATGTGTCAAATTTCATCCAAATCCGTTCAGCCGTTTTAGCGTGAAGGCGTAACAAACTTACTTTCGCATTTGTATAATATTACTAGCTGCGCCCCGCGGTTTCACCCGCATAAGTCTCGAACCCGTGGGAAAAAAAAATAAGTCCGGTTGACGTCATCACGTCAGCGCCGGCTATCGCTGAAAACGAGCGCTGGGGCTCTGTCTTGCATGGGGTCGCAGCTTTATGCTGAGCGATGGCCGTTTTGCGTGGATGTGACGCATATTTTCCCCCAATTTGTTTTTTACGTGTTTTTTATCTTTCTTTGCGTCATGTTTACCGCAAATAAACGAATTTTCTTTCTTTCTTTCTAAGTATCCTTTGTTCTTTTCCAGGGCATCATCTATATATGTGCCAAATTTCATCCAAATCCGTTCAGCCGTTTTAGCGTGAAGGAGTAACAAACAAACTTACTTTCGCATTTATAATATTACTAGCTGCGCCCCGCGGTTTCACCCGCATAAGTCTCGAAGCCGTGGGAAAAAAAAAAGTATCCTATGTTCTTTTCCAGGGCATCATCTATATATGTGCTAAATTTCATCCAAATCCGTTCAGCCGTTTTAGCGTGAAGACGTAACAAACAAACTTACTTTCGCATTTATAATATTAAGGATGGATACCTACATAGTTCTATTGTACACAGGATGACAGGGACATCGACGCGAAAACTGTTACCATGGACTCAGTACATGATTCTAAACCCGCCTGCGTTGCAATTTTTCGTCGGTTATTTTTTTTAAATCTGCTGTTTCATAGAAAAGTGCAATACCGCTGTCAAAATGCACAGCAGATTTTTTTAAATAACCGACGGAAAATTTCAAGGCAGGGTGTTCCCCACCACTGTCCCTGCCACCATGTATAGAATCTGCTCAGAATTTGGCTACGAATTTAGCACCTTCAGTAGTGTCCATCTGCTCCTGCATCATGCAAGCAATAGGACACGCTGGACAAAATATTAAATACCCCATTATTTGTGGGACAGCACCACATTTACATTCCAGGGTGGAGTCATCTCACGGTGGAACACACGGTGGAGGTCTGCCCGGCTTGGGCGGAGCACCGCCATGTCCTCGTGGAGGCAATCGGCGGCGGTGATCTCTCGCGTCCGGCCCTGGTCCAGGCCATGATACGGAGCGAGAGAGCATGGGAAGCCTCTTCTTCTGCGAAGCAGTAATGCTCGTAAAGGAGGAGGCGGAACGCATGAGGGAGAGGCAAATTTCGCGTCCTCACACCCCTAGTCGCCGCAGGAGACGCCCTAGATGTCGGGAATCACGGCCGATTCCCGGCCATCGTGGGCGCGGGCTTGCGGATGGTGAGCAATGAGTAGCTCGCCGTCCGATAAGGACCAAGCCCGGGTCGACGTTCCACGCTCGCTTCAAAG
Organism: Agrochola lychnidis; assembly: GCA_963680765.1. Lineage (NCBI taxonomy): Eukaryota > Metazoa > Arthropoda > Insecta > Lepidoptera > Noctuidae > Agrochola > Agrochola lychnidis. Next base: position 13,132,772 of record OY796873.1, on the reverse strand, counting down.
ACATGTCAGCAGAACTGACGGGGTCCGCTAGGGCCGATGCCTGCCGGAGTCGCGGGAAAATCCGAAAGGGATACCGCGGCCCCTGACAACATACAGGTAACTGAAAGAACACGGGTGGGTTTTAGTCAATAAAAGTCTGACTCGCCCTCCCGCTCCGCCCAGTGCGGGAGAAGTTATGTGACAATTTCCCGACAAAAAAAAGGGTAGAGTCATCTGTATATTGTTTATGGCACACACAGGTATCGATATTCTGACAAGAAGCAAAAGCAAACCGGCAAAACAGAGGTGTTGACTGACGAGCCAGGAGTCGTGAGTTCAATCCCTATAGCGGCCAATACTGACCTGTGAATAACTTCTAAACCATACATTGTTATCTTAGAGGATCAGGAAAAAAAACAGTGGCACTCCGGGAGTACTGACAGAAGTGAAAATTTGAACACGATCGCCTTGGTGGAAGAAAAATACTTGTATAGAATATTGGTCCGTAAACTTATCTAAATAAAGAGCACAATCGCGTTTACAAAACCTTTAAAGTAAAAATACTTGCATAGAACATTGATCCGAACGTAATATAAATAAAGAGCATAATCGCGTTTACAAAAATGAGGTGTCGCCACAGTATCGCGAAATCAATGGTTTAGTCCGATCACAAAAATGCCCAACAAAAAACTTTGAAATATATGCTGCAATATGGATGTGAACCCACTTCTTCCAAGAACATATTTTCTTATTTAGATTAGTAAGAAGGGCTTAAAGGAAAAGCAATATTATCCATTCTCTTAGAACGTATAAGTACCACTTACTTGCTCATGTATTCCTAGTATCTACAATAACCCATGATAATAGAATAATAACTTAATATTCAAAACAATTCAAATCCATCTACCGCTGACGTCACTGACCCTCTTACAAAACTAGATTTTGTTTTCAACAACAGCTAATGTAGTTCCATGTCTATCCAGCCAGGTATAATAATGGTACGAATACCTTTATAAATACCTGTATAAATTCTATTAATATTGTAAATGTGAAAGTTTGTTTGTTTGTTACTAGAAAAAGAAAAGAAAAGAAAGAAAAAATACGTTTATTTGCGGTAAACATGACGCAAAGAAAGATAAAAAAACATGTAAAAATCAAATTGGGGGAAAATATGCGGCTGTAGCGGTTACACCGCCACATACGAAGTACATATCAAAAAGACATGACGTCACACAAATCCTGCATCGCGCAATTAAAGTTTACCGAGCGATCAACATATATACAAGATTCCGACTTCAAACCATTGGGCAGTTGCCCGTCAGACACGACACCCGTCTGGTCGGAGGATCCTCCCTTTTGGTGGATGAGTGAACTTTACACCCTGTTCCTCATGCCACTAAACGGCACATCCAGGCAAAACGGGCATCGCTCAGCATCTTCGATCAACAATACTGATCGAAGCTCAGCATAATGCTGCGACCCCATGCGAGACAGAACACCAGCGCAGGTTTTCAGCGACAGCCGGCGCTGACGTGATGATGTCAACCGGTGCAGCATATAGTGAAATAACAAATCAAAAATAAAATAAATACAATATCATCTCGGAAACGGATCGTCACCGTATCGCCGCGACTCGTGAGCTTGTCCCGAAGCGAGGCGATTACGTTACGATTCCGATTAGTGTGCGTTGCAGTAGGGAGTTTCATACAAAGAATACTGAATGGCTCGAGTTGATACGGTGACGATCCCTTTCCGAGTTGAAATGTGTGCTATTTCCTTAAATCACGCAAAAACGGCTGCACGGATTTGGATGAATTTTGGCACACGGATAGTTTATAAACTGGATTAACTTATAGGATACTTTTTATTCCGGTAGTATGTCCTCGTGGGATAATTTTTAACCTCAATGCGGGCGAAGCCGCGGTCAAAAGTTAGTAAGGTATAATAATGGTATGAATACCTGTATAAATCTGTATTTTTGTTTGTATAAGCTCACATGGTAATGCGATTGGATTGGACATGGCGTTGCGGTGACCACGAGGTGGATTGTCCTGATAACTTGGAGCATTGTCCGTAATGGAGATTACTTTGTGTTCTATAGTGAGAATAAATACGGGAATGCTTTTGTATTATTCTGATATGAAGTGGAATAAAGTATGTGTATTTCTTTTTTATATCTTTTTAGTATATTGTATCACATTTTAATTATAATAAATAATTTTTAAGATATTGCATAGCTTTTATCGCGGGCTTTGAGCGCGGCGATCGAACAAGAAATTCCGTAACGAAAAAACCTAACACCCCCCACTCCGTCTACCATGTAATGACGGTTCCCATGACAACGTGATGTTGTCATGGGAACCTAATTTTTGTTTTATGTCATCACGTCATCATCCCAAGTGTAGCGTTGACAAATAGGAAGTATGGAGATTACAAATGCTATGCAATAGCTTTACCGCGGCAGTCCCCGAGTGCCACATGTTTTTTTTTTATTGTCTCAGAAACCAGTGCATAAAAAAGATAGGTTATATACGTACCTACTCGTTACATGGTCGCAAAAATTACGTTCCCATGACAACATTACGTTGTCATGGGAACGTAATTTTTGTTTTATGTCATCACGTCATCATCCCAAGTGTAGCGTTGACAAATAGGAAGTATGGAGGTTACAAATGCTATGCAATAGCTTTACCGCAGCAGTCCCCGAGTGCCATACGTTTTTTTTCTTTAATTACGCTGTACTGGTACAGCGTCTTAATATTTGTTTGCTGCACCGGTCGACGTCATTAGGTCAGCGCCGGCTGTCGCTGAAAACTAGCGCTGGGGCTCTGTCTTGCATGGGGTCGCAGCATAGTGCTGAGCGATGGCCGATTTGCGTGGATGTGACGCATGCTTCCCCCAACCTTTTGTCATTTTTGTATTTTAAGCTCTTTTTTGCGTTAGTCATTTAAGGAAAATATTTTCACCTACGTAAACGAAGTCGCGGGTTAAAATTAGCGTTAGCCCAAAGTAACTATTCCACGGGGACGAAGTCGCGGGCAGAAACTAATTTTTTTATAATCTTCGATCTTCGTCGATATAAACAGCTGTATCACAAATACCTCCTTTAAAAATAGAGTACATAGGTAAGTACCTCTTTAATATATTATTTTGACAAATACTCACTATACAGAATATACAATGTTGCCGATTCCCTTGTTCACAAACTAAACTAAATTTAAGTTCAGTGCATATTTTTCTTTCTATTTCATTAAGAAAAGGACAGAAGATAAATTTTAGTTTAGTCCTGTCAAATTAATCAGCGCTTGACGTAAATTGACGTAATTTTAGTCGGCAAGTTTTTAATCACGTTTAAACTTGTATGGAGAGTGACAGGCGATGATTAATTTGACAGGACTAAACTAAAATTTATCTTCTGTCCTTTTCTTAATGAAATAGAAAGAAAAAGATGCACTGAACTTAAATTTAGTTTAGTTTGTGAACAAGGGAATCGGCACCATTGTCGCCCATGGACAGGTGCAAATTATCGTAAATTAACTTTAAAAGGTCTATCTTTAATATTTTTCATGTTATTTTATTTTTTAGGTTTTGAGTAGCGTTAGCCATATCTGAAAAAAAAGAAAGAAAAAACGTTTATTAGCGTTTTTTTTACGTTTGTTTGTTTATTGGCTCGATTTGGATTATGTTTATTGTTTTTAAAAACATATGAGTTATTTTTTTATTAAAATTTGTCTACTATGAAAAAAACAGAGGTGAAGACATTTATGTCTAAAAAAATCTGTATTTTTTAAAAAAACACAAGTCTCATGAAATCATAAGGGGATTATGAAAAAAAATTATAACAAATATAAAAAAAAATTAAGTTATATTTCCAATTCTGTTCCGTTAAATAAAACCAGTACTTTTACGGAACTGTCAAATGAGATACTTTTAACACATACAAAAATCATTTGAGGCAAATCACATACTTTTAATTTAATATTTAGTACTTAAAATCAGTAAATCTTATTAATACTTGGAAATAAAATAATGCATGACACATCCAAATGTCATTCAATATTTTGAAAATTACTGGCCAGTTTCATTAATTTTAAAACGTATTGATGATGTAAAATTAAACACATTTATACGATGCAACATATCTAAAACAATAAACATTGTCCTCTATCAAAATAATACTTCATGGTGACAACAACCGTTCGCGCCAGAATATGTTAACATTAATATCATTGTCGGATTTGTTCGATTTAATCTGGCATTTTCGCGGCAATGCTTTTGAATTATTTATTTTATCGACATGTCCTAGCTTGTCGGGTATTGTGGATTATGTTTGCAATTAGGCGATTACATAATAGGCATTATGGAGTGGAGATTAATCCGTCGGTAAAACGTTCGATTAACTTTAATCGGTTGATTTAATTGTCATTGTTTGTTATTGAGCATGGACGTCAAATTAGCAAGTTAAGCGAATTGATTTATGATCAAAACACTATTGCTTATCTTTTAGACTTATAAGAATTTCAAGTTGACAACCTATAAAACACTACTTTAGTCACCTTCCTTCAATGTAGCCAGACAAATTCAAAATTTCTAACGTATTTTGAATATAACGGGTTTTCACTTAAAGTAAAATTCTTATTTCAGAAACCGGGTTTTAATCCATAAGTCCTAAGTTTTCATCACCCCCTCCCTTCCTTTGTCAGGATAGCCCTTAAATACTTATTGTAAACCTACTGTGCTTGAATATGTTGACAAACCAAACAGTTACACGTGCTTGCCACTTGTTAATCTCTTTCATCTCTTATATGCAAGAAAAGGACAGCAACGGGTTGGCGATATGGCCAGATATCCTCACGATGTTTTCCTTCACCGATGTCAGTAATATCCAAGATAAACTTGGAAAGTACATATGAATTGAAAATGTATCATAATAAAACCTTATTCAATATAGAACTTAATAAATATAAAGCATAGATAACTTAATCCCTTAAAGTCTTAAGCTCCTAATGTGAAGCGAAACTATATTGATTTAAGCTCGTTGCAACAACGGCTTCCTCCTCGCTTACGACCACGGTTATCCATTTAATTATAATCCGACTAAGTAGATTGCCACTTTAGAAGTTAAACAGTAATTGCTAACTGCGGTTTAACGATACCCGAACCGATTATTATTGAACTTAGGTTAACTGATTGTGTAACTGTTGGTTTGTTGGGGTATTGGTCCGTTAACGGTCCAGTGGTTAACATGGTTCTTGGTTTAGACAGCTACAACTTGGTCGTGAGAGATATTTTTTATATCGGTGATCCGTTTCTGTGTCTGGTGAAGCTAGAACGTTCAGTGGTCGAATCATGACATACAGATTACTTGGCAAAGTTCAAAAAGGTTTTCTTTACATATATTTTTGCGACCATGTAACGAGTAGGTACGTATATAACCTATCTTTTTTATGCACTGGTTTCTGAGACAATAAAAAAAAAACATGTGGCACTCGGGGACTGCCGCGGTAAAGCTATTGCATAGCATTTGTAATCTCCATACTTCCTATTTGTCAACGCTACACTTGGGATGATGACGTGATGACATAAAACAAAAATTAGGTTCCCATGACAACATCACGTTGTCATGGGAACCGTCATTACATGGTAGGCGGAGTGGGGGGTGTTAGGTTTTTTTCGTTACGGAATTTCTTGATTCGGTCGCCGCGCTCAAAGCCCGCGATAAAAGCTATGCAATAGCTTAAGAATTGGCACCGCGGTAATCAATGCGTTTATTTCTTTTACTTACTCCACGCACCGCGGTAATTAACGCGATTTCTTTTTAATATCAAAAGCTGGTGTCGTAACAGTGTCGTGAAATCAATGGTTTAGTCCCATCTCAAAAATACTCAACGCGCCTAAAGAAGTTTTCACTTCAAAAATCGATGCGTCAGATAACCCAAGTAGACTAATTATAATACCTTTTGGAGTCAACTGTCATTAATTTGGTAATTACGATCTAATTGCTAGTCATAGACCTCACAGACCTCACAGACGTATCTATTACTCACGAGTCACGCCTAATTGCTTCAATAAGTCGATATTTTACTAGAAACCACAACAATAGGATTCCGAGTAGAAAAACGGCACTTTCGGCAAAGTAAGGTGTGAATAATTATAGAAACCAAATGAATCATACTGGAGAATATGAAATCTATTGTGGACGATGGTATATTAGTGTCATTTGAAAACCGCAATTACTTTTTTGCTGTCAGAATTTTAAGTGGAAGAAACCTACATACATACAGACATGTTGTATTTGTCATCATGACTAGGATCTATGAAAGCTAGCATATTTTAAGGCGAAAGCGTCAGGGAAGCCCGCGAAATTCAAATTTTCTTACGTTTTTTGCAATTTGCAGGTCAGTTTCATGTTTTATGTTGATCTAAATATGATTCGCGGCAGTAACAAATATGGCTTTACTCAATTATAATCATTACAATCAGCTATACAACTCCATAAGTTATCAAAGGTGTCCAATGTCATGATTTCGTCAAATCATGACATTTGACACCTTTATCTTCTTCTTAATAACTTATTGCTGATTGAATCAATTGAATTTTGAATCAACATAAAACCTGACACTGACCTGCAAAATGCAAATAACGTAAGAAAATTTTAATTTCGCGGGCTACCCTGACGCTTCCCCCTTAAGCTCAACTAATTTCGATCCCAAATGGCGGCTGTTTTGTGACACAAGTCAAACTCATTCGAATTCGACACTAGTCGAACGTTAACATTAAAGGTGTGATTCCGAACCTTGCTACTTAACTGGTCCTCATAAAATTTTCTATCGGTTTACATGAGATTACATTCCGACCACGGCAGCAATGTCGGAGCAGCACTGCGTGCCATGACATCTCATCATGAGACATGTCATCTCGCAGGTCAACCTAGGAGGTTGTCAGCTGCTTAACCCGGCTATCCTATAGATGCCTTAATAAATTAAGGCCTCCAGCTAGGGCATAAAACTTATAAACTAAGCGACTACATGCTAAGGGCACCTCCTGTGGGGTACGGACCTCGGCTTAGGTTAGCATCGCTGGGAAGGTCAGTAAGGGACAGGCTGGATCGGATCAACATTAAAGTCGTCTGCTGCACGTCACATTTTTATTAAACCAACGATTGCCCCTTTGTTACAGTCTTCTTCTGCCTGAGTTTCGAAGATCCTAGACATGATGACAAATGAATCACGGATAGATCCTTCAATTATGAAACATCTACATCACACACTACATAACATTCTACCAACGAAAAACTAATGACACCAATTTATATAAACCATAAGACCAACAATAGGTTTCTTCGAAAATGAAGCCCACCTTTTGGTCAGGTTATGTGTTAATAAGTGTAAATCCATGATTCATACTTACGTACCTGGGTACGATGCCGATAAGCTTGCATTTGCATGACTCACTTCGAAACGAGGTCGGCAGATAACATAGTTCCCACTATAATGTTTACTATTCGATTTCTTTGTTTACTGTCTATATTGGTGCCGATTCTCTTGTACACCGAACTAAACTAACTAAACTATCACTAAAATTCCTTACTTTTGACTATGAGAATCTCAAAGCTATTCTGCAAAATAAATTCTCTAAATTTAAAAATAATTTTGACACACCTAAATCGAATTTGACAATCGCGACTCCACGCGCAGGGCAGCCACGACGTGTTTTATGTCGATTTTTTCAATTTTTGCATGGAAAAAAAGAAATACCTACATGTAGAGTGTTAGGGGTTTAAGTTTCTTAAAGGGGGTCGAAATTTTCATTATTTTTGCGATTGGACACACCGTTTTCGAGATATAAGCAAAAGAAAATAAAAAGATTCAGTACTGTTTTTGCATCTGAAGTCGAGGTGTTGGTGTGAATTAGTCCATGACAACCAATTTTATTCCACACGTTTTTAGTCGCGATTAAAAATAGTCATATTTAGTTAGAAAATCTAAATTTTAGGTGTAAAACGTCAAATTCAGAATAGCATAATTGCCATTTTCACTAAACTAATATCTCAGTGCCATTTTAGTGCTGTCAAACTAAAATATAGTTAAGTTGTGTCACTTTAGTCTATTTCAGAATGGAAAATCGTCGTTTGACAGGAATAAACTAAATTTTGGTGGTTTTTAGTTTAGTTTAGAGGCATTTGTGACAAGAGAATCGGCACCATTATAGTGTGATAATTTAATTGACACCGTGTGGGTCTAAACAAAAATTAGGCCGCACTTAAAATGTACCCACCGTCCGTTATCAACGAGGACAATTGCATGCCACTGAGCTCGATCAGGCCTTTTCATCCATCTATTATCGGCAACGTTGCCAAGACAACAACAACGTTCCCGGTGGCCCGTACAAACCTATTAAAGTTTGCACCAGTGGAGCGGGCAATAAAGATACTCAACAGCGTCTCTCTGCAAGTGGATATCTTTACATGCTCATTGGCGTAATTCCGGTGGATGACACTTAACATATTGTCCTCTGTGTGACTTGTGCCACGCATTGGACATTGTGACTACATTGCCGTATTGGGTTGAACCTGTTAAAACGAATGTAAGCGTGAATAGTAAATAAAGATCGTCACTCCCCTTGATGACATCGTCACCACTCAAGAACAAATCTGCCTCAATGGTCATCAGTTCTAAGGCTAGTATGGCTGTTCTATTTGACTAACTTCGTTAGCCCTTTCCTTTAGAGTAACTGCTCATAGTTTTTTTAATAATTGCATCTCGCAAGTCAACCTGCTGCTTAACCGGACTTTCCTGTGGGTGCCTCAATAAAGTAAGGCTTCCACCAAGGGCATAAAACTTAAAGACGAAGCGACTATACGCTAAGGGCACCCCCTGTGGGGTACGAACCTAGACTTACAACGTCGCTGGGGAGGGTAGCAAGGGACAGGATGGATCGGATTTAAATAAATTAATTCTAGTAACTCTCTCCCTTCATAGTAACTTTGAGCAGAGCCACTACCTAGCCAGTGGCCGTTTTAAAAGTTGGATTACTACGTCGACTTATTATCGTCAACAGGCATGACTGCCCCGTTAGTCTCGTGATCGCAAGTTCAATTCCAGGGTCGAGCAAAGTTTCCATTAGGAATTTCTTAGTAACAGCCCGGAGTTTTGAAGTTGGCGGTATGATACCGGAAAGTATGTTAAGTCGTTGGCCCTGTGCCTGACCTAGCCCGTCCCATCCTTGATGTCCTCCCTCCGGTTGACGCCCTAAGCCGAGGTTCGTACCCCACAGGGGGTGCCCTTAGCGAGCGTTCATCTAGTTTTAATGAGCATAGTTGAATAACACCTAGCTGGAGGTTTTAAGTGTAGTAGCTTAAGGCACCCACAGGAAAGCCCGGTTAAGTAGTCATGATCTCAGAGGTCAACTACGAGACGCTCTACCAAAAAAAAAACCTGCGCCTGATCTCTCTCCGGTCGTGTCGGATTGCCGTCCCATTGGACTATGAGAGTGAGGGAAGAGAGAGTGCACCTGTGTTTGTATGTGTGTGTATAATATCTCCCGTGCCGCAGGTTGGTCTCTGCTGAGATTGGTCGCCAAGGTAGAAATTCGGTCTGAACTTCTGGAGGACTATTATCATCACCAATTCGGTCGTCATCATCATAAATATTATCATCGCCACATTCCCGATGACAGCTACATAATTAAACTTTAAATTATCAAAAATGACATTACCAAAAGCACTGAAACTAAATTCTAGTTCTATTCCAATATATCCTGTAAAGTTAATTTCATAATATTAATTTAGCCACAGATTTGATAATAATTAGTATTTGCTTTCTAACTGGAGGCTACATTAATCATGTTTATTCAGGCTGCATAAAGTTATTCTGGTTATAACTATCTATGTTAAATTCGTATGAGGCTTTAAATGACGGTGACGATTTATTCTGTCATGAGAGGTTGTGTTTATGGAAATTATATTTATGTGCCTAATATTATTGTCCCACTGCAAGGCAACTGCCTCTTCTCATAGAGAGAAGGCACGAGCATTGATCCCCAAACTTGCTCAAGACGGGTTGACGATGTCAGACGAGTAAGTCCAGGTTTCGTCACGATGTTTTCCTTCACCGATGTGCCAATGGCTTATAATAACATGCTTGGTGGTTTTTACATCATTGCCCATAAAAGGTTAAGTTACGCTTGCCGAGGTTGGTCTGTGGATGGGTGACCATTTTAACATACCGAGACTCCTCCGTGCCTCGGAAAGCACGTTAAGCCGTTGGTCCCGGCTGTCATTCGTGGATTTTTGACAGCCGTTACGGGTCGTCAGAAGCCCGAAAGTCTGACAACCAGTCTTACCAAGGGGTATCGTGTTACCCAGTTACTGGGTTGTGGAGGTCAGATAGGCAGTCGCTCCATGTAAAATACTGGTATTCAGCTGCATCTGGTTAGATTGGAAGCCGACCCCAACATAGTTGGGAAAAGGCTAGGCAGATTGATTTTTGCCCATAAAAGGGGTGTTATGTTTTTTTTTTAAGTTATTTCTTTTGCAGTTTGGCTCACCGTTGGAGATAGGAAGTTTTGCTGTAAGAAAACAATGTAGTGTTTACCAAGAGTTTTTAATAAATTATATATTGTAGCAGCGAACACTTTTTGCTGTCACAGTTTTATAGCTGCCATAGAGATTCCGATTTAAAAGGTCTCTCCCTCATGTCATAAAACAAGAATGAATAGTACTTTACTATTTCGTTTACCAGTTAAACTCAAACTCAAAAATTCAAACTCAAAGCATTTATTTCAAATAAACCAATTACAGGTACTTTTGAACTGTCAAGGGTTCGGTCAGTCAGAAAGATGAAGCTAGTTGCCCATTCCAAAGCGTAGTAGGTACCTATGGAGAAGAACGGGCAAGAAACTCCACGGACACTCTTTTAAATCAAAACATTGTTACAAAATATTGGTTACATCATTCAGGTTGAAATTATACATATGCGAACAATGTAGAAAAACGTGCGCGTTAAAAGCGTACGTAATAAAATATTAAAACAAAAACAATTCAAAAATTTAAATTAATTTCAATAAACCGTGGCAGCTAAGAGATGACCAGACCCTACTGACGGCGCCCATTCACAAACATGACGCATGGATCAGCACCATTTAGCTCACTATTAGACATACTGAAAAACTTAATGAACTACTGTAAATAGCCCTCCCATTGACCTCCAAACAAAAATAACAGGCAAGCAAAATATCTTCAATGTAACAACACCTTTTAATTTAATCAGCTCTAATCTCACTGCATCGCCACCCAACCTCTACCCGAGTCAAATACAAAATTGATTCAATTAATTCACTTCATTCTCACTAAGCAATAAGGGTTGCAGGAGAAAAACGACCCTGGAACCGCCCCAATTTATTAACTCCAGTTAAATACACTTTATTAGTCGCTGGTAAATAGCGTTCTTCATAATTTTTAGGGGTTATTCGAAGGAGATAATCGTCTTTTGTTTTTGGGAGTTCATTTGTCTTTTGACCCCAAGTATAGCTTCGCATTGACCGCTATAGAACGATCACAGCGAATTTTTAAGCTATTGCACAGCTTTTATCGCGGGCTTTGAGCGCGGCGACCGAATCAAGAAATTCCGTAACGAAAAAAACCTAACACACCCCACTCCGCCTACCATGTAATGACGGTTCCCATGACAACGTGATGTTGTTATGGGAACTGTCATGGGAACGTAATTTTTGTTTTATGTCATGACGTCATCATCCCAAGTGTAGCGTTGACAAATAGGAAGTGTGGAGGTTACAAAGGCTATGCCATAGCTTTACCGCGGCAGTCCCCGAGTGCCACACGTTTTAAGCTATTGCATAGCTTTTATCGCGGGCTTTGAGCGCGGCAACCGAATCAAGAAATTCCGTAACGAAAAAACCTAACACCCCCCACTCCGCCTACCATGTAATGACGGTTCCCATGACAACGTGATGTTGTCATGGGAACGTAATTTTTGTTTTATGTCATCACGTCATCATCCCAAGTGTAGCGTTGACAAATAGGAAGTATGGAAGTTACAAATGCTATGCAATAGCTTTACCGTGGCAGTCCCCGAGTGCCACACGTTTTCTTTTTTATTAGTGGAAGGAATGGCTTAAATATTGGTATGACGGTACCAACAACTGTATGTAGGTATCATCAATTTCACTTTCTTCAAAACGATGTATTGTCGTAATTTTAGTTCCACCAATAAAGCTCTTTAGAAACGTTTATCCAATTTTATTATACCACTTACTATTTCCATACCTTTCTGGTATATATCTGAATTCGTTCCAAACAATATTTCTCTCAACACACATATTCATTGTTAGTACTATACTACTAATATTAAAATCTATTATAAACCAATGAAATGCTTTGTAAAGGCTCGTATTGTTGAACAGCTTTGAAAGTGTGATATGACCACAGAGTATGAGAATTCAGAAGACCCACGGAAACTACAAAAAATAATTTCGCAACAGTTTGAAGACGAATTCAAAACGGTTTTGTCATTGTTAGTAAGAAAAGTCAATCTCTCATAATCATCAGTTAGTTACCAACCAAACTGAACCAACTATATACCTATCCATAGCTAGTTGGTTCAATAAAATAGTGATTATCATTGTCAAGTCTTTAAGAGCGGCCAACCCGTCATACTTTTCATACAAACGCTCTTACGTGATTATGGCGTTGTAACACATCTTTCTTGAATTTTTTAAAACTAATAGGTATCTTGTGCACTATATCTAGGTTTATATGAAAGCAAAAAATAAAAATTTGGTGAAAAAAGTTAAGTATAAGCCTCCAAAAATCTGCTTTTTTGCACAAATTTTACCTGAACTTTGACCTTTCATAATGTACCCATAAATTGTAAAAATAAAGAAAACATCTTTGTAGAAACCTTGCACATGTAATAGAGATTCTAAGTGACAAAAATTTATTTTACAAACTTGTAAGGCGTATTCAAAAACACGTATTTCCTGAAACCAGTTATTTTTCGTACAATGTTATCGCGTTCTCACTTGCTTGTTAGCAGTTCTCACTTGTGCTGGATGAAACAACAAGCTTTTCGACCATGCTCGCGTTGACGATAGACGGACCGGGAAGGGCCTTCTTAAACCACTGTACTTTACTGCACTTACTTGGAGGAGTTCCTGGCTAAATAATAACAGCTGCAGTGGTCGATCGATCAGGTTAAGTTACGCTTGCCGCGGTCAGTCCGTGGATGGGTAACCATCTTAACATACCGAGACCCTTCCGTGCCTCGGAAAGCTCGCTAAGCCGTTGGTCCCGGCTGTCATTTTGGGATCTTTGACAGTCGTTACGGGTCGTCACAAATCCGAAAGTCTAACAACCCGTCTTACCGAGGGGTATCGTGTTACCTAGTAACTGGGTTGTGTAGGCATAATAATGGTATTCAGCTGAATTCGGTTAGACTAGAAGCCGACCCCAACGTAGTTGGGAAAAGGCTAGACAGATTGACTTTACTACACTTACTTGTATACTACTTCGCTATAGACGACAATCAACAATTCCAATAAACATTGTTTGAAGTGAATCTTCTGTAAATACCTTTGCTAACGCCTTTCTAGAATATTATAGGTTTCTCCAGTAATACTGCGTAGGAGGTTCTATAGTTTGCCACAAGGGGGCGGTAGGTACCTGTGCCTGTGCCTACTTTGCTTGACAATTTTAGATTTATTATGCAAAGTTTAGAATCTCAGTATTCTTGGTCTGATGCGTCTTATGGTAATGTCATAGGCTCATTCATATTATCGCGTAAGTGGACTGTATATACCTCATTCGAACTGGAACTCTAATAATCCAGTTCTATGTGTCACCTCCTGCATTTTCGTTCCGATGAACTTAACTGGTTGATATATTTTTAAGCTATTGCATAGCTTTTATCGCGGGCTTTGAGCGTGGCGACCGAATCAAGAAATTCCGTAACGTAACGAAAATAAAACCTAACACCCCCCACTCCGCCTTCCATGTAATGACGGTTGCCATGACAACGTGATGTTGTCATGGGAAACGTGATGTTGTCATGGGAACATAATTTTTGTTTTATGTCATCACGTCATCATCCCAAGCGTTGACAAATAGGAAGTATGGAGGTTACAAATAGCTTTATCGCGGCAGTCCCCGAGTGCCACACGTTTTTTTTTTCTGGTTAATCGTACCTATTCCAGCTAAAGCAATTTGAAGTGGTGAAGGGTGGCCGTTTTGAGGGATAGTCTTAGATAATTTTGACGTTCAAAAAGTGCTGAGGTAAGTATTTTTATAATAAGCTTATAACGTTCCCACTACTGGCACTCAGGCCTCCTCTCTGTGAGTGGGAGTGGGCTATAATCCACTACGCGGGCCCAGTGCGGGTTGTTGGATGTCACATATCTTCGAATTTTTGGTTCTAGGACACGCAGTGGTGATGTGATAAAATTTACAAAGTGCTTGCTTGGATCTAGTTACTTCAAATTATCCACCTAATCAACATTAAGGACAGTTGCCTTCTGGGTAGATTGACTTTTGAATCCTCTGTGACCCCTCCATCTGACTTTTCACTACATCGCAGAGAAATAATACTCCAATCCCCAGTTTCTTCGCCAACAAACATTGAACGATCGCAAGTCGGAAGTTCAAAGCCGGTTGATCAGTAAAATAATATAGTGATTCCTAACTAGTTAAATCGATTAAATTGCCGGGACTTGGAGTGAGATGTAAGGCTGCAGTTACACTGGTAGAGTGACTAATGAGCAATTTTAAACTCAAACTCAAAGCATTTATTTCAAATAAACCAATTACAGGTACTTTTGAATTGTCACGGGGTTGGTCAGTCAGAAAAATGAAGCTAGTTGCCCATTCCAAAGCGTAGTAGGTACCTATGGAGAATAACGGGCAAGAAACTCCACGGACACTCTTTCAAATCAAAATATTGTTACAAAATATTGGTTTCATCATTCGTGTTGAAATAATACATGTTTAGTAGAACTAAGTGAACTTTGGATTGCCATCCTGGTTCAAAAGACTGAAGCTGTGGCAAGAGAGTGCTTCCCTACCCAAACCATTCGTTTCACCTGCTGAAAATCTACCACCTGGACATGAGTTGCTTTTGGAAACCTTGGATAACCTTGGGCCGGAGCAAGGAAAACCTGTTCAGGTGGAGATTCGTAGACAACTCCGTCTTGGAATGTAAATGTGGTGCTGTTCCACAAACGATGGCACACTTAATATCATGTCTTGCGTGTCCTGTCAGCTGCGCGTTACAGAAACTGAACCGAGTCCATTTAGATGGCCATCGACACACAAAAAAGAATTAGAACTAACTTCATTATTGCTAGGTACGTGTGGTTCCCACCAAAATGTGCTGATTGCTTTGAGCGCGGCGACCGAATCAAGAAATTCCGTAACGACAAAAACCTAACACCCCCCACTCCGCCTACCATGTAATGACGTAATTTTTGTTTTATGTCATCACGTCATCATCCCAAGTGTAGCGTTGACAAATAGGAAGTATGGAGGTTACAAATGCTATGCAATAGCTTTACCACGGCAGTCCCCGAGTGCCACACGTTTTTTTTTTAAATAGAGGTATTATCTCTGGGAGACTCTTATTTTGTGGTAAACATAGACAGTAAGTTAGCATACTTCCACAAGTTCAATGAGAAAGCAAAAGGTCAAAAGAAAAAAAAAACACCTGCTCAAAATTACGAACTACTCGTCTTAAAATGTTCCGAAAAATAAATTGCTTATTAATTGCTTTATTTTAATAGTATCACAATCGCCTTAACAAACAGTCTGGCTACAGCTTAAGTCTATGTTAATAATACTATCAGAGTCAAGTATTGAGCTGGGACTTAAACTTGGACTTAAAACTTCAGCGGTCAGTAACAAAGAGATTGTTTTCACTTATTAAAAACAAAGTCATAAAAATAGTTTGCATTTTTATGGTCGTATTTTGTTTTTACGATAGAAATAATTTAATCTGTGGCATAAACGTTTTTACATCTGCCATAAATTTAGATGACACAAACTAAATACAATAAATAGTAAACTGCTAATAACATAACATCTCGCCTGTATTCCCCTGAAGGGTTAGGCAGAGGTGTACCCATAGCCGGTACACCCACATTTCGCCAGTTATATTTAAAAGTCCCATGTAATAGGGGGCGAGCCTACTGCCATCAACCAGGCAAAAATCCAAACTCCGAGCTACTACTGAGACATTCAAGATGGAAAAACCCAATAGCACTTTTCCCGAATCGGGAATCGAACCCAGAACCCCATACTCAGCAGGAGCGCTTGCGATCACTAGACCAACGAGGCAGTTAATGTGCAAAAAAATAAAAAATGACAATCTGTTTTCAATTACATATTTCAAGATGTTCATTATTAGAAAACAAGTTTCTTGTAATTATAAATGTAACTCTGTTTAATTAAAACAAACCTATTTTCTCATTGTATTAAGATTTTTGTATTTAAAACCCTGTCCCGTTGCAGTGAAATTCAAACAGTAGACAGAACACAGTAACTTACTTTCTAAAAACATGTTTAGCATTAATTGTATTTAGTAAACATCGAAATCATCGAATTTGTAGTTAATTTTGTTTAAGGGGGATGCTCTAAGGTAGCCCGCGAATTCAAATTTTCTTACGTTTTTTGCAATTTGCAAATCGATGTCAAGTTGTATGTTGATCAACATACATATTATGATACGCGTCAGGAACAAAGTATTTACAGAATTACCTATAATTATTAGAATCATCAATAGAACAGAATACACATACAACCTGATACTGACCTGCAAATTGCAAAAAACGTAAGAACATTTTGATTTTCGCGGGCTACCCTGACGCTTTCGCCTTAAGTTAATGAATGTCATTAAAATTCTATACAATATGTAATTGAATGTAACTTTGCTAAAACAAATTACTGGGCCTTTCTTTATATAAACTCAATCTTCAAGTAAAACATTCTACATACGTAAGTAGAAATTGAATTAGAGAAAGTATCTTTCAATAAAAATAAAGTTTTTTCAATAAATTTTTGCTTCGGTACTGAAACTAACAAATTACGATCATCTATTTCGATTCGTGCAATCGCTTGCCGATTAGTCACAATGAATAGACAGACATACCTACTATTCTATAACTGGGTAATTAATTATACACACACACATACACATAACATCACGACTGTATCAACGGATAGGCAGAGGTGCAACTGGTGATACTCGTACACCAACATTTCGCCAGTCATGTTTAAGTCCCATGTAATAGGGGACGAGCCTATTGCTATCAACCGGACACAAATAAAGACTCCGGGCTGCTACTGAGAAATTCCAGATGGAAAAACCTAATGACACTACCCGACCCGGGAATCGAATCTTATGCTCAGCAGTAGCGCTTGCGACTACTAGACCAACGAGGCAGTCATTTACTAACGAGGTAATTTGATCTTGTAGTTGCCTTACCACCCTAATGTTGAATATCACTTGCACGTCATAAAACGTCAAAGTAAATTTTTGTTTTAAGGCGAAAGCGTCAGGGTAGCCCGCGAAAGTCAAAATGTTCTTACGTTTTTTGCAATTTACAGATCAGTATCAGGTTATATGTTGATCTTAATACGATTCGCGGCCGTATCAAATATTTATTTATAGAATTATAATCATAAAAATCATCAATACAACTCTCTAAATTCATACTAACCTGTTAAATGACTATTTCATGAAATCATGACATTTGAGGCCAATTTGAACTTAAGGAGTTGTATTTGTATTGCTGATTCTAATGATTATAATTCTATAAAGCCATATTTTAATCCATATACATCCTGACACTGAGATGCAAATTGCAAAAAACGTAAGAAAATTTGAATTTCGCGAGCTACCTTACCCCATCCCCCTTAAGACCAATGTGACAGTTGGATAGTTGAAATTACCTTAGTGAAGTTTCGAGTAACTGGGAATTTTTGTCAGAGGTGGACTATACCTATTTATAAATGGAAAAAACAAACCTATGTATACACAGTACTTATCTTTCTTTATGAATTTCGAAGAAAGGACAAAAGAAAGGCGAATTATAAGGGAAAAGAATAAGGGACTGTTGGTACTACTAAGTGTAAATTTCGAAAAGGATATCTTTTTTTTTTTGTTATCCTTAAAGCACACAGCTGTACCTACATACATACATATAGTACCTACATATTTACCTTGATGGTAAACTAATGAAAACAGTGTTTTTAAGAAAAAAAAAACGTGTTGCACTCGGGGACTGCCGCGGTAAAGCTGTTGCATAGCATTTGTAACCTCCATACTTCCTATTTGTCAACGCTACGCTTGGGATGATGACGTGATGACATAAAACAAAAATTACGTTCCCATGACAACATCACGTTGTCATGGGAACCGTCATTACATGGTAGGTGTTAGTTTTCATTTTCGTTACGGTTTTATTTTCGTTACGTTACGGAATTTCTTGGTTCGGTCGCCGCGCTCAAAGCCCGCGATAAAAGCTATGCAATAGCTTAAAAATTCAGATACAGGAACAATAATTATCGAAATATAAGTAAAAAAGAAAGATTAGGCTTTGAAAAATACACATTTTTTTTAAGCGTTTGCAGTTTTTTTTAATGCTTTTAAAGGTGGATGTTTGACACTTTTCTCCTTCTTCGTAATGTGGCAATTTTTTTTTTTTTCAAATTAAATATGGCAGGCTAAAACTCAATTTGAAAACACAATAAAGTGACCAGCATCGCGTCTGTCGCTTGTGTTACGCTAGCAAATCTTTGCAGACGTGCTTAGGATTATAAAGAGCTATTCCAACAATATGTAACATGTAACATTTTTTAATTTTCCCACCCACAGTAAATTTGGCAGTCTGATTACTGTTTTATGTAAGTACAAAGGAAGGAAGTAGGAAATAAGAGAATAATTAATTTTTCGTGGCCAGTCATCCTGATTCTTAAATTTTCCAACGTGAGGAAATTTTCGTGGATACCATCTTGTCCGGGCTTGAAAGAGAACGATCATTTGACGAATTGAAAAAAAAAAACTGTCTGTTTGTTCCGGCTAATCTCCAAAATGGCAAGACTCATTTTGACGGGACTTTCACTGGCATATAGCTGAAGTTATAAGGAGTAACTCAGGCTATTTTTATTTTAGAAAAATAATTAGGGTCCACACGGGCGAAGCCGCGGGCAACAGCTAATTCATAAATAATTGCCCTAAGACACAATAAGTCTTGAACTTTAACCCTAAATAACCTATCCGTCGACCCTAAAAAACATATCAATCTAACTCCTGCGCAGTAAGGCGTAGTATACAACATTAAAAGCGAATAGAATAGCAGTATGATTTACTAACTGATATTTATTTGTTTCAGGTAATTTGGCGTGCCTGGCGCTGATGTGGCCCGGGGTTAATTGCATACCGATGGCTTTTAGAGCTCAGTATTGTTTGTCTTCAATTGTTTTGAGTTTGGGCTTTAAATTTATGGTTTGTATGTATTTATGTGTGTTCCTGTGGTTTCGGAGTTTTGAATTTTTATTGAAAAAATTTACTAAATCATTAAAAAACGTTTCTCATATCAGCACGAACTCAATAAAAATCGTTCATGTCATGGTAAAAATATAAGCCAGTCAGTCAGTAAGGGACATCTCCAAAATATTAGGCAGTCAGTAAGGGACTAACTCCAAAATATTAGGCAGTCAGCAAGAGACTAAGTCTTCATAGTGCATCCGCCGTATGTTTAAGTATCGCCACTGGTGGAGGCAGTTCCATTCTCAAATTAAAATAAGTAAGTACCTACTCCATGATTTGATTTAGAATGTCATATTTTTAAATTAGTCTATGACCCACAACGTATGTAATCTAGTGCCTTAGGGGATTGACGAGAGTGCCTTAATTGATTGCTGAAGACGGATAATGTTATCTTTAAACGGGACTACACGGGATGCTGCCCTACCGACTTATATAGAGAAACGCTATGACGTCCATAGGGTTGTAACTCAATCAATCTACTCAGTCTTTTACCAACTATTTCGGGGTCGGCTTCGATTCAAGCAGATGCAGCTGAATACCAGTAATTTACATGGAGCTTTAACTGGCAAAAAAATAAGCAAGTAGCTTGCATGCCATCGTGACAATCGACAATCAGAAGTTGTTATGGCTCAATGGCATGCAAGGTATTCGCATACTTCTGAGCAAGTTACAGGCATGTACTACGGGCTTAAAGTCATACCCCGCTGTCATCATTTTCTTGACAACCGTCACTGCGGCCGCAATTTGGCGGCCACCTCTCTTTTAGGAGCCAAATAACGCATTTGGGTGGCCTGTCAGTCATGAATCATGTCATGACGTATAAACTCACCATCAAAAGGCTCATTCCTCTTCTATTAAAAACGAATTGTATTCCAAAAATGTCCTTTATATTTAGGCGCCATATTAATCCGAATGAATCTCCGGGAAATGTCGGAATTCCACAAATTCTGAGGTCGGGCGGGCCCCACAAATATTCGGGCCCCTGGCCCCCGGGCCTCGAGGCTTCATATCCTGTTCACTTAAAATTCTCTTTTAAACGCAGAATTTTAATCATACGACTGTGAACTTTTGATATACTGTTCTTAGTGTTAATTTACGCTTTATAATTAGGAGGGTAGGCAGTACCGTTGGTTATTAACGTATCTCTTGATGTGAGTGAGGTTTTCATGTGGTTTTCTTTAGACTTTGCTGAACATGATATGGTTTTGAACAAAAACAAACAGGAATATCTAATATGTAAGTTTTGGGAGTTTCGTACTTTTGAGGAACGGTGTTATTTGAATTTGTAATTAGATGTACATTTTGTAACTTGAAATATTTGTTGAAATATGTACAGGAATATACATAAATTTCGTTCGTTTGAGAGACTTCACCAGACTACGACATATATCTTCTGCCGAATTACATACAGGGTGGCAGGGATATTGACGCGAAAACTGTTACCATGGATTCTGTACATGTTTCTGAACCCCCCTGCGTTAAAATTTTTCGTCAGTTATTTTAATAAAATCTGTTGTTTCATTGAAAACTGCAATACCACTGCACTCAAAATGTATGGAACAGCAGATTTTTTTCAACTATGTAGGGTCGTCTTCCAGTCTAACAGGATGCCAGTATTTTACATGGACCGTCTACCTATCTGACCTCCACAACCCAGTTACTGGGTAACACGACACCCCTTGGTAAGACTGGTTGTCAGATTTTCGGGCTTCTGACGACCCGCAACAACTGTCAAAGACCTGCAATTGACAGCCGGAACCAACGGCTTTTCGTGCTTTCCGAAGCATGTCGCGGAGGGGTTTTGGAATGTAGAGGTCACCAATCCACGGACCAACCGCGGCAAGCGTAGTTTAAGGGGACGATAACCGACTTTTATGATTTTATACTGCAGATGACGTCTAAACGAGTAGTAGTGTTAGTGTCCAAATCACGGAAAAAATATATGTTAAATTAGAGCTTTTTTTTTATTATTTTAATATAGGCATATTTTTGATTATTTTTATATTACATAGTGAAATTAATTTGTAAAGTTATGTCTAACGCGGATAAAAAACTGAGAATGACGCAAAATCTATCAAGCGTATTTTCTGAAAACTTCACCATATTAAAGATAATTAAATTATTGATTTTTTAGTATACGTGTTTTATTAAAATACCTTTTGTTTTACGTGTAATAAATTAATAATGCGTCTAATTGGGGACTGCGCTCCTTGATGGGCGATTCCTATTACTGGCTGGACGTACGACGCGTTGCGTGAGCTCAGTATAGAACACGCATGCTAACCATTCAAGGTCACTGTCATATATCTGTGTCTTAACCTGATCGATCGACCCGTGAGGCTGTTATTACTTAGCCTCAAGCCCCTCTATACAACCTTAAATACACTTAGATATTCCGCGAACAATTATTTATATTCGCCACTCGACCGATTTGAGTACAAACGCATTTAACTGTCCCCTTTCAAACCTTATAGAGTACCCACCATAATTAGACCCGTGGCAAAATTCGGAACTAAAACAAAAATGTATTGATTTTGACGTAAGAGTTGATTTTTGCCTTGACAGGCAGCGCCACCGTGAAATGTCAAGTTATTTTGGTCAGGGTTGTAGCATCGGGGTGGACTTTCTTCATAAAAGCTTTTAAGCTTTTAGCGTTTTTCCTATTGTATGCTAATATATATGTGTTATAGTTATGTTTTACCGGATTTGCCTGCCTTAGGGTACAATACTTATATGAATTTTGAGGGTAAAGGATTAAAGAGGATCTGGCTATTTCTACCTTTTTCATTTAAAGTTACTGACCTTGCGATTAAGCGGTAATCTTTGAAAATTTACTGCAATGCTTTGTGGGTAACATCCTCGGAAGTGGTGGTATTTTTCTTTGCGGTTTCACGCCCTCATCGCCATCAAAAGTAGTGACCAACCGAAGCTTCGTTTTCGGTCATTTTCAGTCAAAAAATCATTATTCGGCCATATTTTCGTATTCGACCATAAACCAGCCGAAGCTTCGACCAAACTGAAAATCAAAAGTTCGTGAATTGTCGCAATCAATACAACAAGAAATACACGAAATTTTGTATCCTCTAATGCTGGGGCCACACCAACGGGAAACGCCATTAATTATCGCGATGATAGACTTTATTCCGACGGGTTAAGGTCCATCATCGTGAAAATTAACGGCGTTTCCCGTTGGTGTGGCCCGAGCATGAAGGCTTGTGTCGCGTCGCGTATCGCGCCTGTTTGAAAGAGCCTTAATGGAATTATTTTAAAGGCAGCAGGCAAAGATGAATGAAAAAGTATGGGGGAGACCTTTGCCCAGCAGTGGGACACCACCGGTAAAAAACAGTGGCACTCCGGGAGTGCCGTTAGAAGTGAAAACTTGAAAAAAAGGTAATTAACGCGTTGATGTCTTTTACTCCACGGTGTCGGTAAATTGCGTTACAGTGTCGCGAAATCAATAGTTTAGTCCTATCTCAAAAATGCCCAACGTGCATAAAGAAGCATTAACTTCAAAAAAAAAAACGTGTGGCACTCGGGGACTGCCGCGGTAAAGCTATTGCATAGCATTTGTAACCTCCATACTTCCTATTTGTCAACGCTACACCTGGGATGATGACGTGATGACATAAAACAAAAATTACGTTCCCATGACAACATCACGTTGTCATGGGAACCGTCATTACATGGTAGGCGGAGTGGGGGGTGTTAGGTTTTATTTTCGTTACGGAATTTCTTGATTCGGTCGCCACGCTCAAAGCCCGTGATAAAAGCTATGCAATAGCTTAAAAAGATTTATCGTGTTCTATTTCTTTTAATGTCTATATTTGCTCCGTAGATGTAAAAAAAATATAAAGAAGATTTCTATGTACAGCGGAAATATGAATACACATATTTTTCTATGTTTAAATCATTTCGTTTTCGGCTAAAAATCCATTTTCGGTCGGACACTAATCTACATAAAGTCAAAGTAAAATAACAATATTGTTTAGGGGCGGAAATAGGCACAGAATTACTAATTACGCCCCTTCCTAGATTTTATCTTTCTAGAAGAGACTGCCTCGTTAATCTAGTGGTCGCAAGCGCTACGGCTGAGCATGAGGTCCTGGGTTCGATTCCCGGGTCGGGCAAAGTGTTATTGGGTTTTTCCATCTTGAAGTTCTCAGTAGCAGCCCGGAGTCTGGATTTGTGCCCGGTTGATGGCAATAGGCTCGCCCCCTATTACATGGGACTTAAACATAACTAGCGAAATGTGGGTGTACTACCTATAGGTACACCTCTGCCTAACCCTTTGAGGAATGACCATGTGATGTTATGTTATGTTATAGAATAGATGTACTGTTTGTTACTATTAATATCTACTATTGACTTAAGATTAGGAGGACCTCGTGGCTAAGTAATAACAGCCGCACGGGTCGATTCATCCGGTTAAGCTACGCTTGCTGGAGTTGGTCTGTGGATGGGTGACCATCTTTACATACCGAGACTCCTCCGTGCGTCAGAAAGCACGTTAAGCCGTTGGCTGTCATTCGTGGATCTTTGACAGTCGTTACGGGTCGTCGGAAGCTCGAAAGTCTGACAACCAGTTTTACGAGTACCAAGGGGTGTCGTATTCCCCAGTTACTTGGTTGTGGAGGTCAGATAGGCATTCGCTTCATGTAAAATACTGGTATTCAGCTGCATCCAGTTAAACTTGTAGCCGACACCAACATAGTTGGGAAAAGGCTAGGCAGATTGATTGATTGACTAGGTGTTATTAGAAATTATAATGAGGCTTTTCTGTGAGAGGGAGTGGGCCGTAATCCACCACGCGAACCCAGTGTGGTTCTAAATCACACTATTATAAAGGCGAAAGTTTGTGAGTGTGTGTGTATGTTTGTCTCTTCTTCACGCTCAAACGGCTGGACCAATTTGGATTAAATTTGGCACACAGATAGTTTATAACTTGGATTAACACATAGGATACTTTGATCCCGATATTCCCACAGGATTTATACTTACGCGGGTGAAACCGCGGGGCGCAGCTAGTCAATAATAATAATGATAACGTAAATATATATCATACAAATAACGTAAATAATAATATATACCTGACCTTTGAACTTGATCTTTCCATTTCCAATAACTATTTCTATGTTAGCTAAGTAAAGTATACATATAGGCAATTATTATTTCAATATTATAAATGTACAAAATGTATTTACAAGGCTGATGTAAAGGGAAAGGCCGGGCGGGGACGCCCTAGGAGGACATATACTGACCTTATTGGTGATGTTCTTCAGAAAGGCCAGGTGCGTAGTACTCGCAACCGGCGTGCGTGTATGACCAGATGTATGAACGTAAACGAGGCAAAAGGACTATGTAAGGATCGTAGCAGGTGGCGTTCTGTAGTTTCTGCCTACCCCCATGGGAAGAAGGCATGAGTTTATGTATGTATGTATGTATTATAAATGTGAAAGTTTGTATGTTTGGATGTGTGACTCACGTAAAAACGCTAGAACGGAGCAGTGATAGCCTAGTGGTGTGGCCGTCGGACTGCCAAGTTATAGGTCTCAAGTTTGAACCTCTGACTTTTTGGATTCATGTGCGTATTGTGTAGTTGTCACTTGCTTCAAAAACGGTGAAGGATAACATTGTCAGGGAACCGTTTTTTTTTTTTGGGTTGGAAATTGTCAAATAACTTCTCCCGCTCTGGGCGAAGCGAGAGGGCGTGTCAGACTCTTACTGACTAAAACCCACCCGTGTTCCTTCAGTTGCCATGTTGCCGGCGGGCCACGATTTCCCTTTCGGCCCGTATTCGCAGCCCCGGCAGGCATTGGCCCTAACGGACCCCGTCAATTTTGCTGACATCTCTTTGAGGCGCGCGTGGAACAACGCGCCGTCGACCCGGGCTTGGGAGAGATATTTCTCGATGGCATAAAAACTCTAACTCTAAGTTAGTCACTAACTACACGAAAAAGAGAGAAGGCTGAACGGATTTGGATGAAATTTGGAAATTTTATTTTATTGGATACTTTTTATCCCGGTAGTATTTTCCCGTGGGGTAATTTCCAACCTCCACACGGGCGAAGCCGCGGGCAAAAGCTATGACTAAAATAAAAATAATAAAGGCTTAAAACCTTCCAAGAAAAGACTATAAACCAACTACCTAATACTCCATCTTTCTGAATTTCGATATCATATTAATAAACTTCCAATACATTATGGTATAAATATTTTTTCCCGGACTCGAGTATCCAATGACATTCAAGCTTATTATTACTCGAAACTTGAGACCCTTTTACCTGTGTCGTTTGTAAACATGCAGTGTAAACAAGGCCCTAAGGAACGAACGATAGTTCTCGCTCAGCCTAAGCTGAGCGAGAACTATCGTTCGATCGATGGTCGATTTTGTTCTTGAATGGGGAATTTTGAACATTGTGTTATGATCACATAACATAACATAATATCACTCCTTGTTTCCCCGAAAGGTTGGGTAGTGGTGTACCTATAGAACACCCACATTACGCCAGTTATGTTTAAGTCCCATGTAACAGGGGGCGAAGAATTGCCAAACTTAAGTGGCAATGGGCAGGGCACATTGCTCGCAGAACGGTAGCCGATGGGGTCGAAAGGTTCTAGAGTGGCGACCACGTATCGGAAGACGTAGCGTTGGAAGGCCTCCCACAAGATGGACCGATGACCTTGTGAAGGCCGCAGGAATCCGCTGGATGCGGAAAGCACAGAATTGGTCGAAGTGGCGGTGCTTGGGGGAGGCCTACGTCCAGCAGTGGACGGCTTTCGGCTGAAATGATGAACAGGGGGCGAGCAATTGCGAACTAGGTGTTTAGAGGTATGAGGAACAGGGTGTAAAGTTCACTCATCCTCTATAGAAAAGGGAGGATCTTCCGACCAGACGGGTGTTGTGTCTGGCGAGCAACTGCCCAACGGTTGAAGTCGGGATCTTGTGTAATAATATGCCGATCGCGCGGTAAACTTTAATTGCGCGATGCAGGATTTGTGTCTTTGATGCAGAATTCGTATGTGGCGATGTAGATGGCGCCGCAGGTGCACGATTCCAATTGGTCGTTTCCTACGGAGAAGAGCCGAGTAATTGGCTTTAACAATGTTTTTTTGGCACCACCTTTAGTTAGATACATAAGGACACTGCCTACCTGCATATGGGTCACTCATCACAGCTGCAAGTGTGAACACATGTCATATAGTGACCACGCAAAATCGTGACAAGACATGTGACACAAACAATCTCACACATGTCGCTGTTAGATCTGGACTAGATTCCAATCTACAGTTGGTAGAGGTTAAAATGGTGAGAGGAAAAGGTCGTTTACTAGTCAAGCGAATAAAAACTTGACTTTCGAGTAGAGATAATAGGGAAGTAAAAGCCACCCAGGTCAGATAACACTGTAAAATTGACTTATCAAAACAAATACATATATTTTTTCTACCTAATGTTTTTGTGGTCATCTTAGGAGGTTGTCGGCTGCTTACCCGGTTTTCCTGTGGTGCCTTACAAATAAGGACTCCAGCCAGAGCAAAACTAAACTACTGTTAAAATAAACTGATTAATTAACTCGCAGTTTATAACTAAACAAAGCTACAGAACTTCACAACCTACAAAAAAAAAACTCATGCGCAGAAACCTGAACTAAAAAAACCGAAGACACACGGGCTAATCCGAAGCCGACAAAAAGGGGTAATGTGCCGACACATTACCCCTCTTTTTATCAGTTTTTTTACTGTTAAAAAAAAATACTAAATCGGCTTAGCATATTATAGAGGATTTTGTCGGGAACTCAGTTACTACGATGTGTTCTCGCCTCAATCCTAATATTAAAGGTCATTAAAATATTATTTACGGCAGTGATTTTAAGCTTGTTATGATTTTGGGGTGAGCTGTAATCCTAATGGTCAGAACATAAGCCGTTTAAAAAAAACGCCCAAGTGTAAGTCGGACTCATACATTGGGGTTCTGCGCCACCAAATAAAATAACGTTAGGTGTTTATTAAAAAACTTTAGTCATAGACTTGACGATGTCATCAAACAATCAAAAAAATTTTTTCGGATCATACAATTTAATTTGTTAGTTATTACAAACACATCTTAAACACTCAAATTCAAATTATTTTATTTCACATAAACCTACAAGGGCACTTATGAAACATCAGAAGCTAGGTGCACGGTTCCAATTGGTCGCTTCCTATGGAGAAGAGTCGGCAAGAAACTCCACGGTTACTCTTTTCAAAATAAATTGTTTCTACAATGTTTTCAAATTACAGTGTTAATAGGTATAAGAGGACAGTGTAGGCTTATCAAGAAGTACCAGGTACTTAGTAAAATAGAAAATGGTCCACAAGTCTACAGCCTACAACGTTCTCACATTCACAAAATCTAAAAGAAAAGAATCTATATAAAGATAAACAAAATAATAAAAATAAGGTCCTATTTAAACCAAATGACATGATTGCCACTAGTGTTAGTACAAAATAATATTTTGCCAACTTTGGTTATAATTAATAGAAATGTCAAAACAATCAATAATAATGTCAAAATCATAACTACGATGTCAAAATCACAATTAATAATGTCAAAATCACCATTTAACTACGTCAACATCCTTATTATTATAAATGCGAAAGTAAGTTTGTTTGTTACGCCTTCACGCTAAAACGGCTGAACGGATTTGGATGAAATTAGGCACATATATAGATGATGCCCTGGAAAAGAACATAGGATACTTTTTTTTTTCCCCACGGGATCGAGACTTATGCGGGTGAAACCGCGGGGCGCAGCTAGTAACTTATATGACAACCAAATATGCAATAATTAATTAAACATCATTTCAAGGCACGATTTACGCTACGTTCATCACGTCGCAGAAAACCATCACTGTGGCTCTGTCACGCATAGGGTCACAGCATTATGCTGAGCGATGGCCGTTTTGCGTGGATGTGACGCAAATTTTCCCCCAACTTGTTCTTTTCGTGTACCTGTGTTCTTTCTTTGCGTCGTATTTACCGCAAATAAACGTATTTTCTTTCCTTCTTATCTTTACGGTACATTAATCAACTTACTCCACTGCTGGACCTAGGTAGCATCATCATCATTTCAGCCGAAAAACGTCCACTGCTGAACATAGGCCTCCCCCAAGCACTTCCACTTCGACCGATTCTGTGCTCTCCGCATCCGGCGGATTCCTGCGGCTTTCACAAGGTCATCGGTCCATCTTGTGGGAGGCCTTCCAACGCTACGTCTTCCGGTACGCGGTCGCCACTCCAGAACCTTTCGGCCCCATCGGCCATCCGTTCTGCGAGCAATGTGCCCTGTTCGGGCTATGTCGGTTACCTTGGTTCTCCTGCGGATCTCCTCATTTCTGATTCGATCACGTAGGGAAACTCCAAACATAGCCCTCTCCATTGCCCTTTGGGTGACTTTTAGCCTTTTGATAAGGCCCATTGTGAGCGATCACGTTTCGGTACCATAGGTCATCACTGGCAACACGCACTGATCAAAGACTTTCGTCTTGAGACACTGTGGTATGTGGGACGAAAAGATATTGCGTAGCTTCCCGAACGCTGCCCAGCCGAGTCGAATTCGACGATTGACCTCTTTCGCTAGGTAGCATACATTGAACTTAATACCGTTGTCCAATTTTCTTTATACAATGTCGCCCATCGGCATGTGCCTGCCCGTATTTTTCTGAATGTTCACGAAAAATTATCGAAAAATAGCTTTATTTTTCATGTTATTACATTTTTTATGTTTTGAGTAGCGTTTGCCATATCTACGATGTTATTGACTGAATTTAGATTCTGTTTATTATTTCTAAAAGCTTATGAGTTATTTTATCGGATTAACTAACATTTTATTAAAATTTGTCAACAATGCTAAAAAAAAAACGAAAAAAAAAATTTCAAAAAAAAAAACACAAATGTAAGTTCATAAAATCATAGGGGATTTTGAAAAAAATAATTGAAAAAAAAAAAAGGTCAATATAGACCCCCCTTTTAAAGTTATTTTTCGATAATTTTTCATGAACCGATGGACGACATTGTATACAGCTTTCTTATTCTCACGAAGATAACTTCAGAAACAAACAATATTTCTCCCTATTACTCATTGGTGAACAATTTCTCACAATACAAAGGAATCATAACATAAATCCCATAATTAAATCGTGTCGATCGTATTTTGTTTCATCGAAAGTCGACAGTAAACAGTTTGTCTTAATTGACAGTTTACAAATAACAGTTTGTTGTCATAATGACTTTTCTCAAGAGAACGTTTGTTAAATTGCTTTGATAAAACTTAGTTAAGGGGGAAGCGTCAGAGTAGCCCGCGAAATTTAAATTTTCTCACGTTTTTTGCATTTTGCAGGTCAGTGTCAGGTTTTATGTTGATTAAAATATGATTCGCGGTCGTAACAAATATGGCTTTACTCAATTATAATCATTACAATCAGCAATAGTGATTAAGAAGAAGAAAAAGGTGTCAAATGTCATAATTTCATGAAATCATGACATTTGACACCTTTGCTAAATTATGGAGTTGTATTGCTGATTGTAATGATTATAATTGAGTAAAGCCATATTTGTTACGACCGCGAATCATATTTTAATCAACATAAACCCTGACACTGACCTGCAAAATGCAAAAAAACGTAAGAAAATTTGAATTTCGCGGGCTACTCTGACGGTTCCCACTTAAACTTGGAAAAAAATATACGGGGTTGTTTGACACAAATGAAACATTTTTCTGAAACTTACTCAAAGATAATTGTTTCTATCCAGAAACCTGAATAACTGAATATACCATGTTTAAATCTAACGAAAGACACAATTTTCCCTCATCTAATTTTTCTACATTCGTATCATGCTGTATAATTGAGTTGTCACTGTCACAGATTGTCAAAAGCCTTAAAATGTCTTTGAAACTTTGTGTAATGTTTATATTTACCAAGTTTATGATTCGTTTTAGAAGTGAAAACTTTTTAGGCGCGTTGGGCATTTTTGAGATGGGAAAAAACAATTGAACTCGCGACACCGTTACCGATACCTCATTTTTGTAAACGTGATTGTGCTCTTTATTTATATTGCGTTACGGATCAAAGTTCTATGCAAGTATTTTTTTTTTTGTAAACGTGATTGTGCTCTTTATTTAGATAAGGTTATTTTTCTTCCACCAAGGCGATCTTGTTCAAGTTTTCACTTCTGTCGGCACTCCAGGAGTGCCACTGTTTTTTTATATAAGCGTGCTATGTATCAACTAAAAAAAACATTGAACCATCATCTACCTAGCCTTTTCCCAACTATGTTGGGTCGGCTTCCAGTCTAACCGGATGCAGCTGAATACCAGTATTTCACATGGAGCGACTGCTTATCTGACCTCCACAACCCAGTTACTAGGTAACACGATACCCCTTGGTAAGACTGGTTGTCAGACTTTCGGGCTTCTGACAACCCGTAACAACTGTCAAAGATCTGCAAATGACAGCCGGGACCAACGGCTTTACGTGCTTTCCAGGCACGCCGCGGAGGGTTCTTGATATGGAAAGATGGTCACCCATCCACGGACCAACCGCGGCAAGCGTACAATCGACCCGCACGGCTGTTATTATTTAGCCACAAGCCTCTAGCATGCGAAAACATTGAATAAAACACGTAAATATGCGATCTGATATCTAAAACAAATAGTACAGTATTTTATTTAGGTAAAGTACGGTCGGACGATAGTGATCTTCGGATAGTAGTGGTTACTTCACTAAATGAAATACTGGAATATATGAAACTGGATAGTTTTTTATCTTCACGCTGTATAATAAAACATAGCAGAGTAGAGGAGGTATTTATTTATTTTCGGGAAAAAATTCTATTGCTATAAATATTTCGATTTAATAATAATCTCCGAAACACTGTTAATTAAAAATATTTACTGTGAATTTTTTTTGACATTCCCTGAAATCATTGTTTGTCATATTTTTTTAATTGGATTTTTTTTACAATTTTTGATGAAAATTATTTAACTGTAGCTTTGTTTTTCTCTTTAAAATAATAAACCTATGTACGTTTATATGTAAAAAATACTTTCATTTCCCAATAAAAATATTCATTCAACCGCTCACTTTTTGATGATTTCTGAATTTTCAGAAATTCCTTTTAAAATATGAACCCCAACATTAACCGTAAAAATAGTCCAATTAATTAACAATTCGCAATACATACCGGACCTAAAAATATAACGTCGAAAATTTACCAAACTTTCCCGAAATTCCTCACATTATTTCGGTCATTAACCATGAGGGCTTGAAATGTTCGCGTTAAAATAATTTAAATTGAATAACAGCCGAACTCCGAATCTCATTCTTTAGTCAATGTGGTCCGTTTTAAGCATTTCAAGTCAAATATTTGAACAAAGTCAAAGGTCCCTCGAAGTTTATATTCTTATGCCCTGTTTAGTACTCTAAGCAAGTTGCGTGGGCGAGTTGAGTGAATAATACATCCTGTATACAGGGTGAGTGAATCTGGACTCTAAACCCGCCACAGCAAATTCGCATATAGAGGAGGTCATTTGCTAATTTATTAGACCTTACTTTCCCTTGATCGCAAAGATTTTTTTAGTTTTTTTTTTTTATATTGTTTACTATCTTATTTTTTAATCATCAATGTTTATGACTACCAACAAATAGTAAAAAAACTACTAAAACAATGCAAAAAATTTTTTTTGGAAAAATCTCAGTAAAGTATAAAAATTGACATATATCCCAAAATATTAAACTTTAGCTAGGGAAAGTATGGTTCAATAATATTAGTAAATGACCTCCTCTATATGCGAATTTGCTATGGCGGGTCCAGATCCAGTCACCCTGTATATATATGTATATACAGCAAGTATCAAAAATGTGTGGTCATATTTATTTTATGAGTGTGGTACAGAACATCAAACTGAACAACTTTGTCTATGGAACCAACATCGTTATCGCAAAAAAATAATCAGCAGTTTCATACAAAACTTTAATACCGACCCAAAAGTATAGGACAGAAGATTCTTTTTCTCGATTAAGTGTGCGGTACATGCTGTATAATGCATAGAAGAATAGGCTTGTAATCATTATAAGCTTGTTAAAAATCTACAATGAATTTTAATGATAGTTACAGACAATAACTGCTTTCGCAAGAAGTTCGGTGCTTACCAACAACTAATCGTAGGTGGATACTGTTGATCTGTTTGATAATACTGGTTAGTAAGTCCTACTTATAATAAGTCAAGTAAGGAAGGAGGTCATGGCGTTGCGTCTAAACGTTCCTTTAAAAATGCGATAACAAATCATAAATCAAATTAAATTAATTTAATTACATGTCTAAGCTTACTATATAGAGCAGTGGTAGCCCTGTGGTACCGGCGGTAAGAGACTTGTAGGTCGTAGATTCGAGCCCTGATAGACGCTTTACTTTGTGTAAATTATTTCATCACCACTGCTCTCGAAACGGTGAAGGAAAACATCGTGAGGAAACTGGCATAACCTAAAACGAAAAGTTCGATGACATGTGATATCTACCAACCCACACTGGGACCCACATTGACATCTACCATCCTCCACGCACCCCGCTTAGTGGATTACGGCCCACTCTCTCTCACTGAGAGTAGGTCAAGCAGCAAGGCTGATTACGCATCAGTCTATAATGTTGCTCACAGACCAGATGGCTGATGGCAAAGGTTCTGGAGTGGCGACCGCGTACCGGAAGACGTAGCGTTGGAAGGCCTCCCACAAGGTGGACCGATGATCTTGTGAAGGCCGCTGGATGCGGGAAGCACAGAACCGGTCGAAGTGGCGGTGCTTGGGGGAGGTCTATGTCCAGCAGTGGACGTCTTTCGGCTGAAATGATGATGATGATAATGTTTCCGCTGCTTGGCCACCCCTCAGTGAGAGGGAGTGGGCCGTAATCCACTACTCAGGGTACGTGGTGGGTGGTAGATGTCAGTGCGGGTCTCAGTGGATAACATGCTTCTGTAACATATAGTGGATAACATGAATCAAATCAAATCAGTAATCATATCGACGCTTGAAAGGCAACAATGTTAACTTTCAAGCGTCGATATTAACTTTCCATAAACGCTAAATTGTCAAAACAATTTATCGACTACGCAATTCGACCAAAATCTGATTAATTATTAATACAACCTTAGATTAACGAAAAGGTATTCATTATCGAGTCTGTTGCCTTAAATTTAATTAATTATTTAAGTACTCTGGAGAACCCTATTGAAAAACCGAATTCACATCTTAAACCTATCTCACATTGGGGTTAACAGCATCATTTTAAATTCCAATTAAATCTATGCTATAATATTGTGAAGTGGTCAAAGGATGATGATCAAAATGGCCGTAAGTCCAATAGAATAGGGATGATTCCTGGGTAAAAAAAAAATCTATTTAGTCCGTCAGTCAGATAATAAAAAAATATTAGACACGTATTTTTTGCTTGTATCATATTAATTAAAAATTACTTAGATAAAACGCATTAAAGTTGGGGAGTTGTGGCCACTACGTCACAAGTATAAAATCTACATACTCGTGACGTCATGGCACATTTTAACTCAATGTATCACCATAATCTTAGAAAACAAAAAAAAATTAAAATATGTGTCCAATATTTTTTTATAATCTACAAGATGGACAAAAAATAAATTTTTGAAGTGAAAACTTCTTTAGGCGCGTTGGGCATTTTTGAGATGGGACTAAACCATTGATTTTGCGACACTGTTACCGAATTTACTGACACCGTGGAGTAAAAAACATCAACGCGTTGATTACAGCGGTGCCGATTTTTTTCAAGTTTTCACTTCTGTCGGCACTCCCGGAGTGCCACTGTTTTTTTAGACATGATCTATATTGAGATATGTTTCAAATGATAGCTTATAATTTATTATGTTTTTCATTATGGCAACTAGTACCAAAATCGCCGGAAAACAGAGATAGAGCCAATTGAAAAAGTAGTATTTTTTTGTATAAATATCGAAGATTTTACTACATCTGCGACCTGAGGTGGACCGAGCAGTATATAAGTGGGTTTAACGGGCGATAAGGCTACCCCTGGCTGGAGACTTTAAGTATAGCAGCTTAAGGCACCCACAGGAAAGTTCGGTTAAGCAGCTTGCAGTTTTGACCACTAAGACTTGACCTTAGTGGTCAAAACTGCGAGATGCCATAGATAAAAAAAAGCGATAAGGCTCACTTTGCGTTCAACGCTCGGTGTGGCAACACACAGTGTTCGGGTTCAACACACAGTGTTCGGGTTCGCGACAAGTCAATCGTCATCCTGAGGATGCCTCGTTGAGAGATGAAACACGTTTCAATTTCTCTCAGGGTTTTTTATGGCTCTTTAAAAATAGCTAAGCGGAATAGGTTACTAAATATATCCACGTCTATTGTATTTTACATCTGACACGTTTTAAACAAAACATTTTATCACTGCAAATCTCTTTCAAAATCTATTCGCCTGACCTGGAATATTGGCCTTATCAAATGAAGCGTTTCGGGAATTCTGCTAGCTCCTGAGAAACGTAAATCCGGATTACACTTTGATTTAAGCTTCAGTTACTGCCCATTCGCTAATTAGGACGTTAATTATCTATGTGTATATATGGAGGCTTTGTTTAGGAAGGTAGATACGGTGATATTTTGGGAGCAAGTGGCTGATTCAAGGGTTTTGAATACGTTTCTCTTGTGTGCAGATCCATTGATTTTAATTAAATGATTACAATCTCGAATCGTTAATTGTTTTTCTTTTGTGTAATATAAAGAGTCGGATGCCCTGCGTATGAAGAAGGAGGTCTTACCGACCAAAAAACAAATGATATCGTCCTTACAGCTCTTATGGAAATGGGGTCTTTACTAGAACCCACCAAAGTCTTTTCTGTATTTAAGTACTTCAATCTGCCTAGCCTTTTCCTAAATATGTTGGGGTCGGCTTCCAATCAGATGCAGCTGAATTACCAGTATTTTACATGGAACGACTGCCTATCTGACCTCCACAACCCAGTAACTGGGTAATACGATACCCTTTGGTAAGACTGGTTGTCAGACTTTCGGGCTTCTGACGACCCGTAATAACTGTTAAAGATCTACAAATGATAGCCGGGACCCAACGGCTTCACGTGCTTTCCGAGGCACGGAGGGGTCTTGGTATGTAAAGATGGTTACCCATCCACGGACCAACCGCAGCAAACGTAGCTTGATAGATTCACCCGTGCGACTGATATTACTTAGCCACAAGCCTCTCTGTATGTAAGTACTTACTGGTCAAAATTTTAGGTACTTACGGGTAAAAATTCAGTCTTCTGACAACCTAATTTCAATCCTTTGTCTAAGGGCTGCAGCCCTTTAAAGGTTTCGGAAGGTGAACCTTGAGGTTCACCTTACGAAACCTTATCCTTATCACCTTACCATGATCATAGGTTCAAACCTATGATCATGGTAAAGTACGAGATAGGATCAATAAGAACATAACAGATAAATCCAATACGGATTCCCTCATTACAAAGCATGAATGTAATCATGCCTACTATCCGTGACTAGATAATACAGACGCCACTCCTTTTTAGACAGACTG
The DNA here is from genome assembly GCA_963680765.1 of Agrochola lychnidis. Classification (NCBI taxonomy): domain Eukaryota; kingdom Metazoa; phylum Arthropoda; class Insecta; order Lepidoptera; family Noctuidae; genus Agrochola; species Agrochola lychnidis. Next base: position 13,096,629 of record OY796873.1, on the reverse strand, counting down.
AAGGTTATAGACATAGTGGAGGCTAAGTATTCTATGTTGGATGAGCGTGTTTTGAAACATCGTTTAGGTATTATGATTTTGTATCCAGTAATCTTACATTTATACAATAAGGAGATGGAGACGATAATACGACAATAAATAAAAACACTGGCAATATAGTGCATAGGAATATTTTGAAACTATGAAATAAATCCTAATATTGAAAGAAAGAAAGATAGAAAAATATTTTATTTGGGACACGCACAGGAAATACAAACAGTAAAAAAAAAAAAAATAAGAAAGGATAATTTTAAACTAACAACAAAAATAATAACGACTTGTGCGAGGCCAAAAAGGCTCCTATCTCAGCATAATGCTAAGATATTTAAAAAACTTTTTACAAAAAAAAACAACCGACTTCCAAAAAAAACACTACAAAGTGAAAAATAACTTTAATTTCGGAAGTCAGTGTCTTTGGTTTTGAATTTTCATTTTTTGCTACCGACTTCCGAAATTGAAGTTATTTTTCACTTTGTAGTGTTTTTTTTTGGAAGCAGGTTGTTTTTTTTTTTGTAAAAAGTTTTTATTTTTCACTTTTTAGCTGTGGTATTTACCCCACACAAATTCGAATAACCACTACCTGCTATGTAAATAACAGTGAGAGGAACTTGGCATATCATCCACATACTAAGTGGGAAAAAATACGTATTATTGAAGCTAACTCAAAAACTACCCAAGCAAAGTTATTAAAATTTATATGGAACCACCTCTGAAGTATTACCTACCAAACAAAAAATGAATCATTAAAATCAATTCATAATTGGCCGAGTTATCGCGTAACAAACATACAAAAAAAAACATATATTTGAATTGAGAACCTCCTCCTTTTGGGAATCGGTTAAAAATAAATACCGCAGCGCTGGTATGCTGGTAGGGCCCGAAATGAATAAAGTGATTTTTGTTCAAAGATACTAAATGTTGCTGGCTATATATAGTGACTCAACTATTGGATATATTTGAATGATTTTTTGTATACAAACTGGAAATGTTATTAGATATATGCAGTTTAATTTATTGTTGTTTTGAGTATATAAGGGGAAGTTTGAAAGTGTCGCCAGTGACAGAAAAGTTGAAATCGTTTGGCTTGGTATGAGCATGTGATGAGGAGGAGGAAAGGCATGTGACTAAAAGAGTAATGAATATAAATGTTGATGGATGGAGAGGGAGAGGAAGGCCAAAGAAAAGATAGATGGATTGTGTGAGGAATGATATGAAAAAGGGAGTGAATGATAGTGTGACGGCTGACAAGAGAGAGTGGAAGAAGAAAACGTGTTTCACCGACCCCTAGTAACATAAGAGAAGGGTATGAAGATGACGATGATGACGCCATCTTCACCATAAGCAAGACTTTTATATTCCATAAATAAATACCAGTCGATGATTTTGTTTCCTATAACTCAATCAGCAGCCGTAGCGTCTTGCAACTATTAAGTCCTGGTACCGCTGGATGCGAGGAGAAACGGACCGGTCGATGTGGCGACGGTTGGGGGAGGCCTTATGATCAGCAGTGGACGTCTTTCGGCTGATATGATGATGATCATGAAGTCTTTGTTTTCTCGTGATGTTTTCTTTTACTTATTATATACGTCATTAGAAAATGTTTTCCTCATTTAGAGGATATCTCTAAGTTCACTATGCCTTTTGGCAAAGGCCTCCTCTAACATTTTCCATTGTGTTATATTTCTGGCAACCCTTCTTCAGTAAGGGCCCGCTGTAAGTTTCAGCTTATCTTCCCATCTCTTAAGTTGTCTTCCCCGCTTCCTTTTCCCATTTCTGGGATACCAGTCTGTCACAATTTTACTCCACTTTTCCTGAGTACTCCTTAACATGTGGCCTGTCCATCTCCATTTTAGTTGGTCTATCTTCGTAAGTGCGATAAACCGTGATGCAAAGAAAAGACGCAAATACAAAAAAGAACAAGTTGGAGGAAAATATGCGTCACATCCACGCAAAACGGCCATCGCTCAGCAAAATGCTGTGACTCTGCGAGACAGAGCCACAGCGCTAGTTTACGGCGACAGCCGGCGATGACGTGATGACGTCAACAGGTGCTCCGATGTACATGTCAAGTTTTTAACTCACGACCTGTTGCTTTAAAGCAGCGTCTGCAAACGGGTCACAACGACTATTAGTTAATAATAATCACACGATAAAATCAGCAATACATTGTACAGACGCCAGCGCATCAAGCTACCCGAAACTGTCAAATTTTCCCAATCAACTTTTAACCTTATGCTTCAGCGATAAAGTTGAAATACTATTAAATAAATTTGACAGATTGTGGTAGCCTGATGTGCTGGCGTCTGTACAATCATAACGAATAGCAGCATTTAAAAGATCAACCACTTATCCAATTAGCATATCTTACAAAATAGCTGGATCCACACTTTCACCTCGACTAGTGTTGAAATACTTGTAATTACTTAATGATCTAATGTTGTTAACATTTAAAACAGACAAACTAGGTCTTGTCTGTGTCTTTGTATGTGGTTGAGAGAAATGTTAGGCAGAAGGTCGACCAGTTAGATGTAAGGTGTTTGATGAACTAACCTATACATAATGTATTACGTGTGTACTTATGACTGTACGACTGTTGAAGTAGGTTATAAAAACTAAAAACATGATGGATTTGTGGACCAAACATTTTTTTTGTGTATCCTGTACATAACGACCAGAACCTTTTCAAAATACAAAATGTTGTTACGTTTTGCGATCTTTTATGTACATCAAAAAGTCTTTTTTTACAAAAAATACAACCGACTTCCAAACTACAAAGTGAAAAATAACTTTAATTTCGGAAGTCGGTGTCTATTGTGTGTTGCAGTATAGTTAAATTTTATTTGATGTAATATGGGTTTTGCCTGAATTAAATGTATTTTATTTATTTATTTTTTATTTGGATCAGTATTTTAGTTTTTTGCCACGGACTTCCGAAATTAAAGTTATTTTTCACTTTGTAGTTTGGAAGTCGGTTGTACTTTATGTATTTTTTTTTTCACTTTTTAGTGGTTTAGTTTGTTAAAAAAAAAAAAAAACCTACGAACTGAGAATCTCTTCTTTTTTTAAGTGGGTTAAAAAGATCGCAAAACGTAACAACAACCATTAGTTACCTTTGCTTTAAGGAAAAAGAGAAAAGGAAGAGAAGGCCAATTTCCAAGTTGAATTGGCCAGCCTTAAGGATGAATGGGATATAATCACAGCAACGTTCTCCTGTCTGCTAATAACCAAATACTGACATCGCCAATCTGTTGACAGTAACTGATAAATCACGCCTTTTTCCCCATAGAACTAACCAGAAGCTACAGAACGCTACAACGCTCATACATCTGGTCATACACGCGCGCCGGTTGCGAGTACTACGCACCAGATCTTTTCAAAGGACATCTGTCCCGAAAAAACCGTTCAAGTAAAATCAGAGCGAGCGAGTAACTGTACTGTCGTAAGTAGTCTAAACGCAGCATCCAGGTTAAATAACCAAGTGTCCCGTGATAGAGGGTAGTTCGGGCAAATTTGAACTTTGCCTGGTAATAGCTGAGGACTATCTTTAGCTATTTCCTCTTAAGGAGTTTTCGAGGGGTGGCCTGATGAAAATTGTTAAGGGGTAGTCATGGCCATTTCGTCGCCAGTAGCGCGGATGTTTTAAGAAATATGCGCACTTATTTTGTTTAAGGCGAGGTCTTATAATTACTTTGACTGAATTTAACTTTGGCTTGGTAATTATGGCGAGGGATCGGGTAGTCGTTTTTGTGTAAAGGATTATTTGGACTTAATTTTGTTTTTGTTTTGTAATGGTTTTGCCTCTACAGTTTGTATCAGAAAGGTTTGGTCATATTTAAGGGTGTAGTACCATAGTATAAAGAGAGGTAGTAAGCTATCTTCATAGAAACGCACCGCGCCCGGCTTGTATGTGTGGGACCCGTTTCTCGTGAGAAACCGGTCGAGATTTTGTTAAGTGTGCGTGCGGCGACGTATAGATACTATGGCCCCACACATACAAGCCGCGCGCGGTGCGTTTGTATGAAGATAGCTTACTACCTCTCTTTATACTATGGTAGTACAGACCATCGAACTGAACAATTTTGTTCATGGAACCAACATCGTAATCGGGAAAAATTATCAACTGTCCCATACAAAAATGGACTCAAATGTGTGTGACGACTGATATTTTTTACACCCTTTCTGGTACATGCTGAAAACACATAGATTGCTTTAAAACTGCCTCATTTTAATATTCTCACTAGTTATAAAGTCGTCATTAATTTTTAAAAAATTTTAGGGTTCCGCAATAAACAAGGAACCCTTATAGTTTTGTCATGTCCGTCTGTCTGTCTGTCCGCGGCTTAGCTCCAGAGACGCTTGGTACTAGAAAGCTGTAATTTGGTATGTGTATACATATTAATCACGCCGACAAAGTGGTAAAATAAAATGACGTCGACGTACGTTTTTAATGTTTCTAACTTTCTAATCATTATTCTAATTCTATTTTCATGTCTTTCAAAAGGAATGAAAGGTAAGTATTATTCTGTGTAGCTATTAATAAAATCGACAGTGCCCCGCCAAGTCGAGCAAAACAAACGCAAAGGCACAGCCGTACCATCTTTTCTCGAAATTTTCACACCTGTAACTTCATCGTGGATAAAGCTAGAACTCTGAATTTTCAATAGCCAAGGGGGCTTAGTATAACTAGGTATATTCCCAAATTACATTCAATTTAAACATGCAGTTTAAGAGCTATTGAAATGAAATTGTTTATTCTGTAAATAGGATACCGAAATCACTTATACACGTCATATAAAAATAAAAATTAGCTAGATGAGTTCGGCGTTTCCTATCTGACTACTCTGAGAAGAAAGGCCGAAACAAACTCAGAGGTCGCAGTCTCTTTTAAAGTCCGGACATAATCTTGGTCAGGCCATATGAGGACCATGTAGATTAGTGTCTGAAAAGGTCTTTTGAGGAAAGAACCACACAGATTTGAGTGGACCTGTCCAGTCAGTGCAAGCATTTGTCAGTAATAGTGGAGCTCAACTCAGAACTTAAGGTGCTCAACTCGACGAACAATACCAAAGAAAGGACATTTGGGTAGGCCGCACAAACTACTCAAACTGCCAGACCATCACTAAAACTAGCAGAGAAATAAAAACAATATCCACATAGTCCATTCACGATAGTTAAAATAATATAATACTTTACAAAGTAATCATGTCATTTTGAATATAATTTTCAACAATGTCAACGTGTTTATAAAACTGATATATGTTGATTTTACATAATAATTAAAATGTCTAGTTTTATGGTTTCTGTGTTATTGCAGGTCAAAGTTCTTTAATTTAGAGCAAAATGGCAACAAATGAAATCAGTTGTCAATTAAATTGCGTTGAAATTTAATGAAGAAGCAATAATAATTAGTTATAAACAACCTGTGGGATCTACCTACGATGCCGCAGATAAACACATATACACACGTTTTATTAAACTGATGTAGGTTCAGTATTAGTATCCAGGTAAACAAAAACTAGATCCTATCAAAAACACAACATATTAAAAGATCAAGTCTCGCAACGCAGTTCTTTTACCGCAAAAAGATATAAGATCTAATGTAAAAAGAAGTCTGTTAATTTATTCAGTACCTATCAAAGTCAAAGTCAAATAATTTATTTCAATTAGGCACAAAAAGGCACTTTTGAACGTCAAAAACAAAAATAGAATTGATTCTAGTCGCCCCTTCCAAAAGGTAGTTTTCGTATGGAGAAGAACGGGCATGAAACTCCACCGTTAGATACTCTTTTAAAATGTTTTACAATATTTTGTATACATTAATTATAAAATTATATGTGAAGACGATGCACCTGGAATAAGTTTACTATACCACAATAGGTAAAAATAATAAAAATGAAGCAATGATAGAAAAAATAATTATGTAATGGATACATGGTGTTCACATATTTACAAGCATTGTAAAAGTAGGTACCTATACGATATTCTTAAAAAAATTACAAGTGATACTAATTAGTCAGTGTGTGAGTTCAAGTAATCAAAGAATGTAATTTTTTTTTTCACATTTATTTTTTTAATATATAGAATGACTTGGCAATCGCACACGGCAATAAAATCTGCATTCTACATACAACAAAATCTACCTAATATTAGCACTGCGCTTTATTTAATTAGGACTGTTTAAAATAGTAGATTATTATTATGTCATTAAGTAGGATTTACTATCTGAATTAATTAAAATTCATAGAGTATTCATCATACTAATAATTAGTACTTATCTTTTTACAAAAAAAAAAGTGTGGCACTCGGGGACTGCCGCGGTAAAGCTATTGCATAGCATTTGTAACCTCCATACTTCCTATTTGTCAACGCTACACTTGGGATGATGACTTGATGACATAAAACAAAAATTACGTTCCCATGACAACATCACGTTTCCCATGACAACATCACGTTGTCATGGGAACCGTCATTACATGGTAGGCGGAGTGGGGGTGTTAGGTTTTATTTTCGTTACGTTACGGAATTTCTTGATTCGGTCGTCGCGCTCAAAGCCCGCGATAAAAGCTATGCAATAACTTAAAAACCACATTTTTCATCTTTTTAATAAAATAAAATCTAAGAAAGGCCTTAGTAGATCTTCAACCCCTCTTTAACTAAATAAAGCCACCTTTAGTTAAGAAATCCTAGATAACATCTCAAACGTATTACAGGGATCCACTTAACCCTATCCTAATATTTACTGAACCCTTCATCAAAAGAAAAATCTGGGATTCTTGACTTTCACCCCCACTAGAAGTGTTTTTACTGAAATATAAACGAGTTGTTTAGAAAAATCCGTAATTGACTCTTTTGTGGGTTGAGGTTTAGGTATTTATAGAAAAGAATACTAAAGAAATCTGGCACATTTTTATAGATAAATATTATTATCTAGAATAGCCGATTGAAAGCTTATAAATTGATACTTAGTAAATAAGAACATTACAATTGTCTGTATAAATTGCGGAGTGCACGTTAAGATTTAAATAGGAAATAATAGTATATTCACCTCCCACTTCCATTACTTGTGCGAGCAAGAGTCACATTACAATTACCGCGTTGTCCCAGTTTAGATTTTGTAGGGGTGAAACTTCACCCCTAAAAAAACGAACCTACTTAAATTATAAAAAGTTTGACTCTCTATTCATTAATGAGTGTGCTCTAACAACTAGTAGTTGCTTTGGTAAACTGAAACCTATGTAGAAGCGGCAAGATGGAGAAGTCTGCATAAACAACGTCAAGTTTGTTTCGCTTCTCCATGTACGACATCCGTGTACGTCAGTTGACATTAGCAAATTACTTGGGTACTGACTTAGGATGTTTTTCTTTAATTATAAGTAACCGTAAGATGAAAATTTAATAACAAATTATGTGGGCTTTAAAATACCTGATTACTCTATTTCTTTCGAGACGAGATGAGCTTTACTGAGAAAATTCCTTGCCGTGCCGCGACGCTGCCGCTGTATTGAAATAATCTTCTAGTCAGCCAAGGTGGGGCTAACTACCTAGACTGGACAGGCTACCACGTAACCCACCACTTTGATAGCTTCTTCTTTTTTTTGTTAAGTATTAAACACTACGTGGGTCGAAATCGATTAGTTACAGCTAAGCTCAGCTGAGCAATTTAGTTTTATTTTTAACCATCTTATCGTTCAGGAAAATATGACGTTCTAGTACATCAAACAACAATAGTACCATTGTACACACAACCAGGCACCCACGTTTACAATCAACAGCCCACTCAACCTCTCAACATTTTACAAAGGGTACAAAACAATCCCTTTTCGAAAAACCCCCGAAATCTACGTCTCTATTACTCGTATATATTGATACCGACTTGTGGCTTTCATCATTAAACATTTGATTGATTGACGAGCGATGACTAGATTTGCGAAAACAATAAAATCAGCAAATCATTAATGGTTTTCAACCCTCGGCAGTCGAGGGGTTGAAAGTTGGAATAACATTTGGTTTCACCCCGCAATGTTTAGTTTGGCCATATGTCGGTATTTTAAATGTTTAAGCAATGGTTTTAATCTGGTTTCCCAAACACGATGTGAATTTATTGTACGTGATTATGTAAGTTTTAATTTGGTTCTGTCACGCTATCGTTAATTGAATAGTTTTGTTGATAAAATTTAAGTAATTTGATTTATTAGAGGTAGGAGTAACTAGATGTGTTTTTCTCGTTGGTCTAGTGGTCGCAAGCGCTACTGCTAAGCATGAGGCCCGGGGTTCGATTGCCAGGTCGGTCAAATTGTTATTGGGTTTTACTATTTAGAATTTCTCAGTAGTAGTCTGGAGTCTGGATTTGTGCCCGGTTGATGGCAATAGGGTTGCCCCCTATTACATGAGACTTGAACATAACTGGTGAATAATGTTGGTTTACTACAGGTACACCTCTGCTCAACCCTTCGGGGAAACAAGGCGTGATGTTTGTTAGTTTTTTTTTCTCTGCAAAATTTGTATTTATTGCAAGCTTTTATCGTTATTTTTCTCGAGGAATTTTAAATAGTCCAGGAATCTAGTAAAAAAAATAAAAAATAAGAATCTACTAATTAAAAGAAACAGACACGTATTTCACATAATGACACAAAAAGATCAGTTCACAGAAAATGCATTGTATTGTTTTAATTAAAATATTGGCAAAAAAATCCTTATGGAATAAAATAATGTACTGTAAAAACAACATTTTATTGCACAAAAAACGATGAATGAAGCTGAATGAATAGCCATCCTTATATAACTTTCATTATTTCCAGAAAAAAGTAGCATTCAAAATAGTAGTTTATGAAACTGTTGTATAATAAGGGGTATTAAAACATGAGTGCGTGTTTAAAAACCGAGCCGTAGGCGAGGTTTTTAATAGTATCACACGAAATGTGCAGTTTCATACACTACTTTATCTACTCTCATACATTGGGATTGAACCTAATACTAAATAAAAGATCAAAGTTAAAGATCAAGAATAAATTTGAAAAATCCCACGAAATTCAGTACTACAAAACAAATGAATGTCGCCTGCACCAGCACATCCCCGCACATCCGCTACAGCGGGTGCTGCTGTCCCCCGTTTAAACGTTCCAATGCAAAAGTTGATGGAAACTCCTTGGTGATATTAACTTCTTGGAATAGCCCTGTATCGTGATAGAAAAAAAATTGTTTCATAGTATTATTTTGTTAGAGAAAAATGTTATATGATTCTATTTTTAAATTTCGGTATTGTGTTTATAAAGTATGTCAATATAAACTCGTTTTGAATTTTATAATTCGAATATTACGTACAAGAGTAGATAAACAAACAAAAAAAAAATATCATGTTAAATTGATCGGTCGAAATCGTTGCAGAATATACTGGAAATCGGCAAACTTTCCGAATGCGCGGGAATTTAAAAATACTTGGCATAAAGCCGGTCATTCGTTCGTTTCGTTCATTCGTTTCTATGTATCGACGTTAGGGCTGGCACGAATTTGAAAACTAGTAAAATTTCAAGTCATTTTTTGTTGTGCTCTTGTAAAATGGGAAGGGTATTGCCCGTTTATACTGAAGAAGACAATGCCCAGAGGCATTGTCTGAATTGAAACTTAACAAGTTTGATATCATTCCTATCTCAAATTTGTTTTGCACAACGAATGTCCAATCTTGTGCAAATGGCGTTTAAGCATAATTAGAAGTAAAATTATAGTTAGATAATGATAAAAGACACTACTAATTAAATCCATTGATCCATTAACATTTATAATTTAAATTCAAAATCAACGCTAATATCATCAACAGGCTTGCATGCAGGATTAGTACGTAATATCCATACAAAATTAATGTTTACACGGTATATAGGGCAAGCGTATTCTGACATAAATACAGTTAGAGGCTAAACGTGAATTTAATAACGGAAATGTAATTGGAATACTCAGACATCTTCACAAAATTACAAGAATACACGACGAAATCAGCGAAAAAATGTACCTAAATGGAATTTAAGCAAAATGAACCATGATTCTTTCGTTTTTTGCTCCCTTGTGTACGTAATTTGTAACAAGGTTTGTGTAGAAAAATAATGATTATGATAATGTTATGTTAGTACAAAAATTGAGTTACTTCTTAAACCATCTTCATTTTTTTGAAACACAATTAATGATAAAGGCTTGTCGGCTTTCTGGTTTTAAATAGGTATTATAAATTGAGTACAGCCGATCTATTCTGTAAAACTCTCATTGTGAAAACGAACGTGAAGTGAGCTGTCCATAGTGTCAATCAGGTGGAATGACAGCTTACTTCTCACCTAAGTTTTCACGGTCAGGTTTAGTCAGATTACAATACAAATATGTGTCAATATAAAATTTATGTATATTTGTAATGCCAAATTATCAGCTTTTTACTAAATGCATATGAAAGTATATTCGGTATTATTCATAAATAAAAAAACAATGTTTTATTTTTTTGTCTATTTGTCTGTTTGTTCCAGCTAATCTCCGAAACGGCTGGATCAATTTTTACGGGTCTTTCACTGGCAGATACCTGATTTTATAAGGTGTGGTTTAGGGAACTTTTATTTTAGAAAAAGAATTAGGGCCCACGCGGGCAAAGCCGCGGGCAGCAGCAAAGTTGTTGAAAAAGAATGTGTCCCGACAACCTAAAGAGATGTAGTTAAATGGAATAAAATCTTTCTTTTGACAACCCTATCTGCCTCGGATCGGCATGAATGAAATGAAATGCAAGGATTGTTTGCTTTCAATCGGATATTAAGGTGGATCCATTGCTTTGTGTAGGTATCCGAATGAAAACTATCCGACATCCCGATCGCGTTGGCCCAGCACTATTCCATACAATAATTGTTCGTTTCAAACCTTACTTTTATTGCTTCGCCCCAATTTCTGGTTCAGTTAAACGTGTGGCTTGTATGGGTGAAGTTGATAGTTTTATTACAGAGATTGGGGAAGGGAAAAGGAATTCAATGGGTCTGAGAGGTCATACCGTCGGGATTCCTAGGAATGTAGAGGAATGGCATGAGCATTTAGGTTATGCAGCCCCGGATCTAGAATTTTTTGAGGCGGGGTAAATACTGCTGTCTGCGGCCCCCCGCCAATATTTTATGGGGATGCGCTAGCGTTAGCCCGCGAAATTAAAATTTTCTCAAAATTAAAATTTTGCCAGCAATGTATTAATCAAATTTTATCGATCGATAAATGCGCCAGTCAAACAAGGGTGCCAAAACTGTTGTAAAAAAGAAAAAATAGAAAGATTATGTTAAGATGTGCTGCGCGTCTCATTTATTACAAAGTTGCGATGTGCTGGGTGGTGCACTTGTCTGCTACGCTTGAATTTGCTGTCCCCTGAAGTTGGCGCCCGGGGCACGTGCCCCGGTATACCCCCCCCCCTAGATCCGGGGCTGAGGTCATGACGAATTGATCAGTAGATTGTTACAGAGCCAGTGACGTCTGACTTTTTAAATCATTATCATCATAAAATCACATCCTTGCAAGCTTTAAGCAGAGGTTTACCTGGACCGATACTAAGAAATTCCTGATGGAAAAACCCAATATTACTTTGCCCGACCTGCGAATCTAACCCTGGACTTCATGCTCAGCAGTAGAACTTGCGACCAATAGACCAACAAGGTGAACTTTTTAGAAAATGGGACGATTGTAAAATGACTTTGAATTAATTGATCTGAAATATGATGACCATTTATCTGATCCAGAAGACAAGGCACCGTCTTCTCAATCTTAGAAAGGGTTCTGCCATGACGACAACATTGTTTTCCTGATCTCTTCATACTAGCGATAAATCCAGTAGTTTCTAAAGACTGCTTTGCCACCCAACTTCTGAAGATAGTTAATTGATACAGGCGTGACCTTGCGGAAATCCATTATAAAATACAATAGACGTTGATATATTTAGTAACCTGTTCCGCTTATCTAATCCTAAAAAGCCATAAAAAAACCTTTAAGACCCTCTGCGACTGCGTCCAGCGCTCGGCGTGGCAACACGCCATGTTCGGGTTCGCGAGAAGTCAATCGTCATCCTTTTTTTTTGGGTGAGAAATTATCAAATAACTTCTCCCGCTCTGAGTGGAGCAGGAGGGCGTGTCAGACTCTTACTGACTAAAACCCACCCGTGTTCCTTCAGTTGCCATGTTGCCAGGGGCCGCGATGTCCCTTTCGGCCTTATTCGCAACCCCGGCAGACATCGGCCCTAGCGGACCCCGTCAATTCTGCTGACATCTCTTTGAGGCGCGCGTGGAACACAACGCGCCGTCGACCTGGGCTTGGTCCTTACCGGACGGTGAGCTACCCATTGCTCACCGTCCGCAAGCCTGCGCCTGCAGTGGCCGGGAATCTGCCTGTCGTCATTCTGAGGATGCTTGAAATATTTATATAGGTAATTATATGCTTTATGTATCTGTGTATCTGTTGTATATGTAAATGGTACACCACTGACTACCTGCAGTATTGTCTCTCCTTTTCCATTTAGCGATAAGACCGCCCATTGTGTCACCCAATGTAAAATTTCTAAATTAATGTCTGTAATTTTTATGGTGTACATAATAAAGAATATTCTATCTATCTTCGTTGAGAGATGAAACACGTGTCGATTTCTTCTAAATAATCAATGTCTATTATACCCAACTTCTTCAAAGATCCAGACCAATTATTAGACCAAACGGTTGAGGATCCTGTACTCCTTAGTTAATGTTCCCTTGTGTAATAGTATACCACCAACATGTATTGCCCGGTTGTTAACCCATTACCAAATCTAATGGATTAATTGCTCGGAATTTTAACTTCCTGTTTTTATGGCTTGCCCCAATTTTGAGCAATGACGAATGTGTTAAGATTTGTGGAGATAGAGCCATCTTTGTTTGTGAACGCAAGTATACATGGTGATGTTTGCTTGTTTTTAGTATACTGCAAAACAGGTCACTAACATTGCACGTTTCCGATATGTAATGTATAAATATTCAGTGGTGGAGCTGCCTTTTTAAATTGTTGTGGTCTTAGCCGACGTTCGCACGGACGTAATAAAATCGCGGCGATTTCTTTTCGTGCACTTGGTTTTCAACGCTCTGCTTAGCGCCGAGAGTTTACAGTCCAATTAAAAAAAACATTTTGACGGTATTAATACCGGTATTGAAAAAATCCGGTATTTTGTACCCCTGGTCACATCCACGCAAAATGGCCATCGCTCAGCAAAACGCTGCGACCCTATGCAAGACAGAGCCACAGCGCTGGTTTCTAGCGACAGCCAGCGTTGACGAGATAACGTCAACCGGTGCAGGATACAGTGAAATAACAAGTTATGAAAAATAAGTACAATAATAAAAAAACAAACCAAAGAAACACGCAACCAATAAAGAGGAAGGGGCACCCACCGAAATCCTAACCTTGTCAAGCGCAGCTTAACCATACACATTAATCGATCACACGGCTTTGGCCACTCCCCTAGTAGCTCCAATGTAGGTAATATGCAAATAATGAGCATTGAATATCCACCTGAGCGATAATGACATCATACTTCGGCTGCCTATCCCACGATTAACAATCAAATGACCTATAGGTATTCGTTGCTAGGCACTAACACAGTATAAATAAGTACAGTATTTTATCTTCATAGAAAACGGCCGAAACGACGCGCTTCAAAATCTCAGTACGCAACAGTATCGAATGCGCGGCAGTTACGCACGGACGCGGAAGGTTTATCTACCGAGCGGGCGTAGGTAATTATTTCAAGGTCAATGCCGAGATATAATACTGCTATTTATTTATTCTGTGGCACTAGTATTTGTATGGCAGTCAGATTACTAGGAAATCGGAATTCTAGTGTGATTGGCATGTAAAGTGGGTTTATCGATGACTTGATCTTTTAGTGATTAAGATTTAAAAAAAATCATGTACTTTTTTGTAGGTTTTCTAATTAAGTAACCGAATCGTTGGTCTAGTGATTGCAAGCGGGGGTTCGATTACCGGGTCGGGCAAAGTGTTATTGGGTTTTTGCATTTGGAATTGGTCAGTAGCAGCCCGGAGTTTGGATATGTGCCCGGTTGATGGCAATAGGTTCGCCCCCTATTACATGGGAACGTCAAAATTATTTTACAGGTTTTCAGAAGTAAAAATGTAAATATATATCCACTTGTGTACTGTCTGGCAAATTACTTTGACTTTGTACGTTTTTGTTAATATCAACTTTTTATAACTCTTCGTCAAGATTCTTACTTACTTACTTACCTTAAACGTCGTACAGGAACAAAGTTGTGAAGTAATCTAAACATACTAAGTTAAAGCTATCAGTGCTTGTTCTAAACTTTTCAACAGAATCCTCACAGAACACTGCGTTAGGGCGAACTTTTAATATTTATACTGATACGTTTTTGAACAATCTGAATCTTAGGAAAGTATGTTTTTAATGTAAGACTCAATCTTAAGCTAAAGTTTTAAGGCTTGGCTGCCAGGGCCTAGAGACTTTTATATGATTCTTTTGGGCTTCACTTTTGTTAGTAAACGACAAATATTAAGTATATTTTTAACTTGTTTTTCACCACTGTTGCTATACCTAGTTTAACCGACGTCGCAGCTCCGCACCTTAGGTATTTGCGTGGCGAGATGGGGGGTAGAGCAGGCCACTCATTCGTCAGAGCTCAAGGCGCGCGGCGTCCCAGCCGCCGCTGATTCGTCAACGCTGCCCCCCGCCTCGCTATGCATTCCTAAAGCGCGGAGCAGCGGGCTCGGTCAAACTATAACTTAAATAGTCGTTTAAAAACAACAACATAAACCGTAACGACGAAAATACGTGAAATAAGGGTCCATAGATCCCTTTCAAATGACCTGTAGCGTACTTTACCTTAAGGGACCTCGCGCACTAGCCACGACTCCGGCCAATCGTAGCCGTCTATACTCCATTTGAAATAAGATTAGACATTTAAACAAACCTTTTTTACAGTCCGTTCAACCGATTTTGACTTCTATTGCGTAGGAATAAGGATGGCATTAAAAGCAAAAAAAGTGGTTACAAACCAACTGTTTACTGCAGCTGCCATTTGTCATGCTACCAACGCAATAGAAGTCAAAATCGGTTGAACGGACTGTAAAAAAGGTTTAGTTAAATGTCTAATCTTATTTCAAATGGAGTATAGTGGTATTGTATATTGTCTGCGGCTAGTTGGCCGTTGCGACCAAGTGAGCGATTCGTATCGGTTTCTATAGTTTACCTGGTCGCGGTCGTGATCATAGCCGTCTAGTGAGCAAGATTCCTTAAAGACGCCTAGGAATATATAGGACATAGCGTCTATTGACATTGATTACAACGCGAACGGTCAAACTGATGACACTTAAATTCACAGTTAAGTTTATAAAATACAATTGACGTAGACATTTTTAGTAACCTATTCTGCTTACATCTTCCTAAAGAGTCGTAAAAAAAACCCTGTAAGAAATCGACACGTGTTTCACCTTTCAACGAGGCATCATCAGGATGACGATTGACTTGTCGCGAACCCGAACACGGCGTGTTGCCACGCCGAGCGCCGGACGCAGAGACATATATCTACGTCTATTGTATTTTATTATGGATTTCCGCAAGGTCACCTCTGAAACAATTAACTGTAGTAAAGTTTATGTATCAATAGAAAGAAAAACAGACTTTCGACGCGACGACGGTACCAAAACAAAAAAACACAACAATTTCCGTTGACAAATCGCCCAATATCACAAAATTTACAGACTCCAATAAAACGACAAATTTTATGCATCTTTCTACAAAATTTATAGCCACCACAGACAATACATCTACTTTCAATACTCCAAGATAGGGTGCGATTTTTTTGTCGCTGTCGCTTGACAAAGCTCTTTTGTGACTTAGCCTTAAATCTGGCCGCCTGTACAAACACGATAACAGATCCTCCTAGTTAATGAAAAGTGTTAGATGGCGGTAAAAGGGAGTACATAAATAAAGGATCTTTGAACTTTGGGTACTACCTTTAAGTTATGGCAGCGATGTGGTGAATTTTAAGTGGGCTCCAAGAAGTGGTTTTGGTAGATGCGGAGTACTTAATTACTTTTGTACGTACTGGTATTTTTACTACATATTTTAACGGATCTGGAGAATGGCTTACTATCGTTATCTGCCCAGCCCAGTAGTCAGCAAACTCATTAGTCAATAGAGCTAAATATCAATACTATAACGACTAAGATTTCTTATGAGAGCCAATCCTTTCTGTATGTCCAAACTGTCTCAATACACTTTTCTCTAGTCCTTAAAACTCCCATCCTCTTTCACTCTACAACGCTTCCTAAAATTAACTTGCTAAGAAGTAGGATGCCTTCATCATCATCATCATATCGACTGATAATAATATGATGAAGGCATCTTACTTACTAACAAGTAAACCTTGGAAAACTTTGAAAGGGTAAATGATTGATTTTCGATGTCCTGTAAATTTTTGGTGAAAATACTTCTGTAATAAATCTTTGAAATATAGTTTGAGTTTTGAATAAAACTTGATATCTTGCTTGATGACCGAAACCTCGACCCCCGCGCGTATCTTCACTCGCACTCATCGACATTTGTACAGAGCCGCACTCTGTAGATGGACCAAAGAGCCGCATGCCACTGGCCTAGCCTTTTCCCAACTATTTTGGGGTCGGTTTTCATTCTAACCGGCTGCAGCTGAATACCATTATTTTACATGGAGCGAATCTGACCTGCAAAACCGCTACTTATCCAAGGGTTATTTTTCTAAATCTTATAATTTGCAAAATTTTCGAACACTGTACAGCGTGTATCAGCAATGTGTGGTCATATTTAAGGGTACAGACATTAAACTGAACAACTTTCATTATAGAACGAAATAATAATAGAATCGTAATCGCGAAAAATTTATCAGTCATTCCATACAAAACTTAAATACCTACTTGATCCAAATGAAATGAAATTGTTTATTCTGTAAATAGGATATCGGAATCACTTTTACACGTCATATTAAAAAAATAAGCTAGATGAGTTCGACGTTTCCTATCTGACTACTCTGAGAAGAAAGGTCGAAACAAACCCAGAGGTCGCAGTTTATTTTAAAGTCCAGACATAATCTTGGTCAGGCTATATGAGGACCATGTAGATTAGGGTCTGAAATGGTCTTTTGAAGAAAGAACCACACAGATTTGAGTGGACCTGTCCAGTCTGTGCAAGCATTTGTCAGTAATCGTGGAGCTCAACTCGACGAACAATACCAAAGAACGGACATTTGGGTAGACCGCATAAACTACTCAAACTGCCAGACCATCATTAAAACTAGCAGAGAAATAAAAATAATAACAACATCCACATAGTCCTCACAATGGGACAGCTCAATTTTTTTTGGTCCCATAGAATTAAACCAATGCACATATCTAGCGAAAAATGTAACTCATTGAACTAATAAAACTTTTCAGTCGTGATAAAATTAAAGTTATCACAATTTTCAAAGATTTATAGAAGATTATTCAAAGTGTTACTGGCCACTTATCCTAGGTTTCCGCCGGTTTGGACCTAACTATTAATCATGGCTAGTATCCAGACTGGCGTAATGGTCTGGATTTACATCTGCACCTGTTTCAACTGGCGATTTTTAACCGACTTCTGATAAAAGTTGGTAGGTTTTAAGATGAATTGACTGGCTAATATACCAATAAAAGTTTTAAATTTCAAGATTTTTTAACGTATGATTAGGAAATCTTAGTGAAGGCGCCTAAATAACAATCAGAGAGAAAAATACGTGATACCTATACTCCATTTGAAATAAGATTAGACATTTAAACAAACCTTTTTTACAGTCCGTTCAACCGATTCTGACTTCTATACCGTAGGCTTATGGATGGTATTAAAAGCAAAAAAGTGATTACAATTCCAACTGTTTACTGCAGCTGCCGTTTGTCATGCCACCAACGCAATAGAAGTCAAAATCGGTTGAACGGACTGTAAAAAAGGTTTATTTAAATGTCTAATCTTATTTCAAATGGCACTACAGGAGTGCTATTCTGTAACCATCTCACCGTGTTATCTTAGGTGAAGTGAGCGTGGAGTGAGCTGTCAGTTGCTAAGGATTGACACTATTGGCAGCTCACTTCACCTAAGATATCACGGTGAGATTTTTACAGAATAGCACTACTGGTATCACTTATTTTTCCCTCTGGTTGTTATTTAGGCGCTTTCACTGAGATTTACTAAATAATACGCTGAATTTTTTTGAAATTTAAAACTTTTATTGAGTGTATTTTAATTAAAGTGCTGTTTGTCTCTTTTTTGAGTACCGGTCAACTGCCCTAACTTTGCCTGGCGTCCTATGTTTGCCTATAATGAAAAAGCTGTAATATCTTTTTCATTTTACTTGAATGGCAATCGAAACTTCAGTTTTCATAGTTTTAAGTTTCGATTGACATACAAGTAAAATGGAAAAAATATTACAGAGAGTAATTAATTAACACCAAATTATTATAAAATGCAGAATGAAAAGAGTACGTCGATCTTCCCGACTATGACATTTTGATTTTTTTTTTAACCATTGGTGTAGTATTATTACCATTAATAACACTACAAAAAAAATCATATTTTCTATATACGTAATAATTCGCAACAAAAGCGTTAAACTTTCTATAAAAATATGCAATCTTAAGACACTTAACCCTTCATTGCTCGGTAACTTGTCAGATTGTATTAAAAACACGCACGGGGCGAAGTTTCCCACAAAATTATCGCTCATTACCTCGAAAATAAAATTACAAAAAATATATTACTATTACAATGTCTTGAAGACAGGACTAGGCTCCATATGTCAGGTTTTATTCATTGTTTTGTGTTATTAACAACGTAAAAAAGTTACATGTGTACGTAATACATCATTTTACGTGTGGTTATGTTTAAATTACAATAATCTCGCGTCTGAAATATGTATATCTTTGAATAAAAATTTGTTTTCTCTGTGCTGTTGTTAACGTGTTTTTTTCTTGTGGTTTTTCGCAATATTACTACTGGATTATCTCATGACAAAAATCTGCCTACCCTTTTCCCAACTTTGTTGTGGTAGGCTTCCAGTCTAATCGGATGCAGCTGAATACCAATATTTTCCATGGAGCGACTGCAGGCCTTGCTTGGCCTCCCACAAGATGGACCGATGACCTTGTGAAGGCCGCAGGAATCCGCTGGATGTGGAAAGCACAGAATCGTTCGAAGTGGCGGTGCTTGGGGGAGGCCTATATCCAGCAGTGGACGTCTTTCGGCTGAAATGATGATGATGTTGATGACTGCAGCAAAAATCCAACAGTGTGTTTTTTCAACGCGCTGGGACGCACTCTGTTGGATTCTGAACGTTCGGCTCAACATCGAGAGTTGAAAATCCAGTGCGCGATAAAATCCCGCCACGATATTTTTACGTCCGTGTGAACGTGGGCTTACATCTAATCACTTCTGTGTTCCTAGAAACGACGGGCAAAGGTAAACACCACATACACACCACACCACCACATGGTACCACATATCGCCAGTTATGTCCACCTTACGATCAACTTTATCATCATTACAATCGAAAGATGTCCACTGTTGGAATATTCTTCCCCCAAGCGTCGCCACATCGACTGGTCCTGTGCTTTTCTCATCCAGCGGATTCCCGTAATCTTTAACATGTTCACGTAATAGGGTCGCACCTATTGCCATCATTCAACTACAAAACCCTGCCCTATATTTCTGGAGATCAAGAACAGAGTTCTCAAAATCAGATACATGTTCCTTCCCATTATTATGAGACAAAAGGGCCACCATAACAAAGAAGTTCTATCTTCACACAATATAATTTTCACCAAAAGAAAAATTGTTTAAAGAAAATCAGATAAAAGTGTCCTATCTGAGATTCTGAGCATCGTTTCCGCATTCCCCTGTCAAACTCACTTTTCCGCTTTGGAAGTCCCCTTTGAAAATAAATCGCGTCGCAAATTCTCTTATGGTTACAGAGTCGCACCTTCTTCAGACGGATTGCGTGCGTAATTAAAGATTTTACGCAAGCATTTTGTTACGTTACGCTAAGTATTTTATACTTGGTTTATGAGAATTTTCTTTACTGGTAGTGGTACTTAGTCATGTGTAGTGTCAAGGTAGTGTTTGAGGGTTATAAATGATTTTATTTCTGTAAGTAGGTTTGTACAAACACTTTTACACGTCAATCATATTTTAAAAACTAGATGAGGTCGGCGTTTCCTATCTGATTACTCTGAGAAGAAAGGCTGAAACAAACTCAGAGGTCACAGTCTTTTTTAAAGTCCAGGGTATTACTACACTGCCGGGGGTTCGAAGAAAACCGATAGGGAAATCGTGGCCCCCTGGCAACACGGCAACTGAAGGAACACGGGTGGGTTTTAGTCAGTAAGAGTCTGACACGCCCTCCCGCTCCGCCCAGAGCGGGAGAAGTCATTTGATGATTTCCCACCCAAAAAAAAAAAAAAAAAAAAAAAAAAAAAGGGTATTACTACAGGTTTTACTTGTACTATTTTTACTAGCGATTCAAAAGTTCAGCAAAATAATTTCTCAAAACCTGACGTCATTGCTCCCAGCGCTGTGCTAATGTTTTTTTAATCTCAATGATGGCGTGGGCGCAGGTGCACCGCGCAACTCAACCCGCCAGATGCCGCGTCGCGTGTATAATCGAACACGCCATGTTGGACGCAAATTGCGCCTGCGATTTTAGGGTTAACATAAAGTTTTTTTAATACATTCTATGGTCAAGTAATTTGAGGTGGTCTTTGTTCATGTTTTTTTGTGATTTTGTTTTGCGTAGTAACAGCAGAAGTAAGTTGTTAAGTCTTTTATTGCGAAATTGTTATTGTAGTGCAATTTTGAAGAATGAGGCAAAAGCAATCAAGCTAAATTCCTATCAGAAAAGCCTTATAAATAAATAAGCCAAGTGTAAGAAAATACGCATCGCCATTGGATACATACGTTCAATCAGAATTAAATTATGATTAAACCAGTTTTTGCTCGGTTCAAGACCATAATGCGTAAGTTTATTGCAAACCCTACGAATGCCCATCCAATTTACGCAGTATTTTATTTATATTTTACTTCTTTTAAGACACTACATTCATCGTTCACGTAATTATATTACTGCAGTGACAGCAAAAGAAATCCACTTACTGTTATCATTGACTCAATATAATAAAAACACTGAGTTTAATCTTCCAATTGGCTGGGCATTGGCACATTATTATTTTATTTCAAATGACTAGATTTTCTTCACTAAAATTTATCGTCGGCAAAGACGAAATACCTAAAAGTAGATCCTAAGCAAATAGTTTTTAGGGTCCCCGATCTAGTGACATAATATATGTAGGACGTAAATTCTTAAGCGTATTTGCGCACGATTACTTGCTACATTGAATAATGACAACACTAACCTTTTTTTTTTTGTGTAATATTGATTTTTTGTTCTTCTTTTTTCCTGATTGTTTTAGCAAGAGTGAAGGTTAATACACAGCAGCATTATCTTATACATAAACATAATTAATTAAAATCGCTTTTTGTATCTGTCTGTGTGATATATTTCTAAACTACGCAACCGATTTTAAGAAAAAAGAAAGAAAGAAAAAAATTTATTTGGACACAGTTCATGAAGCACAAAATATAAATAACAAAATGAAAAAGTGAAAATAATGTTGCAGTTTTCACCACACTTAGATAATTTCGGTTGATCCCCCTATGCTCTAGTCCTATTTCGGAAGGTTTATTTATTTATTTAACCATTTATGTACACACATATTTAAACAGACAAAACAAAAAAAAACAGAAAAATACGTACAAATGTAATGCTTATTTCTAAAGAAATCTCTTCCAGCATAACTTACGACAGAACAGAGGATAAAAAGAGAAGAAGAAGAAAAGAGGGTTTTATGTGTATAATTCATGAATATAAACTTACATCATCATCATTATCATTTCAGCCGAAAGACGTCCACTGCTGGACATAGGCCTCCCCCAAGCACCGCCATTTCGACCGATTCTGTGCTTTCCGCATCCAGCGGATTCCTGCGGCCTTCACAAGGTCATCGGTCCATCTTGTGGGAGGCCTTCCAACGCTACGTCTTCCGGTACGTGGTCGCCACTCCAGAACCTTTCGACCCCATCGGCCATCCGTTCTGCGAGCAATGTGCCCTGCCCATTGCCACTTAAGTTTGGCAATTCTTCGGGCTATGTCGGTTACCTTGGTTCTCCTGCGGATCTCTTCATTTCTGATTCGATCATGTAGGGAAACTCCAAGCATAGCCCTCTCCATTGCCCTTTGGGTGACTTTTAGCCTTCTGATAAGGCCCATTGTGAGCGACCACGTTTCAGTACCATAGGTCATCACATAACATAACATAATAACATAATGACATAATTATTATAATAAATAAATCTCGATGTGACTGGTTATTTTAAAATTTGATTCCGCTAAATAAATAACTAACTTAAAAACTGCAACCGTCAGCATTTTACGGTTTAAACCGGCCATCTCTATTATTACATTTATTACATTACATTGCCATGAACCGAACGAATCTTTAATACAATTAACTGATTTTTTACTATGACATAAACCTAGATTAACTGACCCACTTTGCTTAACAAAATGCCACAGTTTTTATCGGTCCCGATGACATTGTTGCGTTTTTTTATTGGCTGATGTAAAATAATTAATTATTCTATAAGTTTAATACAATTTGTGTTCGTCGTAAAAAAGTTTTTGCGTCGGTTTTTTAGGGTTGACTATTATTTTCTTTGTTTGGTTATGATCAAATTATTTTTGATATTACAAAATTATTTAGGTTATTTCTAGTAAGGTTTTCAAACTTTGAATTAAGGAATTGCTTTTCTTAAGATTTTAATTAAAGTTATGAGTTCCGTTCAAAATTGCCTTTTAGTTGCCTATTTGTAATAATTTGATTTTGACTTTGAATCATGAAATTGTATTACTACTTAGTTATTTAAGACTAGGTCTTAAGACTAGCTAGAAACATAAAATATTAATTTAAATGACAGCTAATTAACCTAATTATTTTCTTTTTAGAAATCCATTAAGTAATAAAATTTTATTTTACCGACCTTGAAGCTAATTCGATTCTCAAGCCGATTAAAAAAAATTTGACACAAAAAACCTATTGTATATTTATAAAATAGCTTTTTATGCCAAAATTTCCGAGCTTAAACCGGGTTAGTATCGAACCCTGTAGAAGCGATAAGCGCCGTTCCATCACATTGTACTTAAATCCCTATATCAGTGCTATACGAGGGGATAAAATAAACCTAAATTGTCAAAAATAAGGACAACAGGCGTAACGGTTGTATTATTATCCTATCAATCCTATCCTACTAAATCGATCTTCTATATATATATCGATGGTGGAAATTTCAAATGTCGTAAGGGACAATTCCCTGTCCCTTTTTGAAATTTCCACCGTTGATATATACAGGGTAAGTTTTTAACCAGTGCGCAAACTTTAACACGTGACTTCACTCATCATTGTGAACAACTTTTACTATGGGACCAAACCTGAAATCGCGAAAAAAATCTGCTGTTCCCTACATTTACGAGTATGTTCGCATAACTCGTCAAAATGTAGGGAACAGCTGATTATGTTTTCGCTATTTCAGGTTCACCTCTGACTTTTCGGATTCATGTGCGTATTGTATAATTATTACTTGCTTCAAAAATGGTGAAGGAAAATATCGCGGGGAAACCGAGAGATATTTCTCGACGGTATGTGAAGCCAAGTCAGAGGCCCATGAGCAGCATAAAAACTCTGACACCTGGTTAGCCATTAATCCACACGAAAAATAAAGAAAGAATGCTGAAAGAGGTTGTTGATCACTCTCCGTGATGTGGATAGTGTGAAGTTTAAACAGAACCCGTTCACAAAAAAAAATTAAAAAAAACAGTGGCACTCCGGGAGTGCCGACAGAACTGAAAACTTAAAAAAATCGGCACCGAGGTAATCAACACGTTGATGTCTTTTACTCCAGGTGTCGGTAAATTGCGTTACTGTGTCGCGAAATCAATGGTGGTCCCATCTCAAAAATGCCCAACGCGCCTAAAGAAGTTTTCACTTCAAAAAAAAAATTCTAGTTAGAGTACCTACGGTAAGTTTTGGGTCAGCAAGAAAAACCTGAAACGACTAATTACGTATAAAAATAAAACTACTTCTAAATTCACTAAGGGCTAAATTAGGTTACAAAGTAGACACACACAGCACATATAGAGTAAAATAATTAGTATGAAAAAAATTACAAATCATATGATAAAAATTTGCATATGTAGGAGTGTCTGGACTAAAGGTAACGCGTAAATTTGCGTAATCTGTGCTCGACGCTGATTGGTTGTGCCGATACAGATTTTAAAATGGCTAGATTTTTTAAATTGTTTGTAAAAAATAGTATAGAGATTACCGGCTTTAATTATTTTAGTATAGCTGTCAAGTGTAAAGTTCGTTTTGTTATCAGAATTAAAATTTCTAAATAAAATAATTTCGCAGTTGGTTTAGTCATAGCAAAGTAACAGTAACATCAGTATTCCTCAGTCATAACAGTATTCCTTCTCAGCAGTGACCTTGAAATCATTAACAACGGCCGCTCGGTACATATAGATACCTTCTGCGTCCGTGCGGCACATGGGTAGACCATGACCTGGAGAAGGATATAGGCTACTTTTAAGGTTTACTATCTTAGCGCATTCCCCTAAACAAGCTAAAATCAACCTTAAATACTATATATTTATTTATAATATTGGTAATACCTGTTCTCTATCCTATATCCCGAATGATATTCGGTCTTTGAGAGTCTGTATTGACATAATACACAATGCCTACAATAATCATAAAATTGACTACTTTCCCAGGCAAAGTATTAGCCTTTTTTACAAGTTAATAATTCACTATGAGATCACTTCAAGTCTATGGTTTGAGTATAATCTAGAATAATCTCCAGGTTATCTATCTCTGAGGCTCTATAATGTAGTTAAGACGCTTTACGTGTATAAATCAATCAATCAATCAATCAGTTAGTGAATCAATTCGGCCTATCACGGTCTATTGCTAGACATAGGCCTTTCCCAAGTTGAGCCAGAATACCCGATTCTACGCCGTCCAGTCTGTACGTGTATAATATACAGTACCTGCACCCTAATTGCGTAATGCACGATCAATCATAATTTGTTTCGATTCGAAACAGATTTCTAATCCATTGCTTCATAAGTTGGAAAAAATTGCTCAACAACGTAAATAACGCAATGAATGTTGTTGAACTGTCAAAATGAAACAAATTTGTTATAATCGTTTACGAAAATAAGTTACTGGTCGACCGAACTTTACTCGGGTAAAAATAGATAAACATATCGTCCAGGTAGGTTTACCAACGTTGTATCACATTCCCGAGGCTGTGAAAATAGAGAAAACTAATTTTCCCAGATATGAGACCTGGCTAGATCGATTTTTCATCCCCGTAAACCGCTAAATTGTACTTTTCATCAAAATCGTTAGAGCTGTTTTCGAGAACGTAATTACATACATGTATATATATATGTCAGATCCGGTCATTAGTATGGACACGAAACGAATCGCAAGCGCGCCACTGCACTGGCGACATTACGTGATCTACCCACACCAAGCGCGCTTCTACAGAGTCGTGATGTTCTAAGGCCATGGCGACGGGGGATTTAGCCTCTGATCGCATCGGAGTGAAGACGTCACGGAACTGTTCTCGATTCGTGGTGCTCTGTTATTGTGTTAGTTGTAATTTGTGTTAATTGGTGATTTTAATAAACGCCGTCACACCCAGTGTGTGTATAATTAAGCTAGTGTGATAAATTTGATAGTAAATTATAATGTGATCTGAACTGCAAACTGTTTTTCTATTGCGCATTAACCAACACTACCCACACTACGCCCACAGTAGTTAAAATATGCCTTAAAATAACGAGAGTCACATACCCGTCTCCGACATATATATATTCAAATATTGCTCATTTAATAGTATAGAATGATCTACATATATTCAACCTTATAATGTTCCCACTACTGGGACACAGGCCTTCTCTCTGTGAGAGGGAGTGGGCCGTAATCCACCACGCGGGGGCGTGGAGGATGGTAGATGTCAGTGCGGGTCCCAGTGCTGGTTAGTAGATGACACATGTCTTCGAATTTTTGGTTCTAGGACATGTCGATTTCCTCGCAATGTTTTCTTTAAACTGTTTTGAGAGCAGTGGTGATGAGTAATGCCTGCTAGGGTTCGAACCTACGACCTATAACTCGGTAAGTCACGATCGTTTCAACTGGGCCACCACTGCTAGTGTATGATATGTACAACTATTACTTCAAACGTATTTTTAAAGTTACCAAAATAAACCACACCCTAAAAAGTTAACCCTATTTCCGCCCTTACTTCAAACTGTTAACATAACCACATTTGACAGGTAAACTATTAGTTAAAAACAACGTTATTAACTACCATTTCATTAATCTTCGTTTACATAAATACACCCGTTTTATTATGATTTACGGTTTACGCGAAAAAAATAGATTATTACGGTTATTTTTTTATATAAACTGGGATTTAACTGTAATGTCGGAGTTATTGCGTTGACGGTTGAGGTAGATCGTCAGTATAACAACATATCTAACAAAATATGTAGGTTTTGTTACAAAATATTTAGGAGAAGAGTACATAATATTTTCTTGGTATGCTTTTACATAGTCATCCTTAAACTTACTTTATAACGAATAAAAGTATCTACGTTATATTTTATGTAGTAGTTTGTGATGTAATATTCTTGTAAGCCAATCCCATATTTTATAAACTTAACTATTATTTATTATATTTTTAATTACTTATATAAAATAAATTTCAAAAATTATAAGTATAATTTTCTTTCCAAACACAAGCAATTCCTTGCTTAAAGGTGATATCCAATTATATTGTATCTAAATGCCTTTTGAAAAACAGAAAAAAATATATTAATCAATTTAATCATCATCATCAGCCTATAAATGTTCCCACTGCTGGGACACAGGCCTCCTCTCTATGAGAGGGAGTGGGCCGTAATCCACCACGCGGGCCCAGTGCGGGTTGGTAGATGTCAAATGTCTTCGAATTTTCGGTTCTAGGACATGCCGGTTTCCTCACGATGTTTTTCTTCACCGTTTTGAGAGCAGTTTTGATGAAATAATTTACACAAAGTAAAGCGCCTGTCTGGGTTCGAACCTACGACCTACAACTCGCGGCCGTTACCACTGGGCCACCACTGCTCTCCAAAATATAAAATTTAATAAACTTACGTAATTATATTTTTTTTAAATAAAAATAATAATATAATTTAATTGTAAAATCTAAAATGTCAATTGAAAATGGTAAGTAACTTATTTTCAATTTTGTCAAGATAGGTACTTGTTATGTTATTAAGTTCCAAATACTTATATAACATGCCACTTTTACAATTTGTAAACTAAAGCTAATGTGCGGTTTTATAATTTCTAACGTAACACTTACATTTTCCTTGCCTGTGTTATCGTAATGCCGTGGACATCATCATCTGCCTAGCCTATTCCCAACTATGTTGAGGTTGGCTTCCAATCTAACCAAATTCAACTAAATACCAGTATTTTTACATACAGCGACTGCCTATCTGACCTCCACAACCCAGTTACTGGGTAACACGATACCCCTTGGTAAGACTGGTAGTCAGACTTTCAGGCTTCTGACGACCCTTTACAACTGTCCTTAGATCTACAAATGACAGCAGGGACCAAAGACTTAACGTACTTTCCGAGGCACGGAGGGGTCTTTGTATGTAAAGATGGTCACCCATCTATGGACCTACCGCGGAAAGCGTAGCTTTAACTGACCGATCGACCCGTGCGGCTGTTATAACTTAGCCACAAGCCCCTTGCCTTTATGCCGTGGATGACCACGATAATATTGTCACGTTACAAATGGTATAAACGCACATTGGTAACGTTTATCGCTGTCTAAACGTTATATGCTGAACTTTGTGTAAACACGGTTTAAGAGGA
Organism: Agrochola lychnidis; assembly: GCA_963680765.1. Taxonomy (NCBI): domain Eukaryota; kingdom Metazoa; phylum Arthropoda; class Insecta; order Lepidoptera; family Noctuidae; genus Agrochola; species Agrochola lychnidis. The sequence continues at coordinate 13,068,501 of OY796873.1, read as the reverse complement.
GGCTCCCTAAATTGCATGTTTATTTGCATTAACATTCTGAAAAAGTCACGCATACAATCAAAATGGAACTTTAGTATATGATTTATTAGATCTTTTTCTTTCCATATATAAGACAGTTACGTATGTAATTCATTTTTTATTCGAAAATCATGTCTTTTTTAAAGATTATTTGAAATTAAAACAAGATTACTCGGCTTTTATGTCTAAAATAATTATTGACAGTAAGGAAATATAGTTTATTATCCAAATATAAGATATTTTTTCTCTAGATCAATTATTACTTTAGTTATAAACGAAATAAGAATTGAGACTTACGACATTTACTTCCGTGCTTGAACACGACCAAAGAGCGCACGCGATATTCAACTTTATTACTGATGTGTTAGTGTTTAGCACATAGTGGAGTGGTGGGGTGCATTGGGGCGGAGTTTACATGGAAATTGTATTTGGAGTGCCTGGTCTTAAAAGAATTACATGTAAATAACATTTCCTACCGATTTAATCAACAATATTTGTCTGGCTGTGTGGACACTACTAAAACAGAGCCTCCACCAAACATGAAGTTCGCAAAGTACCAATAATTAAGGTCATGTCCGTCAAATAAACAATATGAAACCGAACAATAATTTGTAGGTCCTAAAGGCACAAACAGACTGACTACATGTAGACTAAAAGCCAATGCAGTGTACACCCTAAGGCAAATTTGACAGTTGTAACGTCATCCCATTGTGGACAATGCAAAACACTATCTAATTATAAATATTGATTAATCTATTGTTCACAGAATTCATGCAATTGTTTTTTGTCTATGATTGTTTGAAATTCTAAACATAAACAATAATACCAAATAAATAACTGATAATAATTTGTCATTTGATTTGAGATTCAAATAAATAAAGAAAGAATAGGAATCCGCCATCTTTAAATCATTTACAAAACAATTTTGAGACGCACATCACCTTGGGAGATTTCATTCGTTTTTCGTGGTACTTATCCATTTCAATTAAAAATGTATTATTTCACCTAAAAAATACAATTAGGTAGGTGAAACAATTTTCATCTCTAATAAATCTGATGTCAAAAGATTAATTTCATTCAATACAGAGGCTAAACAAAAAACGAATAAACACCTTGCAATGCCATTTAATAAAAACCACGTAAACTAGAGCGTAAACCCAAAATATTGAGTCAATGACGAATCAAAATGGATTCACTCCGCAATATCTACCGCGACCAATCACAATTTTATGCACCAAAACTATTTCAGTCTTAATATTCAATTAGTCTGTGATGGTCCAAGTCTCCTGTTACCTGCCATTGTTATTTTTTGTCCCGCTCTAACGTTCGACGAACCTTTGGGGAGCAAAAAGAAACAAAAAAAATGGGACGCATTGCATTGTATGTTGAATTCGTTTGGAATCGTTCGAAGGTCCGTGAAATTTTATGAAGAATTTGTTGATAGTACTGTTGATATTGTTACAATGTCGTTTGCTTGCAGATTGTGCTTTAGGCCTGTGTAAGCAAACATACTTCCAACTAAGAAAACAGATAATTTACATAAACTAATACTAGTGATTGAGCTACAGATGTCAAAGGACAATAACATGAAAAAGTTTAACATACAGACAAGACTTCGTTGATTATTATAAGTATACAACTGTGGATGGATTCGTTGAATATTTAAAGTTACCCAGACGAAGCCTAAAAAGCTCATATTTTGGGTCTTTCATAAATGTTTTTTTTATTGTCTGGATTCTAGAAAGTTCTGATTAGAAATACGACTATCATTAACATCATCATATTCCCCGTAGCGATAAACGTTTGTCTGGCTTTCAAAATAATTCAGTCATAAATTGTTTGAACGACGGTCACTGAGATAGTCAGCTGTTTCGAAATACGCACAGACGGTTTTGAAAATAGAAACATGACTGCACATTTCAAATTCATTTTCTATCATTCCAGTTTTATTAGCCATCCAAATCTCAGCCGATATGAAATCTGCAATGTGCGCACCGCTTTAAATCTGACTCATAATCTCGATGTAACCTTAGCTGATGAATTTATCACTGTCAAATGTCACTTCAACATATATATCACGTATTTAAAATCCCCAAATCTCAGTTTATTCGAATCCAAAATGTGTCGCGTATGTTAGCTGCCAGTATATCAATTGCGAATTCATCTTTGGTTCCCAGATATGCTTCTGATAATGTCGATCAAGTTAAAATAAAACTTTCTTTAAAGGTATTTTCAGATTCGAGACTCCGATTCGATGTAAGGTCAAAACATTAATTTGGGGTACGATGGTGCCCCAATCCTGATTTATTACTTTAATATGTTACGGTTATGTTGGTGGGGTGGACAGGAGTCGTGGTAACAGATGAGTTGGTTACGCATGTTATAATTTGGGAAGCGGTTGGTGAAAATAATTTGATAAAACATGGAGTTGTATTGGGAAGTGGTAATGATGATATCAAAGGAATAATAATAATAAATATTATGATATTAATATTATAATATAGTAAGAATCAGTAGACAGTTTTGGCAGCTTGGGAGAGGCCTGTGTCCAACAGTGGACTGCAATAGGCTGAGTCAATTGTTGTTTGATTGAGTTGGCTGAGTCGATTGTTGGTTGGTTGGTTGATTGAGACAGCTTTAGTCAGAGTTACAAGTTTTATTTCTTATGTGGACATGATATTTTTGTATCGTCTCTGCAGACTATTCTGTATACTATTTAGTATATTACGTGCTACTTCAACATCTACATCGTATATAGGACTAGTTAGCGCTAATTTAAATTCTGTTGATTTTGAATATCTACTCAATAACTCCTCACTGACAGTTAAGATATCTTGCTTTATAACGATAAGCTCTGTTTCACCCATCCCCAAATCAGATAGACGTATTACATTAGACCTCCGATATCTTCCAAAATGTTTGTCGAAACTATCGGTTACCAGTCAACGACGATTTTTAAGTTTCACACTAACGTATCACATTACATTTAGAAATATTCTGCCAAGCAAAATTAAACCGTAACACTTTGGAATAAAGACGTATAATTAGTGAAACAGCGGTTAATGGGGTTTCGAATTTTTTGTTTCCAAAAATTGGTCGAAATGATAATGGTTAACGAAGGTTCTTGTGGGTTCATTATTGTCCTTTTTTTCGCTCTTGGGGGTAGTTTTTAGAAATGTTACAGATAATAGTTTTCGAAACTTCTGTTGGAAAGAAATTATCTCTACCCTACATGTTGACATCGTGGTGGTTAGTTTTGTGGTCTCTGGCATTTTAAAGACGCTTTTGAAAAATGATCATACTGTGAATGACGGGGTATGAAAGAATGCGGTAGTACTCGCAACTGGTGAATATGAAAAGATGCTCAAATGGTATGGTATAAACGGAAATGATTTTGAATAGCTAAGAATTGTAGTACATGCAGTTGTGAGTATTGACAACGACATCAATGTAAATGATAACTGACAGCATAATATGATAGGATTCATGAACGAACGATTACTTAGATAGTAGGTATATGTCATGTGTAGCTAAGGTATGTTACGGGCAAAAGGATAATGTAACGTATGCATAATGAGTAGATTTTACTTCTCTCTTAAGTCTAAGGAAAACTCTTTTAGTCTTAAATATGTATTTGCCAAACAGTGATCATCACATAGAAATGTTAGTAGTTTCATAGTAGTTGCTTGCTACTATAAAAATTCAGTCACTGATTAGAAAGCACGTGGCATCCTCTAGTTCCATTTTATCCCCATGGGAGGTTTAACTACGGCTTTTTTCTAGCAAATCCTTTAACAATAGATTCTCCTTTCAAAGACGGGAACGGATTTCGTTAGCAGTTAGCCATTGTAATTAAACCGAAACTAACTACTCTTGCACCAGTTGTTAGTAACAGACTGATTAAGTTACGGTAAAAGAGAAATATACACTTATTGAAATAATTACGATAGAATAGCGTAACGATGGTAAAGAAATGTATGAAAGATGATATAGCTAGAAAGAAGAGATGTATGGAAGAAGACATGACCTCAAATAAATTGGTATAAGAGCAGGGGGTATAGTGATCAAAATAATAATATATGGTAAAATAATCATCATCGTTTAAATTAAAAATCTCAAGAAGCCAGTTAGTAAATCTTTTATGAATGATTTTTTGGCATAAATAACATAAGAGTAGGTAAATTTATCAGCAATAAATATGTATTACTTATGTATCTCATTAAAGCTATAACAACTGAACGATTTCAGATGATACTTGAAGCACTGATAGAATGCATTCTGCATTGTAACTACTCATAGGAAAAACAGTTCCAAAACTAGTGAAATAAAATTAGAGCTGAACTTGCTGCAATGGATTTTCTGCATGAGAGAAAAGCGTACAAACTCAAAAAACTTGGAAGTTTCAACTGTCTACCATCAAATTGAATAGTTCAAAGGAGTTAGTCCGGTAAATAGTTTGTGTCCGACCGACAATCAGCCAAGCCTTAGGGCTGGTACTGCAGTATTTCTAGATAAAATGCTTGAAATAGGTCAGATTATCGAGCTCTATTAATTTAGCCTATCCTAGTCCTCTACTAGACATTGGTATATTGACTAGAGGATCTCTTACTAAACGGAAACCTAAATTTACCTTCTATATCTGGGCTTTCTCATTATCTCCAGATAAATACATTGTTCATATTTTTAACTGATTTATATTTTTATTAATGACAAAACAGTAGCTTCCTTACAAAAGAGAATTTAGAAAAAAAAGAAAACCTACATCAGTAATTATGCCTCACTATTAGGACTTGGGAGGCCAAGATTCTACAAAATAATGTAGCAGAATATATCAGCCCATTTGCCAACCCTATTCAAGCCGTCGAAGTTCCAGCTATGGAGTTACGAAACTCTAATCTTTCCGCTGTGATTTAGTACAAAACAATTATTCTGGAGATATCTTTGACGACGTGAACTTTACCGATTGTCATGTTACGGAATCATACTTTGAGAAATATCTCTGTCCTGCTCTAGTTTACTTGTTTTCACTTTCTTTTCTCTGTCGTTACTTCATTTGATGTGAGTTTTTTTAGTAAGGTAGGGAATCGAGGAATCCTTTTCAGTTTTAGAGGTTATATTAATGTTATCTTTTCTCAAGGTTAGCTTTTAAGATATTATTGTAAATTCCCCTATTCCTTGTATTGAATGCCTCGTTGGTCTAGTGGTCGCAAGCGCTACTGCTGAGTATGAGGTTCTGGGTTCAATTCCCAGGTCGGGCAAATTGTTATTTGGTTTTGCCATTAGAAATTTCTCAGTAGCAGCCCGAAGTCTAGATTTGTGCCCGGTTGATAGGAATAGGCTCTCCCCATTTTAAATGAGACTTAAACATAACTGGCAAAATATGGGTGTACTATAGGTACACCTCTGCCTAACCCTTCGGGGATTATAGGCATGATGTTACATGTATGGGTTTCGATGGTTCGATGACAACCTCAAATTATTTGGAAAAAGGTTAAACATACATGAGAATATATTATTTTAACTTTGTATGTAAAAAATACAAAGTTAAAATAACTAGAAATCACCTGGATTATCCTACATTATTAGAGGATTACATAGTGACGGGAACTGGTTTGAGTAAAGACACAAAACTCACCACACACGCATTAGGGATGAATGAACTGGCTGCTAATGATGACTACACGACTAATTTGTAAAGCAAAACGGACTTTTGCAAGCAAAGGGAGGGAAAGAGAAAGGGGAATAGCTATCTTATTGCTGTCTCATTTGTTTGGAATAGTCGCTTTGAGGTCCTAAGCTTTAACGAATCGGACAGTGGTAATGGGTTCTCCTGAGAATTTCTTAGTCTACTACCTATCCTAGATTTTGGAGTAAAGTCGCACAAAATATCGTCACCGATGAAATATTGGTTTTCAACATGTCTGCTCACCCCTTCTAAAAAAACATGTTTGATATGTATTTTATTTCTCATAGAGTTGTACAATAAAACGTTAATACAACTTTCAATACTACTTACCCTTTTTAACCCGAAGGAGCATGTAGGTAAAAATTTTGCGTGAAAGATCGCGTCACCGAGTCTCGTACAGAAAAGGGTAAATACAAAAGATCCTGAGAGAGGGTTGTTACTTGTAAGTTGTAACCGCATAAGTTTTTGACCCGTCCCTATCTAAAGATATACAGGTAGACAATATAGGTAGAATTACAAAGTATCAAGGATGTGAGAATCATTAAGATAAAAAAATGGTATAGGATGAAACCGGTATAGGTATCATAGTGATTCTTTTTTAGATTTTAAGTAATGGATGATGACTTTGATGACCAAATTGTTCGTTATAACCAGAGGTCGGAATTAGGTAGAGTTATTTATGTACTAAACTGTACTGTACTATCTAATTTTGGGTCAAACTCAAAGTGAACAATCAAGAATATGAGTCGGTTTTGAAAGGGGAAAAAATAATTAGTATTGGATGAAACCGATACAAGACTGGAAACCTTTGATGTCAAAATTGTTCGTTTATCAAAAGCTCATATTATAAAGCATGTTATTATAACCCTACCTAATTTTGCGTCAAAGTTAACAGAACTTGTATCTATAACTTTAATCGAGCAAAACCGGCTTTACATCGAAGCTCCATCAGTAGGTAGGTACCTAAAGAAGTTTTTAGTGGTACAGTTAAATGGACTTGAACTAGCCCTGTAGTAAGATTAATATATCAAAACTTTCGTTACTTTGTGGATGAGACATACCAAAGTCCATTTAGACACATCATAATTATGACGAAAATGTAAATTGTAACTAATATACACGATAAAGCTCTCCGATATTTACATCATCTTAATTAACTTCGCATCCTTACGAAGTTTATTCAGTCACGGATATTTTTCCTGGTATTCCTGTTACCAACTTTATTACATTAAAATTACTCCAGGAAGTTACTTCAACTGTACCCATACGCTGATTGCTTCGCAGAAAAACAGAACCAGTAATATTGTCAACAAAAAACTTCATCGTAAAACGTTAACAGGTCAATTATACCAACCAATTAATTCGATTGAAACTGCCATATTCCAAATCGATTACTGTCATTCGATAGAAGAAAAAATACAGAATTTGATACAGAAAAAAGATACAGCTGTCGTTCAATTTGCATGCATATTAAAATGCGTTAAATTTTGTAACACCACGATATATAAAATTGGATGTTTCGTAATCTCCATTGCACACCGTTGTAGGCCCCAAGCGTTTACCTGTTTTTCATTCGAAAGCTTGTGCGAGGGAGACAACATACATATTCCAAAAGCGTATGAAGAATTCGAGGCAACAAGCGGCCAAGATCGGGGCCGACGCCACTGACAATGCACGATTCTGTGTCTGGTTATATTAAGCGACTGCTTTCAAAATACACGGGATTATTGTAAATTGGGTGTTCGAGTGCGCCTCTCCATTTCGGCCGGCGTTCAAGTGAAGCGTGGACGGTGTGGCAACCATGCGCGGCGCATTCTTCACCAATGGGGGCCAACTTCACGCAGTTGCGTCCAGACTGCCGACGAGGACGGACCCTTGTCGCTCGCGCCCCCAAAACTATCGTACAATAAACATTTAAACAATTCACAAGTGTTCCAAATCGATTCGAATTTTGTATAACGTACTATATTAGTGATGGGAAGTGTTAAACAGAGCGCGGACATCGATAACGTACGATGACCGAAACTTTAAGTTGCGGAGAACGGAAAAAAGTTGTGGTGCCGAATGCACTCCCGTATACAAAAAATGTGTGCTTGTAATGTGATGGCCTGATGGGATCGCAGTGTGGCCAATACAGTGTAGTTAGTGATGTGTACTGTGATATAAAATTTCGGCAGTCGCGTAGATGATTGCCGTTCTTGAGTGTGATATTATTAGTTTATTAGTTACCAAAGATTCCTGATGATCTTGTACATTAGTTTGTGTTTCATATTGGTAGTTTTAGGTAAGTACAGTTATCTCAACAGTTGGTTTATTGTAGTCGTTACGTTATCTTGAATATTTATTAGCATTACTACCATTAATTTGCATTCTGAGTAATTATGACAGTGCTACGATAAATTGTGCCGTAATAAATAAATTTAACTTATACTGAGCATTTGTAGCCATAACGGTTAACTATGAAATGCCGCTGTAATAATATTTTGATTAGGCGACTGAACTTGACATAGAAGTCGTTGACATAAATCAATGTCAGTTCCATAAATAAACAAAAAAAAAAGTTTAGAAATAGAGACGCCCAACATAATCACTCAAATCTAAATTTAAAATCGACTAAGTTACAAAACGGAACGAAAGCGCCCGCATGCACTAACACTTAGTAGTGATAAATTAAATAGTTATAAATTCCCAATCGTAACGGGAATGAACGTAGGCGTCCACAAATTCAGTTAACTTGACATTATTGCCTGTGTTTGCTCGTCCGTGTCAATTAGTACGTAGTTCATTAAAACTATCCTATTACTAAGACCACACAAGGAAAAATAAAACAGAGATTTATATACGCCTTGAAAAATAGAGTATTTAAGGTAGAACTTGAGCACGCAACAAAATTCGTTTTTTTTTTTATCTCTAGAATCTCCTAAAAGAAAAAATTGTTTATATAGAAAGTAGAAAAAACAAAGGATCACAGACCGTATCTAAAGCGGTTTTTATTCAGAAACCTGAGCACGCTGAAGATAAGCATCTTGAAAATAATAGAGATCGTTACGAGACTTGCCAAGTTGTGTTAACAAAAATACACGAAAACCTTTCGAGAGAGGTAAACAAAATGTCCAATACATTAATATTTCATATCCAATTACTATCGATGAAAACAGATAATCCAACAGAATTTGGAAGGGAAACGGCCCGAGCCCTAGGGATATCCTAACCGCTAAAATCGACTGCAAATCGTAACTAATTGATGTTTCGATGAATGAAACTGTTCGGTAGAATTCTGAATTCTTTTAGTTGAAATAAATCGAGCATTTGATATTCTTGAAGTCTTAATAATGACTAAGCTTTATCTAGCTTAGTACAGCTTAACACTATTATAAAACTTATCAACTTATAAAGATTCTTGAAGAACGTGAAGATTCAAAAGACTTAGTCAATATTACCAATTTACGAAGAAATCGAAATATTCAATTCTAATAAAATATAATACGAATTCCTATTGTACAAAAATCAAACGATCATAAAAATTGTGATATTTCATAAAAGAGTTTAATATTAAAGCTTGCTCCAAAATTGAAACCACGCCTCCGCAATTTCGTTGATGTTATTATAACCATTCATCATAAAAATAGGAGTAGCCTCTTAATTTTGTTTCTGTTCTCCGAAAACGGAATGTTTAGCTAGTTTTTGTGGTATAACAAAAGTTATATATGTTATCCTGTTACGACCTAAATTAGTATCATAAATTGTCATATATGAAGCCAATACTGCTGTAGGAACAATATTTGTATCTAGTCTCTCTATGAAGTTATTTAAGACATCCGTATAAAGATCTAATTTGTTTTGGACGAGAGCTTCATTACTGTTCATCCTATCCATGTAACTCAAATTTACTGTCGCAGAGTTTATGATCCTCCATAATTTACTTCTGTCGCTGTCGTTGCTAATTTTCAATCACGAAAATTTCGCCTGCCCTTCATAAAAATTTACGCTGACATTCGACAAATAAATAACATAAAAGATTCAAAACGTCCATTCGATCTTTTACGACATTTTCAATGGAATCAAGGATAAAAATTTAAAACGATATTTTTTAGAAAGTGCCTTCGGTAAACCGTAGCAAACTGAGTTAAGAAGACGTGACTACGGAACACGATTTCAGTTCCTTAGGCTTTTCTTTTTTATTTCTCAATGTATCTTTTTATGTTATGTAAGCGCTATATTTTAGTTCGTTTCTCTTGATGTTTATTATTTTTATCTTATTGCCTCAATGTTTCTGAATCTTGTATTTTGTTCGTCTTTCCTTGATGCTGTGAATGGTCTAGTTACCCTTAAGCAAGCAATCTTTAAACTACTTCGTAAATAAGTTTAGTGAGATTTGTAAGACATTAATTGCTTCATAAAATGCAATTATCGTGTCATTGGACTAATAATGATGTTCACATCACTAATCGAAAAAAAGCCACGCAAGCACGCTGTAATTCTAATTTGTAATAATAATTTTAATAACAAAAAGTCGGTCGAGTGAAAATTTATTCTCTATTGTATTATCGAAATTACATTTTCGTAGACGTGAATCCCTCGAATATTGCCAAGCATAGTTTGCTTTAACAAATAATTTATTTAACAGAAACTGTTATTGTTCTTAAAATCTAATTTGACACCGCTTATTAAACGTTATTTGAATAAATGTTATTCCTATACTGTATGTATACCAAAATATTCACGATTTCACGTTGCCTGCTGCTCGTCGCCGCACAGCGCCATCTAGCATCGAATAGCGAAACTAAATTTGCTTCGCACAAACGGCAACTTGCTTTAATAGTCTTTTCATTGTTTATTTTGCGCTATAGTGATACAATAGGAACATAAATTATGAGTGACTTCGTAGAGCTTTGTATTCGAGGAAATGTTAGAGTATTCAAGTGTAATAACATGAATAACATTGGTAAAGTACAGTAACGGCCTTCAGTATGCAAATATAACAATAATATTTGAGAGCGTGCTTCTATTTTCTTCATTTGAGTGTCTTTAGTCGTAATTTCACGATCCTCTTAGCTCGTAGGATTTGTTCGTATATTTAAGATGCTTATTGCTAGGTATTTCAAGATTGACTGTTATTCTGGGAAAAACCTCGAGTTTCGAAATAGGTTTATTTTTTACTTTTGTCGTATCCTTAACATATGTCATTCTGCTATTGGATACTATTCGCTACAATCTTAGTTTTATTCTCTCTGTCGTTTTTCACAACACCCACGGAAATTTAACTACCTATCTGTTTTTACCTGGTTTTTACCTTTGATAAGTAATTGGCTTCGATTCTTTACATAAGTTTTAACCTTTTTACATGATTTTATTGAGAAATCATTATGAATGTGTTCTTCACATTTCTTTGCTTCGTTATTTTAACGATGCGATGCCTTGCGATGTACAGTAGCTTCTTTTTTCTTTGTAAGAAATTTTGCTATACACGCTAATAAAAGTTATAAATAGGAATCTCTCTCCATTTATTTGATAGGTTAATCATTATCATATATCTAACCAGTTCAAAGTAGCCAGATAAAATGATTTGTCACATTTATGCTTAAAAATCTTAAACATGAAAAGTGGACAAAACTACTAAGTATTAGTAAAAGTAGAGACTCAGCTTCTTGTGCGTTATATTTCAATAATAAGAAATGTTTCAAAATCATTTTTAAACAAAAAATACTATTCAAATAAAAACGAACCACTAGTAATATATCAAATATTAGCGACAAAATGTAACAGAGAGAAAAATGGAAAAATAAACAATATTTACTCACACGAAACAATTTCTCTTCCGAGCCCATACATCAAAGACACGTCACAAAGAATAGAGTTATGCCTCTTCCGTTGCCTTTTGTTTGTGTCGATGGAAAAAAAAAAACTAATAATAGAGGTTATGGTCTAATGGTAAATGTTTACCGAAAGCTAAAATGTATTGTAGAATTTCACTTATGACAACATTTTGGAGACCTATTTTCAGTAATGAACATAAGGTGAATATGATGAAACATTTCTAATTAATACTAAATTTTATCTAGTACAGATTAATAATCTATTACGAATGAACTATCGCTATTCATAAATTATATCAATGCTGTAATCGGCATACTTGTGATCGCCAATATATTTTTTGTCAAAACACTAAACACTGTTGCTACTAATTTGATTTTAATTTTGACAGAGATGGCAAACATCTTTCAGGCTTCTGACTTTTGATTGTTAACACAGGTGGCCAATATTTCATTCAGAATTGTTGCCAAAATATATACGTTCTTCGTTATTGCTAGTATATTAATAACTACCTCATTCTACACCATGCTTTCCGTCAGCACATCTGGCATAATATTATCGTGTCCTATTTAGTCTTTTGGTGTCACGTCTGCTAGCCTAAATACCTTGGAATTTAGTCTAGTCTTAATTAAGTCTGGAGTGGATTTAGAGGGACTTTGCTGTGGGAAGCTGCTCTAAGATTTATTTTAGTTTAGTTGTGTTTATCCTTATGTAAAGTCGGGTTTTAGTGTTTGTAGGTATCATGAGTAAACAGATTAGTCGTGGGAAGTTATTTTTCTTGTTGTTTTTGATGAGACTTTGCAGGTGTAGGGTACGGCTAATGGATTCTGTGTAGTTAGTGTTAAAAAAAATTTGAGGTAAAATTAGTTTCGTGGAATATTGTGAACCCGTAAATTAATGCTAATTTTTTGCTAGAAAGCACTAACACAGACTAAGGCTGGTTTTTCTGTCACGCTGACGGTCGGCGCTAATGGGTCAATATATAGGTAGCATTTTTGAGTCGCTCACCGCTCAGCGCTTTAACTACATACATATTGACATCAAGTGCCGACCATCAGCGTGCAGTCACTCGGTCAGCGTGACAGGAAAACCAACCCTACAATTTTCTGATGTTGTTAGCACTAAAGAAACAATACAAAATTATAGTATAGGATTGTATTCTAATAAATAGCCTGCTGCGTCCCACTGCTTATTAGATTTCAAGTCATTTTGGTTCTGAGTTAAAGTGAACCATGGGTTGTTAGTTTTGTCCACTTCATCCCGCCATCTTCTAAGTAGTGTGTCGTGACGTCTTCTAGCTGTTTTAAAAGTCCACATAGTTGCTTCTTTGGCCCAAAGCTAAAAACGCTAAGCTACGGCACAAATAACATGAAACAAACAGTACAAAAACTTACAGACAGCAGTAAAAATAATTTGACTTCCTACTTGTTCTAACCCCCCATTCACGCGTCAATAAATCTCGAAATTCCGAGTTACGCCAACAAAACGTAACGTACGTAACGTTTACAAGAAACAATAAAAATCAGTGTTACAACTGGCCATAACATATGCCATGTGGTAACAAACGCACCCGTTACTTTAACGTAAACAAGATAAAATAAACAGTTTTCGTAAGAAAACTACGTACCACGTGAATTGTTACGAAACCGATTTTAGGAACTTACATGTTACTGCAAAACTTTTTTTGAGTAACGTTAGTGAGTTGATTGTTTTTCTTTATGACTAGCTTCTGCTCGCGACTTTCTCAGCCTGTTTTAACATAAAACATATCCAGCACTTTATATTTTTTAATTCGGATGAATAGTTTCGAAGATTACCTCGTAAAAACGAACTAACTTTTCTATGTAATATTATTAGTATAGATAATGAAATAGGTTGTGAGTTTTTCTACTGGAAAAATCGCCAAAAGTTACATTGTTTTTATTCTCATTAGCGTAAAACATGGTATGTACAAGTCTTTTTTTATTTTCGTTAATGTTCCTACAAAAGTCAGCTTTAATTATGTAAACATGATAGGTACTCCAATTAAAAGCTACAGAACATGTCTTTTTTAACTTTTTTTGTTAAAATAATAATCATTAGTATGTAAGAAAAATAACAAGGAATTTCTTTTAGAATTTTAAAACATAACAGCTGTTTGAAATGCATTTTGTAATTTGTTGAATATAACCTTTCTCCAGATCTGTGCCACATATGGTTCACGGTGATAAAATAACTTTTGTCTACTTCCCGAGCAGTGAAAGTGTTATATTAGTGTAATTTCCTATTTCTAATGGTAATAAAATAAAAATAGTTTTATGCTTCATAGTTTTCCAAGATTTTCATAATTTTCGTAATAAAATAGAACTTAAGCGGTTGGCTACCTAATCCCTATTTAAAAACATATTAAAATTACATTCTCCATAAATCCGTCATGTTTATATTAATTTCTGGTTAAACCTAATTTATAGTTTCAGTTGCGATTAAATTTAACTGTCGGCTTAGCTTCAACGAGATAGTTAAACTGTATAGTTAACTGTATTAGTTATTCTTTGCAGTCATAAAAACCAAGTTTATAGCGTGATAGTGATTTTTTCCTGTGTTTACTTTTTTTACGAGTTTTGAACAGATCAAAAAGTTTTTTCCTGTTTAATATCGAAAGTTTTCGGGTTGAAATTGTTTTTTTTTTTATGAATCAGAAGCACAGTGTAGTGTGATTTATTTAAATGTGGTTTTTATGAGGATTTTATGTAAATAATCGTAATTTTTCAGCTAGTCGAAAAGTTGCAAAATAAACAAAACTGTTAAAAGTACAGTTTTGTCGGTAGTTTCAATTGAAAAGGCAAGTCGTTCGGATCTTCGTGGCTTTTAAAGCATAGCAATAAAATTTGTTGCTTTCGCTTCTTAATGTTTTGTTCTGTAACTTCTAAGTTATAATTTGAACTAACCTTTGAACTCTCTCACAATTATTTAAAAAAAAGTGAAGGTAGTGCCACACAATCTTCAATAACCACTTTTGTTTATGAACCATCTATCACAAATTTTATTATTTCAACTCAAAATCCTACCCAAATAAATTAACCACTTCACATTTATATTAACCAATAAATAATAACACTACTTCAAAATAACTTACAAAAAAACGTCCCCAAAATACCGACTTCCTTTCCTAAATATAGTTTGAACCCTGCAAACTAAATGTTGATCCCTTTATGAAACTTAAAGTTGATCCAAAAGAAATAGTGGTACAAACGTCTGCCACAGATGTTTTAAAACAAAGCAAAACACAGTCTTTGTTATTCCAGAAATTAAGTTTGTACAAAATTTTAAAACAAGGATTAAGTCTGAGATGATAGAGTGGATTAATCAGGTCGACTTATTAGAGAAACGTTTCGTTGTTAAAAAAGTTCTAGAGAAGTAGATTAATCTGTTTTCTAGAGAAAAATAGTTAAGATTTATGTTTATGTGCATTAAAAATGGGTTGTAGCAAGATGATTGATGTAAAACAGTGTAAACAGAAAAATACGTTGAGGGTTTTTTGGGTTGAGATTTTTTTATTTATAATTTCGTAAATAACACCATTATAGGTTATAATGATGGTGCAGTATACCTTTTTTCGATTATGTGTAAATGGAATTTGCGATTTTAATGGTAACTAAATTGAACCGAAAAACAAAGTACGAAAATCGAAAATAAAAACTCATTTTATATTATACCTACGTACTTATGCTGAAGTCTCAACGACTAAAATTTAAAAAGTAATCTCAAAAGAAGCAGACATAACATAAAGACTAAAGAAAATTTAGCTCTTATAACAATAACTTTCGAAAACTGCAAGAAAACTTATAAACAAACTAACAATTACTTGCAGAGACAGTTATTTTTAGAGAAACAACGAATTTTCTGTTGATATCTGTGAACCAACAAGCATTATTTTGTTCAACGAAACTTTTCGTGAACTTTTAATGAGTATTAGTTTTCGTTTTAAACTTTGATTGTCTTCTATTAAAACTAAAACTGTTTAAAAAAATTTATGATTCATAAAAGAATGTGATTTAAAATTTCGTAGAGTACACAAAGTGAATAAAAACATAAATGTAATGAAATTATAAATCCCGTTACTATGTCTCTGCCCATCAAATTAAGTGTAACTTAAAATAAGACTAAAGTTTACACAGGCCAATAATGTTTATTTTAATTAATTTTATTTAACCATCTCTTTATTGCACAAAAATGGAGATTCATTATTTACTAAAACTATTTCTCTAAGAAAATATAAAGCTCTTACTATAACAAGACTAAAGTACTAACAATTTTCTAAAGTAATTTTCAAGTAAAAAAAATTGCATTTGTAATAACAATTTAGTTTTATGATATTGCTAGCTCTTGCATACAATACCTTCTTATATTTAAATATACTGATATTCTGCTGCACCTGGATGGAGTCGACCATAAAGAAAAAATATATGACAACCTGTTTTACTCGTAAAATATTTCCTATGCACGCAAAGAGGTTTTTTCTTTTTATTTGACAGAAGTTACACGCACTTTTACGTATACAACCTTCTTGTTACGAAAAATCATATTCAGTCCCCCAAGGATGTCAAAAAACACGTCTTTCCTTATCCACCCTTCCATCTCAACGAGCCAACAAATTGTTATTAACTTCTGAATAAGATATAATGCGATGTCAATGTAGATAATGCTTTACGTGATTGATAAGTTCTCGTTATAACCCATTATTTGCCAAAATATCGGCCACCATTAATAAACTCCTACACAAATAAGGAAATAAAGCAAAGAATTTGTTTTATTACGTATTGGAGATCTTATAAATACTTATAATGTTTGTTTGGCGTGTCGTTTCTTTCTTTTTTGACGAAATTGCTGTTATTTCTGTGGTATTGTGTGAGCAGACCTTAAGTGCGAGCGTGGCGCCATCTGTTATCGAGTAGCGGTAATGAGAAGCTTTTTTATTCTGTGCGAGTATAAAAGATACGTTGTTTGGTTTCGTTTATAGAATATAAATAGGTCTTTATTGTTAAAACGTGTTTTGTGTGAATATGAAATTGTTTTGTAATGCTTATTAGAGCTTTACCTTGTCTAACGTAAAACCTTTTAGGACTTTTGTTTGTATTTCATCAAGTCCTATTTAAAACGTCTCGATTTTGATATTAATTAAGCATGTCTAAAATTAAAGCACAAAGACCTCAAATTCTCAATATATTTTAACATAAACGTTACCGTTATAAAGTTTAATGAAAAACAAAAACATGAAACCACTCAACATTTTTTTTTTTTTTTTTTTTTTGGGTGGGAAATTATCAAATAACTTCTCCCGCTCTGGGCGGAGCGGGAGGGCGTGTCAGACTCTTACTGACTAAAACCCACCCGTGTTCCTTCAGTTGCCGTGTTGCCAGGGGGCCACGATTTCCCTATCGGTTTTCTTCGAACCCCCGGCAGGCATTGGCCCTAGCGGACCCCGTCAATTCTGCTGACATCTCTTTGAGGCGCGCGTGGAACACAACGCGCCGTCGACCCGGGCTTGGTCCTTATCGGACGGCGAGCTACCCATTGCTCACCGTCCGCAAGCCCGCGCCTACGGTGGCCGGAAATCCTCTCGTGACTCCCGACGCCCAGGGCGTCTCCTGCTGCGGCGGTTAGGGGCGCGAGGGCGCGAAATTTGCCTTTCCCTCACGCGCTCCGTCTCCTCCTTCGCGAGCATTACTGCTTCGCAGAACGAGGTGACGGCCTGCCATTTCCTCTCGCTCCGTAGCATGGCCCGAATCAGGGCCGGACGCGAGAGATCACCGCCGCCGATCGCTTCCTCGAGGACACGGCGATGCTCTGCCCAAGCCGGGCAGACCTCCACCGTATGCTCCACCGTGTCCTCCGGGCGATCCACACAGTGATGACACCCGGGCGTTTCCTCCCGCTTTATCCTGAACAGGTACCTCCCGAAACAGCCATGTCCGGTGAGCACCTGTGTCAGGCGGAAGGTGAGGACGCCGTGGCGCCTCTCTAGCCACTCCTCAAAGAGGGGTCTTATCGCCGCAATTGCGGCGTGCCCAGCGCTGGGTTGCGACAATCGCACTCTCCATTCCGCCATGAGATCCCGCCGGAGCTCCGTCCGCTGCGCCGCAACTTCTTGCGGCATCGGTGTTAAGCCCCGGCGTTTCGCCTCCTCGCGCCACTCCCAAATGTGCGCGAGGACCTTTGCCTCCAGATCCCATGGCGGTACTCCGGCAAGGAGGCTCGCCGCCTCGCAGGAGACCGTGCGGTATCCTCGGGCCAGCCGGATGGCCATGACCCTTTGGGACGCGTTAAGCCGGCGGGCTGGCTGCCGCCTCAATGAAGGCGCCCACACCGGCGCCCCGTAAAGGGCCATGGACCGCACGACCCCCGCGTAGAGCCTCCGGCAGGAGGCGTTTGGACCTCCCAGATTGGGCAGGAGCCGCCTCAAGGCAGCCCCGGCCCGGTCCAGTCTGGGAGCCAAACGTCGGAAATGCTCCACGAAGTTCCACCGGCTGTCGAGGACGAGTCCCAGATACTTCATCGTCGACTCGACGCCGATGTGAACCCCTCCCGCCATTACCTGGGAACCCGGCGGTGGCGCACTACGAGGACCATAGAAACCCATGGCCTCGGACTTGTGCAGGGCCACCTCGAGTCCCAGCTGCCGGATTCTTTCGACGATTGTCGCAACCCCGCGTGTCGCTAAGTCGGCCGCCGCCTGGTACGACCTCCCCTGCGCCAGGACCAGCGTGTCGTCAGCGTAACATACGACGCTGACGCCAGTAGGGAGATCGGCGCGCAGCACCCAGTCGTATCCGATGTCCCACAGATGCGGCCCCAGGACCGAACCCTGTGGGACACCGCACGACATCTCTCGCCGGTTCCACTCTCCTTGGTGACCGGGGTAGATGACGGCCCTGTCCGTCAAATAGGCCTCGACCACACGACAGAGGTAGGTCGGCATCCGGTGATACCGAAGTGCCTCCCTGATGCAACTCCAGGGCAGGGTGTTAAAGGCATTGGCGATGTCTAGAGACACCGCCAAGACGACCCCACCCCGGGCCACAGCATCCCCCGTCGTGAGGGCCCGCACGCGCATGATGGCGTCCACCGTAGAGCGCCCCCTGCGGAAACCGAATTGGCTCTCCGCCAGATCCGGCCCCACTCGCACCAGCTGCCCGACGAGGCGGTCTGCAATGACTCTTTCAAAGAGCTTGCCCACCTCGTCGAGCAGCACAATGGGCCGATAGGCGGACGGAGAGTCCGCCGGGCGCCCCGGTTTCCTAATGAGGACCAGTTTCCCAGTCTTCCAACAAAGTGGGAACT
Organism: Agrochola lychnidis; assembly: GCA_963680765.1. NCBI lineage: Eukaryota > Metazoa > Arthropoda > Insecta > Lepidoptera > Noctuidae > Agrochola > Agrochola lychnidis. Next base: position 13,049,663 of record OY796873.1, on the reverse strand, counting down.
GGCCCCTCTCCATGCATGCGCATAGGAGCCCCCTTAGTCGAGGCCCGAGAGTCCCCATGGCCAGGACCCAGGCTTTTCCGGGAATGCCGTCGGGTCCTGGGGCGGTATTCTTCGCACTCATCTTGCGTACCGCCACTCTCATCTCTACCTCGGTCACCTCCGGAGCATCGTCGTCGTCGTCGGCGGTGTGGTCCGCATCGGGCACCGCAATAGGCGGAGCCATGGGCGGGGGCGTATGTTCCCCTCTTGAAGGGAACAGAGCGCTCACCACGTCCTCCACAAGCTGGGGCCGGAGACTCTGCGTCAGCGGGGGAGCCCATGGGCGGAGCTTCTCCCGCACCATCTTATATGGGCGTCCCCACGGGTCTCTGTTCAGAGACTCCAGCAACTCCTCGCGGGCCAGTGTCCTGGCCCGCAGGATCTCCGCTTGGAGGGCGGTCTTCGCCGCTCTGTACCCCTCGTACAGCTCCGCCTCAATGGCTTCCGTATCCGGAGGGCGGATACGGAGCCTGCGGTGCCTGGCGTACCGGCGTCGCGCAGCTACGCACGCCCTGCGCAGAGCTTCCAGCTCTTGCGACCACCAGTACAGCTGGCGCGAAGCACGTCCAGGATGGACCCGGGGCATTGCCACGTCGCATATATTGAACCACTCAACATTAAACCCAAAACAATACAAGATCCACTCATTATTTCGCTCAAATGTTAATTACTTAACTTTGGGGTCCACACACAAAATTTTAAGGCGCAAGACTCGGAAATTTTACACTCATAAGTCCCGAAACCCGTATTTTCGACTTATCAGTGTCCGAGTTACTGTTGGGGGAGAATTCAAGGGGTTAAATTTTATGAGAAACAGTTTCAATATGGGGTTGTATTGTGCAACTTTTATAATTATTTTTTAATGGAGAATACTTTGACAGATATTAAAAACACTTCAGGGTAAAATTATGATGTGAACTGAGAATTTAATAGACACTCCGGCTAGGGTTACCACCCATCCGGATTTTTCGGACGTATCCGACGATGTCATTTGTCCGGACTTATTTAAATTAATAACGAAAAAAAAAAAAGATTTAATAGTATTGTCCGGATTTTTTTGAATGTCCGACTTTTAGTCAGGTATTTTCAAATTTCGTAACGGTAACCGTAACTCTGTCAGTGATTGATAGGTTAATTAACGGTCATCTCTAAATCAACCATTGAAATGAAGTCATAGTGGAAACTGAAAAGAGTATGCTTAGATGGTTTGGTCATGTTGATAAGATGAATGAAAGGCGACTAACAGAAGGTATTTACAAGGCAGAGGAGAGTAGAAAACACGGGAAGGGACGACATAAAAGGTCATTTAGTGACCTTATTGGTGATATCCTTCAGAAGGCAGGAAAATGTTGAGAACTCTAGACCTTATATCAATGGTAACAAAACTTCTATACTGCCTTCTTATTCTATTGGAACTCTTCTATCTTTACATACCAAGACCCCTCCGTGCCTCGGAAAGCACGTTAAGCCGTTGGTCCCGGCTGTCATTTGTAGATCTTTGACAGTTGTTACGGGTCGTCAAAAGCCCGAAAGTCTGACAACCAGTCTTACCAAGGGGTATCGTATTACCCAGTAACTGGGTTGTGGAGGTCCGATAGGCAGTCGCTCCATGTAAAATACTGGTATTCAGCTGCATCCGGTTAGACTGGAAGCCGACCCCAACATAGTTGGGAAATGCTAGGCAGATGATGATGATACTATTGGAACTCCGTGAAGGCCAGCTCAAGTTCGAAGTGTGACCACTGACGTGCGACCTTCTGTAAAAGGGATGGGTATGGATCAGTACCTCTCCTGACTGCTTTTTTAGAGATTTCTGACTATTAAGACCAGGCACTCCAAAGACAATTTCCACGCAAACTCCGCCCCCATGCAGCCCGCCACTCCACTATGTGCTAAACGCTAACACATCAGTAATAAAGTTGAATATCGCGTGCTCTCTCTTTGGTCGTGTTCAAGCACGGAACTAAATGTCGTAAGTCTCAATTCTTATTTCGTTTCTAACTAAAGTAATAATTGATCTAGAGAAAAAATATCTTTTATCTGGATAGTAAACTATATTTTCTTACTATCAATAATTATTTTAGACATAAAAGCCGAGTAATCTTGTTTTTGTTTCAAATAATCTTTAGAAAAGACATGATTTTCGAATAAAAAATGAATCGAACGAAAATGTTCCAATTACGTAACTGTCTTATATTTGGAAAGAAAAAGATCCAATAAATCATATATTAAAGTTCCATTTTGATTGTGTGCGTTACTTTTCAGAATATTAATGCAAATTAACATACAATTTAGGGAGCCTCCTCTTAAGTCCTGATTACCTCAGGCGCGTAGAACTCACAACCAAAACACTCACAAGCAAAAGGAGTATGTAAGTGACGTTCTGTAATTTCTGCCTACCCCCACGAGAAGAAGGCGTGAGGTTATGTATGTATGGCCCATCGTGTAAACACAAAGCTTGTCAAAATATTGATTGAAATAAGGACACGGCTGATAGGTTTTCTTTAATCACATTGTTAAAATATATGAATTTTCACAATATTTCAGTGCAAATTGGAGCGATTGTTTCAGGCAATTGACGTGTTTTGTAATAATTGCTTTGTTTGGTAATTGTTCAGTCGACATTTCGAGTCAATAAATGTTTCAGTGTGTTCATGTAATTGCTGTAGGTGATTAATTAAGTTTTTAAGCTATTGCTTAGCTTTTATCGCGGGCTTTGAGCGCGGCGACCGAATCAAGAAATTCCGTAACGAAAATAAAACCTAACACCCCCCACTCCGCCTACCATGAAATGGCGGTTCCCATGACAACGTGATGTTGTCATGGGAACGTAATTTTTGTTTTATGTCATTACTTCATCATCCCAAGTGTAGCGTTGACAAATAGGAAGTATGGAGGTTACAAATGCTATGCAATAGCTTTACCGCGGCAGTCCCCGAGTGCCAAACACGTTTTTTTATTAATCTACTGGTCTATAAAGTATTCTCTGTAATAATAATTTATTAATGACGAAAATTTAATTAGTTAAGCAAAGCTCAATATTTTGGACAGACTTGTGTAACCTCTGTGGACTTAAATGTCTGATATGATTAAAGTGACATTTCTGTAATTAAAAACAGTCAAACTATAGTCGCAATGTCATCTTAGCGAAAATCAATGTAAAAAAAAATACAAAAATTTAGGGAAAGTAGAGGTATTTTTCTCACGCATCACACTGACTCGCGCAAATCCTGCATCGCGCAAGCAGGGTTTACCGCGCGACTTGCAAATATACAACGTCCCGATATCAATCGTTGGGCAGTAGCCCACTAGTTGCAACACCCGTCTGATCGGAGGATCCTCCCTTTTCTATGGAGGATGAGTGAACTTTACATCCTGTTGCTCATACCTCTATCAGCTCATCTAACCCAGGGTATTTGCATGTACCACTACCTACTCGTTGAGGTTAATATAACTTCAATCAATCTGCCTACCCTTTTCTCAATTATGTTACGGTCGGTTTCCAGTCTAACCGGATGCAGTTGAATACCAGTATTTTACATGACGCCACTGCTTATCTGACCTCCACAACCTAAGTTATTTTTACTTATTAGTAGAATAATCTTGTCTTTGTGGTTGATATTACAATGTAGCAATAAAGTTGTAATGTCGCGAAATCGACCAAACAGTTTCTACAAGTACAAGTCAGTTTGTCAATGCTTAACATTTTTTTTTCTATAAAAAATGGAAACCATTTCAAGGCGTCAGGCAAATTGCATCGTTGCGAAAACACAGTACTTAATATCATATCGATGTCATCATTATCAGTCGAAAGATTTCCACTGCTGCACGCGTAGCATGACCACCGTAGAAACGAGTTTTGTCTACGGAAGAATAGACAAAATGACAGATAAACAATCACAATCTGTCATTTTGTCTATTCTTCCGTCGACAAATCTCGTTTCTACGGTGGTCATGCTACGCGTGCTGGACGTAAGCCTCCCCTAAACATCGTCAAACCAACCAGTCTTTCCTGTACTTCTTATATCCAGCTGATTCCGACCTTCATCAGAGGCTACAATTCTCATATTTTATGAACGTTGGCATTCTCTGTCTCATCTACCAAAAATATACCTCCTGTATATTTTTGACAGATTGTGACAAAGATTCGGTGGATCGTGTCATAGAATTTACTTTTTGACAAGTTTTTGACATTGATTGCCGCGGAGATGAGATTGGGATTTTGAACGTTTTTAATTACCGGGACTTGGCCTTCAGAGGTCGTCAGTCCATCTTGTCTTACCAACGCAGCTCTTAAATCGAAATGGTTCAAACTTAACTTACAAGTACTATCGAAGAAACGCATTCTTGTACACTGTAAGGACTATTTGGTTGCAGCGCTCGGCCGCTAAAGTATCCCATACCTACGAAAAAAAAGGGTCGGTGTGCACAGGAATTTGTTTTCAAATTGCTTAGATATGCGTTACCCTGATGGTACATAAAACGAAGTGGCACCGGTGACTGAAAAGTTGTGCAGAAATCGGTTGTCATGGTATGGGCATGAGATGCGGAGGAATGAGAAAAATGTCGTGAGGAAAGTTTTGAGTATGTGGATGGCTATAAGAGTAGGGGAAGACCAAAGAAACGATGGATGGACTGTGTGGAAGATGATATGGATAGAAAGGGGGTGACTGCCGAGATAACGACTGATAGAGAAAGAAGTATGATAAACCTGTTTAGTCCTACTGCTAAGCAAAGGTCTCCCCCATAACTTTCCACTGTTCCAAGTGTTTTGCCTTCACCGGCCAATCTCCCGAAAACGGTCCAATAATAATGAATCATGCGCCTTAAAGATTAGTAATTAAACCGTTCATATTAAATCAAGGACCTTAATCTAGACCAAAATTAATCCCAAACAAAGCACAGCTTATAATATTAACGGTAATCTCGTATAAAGTTTCTTCAAGCAAAAAACTAGGCTGAAATGCAGACGTTAATAAATCAGTCTGGATACCCCTCCGACAGACATTTATTTATTCGGCGAGTACCTTATTTAATAAGGATGAAAAGAAAAATTGGCCCAAGTTTTTTGTTGCATGATTATAATTGGAATGTTTATTACTAACAACTCTGAAATGAACTAATCTTGAGAAACCTCAAGAAGAATCGCCTTATTTATAAACCTGCTGCGTACCGCGGTTTCAACCGCATAAATCTCGGTTCCGTAGGAATATCGGAATAAAAAGTGGTCTACCCATGTGCCAAATTTCATCTAAATCCGTTCAGACGTTTTGGCGTGAAAGCGTAGCAAACAAACTTACAAAAAAAATATGACCTTTTCTCTTTATAAATTAAGTTTAAGTTCAGAAGACAGTAACACCTCACGGGTTGAGGGATGGTTAAGCGACACTTGACGAGGTCGTCGATCCGTGGATGGGTGTCATCCACGGACCGACAACCTCGGCTATATGGATAGTCACCCGGTGACTATCCGAAACTCATCCGTGCTTCGAGAAGAACGTTGTCGTTGGTCCCAGCTGTCATACGTGATCTTAGAAGCCCCGAAAATCTAACAACCAGTCTTACCAAGGGGTATCGTGTTACCCAGTAACTGGGTCGTGGAGGTCAGATAGACAGGCCTAAAGTCAGGGTATGGTGGTCATACCTAATTTTACTCCAAATTAATAATCATTTCTTCACAAATTGATATGGAATGGAAAATCATTAATATTTTAAAATGTTTTTCTGAAATTGTTATTGTTTTTATAATTTTCTTAGTTTTAATGTTTTATTTCCTGTGCGTGTACCAAATATATATTTTTTTCTTTCTTTCTTTTCTTTCTTTAAATATATTGCGTGACCCATATTATTCGCAGATTCGAAAACATTGAAATAGTCAAGATAACTCGTGTATTAATAAGTAAACAGAACCGGGATCTAAAAATGTCTGCCCAGGTCTTTCGAAGGCCAAATGTTAACATTAAATATTTCGTAACCATTTGTGTGAAAAGGAAAAACGTTGAATTATTTGAAGCAAGTTTTTGCTCGCAATTTGTTTGTTCGGTATTTCTTGATTTATTCGCGCTATTTCTATTTTATTCTAGTCAAAAAGGTCAGGTATACCATCCATACTTTTATATTATAACTCCACTCCCACACACACAGTACTATCGCGGAAACCCTTAGCTAACCACTTTGAAAACAAAATCCCGTGCACACGATGACCACATCTGTCACCGCTGCGGTTTTATAGCGGCCGAGCGCTACAAGCAAGAATAGTTCTTATGGTGGTTAGTTATGGGTTTCCGCGATGAAACTTATTTTTCCGGCCCCGTTGGTCTCGTGGTAGCAAGTGCGACTGCTGAGCATGAGGTCCTGGGTTCGATTCCCGGATCGGGCAAAGTGTTATTGGGTTTTCCATTAGGAATTTCTTAGTAACAGCCCGGAGTTTGGAAGTTGGCGGTGTGATACCTCCGTGCCTCGAAAAGCACGTGAAGCCGTTGGCCCTACGCCTGATATCTCTCCGGTCGTGTCGGATTGCCGTCCCATCGGACTATGAGAATGAGGGAAGAGAGAGTACATCTGTGTCTACGCACACACGCCTGCACTATAACATCTCTCGCGCCAAAGGCTGGTCTCCGCTGAGATTGGTCGCCATGGCCGAAATTCGGTCTGGAGGACTTAATTACTTATTTTTCCACTCTGCAATCGGCATTTTATTTTTGTTTTGACAGTTTGTTGTCATTTGCCAGTATCGCAACATAGGGTAATTACGTTTACGCAATGTGTATTGTCTTTGGTCCCTGGCCCTGACATCAAGTAATAGACAAAGTAATTGTCAAACTATAAACTTTTATTCGTTGAATACCTCTTGGCTACTTTGATGGGTGACCATTTCTACATACCGAGACTCCTCCGTGCCTCGGAAAACACGTTAAGCCGTTGGTCCCGGCTGTCATTCGTGGATCTTTGACAGTCGTTACGGATCGTCAGAAGCCCGAAAATCTGACAACCAGTCTTACTAAGGAGTATCGTATTACCTAGTTACTGGGTTGTGTAGGTCAGATAGGCAGTCGCTCCATGTAAAATACTGGTATTCAGCTGCATCCGGTTAGACTGGAAGCCGACCCCAACATAGTTGGGAAAAGGCTAGGCAGATTGATTGACCTCTTGGCTACTTTGAAAATGTGTAGGTCAATCATTTTTTCTTTCTTTCTTTTCTTTTATTTCTTTCTTTCTTTTCTTTTCTTTCTTTCTTTTCTTTCTTTCTTTCTTTTCTTTCTTTCTTTCTTTTCTTTCTTTATTTTCTTTTTTTCCTTATAAAGGCGAAAGTAGGTATAACTCATTATGTCTGTTATCTTTTCACGGATTTCTATATGGCACATAGGTAGGTCATGACCTAGGTTACACGACACAGGACACTTTTAATCTCGGTCTCCAAGCGGGCGAAGCCGCGGGAAAAAACTAGTCTCATATAAAATAAATGTAACTAATTATTTTGTCTTAAGAATTTCGCTAATATCGTACAGGAAAATAATAGCATTACGCCGACAGCAATATCTCAACCTGAACTAAGGTTCTACTATAACTTATCTCATGTCACATATATGTAGCAAATAGACGGTTTTCCCACCCCTACGCATGATTCATTGCTAGGGACAACTGTATCTGTTTCATGAGCCAGTGAATCGTAACCATTTGTTTTCGATTAATGTTGGAACAATTGTGAGACGGGGCAGTATTAATTGGAGTGTTCCGGTTTTTATGCCCGCACTAGTGTTGCGGTTTTTCGTTTATTTTTCGTGTAACCGCTGTATGCTTGTAGCAATTGATTAATGGTTGCTGGAATTGGTTTTGTTTTTTTGTAAACTTTAAGTCTGTCGGTCTTCGATTGAATTGTTTTGATGAATGCAGCTGCCATTTTACAAAGTAGATATCTAAATGTCTTATATGTTAATCATCATCTGCCTAGCCTTTTCCCAACAATATTGCGGTCGGCTTCCAATCTAACCGAATGCAGCTGAATACCAGTGTTTTATATAGAGCGACTGCCTATCTGACCGCCACAACCCAGTTACTGGGTAACACGATACCTCTTAGTAAAATCTTACATGTTAATAACTGTTTAAATGGCTTAGCTTTTTTATCTTAAGTTTATCTTAAAACTCGACTTCCCTGAAAGCATTGTCTAATTGATCTGAAGTTAAATTAAGTGTGAATGATTTTGATTGATTGTTGACATTTAGGTCAGCCAACCGCAACAGCTTAAATGAGAATTTGACAGCTCGTTTACGGCTTTTTTAAGCGAGTAGAGCTAGCAACTAAAAACTAGTTGGCGAGCAACGAGCAGCGAGTGTTCTGATAGTTGTGTCGCTGGGCTATGAGTGAGTGTGACGAATAGAATGACTCCCCAGTCACTTACGTGCGTATGTACCATCGGGGGAACGCATATTTAACCAATTTGAAAACAAAATCCCGTGCACACGACCCTTTTTTTTGTAGGTAAGCGATACTATAGCGGCGGAGCGCTGCAAGCAAGAATAGTCCTTCACGCATAAACCTTCAACAGTCCTTAATGAGACACAATAGAATTTTAATTGTTATCGATCTCCAGGAGAGCATCGGACTGTCAAGAGGTGGTCCACTTGACGGACTAAGTGCGGAAACCAAACCCCATAACATAGAACAGTGTACAGATATGCATTTCTTCGATAGTACCAGGGAGAGTTTCTCAGGGAGTGTTCTGCTCGCCCAGTGAGCGTCGCTGAGCGAGTACTCTCTTTGAAAGCTCCCGCTGCTCCGACAAACTGGTGGAGAGAGAGTGAACAGTCAACGACATTCAATATGTAAAAAAAAAACCCTATTCGATCCGAAAGGGGCTCATAGGTACTGCAATTATTATTGAAAATTAAAAAGTTTTTGCTATTTAAAAATAAAAAAAAATTGTACCAAAACTACCCCATTTTTCAACAGGGGTCATTACTTATGACTTGTAGACACCCGCTAAATGAAGGCCGTCTGCGCCCCATGTAAAAATCCGGTAAAATTTCGAACAGAAAAACAATTGGCGATTCTTTTTTTCGATTTTTCTTAAAGTTACCACATAAATAGACTCTCAGTACGATACCTACACCCTCACTGATCGGACAGAGATTTTTTTACATGTTATACAACATGTAATAAAATCTCTTTTTATTTTAATACTTTTTTTGAGTGAGAAAATAGTCGATAGCTATAATAGTCACTTCCTCCTCGGTGGTGGGACAGCTGCTAATCAAGCTTTCAAAATACCGTAGTAGGTACCTTTGTCCTATCGATATTATTAAAACAAATAATTTATTAAATGTAAGGAATAAATTCCATTGAACAACTCTTGCTTTGAACATAATTCCATTGTTAATATAATGAAGAAAATCTTAATTAAAAACTAAATTTCTTAGTATAAAGCCGGCTTTTATTTAATTAGAATAATCAACGTTCAAGAATAACTAGGTTAGCGTTCTCGTGTAGAGAAGGCAAAAAACAGACGATTTTAAAACCAAGGAAATAAAAAATAAAAATAAAATGAAGCATTCAGCAGTGTCACTTTTGAATCTTCGTGATGCAAATTCCGAAATAATTCTAAAATCTTCTTAAGGCCTAGCCCGCACTCCGAAATATCACCGCGCGATTTTTATTCGCACGGTTTATAATAATAATATTTAGTGTATGGAGTACGTTTCAGCGCGAATTTTAAATCGCCAGCGCGTGTAGATACATAAGATACCATGTGTTACAGAATTGCGATCAAAATTTCGCGCGATTTTTAATCACAGTGCGGGCTAGGCCTATTTCCAATAAAAGAGAGAGGGTTTACTTGTATGTGATGTCGTAGGTACTATCGAAGAAACGCATATTATTATTATCTATATACCGTAAGCACCGTATTTCTGCTGTAGTGCTCGGCCGCTATAGTAACGCTTACCTACGAAAAAAAAAAGGTCATGTGCACAGGATTTTGTTTTCAAACTGCTTAGATATGCATTTCTTCGATAGTACGTTGGAAAAAAATTATCCCGTTATTCACATAAATTATAGGAATATCAATAAAATAGTAAAATAATCCCTTAAATCGTTCTTCATCAGAATCTTTCTCGTGTGTTTAGTTAAGGTGTGTCTAGCTGTTTCTTGGGACTTCCCGATAGGCCCAATCAGGATTAGTGTTTGCAAAAACCCTGCTTTGTGCACTTCTACACCCTTTAGGCTGCCTGTCCACTGGAGAAAAGTGAGGTAGCGGAGCGGAGAAATGTGCCAATATTAACCAATAGAATCTAACAAACTCCGCATCAGAGCTCCGCTGCTATTGGTTAATATTGGCACTTTTCTCCGCTCCGCTCCAGTGGACAGGTAGCCTTAAGGAACTCATTTTCCAAACAAGTTAATAATTATTCAGTGAAAATTTAATGTCGCTAAAATAGTCACTATTTTCAATAGAAAAGACATGCTTAACAAAAAAAATCTAGCTGTTCTTAATTATCTCATGGCACTTCTATTTCTTTTTATTTCTCAAGAAAAACGAAGCAAGAAAATGCTCAACTCTCGTCCAATTCTATTTAAAACGTAGAAACAAAAGCTTTAATAATAAAATCATCAGCGGAAACGTACAATAGGTGCCTGCAATAATATTAACTTTTGTTGGAGTTTTCATTGTTTTTCCAGGACTGGTTGAAGACAATGATTATTAAATAATAATTGGACGGAGGTACCTAAACCTAATCCTTTCGTTTTCTTTAGCGTCGGTAAATTCGAGGAAATCAAATTAAGACGAGAAGAAACGACTTTTAATGATTTTAAACTGAAGATTACGTCTAAACGAGTAGTGTTAATGATTTGGAAAAAATATATGATAAATTACAGCATTTTGCATTTTATCTAGCAAAGCACAAGAACGTCTATTGTGCTTTCATTGATTTGGAGAAGGCCTATGATAGTGTGTGGAGGGAAGAACTGTGGTCGACACTATCCAAGTACGGTGTGGACTGGCGCTTGGTACGGGCACTGAAATCTTTATACAAGGATTCCAGTGCTTGTGTTAGGATAAATGGGGCATACACGAACTGGTTCTGCATCTCGAGGGGTGTTAGACAGGGTTGTGTAGCGTCACCGTGGCTGTTCAACTTGTACATGGATAGTTGTCTGATAGATTTGAAAGAGGGTGAGTGCGGATTGAGGATGAATGAGTTGCCTGTCAAATGCCTTATCTACGCAGATGATCAAGTTCTACTTGCATCATCAGCAGAACAGTTGCAAGACATGGTGACTGTGATGGGTGAAGCATATAAGAGGAAAGGGATGAATATAAATGTGAATAAGACGAAGGTCATGGTGTTTGAAAGAGAAGAGGATGTATCGGTGTGTGATGTGAAAATAAATGATAAGAGTGTGGAGCAAGTAAGTGAGTTTATATATTTGGGGAGTCTGTTTACAAGGGATGGGAAGATTGATGGAGATGTGGAAAAGAGAGTAAACGCGGGAAACAAAGTGAATGGTGCTATACATGCGATTGTGACCAACCAGTCGATGTCTAAAAAGGCTCGACTGGCTGTTCACAATGGTGTGCTGGTGCCCACGCTTATGTATGGTAGTGAATGTTGGGTGTGGCAAAAACAACATGAAAGTAGAATAAATGCTGTGGAAATGCGTTCCTTGCGAAGCATGTGTGGCCTGACTATGAATGATAGGCTGAGGAATGATGTGATAAGACAGCGGTGTGATTTAAAAGAAGATGTAGTGACAAAAATTGAAAAGGGTATGCTGAGATGGTTTGGGCATGTTGAGAGAATGAATGAAAGGCGACTAACAAAATGTATTTACAAGGCTGATGTAAAGGGAAAGGCCGGGCGGGGACGCCCTAGGAGGACATATTCTGACCTTATTGGTGATGTTCTTCAGAAAGGCCAGGTGCGTAGTACTCGCAACCGGCGTGCGTGTATGACCAGATGTATGAACGTAAACGAGGCAAAAGGACTATGTAAGGATCGTAGCAGGTGGCGTTCTGTAGTTTCTGCCTACCCCCATGGGAAGAAGGCGTGAGTTTATGTATGTATGTATGTGTACAGCATTTTCTTAATAATTTAATCAGTTAAGTGTAAATAATTTATAAAGTTTTGTCTAACGCGAATAAAAACTAAGAATCACGCAAAAACTATCAAGTGTATTTTTCTGAAACCTTCACCATTTTAAAGATAATTTAATTATTTATCTTTTAATATACGTGTTTTATTAAAATACCTTTTGTTTTATGTGTAATAAATTAATAATGCGTCTAATTTGGGACAGCACTCCTTAAAGGGCGGCTATTACTGGCTAGATGTACGACGCGTTGCGTGAGCTCAGCACAGAACACGCAAGCTAACCACTCAAGGTCACTGGCGTTTAATCGCGTCTTAATTTCTTTTTTGTTTATCATGTTTAAATATTGACTAGCTGACCCCGGCAAACGTTGTTTTGCCAATTATTTGTTTGGGGTGGACAACCCTTATCACTTAGGGGTATAAAAATAGATAGTAGCCGATTCTCAGACCTACTGAATATGCATATAAAATTTGGTAAAAATCAGTAAACCCGTTTCGGAGGAGTAAGGTAACTAACATTGTGACACGAGAATTTTATATATAAGAAGATAATCATCATGTCTGCATGAGTTTGGCTAGCTAGTTTTACTTGACCCTGTATAGTTCGACACTGAATGAAGGAACGAGGCTTTGGAGAAAGTTTCTAATTACGGAAATTGGTTTAAAGGGTCTACAGTATTAAATTTAAATATTCCTAGAACTCAAAACTTAGTTTAGGAGTTATTGATGCTCAAATTAAACTCTGTCGACTGTCGTTCAGCTAGTTCTTGTAATATAACAGAACTAGCTTCTACCGCGATTTCGTCCAAGTGAAATTTCGACCCCGTACTCATCATATCACATCGCATCGCCCGCCCGCGATTGACTTCGTTTTCACTTAGCGTTCCTTCTGACTTTTTTTCTTCTTGCTCGGCTTCTAAGGGTCGTATCGTGATGTTTAATAGCCTATTTCCTTCCTCAAGAATGGGGCTATCAAATGCAAAATTAATTTCTCAAATCCGACTGTTAGTTTCAGAGCTAAGCGCGTTCAAACAAAAACACAAACTCTTCAGCTTTATTATGTTAGTATTTTTAGATATTAAATACAATAGACGTGGATATATTTAGTAACCTGTTCCGCTTAACTATTCCTAAAGAGCCATAAAAAACCCTGTAAGAAATCAACACGTGTTTCACCTCTCAACGAGGCATCCTCAGGATGACGATTGACTTGTCGCGAACCCGAACATGGCGTGTTGTCACACCGAGCGCTGATCGCAGTGATTGTAACGTCTATTGTTTTTTGTTAAAACGTCTTAACAAAGGCTGAATTCCTAGTATTTTCAAGTATTTCATCCAATTAAAATCCAAGTACATTAGATTAACCCTCCAAGCTTTGGCATCCCTTCCGATAAACAGAAAACTTGGCAATGGAATTCACTTGAATTTATTAATCCCATTTTGTAATTCCAATTTGGAACAGTGTTAAACTTTTAATTTCGAACGGCTACCGTTTCGGCTATTATGCTAAGGGGAATTATGTCTACGTGTTTAGAAAACGTTATTTTTTGTAACATTATTTTCGTTACGTTATTTGGGTTATAAAAATTAGGTTCGTAATGTTTTTCGGCTGTTATATTTAATTTTATGCTTAAATGTTTTTTGTGTCAATGAAAGTTTTGTACGTTTTTGTGTTCTCGTTTTCGTAATGATTTTTAGAATTGGACAAAAATTTTAACGTTACTGTATTTTTTGGATTAAGTTTATTTTATTTTATTTGCATGTGTGCCCTTAGGTACATGTTTTTTACATGTAGGTACTAACGCCAGCGTACCAATTGAAGTTTTGCAAAGTTGTTTTAACATAATAATATGTGTAACTCTTTTAAATCAATCTAGCCAGTTCAGTCAGTTCCTCTGTGGTTGTGGATTCCAGATGATGGTTGTTTCCGCCTTCGGCCTAATCATTACTTACCATTAGGTGAGATGTAGACCAAAAGCTTCCCCTTGTAGTTAAAAAAAAACAGTGGCACTCCGGGAGTGCCGACAGAAGTGAAAACTTGAACAATTTTACTGTGCACGATATACTTTTCTTTTTTAAGTCGGTAAAAAAAGGGAAATGTCAATAATGTCGTTCATGTTTCAATGGTTGGAATGTCATTAATCCCAAAGAAAATGTATCGCGCGTTGATGTCTTTTTAATGGTCAAAATCTGGTGTCGGTAACAGTGTCGCGAGTTCAATTGTTTTTTCTCATCTCAAAAATGCCCAACGCACCTTAAGAAGTTTTCACTTCAAAAAATGCCAAAGTAGATTTTGACAAGTTCTCAACTTCAAATTCTCAATTCAGAAACCGGGTGTTAGAAACTATGCTACATAATTATATCTCGGAGTAATAATAAATAATATAGCCCTGTCCTCTGTGTCAAAAAAGTGCTTAAAAATCCTCTATTTGTTTCATAAAATAAATCCGCAAATAATGAAAATGTGACGCTCAATCGTATATACAAAAGCTCAAATAACATACCTTTATCGATTCCTCAGAAAAATACTTACCTATAAGGAAAAAAGTGCATCGATAATTGAATCATCACGGTTACCACCTTTTGGAGTGAGTCAGACAAAACCGCACTCGATGTGAATCATCTATAATTACCAACATTTTTATTGCCATCCTAACTGATTTGGTATCGGTAATTTGGTTGCTGTGGGGTTCCTTGGCTAGCTATTTAGTTGGGTTCTGGTTGAGTATTGTAGTCTCTTAACCTATGATAAAATAGATTAATTATAAAACGCCCATAATACCTATCCTTATTTTTCATTTCTTTTTTCAAATTTGCTTTATAGTTCAAGAGAGTTTAAAAAATATACATAAGATTTAAAAAAAATCAAATTCAAAAGTCGTTTATTCAAACTAGGCTGAGAATCAGCACTTTTCGAACGTCAAAATTACATAAGACAGTCCCCCAAAACGCCCACCCTTCACCACTTCCTAGTGCTTTAGCTGGGAAGAAGTGGCGCATCAAACTCCCCAGCAGCACAGCTGTCTGTTCAGTTAGAAAAACTTGATTCTATACAATAATAAGTAGGTTCCAATAATATTACATACATACATGTCGAATTGATAACCTCCTTTTTTTGAAGAAGTCGTTTAAAAAGTACCTAGTTACCCATCATTACTCACCCTACTTTATTGTACCTAGTAAAAACTTAAAAGTAACTGAAAAGTATTCTTCTACTGTTCGTGGGCAATGAAACCTGAGCTTAACTAAATTGCTTCTATATAAATTAAACAATACAGGCATTTTTGCACGACCAAACGAATTCACAGAAATCATCAAAAAGTTTGACTCATAACAAAAAATTTAGGAAAAACAAAAAAAGGTCCCATTATGAAACGATTCGCGCTTGACCGCAATTTTTTATCTGTATTCACACATTTTATAATAATGCCTTACCAAATAATAATAGGTGGTCGTGAATAAAATGGCATTGGCTTTTTTATTTGTCAAAAAAACCACTAATTTGGGCTCTTTGAAATGGTTATTTCCTGTTTGGTGTTGCCTACTGTAATTTTTGCGTGGCCATCGCGTGAGGTAAGGTTTAAATACCCGTACTTAGCATTATGTAAACGATATAGAATTTATACCCTAATTTTAGTTAAATTACTTTTTCATGAGACTAGTTAGAAGTTGGGCTATTTTCACATATTTGTCTGAATCTGGCTAGCTAACAATGTATCAAACTATTTAGGTCATTGTGTTTTTCTGAACAGAAATAGTTCTAACATCGACTATTCGATTACATATCTACAGTGATTGCCAGGTCAAAGATCGCATAGTGAATAATTAATGTTCGGTTACTAGGCCAACGAATATTTAGAAGCAATGACTAACATCTTAGTAAGTTTCTTCACTCCTACAAAACCTATAAGTACCTACTCAATCATTACGAAACAAAAAACTAAGGCACTGTTTCAAAAGCACACTAGTGCCATTGCCAACACTAGTGGCATTTCGACGCAAACTCATTAGCCCAACCATAAACAAAACATTAACAATGTATTTTTCAAAGTTAAAAGTGGAATGTTCAGCGTTTGAACTTTTGAATAAAGAACTACTTTCTCCATTCTATTTAAAAAGTTGCACTTAACGTTAAAAGCGTTATTGAGGCCACGAATAAAGAGTTCGTACTTCATAAACATGGAGTAACGGTAAAATATTTTCGATTTTTAAATTTAGAATGGAAGAAAAACATACTGTGTCAACTGCTTGTCAAATCTCGCAAGGAATAATGGGTTCTTTACAAAATGCTTGATGGTGGACATAATATTTCAACATGTACTGATAAATTACTAATACATACTTTGATTGACGTTTAAAAGTGAAGCAAAGTAATTCTGTGTAGGTATACCTACTGTAACGGACAAAGAGATAGGTATCCTAGAATGAATGGACGACATTCAAGTACTTACCAGTAATGTTTATTATGGTTTTCTTGTACATACTCCTTCGATAAATCAATAAAGGATAGGTATTTGACTAACATGTCAACGAACCTATTCATGACACATGTCATATCATGACATCATCCTTATATTATCAGCTTTTAGTCCCCTGCCGTTCACGATCCTTCTTCGTAATCTATTCCCCTGAAATCAGAACGTCAATATTTACAATGACTGTCATCTTTGCCTCGACTTATAGGCCTATCTGTAGAACTATGAAAATATTTTTATCTATTCAGAAATCATTCACTTCTAAAAGTATTTAAAAATCTCCGAGTAATCTATGAAAGTATGAGTGAATGGCAGTTTCTCGTTATTTAAAAGTGGGTCCACAAGACGTTAAATTAATAAAGTAGGTCAAAGAACAAAGAGTTCACTTCATAAACTGTAAACATCGAAATAGAACACTGTTGACCTAACAGTTAAACAATGGCTTTTATCTCATTCCACTGAACTCCAAATTCGATAACCTGTGAGAACAGCAAATATGTCTAATTTGATATGTTATGCGATACTGGCAGTTCATATTTTATTCTTTTGTCTCTGGCAATCGCGGTTTCAAAATGAAGTGTTCGAAGTTTGATTGAGCAACCGATTCTAAAAAGGCGCGTAAATGGCTTAATGTTTTGTTTTATCTTTATAATTTTATTATGCAAAAAGTTTGCTTATCTGTAGTTTATTAATCGAAACATGTTTTTTAAATGTCTACCATCTACATTCGTAAATTAAATATAAATAGGTAGATTAGCAGACGCTACGTGTAGGTACCATCGAAGAAACGCATACCTAAGCAGTTTGAAAACAAAATCCCGTGCACATGACCCTTTTTTTTCGTAGGTAAGAGTTACTATATCGGCCGAGCGCTGCAAGCAGAAATAGTCCTTACGGTGTATAGTTATGCGTTTCTTCGATGGTACCTCAATTTTAATCATATCGTCAATTACATTTACTGGATACTCCAGAAGGAAATAAATTATCTTGATAAAGAGGGAATGACGTCAAAGCATACACTTATCACTTCAATTTCTCTGTACTCAGTACATTCATTTTAAATAGAAGGTATTGCGTAATGGAATACAAGGAACGCGTTCGAACACATTCCAATTTTAAAATATCATATTATTCTTAATTCAAATGTGACGTTTGATTGATAATTTCCGCCATGTTGTAATAATTACGCGCCATTTATTACTAATATTCTTTTCAATGTGAATGTTTTTATGAATTATGTTTCAATTAATTGAATTAATATTCCTACAATTAATTAATGATAACAAAACTGTTCGCTTGTATTGCTTATTTTTCCTGTGTAACTTTTCATAATAAAACGTTTATAAAATAAGTATCACGGAGTTTGGGCTTTTAATAAATTCGTATTTACCTTATACAGATGTTTATTATTCAATACCTATACTGTTTTATTTCATTACAGTGAAGAAATTCGACTTAAAAATATAGATAGTTGCCTCATCATCATCAGCCTATAATGTTCCCACTGCTGGGACACAGGCCTCCTCTCTGTGAGAGGGAGTGGGCCGTAATCCACCACGCGGGCCCAGTGCGGGTTGGTAGATGTCACATGTCTTCGAATTTTCGGTTCTAGGACATGCCGGTTTCCTCACGATGTTTTCCTTCACCGTTTTGAGAGCAGTGGTGATGATACAAAGTAAAGCGTCTGTCTGGGTTCGAACCTACGACCTACAACTCGTAAGTCGCGGCCGTTACCACTGGGCCACAACTGCTCTAAATTTCTAAATAGTTGCCTAGTCTCTTCAAATTCACAACAATTAAAGAAATTTCACCGTAATTCATAATATTTCCCATACATAATTCGAACACCGTTATTCGTCGTTTTCTACACACAAATTGTAAATATTCGTGATATTCAAAGTTTTAATGAAAGAAGATGAACATTCGATATTTAAAAAAACTATAACAACGACAACAATAATAACCCTACACCTTACAACACGTAAAAACATACAGTTGCACCTAGAATATATTTCAACTCTCGACTCATCAGCAAACTCGACCCCCTGACAGAACCGACTCAACCCCCGACTTCACAAACTCACCCCCGCCGCATTGACCGACGTAGGTACAATGTTGACAAGGGGTGACATAGCCTAAACCGTTACCCACCAATTTTAGCACAACCTTCTGTGACTAAAATACTATTGTAAGTTTAGTCGACTGAAAATTGTAAGAGGCACTTACTTCATTTAGAATAATAACAAACTGTGCTCTGTGTGTAAAGCAAAACGATAATATAATCAAAGGGGGTGAGAACAAATGAGTCTAGCTAGATTAATCCCCGAGTTCTAGTTCTAGCTCTATTAACGCACAAAATAACTTCATACCCGGTTTCTAAATTGACAATTTGAAATTGAGAACTTGTCATACATTAGTATTCGCTACTTAAGGTGAAACCCTGTGAAATGCAATATTTCTTTGCAATTTCGGGCTACAATGAAGGAATCACCTTAAGTAAGTATCGCTAAAAGAGTTTGACAAGTTCCCAATCCAGAAACCGGGTGTTGGCCTCAAGTCCTTGATAAATCTCACAAAAAAATTCACTAGCTTTTAGATTTATTTGGTCCTAGTTACAAAATCTAACGATTATTTTTCTTTTATTTCCAGCTGATCCGTTGCCAGGCAAGCACGTACCGCTAGAAAGCTATGAGAGCGAACTGGAGAGGGAACACGCGCTGCCGACGTCCGTCCCCAACGCTGACATACTCAAGACTAACAGCAACCCGACGTATCATAAGCCGAGGTAAGCTTTGATGTAGTTTTTTTTTTAATTTTTAGGCACAGAACCTTTTTTGTTTTGTTCGTTTTTCAAATCTTGGACACAGACTAAGTCTGTAGGTCCTACAAGTATTTAGGCACGCCACAATTGCGGCGATAAGATCCCTCTTTGAGGAGTGGCTAGAGAGGTGCCACGGCGTCCTCACCTTCCGCCTGACACAGGTACTCACCGGACACGGCTGTTTCGGGAGGTACCTGTTCAGGATAAAGCGGGAGGAAACGCCCGGGTGTCGTCACTGTGTGGATCGCCCGGAGGACACGGTGGAGCATACGGTGGAGGTCTGCCCGGCTTGGGCAGGGCATCGCCGTGTCCTCGTGGAAGCGATCGGCGGCGGTGATCTCTCGCGTCCGGCCCTGATTCGGGCCATGCTACGGAGCGAGAGGAAATGGGAGGCCGTCACCTCCTTCTGCGAAGCAGTAATGCTCGCGAAGGAGGAGACAGAGCGCGTGAGGGAGAGGCTAATTTCGCGCCCTCGCGCCCTTAACCGCCGTAGGAGGAGATGCCCTGGGCGTCGGGAATCACAGGCAGATTTCCGGCCACCGTAGGCGCGGGCTTGCGGACGGTGAGCAATGGGCAGCTCGCCGTCCGATAAGGACCAAGCCCGGGTCGACGGCGCGTTGTGTTCCACGCGCGCCTCAAAGAGATGTCAACAGAATTGACGGGGTCCGCTAGGGCCAGTGCCTGCCGGGGGTTCGAAGAAAACCGATAGGGACATCGTGGCCCCCTGGCAAAATGGCAACTGAAGGAACACGGGTGGGTTTTAGTCAGTAATAGTCTGACACGCAATCCCGCTCCACCCAGAGCGGGAGAAGTTATTTGATAATTTCCCACACAAAAAAAAAAAGGTCCTACAAGTATTAGTCCTAGGAAAATGTAGGTGTCCGTAGTTCTAGGAATTGCACTTGCAACCAGCAGCGCAATTGCTTTCATTCAGCCAGTGTGTCTAAAACGAGACGTCAGTGAAAAACAGATCATAGTTTTTATTTTCTTTCTTTTTATTACACTTAATATAGGTGCTTACTTTTATTTAAACTAGGATTATAATCGTAAAACCTCGAATATACGTTCCTAGTTACAGCAATTAAAATACTTTACAGACACAAACAGGTAGACAGAAATAAAAAAAGAACATTATCGTTAAATTCAAAATGGGATCGCCGCTAATCGTGATTTTACGCGATGCATAAAACGGACGATTCTTTACGCGGCGCGTAAAAAGGTAGATTTCTCACGGACCGTTTAGTTTGTTCAAATCGTAAAATTGACATAACCTAGCAGTATTAATTTTCAAACGATTAGTTTTGTTTAGGGTTGGCAACGAAATTAAAGAGGTTTTACCAAGAAAAAAGTATATTAAAAAAAGAGATTCTCCCTGAACAAACACTGAATCCGGAAAGAACTTTGACTCAAAGAGAAAAATACAGTACAAAGATTTAATATGCGAAAGGAAGAGGGCGTTAAATGAATGAATTAAACAAAGCTAAAATAATATTGTTTTAACTTCGCGTTTTTGTTTAAACAGAGATATAAAAATAAAAAGAACGTTAGCTTTTTCTTACAGCTTTTACACTTCATTTTCTAATTCTTTTCTTTGTAGACAGGATAAAAAAGATCAAAACAATCTTAGTAACCTTAATTAACTTAATGAAAAAAGACATGCAAAAAACTACAAATGAAAGATCTTTTCTGGAGCTTCTGTGTCAAATCTGTATCAACGAGCTGTATCAATAATAACAATTTGTTTCCATTTCAAATATTTTTTCAACAGTAATGTACGTGTATGTGTATGTGGTTTGCTCACGAATTCACGAAGTCTGAAATTTAAAAAGAATTCAAGAAGATTAAAATTCGCGCGAACTTTTATTTATCTACACGCATTGGCGATTTAAAATTCGCGCTCGTTGCAATGCCGGACGCTGAATATTAACTGTGCGAATAAAAATCGCGCGAATTCAATTCGCAGTGCGCGCTAGGCCTAAGCACGGGCGATTTAATAACGCGACCATTTTTTAATGCGTACGTTCAAGAAAGTATTTTTAACTCTAAGGGAACTTGACATGTCTTAAATACGGGTTTTCTGATATCTTTAAACAGAAACACCTAGTATAGGTATATTTTTAATCTTTTAAATTAATTAATGCACAAATAATTTTTAATTAAAAACTTCTCACAACCCTAATTTCACCGCTATAATCTCTCACAAATATATATTAATTGGTAATTTCTCGAAAAACCAGTTCCTAAACTTTATTGAGATCGCAAATACTCATTTCCCGTGATTTTATTGATTTCACAACATTAAGTCGAGGTTTTATAATCTTAGTTTTATAGCTTTATTTTCGGACTTATCTGATAATAAAAGAAAACATTGAATTAACTGGTGATTCAGACAGAAATTGGTCACCATTAATATGCAATGAGGTAGCCGACTATTAATTATTTCGTTAACAGTATCCACTCGTCTGTAAAGATATTATTTTCTGTTAGAATATTATCAACTAGCTTCTGCTCACGAGTTTGTCTACGTGGAAGTCAACTATAATATCCTATGGTACACGGCAATAGTGTAGGTTTCTATCAGAGATGTTACGGAGCTTCGGTTCCGATTCCGAAATGTCGGAACTTCCGATTAATTTTACACCTCCGATTCCGATTTCGATTCCGATAATTTTGAATCGGAGTTATACCGAAGTTCGAAACGCAACAATGCACAGGACTAGTTCGCGTACAAACAAATTTTTAACTCGTCTCCAGGGTAATGTTGCTTGGAGTCTCAGTTTATTGTTTTGTTTGTGGATGTTATCGCTAATATTTGACTGATTAAAGAAACTAATGCAAGAGAATGATTGAAGAGACTGAATTATATTTCTATTGTTTCATTAAGCCTTCGGTTCGTACCCAGACAGGCGCTTTACTTTGTGTAAATTATTTCATCACCACTGCTCTCAAAACGGTGAAGGAAAACATCGTGAGGAAACCGGCATGTCCTAGAACCGAAAATTCGAAGACATGTGACATCTACCAACCCGCACTGGGCCCGCGTGGTGGATTACGGCCCACTCCCTCTCACAGAGAGGAGGCCTGTGTCCCAGCAGTGGGAACATTATAGGCTGATGATGATGATGATGATGATTAAGCCTTCCCTTAACACGTCTTTCTTTTACTTCTGCCTCCGACTCGGGTTCAGATTCCGGTTCCTGTTCCGATTTCGATTCCGATCAATTAAATTTAAAACCACCGATTCCGGTTCCGGTTCTGGTAAAACGACTTCCGTAACATCCCTGGTTTCTATCATTGAAATAATTTTTGTAATCGGTTCATTACTTCCAGTGGCGACATTTACATTGCCACATACGAACTGCGCATAAAAACTGACGTCATCCAAAATCCTGCATCGCGCAAGCAAGGTTTACCGCGCGACTAGCATAATTATACACAGTCAAAAGTGTCTAGGGATAGGATAGGGAGTACATTTTCAACTATAAAAATTATCCAATTAATATTTACGAAATCTGGTATTCCAGATTGGCTTCTTACTTTAATTCCTGTTTAAGTTACTAGTGTAACGTGTGTGTGTGTGTGTGGATTAATTATGTGTTAGTTTTTTTTACGTTTGCCTACACTGTCCCACTGCTGAGCAAAGGCCTCCCCCAAATCTTTCCATGCATCCTTTTCCAGGGCCAACCCTTGCGGTACGCGTCTAGGTCGTCTCTCCAACTCTTAGGTAGGTACTGTGTTAGTTACTTATCCCTACATTTTGTAAAAATTAAGAAAAATTGCAATTTTTGCAAATTGTGGGAAATTAACCTAAGTTAATATCATCAATTAAATGACGACGTCCCGACATCATTCGTCGGGCAGTAACCCACCAGATATAACGCCCGTCTAGTCGGAGGTTCCTACTTTTTCTATGGAGGATGAGTGAATTTTACGCCTTTTTCCTCATACCTCTATACCTCTTACAAAAAACAAAAATGTTAACCCCTTGAAAATATTAGCTAATATGTAAATATTTTTTGACTGACCGAAAAAAAAATAGCTTATTCATTTAATATACCACCAATAGTTGATTTTAGCATAGTGCTGTCAGACACAGCCCATAAGCCAGATCATATCTTCAAAATTAATGCCCCGGAATAATTTAAGAGCAATAAAAAAGATTCCTCCTCCAAACTATCTTTTACAAAACCATTTGGCTAACCTTAGAATAATTTCAGGAAAGAAATAATTTAACTTAGAAGACATTATGTCTCTTAATGTACCTTTTTACGGCGTAACTTTGAAAATGAACCCCGATTCAAACATTTTTTAATCTCACAAAATACTAAAGAGATTGGTCCATTTGATTTTGGGGAAGATTTTATTTCTGTAGGCTTTGAAATCAGGTTAAATACCTGATCTCCGGTTTCTTGAAAGATTTTTTTCGGAGAAAATGTTCCACGGAATCATGATGAATAAATATGATTTGTTGTTGGTATTATGGCTTCAACAGATTGGCAATTCCCGTAATTTATTTTAAGAACGTTCGCATTATAATTTCGTAATTTTTGACAAGTTTTTGACATTGATTGTCACTGAGATGATTTTAAATTTAAACGTTTTTGAAGAATGGGAGTTCGTCTTTTATACTAATACTAATCCAAATTTTTCCTAATATTATAAAGAGGAAAGATTTGTATTTTTGAATTTTTGTATGTAACGAATAAACTTAAAAACTACTGGACCGATTTGAAAAATTCTTACAGCAATGGATAGCTACATTATCAGCGAGTAACATAGGCTATATTTTATCCCCGTACTCCCACGGGAACGGGAACTATGCGGGTGAAACTGCGTGACCTCCGCTAGTCTGTTATAAAGACATTGACAGCACTTAATTGCCTTTGAAAACTGAGTACAAACAGCACACAAACTTTACACAACGTCAACAATGCTATTTGATAGCACATTTACAGAACAGAAGCTTCAGAAACTAGAGACTAAAAAATATAAAGCATTATGGAATTCACAACAAACCTTAGGGACTATTTCAATAAATCGAAACAAGCTTCCAAAGAATACCTTCCAAAACTTTCATATTATTCATAAAATACCTAATGGCTACAGCTGCTAAAAATACTTTTCATTTTCTCTACAAGAAATAATAATTAAACAATCCTAATTACGGCATTGCAGGAATCCCCATTCGTGACCCGATGACCTCCGTAGGATGTAATTAGAACGCAGACATACAGACGAATAATTGCGTTCCTTGGGGACACCCTTATTAGAAGAGGCTTTAGCAGTGGACTGAGATTAAGAAAATTGGTTTACTATCCTACTGAAGGGCAAGTACCTCTCGCTTACTGAAGAAATTCGTGCAATCATCATAGTATAGCGCTACAAGGTTACTTTTGGGCGTGGTCAAAATCGGAACTAATGCGGCCATCTTATTTTTTATAAACAAAACCTTTGTAGCAGTCTACTGAGCCGCGCCGTCGTAGTTTTTTTTTAGTTATTATTACAAACTACCTCACAATGTTTTATAAACTATGTTTTAAACATAAATGATATATATTTCGTTTGTATTAAGATTGCTTAAAAGTTTTAAAACATCTGGACAAACCTATTGAGGTTCTTGTGATGTTTCTGTTTATATTTTGTTTTATTCCTTAGTTAATTTTTTTTTTTTAAATACGAGTTGCCAGTTACAGACAGATCTTTGTCCTTTGACATTGAACTTTGTAATAACTCCAGTATTTTTCATTCAAATCAATCCAATCTAATTTTAATAATATTTTATTAATATTAAGTCACAAATTCAGATATAATATGCAGTCGCAGCGAGAAAAAAGTTTCATGAAAATAATTTCTACGTTACAATTTTATTTCTTATAAAAAATTGGCTATTTCGACGCCCACAATAAAATTAAAAATGGCGACACAAAAGTCACCCTACTGCAAAAACAACACCAAAACATTTAAAAAAACAACATTAAACCAATCCGCGCTAACAGAAAAGTATTCCCCACAGAATTTTCTTACATTGTATACACAGATCAATCAACTTGCCATCGTACATTGATCGAAAGTTTCTGAACGAAGTTTGAACAGCGTTTCTCAAAGTTCACTCGACCCCCTTGTAGGAGGAATCATGTCTAGATTGTGTGTTGATGCATCAGTTATAGTTTTTCCCTAGTGGAAACTTTAATGTTTAAAAGGAGTTGCTTTTGAAGTAAAGTTTATGGAAGTCGGTTGTGGTTTAGTGGTTTATTTTATCTATGAAAGGAGGTAGGTCAGTGGTATCCTTTCGGATCAATAGTCAAAGAGAAATTGTTTAAACAAAAGTTGTTTGCTACTGCTTGTGACGTAATTTTGTCTTCTTTTACGGTACACGGATGCAGTAGAAACTGGACAAAATAATAATAATATATTATTATTTTGATAACTACAATTCGTTCGTTCATTTTCTTTTATTCTAAGCACTGTTTATTTTATTTTTGTTACCTACCTATTTAATAGACAAATCACTGAACCTAACTTGATTTCCGTACTTCTTTTTCGGGTGACCACTGAAAATCAGCGCTGTGCTGTGGGACCCCCATAGCACTGCATCATGCTGAGTGGAAGCCTTCTTGTCACAGTCTTATCACAGCTGCCGACTATTTCTGTTTTATGCTCGTGATTTATTATGTACTTTTTTGTTGTTTTCTGATTACTCTTGTCACGTATTTTTGTGACAAATAAAACCTATTTTTCGATCTTTCTTTCTTCTTTTTACACATAGATTTGAATAGTGATAATTTCATAAAGTTCATAGTAGGTAGTACTCCTTAAATTTTGATTATAATTTAATTTAATTATTATTTTAATTGTAATTTTGATCTGAATTTATTTATTTTTTGGTTTTTATTGTAATGTTGTTTTTCGAGTTTAATTCTACTAACATATTTTTGTAAGTTCTTATTCTTACACATTATGGATATTTTTTCCGAAATAAATTATTTGATTTGATTTGATTTAAAGTTTTATCCTTCCAAACTTTACAGAAATACAGCAGACTTTATTTTATGTAAATCATTGTCATTCTCACTTCCTGATGCCTATTCTATATTTACCAGAGGTTCTAGACAAGTGGCAATCGTATTTAAAGCGTTTCGTATTTCTACGACTGTCAACGGGATTGACATTAGCGTATCGGTAGTCAGTTCCATAGATTTTTGACATTTCTTAATCATCCTTATCGCTGATAAAATGTCACTTTGTCTAAGGCACTGAGTTCTGTGCAATTCGCATTCTTTGTTTTCTTGTTTAGTATTAATTCGAAACTACCTCACATCTATCGATCTTGAATGGCGTTGGACACTGGAAATTGAGAAAAAAAAAATATCTGTAAAAGCTGGATGGGTCAACGAAATAATTTAAAAGTAATTTTGTCTTGGTCAAACAATCATCTACATAGCCTTTTCCCAACTATGTTGAGGTCGGCTTCCAGTCTAACCGAATGCAGCAGAATACCAGTATTTTACATGGAGCGACTACCTATCTGACCTCCACAACCCAGTTACTCTGTAACACGACACCCCTTGGTAAGACTGGTTGTCAGACTTTCGGGCTTCTCCGTAACGACTGTCAAAGATCTACAAATGATAGCCCCTATTGATATAATAGAACTTTTTTTTTCCTGCACAATAAAAAAATAAGAAAAAGATTGAGAACAGCTTTATCTATACTAAAAGCATCATTGGACTTTATTATTGTGAAATGGGGATTCACTTGAATGAAAACAAAGTTTTAAAGAAACTTTGAATATTCAATGGTCTTCTTACTTCAAAGTTTTGTTTTGTATTGATTTGATAGCATTTTAATTAATATGTACAAGTAAGATAAGTTCTTATATTGGCTCAAATTACAGGGTGTTTGGCAGAACGTTGAACATACGAAAATGGTGGATAGGTGGGGTCATCTGCTACTTACTCAGCCCTAATTTATTTGGCCCTGGCCCACTGGATATTTAAAAAAAAAATTGCTTTCTTCTGGTTTCACCACTTTATTAACTTTAAAGTGTATTTTTTATTAAAACTGGGTAAAACAGGTTGCTTTATTCAGATGTTAGCTAGAAAAAAAGTTATGAGTCCTCAAACTCACAGAAAGATGTAAAAAATACTTAAATCTTAACTTCAACTTGCATTAAAAAAAAAACAAAAAATGATTGAGGAGTTCCAATTCTAGCAAAGCATCCCTAGTGTGTGACCTTTCTAATGGTATGTAATTTGCTTTAATTATTTTTTAAATATCCAGGGGCCCAGGGCCAAATAAATTAGGGCTGAGTAAGTAGCAGATGACCCCACTTATCCACCATTTTCGTATGTTCAACGTTCTGCCAAACACCCTGTATATGAGAACTACATAGCTTTTAACCGCGGCTTCGCGGCCCCCGTGAAGTTCGGATCAAGGCTCGGAACCGGTTTAATAAATACCGGTTAAAACCAGTTTATTTGGGTTTTACTCCGAACTTAAGAACGTGAACGTTTTAAGAACTTTATTTTAACCTAAATTAATCGGTTTAGTCGACGAGCGGCATGTCGGTAAACGCGTTGCAACTTGTGATTACTTGTGAGAATGCCACGCTGAATAAAAACTAAACAATAAACCGGTTAATATTACTCTAAACCGTTTAATCCGAAAAAAACCTTTATGTAAAAACTCCTCCAAAACCGGTTTATAAAAAACCGGTTTATGCCGACGAAACCGAATGTAAAGGTTTTTGCGTCAAGTACATAATAATGGTTTGAAAATTTAACCGGTATCCGAACCTTGGTTCGGATATTATCTCACGAGAACGTACTTCTGGAATAAAAGTATCCTATGTCCTAACCCAGGTCATGATCTACCTATGTGATTCGTTAGGTACTTACACAAAATTATAGGTTTAAAACCTCGTCCCTTTAAATTTACTAGATTCATCATCATCTGCCTAGCCTTTTTCCCAACTATGTTGGGGTCGGCTTCCAGTCTAACCGGATGCAGCTGAATACCAGTATTTTACATGGAGCGACTGCCTATCTGACCTTCACAACCTAGTGACTAGGTAACACGATACCCCTTGGTAAGACTGGTTGTCGGACTTTTTGGGCTTCTAACTACCCGTAACGACTGTCAAAGATCTACAAATGACAGCTAAGCCGTTGGTCCCCAACGGCTTAACGTGCTTTCCGAGGCACGGAGGGGACTTGGTATGTAAAGATGGTCACCCATCCACGGACCAACCGCGGTAAGCGTAGCTTAACCTAATCGATCAACCCGTGCAGCTGTTATTACTTAGCCACAAGCCCCTCAAATTTACTAGATTCATCAAAGACTAGAAATAAGTAACACCTGATACTAATATTTACTTAGGTATACCATGTCACAGTATAATAAAGTATTATATCTCGGCAGTGACCTTGAAATAATTATCTACTCGGTAGATAAACCTGCCGCGTCCGTGCGTAACTGCCACGCACTCGACACTGTTGCGTGTGACACAATACACACTGAGATTTCGAATCGCGTAATTTCGGCCATTTTCTATGAAGACATAATACTGTTTCTTATTTATACTGTGATCATGTTTAACCAACGGGTTGATAACTAAGTACCCTCAATTAAAGACAGCTTTATAATTTATAACATAACATCACGCCTGTAATCCCCGAAGGGTTAGGCAGAGGTGTACATATAGTACACCCGCATTTCGCCAGTTATGTTTAAGTCCCATGTAATAGGGGGCGAGCCTATTGCCACCAATCGGTCACAAATCTAGACTCCGGGCTGCTACTGAGAAATTCCAGATGGAAAACGTAATAACACTTTGCCCGACCCGGGAATCAAACCCAGGACCTCTTATAATTTTCTTGCTGCTGACCCTGGTTTCACCCGCGTGGACCCCAATTCTTTTTCTAATATAAATGCCTAAATTACTATTTATAACATCAGCTATCTGCCAGTGAAAGTCCCGTCAATATCGGTCCAGCCGTTTCGGAGATTACAGACAGACAGCCAGACAAAAAATTTAAATATTGTTTTTTTTGTTATATGTACAAAAAACTGTTATTTTGATATTACAAACAGACACTTCAATTATATTTATTTGTGTATGTATGTATCTTGTGGGAGGCCTTCCAACGCTACGTGAAGTCCGCAGGAATCCGCTGGATGCGGAAAGCACAGAATCGGTCGAAGTGGCGGTGCTTGGGGGAGGCCTATGTCCAGCAGTGGACGTCTTTCGGCTGAAATGATGATGATGTATATATATAGATAGTAGAGTAATTACAGTAACTAAGTAAACTAGGTTTACTTAATATATATTCTACTATTTATTCTAGGTTTAGACATAGTAGCTTTCGTCTGGTATTCTTCAAGTTTTAATAAAATACGTGACAATAAAAGTTTTACAAGAATTAAGGTTGGGCCACGAGATTAGCGGTTACATTTTTTTCCGGGTAAGTTATGACGGTAATCTAAATAATTTATTATGTTCTCAAATGTCATGATTTCATGAGAAAGTCATTCAGAGAGATGTATTAATGATTCTAATGATTATAATTTTGTAAAAACACATTTGTTATAATAGAATTACACAATAGAATTTTAATTGTTATCCACCTCAATGAGGCATCGTAACAGATGATGAGATAAAAAAAAACATAAATTCATTAATTCACTGACTAATAACGCAAAGCCTAAACCGCTGGGTCAAAAAGCTTGACATTTTGCACAAATATTCCTTATACAACGAAAGTAAGCAATAAGAAAAGATTTTTGAAAATTCATCTCCTAAATTGGTTAAATAAGGGATGAAGTTTCGTATGAAAGATCGTCATTATTGCAAATTGAGCATACGGCTTGTACACGCGGCTACACATCAAGCTATACATTTCTAGTATAAGTTGGCATTGTACAGAAATCCTATACAATACAAGATCAGCCTATACTGGAAATGTATATTTATATTTTTTTTATTTAAAAGAGTGTCCGTGGAGTTTCTTGCCCGTTCTTCTCCATAGGTACCTACTACGCTTTGGAATGGGCAACTAGCTTCATACCTATTTCTGACTGACCGATTCCTTGACAATTCAAAAGTGCCTGTAAATGGTTTAATTGAAATAAATGATTTGAGTTTGAGTTTGAGATAGCTTAATGTGTAGTCGTGTGTACCTACCTAATTCTTTGAAAAACAACAAGGAAAACCCGTAATATTTCCCGTCAGTCATAAACTACGCGTTTGGCACTCGATCAAGCTATATAAGGATAGTAAAATAAGTTTATAGGTGTATCCAAAAGATGGAGGCTAATCGAGCAATTTCAAATATTTTATTCATGTACGTACAGTCGGCCTCAAAAAGATGTATACACCAAAAAGAATTCATTTAAGTGTCTTTTAACTTTTTTCCAAAATACCACAAAACATAATTATTACACAATGGTGCCGATTCCCTTGTTCACAAACTAAACTAGATTTAAGTTCAGTGCATCTTTTTCTTCTATTTCACTAAGAAAAGGACAGAGGATAAATTTTAGTTTAGTCCTGTCAAATTAATCAGCGCCTGTCACTCTCCATACAAGTTTAGACGTGATTAAAAACTTGCCGACTAAAATTACGTCAATTTACGTCAAGCGCTGATTAATTTGACAGGACTAAACTAAAATTTTATCTTCTGTCCTTTTCTTAATGAAATAGAAAGAAAAAGATGCACTGAACTTAAATTTAGTTTAGTTTGTGAACAAGGGAATCGGCACCATTGGCTACTTAATTGTAGCTACACATTGATACAATATTATGGAACACGGCTTTTAGTCAATTGTATGAATTTTTCTCGATGTATAATGTATATGGCACCGTATAATTTACTCATGAACTTTGTTAGTTTATAATCTTTCGGTATTATTTCCGTTAGATTATAAATTAATAATAATCTATCGGTATTATTTCTGTTAGATTATAAATTGTCGAAAAATTGTGAACTGCGACAAACCAATTACAATTTAATGCATTTTTTTGATAGTTCATAATCTATTCATGGGAAACCGACAAATTGTGAACTGGTTTCAAACTTTCTTGCGACGACGTAATGCACCTTGCGCTAATACTAAATAGCCTGTTTTTTTTTTTTCTTTTTTTTGGGTGGGATATTATCAAATAACTTCTCCCGCTCTGGGTGGAGCGGTAGGGCGTGTCAGACTCTTACTGACTAAAACCCACCCGTGTTCCTTCAGTTGCCATGTTGCCGGGGGCCACGGTATCCCTTTCCTATTTGCGAACAACTTGGAAGTAGTTGGTCACAGTTCTAACCTAACCCATTTAACAATTTTTTGACAGTTTATGATCTAACGGAAATAATACCGAGAGATTTTAAACTAACAGTTCTCACAATCTTACAGATACATATACATCTTACAGTTACAATACATCTTTTTGAGGTTGACTGTACTAAGTTTTAGGAGCTATAATGTATTCTGAAGTTTAACAAGCGTTTTATACTTGTTGTTTGTTATCTGAGGGTTCCTGAAAGTTAGTTCTGTGTATATTTATTTTAAAATATCAAATAATAAAATGAGTAAAATAGCGAATAGTTGGACACTGAAAAAGAAGACTTCTTATTCATTACGACTGAAGACTGTAAAAGATGAATACTTTTTTTAAATTTTTTAAAGGTATTTATTTTTATTTATTAACAGCCACAGCATTGTTTAGTTGTATCTTTCATGAAAGTCATTAATTATTAGTTTAAGTTTCTTTCTTTGTTCTCCTTTTGTATTTTAAGGTAAATGGTACTCAATCTTAAGAGTTGCTAAAACAATAAACAAAAGGTTTTTAGAAAAAAATTGTTATCAATTGATCATCTTGTAGATGAACGTATGATTGATTGATTTTGTAATGTGCATAGGTTTTTACCACAAACAAAATGTTTGTACAGAAAAAAATCGCTCTCGCTCCGCTCCCCGCTGTTTTCAGAGCCCAAAATTACCTCTTATAAGTCGTTGGCAAAGTCTCGTTAGTGTGATTATGCAAATCTTCGAGAGTTACAAAGGACACGACTCACGACTAATCGTGTTCATAATCAGTTTTGTGATTCCAAGTTGCGACTTGCGAATAATCGCAAAGTAGGCAGAGGCTCAATCGCAGAACAAGGCTTAAACAATGGTGATGTAATTTTTGTGAATATTTGATTAGTGATTGTAGTCAGGGTTTAAGGCCCCGTAGTCCACAAGGCTACACAAATCACTAATGAGTAGCCAGAATGACAGCACGTAGTCTTTTAATGGCGGGCGTAGAGGCCAATAAAATTCATCAGTTGGTAAAAAGCGTGCGGAGATTCACACCCAATATTCTTTTTGAAATTGCTATTGTTTTTATAAATTTCTTAGTTTTAATGTTGTATTTCCTGTGCATGTCCCATATTTTTTTTCTTTCTTTCTTTCAATGAAAATGACCGATGAAAAACTTTTTACAAAAAAAAAAACAACCGACTTAAATTTCGGAAGTCAGTGGTAATAACGAAAATTAAAACCAAAGACACCGACTTCTGAAATTAAAGTTATTTTTCACTTTGCAGTGTTTTTTTTTTTTGGAAGTCAGTCGGTTGTTTTTATTTTTGTAAAAAGTTATTATTTTTCACTTTTTAGTTATGGCACCTACCTCACACAAATTCGAATACCACTACCTGCTATGTAAAAAACAGTGACTGGAACTTATCATATCCACATACTAAATGGGAAAAAATACGTATTATTATTGAAGCTAACTCAAAAACTATCCAAGCAAAGTTAATACAAATTATATGGGACTACCTCGAGAGCATACCCTTTCAAAAATAAAATAATTTTCAAAATTGGTCCATAAATGAAGGAGAAATCGGTGGAAATACATAAAAACGAACATAGAACCTCCTCCTTTTTGGAAGTCGGTTAAAAATAAGCCCTCAAAGCAACTGCTAAACGTGCGGTGCAAGTTCTGTGTAGACCGCAATCGTTCCCTATCGACATGCTTTACAGAAATCTTCAGCACCCCACAAGCAGGCTCTATCGACAAATGAAAACAGTTCCCTGCATGCGGGCGCTATGGCATGCGTAACAGAAATCTTCCGCAGCCCGCATACGAGCCCTATCGACCAATGAAAATGAGCCGTTAAGACGCAGATATATGACAGTGACCTTGAGTGGTTAGCTTGCGTGCTCTGTACTGAACACTCACACAACGCGTTGTACGTCCAGCCAGTAATAGGACTCGCCCATCAAGAAGCGCTGTCCCAAATTAGACGCAGTATTAATTTATTATTCATGATACAAAAAGTATTTTAATAAAACACGAAAACTAAAAGATCAATAATTAAGACGCAGATATATGACAGTGACCTTGAATGGTTAGCTTGCGTGTTCTGTACTGAGCTCGCGCAACGTGTCGTACGTCCAGCCAGTAATAGGACTCGCCCATCAAGGAGCGTTGTCCCAAATTAGACGCATTATTAATTTATTACACGTAAACCAAAAGGTATTTTAATAAAACACGTATACTAAAAGATCAATAATTGAATTATCTTTAAAATGGTGAAGGTTTCAGATTACGCTTGATAGATTTTGCGTGATTCTCAGTTTTTTATCCGCATTGGACATAATTTTACAAATTAATTTCACTATGTAATATAACTATAATCTGAAATATGCTTATATATTTTTAAAAAAAACGTGTGGCACTCGAGGACTGCCGCGATAAAGCCATTGCATAGCATTTGTAACCTCCATACTTCCTATTTGTCAACACTACACTTGGGATGATGACGTGATGACGTAAAACAAAAATTACGTTCCCATGACAACATCATCGTCCGTCGAACCGTCGAACCATCGAACCGTCATTACATGGTAGGCGGAGTGGGGGGTGTTAGGTTTTATTTTCATTACGGAATTTCTTGACTAAAATTAAAAATGCTCTAATTTAACATATATTTTTTCCAAATCATTAACACTACTCGTTTAGAAGTCATCTTCAGTATAAAATCATTAAAAGTCTGTTATCGTCGCCTTAATGCCGCCTCTGCCGAGTCTTCCGTGCTCTGTGATACTCCTAAAATGACCATTGAATATCATTATAGCCAAGCTTAACAGTCGTAATCTGTTATGACAGGATGACGCTTTCATCTGTTTTGACATAATCCCTAACTTCCCTTTCTAACAGCAAATACATCCAATAATATATATTGACATAATCCTACTATATTCCTTAATATTATAAATGCGAAAGTAAGTTTGTTTGTTACGCCTTCACGCTAAAACGGCTGAACGGATTTGAATGAAATTTGGCACATATATAGATGATGCCCTGGAAAAGAACATAGGATACTTTTTTTATCCCACGGGATCGAGACTTATGCGGGTGAAACCGCGGGGCGCAGCTAGTTAATATTATAAGTAAACGCGAAACTTTGTGAGGATGGATGCATGTTTGTTACTCTTTCATGCAAAAACTACTGAACGGATTTGGATGAAATTTGGCACACAGATAGTTCATTATCTAAATTAACACAAAATATACTTTTTATTCCAATATTCTTACGGGATTGAGACTTATGCGGGTCAAACCGCGGGGCGCTGCTAGTCATTCAATAAATCCATCGCCTTTCAAAACTAAACTATACCAAAAAACAAGAAATAAATATTTTTGCATAGGATTTGAACGCAGATTCATCTGACTTATTTTGTTTTAAACGTGTAGCTTTAAGCATGATTGAAGAATTAATACCTCCCTGTCAAAACGAATAAATCCTGCAAGTGTGGTTTAAGTTAGGAGCGGTTTTGAGTTATTCTGAGTCTTATTTAAGCTCGTGGCTGCAGTCAAATCTGGTCCGAGTTCATAAAGGTTTCTACAAACAGGAGCGACGAGACACCGGTAGAACAATTTCTGAGAAGTTTTCATAGAAATTGTTCCACCAGAGTCGTGTCGCGCCTGTCTGCGGAGCCTTAGTACCTCAGCTCAAATTTACTCCTTATCTAGCTCCCAGAGACACAGAGAATGCAGAATGCTATTTTGAGGTCAATCAGTGGCGTTCCTTGGCTTGTCACGAACGCTGAATGAAATACAGAAGGAGTTATCAATGAATACCGTCATGGACGAGATCAAAAACATCACAAAAAGATACCAGGAAAGACTGGAAAGGCACCCCAACAATCTGGCTGCCGCACTGAAAACAAGAAGTTACAGGAAAAGACTTAAAAGGAAAGACATTGTGTAGTCCACCCACACCTGTGTGGACCTAAGCACCAATACGGAGTAGATGGCTCGCTGGAGTCACGCTCTTCCCGCCAATAATTACCTCCACCTCATCCGATAAAAGTAAAAACTGATCGCGGATTGAAACAGAAAAAAAAATCTAGCTCCCACGATATTGCTCGTGGACTGAGTGAGAGCGAGACTGAACGGCGGGGAGAAGTCTCCGAGGCGCCGATAGTTTAGGTAATTTATTTTTAGGGCGAAAATAATGGTAGTTAAAAAAATTTACACATTATCTGCTTTATAGTTAGTTTATTGAATTTTTTTTCTGTTCTGAATTTTTTATAGAGAAAATTTTATGGAATCGGTTTTCGACATTAATCCTCAACTTTACCATATATTTATTTCAAAATTAATGCTGCAGTATTACGTGAGGTACAATCAATGTGAGGTAATGTGAGGTACCTACTCTTAAAGTACTACTCTGTTGTCCCTTAGCATAATCAGCCTACAATGTTCCTACTGCTGGGACACAAGCCTCCTCTCTGTGAGAGGAAGCGGGCCGTAATCCACCACGCGGGCCGATTGCGGCGTTGGTGTCCCGTACGAAATTTAATTTAATCTTGTTAAAGGTTATGACAAATTATATGATTGGCGTTGTTCTTTTTGGTCAAGGGAAGACCCAAAAAAACAATGTATGGACTATGTCAAAAATGTTATGAGTAGAAAGGGAGTGTATCGGATGAGGGAGGTTAAAATATGGCTCAGCCGACCACAAAAAAAAAACAGTGGTTTTTCGGGAGTGCCGATAGAAGTGAAAATCTTGAAAAAAAATCGACACCGCGGTAATCAACGCGTTGATGTCTTTTACTCCACGGTGTCGGTAAATTGCGTTACAGTATCGCGAAATCGGTTTAGTCCCATTTCAAAAATGCCCAACGCCCAAGGAAGTTTTTAATTCAAAAATGTTGGTTTGGAGAATTATGAAATTTAATCAGGCTTTTAGAAACCGTAAATGATTAGTGAAAGTACGTTAAAGTATTGTATTCATCATCATCATTTCAGCCGAAAGACGTCCACTGTTGGACATGGCCTCCCCCAAGCACCGCCACTTCAACCGGTTGTGGAATAAAGTATTGTATTACGATTGTGGAATTTTATAGTATCAAAACCAGTATACGCTGGCCTCTTAATCTTTTGAAACTTCGTACTACGCTAGACCAGTTCAAGGTCTCCACTGACATGCGGTCGACTTTACTATGTATACTATTGTTTGGTTATGACCGTTACGGGTACTAGAAGCCCGGAAGTTTGACAACTAGTCTAACTTCAGGATGTCTGTTCTGCCGAATGTTTCAAACTTTTGACTGCCGACATCAAATAGTAGAGTTAAATACCATAAGTATCTGCTCTAGACTAGCATCTATACTCCATTTATAACATTAAAAAAATAACGGTTATCACCGTTTCGTTATAAACGTATAATAAACTTCGTTTTTCCACGATATTTACAAACCAATGTTATCTATTTACCATTTACATTAAAAATTACTCTAAAGTGCAGTAATTTCAACAATATTACACAATAACTGTTGTTATTTTGCCGTTATTTTTATTCTATAATAAATGGAGTATAGTTTAACTATAAACCAACACAGTAAAAGCGTTAATAGGGATGCGCTGAGATAGCACGCAAAATTCAAATTTTCTTACGTTTTTTGCAATTGACAGGTCAATGTCAGGTCAAGTCACGGTCAGGTCATTAGAATCATCTGTCATCGTCATCATCATAATCTCTTTAACTTCAAATAACCCTCTTGGACGACTATTTCTTGAAACCATGACATTTGAGGCCAATTCTAACTGGTGAATTTGCCGATGTTCGTTTTTGTCAAAGTAAAATAAAAATATTATAACTATGTCTACTTCAAAATGCTTTTAAAACTAATCAACTCGTTATAAATAGTAGGAAAACAGAAAACTTATGATGCCCTCAGGCTAGCATATCATTATGGTCAATTATGGTCATTCACCCCATGCCGGCGCGACGGGTGACACCATACTACGCTAGTCTATGGTCAATCGAGTTCTGATAAATATAAATTATGCTCTATGGTTTAATGACTTTGTATTAATTCATAAAATAATGTCATCTACAGAATTTAGTGCTTCTAATCACCATGGTAAGCGAAGCAATTGGTGTTCTAAGTGTTAGTTTTAACGTCTTAGGACACTTTAAACTTCATGCATAAATGTTCTTGTAGTTGTAAGCATTTGCTTCGTTTACAAAGTGACAATGTTTAGCAGGTTACGTTACACCCACGTCTTTGACAGAACGTACGTCATCGTCTTTGAATAATAGATAAATGTTATTTAAAATTACCTACCAATGTTGATTGTTAAGCATAATAGCATCCTTGGATCTTTCCAAAATATTTTGGAAGTCAACAATTTTCATTTCTTAAAAAACAAAAAGTTGTTTCCACAAAATTACAACTCTACACAAAGAAAAACACGAATCACTTCAGTCTATTATCTCAACCTGGAACTCAGCCTGAGTCTGCGATCATTAATCTAACAGTATTGTTCACATTCACATTTGCATTGTACTCCGCAGTTCTGTTTTATTGCCAAAACAATATTATTTATGTTGCTACTTTTTATGTGAGAATGTGGTTTTTGTAAATTGGTTTGTTTTATGCAGAAAGAAGGAATACTTATATTAAAGGCCGGTGCTCACCGCGAGCATTCGCTTCGTGAATTTGTTTTGCAATTTGCTAAAACACAGCATTGGGCAGCAGGAGGTGGCTTAGTGGTAACGGCCGAGACTGACGAGTTGTAGTGTTGTTGTGTTACTTTGTGTAAATTATTTCATCACCACTGTTCTCAAATCATCGAGAGGAAACCGGCATGTCCTAAAATCAAAAATTCCAAGACATGTGAAATCTGCCAACCCGCACTCGGACCGTGTGGTGGATTACGTTACGGCCCACTCCTTCTCACAGAGAGGAGGCTTGTGTACCAGCAGCGGGATCTTTATAGGCTGATTCTAGGTATTTAATTTACGTTTATCGGCTATCATCTGAGTTAATAAAGAAGCTCTAAAGTGATAATGTTGGCATCTTCAATTTGATCACCTTTTACGATATGGAGTGATATTTAATAGTATTTATTGAACCACTTCGTTTTTGTGGGAAAAAAATACTCTTATTATGTATTTTCAATTTATAATCTATCCGTATACTAGCTCTAGAATTAGAATATTTATCTAAATGGCCATCTTGTCGAAGATGTAAACGCCTACGTTTTCGCATTTAAATGTCACAATATTATCTCATTTGTATTAAAATCTTAAAACTAAGCGGACGAAGTCTTGTAGATTGCGAAATCGTATCATGTACTTGTGGCGCTATCTAGTGGCGAGTAGCGAAACTAATGGTGTTATTTCATTCAATGGCAGCCCAACTGTTATCTTTTTACAATCTAATTGTGTTTGGCTTTAACTATTTTTATTAGGCTGGAAACTGTTTTATTTGAGATACTTAGTTAAAACAATAGACATTTAATTGTGGTTGAGTTTTAATCCGATAACAATCTGCATTGTTCTAGTAACGCCATCTATTAGCTAATAGCATAAAATAACAAAAGCAGATAACGAATTAAAAGTTTTGTTTAAATTTGAAATTCTATTTAATCTATGGAACATTGAGTTGTTATGTAAATTATAAATTGTTTTAGACGCATTTTTAATTATTGAAAATTAGCTAATCAAAAGAGTGCAAGATCGAAAAATAGGCGCGTATTTATAAAAGTAGTTTAATATTTTGAAGTATTGTCACATCAACAGGTTACTTACATATTTTTAAACTAAAAACCTAGACATTTTTTTTATACGTTCCTCATTAAAATGCGGTTTGCGTACCGAAAATAAAGCGGACTGAATGGCGTAGCTATGGCACATTGCCAGTTTTTGTCATTTCCATGGAAGACTGGGATTCAAATACTGATCTCTGTACTTGTACAAATCCTACCAAAATAGAGGTCTTTTTATACTGGTCACACAACAAATACTAAGGTCAACGACATTCAGAAAAATATTCGCTTATACGGTATTGCCATAATAAAATTTACGCTCCAATTTCGGTGTATTAAATTGCCTTTTAAAAAACAGCAAATAGGTGTGTTTGTAAACAATTTTTTTGACAATTCTCCTTGAGTTTTATAATGAACTCTTTTGTATGAATGAAGTGTGTAATAAGATATTTTTTGTAGTGGCAATTATAGTTTATTATAATATATATCACGCCTGTGATGAAATATGCAAAGTCGTAGGTACCTATGTAGTACCTAAGTGTAGCTACGAGAGCACCCAATTAAGTCCCTCTTAATTCTTCCCGAGAAATTAAACTACATTTTGAGACCTAAAAATTTCTTAAAAAACTTCTTTTCAGTATTAGGTAGGTACCATCGCGGAAGCCCATAACTAACCACTTTAAAAACAAAATCCCGTGCACACGATGACCACATCTGTTACCGCCCCGGTTCTATAGCGGCCGAGCGCTGCAAGCAAGAATAGTCCTTATGGCGGTTAGTTATGGCTTTCCGCATTTAAAAAAAAGGTAACTCATAACCAGTGATCGGATAATCGGATGCATATTTACCTAAAGTGTAGGGGTTGGCTATTATGGAATGCACTTTTGTATCGAAAAAATCCCGGGATTCCCGGATCGACTTTATAGAATCGAATGTTATTATATTTACTAACGTTCAGGTGTTGGCTAATATGAAATGCACTTTTGTATCGATCGTAAAAATCTCGCGACTGGAATTGATAAATTTTGTACTTTTTATTTATAGAAATGCTAGCTAATGTTGTAAAGTAGGTTGCCAAATTAGCATAGCACAAAGCGACAAACAAATCGGTGTCTTGTGTTTCGTAAAAAAATGTTTAGTGGGTATATAAATTTTTATGTTAACACCGCAAAAGTAACCTTCATAAGAGGGCTGATACGTCATTTCTATACCATGTATCTGATTAGTTGTGCATTCCCGGATGTTATGGAATTCCGGGATTTATGTTAATTTTTTATTTATTAAGAAGCCACTTCCATAATTTCTTAGCCAAATAATAACTTTAAGTAAATATGCATCCGAATATCCGATCTCTACTCATAACATAACTTCACGATCTGTTTTTCCCGAAGGGTTAGGCAGAGGTGTACTGATTGATAATACCTACACCCACATTTCACCAGTTATGTTTAAAAGTCATATTAATAATTAACACTGAACGTCTACCATATTATGAAGACCCTTGCCACCCAATTTGAAAGAAAAAAAACAGAAAATAAAGAAAATACATTTATTTGGCACAGACAAAAAGGCACACGATACAACATCATTATAACACAAGTAATAAAATGGAAACAAATAAAAAGTGCAAATTAATAATTTAACACGAAAGTGTGCCTCGCGGCTGCGCCAAATAGGCCCAATAATAATAATGAAATATAAAAAAGTGAGAGAGAGTGAGGCTGTGTGTGTGTGTGTGTTATAGGTATGTGTTATGTATGTAATTTACAGGTAAGTAAGACGTACGGTTTGACGTATCCATAGATGTAGGATGGAAGAATTAGTTGGGATGACAGAAATAAAC
Organism: Agrochola lychnidis; assembly: GCA_963680765.1. NCBI lineage: Eukaryota > Metazoa > Arthropoda > Insecta > Lepidoptera > Noctuidae > Agrochola > Agrochola lychnidis. Next base: position 13,008,352 of record OY796873.1, on the reverse strand, counting down.
ACTTTTTGTTTAAATCAGCTTTTATTTTTGCACACTTTTCATCTTTACAAACGCCTTATGTTTTTTTTTTCATTACCTCTCTCCCCTTTGTCTATGCCTCTTCGTTTCGTTCGGAAACTTAAGTCAACAGATATAGATACAGTTCAGAAATAACAGAATTGACTAAATATAGTAATTACCTTAGAATAAATTATAAAAATGTTAAAATAGTTCACATAGACATAAGCATTAATATTCTCAAAAGACCTAATGCTTATTCGTATTTAAACAAAATCTTTACTTGCATATAATTTATGTTACCCGGCGCCGCTTTACTAAGAAATCCAACGTAAACATATTTCTTTGAAATCAAAAGCTACTAGGCGTAGAATTTCTATTCAAAAGCAAGAAATGAAGACAATAGAATGTTTCTATGTGTGGTCCTTTTAAACGGAATTACAGACATGTGATACTTATGGGAAAACGTCGGTAAGTCTATGGTAAGGCGACATGGTGGCCCGGAAGTACACACAGCTACACATCAAGCTACACATTTCCAGTATAAGCTGACCTCGCATTGTACGGAAATCCTATACAATGCTAGATCAGTATAATTGGAAATGTATAGCTTGATGTGTAGCCGTGTGTACCTCTGGCGGCTAAATTAATCACTAGGTTTGGTTTGAAACCAAAACCTGGTTAATAATTAAAACCTGGGAAGTATTAATGTGAGTTTTATTAGGTCTCTTATAGTTTCTGAAGTCCTCGGATAGTCTTAATCGCTTTTGATTCCACGAAGATATCTTTTGCAAAAGAAACGCAATATTTCAACATTTTTATTAATTTTAAAAATATACTTTATCCTACACCATAACAAAATAGATGAGATCTTGGCTAAGTAATAACAGCCGCACGGGTCGATCCAGGTTAAGCTACGCTTGCCGGGGTTGGTCCGTGGATAGGTGACCATCTTTACATAGCGAGACTCCTCCGTGCCTCGGAAAGCACGTTAAGCCGTTGGTTCCGGCTGTCATTCGTGGATCTTTGACAGTCGTTACGGAAGCCCGAAATTCTGACGACCAGTCTTACCAAGGGGTATTGATTTACCCAGTTACTAGGTTGTGGAGGTCAAATAGTCAGTCGCCCCATGTAAAATACTGGTATTCAGCTGCATCCGGTTAGACTGGAAGCCGACCCCAACATAGTTGGGAAAAGCCTAGGCAAACTGATTGACCATAACAAAAATACATACAAAAACTTTTGAACCTAGTGCCTACTGCATCGTAGGTTTAGTGGTAGCTGCTGCTGAGCATAAGGTCCTGGGTTCGATTCCCGGGTCGGACAAAGTGTAAAGTGCTATTATGTTTTTCCTTCTGAAATTTCTGAACAGCAGCCCAGAGTCTAAATTTGTGCCCGGTTAATGGCAATAGGCTCGCCCCCTATTACATGGGATTTCTGGCCAAATGTAGGAGTACTGTAGGTACACCTCTGCCAAACCCTTCGGGGACTAGAGGTATGATGTTATAGTCCACGCAATCCACGAAGACGCGCCCCACTCCGCTCCGCGCCGTACTAGAGTTCAGCTTACAGTACAGTTATCGCGGAGTGGGGCGCATCGTCGTGGATTGCACGGACTATATGGTATGTATGTATGCAATAGATTAACTCCGATTAAGAATACTTCAGTTTAAGACGCAATTGTCTTACGGGGCAGGACACAATCGTTAAGTAACCTGAACTTAATGTCGAACACAGTAGCTTCTTCCTGTTTGCCAATGACAATATGCTGACATTATGACAATCACCAGTATGTCTGACAAGCAAGCTGACACTGTCAATATCCGTTCATTGTAACAAGTCATTGGTACTCTCATGCGTAACATAATCAGCCTATAATGTTCCCACCTCTGGGACACAGGCCTCCTCTCGGTGAGAGGGAGTGGGCCGTAATCCACCACGCGGGCCCAGTGCGGGTTGGTAGATGTCACATGTCTTTGAATTTTTTATTTTTTAACTGCCTCATTGGTCAAGTAGTTACTAGTCTACTGCTGAACAGGAGATCCTGGGATCAATTCCCAGGTCGGGCGAAGTGTCCATCAGGAATTTATCAGCAGCAGTCCGGAGTTTGGATTTGTACCCAGTTGATGGCAATAGGCTCGCCCCCTATTACATGGGACTTATAACTGGCGAAATGTGGGTGTACTATAGGTGCACATCTGCACAACCCTTCGGGGATAACAGGCGTGATGTTGTGTTATAATTTTGAGAATTTAATGAAAGACAGTTTTAATAAAAAACGACCTAAGACCTTGCAAAATTACTAATTAAACTTTTTAGTATCAAACTGCTCCACAAATTTTAATTATCACAAAGTAAACACCAATCTTTTATGCTCTTTCTTTTACAATATTTGCTTTGACTTAAGGCAAAGTATATTGAGGGTCACATTAAATTAGCTGGCTAAACTCTGCAGGTTTTATATTATTATTTTATATTATGAATTAAATTATTATTATTCTATGTCAATCATTATTAATTACCCTATTACTAACTCTAGTTTGTAGGCTCGCAATTGTTCTAACAAATATGGGTATAATCAAAGTCAAAGTCAATCGTAAGATGAATCTGAAATAAATGATTATTTATTTATTTATTATAATCCTTTCAACTGTCATTAATGAGACACAATAGAATTTTAATTGTTATCGATCTCAATGAGTCCTCGTGACAGTTGAACTGCTAACTAAACAAGAAAAAAAAAACGATTGTTTTTTTTTTTTTTGGTGTCAACGAACTTTAGTAGTTTTGTTACTGCATATATGAGTTGAGAAAATCTATTTTCTTTTATTTTACCGTGTTTAGATATCGTTACTTCTGTGAAGTTTACACAAAAGAAAAACTGATGATGAAACTGACTTATTGCGGTCGAAAATGACCCCAAAAAAATGTACCAAATTCCAGTTAAAAATGAGCATCAGGCACTAGTTGTCTGGCATTTTTGCTGAACTGGGCCTATTTGGCGCAGCCGCGAGGCACACTTTCCTGTTAAATTATTATTTTACACTTTTTGTTTCCTTTTTTTTTACTTATGTTATAATTATGTTGTGATGTTTGCCTTTTTCTCTGTGCTAAATAAATGTAAAATCTATCTTTCTTTTTTGTTTTTTGTTTTATCATTTTTACCCACCGTGTCTGCGAAAATTGCTAGATAATTTAATTTGACCCTGTTTAAGTAACTCAGTCAAAAAAGATAAGCAGGAATCGATTAAAAAACCGAACGGAATTGTATTACTTTTTTCTTGGCGAGCAAATCGAAATTCTGCAAGACTGTTTTTCTTGCCAAATGCCTTACGCTTAGGAATAGAAACAACTATCCTGTATACCTAAAAAGGGTATTTGGTAGGTAATACTATTTAAATCCACAAAGAGATGCGTATACTGACTGGACAGGTCCACTCAAATCTGTTTGGTTCTTTCCTCAAAAGACCATTTCAGACACTAATCTACATGGTCCTCATATAGCCTGACCAAGATATGTCTGGACTTTAAAAGAGACTGAGTTTGTTTCAGCCTTTCTTCTCAGAGTAGTCAGATAGGAAACGCCGAACTCATCTAGCTTATATTTTTTTTTTTAATGTGACGTGTAAAAGTGATTCCGATATCCTATTTACAGAATAAACAATTTTATTTCATTTCATTTCATTTCGGACCAAGATTATATCTGGACTTGAAAAGAGACTGTGACCTCTGACTTTGTTTCGGCCTTTCTTCTCAGAGTAGTCAGATAGGAGTGCCGATTGACGTGTAAAAATGTTTGTACAAATCTACTTACAGAATTAAAATCATTTTCATAGCTTTATCGAAGTCGCGGGAAGAAGCTAATACTTAGTGCTATTACGTTATAAAAGAAAATTGTGAATCAAAATATAAGGATCCAGACTTGATATAAAAGTTAAAATATTAATAGACCATTCTTCTCCTAACATAACTTCACAGAAACATCCTCTGTATTCCCCGTTCATAGAAACTCACATAGAGCTTGCCAATTTCTTTAGAATTCAATGCGATGCATATAAAACGAAGTTCCTGACATCTCTAACGCAAACATAACACAAATCGCATTGTGAATGCAGGTCCTACAAATCATATTATTACGCTTTTATAGTTTAGCGGAATAACAGAGTTTGTAGGAATGTTGGGGGTTTTTATAAATTGTCAGTATAATGCGCTCCGACCAAATAGATTAGAAATGTGACCGCGCTTATTTGTTTTGAAATGCGATTTGCTGCGGCCCGATGCGGCTGTAATGTCCGCTTAGCTTATAAGCAATGTACAGTACAGCTATGTTCTTAATGTCCCTCGGGCAAATTTTTTTTTTGGTGTGGGAAACTATCAAACTTCTCCCGCGCTGGACGGAGCGGAAGGGCGTGTCAGACTCTTACTGACTAAACCCCCCCCCCCCGTGTTCCTTCAGTTGCCATGTTGCCGGGGGCCACGATTTCCCTTTCGGACTTCTTCGCAACCCCGGCAGGGAGAGAGTACACCTGTGTTAGCGTACACACTTGTGCACTACATCTCCTGCTTACTCCGTTGAGATTGGCCGCTGTGACCGATGTTCGGTCGGGAGGATACTATTTATTATTTTATAAAAAAATATCGAAACAAAATTATTACTTAACACATCTAATAATCGCCATCTTTTGCAGGCCACCACAACACCACGGCGCCGCTCTGCTGGCCGGGGTGGGGGGAGGAGGGGCTGTCCCCTCGTACGCTCCCCCCGGCAGAGCCTTCTTCACCCCCCCTCTGCCGCCCGAGTACAGAAACCCCTTTGCTGACAAGCCTACACTTAGAGGTGAGTGTCGTTATGTTAACCATTAACCATATAGAAAAGAATTTGCGGACCTTGCATCACGATCTACACCTGCTGTACGAAGAGTTGCTAGTGGCACCGAGTTGTGCCACTTCGCGCAGACAAGCCATGGTGACTCCATCGAAGATGGCGCTCCGACGCCTCTGATGTTTGTCTTCGAAGTATGCACTCCCGTGTCGTTTTGTGGAAATAAACTACTATAAATATTAACAAATAGAAAATGTCAACAAAATAATAGATCCAAATAAAGGCTCCTACAAACAGGCGCGTCGCGTGTCGCGCCTATTTGTAGGAGCCTTCATTATATCCGTTGTTGCATTTTGCATATCGTCGCTCGGCATCCAATTCCGCGAATGTGACATTTTTTATGTTTTTTTTTTTTTAAATGCAGGATCATTTATTTGAACATGTAGAATGAAATAAAACAAAAATCAGATTTTTCGTAATTAATGTCACATTCTCCAGAAGGTTTAGTACGAGCACTTTCGTGGAGTTGATATAACAACCCTCAGTTACTTACTGTAGAATACAGCCGAGCTTGATCGATTATGAGCAAGGTATATTTTGGTAAGAGCACAGATGAATAAAGATGGTTCACACCGCAAAATCATTTAAATAAAAAGCGACTTTTGCCACGATACAATAAAGTGCAATTCAGGTCGCACAGCGCTATTTACCTACAGTTATATTCACCTAGAAGTTGCCTCTCTTTCTATCGCGTAACTCTTATATCTTCTGACTACTTTACGCCCTCTGAATTGGCCCGACAAGTCGAGCCCGCCGTATACTTGTAACTTCATAATTAAAATGCGGAGTGAATCATCTTATATGTTAAGAGCTTCTTTGAACCTTATCGACCCTGACGACCCCATTACCCTCCTCCAGGAGAGCAATAGGGAAACCAGCACAGTGTACAAAAACAGACGCCTCCCGTCATTCCGACCTCGCCGCCGAGGTCCTTAGCGATCGCGACCGCGTCCCCGAGTAAATGATACTCCCCCCGACCCTTGCTCGATAACGAGGTGCCAGTAGTTGTTGCAGCTGAGCACGTAGCTTTAAATTCCCCGACTAATAATCATGATCAAAACTTTGATCCAGCCCGTCCCATCCTTGATGTCCTCCCTCCGGTTGACGCCCTAAGCCGAGGTTCATACCCCACAGGGGGTGCCCTTAGCGAGCGTTCACCTAGTTTTATAATTAGCATAGTAGTAGCAAGTGTAGTAGCTTAAGGCACCCACAGAATAGTCCGGTTAAGTAGTCATGATCTCAGAGGTCAACTACGAGATGTCCTAACTGAAAAAAAAAGCCTCTTCGAAAAACTTTTGAATGAATTCCCATAAGTTCTCAAGGTCCGTCGTAGATACATGGCCTATTAGGAAATACAACAATAGCCTATTAGGAATATCTACATTTCAACTTTTCAAGATAACACAGGCTGCACATCACTATTATCACTTAGTAACTAAAAACCTTTTTCATTCCACAGGCACTAACACGGATGGGAGCAACTATCTCAACAGGCGGCCTATCCCCCCGCCATCCCTCGGACCGGGCCACGACAGGATACCTATCAGGCCACCCGGACAGGTATGAACATGACTACGAATACCTAAGATTTAAATCATTAGATCACCGTACTTAGGTGACGCGATAAAGTGTCCTGACTTATATCAGTAATTTTGACGTTCGAAAAGTGCTGATTTTTAGCCTAGTTTGAATAAATGACATTTGAATATTTAGATATAATAATACACAAATAACTACTTATGAATTCAAACGAGACTTAGATACAATATGGTTTCTATTTCAAATGAACACCAAAAATAATTCAGGTCCTTTGAAACACGCGTTTGTATAATGTAAGCGTTCCTACGATCACTCGTTAGTCCATTGTTGAAAACCGACCTATTTCTGTATGAATAATTATCGGAATTGTGTCGCAACGTGGTTATTTTTGGCACAGGTTAATGAGGGAAACGTTTTGCGGTTACAATTAACAATGGTCCTAAACATAGCTTGTGTGATCTGATTTAGTGTTTGAAATTTTTGCGCAAATCGATGTTATGTGTGACTAGATATGTGGGAATAGGAAACATAACGATCTATTGATCGAGAACCCTGTAATTCTGTCATATACATTCAATATTTCTATTTTCATGACCCTCGGGAATCATCGCATTTCCGAATACAAACGAATGCTAATTTCCATGTCCATCAATTATTACATTTATCTTGTATAATAATTTGAATTCAGCACAACAATAAAGTACTTATACTTTATTGTTGTTTTGTTTTTCGTGTGAACTATATAGAGCTGTAACATTATTTTTCTATCATTTTAAAATAAATTACATTAAGTTAATAGAGTATTAACAACTCTATATACTTCCAAGTCGATTGAGAGCGTCCGGTCTGCACCAAGTGCAAAGGGCAACTGATAGAAATCCGACGACTGACGAAACACGAGGTTTGCCGAGGGACATTAAGAACATAGTTGTATTGTACATTGCTTATAAGCTAAGCGCTCATAACAGCCGCATCGAGCCGCAGCAAATCGCATTTCAAAACAAATAAGCGCGGTGCTGCCCCCCGTATTATGCGCCGGTTCATACAAAATGTGACGTAGGAGGTTTTTTACGCGGCTCGTCTATATCTGAGTTAACCTTTAAAGTTCCCTTTTCTAATAATTAGATAGGTTGTCTAAGATCAGTATAAAATGTTAATCTAAAACTAAAAGAAAAAAAAAATGGGCTCAAAAGTTTTAACACCGAAGGTAATTTGGTATACAACGTGTAACGTTAAATGCGCAAAACCTCAAACACCCCAACTGATTTTTAATTCAATTGACCTATTTCAGAGAGAAAAAAAAACATTAAAAAAATTGTAAAGGTTTTAATGTGCTGTTTTAGTTCGTAAGATTCATGTTTGCACTGAAATAAAAGGTATTATTATTTAATTGAAATTGGTCGACAACAATTTGTGTTTGTTTACCTATTTTAGCGGGTTTGCGCATGTGATGGCTTGACCCATTAATAATCACGGCAACGTTTTTAATGAAGATTTTTTGAAAAATGTGAACTATATTAAAAAGTGGTTCAATTGATTCTGCTCGTTATTCTGATCATACTATTTTCAGGTTTTATGCATTTAACGTTACACGTTCTATGACCCTTAGACCTCCAGGAATTCCTATCAGATTCAAATGTTAATATTGTTATTTCCAGGAGACTTCGTCGCCCCAGGTGCCAGCGCCACCGCCAGCACCGCCGATGCCGCCGGCGGGAATCGAACCACAGAAGAAGAAGGCTCTTAACACGCCTAGCCATAAGGTAAGAACCAGCTACAGTTTCATAATTATCTTTTCTACAAAAAGGTAGGCCTGAACACGTATTTTTTCTTTTTGACGTAATCAAAAGATTACGGCGATACATTGAGTTAAAATGTGGCTCGACGTCACACCTTGCTAGATTTAATACGACGTTGTTACGTAGCGAGCCCCCACTCTCCAACTTTAATGCGTATTTTTTAAGTTATTTTTGATTATAAAGCAAAAATACGTGTCTAATATTTTTTTATTATCTGAAAGACGGACTAAATAGATATTTTTTTTACCTAGGCAACTGCCGTATTTTAAGCGACCCATTCAAAGGATTTTTTCGAAATTACATCAAGACACGCTTAAAAAAAATCAAAGACTACATCTAATAAGAGTTTCCTAATAGTATATTTTCTACTTTCCAGCCGGACGAACTAGACAGTGACATCAAACAGCCTGGAACAGACCAGGCCAACTTCACAGACTTCGTACCGAATTCTCTCAACATCCCGACCATATCCAGGATACTGTCGGGCTCCAATGGGAGAAAAGAAGACATCCCAGATGTCCTCTTAAGAACTGTCACTGCGAAGCCTCAACACAACCAAGAAAAGACTTCCAAGAGTGACATCTTCGTCACCAAAGAAGTCGGAGTCACATTAAGCGACTCTAGCCGAGATTCTTCAACCGAAGGATCCGTTTTAGCAGTCCTAGACCCAGAAATGAATAATCTAGATAGGCCTTTAATTGTAGACCAAAATGGAGAAACGAATACGAGAAGAAATCTCCAGTATGCTACTAATAAACAGACAGATAGGAATGATAGTAGAAAGGATGAATATACTCCTGCTACGACTATAGGGTTCGAGTTGAAAGACCCTGAAATGTCCACAGAAAGGTACCACAATCTAGCCAACGTGAATTCGGACAAAAAGATCCTGAAACAGGATCCGAAGAACTCAGGACCAATACAAAGACCAGGAGCGGCCTGGCCTTTCGCGTGGAACCTCCACATCTACCTAGCGACAGTTATGTTCACTATATTAGCAGTGTACTCCATTTTCAAAATCTTCTGCTACAATAAGTACACACATTTGTTTACGCAGTACTATTTTATCATACTCCATTTAATTTTGGTCCTTGTGTGTCTTCTTAGGATCTTCTACATGTGCTACGACCCTTATAACATCAATAATTCGCTCCCTAAATTCATAAGTGAGATTCTTCTCCATGTCCCAGAAATTTTCCTTAGCATAGCATTCGCTTGTATCATACTATTCCTCCTTACTAATAGTATTAATTTTAAGAATACCTGCTGTTCATTCCTTCTACGACCTAGAATTATTATTATAGGCGGCAGTCTACACATACTGTCCTGTTTAATGTTGCATATCTTTGAAAGTAGTAATACAATAAATAGAAATACGCAGGGCGTCGAAAAGAGGGTATTAGGTCTTACTTGTCAAATAATATTTATAATAGCATGCCTTACTTTAGGGCTTTGCTACCTATATGTATATAAAATGCTCAAAACTGTACTTCAGAAAAAGAGTCATACGTATATAAATGGGTTCCAGAATCTGCAGCATGCGATTCAAATAAAATTGGCCACAGCGTTGCTTTTTATTCTGATGGCAGCGTTGCAAATTTTCGGGATCTTTGGGATAAATCAGCACAACATGACTAAGTTTGACTGGCTTCAATGGGGCTACCAGTTCTCTCTGAGACTTCTAGAGATCAGTATAGTTGCCCTAATCTCCTGGGTCATAAGTTTGAAAGTCGGAATCGCTTTACAGCACGAAAAGGCTGATGGCCACAAAATATCAGGGCTTGGTCTTTTCGCTTGTGGAGCAGGTTCTAGCAACGAACAATTCGAATCAGACTACCCAGCGATTTGCAATACTAATACCAACCTTCATACTTACACGATGAGGACTGGGAAGCCTATTTATGAAACCACTGGTCACCACCCAGCCATTCCTGAACCCTGCTGCGGACCAGTAATAGACCATCAGAGATTCCAGCTTAACACTCTGACTGGAGCATGCGATAACAATTCAGGGACTGAGAACTATTCTGGACACAGTTCGATAGCGAACGCAGGACACAGCAGTTCTACAGAATCCAGTAACGCGACTTCCAGTCAGGGTGTTACGAACCACCTGATCAAACACCATCCGAACCTGGCTGGGTATAATGGCATAGAATCTGCCTCAGACGACCATTATTCCAACTGTGATCCAGCCATCCAATCCCTTCAAGGCGACGATCCCTTAGACCACGAATACAACGTCATCCAATACGGTAGCAACAGCGATTTTATCAGGGACATTAAAAACCAAAATTACAATGCAGGTTCGAACCGCAGCTCGCACAACTTCAAACACATGTCTTATGATAGAGTTTCGTCAAGGACTAATAGTAATCCTCGGAAAAAGCATCGAGCGAAGAACAAGAATGTCCAGAACTGCATGACGATGGGTTATGACGCCTCGATCGGCCACCACTACCATCAGCCTCATACGCCTGATGAATATGGCAACTACAATACGGAAAACGCCTCCTACCACGCTTCTGGGATCCAAACTTTGAACCCCAACCGGAGTTACAACAACGACCCGTGCCAACAGATTAGAAGTTCCCAGCGCAGAAATTCGCCATCAACTTCCATGGTCAATTCCAGCGGGAGCCATAAGCGTGGTAAAGGCAGTGGATTCCCTGATAGACCCAAGTCTACAGACTTGTATGGGTTCTCAGAAGACCCCAATGAGAGAGGGTATCCTTGTGCGTTAGGAGGGACCCCTCAACCAGCTCCTAGGAACTGCGGTTACGAGGCTTCGTACTCACAACCACAAGATGAAATACCCACGGAGCCTGAGGGAAATAGTATGCTAGTAGCACAAGACGGGTTCCTAAGGATCCGTTCCATGAAGGACCCGTCTCCAAACCCTCAGCCTTCGCATACCTGATTTACCATAAATCTGTCGTATACGACAGAACTCAGTTTTTGATAAAATATTTACTGTTTGGCTATGCTAAGTATCAAGTTTATATTGATATGAGTAAGCACTTGAGCCAGTATATTCTTAGGTATGTTGCATTGATAAATAATGCTCGTTAAATGATTGACAAAACTGTCAGTGAGAAAGGGGAAAGAGTTAAAGAAGTAAAGTATGCCTTAAATAAGGCAAAATAAGCATTTTAAAGCTATTTTATTTAAGTAACTTAATTATACTTAACACTGTACAGTTCATACTGATTTCTTTTTAATTTCTTGACTTAATTACGGCCTCTAAGCAAAGAGTATTACGTAAAAATATACGTATCATTAAGAAAATCATTTTTATAGCCATGACCCATTTGACTTTGTCGAATCAAAATCATGTAAAATTGTAAATGTTAGTTATAACAACGTAATTTTAAGGTTATAAAACATAACGGCCTTTTGTAAATAGCTTATTTTTTAGTTAATACGGTCTTTGTAAAATATATCTTATGAGATTTCGTTTAGACAAGCCTGGGTAATATTTTTTGTAGGAAAACACAGCATATAACTTTACTTTGCAGAGTTTTAGCCAAAGTCTGCATTTTGTATTTGGGTGGATGTGCAGTTCAAAATTCTAATATTGTTTCCCACTTAGACTTAAGACACTTATAGTTACAATATCCTAATCAGTTTTTTTTAGTGTTAAATGAAGATTTAAATGTATGTGATATCAATAAACATTTTATTTGAAACAATCTGTCCATATTTAATGTTAAGATATTATCAAAATAATTCTAAGTATTAAGTGCACTGTTCAACATTTAATATAATGTTGGAGAAAGTACTTTAATTATTTTAGAGGTAATTTTAATAAAATCACAAACAAAAGTAAAATTCAATCTCATTGAACAAATCAAACTTAAAAAAATCTATGAAGTGTGATTTTAGTAAAATTATATTTAAAATGAGTCGATGTGTTTATTATTCAGTTAAATACCTACATATTTCTATGACCATTACAATTTAATAAAAATATTTATATCAGTTGAATGATTTTCTGATCTAAATATTCTATGTGTCCTTTGTCATATCCATAAAATATTATTTGTCTTATATATTTTATATCAAGCACACTTAAGATTGATTCATATTCTTTGGCAGATGTTGAATAAATAATTTGGCGTATGATAAAAAAGATACTCTCTAGAATTTTGCCTAGTCAAGATAACAGGAAAGCAAGAATAAACAGTTAAATTAAATATCTCAAAACAGATCTGTTTGACACTGCAGAGATCTGTTTTGCAGAGTTACCACCGAACTCTGCAGTTTGCATTTGAAATATTTACCAACTAAAATGCATTGAATTAATATTATTTTTCTATCAAAATTCAATTAAGTGAACAAATATTTTACTGTTTATACTTGTCCACTGTGACAAGCATCTGTCATCTTTATTAAAGAAATTACCCGTTTTTGTTGTATCTGATAACATAATATCTGAAAGAAAATATCTATGTAGATATGTTGAAATGTACGACATCAAATTATATGTTGATAATATGACGACTAGGGATAGCAATATTGAAAAAAAAAACTGAAGATCTAAATTATTTTAAGTTTTGGTCATGATTAAACAATTTTATCTGTTTCTAGATCACGAAATAACTTATTTTCAATATCACTATCTCCTAGACTATCATAGTTAAAAATAATTGAATGTTGCCACTACAATAGATAGATAAAAATAATTGTATAAATTAGACAAAAAAAACTAAAGAATATTTATTGATAAAAAAATACCATCTCACTCGAATATTGTAACGTTATTTTGAGATAAAAAAATAATAATGTCGCATTAGAAAAAATGCTCATTTAATTAATTCCTATGTAAATAAATGTAATGTTTAAGTACATAAGTATGGTAAAATAGCTGCGACCATACATGCCACTTTTTAATTTTATTTTTTTACTATTAAGTGTATATATGATGGATGTACTGACGTACTCCAATCGAAATAACATTGAATTTGTTGTAAATTATAGCGTTTTTTTTATATTCCCAAGACTGTACGTATTAATCATCTAATATGTAAAAATAAATTCGAAAAACGGTATTGAATTCGGTGTTTTATTTTTAACCTTACAAGTACTTTGAGGGCTTTTTGTCAGTAAACTGTAGTATACCGGGTATAAGCCAGCTTATAGTTATAAGTCCGAAAGCACAGATAATTAATACTAAGTCCGAAAGTCTGTCAACGAGTATTCCCAAAAGTATTGCACAGTAACTGAGTTGTGGGTGTCAAATTGCAAGTCACTTCATGTAAAATACAGGTATTCAGGTGCAGCAAGTTAGACTGGAAACCGAGCCTAACATAATTATTCGGGAAAAGTGTTTGCAGATGATGATGGATGTCGGTAAACGTACTTAAGAACCAACAGAAATTAAATTCATTGAATGCAAAAATCTTTGCACGTATTAATTTAAGTAGCGACATCTATCCGGCAGCACGTGAACACGTGACATTTATCAGCTTTGGCAAGTGGCCTAGAGATGGCGCTTCATAAACGAACCAAAAGTTTGACAAGAAAACTGTACATAGTTATGATAATCGGATTAAAACTGTGATGCTGGAACACTTGAGTCCTGTCATGTAAATAGGAAACGAGCGCGTTTCCTGTTTACATTATTGTACCTATTGCAAAAAACGGTCAGTCACACACATGTCACTTGTCTTTGGCAAAGGGTTTTGCGATATCAATATCGCCTCTTTACATACCAGTGGACGAACTTGTGGCTAAGTAATAACAGCCGCACGGGTCGATCTATCAGGTTATCAGGGTCAGTTATGCTTACCGAGGTTAGTCCGTGAATGGGTGACTATCTTTATATACCGAGACTCCTCTGCTCCTCGGAAAGGACGCTAAGCCGTTGGTCCTGGCTGTCATTCGTGGATCTTTGACAGTCGTAACGGGTCGTCAGAAGCCCGAAAGTCTGACAACCAGTCTTACCAAGGGGTATCGTATTACCCAGTTACTGCGTTGTGGAGGTCTGAACGCCTATTCAGAGATTCAGTTGCTACATGTAAAATATAATAGAATGGTTAGACTGGAAGCAGACCCCGCTTCCAGTCCAAAATAGTTAGGAAAAGGCTAAGCAAGCAGATTGATTTTGACATACGGGCACTCGGGTTTTCAAAACCTCATATGAATTTTTTGGCAAAAATCAAGGTCAATCAAAGGTCATCCATTCATCGGGCTAAAGACACTGCGTAGGTGTAATTTATGAAGGATACGAAAATTTCATCATTTTTTACCAAGTTGCTGAGATAGTAGCCAAAAGCTGAGTATTTGTTGTCTAAAATAAACTGTAGCTTAAGTACCTAGGTACTTTGAAAAATGAGGGTGTGTGGGGGGCGATAGAAGTGAAAACTTACGTCTGGAGCCGAGTATATGCGATTCAGCGCCGGTATACACGATTCAGCAGTTGTTACGGGTCGTCAGAAGCCCGAAAGTCTGACAATCAGTCTCACGAAGGGGTATCGTATTACCTAGTTACTGGGTTGTGGAGGTCAGAGAGGCAGTCGCTCTATGTAAAATACTGGTATTCAGCTGCATCAGGTTGGACTGGAAGCCAATCCCAACATAGTTGGGAAAAAGCTAAGCAGAGCGCGATTCAGCGCAGTGTTGCCAACAGTTAAACTAGCTCTCCACCAGATTCAACTTCTAAAACCACCAGAAAACCACAAACAAAAATTGGCCCTACTTTAAAAATCACTAAAATGTCCACTAAATTAATTTTTAGTTCTTACAAAAGAAAACAGTAAGTACTTATATTGGTAAAAAATATATTTATTATTACGTAATAAAATAGGTATTCAAAATCAGTAAATCAACATACAATATTATGAAAACCAGGAACAAAAATTATTCAATAACAACAACTGTAAAAATTGAACTGTGTTCTAAAATTCACCTTTATCAGATGAATTTTTGTCTGCACTATCATCGTCAGTACCACATTTACATGATTCTTTGGTAAATTAATAAATAATTTAATTATTGTTAAAATTTAAATTAATATATTTAAATTAAAATATATATATTTAAATTAATTATTATTCAAATAGTTATTAGTAGAATAATTAAATAGTTATGTTAAAACTGTAAAGTTATGTTAAGAATTATTGAAAAGAAATAAATAAAACGTTTATTAAATTATGTGAAGTAAAAATAGTATATTTCGTAACGTTTTAGTGGCTTAGTGGTTGAATGATAGCATTTGAATTTTACTAAACCACTAGAAAAAACCACCAGCCACTAAAAGCAATATTTCGCCACTAAAAGGGGGTTCGAAACCACCAGTTTTAGTAGAAAATCCACTAAGTTGGTAACACTGATTCAGCGTCACCGACCGAACGTGACGGTTCAGTTTCGTTCACCGTTCAGAAAGAGCGCAAAGTGCGCTTAAAGAAGTTTTCACTACGTATGACTGACACTGGCATGGCCACCATCAGTGATTTGAATTTTCATAACACAAAAAATTAGTCGAAATTAGTCGCCAAGTATCAGAATTAGTTTGTCACTGGTTCAAAAGTTATAAGGGTTTATAGGTGGCCGATCTGGGGAGGGCCTACCCCAACTTGGTCCATTTGAATCTTAAAAGCTAGGGCATCTAGTGAAGATCTATTTAATACCAAATTTAGTCGCTAATTAGTCGGAATCAGTCGCCAAATATCAGAATCTGTCGGTCACTGGTTCAAAAGTTATAAGCGTTTCTAGGTGGCCGACCTGGAGAGAATCTCTCCAGCGTGGCCACATTTATATCTCAAAAACTAGGACACCTAGCGAAGATGTTTTCTACCAAATTTAGTCGCTAATTAGTCGCAATTTTTCGCCAAGTCACAGATTTAGTCTCAACTCTTAGTTTAGAACAGCGGTCGGCAACCTTTTGGCAGGCAAGGGCCACAAGGTGGCAAAATAAACTAAAAGCGGGCCGCACTTGTGATATTAATCCTAGAAGCCCAATATACCTACGTATAATTGGTCATATCATATCCCATAGACAAAATAAAAATGCTATTAAAAATTGTTAAAACACTCGGAATTTAATTCGTACACGTTATACTTCCATTATGCTTATTTGTTTGAGTTTTATAGTAGAAAAATAACCACCTTAAATCATTCAGAAATGAAAACTACAAAGTACCTAAATAGGTTACTGATTTATACAAATTCACGGGCCGCAAGTAAGAAGTACGCGGGCCGCATGCGGCCCGCGGGCCGCGTGTTGCCGACCGCTGGTTTGGAAGATATAATGAGTTAAATTTTTAAGGTATAGTCCAAGAGCTAGATCGAAGAGTTTACGAAAAATCGCCAAAAAAATAATATTTCTATTAATATGTGTAGTTGTGTCCAGTTTTATCGGTCTGAAGTCCTTAGAAATGTCATCATCATCGTTTCAGCTGAAAGACGTCCACTGCTGGACACAGGCCTCCCCCAAGCACCGCCACTTCGACCGATTCTGTGCTTCCCGCATCCAGCGGATTCCTGCGGCCTTCACAAGCTCATCGGTCTATCTTGTGGGAGGTCTTCCAACGCTACATCTTCCGGTACGCGGTCGCCACTTCAGAACCTTTCGGCAAATGCAATATGCCCTGCCCACTGCCACTTAAGTTTGGCAATTCTTCGGGCTATGTCGGTTACCTTGGTTCTCCTGCGTATCTCTTCATTTCTGATTCGATCACGTAGGGAAACTCCAAGCATTGCCCTCTCCATTGCCCTTTGGGTGACTTTTAGCTTTCTGAGAAGGCCCATTGTGATCGACCACGTTTCAGTACCATAGGCCATCACTGGCAACACGCACTGGTCAAAGACTTTCGTCTTGAGACACTGTGGTATGTGGGACGAGAAGATATTGCGTAGTTTCCCGAACGCTGCTTAGCCGAGTCGGATTCGACGATTGACCTCTTTATTCTTTAGAAATGTCAGAGAGAGATAAATAAATTCTCAATTAAATACAAGTTTTTATGTTTTAAATTACTATGTTAGAGTGGTTTAAACTTCTTTGAAAACATTAAATCTTGCTCTTAGTCTATTTGGTGTCAAGATGTACAGTCGCATGCAACTGTTTTACCAAATTATAACGTTAGGCTCTAATTTACGTTCACGGCGTCCTCATCTTCCGCCTGACGCAGATCCTCACCGGACACGCTTGTTTCGGGAGGTTCCTGTTCCGGATAAGGCGGGAGGAAACGCCTGGGTGTCAACATTATGTGGATCGCCCGGAGGACACGGTGGAGGTCTGCCCGGCTTGCCACGCCCCTAGCCACTGCAGGAGACGCCCTGGGCGTCGGGAATCCCAGGCTGATTCCCGGCCAACGTAGGCGCGGGCTTGTGGACGGTGAGCAATGGGTAGCTCGCCGTCCTATAAGGGTCAAACCCAGGTCGACGGTTCGTTGTGTTCCACGCGCGCCTCAGAGATGTCAGCACAACTGACGGGGTCCGCTAGGGCCGATGCCTGCCGGGGTCGCGGGAAAGTCCGTAAGGGATACAGTGGCCCAAGGTCATTCAAGAGGTCATCAAGCTGGATTACTTCAGGGTCTTACATAGTGGGGAAGTAAAATTTCATTATTTTTTAGGACCTCTAGTTTCCGAGATATTAGTCAAAAAACTCAAAAAGGGGGTTTAGTGTCTAAAATTGTCGCTATATTAATAGAATTTGGGGCTACTGAAATAAAATAAAATCAATTTAAAAACGCCTTGTTTTAATAAAATTATCACACTTTTTACACAAAATTTTAATGATAAGTATTTACAAAAAAATATATTAATATTAGCGGTAGACAAACAAGTTTCTACAAATTATTGTATAGTCATTTATTAAGTGCTAAGTGTTCGTACATTGGTAATTACACTAATTACATTGGTCTTTTTGACCGGAGTACACAGTATTTTTTCATCAGTTTTGTGCAATAATTGCTATTTTATATAATCATATTAATCTAATATTCGCTTGCATATAATTCAAATATCCATAATTATAGTATTAGAGGTTGATCCTAGATCGAATATAAAAAAAAAACTTGAAGGATTGACAGGATTCAGCATAGTAAACTTTTTTACATTTAATTAAGAGTTGAATCTTTAAAACGAATATTTTCTAAAGATGATGAACATGAACAAGTTATATTTTCATTCATAGTGTCCGAACACGATTATGAAATACGATTTTCAGCCGAAACCGTAACCGAACCTTCGGCTCTTCTAGTTTCGGCCGAAACCGAAACTTACGAAGTTAAGAAAAAGTTAGTTAAGTAATTAAATGACATTATTTTCTGTGACCTCTCATTTTTGTAGATTTGTTACAAATAATTTGATTAAGAGCAGATTTTGCAATAATCAGATTTCTTACAGCCAACGAAAAAATTACTTTAACCAGATTTTGTGAAAACCGAAACTGTGGACGAAACCTGATTATTTGGCCGAAACCGAACCTTCGGTCGGACAGTATTAAATATACTTATTAAAAAGAAAACTTACATCAGCACTTACATTAACATTCATCAATTTTTTTTACTCTTCTTTTTTCTCGTTTGGTTGGTGACTAACCCGGTGTCAGAGTTTTAAAGCCGCCGAGAAATATCTCTCAGGCATGCCGGTTTCCTCATGAGGTTTTCCTTCACCGTTTTTGAAGCAAGTGATAATTATACAATACGCACATGAATCCGAAAAGTCAGAGGTGCGTTGGGTTCGAACTCGAGACTTATGACTTGGCAGTCTGACGGTCACACCACTGGGCCATCACTGCTTCATTACTTATTTTTAGTAATTCTGAATTACTAAAAATAAGAATTCAGTCAAAAATTTATTGCAACCGGTACAATTAGTCTACAAATAAAATTATATATTAATTATAATATTTAACTCTAAATAACAACTTAGTATACTCACCTAACAAACGTGTGTAAATTATATAAAATTTACATTAAAATCCACATTATTACAAAAGAATGCTTGTATTGAAAGTTTTAAACAACATATTTTACTCCAGTATATCTTGGTAAAGGATTTCGGCCCTTTTGAGGTTTTTGATTAGTCTGATTAAGTAAAGTTACGTAAGTTTACCTATTTTCATAAACTAAGGTCCGGTTCTAGGACATGCCGGTTTCCTCACGATGTTTTCCTTCACCGTTTTGAGAGCAGTGGTGATGAAATTATTTACACAAAGTAAAGCGCCTGTCTGGGTTAGAACCAACGACCTACAACTCGTAAGTCGCGGCCGTCACCACTGGACCACTGCTCTAGAGTGCCTGGTCTTAACTTTAAAATAAAAGCAATCGGTCAGTTAAAATAATTAATTAAAGATTAAAAAAATACGACTTAAATTTCATACTCTCATCTTGAACAGAACTCCAGACATACTGACATGATCATCTTCTATTCGTACCACGTATTTACGTTTACGCTCTATTCGTAAACGTTGCGTATACGTACATGTACGTATTCGTTCGTTATTCGAAGCGATTAAATAACCATATTTTGATAACTTGTAAGCTGTCACATGCGCCATCATACAGTACCGCTGATTTAATATACAGGGTGTTTGGCAGAACGTTGAACATACGAAAATGGTGGATAGGTGGGGTCATCTGCTACTTACTCAGGTCTAATTTATTTGGCCGTGGCCCCCTGGATATTTAAAAAAAAATTAAAGCAAATTACATACCATTAGAAAGGTCACACACTAGGGATGTTTTGCTAGAATTGGAACTCTTCAATCATTTTTTGTTTTATTTTTAATGCAAGTTGAAGTTAAGATTTAAGTATTTTTTACATCTTTCTGTAAGTTTGAGGATTCATAACTTTTTTCTAGCTAACATCTGAATAAAGCAACCTGCTTTACCCATTTTTAATAAAAATTACACTTTAAAGTTAAGAAAGTGGTGAAACTAGAAAAAAAAAAAAAAATTAATATCCAAGGCGCCAGGGCCAAATAAATTAGGGCTGAGTAAGTAGCAGATGACCCCACCTATCCACCATTTCCGTATGTTCAACGTTCTGCCAAACACCTGTATGTACAGTAAATTCTCTAAAACCATAAACTTTCGTCAAGTTCCTTTACTCTTAGCAAACTGTTCGCCTAATATCTTCATGACCTGCGCGTGAGTTCGCGTGCCGTCTTTGAATTTTGCATAATGCTCTTTTACATAGATTGCGAAATCATTCATAGTTCCTTTTCGCGCGGGAGTTGATACCACTACGCCATCTTTGTTTTTCTTGTTCAGTATTAATTCGAAAGTCCCTCGGCAGTAGCCGCAACATTTCTTTGTTACGTCTATCGATTTTGAATGGCGTTGGACACTGGAAATAGAAAATAAAATATTATCAGTAAAAGCTGGATTCGTTTTAGGACAATTTTGAAAGTAAACGAAATAATTTGAAACTAATTCTGTTTTGGTGACTGCTGATGTTGAGATGCCTCGTTGGTCGAGTGGTCGTAAGCGCTACTGCTGAGCATGAGGTCCTGGGTTTGATTCCCGGGTCGGGCAAAGTGTTATTGGGTTTTATTATTTCTCAGTAGCAGCTCGGAGTCTGGATTTGTGCGCGGTTGATGGCAATAGGTTCGCCCCCTATTACATGGCACTTAAAAACATAACTGACGAAATGTGGGTGTACCTGCTACAGGGACACCTCTGCCCAACCCTTCGGGGAAACAAGGCGTGATGTTATGTTTTGTTTGGTCAAACAATCAATCTACCTAGCCTTTTCCCAACTATGTTAGGGTCGGCTTCTAGTCTAACCGAATGCAGCTGAATACCAGTATTTAACATGGAGTAGTACCGGTATTTCCTATTTGACCTCCAAAACCCAGTTATTGGGTAACACTGCCTGGGTAAAACCCAGTTACTGGGTAACACTGCCTGGGTAAAACCCAGTTACTGGGTAACACTGTAAAATTTCAACTGCCTACCTATTACGATTAATATGATATAGCCCGCTGACAGACAGACAGACGGCCGCCCGTCTGTCTATCTGTCCGCACGGACGGACAGCGGAGGTTTAGTAATAGTGTTCCGTTTGGCATCCTCGGGTACGGAACTCTAAAAATGTGGGTGAAGGAGAGATAGGGAGTTTAAAACATAATTCTGTCTCTGTCATCTTCAAACGATTGATACAAACAGAACTATGTTTTAAATTCGTTTTGAGTTAAAAGTATGTAATAAGTGATTTGTGGTGCACGCAGGCAAAAATTGAGAACGACTTTTGAGACTACGGAAACTGCATTTTCAGCTTATGAAATGTCTTCCTTTCAACACAGATGAACGCGGCGGGCTCGACTTGTCGAATTCAGTGAGCGTAACGTAGTCAGAAGATATAAGAGTTACGCGATAGAAAGAGAGGCAACTTCTAGGTGAATATAACTGTAGGTAATTAGCACCATGCGATCTGAATTGCACTTTATTGTGTCGTAGCAAGAGTCGCTTTTTATTTAAATGATTTAGCGGAGATAACCATCCGTAGTAATCAGTGCTTTCGACAGGAATCGAGCCTGTTTTTTTAACAAAACTACTACCTCTTTTAGACGTCACAAGACTGATTGGTAAATTTAAAAAAACATCTGTATCTCACCTGTATCCACACTTGGTACATTTGTAGGAGTACTTGAAGTGTATCGCCATGTCATGGCACCTTGATATCTCTCCCAGTTCGGGGTATACCATCAGCGCCCGCTTAGCCCTGTAACACACGACATATACTTTGTTAACAAAGCAAATTTCAGAGAGTTAATCGATTCAGGCGTGACCTTGCAGTAATTCATTATAAAATACAATAGACGTGGATATATTTAGTAACCTGTTCCGCTTAGCTATTTCTAAAGAGCCATTAAAAACCCTAAAAGAAATCGACACGTGTTTCACCTCTCAACGAGGCATCCTTAGGATGACGATTGACTTGTCACGAACTCGAACACGGCGTGTTGCCACACCGAGCGCTGAGTGAGCCTTATCGCCCATCAAACCCACTTACATATTTACAAATTTCTAATAGCTTATAGGTATAATCATATTTTAGACTACCTACATTACAAAGATAATAAATTCAAGAATCTTTATCAGATGAAAGCCTCGACTTAAAAACGCTAATATTTTTGCATTGCCTACACACAATATAACAACGCCAATTAGATAGATAGATAGAATATTCTTTATTATGTACACCATTACAATTACAGACATAAATTAATAAATGCCAATTATGATAAGTCTTATGTAATTATTACTCATACAAATATTATAATTATGAAAATACTAACTGTTGCTCGCGACTTCGTCTGCGATCTAGGCTGAAACCTAGCCTATGTCCTTCTTCAGAGTGTCTACCACAAGCTCATAAAGCAGTATTATTTTAATATTACTTCCGTGTGGGAAAGAGATGAAGTTCTACAGGACGTATAGCTCCATCTCTTTCTCCCACTGAAGTAATATTAAAATAATACTGCTTTTGAGCTAGTGGTAGGCCCCCTGGTCGTTTTAGCGTGTAAGCGCAACAAACTCACTTTTGTTGTTTTGTTGAGTTTGTTTGTTATGCTTTCACGCTAAAACGGCTGAACGGATTTGGATGAAATTTGGCACATGAGTAGACCATGACCTGGGTTAGGACATAAGATACTTATCATGCCGATATTCCCACGGGATCGAGACTTATGCGGGTGAAACCGCGGGCCGCAGCTAGTTAGGATTATACATGCGGAAGTAACTCTGTCTATTGGCTTTTCACGCCGTAACGGCTGAACGGATTTGTGTGAAATTTTGCACACGGATAGGCTAAGACCAGGGCAAAGATATTTTAATCCCGGTAGTACGTTCCTGATGGATTATTTCCGACCTACACGCGTGCGACCCCGCGGGCAAAGCTAGTCCATTATAATTAACATAACTGGCGTAATATATCTAAGTGGACACACCACTGCCAACCCCTTTTAAAAATACTGGCGTGATGTTATATTGTCAATTATCGAAGACAAAGCGTCGTTGATAACCGACGATTAACAACCATTTTATAAACAGAGATTGGAATCTGAGTAATTATATACAGTCAACAAGCACGTCCATTTGAACTACGAAAACAGCCATTATTGCTATAACATTAAGGCGCTGTCAAAGTTAACATAGACGTCCGGCTGACTGTACGAATATACTAGATCCGTTATGATTGACACTCTAATTACTTTATGGTTTATGAAAAACTAGCGCCCCGCCCCTGCTTCGCTCGGTTTGAAAACATTGAGATTTCTTTAATTTATTGAACTTTGGTCCGTGTGGTGCCGGACTTAATGAATAGCACTACCCTATTTCTTCCCATGGGTGTCGTAAAAGGCGACTAAGGGACTTACTAGAGAATGGGCAGCAGCGTTCTTTATGCATTTTTTAACACCATACTGCGATCGCCAACCCGCCTACCAAGCGTGGCGATTATGGCATACCCCCCCCCCCCCCCCCCCAATGACAAGCACCAGAAAGAAATGGCCCCTAGTGCCCGGCGGCCCACCGACCCTTGGCTACGGTAGCAGTCAAGGCCACGGTGAGGCAAGGGGTGCGAAGAATCCCCGGAAGAGATCCGGCTACCATAACCACCGGAAACTGGACCTGGCAACATACAACACGCGTACACTCCGGACCGACGAAAAGATCATCGAACTTGAGGAAGAATTGAGCAGGTTACGATGGGGTATAGTAGGGTTATCTGAAGTCCGAAGTGAGGGAGAGGGGGAATCCTCAAATCCGGGAACTTGCTCTATTTCCGGAAGGGCGACCAGTAGTCCCAAGGTGGTGTTGGGTTTATCGTCCATAAGTCCCTTGTGAACAACGTGGTGAAGATCGAGAGTGTGTCGACCAGGGTGGCGTACCTTATACTCAGAATATTTGCAAGAAATTCGCTGAAGGTCGTAACAGGTTTACGCCCCGACCTCGTCACACCCCGACGATGAGGTGGAGACCATGTATGAGGATATTTCCAGAGCCATGCATGGCTCTAAAACTCACTTCACCGTTGTCATGGGGGACTTCAACGCGAAACTGGGCAAACAAAACGATGATGAGCTGCGAGTGGGGCAATTTGGAGTTGGACGTCGGAATCACCGGGGTCACCTACTGGCCAGTTTTATGGAGAAGGAAGGCCTCTTTATGATGAATTCCTTCTTCAGAGAACGTGAGCACAGAAAGTGGACCTGGCAGAGCCCTGATGGTGCAACAAAAAATTAGATTGACTTCATGATGTCGACGAAGAAGCAAGTATTCAGTGATGTGAAGGAAGGTTCAGGAAGTGATCACCGTATGGTAAGAGGCACATTGAACTTGAATATCA
Organism: Agrochola lychnidis; assembly: GCA_963680765.1. Classification (NCBI taxonomy): domain Eukaryota; kingdom Metazoa; phylum Arthropoda; class Insecta; order Lepidoptera; family Noctuidae; genus Agrochola; species Agrochola lychnidis. The sequence goes on along the minus strand of OY796873.1, from coordinate 12,983,833 downwards.
AGCTGGAAAGATCTCGACTGATGAAGTCTACGCTCCGCCCAGCACCGATCCAGGTCCAAAATCCCGAGAGCTTTCAGCTCGAACTTCAGAATCGTTTCAAGTGCCTAGCGAGCTCCATGGACGATTATAACGATGGGTTCGTGGAAACAGTCCATACGGTCGGGTCCAAGTTTTTCAACACCCGTCGTACAAATCGAAACAAGAACCTCTCTGATGCTACTTTACAGCTCATGGAGGAGAGGTGCGAGATGATCTTGCAGTCTTCAGACGATGTGCTCGAATGCCGTCGGCTCAATAGACAGATCTCTAAGTCCTTGAAAAGCGACCTTCGCCACTATAATACAAACCGTATTAAAGGACGCAATAGAGCGGAACAAGGGCTCCAAGGTTTTTACAAGAGATCTGTCTATTGGACAGAGCCAGCTTGCGAAACTGAAGACCGATGACGGCAGAATCGTATCCGCCAAACTTGAGCTGTTGAGGGAGATCGAGAGTTTCTATGGACAGTTATACACGTCAACCAGTAACCCCGTTACGAATCTAGCAAACAACCCAAGAGCTAGATTGACCCGACACTATACCGAAAACATCCCGGATGTCAGCTTGTACGAGATTAGGATGGCTCTGAAGCAGCTTAAAAACAACAAGGCGCCGGGTGATGACGGAATTACGGCCGAACTCCTGAAGGCCGGTGGAAACCCCGTTCTTAAGGCCCTCTAGAAGCTTTTCGATTCCGTCATACTCGAGGGTCAAACGCCACAGGCATAGAACAGAGGTGTGGTGGTACTCTTTTTTAAAAAGGGGCGACAATACCCTGCTTAGGAACTATAGGCCCATCACACTTCTGAGTCATGTCTACAAGCTGTTTTCAAGAGTTATCACGAACCGTCTCGCGCGCAGGTTTGACGACTTCCAGCCTCCCGAACAAGCCGGATTCTGTAAAGGCTTTAGCACCGTAGACCACATACATAAGCTGCGGCAGGTTATACAGAAGACCGAAGAGTATAACCTGCCTCTCTGCTTAGCGTTTGTGGACTACGAGAAAGCCTTCGATTCGATCGAGACATGGGCTGTGCTGCAGTCTCTTCAACGGTGCCAGATCGACTATCGGTACATCGAGGTGCTAAAGTGTCTGTACAAAAACGCCACTATGTCAGTTCGACTCCAGGACCAGACCTCGAAACCTATCCTTCTGCAGCGAGGTGTGAGACAGGGAGACGTTATCTCTCCGAAACTGTTCACAGCTGCACTGGAGGATGTCTTCAAGGTTCTGGATTGGAAAGGGCTAGGCATCAACATCAATGGCGAGTATATCACTAATCTTCGGTTTGCCGACGACATAGTTATCATGGCTGAGACCATGGAGGACCTCAGTACAATGCTCGATGACCTCAGTAGAGCCTCCGAAAGAGTGGGTCTTAAAATGAACATGGACAAGACGAAGGTCATGTCAAATGCCCGTGTGACACCCACTCTCATGAAGATCGGAGACGCTACGCTCGAAGTTGTGGACGAGTATGTTTACCTAGGACAAACTGTCCGGCTAGGTAGGACCAACTTCGAAAAAGAGGTCAATCGTCTATCTTTTCGTCCCACATACCACAGTGTCTCAAGACGAAAGTCTTTGACCAGTGCGTGTTGTCAGTGATGACCTATGGTACTGAAACGTGGTCGCTTACAATGGGCTTTATCAGAAGGCTAAAAGTCACCCAAAGGGCAATGGAGAGGGCTATGCTTGGAGTTTCCCTATGTGATCGAATCAGAAATGAAGAGATCCGCAGGAGAACCAAGGTCACCGACATAGCCCGAAGAATTGCCAAACTTAAGTGGCAATGGGCAGGGCACATTACTCGCAGAACGGATGGCCGATGGGGTCGAAAAGTTCTGGAGTGGCGACCACGTACCAGAAGACGTAGCGTTGGAAGGCCTCCCACAAGATGGACCTGGTTATTAAGTTAAAAAAGGTGGGGGAGCGAGGGGTGAGGTAACGGCCAACTCGAAGTGACCACACACACACATAAACCTTCTGGGGTAAATTCTCAATATTATTATGAAAACCGAATCAAAATCCATTGGGTAGTTTAAAGAACTATGGTCACACAGACAGACACAAAACGCGACTTTGTTTTATTCTAAGTAGATGTTACTTCCTACATTTAGAAAATACTTAATTTCTACCTAATCTTTCTTAGGCGAACAAGTTCACAGAGGTTCCCAAAATAAGGTCAATTTACATCTAAGTACATCCATAATGTTGGCTATATATCTTTTATTTTCTTTATTATATCTAAATTGCAGAAGTGAAAATATTATATCTCAACAAAAACATTTACAACAACAAAGTTTAATAACGTGTATAACCGACATAGTGGAAAAATACTATTCTGAAGAAAAATCGCTCACATACGTCGACATGAAAACTGAAGCAGACGAAATTCTTAAAGCAATTCATTCTTCAACAGCCACAGCAGTGATAAATCGAAAGGCGACAAAACAATCATATCTTAGACATCAAGGATACCTTATATGTGCAAAAACTGCAACAAAATTCACTAAAACATTCAAATTACTCCTTCAAGAGCCGACATGGAACCCATACGCTAGATTCTTAATAGTTATAAATTCGCTTAAAGACGACGAACTGAAAATGATTTTTGACGAGCTTTTGCAACGATATGTGATCAATGTTATAGTGGTAAACGGAACTAAAGACGCTGAAATATACACATACAATCCGTACGAAAACTATGGCTGTGGAAAATATTACGACGAAATTATAAGTTATGGTTTTTGCTCAGAGACGAAAGAGAACCTATTCCCGAATAAACTAGTCACTGGACTGCGAAATTGTACAATAGTTGCTTCTGTAGCAGATCAAGCCCCTTACAGCTTTCAACCTTCGAATTCTTCAGATACAAAGCGAGGAACAGAGCAGTGTATATTTGAGATACTAGCAGAAATAGAACAATTTAACGTGATTTTCACCTCTGATTACAACAAAATATTTTTTACAACTATAACTAAAGACATGCAAGTGGTAGGACCGATGCAACAATTGCAAAATCAGACAGATGTGATGCTTGGTGGAAAAGTTTTAGTTTCGAGTCGAGCTGATGCATTTACCTACTTGCATGGACATCTGGATTACGACGACGAGTTGCGGTTTTTAGTCAAAAGGGCATCGTTTAAAGCAATTTGGAAAAGTGCTTACTTAGAATTCCAGCCTTACGTTTGGTGTTTATTGGTCATACTTTTTCTGTTAAATTCAATAATAATGGTCTTCTTACTGCGTGCTAAAGATAAAACAGAAATCATACTGAAACTGTTCGACTCTTTGCTGCTACATGGCTTCAAAATCCCTGAGCGAAGGACTGTAAAGTTCTTCTTTATAATTTGGGTCTGGTTCGCGTACATTATGAACAGTATTTACCAGTCAAGCTTAGTCAGTTTGACCTCGAACCCAATAATGGAGAGACAGGTTCTAACTGAGATGGATTTGTTTCGACATAACCTGAAACCTTGTATTAGTCCTAAATTTTTAGTCTATATTTATTCTGAAACGAATATATCTTCTCCAATAAATACTGAATGTCTAGATAATCTGGAAAATGTCAAGTTAGTTGCTCGATCGGATGATTTGTATACTTTAGTGCTACAATCTTTTTTCAAATATAACAAGAAATCTTACAATGACGAATTTGGTCGTTCCCCTGTCTATTCGTTTAAAAAGCCATATGCTAAGTTGATTTATGTTTATTTTTTCCGTAAAGGTTTTCCAGTTTCGGATAGAATGCGAAAAAACGCGATCCGTTTAAGAGAAGCTGGGCTGGTTCAGAAGAGTTTAAAAGATCATTATTACGCGAGGAAGATTACATACCATTTTCATAAAAAGGGGTTTGAAACAAGATTTGTTATTCCATGGTGGATGTATGCTATAGGATGTTTCGCAGCTAGTGTTGTTTTTATTGTTGAATTACTGTTAGCACGTTAGAAAAAGCATTATTTGCTAAGCCGAGGGTAACTGCAAAGTCAAATTATTTATTTCAATTAGGCACATAGTTTGTTGTCCGGATTTAAATTTGAATATAATCCACTTTGAGGGAATAACTAGTTTAAATAGAATGGTAATCGTTTATTTGCTTATAATCTATACATATAAAGTGCTTTGTCCTGAATGACTGACTGACGAATCAATGCACAGCCTAAACCGCTGATCGTAGAGACCTGAAATTTGGAGGGTGTGTTCTTTGTATGACGTAGGTATCCGATAAGAAAGGATTTCCCGAAATTCTACCCCTAAGAGGGTGAAAAAGGGGGCAAAGTTTGTATGGGACAACGTGATTCCTTGGTCCAATGTATTTAAAATTTTGCAAAAACCCTTTTTACAGAATTGATGGAAGACGTGTTTCGTATTTTTTTGAAATTCATCCCCTAACGGGGTTAAAAAGGGGTAGAATAGTACATTACTGCCGCGGTCTATAATGACTACTTTGCTGGTCGCGCTGATGATGGCCGACAGCGCAGCTCCAGGCCGACACAGCGCGGTCAGCGTGCAGCACTTGATGGACGAGCTGAGATAAAGGCCGAGGCCGTAGGTCGAGGCCTTTACAGCGAGGACAGCAAGGGCTGCAATGATGGCCAAGCTGGAAGGCCTAGAGCGTAGCTAGGCTAGCTCGAGGCAAACATAGCGTGACCAGCAAAGCAGTCATAATGGGCCAAGGCTTGTATAGTGCTTTACTCAAAAATGCAAGTACCTAATCTAAATAAAACCAGCAAGTAAAGATTTAGATTTCCTACTGATTTTCCTCTGCACAAATTTTTCACATGCAAGCTTATATTTTTCCTTTGAGTTTCGCGGTATTAAATTTTCAACCACTAATTTAGCTTCATCTTTAATGTCTGGCGGTGTTAAACACATTGAATCGGAATAATTTTCGCTTTGAGAGCTCATTTTTAGCAAAAAAGTCACTAAATAAAAATAAAATTTTCGCTGAACGGTGTTTTTGTTACTTCTTTGTTTTTTTTTTTTAACAATGGTAGTTGGAACTATACAGCCAAATATGGAATCAAATCTTTTTGTACCTATCTCTATAAATACAAACAGCTGTGTTTTAAATAAAATCTTTTTGCATATGATTTTTTAAAACGTTGAAACGTCATAATAGCGGTCGGCAATGTTTTGCCGGCCTGTTAGAGCGGCCAGCAAAACTTTGCCGGCCGCTCCTTGAAACAGAACGGCAAGGTCGACTTTGCTCAAACAAGGTTGTCAAAATAATGACCACATTACATGCATTTTTGAGTAAAGTTATTTTGGCGGTGATTTGCTTCGAAGTTGATATCAATACTCCTTAGTGCTTTTGATTTTATTTTGACACATGTTTGAAAACTCCCGATTTTATTCAAAAAAGGTTGAACTCACTTAAAAACATAAACAAATACTCTTTTTAGTTTTAATTGTAAAAATATATATGTTTGATTTGTTGTGTATAAATTAAATACTTATGGTTTTCTTTTAGTTTTTCTTGAAAGTCTAATAGTGTAGTTTATAACCTGGATTAACACATAGGATACTTTTCATTCCGGTATTACGTTTCCGACTTCCACGTGAGCGAAGCCGCGGGAAAAAGCTAGTATTGGTTTACAGATTAGTTGAAACTGAGACTATGAGGAAGTACCTAATCATTTTGTATTTATTTGTGAGGGCTTGTAATTAGCAATTTCGTCATGAATATTATTGTTATTAGTCTGTAAGCCTTCCGAAAAAAATAAATATAAAAGGCATCTCGTCAACGTCAAAATTTATAAAAAATTTAATTGATTCTAATTCCTTCCAAAAGGTAGTTTCCGTATGGAGAAGAATGGGCAAGAACTCCACAGTTACTTTTTTTTAATGTTTTACAATATTTTATACATAATTATTGCGTAACACACTAACAGTAGCAATGGTTTTAATTTTGACAGTTTAACAATATTTATTGCGACATTTACGTTGTTGAGCAGACATATGAAGAATGCAACGCAGTCATCTGGGCCCCACATGAGACTAAATATAGTCTCATGTTGGAGCGAATACAAAATAAATTTCTTAGATTTTTATATTTGAGGCTTTATGGCGTATATCCCTTTTACCCCCTTATGTATCCAACCTTGTTTATATTAGGCATGGTTGGATACAATGAGCTGAGAGTTAGGCGCGTGTTCGCACTTGTCTCATATCTATTTAAATTAATTAGAGGCAAGATACATAACGCCAACATATTAGAGTGTTGGTGTGTTTGAGTGTGCCCGACAGATATGTGTGGCGACGTCGGCGGCCTCAGCTGCTGGCTGTCCCTCGTGGCCGCACTAATCTGGTAAATGAGGCGCCCCTGACGCGGGCGATTCGCACCCTTAACTTTGTAGCAGAGAAATTAGATATATTTGTTTGTACACGGAGTGAATTCACAAGGATAACATTGTTTGTAATAAGTTTTAGAAAATAAGTTGTTATTATTAAGTTTGCTTCACTATTGCATTGGGTTTTGCCTGTAAAAATAGTTGTAAGTGATTAAATAAATAAAATAATATTTTTCGAACATATGAAGCAATGGATTATCAATATCCTTGAAAATGATTCAGATAGTGATTGGTCGCGTGTTACGCAAATTCGTATAGTTATATTCAGATACAGAATCTGTATCTGAATATAACTATACGAATTTGCAAATGAATCTGATTCAGGTGCAGATTCGTATAGTTATATTTAAATCGTAGTATTGTAATTTAACCTTTACATGTAATTTTTTTGTAAGATGTTTTGTTGTATAAATAAATATATTTCCAAAGAGATGGTTTCTTTATACAGGGTGTCCCTGGAAGTATGGACCAAATCGAATAGGGGTGTGGGCAAGGTCATTTCCAAACTTTAACATTGAGAATGTCGGTACAATTTTTTACGGTTAGAAAGTAATGACCAATTTTTGTTTGTCACTTCGCATATTACCTACTTAAAGAAAAAAATCATTAAAAAAACTATCCCGGCGATCAATTTAATTGTTTTTCAGGACGTTCTAGTAGAGTGGGCCTTTCCTATGGTAATACTTTTACGCAGTTAGAAAACATGTGTTCAATAAGAAAAAACATTTACTGCAAAGGCTTCGGACTTGCTTCGGATTTTCTAAGTTTCATATTTTTATTTGTTTCAGCTTAACTAACGATTTAATTTCAGTCCCTAGGGACTAAAACCAAATGCCTAAGCATTAGTTGCCTATCTGCACAACTGTGATGTGGTTTAGATTTTATTTTTTTAAGTTTTTCGGTAAACTTTTTGCTATCTCTTGAGTTATGTTATTTGCCCTAGCTAGGATTGTGCAGGGGGAGGAAAACAAAAGAACCAGTTGGAACGGGTCGTTAACAATAACAAAATGGTTAATTAAGCAGAAATAAATGAAAATTTTAAACTCAGAAAATTCTATAAAATTTTCGAGTTAAAAATTTTCATTTATTGCGGAATGATGTTATCGATGGGAATGATTGACAAAAAAAAAACTTAAAAAATAACCAACGAAAAAATCTGAAAAGCGAAAAATTAAAAAAATGCCTTTTTGTGCAACTAAGCTCCTAAACGAATTTAAGTACCAAATATTTAGTTGGCGCCAAACAAATAAACTCACTTTTGTTGTTTTGTTTCTTACGCTTTCACGCTAAAACGGCTGAACGTATTTGGAAGAACTTTGGCACATGGGTAGACCATGACCTGGGTTAGGAAATAGAATACTTTTTATACCGATATTCCCACGAAATCGTGACTTATGAGGGTGAAACCGCGGGGCGCTGCTAGTCCTACTAATAATAAATGTGGAAGTTTGTGAGAATGTATGTATGTTTGTTACTCTTTCACGCAAAAACAACTTAACGCATTTGAATGAAATTTGGAACAGATGGTTACTGGATTAACATAAAGGATACTTTTTATCTCGATACTCCTACGGGATCGAGACTTATGAGGATGCAACTACGGGGCGCAGCTAGTTTATAATATTTGCCAGGATTATAAACGCGTAAGTAGTTCTGTGTGTCTGTTAACTTTTGCAAATGGATAGACCATGGCCTGGGCAAGAACATAGGATACTTTGATCCCGGTAGTACGTTCGCGATGGATAGTTTCCGACCCCCACGCGTGTGAAGCTGCGGGTAAAGCTTATTCATTATAATTGCACTGGCGTAACTATAATACACCACTGCCAACCCCTTTAAAGAATTCTGGCGTGATGTTATATTATCAATTATCGAAGACAAAGCGTCGTTGATAACCGACGATTAACAACCATTTTAAAAAAGAGATTGGAATCTGAGTAATTATATACCGTCAACAAGCACGTCAATTTGAACTACGAAAAAAGCCCTTATTGCCACAATGTTAAGGCGCTGTCAAAGTTAACATGGACGTCCGGCTGACTGTACTAATATACTACATCCGTTATGATCGACACTCTAATTACTTTATGGTTTATGAAAAACTAGCGCCCCGCCCCTGCTTTGCTCGGTTTGAAAACATTGAGATTTATTTAATATATTTAACTTTAATATGAATTTACTAGCCGTTCACTTCGAGTTATCGTCATCGACCGTTAAAAACGACGGCACAATTACTACTAACATTGACGAATTTTTTTATGTGTAACATCTTTCCCTCGCTTTCCTGCAATCTAAATCTAAAAAATCGAATCTGTGAGAGTAGTTTCGTGAAAAGGGACGGAAGTGTGTTGCAGGAAGTCGGGGAAGCGACCGCTATTTGATTTGACCAATGAGCGCACGCGGTACTTGAGTTGGCCGTCAGAAACAACCATGACGAGGCCCCGCCCCTTTAATGTTGCTTATTACCAAGGTGAGATGTCAGATGTTACACATCATATGCGACTACTGTAAGGCTCGTTTTTGTTTTTACTGTAACTGAAATGGTTACAGTAAAAAAACAACATGAATAATAATAATTATACAAAATCGCTTTAAACAGTTTGTGATATTGGCATGAAAGTAGTACGTTAAAAAGGTGGCGATGCGGGGAAGCGCGGGGTGAGGTAACGGCCAACTCGAAGTGATCACATACACACATTAACCTTACGTGGGTAAATTCTCAATATTATTTTGAAAACCGAATCTAAATCCATTGGGAGAACTATGGTCACACAGACAGACACAAAACGCGACTTCGTTTTACTTATACTAAATAGATGTTACTTCCTACATTTAAAAAATACTTAATATCTACCTAATCTTTCTCAGACGAACAAGTTCCCAAAGAGGTTCCCAAAATAAGGTCAATTTACATCTAAGTACATCCATAATGTTAGCTGTATATCTTTTATTTTCTTTATTATGTCTACATTGCAATGGTGAAAATATTTTATCGAGCGAAAAACAGTTTCAAGAACAAAGTTTAACAACGTGTATAACCGACATAGTGGAAAAATACTATTCTGAAGCAAAATCGCTCACATACGTCGACATGAAAACTGAAGGAGACGAAATTCTTAAAGCAATTCATTCTTCAACAGCCACAGCAGTGATAAATCGAAAGGCGACAAAACAATCATATCTTAGACATCAAGGATACCTTATATGTGCAAAAACTGCAACAAAATTCACTAAAACATTCAAATTTCTCCTTCAAGAGCCGACATGGAATCCATACGCTAGATTCTTAATAGTTATAAATTCGCTTAAAGACGACGAACTGAAGATGATTTTTGACGAGCTTTTGCAACGATATGTGATCAATGTTATAGTGGTTAACGCAACTAAAGACGCTGAAATATACACATACAATCCGTACGAAAACTATGGCTGTGGAAAATATTACGACGAAATTATAAGTTATGGTTTGTGCTCAGAGACGAAAGAGAACCTATTCCCGAATAAACTAGTCACTGGACTGCGAAATTGTACAATAGTTGCTTCTGTAGCAGATCGAGCCCCTTACAGCTTTCAACCTTCGAATTCTTCAGATACAAAGCGAGGAACAGAGCAGTATATATTTGAGATACTAGCAGAAATAGAACAATTTAACGTGATTTTCACCTCTGATAACAACAAAAGATTTTTTACAACTATAACTAAAGACATGCAAGTGATAGGACCGATGCAACAATTGCAGAATGAGACAGATGTGATGCTTGGTGGAAAAGTTTTAGTTTCGAGTCGAGCTGATGCATTTACCTACTTGCGTGGACATCTGGATTACGACGACGAGTTGCGGTTTTTAGTCAAAAGAGCATCCTTTAAAGCAATTTGGAAAAGTGCTTACTTAGAATTCCAGCCTTACGTTTGGTGTTTATTGGTCATACTTTTTCTGTTAAATTCAATAATAATGGTCTTCTTACTGCGTGCTAAAGATAAAACAGAAATCATACTGAAACTGTTCAACTCTTTGCTGCTACATAGCTTCAAAATCCCTGAGCGAAGGACTGTAAAGTTCTTCTTTATAATTTGGGTATGGTTCGCGTATATTATGAACAGTATTTACCAGTCGAGCTTAGTCAGTTTGACCGCGAACCCAATAATGGAGAGGCAGGTTCTAACTGAGATGGATTTGTTTCGACATAACCTAAAACCTTGTATTAGTCCTAGATTTTTAATCTATATTTATTCTGAAACGAATACATATTTTCCAATGAACACTGAATGTCTAGATAATCTGGAAAATGTCAAGTTAGTTGCTCGATCGGAAGATTTGTATACTTTAGTGCTACAATCTTTTTTCAAATATAACAAGAAATCTTACAATGACGAATTTGGTCGTTCCCCTGTCTATTCGTTTAAAAAGCCATATGCTAAGTTGATTTATGTTTATTTTTTCCGTAAAGGTTTTCCAGTTTCGGATAGAATGCGAAAAAACGCGATCCGTTTAAGAGAAGCTGGGCTGGTTCAGAAGAGTTTAAAAGATCATTATTACGCGAGGAAGATTACATACCATTTTCATAAAAAGGGGTTTGAAACAAGATTTGTTATTCCATGGTGGATGTATGCTATAGGATGTTTCGCAGCTAGTGTTGTTTTTATTGTTGAATTACTGTTAGCACGTTAAAAAAAGCATATTTGCTGAGCAGATATATAATTGCAAAGTCAAAGGCAAATAATTTATTTCAATTAGGCACATAAAAGGCACTTTTGAATGTCAAAATTTATAAAAAAAATAGAATTGATTCTAGTCGCTCCTTCCAAAAGGTAATTATCGTATGGAGAAGAATGGGCAAGAAACTCCACCGTTACTCTTTTAAAATGTTTTACAATATTTTATATACCTTAAATATATAATTATTGCGTAACACACCAATAGTAGCAATAGTTTTAATTTAGACAGTTCAACAATATTCATTGCGATATTTACGTTGTTGAGCAGCCAAACTTTTCCGAACATATGAAGCAATGGATTAGAAATATCCTTGAAAATGATTCAGATTGTGATTGATCGTGAGTTACGCAATTAGGGTGCAGATTCGTATATTTAATCAGTAGCGTTGTAATTTAACTTTTACATGTAAAGTTTTAATAAGATGCTTTGTTGTATAAATAAATATATTTCAAAAGAGATGGTTTCTTTATAAAGGCTGCCCCTGGAAGTGTGGATCAAATCGAATAGGGATGTGAGCAAGGTCATTTCCATACTTTTTAACACTGTCGGTGCAATTTTTTACGGTTAGAAAGTTATGACCAATGTTTGTCTGTCTCTTCGCATAGGGCTTGAAGAAAAAAATCATTAAAAAAAACTATCCAGGCGATCAATTTAATTGTTTTTCAGGACGTTCTAGTAGAGTGAGCCTTTCCTACGGTAATACTTTTACGCAGTTAGAAAACAAGTTGTGTTCAATAAGAAAAAACATTTACTGCAAAGGCTTAGGACTGGCTTCGTATTTTCTAGTTTTCAAATTTTCATTTTCATAGCCTAATATCAGATAGATAGATAGATAGATAGATTCATTTATTTGCCTGAAATATGGTATTTTACAGATTTTATAACAAATACACAATAGTTCTACATATTCCGCCAACTAAATTCGGCATGCAAATTTTGTGACAATAACAATGATTCTAATTTAACAAAATAATTAAATTCCAATGTCAGAAAAAATAAGTACTAAATCAAGAATTGTCTAAATTATCAAATTACAAATGTCAAATAAAAATAACAATTACAAATTTTCTAAAAATCGACTTACAAAAATAAAAATTAAATTGGAAATTAAATTACAAAATATTATGTCAATAGCTTAAAATAAAATGTCAAATGTAATTTACATGTCCTGCAATTTTCCTATTTGTTCTAGAATTCATAAATTCTTTAATACTATAAAAACAGTTTTCTATCAGCCATGCTCTGAGATGCTTTTGAAATAGACTGGTTCGCAGTTCTCTAATATCCTTCGGAATATTATTAAATATCTGTATTGCCATTCGACTCGTGTTTTTATGGCAGTACGCTGTTCTACATCTTGGCATTGCTAATTTTGTTGGATCCCTTGACATTTTGCCCACCTTATAATTATTGAGGCTATCGGCTTTACTGAATAGGTGAGGATGTTTTTTTTACAAATACTCCCATTTCCAATATGTATAAGCATGCTAATGTTAATAAACTGTGTTTTTTAAAAATAGGTTTGCAAGAATCTAATGGGTCTGCACCAAACACAGCTCGTAAACATTTTTTTTGCACAATAAATGCCTTATTGATGTCAGTGGAATTACCCCATATAATTAAGCCGTATCTTAACACAGATGAGACATATCCATGATTGGCTAACAGCGCGGCATTACGTCCAACAGTTTTCCTAAGATTTCGTAGTGCAAATGCAAAACTGTTTAGCCTATTGCATATATTTTCCACATGTTTTTTCCAATTACAATTTTTGTCAATTACTATGCCTAAAAATTTCGTATGGTCAACTTCTTCAATTTCATTATCACCTCCAATAATTTTCATTGCTTCATTTGTCATTTTGTAATTAGAGAAATTAATATATTTTGTTTTGGAAACATTCACACATAAATTATTTTGTTCAAGCCATTCTATTACAGCTTCTATTGCAGCATTAATTTTATCCTCAAATTGTTCATTTTCACTATCTTTATTTATTATCATCGAGATGTCATCTGCAAACAACACGCACTTATTGCTCGTCACTGTTGGCAAATCATTAATGTAAAGAAGAAAAAGCAATGGCCCCAAAATACTACCTTGAGGCACACCATATGTATTGGTCCTGTATTGAGATTTATACGTTATCACTTCTCTGTCTTTGTTAACGCCTAAAATTTCAACCCGTTGTTGTCTATTCGTTAAGTAATCTTTTAGCCAATTTAACGCTTTTCCTCTTATTTCGTAACTCTCACACTTTTCTAACAGTATATCATGATTTACAAAGTCAAATGCTTTGGTCATGTCGAAAAATATTGCAGTGACCGGTATCTTCTTATCTATATTCTCCGTGATCGATTTTATTAGTTGATAACAAGCTAGTGAAAATAGTTCAGACCCAAAAAAGCTCTGGAAATCAATCAAAATCGTAAGCGGAATCTCAAACTGTAACAATGACAATACAGAACTACTACACAGCTGTCAAACCACTGTTTCTTCTTTAAATAACTGTAATCACCACTTTACCTCGGTAGGGAAAAAACTGGTCGATAAAATACTCTCTAAAATATCAGAGACACAAGAATCAGTAGCAACGAAATACAAACCTCGTAACACGGTGGCGCCCATACTTTTTCTACACCCTACTGACCCATATGAAATAAGCACTATAATTACTCAGCTCAAAGATGACAGCTCACCAGGCCCGGACTTACTCACTGTCCCTCTCATTAAGAAAACTCTTAATTCCATAGCTGTACCGCTAATGCACATTTTTAACATGAGCTTAGAAACAGGCACATTCCCTGAATGCTGGAAAGTAGCGGCCGTTAGCCCAATTTATAAAAACGGCACCAAAAAAAATCCAGAAAACTATAGACCGATTGCTTTGCTTAACACCTTGTCCAAGGTACTGGAAAAAGTTGTTAACACTCGTCTGGTAAACTTTCTAGAAAAACATCGCTTGGTTTCAGACAGACAGTTTGGGTTTCGCAGGGGTAAGTCCACCGAGGACGCAGTGACACTTCTGGTGAATGGAATAGCGTCTCACACGGATAACAGAAATAAGTGCATTGCGGTCTTTCTTGGCCTTGCAAAGGCGTTCGTCGCGGTGTCGGTGGATTTACTTCTGAGAAAACTGGAGGCGTATGGAATTCGAGGAGTGACTTACGACTGGTTTAAAAGCTATCTCACTAATCGCGTGCAGTTTATAAAAATAGATAATCACTGTAGCCAACAGCTCCCTATAAACTATGGAGTTCCTCAGGGCAGCATATTAGGCGCTGCGCTTTTTACGCTCTACATAAATGACATCTCTAACCTAGAATTAAATAACGCCGAAATAATAACCTACGCCGATGACACAGTGATTCTATTTCATGACAAATCGTTGGACCTTGTGTACAGTCGGACAGAGTAGGGTATGACTCCTATTACAGAGGCACTCGATAACAATTAACCGTCACTAAATACTGAAGAAACAAAATACGTCGCCTTCTCGAAAACCTCAACCTCTAGTCCACCTAACGACCTACAATTGACAATACACTCCTGCCCTCCTTCTTTACGTTCACAACCTGCAAACTGCACATGCCGTCCGATTGAACGCACCTCGTCAGTCAGATATCTGGGCATCACTATTGACTCGAGGCTTTCCTTCTGGCCACATATCTCCGCTTTAGCTGGCAGAACAAGGAAACTAATCTTCATAATGAAGAATCTTCGTGACTGCCTGCCTCCAGATCTCTTAAGAAAGGTCTACCTTGCTATCTGTCAGCCCATAATTCAGTACTGCGTCTCTATATGGGGAAGTGCCGGAAAAAGCCACATGATTTACGTTAGAGAGCTCAGAGGGCACTTCTGAAAGTCACGTTTAGGAAACCATTCCGATTCTCAACTGACAAACTCTACAGTGAAATCCAAGTCCTTCGCGTGAGGCAACTTTTCATTTTAACTGCAATCGTCCGCACTCAAAAGACCCTCCCCAAAAGAGCTGATTATAGTGAACTTTTGTCTAAGCGGGTGTTCAGAATTCCAATTCCGCCTGCGAAGTCCCTTTTGGCCAGACGCAGTCCAGCTTACTCTCACCTACACACATTTAACAAGGTTTGCAGATCACTAGACATCAAAGAATTGCTTTCCGCTCACCTTAAAACTGTACTAAAGAAATGGCTTCTGGAACTTACATACACCGAAACAGAATCATTTCTCTAACGTTATCGACAAACCAAATGCCAGCAAACAACATCCCTCTCTCACACTTTCACAAACACACACACTAACTCACACAGCATAATACACGCTTTACTAAACTAGCCGTGTAAACTAACATATTTCTTTCCGCTCATTCGCACTCCGACCCCCAAGATACAAGCCCTGCTTAGTTTGGGGGTCAACGGTTAAACCAAAAAATTGTGATGTTTTAAACTTAATTGTATCTATGTATGATCACTGTACGTGTATATGTATCACAACTTTTCCTTTGCCAATAAAACCTTTTGTATTTTTTGTATTTGTATTTGTTTCAGCTTAACTAACGATTTAATTTCAGTCCCTAGGGACTAAAACCGAATGCCTAGGCATTAGTCGCCTATCTGAACACAACTGTGATGTGGTTTAGGTTTTATTTTTTTAAGTTTTGCGATAAAATTTTTGCTAACTCCTGAGTCACGTTATTTGCCCTAACTAGGAATGTGCAGGGGGAGAGGAACAAAAGAACCAGTTGGAACGGGTCGTTAACAATAACAAAATGGTTAATTAAGCTGAAATAAATGAAAATTTTAATAATACGACCTCCTTGTTAGTAAAATTCTATAACTTTTAAACTAATAAGAATATTCCAGTGATTTATAGCTCTAAAGAATCTCTCTCTCTTGGGCAAGTTTTTCTAGGACGTGGTAAACTTTCGCTAATGTAACTTTTTCCCATGATAACTGCTCGAAAATTTTGTAAAATGTTTGCCAGACAAGCCTTTGCAGTTAATGTTTTTTTTTTTTCTTATTGAACACATATTTTCTAGCTGCGTAAAACGTATTACCACAGAAAAAGCCCACTCTTCTACAAAGACATGAAAAAAAAAAACGATAGCCCTGAAAGTTGTTTTTTAATAAAAAAATCTTTGAGCACTTTGCGGAATGATTGATAAAAACAAAAAACTTTTTTACAAAAAATTTTAGCAACGAAAAAGAAAATGAAAGGCGAAAAAAAAAATTGCTTTTTAGTGTAACTAAGCTCCTAAACGAATTTAAGTAACAAACTTTGAGTTGGCGCCAAACAACTCACTTTTGTTGAGTTTGTTTCTTACGCTTTCTCGTTAAAATGGCTGAACGGACTTGGAAGAACTTTGGCACATGGGTAGACCATGACCCGGGTTATGACATACGATACTTTTTATCCCGATATTCCCACGGGATCGAGACTTATGCGGGTGAAACCGGGGGACGCTACTAACAATATTATAAACGCAAAATTTGTGAGGATGGATGGATGTTTGTTACTCTTTCACGCAAGAACTGATGAACGGATTTGAATGAAATTTGGCAAACAGATAGTTTATAACCTGGATTAACATAAAATATACTTTTTATCTCGATATTCCTACGGGATCGAGACATATGTGAGTGCAACTGCGGGGCGCATCTACATTATAATATTAGTCAGAATTATAAATGCGAAAGTAGTTCTGTGTGTCTGTTACCTTTTGCACATGGATAGACCATGGCCTGGGCAGGAATATAGGATACTTTGTTCCCGGTAGTACGTTCGCGATGGATAGTTTCCGACCCCCACGCGTGTGAAGCTGCGGGTAAAGCTTATTCATTATAATTGCACTGGCGTAACTATAATACACCACTGCCAACCCCTTTAAAGAATTCTGGCGTGATGTTATATTATCAATTATCGAAGACAAAGCGTCGTTGATAACCGACGATTAACAACCATTTTAAAAAAGAGATTGGAATCTGAGTAATTATATACCGTCAACAAGCACGTCAATTTGAACTACGAAAAAAGCCCTTATTGCCACAATGTTAAGGCGCTGTCAAAGTTAACATGGACGTCCGGCTGACTGTACTAATATACTACATCCGTTATGATCGACACTCTAATTACTTTATGGTTTATGAAAAACTAGCGCCCCGCCCCTGCTTTGCTCGGTTTGAAAACATTGAGATTTATTTAATATATTTAACTTTAATATGAATTTACTAGCCGTTCACTTCGAGTTATCGTCATCGACCGTTAAAAACGACGGCAGAACTACTACTAACATTGACAATTTTTTTGATGTGTAACATCTTTCCTGCAATCTAAATCTAAAAAATCAAATCTGTGAGTGATTTCGTGAAAAGGGACGGAAGTGTGTCACAGGAAGCCGGAGAAGCGCGCGCTACTTAATTTGACCAATGAGCACGCGCGGTACTTGAGTTGGCCGTCAGAAACAACCATGACGAGACCCCGCCCCTTTAATGTTGCTTATTACCAAGGTGAGATGTCAGATGTTACACATCATATGCGACTACTGCAAGGCTTGTTTTTTTTTTTATTGTAACCGAAATGGTTACAGTAAAAAAACAACATGAAACCTTACGGGGGTAAATTCTCAATATTATTTTGAAAACCGAATCAAAATCCATTGGGAGAACTATGGTCACACAGACAGACACAAAACGCGACTTTGTTTTACTTATACTAAATAATGTTACTTCCTACATTTAAAAAATACTTAATATCTACCTAATCTTTCTCAGACGAACAAGTTCACAGAGGTTCCCAAAATAAGGTCAATTTACATCTAAGTACATCCATAATGTTAGCTGTATATCTTTTATTTTCTTTATTATATCTACATTGCAATGGTGAAAATATTTTATCGAGCGAAAAACAGTTTCATGAACAAAGTTTAATAACGTGTATAACCGACATAGTGGAAAAATACTATTCTGAAGCAAAATCGCTCACATACGTCGACATGAAAACTGAAGCAGACGAAATTCTTAAAGCAATTCATTCTTCAACAGCCACAGCAGTGATAAATCGAAAGGCGACAAAACAATCATATCTTAGACATCAAGGATACCTTATATGTGCAAAAACTGCAACAAAATTCACTAAAACATTCAAATTACTCCTTCAAGAGCCGACATGGAACCCATACGCTAGATTCTTAATAGTTATAAATTCGCTTAAAGACGACGAACTGAAGATGATTTTTGACGAGCTTTTGCAACGATATGTGATCAATGTTATAGTGGTTAACGCAACTAAAGACGCTGAAATATACACATACAATCCGTACGAAAACTATGGCTGTGGAAAATATTACGACGAAATTATAAGTTATGGTTTGTGCTCAGAGACGAAAGAGAACCTATTCCCGAATAAACTAGTCACTGGACTGCGAAATTGTACAATAGTTGCTTCTGTAGGAGATCGAGCCCCTTACAGCTTTCAACCTTCGAATTCTTCAGATACAAAGCGAGGAACAGAGCAGTATATATTTGAGATACTAGCAGAAATAGAACAATTTAACGTGATTTTCACCTCTGAATACAAAAAAAGACTTTTTACAACTATAACTAAAGACATGCTAGTGACAGGACCGATGCAACAATTGCAGAATGAGACAGATGTGATGCTTGGTGGAAAAGTTTTAGTTTCGAGTCGAGCTGATGCATTTACCTACTTGCATGGACATCTGGATTACGACGACGAGTTGCGGTTTTTAGTCAAAAGGGCATCGTTTAAAGCAATTTGGAAAAGTGCTTACTTAGAATTCCAGCCTTACGTTTGGTGTTTATTGGTCATACTTTTTCTGTTAAATTCAATAATAATGGTCTTCTTACTGCGTGCTAAAGATAAAACAGAAATCATACTGAAACTGTTCGACTCTTTGCTGCTACATGGCTTCAAAATCCCTGAGCGAAGGACTGTAAAGTTCTTCTTTATAATTTGGTTATGGTTCGCGTATATTATGAACAGTATTTACCAGTCGAGCTTAGTCAGTTTGACCGCGAACCCAATAATGGAGAGGCAGGTTCTAACTGAGATGGATTTGTTTCGACATAACCTGAAACCTTGTATTAGTCCAACATTTTTGGTCTATATTTATTCTGAAACGAATATATATTCTCCAATGAAGACTGAATGTTTAGATAATCTGGAAAATGTCAAGTTAGTTGCTCGATCGGACGATTTGTATACTTTAGTACAACAATCTTTTTTCAAATATAACAAGAAATCTTACAATGACGAATTTGGTCGTTCCCCTGTCTATTCGTTTAAAAAACCATATGCTAAGTTGATTTATGGTTATTTTTTCCGTAAAGGTTTTCCAGTTTCGGATAGAATGCGAAAAAGCGCGATCCATTTAAGAGAAGCTGGGCTGGTTCAGAAGAGTTTAAAAGATCATTATTACGCGAGGAAGATTAAATACCATTTTCATAAAAAGGAGTTTGAAACAAGATTTATTATTCCATGGTGGATGTATGCTATTGGATGTTTAGCAGCTAGTGTGGTTTTTATTCTTGAATTACTGTTAGCACGTTAAAAAAAGCATATTTGCTGAGCAGAGGGGTAATTGCAAATTATTTATTTCAATTAAGCACATAAAAGGCACTTTTGAACGTCATAAAAACTTTTTCCAAAAAAAAACAACCGACTTCCAAAAAAAACACTACAATGTGAAAAATAACTTTAATTTCGGAAGTCGGTGTCTTAGGTTTTGAATTTTCGTTTTTTGCCACCGACTTCCGAAATTAAAGTTATTTTTCACTTTGTAGTGTTTTTTTTTTTTGGAAGTCGGTTGTTTTTTTTTTTGGAAAAAGTTTTTATTTTTCACTTTTTAGTTGTAGTATTTACCCCCACACAAATTCGAATACCAGTACCTGCTATGTAAATAACAGTGAGAGGAACTTAACATATCCAGATACTAAGTGGGAAAAAAATCGTATTATTGAAGCTAACTCAAAAACCATACAAGCAAACTTAATAAAATTTATATGGGACCACCCGGGAAGCACTAGCTTTAAAATAAAAAAAGAATCATCAAAATCGGTTCACCCAGTAGAAAGTTCTGAGGTAACAAACATTAAAAAAATAATCGCATGCATTATTCAAGTAATTAATTAAATTCTTATAATAATATCTGATTAAGTAAAATTTGCACGCCGAAATTAAAGGCATAATAAGAGACCAATATATTTTCATAAGAACTTTCTGTACCTTATTTATGCAAATAAATGATTTTGTTTTTTTTTTTTTTTTGATTTTTGAAAAAAAAAATCAAAAAAATACAGTCGAATTGAGAACCTCCTCCTTTTTTGAAGTCGGTTAAAAATGTATGAAAAATAGAATTGACTGTCGCCCCTTCCACAAGGTAGTTTTCGTATGGAGAAGAATGGGAAATGTTTTACAATATTTTGTGTACATTAAATATATAATTATTGCGTAATACACGAACAGTGGCAACTGTTTTAATTTTGATAGTTCAACAACATTAATTGCGTTATTAATCAGACAAATATTTCCGAACATAAATATGAAGCAATGGATTAGCAATATCTTTGAAAATTATTCAAATTGTGATTGATCGTGTGTTACGCAATTAGGGTGCAGATTTGGACAGTTATATTTTAATCAGTAGCGTTGTAATTTAACTTACATATAAAGTTTAATTAAGATACTTTGTTGTTTAAATAAATATATTTCCAAAGAGATGGTGTCTTTATATAATTGGATCGCGAACAAGCAAACGGCTCCCAATAGTAAGGCTAAGCGTATGCTAAGACTATGGTAGCAAAATTACGTATTTTACTGAAAACGCTGGTTAAATACGGGTATTTTACGGTCTTTTATATAAATTACGGTAAAATTACCGGCGACTTAGGAAGCTTTAAATTTTTATTTGTGCTGTCCTCTGCACATAGATGATATTATTATGATCCATGATGGTGTGATTCATATCTTGAGAATTAAGTTTCAAGGATTTTTAGTACGCATGAATCGCACGAGCCTAGTTAGTTAGTTCAAATACTGCTCATTTCTCTGGCAAACTTCATACAAATCCTTTTATCCGTTAATAGTGAAGTATTGACATACACATGATACACACAAACACACCCACGTCCATATTTGTAGTGTTTTAGTGGGTATCTGTATGAGTGCGTTTAGTATGTTTTTTTACCGAAAATTAACATATTTTACCGTAAATTACGTAAAATAACATTTTTTATCGTATTTGACCAGGGTAATTATACCGTTTTACATCGCTAGCTGAGACGCAAGTGACGCAGGTCCAGGTAGCGCAGATTTTGTAATGAATGTACTGACAGCTGCGTACGCTGCGGTGCAGGCACTTGCGACGCAGACATATGTCTGTCCTGCTCTGCGTCTCGTTGTAGAGCCGGCACAGATTCCTGCGCGACGCGTGCAGGTCGTCACTTGTTTTTTACCACTGATGTTTCAATGACAGATTGTTTGTACTAGTTAGGACGCGAATGTGTCTGTGTAGCTGCGTCGCAGCATGCGCTCGCGGCTTATGTCTGCCTCGCCTGCCCTACCCTGCAAAATCTGTACTGTGCTGTGCTGCGTCACCTGCATTTCAGTATACGCTTAGCTTTAATGGTCACAGCCGCCTATGTACATCTGCGATGCCTCTGGCATTGCTAAAGGATTAGGAAGAGGTATACAGGATCAAATTAAATTAGTCACAGAAACTTAACAGCTGTGATGGGTATCGATGAAGTTTTTTTGGGAGTCAACGATCGCTAGTACTGTTGTTACTTGAAGTATGAGTTGAGAAAATCTGTTTTTAACCGACTTCCAAAAAGGAGGAGGTTATATGTTCGTCGGGTACGCTCGTTATTTTTTTTGTGTATATCCACCGATTTCTCCGTCAATTGTGGGCCGATTTTGAAAATTCTTTTTTTGTTTGAAAGGGTATGCGCTCGAGGTGGTCCCATATAAATTTTATTGACTTTGCTTGGATAGTATTTGAGTTAGCTTCAACAATACGTACTTTTTCCCACTTAGTATGTGGATGATATGATAAGTCCTATTACTGTTATTTACATAGCAAGTAGTGGTTTTCGAATTTGTGTGGGGTAGGTATCACAGCTAAAAAGTGAAAAATAAATTATTTTTACATATAAAAAAACAACCGACTTTCAAAAAACACTACAAAGTGAAAAATAACTTTAATTTCGGATGTAGGTGACAAAAAACGAAAATTCAAAACCAAAGACACCGACTTCCGAAATTATAGTAGATTGTTATACGAGGGGCTAAAATAAATAACCCATTGTAACGAGGTAGTTTTACTCCCGAGCTTTAGCGAGGGAGTAAATAGAAACCGAGTTATAATGGGTTTTAGCGCCGTGTGTTACACTCTACTTTTTACTACGATTGCGAGAAAATAAAATAATTCAATACAATATTAAATAGTTTATTTTATTTAAATGTACAATTTGTACAATTCTGGATATTTAACGAGATGCGTTTTTCCGGCACCTTAATTTCAGTCCTCTGTGAAGATGTTCTCACTAGATGATGACATTTTCACTGTTGTAAATTATATTACAGTCACCAATTCAATTCGTAATTAGAGAAAAATTCTAAAGATTTCGCGCCAATTACTTTTTTATTTCTTCTGTAGCCGCAACGCAATGCACGCATTCTACCGAAGAGATAGCCGCATTTAGTTCCATTTTCAAAAACAAAATGTTCTTCTTTTTTTTGTGAACTAGTAAAAGTCGAGCCATATTCATGATTATTCTACATAAGAATAAAGACTTTTTCGTGTTTCAAGGCTCATTTGGCATTGGCTCATTGACAAAAATTAAAAAGAAATTACTTTTTCCCCTAGAGCAAGAAATGCAATTTTTTCCCCGCTCTGGTAATCTCAGTTCAAATACAACTCAGTTGAAATAAATTGATATGTGATTATTTATTTGATGTGCAATTAATAATAACAAATTGGCATCCACAGGTACACACGGCTACACATCAAGCTATTTTCCAATATAAGTTGACCTCGCATTTTACGGAAATCCTATACAATACGAGATCAGCATAAACTGGAAATGTATAGCTTGATGTGTAGCCGTGTGTACGTTTTCAGATCCATTTGTTTACATTTTCATCACGTACTTTTGAAACAGACCATAAGTACTAGACACGACATGTGACATCTACCATCCCGCACTGGGCCCGCGTGGTGGTTTATGGCCCACTCCCTCTCGAAGAGAGGAGGCCTATGTCCCAGCAGTGAGAACATTATAGGCTGATTATGACAGCTTCATCTTACCATTTATTCCAGAGGGCCATGTCACGCTGTCAGCTCGAAGTCGATCAGCCACGTGGCAGCGTGACACAGCTCATGTATGAGCGTGTCACGCAACCGTCGTGGTGCACCCACAACTTTAGTGGATACCCAATAAAATGTCTTTAAAGATTGTAATATTTTAAATAAGCTTACCATTGGTTCCACAATGAGCCATGTCTGATGTCTTGCTCTTAGCTCTATCAGCCACGTCACAGCGTGACAAAAGTAGGTAGTCTAAAAAAGTCAAGATGATAAATAATATCTTACCATTTATTCCAAAGAGGGCCATGTCCCGCTCTCAGCTCGGAGTCGATCAGCCACGTGGCAGCGTGACACAGCTCATGTATGAGCGTGTCACGCAACCGCTGCGGTCCATCCAACACTTTTGTTGATAGCTTGATGCTGGAGGTCCGGATGCGGTCGCCTTTTGAGCTCTTAATTAGACGGTTTGTTGTTGTTCTGAAAATGTACGTAAAATTATGATGTAAAGAAAAGTATGCTTGGTAAATTTGTTTCACAAACTCGGTGATCGTTTTTCTCCGTTTTTGTTGACAAAATTTGCCATATATAAAACAAAAATATTGGGGTCGTTAACACAAGACTTACGCGAAGAACTTATATTTTTTTTAGGGAAAAAGGGCAATTATACTCAATAAAAAACTAAAAAACCAGACTGCAAAAACACATAACTGAAAAGAGAAAAACAAGCATTATAATCTATAGAATTTTGGTATTGCAGGCGGAGACAAAAAAAATAACCCTGAACTATGGTGTAACTTTTGTTTGTCTCCGAAATTCTATTGATAATAATGCTTGTTTTTCTCTTTTCAGTTATGTGTTTTTGCAGTGGGTTTTTTTTTTTATAACTTTTATTATTTACAGCTTTTCGAAAGCTTCTGCCCGAAAGTCTGACAGCCAGTCTTACCAAGGGGTATCGTATTACGCAGTAACTGGGTTGTGGAGGTCCAACAGACAGTCGCTCCATGTAAAATACTGGTATTCAGCTGCATCCGGTTAGACTGGAAGCCGACCCCAAGATAGTTGGGAAAAGGCTAGGCAGATGATGGATGATATTTACATAATTTACAGCTTTTCAGACTTTTATCATTTTCATTTTCAAAAGTCACTCGATATGCCAGGAAGTTTTTTTTTTACCTTTCATTTGGCGCAGGATATCCGCCATTTTGTATTTTTACAATTTTGATATAAGACGAATCTAACGACATAATATCACTAATCAAAATCGGTTGAGCCGTTTAGTAGTTACGAGGGAACATAGAGACGGACACATACATCCTCCTTTGACTCCTTTTTTGGCTTCGCCGCAGTCGGGATTTTTTTTTTTTAAATCAGTCCACAATTGACGAAAACATCGATGAAAATACATTTAAAAAACTGGCCAAGTGCGTGTCGGACCACGCACAATGAAGGGTTCCGTAGTTGGGATGAATTTATCCCAAGTACAAACTTAACATTGTAGTTGAAAAACATGTTCTCCCATACATTTCAACTGTAAATGTAAGTTTGTACGCACAATATTGACAGATTTAAAATGTTATTTTAAGACCATAGACTTCTTACAAGTTTTCCTATAATCTATGGGTAAAGAACCATTCTCCGTATTTTTTTCAAAATTTTAGGCTCTTTTAGTTTCGGAGAAAAGGGTAACGGTCAATTTTCATATATTATCATAAATTTCTTTAAATGTATTTATTTTAGAATGATGGAAAAAATATATTTGAGATCCTCTTAACAAGTCTTTTCATTTGATATGTCACACAGTATAGATTGAAAAACTTTTTTTAAATTTTCTTGTTTTCCTCCCAAAAGTGACCCCTATATTCAAAATTCATTTATTTACGTTACACGTCCATGTTTGGGTTACAGAAATAATGTGTACCAAATTTCAACTTAATCGATCCATTAGATTCGAAGCAAATTGGCTGTGACAGACAGGACAGACACACAAGTGATCCTATAAGGATTTCGTTTTTTCCATTTTAGGTACGGAACCCTAAAAATAAAAGAAATACATACAGACAAACATATAAGATTTTTTTATGAAGTCTGTTAAAAATAGGACACGAACAGATAACCTTTAGCTCTTTATCTGATTAGCGAGACTGTTACTACTAACTACGTTAATAGAAAACAAAACATTAGGAAATGAAATGAAATTAAGTTTAAAATGCAATAATAATGACATAGAAGAAGTTAATAATATCAAATTTTTAGGAATAGTTATGGACAGACATTGCAATTGGAAAGCTCAAGTAGATAATGTATGTAAGAAAATAAACAAATTCGTATTTGCACTTAGAAGGATCAAAAATTTAACAGACATTAAAACAGCCTTATTGGTATACCATAGCCATGTTTGTTCTGTTTTAAGGTATGGAATAACTGTATGGGGGAATTCAACAGATGTTCAGAGGGCATTCATAGCCCAAAAAAAGTGTGTAAGGTCAATTTTTAATCTTAAGTGGACAGACTCTTGTAAACCTGTATTTATTAAGCAAAAGCTGCTTACCCTCCCGTCTTTATATGTATTTGAAACCTGCAAATTTGTAAGAAATAATTACTCGCTTTATGAAAAAGATGAAAAGGCTATGTCAAAGAGTAAAATAGCACAAAAGCCACTAATAGTCCCGCGTAATAGACTAAAAGTATGCAACAAAAATTGTTTTACCATGGCAGTGAAAATATATAACCACTTAGCCGAAGAATTTAGAAGTGCTTCGAATTTAGAATTTAATAGAAAACTGCATAACTGGTTGTGTGAGCGATGTTTTTATTCCATCAATGAATATTTTGAGTGTAAAATGTAAAACTTATTTATTGTAATTATCATGACATGTACACATTGACATTACTTATATAATATTGAAACATTTTCATTATTCTTGCTATTTTTTATTGACTTGACATCATTGTTATTGATTGTTATTTTCAGTATAAATTATTATTTTAAATGAATAGAATCGTACTAATTTTATTCATTGCATTGTAATCTAAATTTAAATTATGAAATTATTATCAGTATTTTTATTTTATTGCTAATTACTAAATGTGTACCTACTGCATGCTATAAGTATAACCAAGATGTAAATCTAAATATTTGCACGGCTGAAATGCCGAATATAGTGAAACCCATAGAACTTAAGAACATATGTACCTATATTCTTGCAAATAAATATATCATTCATTCATTCAAAATTTGGTTTGGGACTCTCAAATTAATACAAGTTAGGAGGGTAGATTAAAATTCCAAAAAAATATTTTTACTATCGCACCTGTAAAGATAGATTTAAAAGAAATTTAAGAAGAATTTTAAGATAAATAAATTAATAATAAATGTCGTTTATCTCAAGTACACACGGCTACACATCAAGCTATACAATTCCAGTTTAAGCTGATCTCACATTGTATAGGATTTCCGTACAATGCGAGGTCAGCTTATACTGGAAAATTACCAGAGACAATTCAAACAAAGTAAATTCATTTCGTGGACGTCTAATATACATAAGTATTTATCAAAAACCAATAACAATAATTACGGCGCAGAAAAAAAAAATATTGTTGTCTCGTGTATAATTTAATTAATCCGGTTTCATAGTGCTTTGTGGCGAGTAGCTTAGTGGACGCGTGTCACTACCCATCAGCGCATTAACTGCGCACGCGCCGCTCACCATGAACAACAACACCAGTATTACAAGCCCACAAACCTTTACCGAGCTCATTGGCGTCTATTGGATCAACATTATCAGATGGTCTTTGTTCGTGCTGACTCTCGCAGCGGCCATATACGGAGTGACATCGTGGTGCATACTCAAGAAGTTTCGTCATTTTAGAAACTATGTGGTCCTCAGTGCAATTATGGGGAAACTTATATTTGTATTATTCTTTCACGTAATAGATCAGCTAACAAAGATATATGTACAGAATGCAGTAGTGACTTTTTTAACTATAGTTTTAAGTATATATCTTACACTATCGTATCATTGCTGGTTACTAGTGTTGTGCTACATTTTTTACGTTGATTTTGTTAAAGTTTTTCGTCTTGACATTAGTAGGAGATTTCTTAAGAGTAGCCTATTTGCTTGGGGTCTACCCTTTATATCAACTTTATTACTTTTTGTTCCTCCGTTTTACATTTATATCTATGTTTCTAGAACAAAAACTACATATCAAATATTTAATATTCTTAGCAGTACAATATTGTTTATACCCGTGGGGATTAGTTTTGTTATTTATATAACAGTTTTATATTCTTTATGCCGCGTTAGTGAAGCTGGTGCGAGTACATCTTTTAACAAATGTCGTCGCTTCTACATAGCTACGTTGATTTTTGTACTCAGCAATGTAATAGTATTACCTTTATTAATTAAAATATTTAATGTATATATTACACTGGCCATTAGTGTTATAATTGACTTAGGAGCTATGTTGAACACAATAGCATTGGCTGTGTATATAATTATATTAAAGAGTAATCGAGAATTATGGCGAGAATTTCTGAATAAGAGATCAAAACAAAAGTCACTCGAAATGAAGTGAGTTTGTGTAATGTTCTTGGACAACATCTTTTATTCAAGGCAATGGTGCCGATTCCCTTGTTCACAAACTAAACTAAATTTAAGTTCAGTGCATCTTTTTCTTTCTATTTCATTAAGAAAAGGACAGAAGATAAATTTTAGTTGAGTCCTGTCAAATTAATCAGCGCCTGTCACTACTCCATACAAGTTTAGACGTGATTAAAAACTTGCCAACTAAAATTACGTCAATTTACGTCAAGCGCTGATTAATTTGACAGGACTAAACTAAAATTTATCTTCTGTCCTTTTCTTAATGAAATAGAAAGAAAAAGATGCACTGAACTTAAATTTAGTTTAGTTTGTGCACAAGAGAATCGGCACCAATGACACGTAAAATTTAATCGGCGAGGCAACCGGATGGCGATTGGTAATCTGGGTCTTGACGTGATAGCAAACCCCCTCGTACCGTCCGAATGGACCCCAAATGGACGGGGGCGGAGATATGGGGGCATAACATTTTTTTTTTTTGACATGGCTTTCAAAATTAAAGATCTATTATGTGCAAGGAATTTGTGTGTATCAATGCCCACTGGTTTTGATAAAATTAACCCTCATTTTCGGTGATAAATCATCGGTAAGGATTTTCAAGAATTATACACATTATTTCAATTATAGCGATGTTGGAGGGTGACAACCGGATGGCATTGATACACACAAATTCCTTGCACATAATAGAGCTTAAATTTTGAATGCCATGTCAAAAAAAAAAAAATAGGCCCCATCCCCCATATCTCCACCCTCGTCCATTTGGGGTCCATTCGGACGGTACGGGGGGGTTCGGTATCACTTCAATACCCAGATTACCATTCGCCATCCGTTTGCCTCTCCGATTAAATTTAACATGAACTATTTGAGGATAATACTTGAAGTATTATTATCTTCAAAGATGTTGTCCAAGAATAACAACTAGTTTGACCGCTTAGAAAAAATAAATAAAAAGCAAATGAGTATGTTTATAACCAGTTTCGTTAGAAAATTGACCTAAAAGTTGGCAACGTCGTAAATAGCTGTCAAATATTTACCTGTTTTGATTAATTTATCAAAATTACTGTATGGAATTAAGAAATGTGGCTAACTAGGGAACTAAAATATTGATTATGAAATCAATCTGCCTAACCTTTTCCCAACTACATCGGGGTCGGCTTCCAGTCTAACCGGATGCAGCTGAATACCAGTATTTTACATGGAGCGACTGCCTATCTGACCTCCACAACCCAGTAACTGGGTAATACGATACCCCTTGGTAAGACTGGTTGTCAGACTTTCGGGTTTCTGACAACCCGTAACGACTGTCAAAGATCCACGAATGACAGCCGGGACCAACGGCTTAACGTGCTTTCCGAGGCACGGTATGTAGAAATGGTCACCCATCCACGGACCAACCGCGGCAAGCGTAGCTTAACCTGACAGATCGACCCAAGCGGCTGTTAGTAGTTAGCGTAGTAGGAGCCACGAGCTCCTCGTAATAATTAATATCGTAATACTGAATATTTAGTTTTAGATGTAAAAAAAGTATTTGGAAACTTTCCAAATGCCTTTTTAAAATTGTTATAACATCAAATTCAGTGTTATAATTGCAATTCATTATTAATATTCTAGGGAACTAGTTAGCCACATTTCTTATTTCCATACAGTAATATTGCCATATTAATCAAAACAGCAAAATATTTGACATCTATTTGCGACGTTGCCCACTTTCAGAGTAAACGCTCTTAAGCCGCATTTAAATTACGAAACTAGTTGCCAAACTTAGTTATTTTTTTAAATAAATAAATGTTACTAACATTTCGGATTCGAAGATAAAACAATAGTTTGATTACAAAGTATATTCAAACTTACCTTGACACCTTGATTATCTAGAACAATAAATATCTACAATTTTATTTAAATTTGTGTTTTATTTTGTTCCATCATCCTCAATTGTTTACTCTTCTCCTTCCTGTGTTGCCACATTCCATCAGTTCGGATACATTCATGGAAATCATCTTACATTTCTTCAACGATCGGATATCACACAGTCAATCCCACATCATCATCATTTCAGCCGAAAGACGTCCACTGCTGGACATAGGCCTCCCCCAAGCACCGCCACTTCGACCGATTCTGTGCTTTCCGCATCCAGCGGATTCCTGCGGCCTTCACAAAGTCATCGCAATTGCAATAAAGATAAAGATCGGTCCATCTTGTGGGAGGCCTTCCAACGCTACGTCCTCCGGCACGCGGTCGCCACTACAGAACCTTTCGGCCCCATCGGCCATCCGTTCTGCGAGCAATGTGCCCTGCCTATTGCCTCTAAAGTTTGGCAATTCTTCGGGCTATGTCGGTTACCTTGATTCTCCTGCGGATCTCTTCATTTCTGATTCGATCACGTAGGGAAACTCCAAGCATAGCCCTCTTCATTGCCCTTTGGGTGACTTTTAGCCTTCTGATAAGGCCCATTGTGAGCGACCACGTTTCAGTACCATAGGTCATCACTGGCAACACGCACTGGTCAAAGACTTTCGTCTTGAGACACTGTGGTATGGGTACGTGGGACGAAAAGATATTGCGTAGCTTCCCGAATGTTGCCCAGCCGAGTCGGATTCGACGGTTGACCTCTTTCTCGAAGTTGGACCTGCCTAACTGGACAGTTTGTCCTAGGTAAACATACTCGTCCACAACTTCGAGCGTAGCGTCTCCGATCTTCATGAGCGTGGGTGTCACATGGGCATTTGACATAACCTTTGTCTTGTCCATGTTCATTTTAAGACCCACTCTTTCGGAGGCTCTACTGAGGTCATCGAGCATTGTACTGAGGTCCTCCATGGTCTCAACCATGATAGCTAATCCCACATGCAAATAAATAGTAATATAGTTGTAAATATATTATCAATTTGCTGTTTTTATTTTCACAATAGACATCACCGGCCAGCTTATGCATGGATATCTGTTAAACCTATATCGTATATGGGCAAGTATAACGCCATTGACCTTAACCATACAAATTTCAGTTTCAGTTCGGAACCGGTACCCTAATTACGTAATACACGATTTTTCACAATTTCTTTCGATTTGAAACAGATTGCTAATCCATTGCTTCATAAGTTGGAAAAAGAAATCTGCTCAACAACATAAATAACGCAATGAATGTTGTTGAACTGTCAAAATGAAACAAATTAGTCATAATTGTTTACGAAAATAAGTTACGCAATTAGGGTACTGATCTACATCGCCTCAACATGAGCCATTTTTTTTTCGTTTGTAAATTGTAAACTTAAGTTGTTCGAAATAAACTTTAATTCTTCATTTATTTAGCATTATTTATATGAAAGTCTATACTCACACTTATCTGCCGAGCTGATATAATGTGTGCTTTATCTTACAAAGTCAGTTGGATACGGAACCAGGTAAAGGGGGCCGCATATGTTAAAAGTAGTGATGTGCCGGATATCCGTATCCGCGGATATCCGCGGATATCCGAGGGAGAAAAAAGATCTGTATCCGTTATTTTTTGGCGTATCTTGAACGGATCTTTTATATTAATAATACAGATACAGGATACAGATCTTTTTTCTCCCTCGAATATCCGCGGATATCCGCGGATACGGATATCCGGCACATCACTAGTTAAAAGGTTGGGAGCCCCTGGACTATACAATAATAATAATAATTTATTTATCACTTACCCAGCAGTGGTTCTAAGCTTAGTATCCCACAGTATAGGCAGGTCATCGTCCATAGCGTTGTCAAACACGCCTCTATTAAACTCAACAAATAACCTCCTTGCTAGCTGTTCCTTGAGAGTTTTGTAACTATCTCTGTATTGAATAGCTTCTACGTGGCACCTCCAGGAGGGGACGTTCTCTGAAAGGTGGAAAGTAACTTGTTAAGGTCACACATATCAACTCGGAAAGGGATCGTGACCGAATCGCCACGGTTAGTTAGCGTGTCCCGAGGCGAGGCGATTACGTTACGATTCCGATTAGTGTGCGTTGCAGTAGGCAGCCCCGGATCTAGGGGGGGGGGGGGGCTAGCCGGGGCCCGTGCCCCGGGCGCTAACTTCAGGGGGCCAGCACAACAACTTTGCAATAAATGAGACGCGCAGCACATTCATAACTCTTTCTATTTTTTTCTTTTTTACAACAGTTTTGGCGCCCCTGTTGAATTGACGTATTATCGATCAACAATTTGATTAATATGTTGCTGCCAAAATTTACATTTTGAGAAAAAATGTATTCCGCAGGGGCTAACATAGCGCATCCCCATAAAAGATTGGCGGGGGGCGGCAGACGGCAGTTTTTGCCACGCCTAAAAAAAAATCTAGATCCGAGGCTGGCAGTAGGGAGTTTCATACAAAGAATACTGCATGGCTCGAGTTGATACGGTGACAATCCCTTTCCGAGTTGATATGTGTGCTATGTATGACTTTTAATATCATAACATCACGACTGTATTCCCCAAAGGGTCGGGCAGAGGTGTACCTATAGTACACCCACATTTCGCCAGTTATGTTTAAGTCCCATGTAATAGGGGGCGAGCCTATTGCCATCAACCGGGTACAAATTCAGACTCCGGGCTGCTACTGAGAAATTAACGATAACAATTTGCTCGACCCGGGAATCGAACCCAGAAGCTATGTTCAGCAGAAGCGTTTGAGGCAGACATACGTTAATAAAAATATATGATTGGGTGGCAAATGATGATTAGAGGTCACATGAGGACAGGAAAGGAGATTTTTTTTTCTGCATAAATTCAATTCTTCGAAATGGTTGTAACACTTCCCTAGATAAGGTCCTACAAAGAGCTGTACCCCTACAATTTAGACTCCATACATCATATCCTACTATAATACATGTATACCTATAATATAATAAAAAATAAATAAAACATAAAAAAACAGAGCAAACGGAACAATAATTAATAATAATATTAAAATTGTCTAAGGGGCCTCTGCGAGTTGGCTTCGGCCCCTCGTACGCCTTCCAAAAGACCGGGACCCTAAGGTCCCGAGATATTTAAATATATAATCCTTAATATTATAAATGCGAAAGTAAGTTTGTTTATTACGCCTTCACACTAAAACGGCTGAACGGATTTGGATGAAATTTGGCACATATATAGATGATGCCCTGGAAAAGAACATAGGATACTTTTTTTTCCAACTGGATCGAGACATATGCGGGTGAAACCGCGGGGCGCAGCTAGTAATATTATAAATGTGAACGTTTGTATGTTTGGATGTTTAAATGTTCGTTACTCATTCACGCAAAAACGGCAGAACGGATTCGGATGAAATTTGCCACATAAATAGTTTATAACCTGGATTAACACACATGATACTTTTTATCCCGTTCCCGTGGGATAATTTCCGACATCCACGCGGGCGAAACCGCTGGCAAAAGCTAGTTATTACTAATATAAAAGTAACAGTTTCTGAAAGCCTCAAGATCAAGTCTCTGGTTAATAAATAACACCCACTTGAATCACATAATATGAGTTTAAAAAATTCATAAAAAATCTTGTCATCTGCAAAAACTAGTTAACAAAAGAAAATACTAAATAATCTCAATCAAATTGAGTATGTCTTACCTGCCAAAGAACCGATAAAGCTAATCCTCTGTACACTCTCAACGATTGGTGTAACGCATACATTGGCAACCTTCTTCGCCAAGACATCGACATCATCCTTCATTATCTCCACCATTTCCGTCACACTCATAGCCTTTTTAACCTTATTCTTCTTCGTAGTACTGTTCACGTTTCTTAATTTAGTTTTTGTCACTTCTGGAGTACTCGGTACCTTCTCCGTATACAACTTCTTCTTTGATCTTTTGTCCGTTTCGTTGGCAATGTCAACTCTACGTTTAGCCTCAGATTCAGTTAAATACAACATTTTGTTCCTTTTCAAATCATGTCTAATATTTTCTTTGTCACTTTCATCGTCATCAAAACGCAGTTTCTTAGAGATGGTGTCGATTTCATAGTTCGCTTTAATTGCTTTAAATAACCTTGGTATTGATTTCCATTGGTCTCCGTATAAGTCGTTTAGTAATTTCTTCTGTGATAGATGTATTTTCTTTATTGAGCATTGTTCTTGTGATTCGTTGGCTATGTCTCTTGGTGAGGACGGTGTGGTTTCGTGTCTGGGTGTGGCACAGATGATGTTTTGTGCTGGAGACCACCCTCCGATGCTGGGTCGTGTTTTTTTTGCTGGTGATGCATCTTCTCGGGAGCAGTTGAAGGAGAACTGAAATTTTATAATAAGGAAAATGTTAGTAATACTAACGAGATACATTGTTTGACTAAAAATGAGAATTAAAAACTCTTTAGTAAAGTATTATATAACATTTTATTTTTTGGTGGGAAATTATCAAATAACTTCTCCCGCAGAGCGGGAGGGCGTGTCATACTTGCTAACTAAAACCCACCCGTGTTCCTTCAGTTGCCTGTATGTTGCCAGGGGCCACGGTATCCCTTTCGGACTATCCCGCGAACATAATTAATAATATAATAATTCAAAATTTCAAATTTTTCTGTAATATTTGTATGGCAATAAAGAATTTATTTATTTATTTATTTATAATAATATCAAATCAAATCAAATCTTTTTATTGTGGGCATAGGTTATACATACAGAAGTTAGGTAAATTATAGTTCCATTACCTATGTCCTGCCTAATAGGCATACAATAATTATATCAACATGCAGTTAAAAATAAAAAATAAAATCTTAGGCATCACATAAAAAGTAAATCTTAGAAAATAACAATTATGGTGACAGATTGTAGTAGGCACTAATTATTTAGAAAATCTTGGATCGTGTAGTAAGCTTTGTCAATTAAAAAATTACGCAATTTATGTTTAAATAGTGGCAGTTCCTTGGTGCTTAAAATGTCCACAGGTATCTTATTGTCCAAAAAAACTTTTGCCCATAAGAGCAGTTCTTTGTGGTATACTAGATATTTTGAGATATTTTCAGTTATACCTGGATATCCCAAGCCTGAATCCTAATTAATTATATAAATGCGAAAGTGAGCGTGTTTCTTTGTTACGCTTTCACGCTTAAACGGCTGAACGGATTTGGATGAAATTTGGTACATGGGTAGACCATGACCAGTACCCTAATTGCGTAATGCAACACAATCAGAATCTGTTTCGATTTGAAACAGATTGCTAATACATTGCTTCATAAGTTGGAGAAAAAAATCTGCTCAACAACGTAAATAACGCAATGAATGTTGTTGAACAGTCAAAATGAAACAAATTAGGCAAAATTGTTTACGAAAATAAGTTACGCAATTAGGGTACCGGGTTAGGACATAGAATACTTTTTATCCCAGTAAGTAGTACGTTCCCGTGGGATAATTTGCGAAGCCGCAAGTAAAAGCTAGTAAACTAGTAAGTAAATCACTCATCACCACGTTATATTTTTTTCTTTGAAAGGATATTGCTTCAATTCACTAGTAAAGTATCTATCTGTAACTTGTATGGTGTACATTGTACGCACGGCTACACATCAACCTATACATTTCCAGTTTATGCTGATCTTGCATTGTGTAGGATTTGCGTACCATGCGAGGTCAGCTCTGCCCCCCATTAGAAAAAAAGATGCGAATAACATTTTTTCTAGATTTGAGTTATATATCAGGCAGACGCGAATTTTTTTCTGATTCCGACAATGTATACGGGGTGGCCGGGACATTGAAAAAAAAAAATCTGCTGTTTCATAGAAAAGTGAATACCTACGCGGTCAAAATGTATGGAACAGCTGATTTTAAAAAATAATCGACGAAAAAATTCAACGCAGTTCAGAATCATGTACTGAATCCATGGTTCCAGTTTTCGCGTCGATGTCCCTGCCACCCTGTATAACTCAAATCTGGAAAAAATATTAGATGCATCTTTTCTTCTATCGTGGGTAGAGCTAATAGCTTGATGTGTAGTTATGTGTACATAGAGATATAGATAGAGAGTATTCTATTGTGGGGCATAAAACCAAGGTCTATTGGTCCTTCTAGCGAAAGAATCATCACCTGCTTATCCTTTACCCAACTATTTTGGGGTCAGCTACCAATCTAACTGGATGGAACTTTCAGCTTTTCTTCGGTTAGAATACCAGTATTATAGCTTATTAGATAGAATAATAGTATTAACAATATCATTAACTAATTTACTGTGGAGGCATCTACATCGCCACATATGAACTACGCATCAAAGACCTGACGTCACACAAAATTCTGAAAAAAAATTGTGTAATAGTTTACATACGTTGCCATTGTCGTTTGGTTTCTTTTCATTGAGAGTTATCTTAGGCAGGTCATCATTAAATGAATGTTCACAGGAATCATTTATTGTTATTGGAGAATATATTTTCTGACTAGATTGTGCCTGGAATAGAAAAAAATACCCATTATAACATTTTAGAAGTAAAATGTATGTTATTTATTTATTAATTAATACTTTCGGGACACTGAACGAGACTCAATATAATTTTTATTGAAATGATGTCTATGGGCGTTTAAATGTCTCGGAAGATGTTAATAACCAACTTATATTTACAGTTTGGTCAACACATACAAGTTATTGCTCAAATTAGGCTAATAAAACTAGACTAAATTAGATAGAATTTGAAGAACTTGTGCAGATCTAATGTAGAAATTGTGAGCATAAAATTTACTTAATCATATTATAAGGTTTTAAGTACTTATTACTTACTTTCATAGGAGTATTATTTTATTAATAGATTGTTTTTGTGGGTTATTCTTAAGATAAGATTCTGACAACAATATCAGCAAGCAAATCAAATTTTTTGCCTTTAAACTGGTATTAGGCTGCTAAGCTTATTAATTTTACCTCTTGACCTATGATTAAACAATGATATCATAGAACGACAGTGACTTAGATCTAGGAAAGTAAAAAATTGTGTTTTGTTGTGATTGTAAGTTAAAAAAAGGTTCTTTGTTTTATTTATACCCTTCATAACATGAATTAGCTATTAATTGTAACTTTAAATTGCTTTTCCATTAATTATTTGAAACAATTTCACCGAAAAGTTATTGCATAGTGAAGTGGGTCTATACTCACAGTTTTTAGAAAATCATTCCTCAGTCTATCAAAAGACTCGTCAATTATTATCACATCTGAACTTCTGTTCATTTTATTTCTGTCCGGAGTTGCTTTTGGCCTGGTTTTCTTCAAGGATAGCTTTAAAAATCCTGCAAAAACACGTGTAAAAGTTTTTCTTCACAACATTTCAAGTTAAAACTTTAGAATATTCTGTAAACTGCATTGTTGGTGTATGTACTTACGATTCTTCGGTCTGTTTTGTGTGGTTTTAGTGTCCATATTTATCAAACGTTTGTAAAACAAACAACAATAATGAAATTATCCATGGGAATTGAAAATGTTTAAAAAAATACCAGCCGTTGAGTTGCGTTGAGTAATGACAATTGATTAGCGGTGTTACCAGCAGTTTAGAAGTTGACTGTGTTTATGATCATTATTTATTTACGAATTTATATTATTATTTGGAATCATTTATCACTTCATTTTGCGCTTTGTTTTTGCTGTTAACTATTAATCAATTAATATAAGCGGGTATTTTTATCAATTCAACAATATCAGATGGAAGATGCAAAATATTAGTGAAACACCATCTAGCGGTGAATAGGACTAAGCTTTCACACCAAGAATCTCAAGTAATTTTTGCATTCGTCGCTAGTGTGCGCTAGTACTTAACGCGTTAATCATTTGGTTTACACACAACTAGATGGCGCTGTCTGTAGTTAATTATTCACACATTTATTCCCAAATATATTATATACAGACAAGTTATCATAATCTACAGTTTTTTTGTTTTTACTTTAGATGCGGACTAACTAAAATACTGTTTAGCACTGTGCAATATTTGTTCAAACGGAAAAAATCTGCTTGATCAGCTTTTATTTGTTGTTATGAGTTCTTAAAACCTTCACAGCATGATTCGCATGCCTTTCATTTGTATTTACGCAAACAGCGCTAGTTGCACCGGCAACTGGGTCAAGTAGCATTGTACTATGCTTTATTATGAAACAGATTTGGGCAGATTCACTTCAACCCATTATCATAATGTTCCTCACATTAGAATTATAGAAACACTTTAGATTTTTATCGGGTCATTACGAACCAAGCTTTATGGTCTGTTTCCGTTGTAATTTGGAAATTATTGTAATTGTTAGATCATCTTTACCAATGTTTTACAGGCGGATATAAAAAATCCTAACTTAAACTCCGCGATTAGGGGAAGGCCACACGGGAAATTTTTAGTTCTCAGTAATCTGAGAGACTGCATCTTTGGGATAAAAACTCAAGAATTATTGGCTAAAGAAGGAACTGATAGCCTGCCGTACCCGAGGGTTGGTCCTGAACTCCTGTACTTACCTACATAATGTAGATAAAATATGATTGAATTAAGGATTATACCTCAAAACAGAGGCAGTGGCAACCTCTTGTTTGCTTCAAGAAAGAACTGACAACGGATTGTTGGCAACAACAACGGTTTTATGTTTACCTTAAATAGTGTTATTTGAAAGTGTTTCAACATCCGGACAAACTATTGAGGCTTTTGTGATGTTTCTGTTTAAATTTTGATTTGTTTCTTAATTAATAAACAATAAAAAAATACATTAATTATTTAGTGTATTATGAATGAGCTGAAATTATTTTGTTTTTTTTTTCTAGATTATGTTTCTTTATCTACTTAAAAATAACGCAGTTTCGTTTATCAAATGAGAGTAAGTAGGTAGATAGGATAGTTAGTCAAATAAATTTAACGTAGATGTGCTGTGATTTAGCAGATTTTTATTTGTTTGTGTTTTGTTATTTAAAGTTGTTTTGAAAGAAAGAAAGAAAAAGTATTTATTGAGACTCGCACAGGAAATCACAAATTAAACTAAACACCTTCTCCTTAAAACATTAATGAAAATAAAATAAAAAAACAAAGTAAAATTAAAACAAAAGCAGAAAGTCCTGTACAAGACCAAAAGGCTCCTATCTCAGCATATGCTGCGACATTTGCAAAAATAAATGTCGCAGCGCTGGTATTCTGATAGGGCCCACAGTGATGTCACGGATAGATAGATACAGAAATAAATATAAAATAAAATAAAATAAAAATAGATATGTGAAATACTTTAAAAAATGAAATACTATAACCGGACTTGCCCGTGGGTGCCTCAATAAATTAAGGCCGTCAGCCAGGGTATAAAAATTATAAACTTAGGCCCACATAACTAACTCGGAGTTAACAAATAACTCAGGGTTAATCCAATAATTTTCTTTGGGTTAACCCTGAGTTAGCTGCTAACTCCGAGTTATTTAGCTAACCCATTAACGCGCATGTGGGCCTAAGCGACTACACGCTAAGGGCACCCCCTGTGGGGTACGGACGTCGAATATCGGCCGTCGGCTTAGGGCGTCGCTGGGGGAGGACAGCAAGTGACAGGCTGGGTCGGATTAATGTATCTATGCCTGCAGAGTGTTGTTTGTTTTATTGTCTCTCCCCATGATTTTTAAAAATTGTTTTCTTCTATCTATGCTAATTTGTCTTTAATTCATTATTGAAGTGAAAACTTATTTAGGCGCGTTAGGCATTTTTGAGATGGGATGAAACCATTTATTTCGCGACACTGTAACGACACCTCATTTATGTAAACGCGATTGTGCTCTTTATTTATATTACGTTACGGATCAATGTTCTATGCAAGTATTTTACTTTAAAGGTTTTGTAAACGCGATTGTGCTCTTTATTTAGGTAAGATTACGGACCAATATTCTATACAAGTATTTTTCTTCCAACAAGGGTGATCTTGTTCAAGTTTTCACTTCTGTCGGCACTCCCGGAGTGCAACTTTTTTATTTTTATTGTTATTATTTTAAATTTTAAGGTGTTAGCCAGGTTGTTTAATTTACATGTCGAAATACTATTGAAGAAATCTAAATTTATTTCTCGTCGACTGGTCGACACTTCACGTGACCAGAGGGCTGGCTCGTTCTTTGACCAAAGAATTAGCATTGCCATTCAACGTGGCAATGCTGCCAGTCTTCTGGGCACGTTTCCGGATGACAGCGATGCGGACGAATACTTCGACGCCTAAGTGTCGTTTTGTTTTTATTATTTTTGTTTATATAGATAGTTAGTTAGTCTTTTAATTTAGTACCTAATGTAAATAGTTAGCTGTGTTAAAAACTGTAAAATAAATTTATTATTTTAAATTTTTGATGTAATTTATTTATGAAATTAAAATGTAATTTATTTTAGTGTACCTACCTAAATATTGTAATTGTGTTATTTTTAGTGTAAATTCAGATACAAGTACATTTATGAATAAATGACTATGACTATGCTTTAATCGTAGATAGGAACAGTTTACCAAACTTTTCATGATCCACGAATTTCCTACTCAGATTTTAGATCTCGCGAAATCTCGCACAAAAATTGCATTCCCTAGTAGAGGCAGCTCGCGCAGTGGTTCCATAATAATTTATTACTTTGCTTTGCTTGGGTCCTTTTTAGTTAGTTGCAATAATACGTGTTTGTGTCTGTTGATGATGAAAACTATTTATTATAACTTTCTGTCACTGCTGTTTACATAGCAAGCAGTCGTAGGTATACAAAGTTGTGGGGTAGGTAACCAACCTACCACAAAAAGTTTTTTTTAAAATAATTCATAAGTGTCATAAAAAAAGTGGTGGCACTTCGGGAGTGCCGACAGAAGTGAAAACTTGAACAAGATCGCCTTGGTGGAAGAAAAATACTTGTATAGAACATTGGTCCATAACCTTATCTAAATAAAGAGCACAATCGCGTTTACAAAAATGAGGTGTCGTCACAGTGTCGCGAAATCAATGATTTAGGTTACGGGCACGAAAACAGCGGCGAGGAGCGATGGCCGAGCGGAGCGATGGCGACGGTACAAAATTGTTCCGTCGCCATCGCCCCTCTTGGCCATCACTCCTCGTCGCTGATTTCGTGCTCGCAGCCTTAGTCCCATCTCAAAAATGCCCAACGCGCCTAAACTTTAGGTGCGTTGGGGTAGTGTTTTTTCAAGTGAAAAGTTCTTTACTTAAGCTAGTGTTTTCTTAAAAACACTAGCTTAAGTAAGTGTATGTAAATAAAGTGAAAATTAACTTTAATTTAGGAAGCCGATTTAAAAAACGAAAACATACCCAAAGACACGACTTCGAAGTTAAAGTAATTTTTCACTTTGTAGTTTTGTTCACTTTATTGCTGATCCTACATAGTTCGTAATTCGTATCTAATCCTGTTCGTATTTTACCGGAACCAGACCCGGAGCAAGAGTTTTTAATTTGATTGATCGGAGTCGGAACCGGAGTTGGAATCGGAATCGGAGCCGGAGGCGGAGGTAGAAGAAAGATGTTCCATATAACACTATTTTTGGTTAAGTACTTAAGTACATAGGTACTTAACACAAATAACCTGTCCGAGTCGCAGTGCCCCAAGTCCCGAGCTCGCTTCGCTCGCTCGCTCACGCTTTTCGAATCTTACGTCAAATACCTTTTATTTGGTTGGCTGTCCGCACCGTTTTTATTATACACTCAACTTGAAAAACAAAAGCGGCCAAGTGCGAGTCGTACTCGCCCATGAAGGGTTCCGTAGCAGCAAGTAACATTGAATGAAAGGGAAATTGCGGTTTACAATT
The DNA here is from genome assembly GCA_963680765.1 of Agrochola lychnidis. NCBI lineage: Eukaryota > Metazoa > Arthropoda > Insecta > Lepidoptera > Noctuidae > Agrochola > Agrochola lychnidis. Next base: position 12,942,125 of record OY796873.1, on the reverse strand, counting down.
TATGACGTATTAAAAAAAAACTACTTGCTAGATCTCGTTCAAACCAATTTTCGGTGGAAGTTTACATAGTAATGTACATCACATATTTTTTTTAGTTTTATCATTCTCTTATTTTAGAAGTTACAGGGGGGGGGGGGGAACACACATTTTACCACTTTGGAAGTGTCTCTCGCGCAAACTATTCAGTTTAGAAAAAAAATATATTAGAAACCTCAATATCATTTTTGAAGACCTATCCATAGATACCCCACACGTACGGGATTGATGAAAAAATTTTTTTTGAGTTTCAGTTCTAAGTATGGGGAACTCCAAAATTATTTGTTTTTTTTCTATTTTTATGTAAAAACCTTAATGCGGTTCACAGAATACATCTACTTACCAAGTTTCAACAGCGTAGCTCTTATAGTTTCGGAAAAAATTGGCTGTGACATACGGACGGACAGACAGACAGACAGACAGACAGACATGACGAATCTATAAGGGTTCCGTTTTTGCCATTTGGCAACGGAACCCTAAAAAAGACATGTTGACAAGCTTCACGCCTTCAGAATCAACTAGCTAAATAAAATAATAAACTTAGACAGCTTTTTATTTTTTCAGAGGAAAATGTCAATTGGGACAAAAAGAAAAATGACAATTCTACCGCAAATCCAGATTTATACCTATAGGTAGGTGAATTGTTGGTAGGTATGGCTTTTTTTTAAGACTAACATTATTATAACTAATATCTTATCCAAAGGAAACCCTTAATTCCAGCTCTCTTCAGTAGAGAGTCTACAAGCAAAGGTCCTTCTAGATGGGGAAGTAACACGTAATATCTTGAATGTAGGTACGTACTCTAAAACAAACCACTTCTTAATTTATGTAGGTATATTACGTACAAAGTTTTTCTCTTACGATGTTCAGGCGCTAAGCAGACGATGGACAATTTGTCCGCCGACAACTTGAAAATCTAACAACGCAACAAATTTTCATAAAATTCCAAATTCGGATGATAACTAAACAATTTATTTGCCGTTCAGGTTGATTATTAAAAGTATTGGACACGTATTTTTTTATTTTTTTACGTACGTAAGTAATGAAAAGATTACGGGCGTTAAATTCATATTCATCTTTATTTGCATTAAGGAATGCAAATAAAGATGAATATAAATATGAATATTAAATTGAGTTAAAATGTGCCATGACGTCACTTGTATGTAGATTTTATACCTGTGACGTAGCGACCCCAACTTTAATGCGTTTTATCCAAGTACCTACCTAACGTTTTATTAATATGATAAAGCAATAAATACGTTTCTAATATTTTTTTAATTATCTAACTGACGGACTAAATAGCATTTCTTTTGTTTTACCCAGACATTATCCCTCGGACAAATTATCCATCGTCTGGTTAGCGCCTCATGGTTTAAGTATACAAAGTCTAGTTTGAGCAAACAAAATGAAAACTACAAAACACAATAGCTAATACCAACATACATCTGTCATTCTTATTTTTTAATCATAAATATTATTTGCTTTGGGTGTACCTAAGTGTTAACATAACTTTTGTCCTCTTCGCTCATAAAACAGCTGTACAAATACATTATAAATGATAAAGTAATGAAACCGTGACGTCTAACGTGTTAAAAGCGTAATATGGAATAAGTAATGTCTATTCTACCCTTGCCCTTAAAGCCACGCATGCGCTGTTCGCCCCAACGACGCAAAATGGCGTCTATTTTCTATTAATAACAACTAAACTTGGCAAAATTGCACCGGTACACAGTTTTTATTAATAATTACTACTTGCACAATGTTCCATATAAAGGACAGATCGTAAGTCGAATTGCTGCAAGTTTTAAAAAGGGAATTTCACCGCGGCAGTGACCTTTGACACTGATACAGGCCACTTTAATCTGAGACGCGTCGGATTAACGATCGGTTGTGTGCGGAGGTCTTATTAGTCTGGAAACAGCTGTTTTCAAAAATCGAATGCTACAGACCTAAAAAATCGTGAAATTTCGCCAGTTTGACGTCAGTTTTTGTTGAGTGCGGGTGGATATTTGTACCGACCATGTAATGGTGAGTGGCATTAGCCGGTGAATTTACGAAATAGTGACTAAAGTAGCGTAGAGTGTATTACTTATTGTAAATTTTTGAGTGAAATGTGCTTTTTCCTAGAAAATACAGTGTTAGTGAATGTTGTGTGTAGATTTTGAGTTTTTTCTAGAATATTATTTTGAATGTTTTCATCTGATTGTCGTATAATAAATATAAAATCGATAGCATGACTGTCCGGCCACGTGGTGTCTCACATTTTCCTAGTGATGTTGCATGAAATAGCACCTTATTATATTTAGTGGACAACTCAATTTACTTAGACGGTATTGATTCGACGAAAAAACGTGCGATTGAATAAGTGTTGTGTTTTAGATTTTCACGTTGTGAAATCAAAAGCTTCTTCTTCCGAACATGTGACTAAAAGTGAATCTACAATTATTTAAACAACGTAGGTACAACAAACCATTCTAAGTTCTAGTATCATGGCTTCATTTACGAATAAAAATTAAGAAGTAAAATTAAATTACTTACTTTAAAATAAGTACACAGTAAATAGCAAAAAAAAAATACAAAACGACAGCCTAAGTATTACAAAATGGCAATTAACATTAAAATTAAATACAATTTAAAAACACGATAAAGAGCAAATAAAAAATTCTATTTTTGTTAAAAGCAGCAAATTTACATAGATAATATGCACACAACATGTAAGTAACATACTTTTAATGTCCTATAGAAAGAACATCTTTGCATTTCGCTATTTTCCTTTGCCAGCTAATATTTATTTTATAATGTCAGTGTCTATACCGGCGATGCGGCTAACCTATAAAATTATTTGAACATGCAGCAATAAACTTGCAGTTTATTTTATAATAAATAATTGTTTTATTGTCTGGCTATTTACGAGAGGGGTTGTGACTTTGTGACCATGTGACTAAATGACCTCCTTGGCTTCTTAAATGAATTCCTTGACAATTAAAAAGTGCCTGTAATTGGTTTATTTGAAATAAATGCTTTGAGTTTGAATTGGAATAATAGAGGGGCTCGTGGCTAAATGATAACAGCCGGGTCGGTCGAAGGCTAAGCAATGCTTGCCGCGATCGGTTGGTAGATGGGTGACCAAGTGACCATCCCTTACATGTCGTGCCTAGGAAAGTGATACCGGCTGTCATTCGTAGATCTTTTACAGTCGTTACGGGTCGTCAGAAGCCCGAAATTCTGACAACCAGTCTTACCAAGAGGTATCGTGTTACCTATTAACTGGGTTGTGGAGGTCAGATAGGCAGTCGCTCCATAGAAAATACTGGTATTCAGCTGCATCCTGTTAGGCTGGAAACCTACCCTAACATAATAATAAAATTGTTGTCGGGAAAAGGCTAGGCAAATTGATTGTTTGGCCATTCACATTATTTATGTACATAAGAATATGTGCCACATTTTAATTTTAAGTTACCTTTGCTCCATTTTTACGGATTACCTATTAGAGTCTAATACGCATTTAAAATAACTCTTCTTAAATTTATCAACACTAGTTTTTTATACAGGGTGTCAGGGACATCGACGCGAAAACTGAAACCATGGATTCAGTACATGATTCTGAACCCCCTGCGTTGAAACTTTTCGTCGGTTATTAAAAAAAAATCTGCTGTTTCATAGAAAAATGCAATATCTACGCGGTCAAAATGTATGGGCGTCATATTGTGTGCCAACAGACTTTTTCGACCATGAAATTGCGGAAAAACTTATCAGAAACCGAATTACTGATGAACACCTTTTCTGGCTGCTGAAAGTTACTTCGTCGCAGCTAGAACCTGCATTCGAAGATTTATGGCAAATCAAAAACAATTCCATATGTCTCACACACCTACCATGGCAGGGCCTTCGATTGAAAGTTAAATTGTAACATAAACATAACATCACGCCTTGTTTCCCCGAAGGGTTGGGCAGAGGTGTACCTGTAGTAGGTACAACCCACATTTCGCCAGTTATGTTTAAGTCCCATGTAATAGGGGGCGAGCCTATTGCCATCAACCGGGCACAAATCCAGACTCCGGGCTGCTACTGAGAAATTCCAGATAGAAAAACCCAATAACACTTTACCCGACCCGGGAATCGAACCCAGGACCTCATGCTCAGCAGTAGCGCTTGCGATCACTAGACCAACGAGGCAGTCAAAATGTAATTTGTAAATAACAATAAGATATCAAATTATAATGTACTTTTGCTATAATTCTGGCCCTCTGAAATTGTTTCAACTTTCTGGACCCCCATGAAGAAAGTTTGCCCACCGCTATATTAGACTATGCGAATACCTATCTACCTACTTGCTAAAAATACTTTACGTTTTCTTGGGTTGCCTTAGACTATTAGGTAGGTATGTGTACCTCTCAACCAAACACTCCTGTTGAGTTCTTTAAGTTCTGAGTTGAGCTCCTCGATTACTGACAAATGCTTGCACTGACTGGACAGGTCCACTCAAATCTGTGTGGTTCTTTCCTCAAAAAACCATTTCAGACACTAATCTATATGGCCTTACCAAGATTATGTCTGGACTTTAAAAGAGACTGCGACCTCTGAGTTTGTTTCGGCCTTTCTTCTCAGAGTGGTCAGATAGGAAACGCCCAACTCATCTAGCTTATTTTTAATATTTTTTAATATGATGTGTAAAAGTGATTCCGATATCCTATTTACAGAATAAACAATTTCATTTCACTCAACGGTTCCAGTCTGAAATTCAGGTACTAGAAGCGTCAATGCATTCACTCTATAATTAATAGATTGATTAGCGCCGTGCAATGATTGTCGATATTACCATTCCACAATGATGAGAGTCTCGTGAAAGCTGAGAAAGAGAAATAAAACAAATATCTCGATATAGCACATGTTGACATACTGTGCAATATGAGCTCGGCTGTCATCGTGCCGATTGTCGTAACGGCTAATGTCCTGATGGCCGAAAGCCTCGATCAACATCTCTCGAGGCTCTCGTTAGGCGGTTGGATCAAGGGCTTGATTCAGAAGGCAATAGGGAGGTACGATACGATACGGTGCGATACGGCTCGCTTGAAACCCTGCTCCCGACTAGCGTTGCCATCTCAAAAAATCAGAAAACCGGATTTACCCGACACCGGCAGAAACAATTTTTTTTTTTTTACTTTTTTCAAATAATTTTATTTTAAGAAATATTATAAAATAAGGAAGAAAATAAATAAAAGACTTAATAATTTATTTTCTTTTACCTATTAATTTATTCACTATCATAGTAATTAAGTACTTACCTATACCCACGACCGAGAGGTAGTCTGTAGGCATTATGCATACGTTCAGCTCTCAGTAAAATAAATAATTTAATTTGACCAGTCACTCTGCCCACCCCATCCCCATATTCTGAATTTCACAAGGTTATGTATGACGCGTGAGTCGTCACTGACGCGCACGTGTACAGTCGAGAAATAATAAAAAGATTATGCAATAAACAAATAAATATTTTCAGCAAAACGTGTCATCTTTTTGAACTGACATTGGAACATAAATTTAAAAATGCCCCCAAATTACGAATCCTACGATTTTACCACTAGAGGTAATGCAACATAAGGTAGAATATTTGTCGGATTTTGGGGCCAAAATTGTATACTTAAATTCATTTTATTATGATACAAAATGGAATGACAGAAATGTTTTAATTAAGATAAAAATAAGTAATTAAATTTTATAAATTCAATTGTTTTCTGTTCTCATGACATTGTTGTAATACTTGTAGGTAATTAATATTAATTAGTATCAAGGTATATACTTGTGACGGTGTTATAACATTATTATTATGTGTGTAACGATTTGTTAATTGCTTTGTTTGGTAAAAAACACTAATTTAATTAGCTACGAATTATATTTTTACTCACATTATACTATACTTTTACAGCTACAGCTTAGAATTATACTTTTACAGCTCCAAAAATTTATAATAAAATACCACAGTCATATAAAGCATTGCCGTTGAAATTGTTTAAAAAAAAGATGCGAGATTTACCTATTAACGGACAAGTGTTATTATAATATAAGTGATTTTTTGAATGTAACTACCATACTTGGATCAAAGTGCCTTTAGAATTTAGTTTTATTGTGTAATTTAGTTTTTATGATATTTATTTTTTTGTAAATTTTATAAATTTGTATGCCTTACGGGTAAAACATGTACGGACGATATATCAATTGTGACAGCCTGCATGCTTAATTTGCATGTATACGCATGTTTAGACAAATAAAATGATCTTTATGTTTACTCTCCTTAGCTTGGCAAAACTTGCCAAGCTAATGAGAGTAAAAAATATAATTAACAAAAGAGAAAAAAAAATGGACAAGAACATTTTGTAAAAAAAAGTGTAAAAAAAATTGACAAAAGCATTTTGTAAAAAAAAAGTAAAAAAACTCATAAAATATTATTAATTCTTTTAAAAATAGTGAAATAAAAAAATGATAAATAGCAAAAAGTTTCTGGCAGCGGTGGGATTCGAACCCACGCCTCCGAGGAGACTGGTGCCTTAAACCAGCGCCTTAGACCGCTCGGCCACGCTACCACTTGAGCGTATAGTCGAAATTATGAATCAGTTACTAAATACATTCCGTCACAACATTATGGCCTTGATTCTATAATTGGTTACAAAAACAAAATTGTTTATGCAATTTTTTTTTTCGTCGCGTGTTTGGCTGTATTTCATAATAATTACACGTATTAAATTATTTTTATAAACTTTAAAGGGTTGTTGAAATACCATATTTTAAAGGTAAGTAAATTATTAATATTTTGTGCAAAATAAAAACATTTAAAATTAAATTCATCATACCTACTTAACACCGATAGGAATATTAAAATTATTAAAAAAACACGGATTTAATAAGTACTTACCTACTTAATGAAAGTTAGGATTTTTTATAAAGTTATCAAAATCTTGATTACTTATTTTTGGTTTTTCAGTAATCAGTGAAGATAAATCAATAGGTAATAAACGAATTTTAATAAGTAATCTGCTAATCAGTAGATCGTGACGACCATTAACGTCGTCGGGGTGAAATTACCCATGAAAATGTTTTTTTAAATATCTATATTTCTGAGTTGGTCCCGCAGTAAAAGTAGTTAAATAAGAAATCAGCTGTTCCATACATTCTGCTCGTGTTCTACTTCTAGTACACACGGCTACACATCAAGCTATACATTTCCAGTATAAGCTGACCTCGCATTGTACGGAAATCCTATACAATGCGAGATCAGCATTAACTGGAATGTTCGAAACACTTGGAACAGTTGTATTTTATCCGATTTAAAAAGGAGGGGTTATGCATTGGCCAGGTATTTTTTTTGTGTTTGTACAGCGATTACTCCGTGATTACAGGGCTGATTTACGTGATTCTTTTTTCATTTGGTAGAGGAAGCTTGCGAAGTGGTCCCATATAAATTTTTACTAGCTTTTGCCCGCGGCTTCGCCCGCGTGCATGTCGGAAAATATCCCACGGGAACGTACTAGCGAGATTTCATACCTAATAACCTTTCAACTGTCATTAACGAGACACAATAGAATTTTAATTGTTATCAACCTCAATGAGGCGTCGTAACAGATGATAACAGAGGAAAATGTCATTGATTCACCAGCGCTGCGTGTGGACTGCGAACTAGATCTGGAAAAGATTGCAATTAAGTGACTATTCTATGTCAAATTACTATGTTTGCTTTGTACTTTTTATGTTATATCCTTTTATATCTTTAAGTTTTACACTATAAGCTATTACACAATACTCCACAATGAAACACTCAACACATTAATAATAATATCACAACCATCTAACATTTATAACTTTGCTACACTTATTTCACACATACATAGGGTGAACCATACATACGCGACGCAACAACATATCTATACAATACACACCTCTCCAATTTTCCACCGTGCGACACCATTATATACAATTATTACTTGTTATCCATCTGTTACATGTAACTATAATACATTTTATACAAATTCATCATTATATTACATTTGCTTGACTAATTTTCAATCTAACTATAAGGTATTAATCGTCACATCTTTTTATAACTCTGCACCTTTAAATCACACTTACTTTCCACATAACTACAGTCTATTGACGTGCTCTAATTCACCTACTTATTCAAATTATCAAAATTCGATAACATAAACCAAATTAATAATGATCTTGATAATTTTGTTATAGCGGATTCATCCACTTGCGAAATAGAAGAGTGTCCTAATCTAATTAAAAGGCCACACTCTAGCCTAAAAATAATACATCAGAACATCCGTAGTGTTAATCGTAACTATCCTAGCCTGTTAACCCTTCTTAAAAGATCAAATACTGAGTGGGATCTTATCATACTCACGGAGTGTTGGCTACGCCACTCCCACAATATTCCTCCAATTGAAGGCTTCGACTTTGCTAAAACTGAAAATAACATCACCCAAAATGAAGGGGTCATCGTGTACTTCAAAGATAATTTAAGTCCAATAATATCGGAACCAACCATTATTGATGCCAACTGTATTACAATAAAGGTTGACAGCAGTACCCTCGTCGTTGCAATATACAGACCTCCTGGTAATAAAAACATTAACCCATTTCTTGAATCTCTCAGTAACCTTTTAAGTAGCTTAAACTTTCCTAATATCATACTCATTGGAGATATTAACGTGGACATAACTATTAACACTAACGATGCTAACTCATCATCCTACTTAAATCTACTAGCTTCCATAGCCTCTGATCACTGTGGCCAGTTAGTCACTTTCCCTCTGAAGACAGTCAGAGCTCAAAGAAAACTTGTAAGTTTTGTTCCTGTAAATAAAAGTCGCTTAGGACAATTTAAAAATAATTTAATGGAAAAACTACCGGGTTTGCCTTATCATGATGACCCGGATCAAGCTTACAGTTTACTATTTAACCTCATCAATTGTGAGTTTAATAAGATTTTCACCTCAAAAACATTGCCTGTTTGTGACCGCGTTCTATTTAGTGATTGGGCAACACCAGGTATTTACAAAAGTAGGCAGAGGTTATTTGAATTGTATCATGAAAAAACATATAACCATGATGAAACTTTTAAAGAATTTGTTAGGAAATATTCAAAAACTTTTAAAAGAGCCTGTTCCTCAGCAAAAGCCATAAACATTAAAAATAAAATAAAATCTTCTGGTAATAAAATTAAAACAACTTGGAATATAATTAATTCAGAAACGGGAAGAACGACAGTACGGAATCGTGACTTTCATCTAAAAATCAATGATGTAGATATTAAGGCAGACGTGGAGGTGGCAACTGAGTTTGAAAATTTCTTTACTAATATTCCCATTCTAACAACCAAAACTCTGTCATCGTCGTCCTCCACTTCTGCTTACTCAATACTTAAAGAATGTGTACCAGAATGTGACAAACTTTTTGAATTCACAATTATTACTGCTAAAGACATTATAGAATCTTTTAAAAATCTTGATGTAAAAAAAACTGCTGACCTTTGGGGATTATCAGTACATACCGTGTCCTCAATAATTGATGTTATTTCACCCTTTTTAGCAATCGTTTTTAACTCTTGTATTGCATCTGGTGTATTTCCTGATCTGATGAAACTTAGCAAAGTGATTCCACTGTTCAAATCTGGCAGCACAACTGATCCTACAAATTTTCGGCCTATTTCGATATTACCCACATTGAGCAAAATCTTTGAAAAATTAATTTTAAAACAAATGTTGGGACATTTCAATACACATAATTTACTTCATCTGAAACAGTTTGGTTTTACAAAGGGTCGTTCAACTACAGATGCGGGCGTGGAATTACTAAAGAACATATTCGAGGCCTGGGAGGAGTCGCAAGATGCTCTTGGCATTTTCTGCGACTTGTCCAAGGCCTTCGATTGCGTACATCATGATACACTCATCAGGAAACTGTACCACTATGGTATGAGGGACAAGGCTCTTGACCTTCTGACTTCTTATCTGAACAACAGAATTCAGAGGGTCGATGTTAATGGCAAGAGATCTGCAGGATCTGCGGTCACCATGGGCGTTCCGCAGGGTTCAATTCTTGGTCCTTTTTTATTTCTAATTTATATAAATGACTTGCCCTATCACATAAGGGATAATCACAAGATCGTATTATTCGCAGATGATACTTCCCTCATTTTTAAAATCAAACGTCAGTTAGTCAACTTTGAACAAGTTAATGATGCACTCTCTAAAGTTGTGCATTGGTTTAATGTAAATAATCTTCTCCTGAACGAAAAAAAAACTAAACTCATTAAATTTTCAATGCCAAATGTCAGGCAGCTATCTACTAATGTTCAGGTTAATGGAACAGAGTTGGACCCTGTTGAGTCGACAGTTTTTCTTGGAATCACTATTGACGGTAAATTACAATGGGGCCCACACATAGAAAAATTGTCAGGAAGGCTAAGTTCGGCCGCCTATGCTGTTAAAAAAATTAGACAGATAACTGACGTGGATACAGCCAGAATTGTTTATTTTAGTTATTTTCATAGTCTTATGTCATATGGGATTCTTCTCTGGGGAACCTGTGCGGACATTAATACTATCTTTGTTCTACAGAAAAGGGCTGTTCGAGCCATTTACAACCTAGGTCCAAGAGATTCCCTTAGAGAAAAATTCAAAGAAATAAATATTCTGACTGTAGCCTCACAATATATTTTTGAAAACCTATTGTATGTACACAAAAATATATCAAATTTTAAGAAAATGTCCGATATTCATAGTTTAAATACCAGGAATAAACACAACCTTGCTGTACATCGCACACGTCTCCACAAAGTAGGCAACTCATTCATGGGTCAATGTATACGCTTTTACAACAAACTCCCCATTGACATTCGAAACTTACCCATTAAACGATTTAAAATCTGTATTAAAACCAAACTTTGTGAAAAAGGGTACTATACAATTTCAGATTATTTAGAAGATAAAAAAGCTTGGGATTGAACTGCTCGCTCTGCTAAACCTTGTGATAAAACCATAGAACTAGACATTTTAATTATTATGTAAAATCAACATATACCAGTTTTATAAACACGTTGACATTGTTGAAAATTATATTCAAAATGACATGATTACTTTGTAAAGTATTATATTATTTTAACTATTGTGAATGTGAGGACTATGTGGATATTAGTTTGTATATGATACTAGTTTTAGTGATGGTCTGGCAGTTTGAGTAGTTTTTGCGGCCTACCCAAATGTCCTTTCTTTGGTATTGCTCGTCGAGTTGAGCTCCTTAAGTTCTAAGTTGAGCTCCACGATTACTGACAAATGCTTGCACTGACTGGACAGGTCCACTCAAATCTGTGTGGTTCTTTCCTCAAAAGACCTTTTCAGACACTAATCTACATGGTCCTCATATGGCCTGACCAAGATTATGTCTGGACTTTAAAAGAGACTGCGACCTCTGAGTTTGTTTCGGCCTTTCTTCTCAGAGTAGTCAGATAGGAAAAGCCGAACTCATCTAGCTTATTTTTAATATTTTTTTATATGACGTGTAAAAGTGATTCCGATATCCTATTTACAGAATAAACAATTTCATTTCATTTCATTTCATTTCATTTCATTTCATAGGTCTTTTACCTGCCCACCAGTTACCAACACACAGTAAAACTTGTTTAGATCACGTCATGCTAAAAAGTAGACTCCCTGCCTTTTGCTATGTCGCTGAGACGTCTATTACCGACCATGACAGTGTGATACTTGTGCTTGAAAACCACCACCATCCGTTGACAACATCTACCATTAGGAAAGTTAACTACATAGGCCTTGACAACGATATGCAAAATATATGTCTCAACTCCATCTACGAAATAACTGATGTAAATGTAGCTACTACTTTGTTAGTCAATGACCTAAACTCTAAAATACTAGCTAACACACGAACCGTTTCCATTCCTAATCGCAAGAGGATTAAAAAGCCCTGGATAACAATTGGTCTTTTGAGATGTATGAAAAATCGAGATAAACTCCACATAAAATCAAAAAAAAAACCTAATGATGAAATCGTCAAGATCACCTACAAAAGGTACAGAAACTTTTGCAACTGGCTACTAAAAAAACTAAAAATGGACTATGAAAAAAACCTATTAGATAAAGCAGCTAAAACCAACAATAAAAAACTTTGGGACGCTGTAAAACAAATAACACACTCCAACAAAAAATCAAACCCAGCAATGGATCTTATATCCACCCCAAACCCTTCTGCCTCTGTCAATGCAATAAACAATTTTTTTGTGTCTATTGGCAAAAACCTTGCTGAAAACATTCACGACGGAAATCCATCTATCTGCACACCACACGCTAACTCTTGCCCTTCCTCCTTCGTTGTGCTCCCCACTGATGAGGATGAGGTTCGTCAGTGTATCCTAAACCTAAAAAAAATCAATACAGTTGGACGAGACAATATCTCAGGAGCTTTTCTTAAAAGATACCACTCTATCCTTGTCCCCCCCTTAACGTACATCTTCAACTTAATGTTCCTCAGTGGTGTTTTTCCGAAGGAATTTAAACTTGCTGAAGTAATCCCAATCTACAAGAGTGGTGACAGGGACTGTGTCAACAACTACCGACCCATCTCTTTACTTTCTACTCTCTCTAAACTAGCAGAAAAACTTATTAACAAGCGTCTAATTAACTATCTTGAGACCAAGTCCTTGCTTTCAAAATCCCAATTTGGTTTTAGAGCTGGAATCTCGACCAATGATGCGGTTCACGAATTGATCGATCACGTTGTTGATAAGCTAGACCACAAAAAGAAAGTGATAGCGATATTCCTGGATTTAGCTAAGGCTTTTGACACAGTCTCTGTTCCTCTCCTACTAACTAAGCTACAAAGTATGGGGATTCGTGATACACAGCTCAAGCTATTTGGGGATTACCTTGCTGACAGGCAACAGAGAGTTAGAATTGGAGAATTCACTAGTGATGACTTGCCTGTTTGCTACGGTGTTCCTCAGGGTAGTGTGGTTGGGCCCACGCTTTTCCTCACCTTCATCAATGACCTGTGTGACCTGCTACTACAAAATGGCAAAATTGTCACATTTGCGGATGACACTGCGTTGATCTTCCATGGCGACAATTGGGATGAGGTTTACAGCCTCGCTCAATCTGGGTTCAATACTGTAACTTCTTGGCTCAATAACAACGGCCTTACTCTCAATGTCAGCAAAACTAAATTTGTACCATTCTCTATTAAAAACATCTCATCCGCAGTTCACGAAAATTATTACATCAAGGCCCATTACTGTTCATCTGCCCACTCCTGTTCCTGCAGTCGATTAGAAATAGCTTTTAGTGTAAAGTACCTGGGAGTCATGATTGATAGTACTCTCGGCTTCAAATACCACCTGGACCTACTGTCTTCCAGAACTCGAAAACTAATTTTCATTTTTAAAAATTTAAGCCGTATTGCAGATAAAAATGTCATTAAAATGGTTTACATGGCACTGTGCCAATCCATTCTAACTTATTGTATTACGGTATGGGGTGGTACCTGTAAAACTTACTTAATAAAACTTGAAAGAGCTCAAAGAGCGGTACTAAAAGTAAGCCTGTCGTTACCTTTCTTCTTTCCTACCAAAGATCTGTACTTGCTCTTTGATGTGCTGACAGTAAGACAACTTTATATTCTGTGCTCAGCTCTAAAACAACATTCACTAATAGGGTATGATCCTTTACTTAATGTAAACAAGAGAGTCAAACACAGGGTTTGCCCAACACTTTCTAATCGTAGTACCGCCTTCTCACGCAAATTCTTTGAATTTCTTGGTGGACATCTATATAATAAGATAAATAAGAAGCTAACTGTTTACCCTCTTACAAGAGCTAATTGTAAGAGGGTTATTACTGCCTGGCTTAAGTCCCTCAACTACGATGACACTGAAAATCTGCTTATTGTACCATCCTAACCAACTGCATATACTGTCACCTCCTTCACCCCGCACACACGCACTCACACACACACTCTCTCTCTCCCACACACACTCACACAGACACATACACGCTCCCTCACACTCGCACTCACACTCGCGCACACACACTCACGCACACATACTCAATTACTCACTCATGCAATTTAGTTCCTCTCACCCACTTTGTACCCCCATAACAGCAACAATCTCTCTGCACCACTTTGTATCCCCATAACATCAACAATCTCACTGCACATAGTTAATCCCTGTTAATTATTACATATCACTGATGTTGTATACAGCTGTCACCTATTGTCCGGAGTCTGGAGAGGCTGGTAATCTGTCATACAGGTCTCCTAGTACAGAAACCAGTCTCTCGCATAGATCACAACAATTATCGCTAATGTTTTGTTTGTTTGTTTTTTAAATTGTTTGTAAAATTCTATGTGAGAGAAGAACAATAAACTTTATTATTATTATTATTTTTATGTGTTTACATATCTCGGGACCATGGGGTCCCGGTCTTTTGGAAGGCGTACGAGGGGCCGAAGCCAACTCGCAGAGGCCCCTTGGATAATTTTAAATGGAATGAGACACCAACCGACGATTATCCCCGTATGCACTATGCAAGTGCACCCAAGGACAACCCCCGGTTGGTGCAGGGCTATTGCAGAACATGGAAACAAAACATATTGGACTATGGGTTTGGGTGGCTATAGTGGATTGGTTACTTAAAACTATGGAAAGCCTATGTCCCCTGCCTGATCAATGTTGTGGTATACACGGATAAAATGGCAGGGGGTGACTTGCACACTCAATAATGGGCCCCCAAAAACGATCGCTAGCACAAAGTGTCGTAGCGACAAGGGGGCAACATGTCCTGAGGTGCTTGTGAGGAGTGGAGAGGTATTCCACGGCTATCAGGACAATCCCGGAAGTACGGTCAAGATCCCTACCAGCATCTTACTGGAATACTTCCTTCCTCCGAGCACGTTTGCTCTTGCGAATCTCCACTCAAGCCGGCCAATTAAGGCAAGAATGAGGCAGGAGCTCTGTTCCTCGTCAGTGTTCACTCCAACCGGCCAATAAAGGCAAGCCAGAGGTGAGGAACAAGACTTCTCCCGGGAGATAGGGTCCGTGGGGTCGCTACTGCCCAACAGCTCGCCACATGCTGCCCTGCGGGTTTTGTATCTCTCTTGGTCTGGCTCCTCATCCCAGACCTGTTCCGGCAAAGTAAACTCTACCGGCACAGGCCTAGAGTTTGGAGCGCACAAGCCCCACCACGACGTCAACGTAGAGATACGGCAGTGGGGTTATTATTATTATTATTATTGACTCCTACCGCTGCACCCGCGTTGCTCCGCGTAATTTTGAAACTGTGATATCTTTTAAACTATTAATTTAAATTAAATGATTAAAAGGCATATTTTAATCTAAATTAAATGCCCAATTTAAATAAAAAAATTTTTTGGATAAGGATTAGTACTATACCGGTCAAAAAAGCTTCGGAAATAACAATATTTTTTTTATCAAATTCTGAAAGATAAAAATGGTTATTGTGGGTCATCCTTTGAAGATAGACATATGCCATCACAGACTGTTTTGTTGAACTTTTTAAGGTAAACAATACCGTAGAACATTAATTTGATGTATCTTTTTCGGTTTAGGCAGCGCACGCCAGTAAAGCTCCCAGTCGGCATGATTTTTTCCGACTTCTTCAACAATAAACGTCAAATTTCAGCCAATTTACACAAAACTTTAATGAATTATACACTAAAACCTTCCGCATGAATCACTCCGTCCATTGGTGAAAACCGTTTGAAAATCCGTTCAGTAGTTTTTGAGTTTATCGCGTTCAGACAGACAGATAGACAGACGCGGCGGGGGACTTCAAAAAAAATAAAATAAAATAAAATGTATTATTTGCAAACATAAGTGTCACTGTTACATAAAAGCTCTGCCTCCCGAACTAGGTAGTTAACCTGTATCTCAGGAGACAGTTCCCTTCCTTAATATATAATTCATTTTGCTTACATGCTAGGTGTAATACTAATTGTTACATTAATAAAAAAAAAATACAATATGGTTATAAAAAAAAACTAAATTAGATAAAAATTAAAATATTATTGCCCAAGTGGTGTGGTGTGTTGCGCATGATGATGATAATCATCACTCTTTTGAGTGATGATTATAAACGAGTTATGGTTATAATATTTTAGTCACGAGGCCTTGTGACTAAAAGGTCACACCGTCATAAGGGTCCGTGACTAAATATTATGAGCCGCACGGGTAGATGGAAGGTAAAGTTACCCTTGCCGAAGTCTGTCCGTGGATTGGTGACCATTCATAACAAAATGGAGACCACTCCGTGCCTCGCAGAGCGCGCTATGGCGTTGATCCCGGCTGTCATTCGATAGATCTTTGACAGTCAGTAGCCCGAAAGTGTGTCAACCAGTCATACAAAGGGGTGTCGTGTTACTCAGTAACTGAGTCGTGAAGGTCAGATAAGCAGTCGCTTTATGTAAAATACTGGTATTTAGCTGCATCCGGTTAGACTGGAAGCCGACCCCAACACGATTGAATGAGACTCTTTTAGTCATAAGCATATCCTGCTTTTAGTCACACAAGCATATCCTACTTTTAGTCACACAAGTATATATTATCCTATTTTTAGTCACACAAGCGTATCCTACTTTTAGTCACACAAGCATATCCTTCTTTTAGTCACACAAGCATATCCTACTTTTAGTCACACAAGCATAATTACCCTAATTTTAGTTACACAAGCACATCCTACTTTTAGTCACACAAGCATATCCTACTTTTAGTCACATAAGCATATCCTACTTTTAGTCACACAAGCACATCCTACTTTTAGTCACATAAGCATATCCTACTTTTAGTCACACAAGCACATCCTACTTTTAGTCACACAAGCATAATTATCCTACTTTTAGTCACACAAGCATATCCTACTTTTAGTCACACAAGCATATCCTACTTTTAGTCACATAAGCATATCCTACTTTTAGTCACACAAGCACATCCTACTTTTAGTCACACAAGCATAATTATCCTACTTTTAGTCACACAAGCATATCCTACTTTTAGTCACATAAGCATATCCTACTTTTAGTCACATAAGCATAATTATCCTACTTTTAGTCACACAAGCATATCCTACTTTTAGTCACATAAGCATATCCTACTTTTAGTCACACAAGCACATCCTACTTTTAGTCACACAAGCATAATTATCCTACTTTTAGTCACACAAGCATATCCTACTTTTAGTCACATTCATGCATCGTAGGTAGGAAGTAGGATATAAAACATATAGGTAATTTTAGATTTAAGTTAAGCGTTTATCTGGTTGAAATCTCTTGATACAAAAAAGCGTAATGTCGATATGACATCACGCACTGTCGTATCAAGACAGGCAATCATTATTGATGATGATGATTTATGCAAAGAAAAAAACCGGCCAAGTGCGTGTCAGACCACGCACAATGAAGGATTCCGGATGAATTAATCCCAAAAACAAACTTAACTTTGTAGTTGAAAAATATTTCTCCCATATGGAATGTATGGGAAAACATGTTTATGCAACTGCAAAGTTAAGTTGGTCGATTATTACTCGTTAACTTGTAGAGCCTACTTAGCTGTGATAGTTTTCCTTTTAATTTCGTTATATAAACTACTGCTGTGATTTTTTTCTCATATTCAAAACCAGCCATTTAGCTTTCAGGGGGGGGGGGGCACTTGACTCTAACAAAAATTAAAAACAAAATTATGAAAAACATTTTTTAGGGTACCTAAAGTGATGTTTTTTTTAACCCATGGTGTGGGGTATCATTGGAAAGGTCCTTCAAAAACATTGCGAGTTTGTGAAAACCATTTTTGGATTCATGGATCCGTTTGCGAAATATTAAGCTTTAAAGTGCTAATTTTTGTTAGAGTCAAGTGTCCCCCCCCTGCCAGCTAAATGGTTGATTTTGGATCTGTGAAAAAAATCACAGCAATAGTTTATATAACGAAATTAAAAGGAAAACTATCACAGCTAAGTAGGCTCTACAAGTTAACGAGTAATAATCGACCAACTTAACTTTACAGTTGCAAAAACATGTTTTCCCGTACATTCCGTATGGGAGATGGGAGAACATCTTTTTTAACTACAAAGTTAAGTTTGTTTTTGGGATAAATTCATCCCAACTACGGAACCCTTCATTGTGCGTGGTCCGACACGCACTTGGCCGGTTTTTTTATAACCATTAAACGCATTTATCTTTCTAACAGCCGTCATTGCGGCCGTTATGTGACGGCCACCGCTCTTCTAGAAAACCGGAGCTTAAACTACCTTGCCATTTCATTACAGAGGCTTTGATTTATTTATTTTGTCATTTTAAAAGGTGGTTTTACACCAGTGGTGAAAGCATCATATGACACGATTCCTACCGGCTTCCCTTCGGAGGTTCGCACCAGCAAATCTACCGCTATTGAAAAATGGCAAAGTCAATAGTGTCTACTGTTGCCAAAAAATACAGTTACACTACGGATAATTTAATTCACCATAACATTCAAACAACAAAAAAGCTTATTACCAGCTTTAAATGATACCAACAAAAAAAAATGTCCTAAAATAACCCGGCGCCAAAACGTCATAATCAGGAACTAAAAATTCATACAATAGCGATCCTGTCATGACGTCACTTTAGGTCACGTGGCACCGCTTGATAAAGGACGAGAGCAAGCCGGTCTACAACGGGTTACGATGCGACAAAGACAAATATACAAAAAATGCGTCAGCGAGAATGAGATGGAGGAATATTGCACATTTTATTTAGTTTTCACCTGTTCAAGTGTATTTTATTCGATTCTATAAATTCCTTTAATAATTTTAGAATGATAGTAAGTAACTAATATAGTTGAGTTTATTTCTGTAAAAAATTGAAAGTAATGTTAATTTTTAGTTCTGCTAATTGGCGATAGATGGTGTTAAATTCAGTTAAGGAAAGACTTTTATTTTTAGTTAATAAATAATATTTTTACTTTATTCATAAGTAAAAGTAAGATCGGCTCTGCTTCGGCTCTCTCACAAAAATTGACACCTCGCCGCTGTTATACACCTACAGTACTACCATTTATCTCGTCTCGCCATCTTCGTTAGAGCCTCTTTTGTTTTATTCTTCCCAGTGACCAAAAATAATGTCTTTTCGAACCAAAACAAGCTTGAGAATCTTAAACAATTGTTATTTAATTAATTAGTTCTTCTAAGATCCTCGGCAAGACTTTTTATCTATTACTGATGATCTAAGAATCTGAAGATCTGAGAATATTAAAGAATTCTACCAAGATGAGAATTTTCTACGAAGTCAACCGGACACCGGTGATAATAACCAGTGATGTGCCGGAACTCCGTATCGGTATCCTTATTTGCGGATATCCGAGGGAAAAAAAGATCTGTACCCGTATCTGTTACTTTTTGGCGGATCTTGAACGGATCTTTTATATTAATAAATTTCATTAAGTATAAAAAATAAATAAAGATAGGAGCAATGAAATACTGTTAAATTCAACCCAAACTAGTTTTATTTCTTAAAAATTAAATCACATTTATTATAATTTAAGTAGAGTAACAGTAAAATAAGTTATAAGGTAATAATTAAACTAGATATCTACTAAGCTACTATACTATATTTGTAGTGAGATCTCGTGGCTAAGTAATAACAGCTGCGCGGGTCGATTCATCCGGTTAAGCTACGCTTGCCGGGGTTGGTCTGTGGATGGGTGACCATCTTTACATACCGAGACTCCTCCGTGCTTCGGAAAGCATGTTAAGCTGTTGGTCCCGGCTGTCATTCGTGGATCTTTGACAGTCGTTACGGGTCGTCAGAAGCCCGAGAGTCTGACAACCTGTCTTACCAAGGGGTATCGTATTACCCAGTTACTGGGTTGTGGAGGTCAGATAGGCAGTCGCTCCATGTAAAATACTGGTATTCAGCCGCTTCCGGTTAGACTGGAAGCCGACCCCAACATAGTTGGGAAAAGGCTAGGCAGACTGATTTGTAGTGAGATCAAACCTCTAATCTTTGTGCTATGCTAATTGAAATGATTATCAAGGTGTTAACATCAATTAAAATAGTGTTATTTTCAAGAACTTAAAAAGAGTAACTTGGCAGCTTTGTCCCCCAAAAGTCTGTTACGATGTGGATCATAAATAATTCCTGTTGAAGCTGAAGAAAGTTGAGATCCGTATCCGTATTCGCGGATCTAGTCCCTTATGATCCGTATCCGTATCCGCGTTTCACATTAGTATGCAAACGGAGTCTTTTTATCTTTGAAAAACATATACTTAACCTACAATTTCTAAGTACTTACCTACCGAGTACTGAAATATTCACTTAAAATAATTGTATTGAATCGTGTCCATTCGACTAAAGGTGCCATTTAACCAATATATACGCTTAACTTTATAGCCCAAATTGTAGCGTTGTCACGTTTAGCAGACTACTCAATAAATCTTAAAATTACTCCGATGTTAACAGATTGTAGAGTTTGTTTTTTCCATTTAACATTTTATAGACATTATGTACAGACTGCTTATTAAATATGCAAACTGAGTTTTGAGGAGAATTTGGAAACAATTATTAGTCGTTAGAATACAAAAAAAAAAAAATTGTTTATAAGACTCATGATTGAAATCATGAATCAGGGTCTGTGAAGATAGTGAAGAATATCTAATCCTTCTAGCACGCGTAGCATGACCACCGAAGAAACGAGTTTTGTCGACGGAAGAATAGACAAAATGACAGATTGTGATTGTTTATCTGTCATTTTGTCTATTCTTCCGTCGACAAAACTCGTTTCTACAGGTCATGCTACGCGTGCAGTAGGTTTATTTTTATGTGAAAAAAGATGTCATGAATTGACAATTAATTTTTCTAGGGTATAATTTAAGGCTCAGGCAAGCAGGCGCGATGCGACACCGGTAGGTAAATTTCTGTGAATTTCTCATAGAAATTGTTCCACCAGTCGCGTTGCCGTCGCGTCGTGCCTTTCTGCGTGAGCCTTCACGAGGATCTTCTTCTCATTCCTTTTGGAGTGCGACCCATTTAGTTTATTTAAGACCATTAACATTCGTGTATTTATCTACTCTAGATTATTCGTACCTTTCAACTGTCATTAACGAGACACAATCAAATTTTAATTGTTATCCACCTCAATGAGGCATCGTAACAGATGATGAGTTATGTACTTAGTAGATACTCGACTGACGTATTCCTAAAATATATAAGGTCGTCCCATTAAAATAGATGGACAAACTTTTAGAAATCATTCAGACCACCAAAATAAGGTAAGTGGTAAAAAAATAAAAATAAAAGAACACGCATTAGATACTTACAAGAAAAAAAAAATCAGCCAACTAAACACTAAAATTGTTGGTTAATTATTTTAGATAAGAATAAAATCAGCCAACGAAAATACACTAAAATTATTGGTTAATTATTTTAGATAAGAATAAAATCAGCCAACGAAAATACACTAAAATTATTGGTTAATTATTTTAGATAAGAATAAAATCAGCCAACGAAAATACACTAAAATTATTGGTTAATTATTTTAGATAAGAATAAAATCACTTCAATTTGTGTTTTTTTTTGCTTGGATATCTTTAGTTAGACGTATTTGAACGTTGTTTTAAAAATTGTCCATCGATTTTAATGGGACCTTATATATGCATACAATCTTACTGAGCAATTTTTTTTAAATTATGTTGGCTAGGCCTCCAGTTAAACCAAGATGGACCACTGTCTGTCCGCAAACCGCATATCCTTCATCCATCCGCCTTCACTACACTGCCGACGCAACGTTCGCACGGACGTAATATAATCGCGGCGAGATTTTATCGCGCACTGGATTTTCAACTTCGGTGTTGAGACGAGCGTTGAGAATCCAACGCGCCAAGGTGTTGAAAAACACAGTTGGATTTTCAACTCTCGGCGCTAAGCAGAACGTTAAAAATCAAGTGCAGGAAAAAATATCGCCGCGATTTTATTACGTCCGTGAGAAGAATCGGCTAAGTGCAGGCACAGCTCCAATATGCGGTTTACCCTTGCGAACCCAATGAGTTCTCTTTGCTAACAAATAAAAATGGTTATTGGTTACTTTAATGGTTACTATTATTCTATTTTTTCTACCACCATCAGATTCAGTCTCCTTCACTATTGCAATTAAATGCATTATTTTTAGTAAGTAGGTCATTATAATATTATCATTTTCGGAAACATAAGTCACTTCCTCGTTAAGAGAACTTCCTCAGTTCTCTTCCGTAGCATTTCAATGCCTTTTATTTGTTACTATGACTTAATAAGCCAGTGTGTATGGCCCAATTGGCACAATGGTGAAGCTTCTAGGTACCTAGTTTTCATCTTCAGGGTTACTAGTATATCCTATACCTATAGAAAAGGGAGGATCCTCCGACCATGGGCACGCCACAATTGCGGCAATAAGTCCCCTCTTTGATGAGTGGCTAGAGAGGCGTCCTCACTTACCGCCTGACGCAAGTCCTCACCGGACACGGCTGTTTCGGAAGATTCCTGTTCAGGATAAGGCGGGAAACGCCCGGGCGCACCATAGTGTGGATCACCCGGAGGACACGGTGGAGCATACGGTGGAGGTCTATCCGGCTTGGGCGGAGCATCGCCGTGTCCTCGGAGGCGATCGGCGGCGGTGATCTCTCGCGTCCGGCCCTGCTTCAGGCCATGGTACGGAGCGAGAGGAAATGGGAGGCCGTCACCTCCTTCTGCGAAGCTGTAAAGCTCGCGAAGTAGGAAGCGGAACGCGTGAGGAAGAAGCAAATTTGGCGCCCTCACGCCCCTAACCGCCGCAGGAGGAGACGCCCTGGACGTTGTGTTTAGCGGTCAACTGCCCAACGGTTGTTGATGTCAGAAAGTAAAATAAAGTGTGAGTCTTTGAATTTACACATATCGAAATGAGGGAATCTATGCTTAATTTTATCGACGGAAGAAATATTTAAATTATTTATTTATTTTAATTATACTCTACTTGAGTTTACTATTACTAAATACATGCCACTCTGCACTGTGCAGGGTTATACATACAGTGTGTCTAGTTTCTTCTTTTAAATTACCTTTTAATTACTAGCAGTAGTTATAAACAAAATTTTTGTAACTAACAACCTTGCCTTGCCTATGGTTATAATTTTTTTTGTCTGATCTAAATGTTTTTTATACGTTTCAGGTATATAATACATCATAACATTAAAAAAACATTACAAAAACGCGTATAGCCTATCCTAAATTGCGAGCATAGTTTAAATTTTTTGTTTAGACTTAGAATTCCGACGACACAACGCCAAAATGAACCGCACCTGGTGTTGCAAAATGGATAATAATTCTAAGACTAGGACCAATTGTTAAACTTTTTTTATCTATCTGACTATACCGGGAACGGTTTCCCTAGATAAGAATGGGAATTGGCTACATGTAATGTGTTCCTCAAGGCTCGTTGTGCAAATAATGATGACCAATCTTAAGACTGACCACGGCAAACACAGCTTAACCTCGTCCTACCGCTGTAATTTATACTTTCGATTAGATCTTAATAACTATATCTGTTATTTATAGCACGGGAGATGACACAAGGAAAAGTGCATTACTAAATAAATAGGTACTTCAACTTAAGGGGGTGAATTGATCAGTAAAAGTGTAAAAGGTATCTCATTGCAAAAAAAAATCCTCAGTAAGTAACTGTTATTTAAAAAAAATACAAAAAATACGTCATGTTTTTATTTTTATCTTGTGAGGTTATTATTGGGTTTTCCTTTCAGGAATTTCTCAGCTCGGAGTCTGGATTTGTTCCCGGTTGATGGCAATAGGCTCGCCCCCTATTACACATAACTGGTGTTTGGGTGTACTATGTACACATCTGCCAAACCTTTTGGCCCATACAGGCTTGATGTTATGTTAATCTTTATTATAGGTATGTATTCAACAGAGGATTTTATATTTAAAAATAAGAAAATGTTTTAAGATCTCGATGAAATAACAGTGCAAAATTCAGATAGCGAGTAGAACAATTTTTCTCCTTCCTATGAGTCGCAGGAACCTGTAAATACAATAAGAATTATCTATACTAATATTAAGTAAAACAGTATTCAGAGGATTCTCGATTTATTTTTTGCAATTATTGCCTGTAAAATTACTTACGTTTAAAAAAACCGTAAAAAGAACCCTTTGGTCGGCGCATTCGATGGTCAAGATCAACCGCGTTTTGCAGGCCCTTAAATAATACCAGCCTATTATTGTCCCACTGCAGGGCAAACGCCTCTTCTCATACAGAGAAGGCACGAGCATTGATCACTACGCTTGCTCAAGACGGGTTGGCGATTTCAGACTTATATTACTTACAAATGCTTGCACTGACTGGACAGGTCCACTCAAATCTGTGTGGTTCTTTCCTCAAAAGACCATTTCAGACACTAATCTACATGGTCCTCATATGGCCTGACAAAGATTATGTCTGGACTTTAAAAGAGACTGTGACCTCTGAGTTTGTTTCGGCCTTTCTTCTCAGAGTAGTCAGATAGGAAACGCCGAACTCATCTAGTTTTTAAAATATGATTGACGTGTAAAAGTGTTTGTACAAACCTACTTACAGAAATAAAATCATTTTTCATTTATACGTTGTTGACGTTGGATACCTTAATCGAAAAAAAAAAACAGTGGCACTCCGGGAGTGCCGACAGAAGTGAAAACTTGAACAATTTTATTGTACAGGAAATACTTTTCTTTTTTGAACTCGGTAAAAAACAGGGAAATGTCAATCATGACGTTGTCATGTCTCAACGTTTGGAATGTCATTAATCCCAAAGAAAACGTATCGCGCGTTAATGTCTTTTTAATGGTCAAAAGTTAAAATTAATGAGGTGTTGGTAACAGTGTCGCGAGTTCAATAGTTTTTCCCATCTCATAGATGAGTCCGGCGTTAGCTAGAGCTTGTACTTTTTTTTTTTTAATATGACTTGTAAAAGTGATTCCGAATTCCGATATTCTATTTACAGAATAAACAATTTAATTTCATTTCATTATTAATTATACTCCATAGGTTTAGGTAGTTAAAAAAAGGTAAACAAATCGTAAAAAGGCTTTTTATAGATGACACTTTCTTGTTAAAAAAACAATAAAACCAAATTAAATTTATTTTAGTGTTTATCTATTGTTTCCTCTTTTATTAATGTATGTTAATATTTATCGTTTATTCTTCACTACTTTTCGTAGATGTAACTGCTTGAGCACAATTTTTTTTGTCTGATTTATAATGTTTTGTAATCTGTCTATTGTAAAGAGCCCAATTTCTAAACGTCAACGAAATATAACGTTGCTAAATTGAAGAGTTCAACTGTGACGTAGCATAACAACTGAAGTGACAGGTATTACGTTTAGTCGGTTACTTGACAGCTGTCTCGTCACGTGGTTTTTTTTGTTTACCTTTTTTTAACTACCTAAACCTATGGAGTTTAGGTTTCTTCACGATATTTTTCTTTCACCGTTGTCAGTAATATCCGAGATAAACTCAGAAAATAGCAGGCCCTTAATTAAAATTATTCTTAAACATACATTTTCCTTTTGATCACTGCATGAAGATATTTGAATTCTAATCTCTGTATTGTACTGAATACATATTCAATTTGCGAATAGATGACTGTTGAAAGGGAAATTTTTGATCAATTGCCAAGTGTGTTAGCAGCACTGGGGATGTCCCCTGATAGATGGATAATGTTCATATAAGGTAAGATTTTAATTATATTGCGGTGTTCATAAAAAACTGCTAGGTGGAAAAAGATAAAATTTAAATATTAATTTGCTCGAATATAAATAGTAGGTAGATGGTACAGACAAACTATGTTCTTAATGTCCCTCGGCAAACTTCGTGTGTCGTCAGTCGTCGGATTTCTATCAGTTGCCCTTTGCACTTGGTGCAAACTGGACGCTCTCAATCGACTTGGAAGTATTTATAATAGAGTTGTTAATACTCTTTTAACTTAATGTAATCTAATTTAAAAATGGGAGGAAAGCCGCTAAAATTGCAGGCATGACAGATAGGAAAATAGTTTTACCTACATCTCTATATAGTTCACATGGAAATCAAAACAAAACAACAATAAAGTACTTAGTTCTGAATTAAAATTATTATACAAGATAAATCTATTTATTGATGGACATGGAAATTAGCATTCGTTTGTATTCGGAAATCCGATGATAACCGAGGGATATTAAGAAAATAGAAATACTGTACATGCATTTTTCGTTCTAGCTTACCCCGTCAAACAAATGGCGTGCAAATCGATATATAAAAGTCAATGCAACAATTCAGTTTATAGATCCTATGAGACTTTTAGTGATTTTATACTGAAGATCACGTCTAAACGAGTAGTGTTAATGATTTGGAAAAAAATGTTAAATTAGACCAATAGGAATATTTTAGATTATGTTTATATTACATAATTAAATTAATTTGTAAAGTTATATCTACCGCGGATAAAAAACTGAGAATCAAGCAAAACGAAGCGTATTTTTCTAAAACCTTCACCATTTTACAGATAATTTAATTATGTATCTTTTTAGTATACGTGTTTTATTGAAATACCTTTTGTTTTATGTATAGTACCTGTGTTTTGCGGGGGCCACGGTATCCTTTTCGGACTTTCCTGCGACCCCGGCAGGCATCGGCCCTAGCGGACCCGTCAGTTGTGCTGACATCTCTTAGAGGCACGCGTGGAACAACGCGCCGTCGAACCGGGCCTGATCCTTATCGGACGGCGAGCTACCCATTGCTCACTGTCCGCAAGCCCGCGCCTACAGTGGCCGGGAATCCGCCTAGAATTCCCGACGTCCAGGGCGTCTCCTACGGCAACTAGGGGCGTGAGGGCGCACAATTTGCCTCTCCCTCACGCGTTTCGCCTCCTCCTTCGCGAGCATTACTGTTTCGCAGGAGGTGACGGCTTCCTATGCCCGCCCTCTCGCTCCATACCATGGCCTGGACCAAGGCCGGACGCGAGAGATCACCGCCGCCGATCGCCTCGAGGACACCGCGGTGCCCTGCCCAGGCTAGGCAGACCTCCACCGTATGCTCCACCGTGTCCTCCGGTATCAGGCGCACCCTGGGGAATCAGCAGATATACCAACCTGCAAATTGGCTAATATTTTACCCTTAACAGGGTGGCTGGGACGCGTAAATATAACACGCATGCATGCATGTTCTGTAATGCAGCCGCGTCCGTATGAATAAAGTATTACAAACACGATTACACCACACACATTTGAAAACTGTCCGGAATGTGATCGGCTTTGAAAGACATTGTTTTATCAAATACGACTGCAATACAGCTTATTATAAGAACTCGCTCTGTCTACACTGCAGGTATCAAATGCGCTAATTTAAATAGCTTGCCTAGCTGCGAGCAACTTGGAAGTAGCGCTTGCCGGCCGCTCCGGCGGCACCGCTCGCTTTGCTCGCTCGGCTCGCGCGCAGTTTATCACAGTTTTAACCTAACCTAACCCATGTCACCCAGTTCAGTTTTTCGACAGTTGACAATCTAACGGAAATAATACTATGAGTGTCTGCGTTGAATCCGCCTTTTCATTCTCACACAGCAAATGCGTGTTATGTTATGGAGAAAGATTATTCGTTCAGAAAATGCTGTACTTTAGGGGTATGAGGAACAGGGTGTAAAGTTCACTCATCCACCATAGAAAAGGGAGGATCCTCCTACCAGACGGGTCTTGTGCAACTGCCCGACGGTTTGAAGTTGAAATCTTGTATATACGTTGATCGCTCGGTAAACTCTAACTGCGCGATGCAGGATTTGTGTGACGTCATGTCTATGATGCGTAGTTCGTATGTGGCGGTGTAACCGTTACAGTACTAGGTACTCGAGTTTTCACGCAGGCTACGATGTTTCTGCTGTTGTTACCAACCGAAAAATTTTAATATTCATGCACATGGCCACTTAGAATGCGTAATTCGATAACAATCTGGATGTTAAAATCAAAGATATTATAAATCAAAACAGGTGTCCTGTCATATTGGTAGACAGGATTTTGATTAGATAGGTACTACGGATGTGCTATAAAAGATAGTAAGTGTCGTGTCGTTTGGTATCTTTTTGTAGCAACACGTGTCATGTGATAATGGAAAAATTATTTAAGACGCAGATATATGACAGTGACCTTGAGTAGTTAGCTTGCGTGTTCTGTACTGAGCTCACGCAACGCGTCGTACGTCCAGCCAGTAATAGGACTCGCCCATCAAGGAGCGCTGTCCCAAATTAGACGCATTTTTTATTTATTATACGTAATACAAAAAGTATCTTGATAAAACACGTATACTAATAGATCAATAATTAAATTATCTTTAAAATGGTGAAGGTTTTAGAAAAATACGCTTGATAGATTTTGCGCCATTCTCAGTTTTTTATCCGCGTCAGACATAACTTTACAAATTTATTTCATTATGTAATATAAACATAGTCCAAAATATGGCTATATTAAAATATTAAGAAAATCCTCTAATTTAACATATATTTTTTCCAAATCATTAACACTACTCGTTTAGACGTCATTTTCAGTATAAAATCATTAAAAGTCAGTTATCGTCCCCTTTTAAGTTGGTGTTTTGCAAACACCTTTATCGTCATCAGTATTTTACATGGAACGATTATCCTACCTATCTGACCTGAACGCAGTCTTCTTTTCGTGTGGTTAGTGGCTAACCTGGTGTCAGAGTTTTAAAAGCTGCCCATGGGCCTGTTTTAAAAGCCGCCCATGGGCCTCTGACTTGACTTCACATGCCGTCGAGAAATATCTCTCAGGCAGACTCAGGTTTTTCCTCACGATGTTTTCCTTCACTGTTTTTGAAGCAAGTGATAATTATACAATACACACATGAATCCGAAAAGTCAGAGGTACGCTTTAGGTTTGAACTTGAGACCTATGACTTGGCAGTCCGACGGTCACACCACAAGGCTATCACTGCTATGAACCCAGTAACTGGGTAACACGATACCCCTTGGTAAGACTGATTGTCAGACTTTCGGGCTTCCGACGACCCGTAACAACTGTCAAAGATCTACAAGTGACGGACAGAACTAACTGCTTAACGTGCTTCCTGAGGCTCTGAGAGGTCTTGGTATGTAAAGATGGTCACCCATCCACTGACCAACTGCGGCAAGCGTAGCTTAACCTGATCGATCGACTCGTGTGGCTGTTATTACTTAGCCACAAGCCCCTTCTAATCATAACCATAGATGAATTACAGATGGTTCACTTGGATTATATATAGGGTATGAAGCTACAACCTACGCGGCGGGCCCGTCTTGTCGGGCCAATTCAGTGAGTGTAACGTAGTCAGAAGATATAAGAGTAACGCGATAGAAAGAGAGGCAACTCCTAGGTGGAAATAACTGTAGGTAATTAGCGCTGTGCGACCTGAATTGCACTTTATTATGTCGTAGCAAGAGTTGCTTTTTAGGGTTCCGTAGTAAACAAGGAACCCTTATAGTTTCGCCATGTCCATCTGTCTGTCTGTCCACGGCTTAGATCAGAGACTCTTAGTACTAGAAAGCTGTAATTTGGTATGGGTATACATATTTATTAATCACGCCAAAAAATGGTAAGTAAAATAAAATTCCAAAAAAAAATTTAAGCTATTGCATAGCTTTTATCGCAGGTTTTGAGCGCGGCGACCGAATCAGGAAATTCCGTAACTAAAATAAAACCTAACACC
The DNA here is from genome assembly GCA_963680765.1 of Agrochola lychnidis. Lineage (NCBI taxonomy): Eukaryota > Metazoa > Arthropoda > Insecta > Lepidoptera > Noctuidae > Agrochola > Agrochola lychnidis. The sequence continues at coordinate 12,912,310 of OY796873.1, read as the reverse complement.
CCCCACTCCGCCTACCATGTAATGACGGATGATGACATAAAACAAAAATTATGTTCCGTCATCATCCCAAGTGTAGCAATGACAAATAGGAAGTATGGAGGTTACAAATGCTATGCAATAGCTTTACCGCGGCAGTCCCCGAGTGCCACATGTTTTTTTTTTAGGTTACCCTACTCGTAAAGTGGGGATGTTGTTTTTTTTCATCTTTCCCATAGTGTTGGCGTTGGAAAGGTCGTTTAAAAATATTTAAGTTAGTGAAAACCATTTTTGGATTCAGGGTACCGTTTGCGAAAATTAAGCTTTGCAAGTGCCAATTTTTGCTAGAGTCAAGTGTGTCCCCCTACCAGCTAAATGGTTGGTTTTGGGTATGTGAAAAAAATCACAGCAGTAGTATATATAACGAAATTAAAAGGAAAACTATCACAGCTAAGTAGGTTCGAGTAATAATCGACCAACTTACATTAGCGGTTGCAAAAACATGTTCTCCCAAACATTCCGTATGGGAGAACATGTTATTCAACTACAGAGTTAAGTTTGTTATTGGGATAAATTCATCCCAACTACGGAACCCTTCATTGTGCGTGGTCCGACATCCATTTGGCCGGTTTTTATTTGAATGATTTTGCGGAGTGAACCATCTGTAAGTACTGATCTGTGTCATAGCTAACATAGTATAGTAAATTGTACCTACAATTTATAATGTTACGACTCATTTTTATAACTTCATTAGCTTTTATTGCTTATTCACCTTTATTTACTTTTATGTTACTTTCATTTACTTTTATATAATATTCTATGGTGGAACCCTCACCTTGAAAATGATGTAATATTATTATTTTATTTACAATCGAACGTTTGTGAAACTATGTATGTAAAGTACCCGTCACGAGAAGCTATAATTTTTGTAAATAAAGAACTTCTACCAAGTTACGTAGCGACAATTTAATCAACAACAAATAATCCCAAATTCAATGAAGTCGAAGTAACGTACGTGTTATACGAAACTAATGAGCAATTTCACTTGATCGGGTTATATTTTAGCGATATAAAGCGCTGTCGTCTAAGGTTTTGTGGTACTGGAACGCATCTGATTCATGGAACGTAAACATTTGGGCAACGATTTTGAAGTAAGTTCACGCTGACGTTGTCTCTGCTTTCTTTCGAGTTTCGAATGCGTCTGTTTGTTTGTGGTGTTTTCGCGGATTAGGTTATATTGTTTGTTTGTAATTAGATGTATGTGTTAATATAATTATATCACTGTAAAAAAATAGTACAAAACTGTTTTTATTTTATTTTACCCAAAGATTGCAAACCCCTGAATGTGTGTTTACAAAATTTATAGGTTCTCGTGACGGGGACTTTAGTTTGTGAAAAAATAATTGCTAAACGCTGATAAATGATCAAGTTGATTTCTGTCTGAAATGTTTTCTTGTTTCATACTTTTTAGAGCGTGTTTTTTTTAAAAATGTGTAAACATATTTGGGTTTTTTTAGTTCATGACTTTATTTATGTCCTCTAGAGGGCGCCATATTGCATTTAATGTGACGTTACATAGCCTATAGGTACCCAGCGTCGATCAAGACACTTTCAATGATACCTCATTTGTCAAATTATGATCGGTAGTTTAATTTCTAAACTACCTACATCCTTATCCTTAATATTATAAATGCGAAAGTAAGTTTGTTTGTTACGCCTTCACGCTAAAACGGCTGAACGGATTTGGATGAAATTTGGCACATATTTAGATGATGCCCTGGAAAAGAACAAAGGATACTTTTTTTTTTCCCACGGGATCGAGACTTATGCGGGTGAAACCGCGGGGCGCAGCTAGTACATAATATATCTATACAAATATTGTAAAGAGGAAAGATTTGTATTTTTGTATGTAACGAATAAACTTAAAAACTACTGGACCGATTTGAAAAATTCTTTCAGCAATGGATAGCTACATTATCAGCGAGTAACATAGGCTATATTTTATCCCCGTACTCCCACTGGAACGGGAACTACGCGGGTGAAACCGCGTGACGTCCGCTAGTACATACATACCGGTCAAAATCATAACCTTCCTTTTTGCTTTGCCGTAGTAGGGTAAAAAAGGCAGTTTTTCCTTAGGCTTCTTTGTAGAAACAGTATGTTATAATATTTTACGTAGAAAATTAAAAAAGTCGCCTAGAGTTTCACACATATCACTAAGGGGTTGGTCGACTCTTCACGTGACCAGACAGCTGGCCTAGTTTTCGGCCTATGAATCAACGTGGATATAATGCTATTTTGTAAACGCGATTGTGCTCTTTATTTATGTTACGTTACGGATCAATGTCCTATGCAAGTATTTTTACTTTGAAGGTTTTTGAAGTTTTTTTTTTTTTTTTTTTGTAAACGCGATTGTGCTTTTTATTTAGATAAAGTTACGGACCAATGTTCTATACAAGTATTTTTCTTTCACCAAGGCGATCCTATTTCAAGTTTTCACTTCTGTCGGCACTCCCGAAGTGCCACTGTTTTTTTTAAATCCTTTGTTTAAATCTTAAAGACTATCTTTTAACAAGAACTTACGGCTTGAACTTAAATCGCTATCTTTTAAAAGTTAACAGTTATTGGTACAGACGCCAGCACATCAAGCTATCCGAAACTGTCAAATTTTTCCCAATCAACTTTGAACCTTATGCTTCAGCGATAAAATTGAAAATCTATTTGACAGATTGTAGTAGCTTGATGTGCTGGCGTCTGTACAACGTCCTTCACGGTAAAAGGTTTTCTTTTTCTTGTTACGAAAGATAAAATTATAAGTTTTTCTTACGCGAAGTTATTAGGGTCTTGTCTGGGTATCTTTTATATTAACTGTTAGAGTGGCTTTTATATATTTCATGAATACTGTTATTAGCTACACGTTTTTCTTTTTAACCGACTTCCAAAAAGGAGGAGGTTCTATGTGCATAGCGTATGAATGTTTTTTTTTTTTTTTTTCATCTATTTGCTCCGGTTTCTCCGTTAATTATGGATCGCTTTAGTAAAAAATATTTGAAAGGGTATGCTCTCGAGGTGGTTCCATATAAATTTAATTTAGTTTGCTTAGATAGTTTTTGAGTTAGCTTCAATTATATAATACGTATTTTTCTCAGTATGTGGATGATATGAAAAGTTCCAGTCACTATTATTTACATAGCAGGTAGTGGAATTTGAATTTGTGTGGGTACCACAACTGAAAAGTGAAAAATATTTATTTTTACAAAAAAAAAAAACCATCGACTTCTTTTTTATACTTCTTGTGTTGCTGTATTAAATTGATCACAAATTACGTGACTGAATTTATTTCTTTCTAAATCCAATTCTTCTTAAAGATCAACTTTTTAGCACTAAATTCATGAAATCATGACCCTTTATCTTTTAATCTTGGTCTGTGTTGATTTACTTTTCAATTATCGTTGGTAAGTACTGTGAGCACCACGCTTGGCTGCGGTACCCGGGACTGTGTGTAAATCAAAGAACTTTTGCAGACCGAGATTATATTTAAACCATTAGTACAATATTATGACAATACCAGCGCGACCGACGCCTGAGGCTAGACTATCCTTTTTAGGGTTCCGTTGCCAAATGGCAAAAAACGGAACCCTTATAGATTCGTCATGTCTGTCTGTCTGTCTGTCTGTCTGTCTGTCCGTATGTCACAGCCACTTTTTTCCGAAACTATAAGAGCTATGCTGTTGAAACTTGGTATGTAGATGTATTCTGTGAACCGCATTAAGATTTTCACACAAAAATAGAAAAAAAACAAATAATTTTGGAGTTCCCCATACTTAGAACTGAAACACAAAAAAAATTTTTTCAGCAATCCCATACGTGTGGGGTATCTATGGATAGGTCTTCAAAAATGATATTGAGGTTTCTAATATCATTTTTTTCTAAACTGAATAGTTTGCGCGAGAGACACTTCCAAAGTGGTAAAATGTGTGTCCCCCCCCCTGTAACTTCTAAAATAAGAGAATGATAAATCTAAAAAAAATATATAATGTACATTACCATGTAAACTTCCACCGAAAATTGGTTTGAACGAGATCTAGCAAGTAGTTTTTTTTTAATACGTCATAAATCGTAAACCGCAATTTACCTTTCATTCAATGTTACTTGCTGCTACGGAACCCTTCATGGGCGAGTACGACTCGCACTTGGCCGTTTTTTTTATCGACAAGTGAATACCATCTCAAAATCCTAATTTAAATATATCATGTCAGATTGTTCGGATGACGTACAGCGTTCTTGCCAGCCTGTACAGCATGAGGTTGCATCTCATGATAAAACCTTACAGTACACAGACACTGGAAATTTCGTCTTCAAAATTGTCAGTACAAAACGTACCTATACCTAAATAACCATAGTAACCATTATCTGTAAGTTAAATAAATAAATTTTGAATATGGAGGTCATTTTTGGGGGACAAATAAGAAAAAAAATTGTTTCGCTAACATGTTTCCGTGTGACATATATCAAATAAAAGGGCTTATTGCGAGGATCACAAATACATTTTTTTTATAATTTTAAAATAAATACTTTTAAAGATATTTAAGAAAATTTATGAAAATTGACACTCTTCTATCTATCTATCAGTTCCTTTAATGTGCACGTATTAGTCATATCAGTGCACATATAAATAAGTCGATATGCTAAATGACCCATCGCTTGCTGAACAGACCCACATTATTTGCAATCTACGGCATTTTTTTTGTACTGCTCGAATACGGTAGCCAGCTGGCAATATTACTATGAAAATCCATATTTGTCGTATTTATCGACCGAATAAATTACTATAAAAACTTATATCTGTCATGTAATTTAAAAATGGAACGAACTTTTTACTTCGACACATGGCAACCAAGGAGGTAACTATTCAAAGATTTTACTTAAATATCGATTTGGCTTGCAAATAGAGCTGTATAAAGTAAAGAACAAAAAATGAACATATTTATTCGCGTCAAAAATGATCCTTGTTCGTCATCGGCTAGTGGTATGACCGTCAGACTGACAAGTCATAGATCTTGAGTTCGAACCCAAGACACGCACCTCTGACTTTTCGGATTCATGTGCGTATTGTATAATTATCACTTGCTTCAAAAAACGGTGAAGGAAAGCATCGTGGAGAAACCTGCCTGAGAGATATTTCTCGGCGGCATGTGAGTGAAGTCAAGTCAGAGGCCCATGGGCAGCTTTAAAACTCTGACACGAAAATAAGAAGAAGATTGATTCTGGAATTTATATTTTAAAGTGAAACTTTTATTACATCGTCTCAAACTTTTTCGTCTGTGTGTTGCATGTCGCGTGACGGTCGGCCGCGGAGTAGGGATAAAGTGAAAGGCGCTCGTCAGCGCAGCCAAGGCCAATATGGCGGCGCCTATAGTTCGCTTAAAAGTTTCACTTTTACCGTGGTTTCATAAAACCACACAATCCTTTTTTAAATTTACTTCGTTTGAATTTTTGCGCATTACCTACTTGAGAAAACTACTATACAGGCCTTGGTCGCAACTAGGCATTGATGGAGTCACGTATGTGAATTTATGTCTGTAATTTTTATGTACATAATAAAGAATATTCTATCTATCTATGTGTGCCTCGGCCCACATTTTCACGTTCGTCCATCAATGCCTCTGTTGCAGGCCGCGACAGTGTACTATATTTCAGTTTTTGTCAATGACTTTATAATTACAACTTAATAATCTTATTCAAATAATTGAAACCTTCTAAATACAGATTAAAATGTGGTACTAACTCTCTTTAGTGAGTGGTTTACACTTTCGTCAAATACATCCGGAACAAACTATACAAGTATCCTAAGACTTGAAAATTCCCAAGTTAGATACCCATTAACATAAACTTTGAAAGCCCAAGGGCCCTACGCAGGCCCAGGCCGTATTCAACTGGATCAATAGCGGGGAAACAAATGCTTTTAGCGTTTTCGTGTATTAGGTTTAGATAGAGATTTTAACTTAGGGAGTAGATATAAAGTGCTCGTTCTCTATTTTTAACCGACTTCAAATATATTTCAATAGTAAAAATTAATATAGGTTAAAACCTGCGTGTGTTAATACATAACTAAAGTTGTTTATTCTCGTAGACTAATTTGACAAGTGCAAATGTCAAACTCCAAATTGAAAAAACAAACAACAATCACTTGAAATGTCAAATTTGTCTACGAGATTAAAAAACAGACTTTAGATGTATTGCAGTTGTATATTAGTTTTTCGTTCCTACATTTAGAAGAATAATGTCTAGGGTACCTTTTAGGTCTCCTGAGCCTAACAGGCTCAGACCAAATAAATGTTTGGTCTGAGCCAACAGGTTTTTTTTTTTAAATCTTTTGTAAATAATAAATGTGCATAGATATCACTGTTGTTTATTCCTAGAGCATAATTTCACAGCATGTTTTAGACTTTTGGAATTAAATACTAACACTAATTGGCACTTAGAAACTATAGAACACAATTTGAAAATTCTGGTTCGAAATTGTAGATCTAGGTAAATTAGAAGCAACATAAAGAAGAATCCAGAAAATCAGACTTCGAGAATGTTCTAGATTTGATTTGACCACCTAAGGAAGACGAAGAAATGGTGTATGCTCATCATAGGCGCGTAGATAGAATTTTCCTTTTCGGTAAGTTTTTCCCACAGGCAATTCATAATAACTATTGCAGAAAGGAGGAACAGAAGGAAAAGTTTTTATGACATACGCGTTATTTCTACGCCATCATTGACGTATTGCGGTCGGGTCTCAGGGTTTGCTATGAGGACGCTGCGTGTTATATTCTCTAAGCTTCAGAGGAATTGTAATTGCAACTATATTTCACAATGAGGAGGATGTTAGAAAGAGCAGGATGTGCACAATTATAAGAATGTTAAATTAAGAGCAGGATGTGGGAATACTTAGGTACAGCTATTTATTTAGGTGTGCACTGTTGATATGCTTATTTTTAAATGTCGCAGCATCATGATAGGAGCCTTTAGGCCTCGTACAGAACTTTCTGCTTTTATTTTTTTTAAGTGAATACTTCTTTAGGCGCGTTGGGCATTTTTAAGATGGGAAAAAATAATTGAACTCGCGACAACGTTACCGATACCTCATTTTTGTAAACGCGATTGTGCTCTTTATTTATATTACATTACGATCAACGTTCTATGCAAGTATTTTTACTTTAGAGGTTTTGTAAACGCGATTGTGCTCTTTATTTATATTACGTTACGGACCAATAATCTATACAAGTATTTTTCTTCCACCAAGGCGATCTTGTTCAAGTTTTCACTTTTGTCGGCATTCCCGGAGTGCCACCACTTTTTATTTTTTATTAGGTATTTATGTTTCTATGAGTGTGTAAGTTTAATTTGTGATCTCCTGTACGAGTCCCAATAAAAACCTTTTCTTTCTTTTTTTCTTTGATATATGTATACAGGACTTTCCTTTGGCTCTTCTCCATAGGAAGCGACCAATTGGAACCGTGCACCTAGCTTCTGACGTTTCATAAATGCCCTTGTAGGTTAATGTGAAATAAAATACTTTGAATTGAATTGCTATTTAATTCTATTGCGGTGGTCACAGTTGAGAAAAGGATGTGGCATCTTTTTAACCGACTTCCAAAAAGGAGGAGGTTATATGTTCGTCGCGTATGTTTGTTTTTTTTTTTTTTATGTATGTCCACCGATTTCTCCGTCAATTGTGGACCGATTTTGAAAATTCTTTTTTTGTTTGAAAGGGTGTGCTCTCGAATTGGTCCCATATAAATTTTATTAACTTTGCTTGGATAGTTTTTGAGTTAGCTACAAAATACGTATTTTTTTCCCACTTAGTATGTAGATGATATGATAAGTTTCTGTCACTGGTAGCAGGTAGTGGTATTCGAATGTGTGTGGGGTAGGTACTACAACTAAAAAGTGAAAAATAAAAACTTTTTACGAAAAAAAAAACAACCGACCTCAAAAAAAAAACACTACAAAGTGAAAAATAACTTTAATTCGTCGGTGGCAAAAAACGAAAATACAAATATAAAACCCAAGACACCGACTTCCGAAATTAAAGTTATTTTTCACTTTGTAGTGTTTTTTTTTGGAGGTCGGTTGTTTTTTTTTTCGTAAAAAGTTTTTTATTAAGAAATCTATCAAAGCTAATGGGTCTACTGAGAATCCATAGCATTCTCAGACTTGTCCGACTAATCTTGGGGACTTTCCCTTTTTGCTAAGTAGCAAAAAGTAGGATATAGCTACACTTAGAAGTCACGACTTTTGATTTGTATTATATTTTGGCAAAACCCATACGTAGCTGCCTAGCTTGGTGCATCTGACCAAAATATGCTTTCATAATTCAGGGTCATATAATATCATCCCGACCGAATTTCGGTCACGACTCACGGCGACCAATCTCAACGGGGATTAGCTGTGGAAGTACCTACGCAGGAGATATGAGCACCTGGCACTTGTGGACAGGACACCATTTAGCTCGGAGTATTGTATTTATGTTTACCCCTCTGTGCCTCGGAAAGCACGTTAAGCCGTTGGTCCCGGCTGTCATTTGTAGATCTTTGACAGTCGTTACGTGTAGTTAGAAGCCCAAAAAGTCTGACAACCAGTCTTACCAAGGGGTATCGTGTTACCTAGTAACTAGGTTGTGGCGGTCAGATAGGCAGTCGCTCCATGTAAAATACTGGTATTCAGCTGCATCCGGTTAGACTGGAAGCCGACCCCAACATAGTTGGGAAAAAGGCTAGGCAGATGATGATATTGTATTCATTTTATTTTTAACACGCTTTTATTAGGTCGACCTGTATGTAACTAACTATGTAATGGAATCTAAGGTAACTAATTTAACCATCTTCCAAGGGTCGTAGCGTAATGAAAATTGGCAGCTGTATTTAGTTCTGATGACAATACAATAATATGGTACTATCGAACTGATCTAATGATGGAGCCGAAAGATATGAACTGGAACTTCATGATGGAAAATGGTATCATAGCTGTTTTGGATTTTTTTGAAAAGTCTTATAATAAACTTTGACCACGATCAGGTTTCAAGGTCTGATGATGAAGCCGGAAGATAGGCACAAAAGCGTTTTTTTCTAGTGTTTTTTAAACTATTCATTATTTTTTTGTTATTTCACTATATGCTGCATCGGTTGACGTCATCACGTCAGCGCCGGCTGTCGCTAAAAACCAGCGCTGTGGCTCTGTCTCGCATAGGGTCGTAGCATTATGCTGAGCGATGGCCGTTTTGCGTGGATGTGACGCATATTTTCCCCTAATTTGTTACATACGTGTTTTTTTTTTAATCTTTCTTTGCGTCATGTTTACCGCAAATGCGGCACTCTCTGTTCCTTGACTCTCATAGTCCGATGGGATGGCAATTCGACACGACTAGGGACATATCAGGAGCAGGACCAACAAGTGCTTTCAGAAACACGAGTGTCACACCACCAACTTCCGAAATTACAAATGGAAAAATCCCCACGCTCAGCTGTCGTGCTTGCGAACACGAGACCAACGATATCAGGGTCATATACCCTAACAGAAACGGGTAAGAACCGATCATAACAATACAGATATTGCAAAATCGATGTATGCGCAGCTGATTTAGCAGTCTCGTCGAGGGATTCCTAGCGTGTGGTAGAAATAATCTTTTGTCTACGTCATTCCGGACACGTACTATCGGAATAAAAACTATACTTTGTCCTAATATGATACTTTTTTCTCGGTAGTACGTATTAGAGGTGTGCGCCGATCAGCGTGGCGCACGCCGTCGGTGATTAATTACAACCACGCCGCCGATATTTTTTTCGGCGCCATCGGCGTCAATGTCAAAATATGTTATTTTCTAGATTTAGGTATAATATACTATTAAAAAAAACCGGCCAAGTGCGTGTCGGACCACGCACAATGAAGGGTCCCGTAATTGGGATGAATTTATCCCAAAAACAAACTTAACTTTGTAGTTGAAAAATATGTTCTCCCATACGGAATGTATGGGAAAACATGTTTTTGCAATTGCAAAGTTAAGTTGGTCGATTATTACTCGATAACTTGTAGAGCCTACTTAGCTGTGATAGTTTTCCTTTTAATTTCGTTATATAAACTACTGCTGTGATTTTTATCACATATCCAAAACCAACCATTTAGCTAGCAGGGAGGGGGGACACTTGACTCTAACAAAAATTAGCACTTTAAAGCTTTAATATTTCGCAAACGGATTTCTGAATCCAAAAATGGTTTTACAAACTCAGAATATTTTTGAAGGAACTTTCCAATGATATCTCACACCATGGGTTAAAAAAAAAACATCACATCACAGGAGAGGTACCTACCCTAAAAAAAATGTTTTTCATAATTTTGTTTTACCACTTCGTCGGCGTAATTAATATGTATACCTATGTCAAATTACAGCTTTCTAGTACTAGGGTCTCGGAGCTAGACCGCGGACAGACAGACAAACGGATATGACGAAACTATAAGGATTCCTTGTTTACTACGGAACCCTAAAAAGCACTAGAAATGTCAAAATACAAGCTTATTTGGTATAATTCGACGTAGTTGTTTTCGCAAATTTAATAAAAAAAAACATATTTAAATGAGCATAATTTAAATAGCAGGCACGACGCACTGGCGCACTGACGCACCTTAATTAGTTTTCAAACATTGTGGTATGGGCGAAAAGAAGACTTGACACAGTTTTCCAAACGTTTCTTGGATTAAAAGTGAATTTTATTACACTTGGTTTGATTTTAATGGTACTTTTATTTTGCACCATCCATGCCCATTGCGGTGATGACGCCGCCGCCGCCGGTAAAAATACATCGGCGCACACCTCTAGTACACACGCTACACATCAAGCTATACATTTCCAGTTTATGTTGATTTCGCATTGCATCGGTTTTCCGTACAATGCGAGGTCAGCTTATACTGGACACGTATAGCTTGATGTATCGTGTGTACGTATCCGTGGGATAATTTCCGACCACCAGAAACGTATAAGAACCTATTATAACAATACCGATATTTATTCCAAAATCGATTCATGCGCAGTTGATTTGATTTGCAGTCACGTTTCAGGGATTCCTACAGTGTGTGGCAGAATTAATCTTTTGTCTACACGTGTCGTCAGACTGGGGCTGACCCAGAAACCGGCGGTTTTCCATTGTCTTACAATTCGATTATTTCCGTTCTATTACGATTCTATTCAGGTGTGATGCATTGAGGAAAACTGCTCTCATAGGTTATTGGGATTTACCTGTCTTGAAGATGTATGCTCAAACCTTGAGTTTTCTTTAGCTTAGGAAAACAAGAAATTAATACGCTTTTCACGTGGGAGTAGTGGTGGTCTAGTCGTAACTACAACGAGTTGTAGGTCGTGGGTTCGAACCCAGACAGGCGCTTTACTTTGTGTAAATAATTTCATATTTACTCTCATTGCGGTGAAGGAAAACATCGTGAGTAAACCGGTATGTCCTAGAACTAAAAATTCGAACACATGTGACATCTACCAACCCGCACTGAGCCCGTGTGGTAGGTTACATCCCACTCCCTCTCGAAGAGAGGAGGCCTGTGTCCCTGTCTGTTTATGCTACACGTGGGAAGGTTTACGTTTCTGTCAGTTGATTATGACAGGTGTGCGATCAATAAAATTCCACTAGAAACGTACAAGCAAACCTACATAGACTGCCTCATTGTTCTAGTGGTTGCAAGTGGTATTGCTGAGTAATCAAATAACTTCTCCCGCTCTGGGCGGAGCGGGAGGGCGTGTCAGACTCTAACTGACTAAAACCCACCCGTGTACCTTCAGTTGCCTATATTGCCAGGGGCCACGTTAACCCTTTCGGACTTCCCCGTAACCCATCGGTCGGCATCGGTCCTAACTCCTATTAGACCCCGTCAGTTCTGCTGACATCTTTTTGAGGCGCGCGTGGAATACAACTCGCTGTCGACTCGGGCCAGTAGTGCTATTCTGTAAAAAACTCACCGTGATAACTTAGGTGAAGTGAGCTGCCAATAGTTTCAATCCTTAGCAACTGACAGTTCGCTACACGCTCACTTCACCTAAGATAACACGGTGAGATGGTTACAGAATAGCACTACTGGTCCTTATCGGACGGTGAGCTACCCATTGCTCACCTGCCTGCGACTCTCGACGCCCAGGGCGTCTCCTGCGGAACAATGAGGCCTGGGTTCGATTCCCGAGTCGGGCAAAGTGTTATTGAGTTTTTCCATCTGGAATTTCTCAGTAGCAGCTCGGAGACTGGATTTGTGCCCGGTTGATGGCAATAGGCTCGCCTATTATATGGGACTTAAACATAACTGGCGAAATGTGGGTGTGCTAAAGATACACCTCTGCCCAACCCTTCAGGAATCATAGGCGTGATGTTATGTTATGTAGTAACTTACATCATCTTCACATAAACCTAATTAATTAGCTGCACCCCGCGGTTTCACCCGCAAAGTCTCGATCCCGTGGGAAATACCTGTCAGAATAAAAAGTATCCTATGTCCTAATCCAGTACCCTAATTGCGTAATACAACACAATCTGTTTCTGTTTGAAACAGATTGCTAATCCATTGCTTCATAAGTTGAAAAAAAAAATCTGCTCAACAACGTAAATAACGCAATGAATGTTGTTGAACTGTCAAATTAAATCAAATCAAATCAAATGTTTATTTGCCAGAAATACATTGTTTTGGTACAGGTGAGATCTTATAACCTAAGTGTCATTGTATTCTGCCTGCAAGCAAGCGTGCAAATTTTTTATTAAGTTTACATTCATTCCTATTTTATTACTATTATTATTATATACTATTATCATGCATTTATTCACTATATTTATATTCTTCTAATCATAGGTAGGGATTGATTTTCAATTTTATGTTCCATATATTCCTTAAAACTATAAAAACAACACTTTAGAAGCCATTCTGTGAATTTTGTCTTGAATACATTACCCTGTAATAATTTTAAATCATTTGGTAAGTTATTGTAAATTAAAACACACATATTAAATACATTTTTCTTATAGATATCCTTATGACAGGGTGGCTGGTACAGTAGGTTGTGGAACTTAGCCCTTTTTTGTCTAGTTAGGACCTCACTACGTTGTTTAAAGTAGTGCATGTGTTTTTTTGTGAAGATGCAGATATCTTTTATATACATGCAAGGTAATGGAAGAATTTTACATTTTTGAAATAAAGGTTTACAACTGTCTAGGAACCAAGCCTTGTTGATAACCCGGATGCATCGTTTTTGAATTTTAAAAACTCTGTCAGTATCGGTTGAGTTACCCCACATAATTAATCCATAGCTCAGGACAGATGACACATAACCATGGTAAGCCGATAGGGCGGCTTCCACAGAAACATTTTGTCTTAATGTTTTTAACGCAAACACAAATCTATCAAGTTTCTGACAAATTGACTCTATATGACTTTTCCAATTTAGATGTTTATCTACATTAAGTCCTAGAAATTTTAAGTCGTCTACTTGTTCCACTTTTTTATCCTTAAAAATAATATCTAAAGTTAATTGTTTTGTATTGTAGGAGTTAAACTGGATTAATTTTGTTTTACTAATGTTTATGGTCAAATTATTATTTTCCATCCAGCTTACTATATCTGATAGGGCCTTTTCGGTAACTGATTTATAAGCGGTTTTATCCTGACATTTTATAATAATGGTGGTATCATCTGCAAAAAGAATACAATCATGTAAAGTGGCTTTCGGAAGATCGTTTACATAAAGCAAGAAAAGTAGAGGGCCAACAATGGTACCCTGAGGCACACCATTTTTATTTATATATATTTTTATCTTTAAAATATATTCTGCTACCTTTTTTTACAACTTTGGATATCTCTGTACACTGTTTCCTGTTATGTAGATAGCTAGATATCCATTCATATGCTTTTCCCCTTATGCCATAAAAGTCTAACTTATGTAAAAGTTTTGAGTGATTTACAAAGTCAAAAGCCTTACTCATATCTAGAAATAGGGACATCACGGGATTGCCATTATTTATGCTTTCTGTTACAATTTTTATCAAGTTAAAGATTGCAAGAGTAGTTGAACTTCCCTTGCGGAAACCAAATTGCTGTTTGCATAATATGTCATGTGTAGAGAGAAAGTTGCTTAACCTAACAAGAACCGCCTTTTCAAAAACTTTCGATAAAATAGGAACAATAGTGATGGGCCGATAGTTGTTAGGGTCTGACTTATTTCCCTTTTTGAAAAGTGGTTTCACAGTAGACATTTTAAGCTGTTCAGGGAATACACCTTCTAGGAATGATAAATTTATAACATGCGCCAGTGGATGACATATCCAAATAGCACAAGCTTTCAAAGTTTGTGTGGTGATGTCATCTTGTCCACTAGTTTTACTATTATTTAGAGACATTATGATTTTATACACTTCCAATGCATCTACAGGATTTAGGAAAATTGTATTTAGATTTTTGTTTTTGTGATCAAGTTTAATATTATTGGAATTAATAGGCTGATTAGATGTCAAATTAATAAAGAAGTCATTAAATATATTACAAATGTCTAAGGGATCATTATATGTCACATTATTAAGACTTATTTCGTCAATGTCATTTTTATAGAGACTATTATTAGATATAGTTGAGGAGATTGCATTCCAAGTAGCTTTACATTTATTCTTATCCTTTTGTATACGCCTTGTATTAATAAGTTTATGTGCTTTCTGTGAACATCGCTTAAAAATATGGTTATTTATATTACAATTTTTTAATTTTAGATATAAATAACGTTTAGTTTTGCTAGACTTTTTGATACCTTTTGTTATCCAGTTTTGCATTGCTGGTTTATTATTAACTTTAACCTTTATCACCGGAAAACATAGATCGTAGTACAGTTTAAATGTCTCATAAAAAATATTGAATGCTTCTATTAGAGAATCTGAATCAAATGTTTCTGAAAATGTAAGAGATGACATACATTCGCAAAATTTCGCGATGTTGTCTGAACAGTAGTCGCGTTTCAATTCAGTCCAACAAGATATTGTTTTTTGTTTGTTAGCTTTGATAGTTACCGTTTGTGCTGTTTCATGATCTGACAGGCCGAGGTGATGAATTTCTGACTGAACGTTTTTTATGTTACTAGCGATTTGATCTATGCAAGAGTTTGCCCGAGTCGGTGATGTTATGTGTGCTTCAAAATTATAATTATGAAGTATACTTAAGAGCTCTTTTGATGCTGAGTTTTGTTTTAATATATCAATATCAATAAACAAATTAGGCAAAAATTTTTACGGTACTGGTCTACCCATGTGCTTAATTTGATCCCAATCCGTTCAGCCGTTTTTAGCGTGACAGCGTAACATACAAACAAACTCACTTTCGCATATAGTTATAGGATGACTTTTTTTTTTGGTTGGGAAATTATCAAATAACTTCTCCCGCTCTGGGCGGAGCGGGAAGGCGTGTCAGACTCTTACTGACTAAAACCCACCCGTGTTCCTTCGGTTGCCCTGTTGCCGGGGGCCACGATGTCCCTATCAGTTTTCTTCGAACCCCCGGCAGGCATTGGCCCTAGCGGACCCCGTCAATTCTGCTGACATCTCTTTGAGGCGCGCGTGGAACACAACGCGCCGTCGACCCGGGCTTGTTCCTTATCGGACGGCGAGCTACCCATTGCTCACCGTCCGCAAGCCCGCGCCTACGGTGGCCGGAAATCGGCTCGCGATTCCCGCCCCGGACGTCTCCTCCTGCGGCGGTTAGGGGCGTGAGGGCGCGAAATTTGCCTCTCCCTCACGCGTTCCGCCTCCTCCTTCGCGAGCATTACCGCTTCGCAGAAGGAGGTGACGGTCTGCCATTTCCTCTCGCTCCGTACCATGGCCTGAACCAGGGCCGGACGCGAGCGATCACCGCCGCCGATCACCTCTACGAAGACACGGCGTTGCTCCACCCAAGCCGGGCAGACCTCCACCGATATATAGGATGACTGGTAATTAGATCATTATGAACAATTTTTACTACGGGACCAAACCTGAAATCGCGAAAAAAATATCTGCTGTGTTAAATATTTTTTCCGTCGATAAAATTAAGCATAGATTTCCCACATTTCGATATGTGCACATTATAAAGACTCGCACTGTATATCCCGAAATCCACGCGGGCGATGCCACAGGCAAAAGCTAGCTCGAATACAAGAGATTATCTGGTAGTTAGGTAAGCCTTTGGTGTGGAACGTAACCTTTGTCGACACCCTCGCACCATCCCATCTTCCTAGCACGGCGAGTTGTGCTGGGGCGGCTGCTGCAGGTGCAGAAAACTTCAAACGGCGCAAATATAACAACCTTACTGGTAGCTATATTTTTGAACCGTTTGGGGTTGAAACACTAGGGCCATGGTCAGAGTGCTCATCGAGTATTCCGGGACATCGCCAAGCGGTTGGTCGACTCTTCACGTGACCAGAGGGTTGGCCAATTTTTAGGTCAAAGAATTAGCATTGCGATACAACGTGGCAATGCTGCCAGCCTTTTGGACACCTTTCCCACTGACAGCGATACGGATGAATTTTTTGATGCCCAATAATTTGTACCTATTTTTTTTTTTTTCCTCTGTATATAGTTAGTTGTATTTACTTGGACAATAACACTTTGTATCATCATCTGCCTAGCCTTTTCCCAACTATGTTGGGGTCGGCTTCCAGTCTAACCGGATGCAGCTGAATACCAGTATTTTACATGGAGCGACTGCCTATCTGACCTCCACAACCTAGTGACTAGGTAACACGATACCCCTTGGTAAGACTGGTTGTCAGACTTTTTGGGCTTCTAACTACCCGTAACGACTGTCAAAGATCTACAAATGACAGCCGGGACCAACGGCTTAACGTGCTTTCCGAGGCACGGAGGGGACTTGGTATGTAAAGACGGTCACCCATCCACGGATCAACCGCGGCAAGCGTAGCTTAACCTGATCGATCGACCCGTGCAGCTGTTATTACTTAGCCACAAGCCCCTCCACAATAACACTTTGTATATTTTAATAAAATAAAAGTCCACGAGTGGTTATCTATAGATTTGTCGTTGGCCGTTAAAACCCAATGAAAAGGCCATAAACAAAAACTTATTTATAATCCTAACGTCAGACGTAAAAACCAAATTGTACTGATAAAACTAATATTGGATAATAATTGATTGGTTAACTACTACAATAATAATAATCATATAATTGATTTATATTGATATTATGGTATTGATTAATTAGTAGTCACGTATAGCCAGTTTACGCACAATAAAGATTTAGATAAAACAAACAAGATGGATGATAAAAATAGTAAAAAATTACGCAAATCAAGTAGGTAGTGTCGCAGGAAAATTTAGAATTAGGCTTTCATATGAATCTCTGGAAAAAAAACACTGCGAGCACTGCCAAGTTCATTGTGCAACTGCATGGAAAGGTCATTTCGTCACCTCCACGGCAAACTTACAAATCTGCAGTTTTAGTGAAATCGACATTTTGATGAAAAACTGTACCTAATGTGGTTACTACACACCCAGCACGCGTAGCATGACCACCGTAGAAACGAGTTTTGTCGACGGAAGAATAGACAAAATGACAGATTGTGATTGTTTATCTGTCATTTTGTCTACTCTTTCGTCGACAAAACTCGTTTCTACGGTGGTCATGCTACGCGTGCTGGAAAATTTAGGAATTTTTATCTCTGGCAGTTACAGAATTCAAATTGTTCGAATCTGCGTTTTATGTTAATACACCCATAGTAAACTTACGAAATTCATATAGGGTGTTTTAGCGTAGTAAATTTCAAATAAAAGAAGGTAATAGATATTTTTTCATACCCTGGCAAACGTTTCAATTGGATATTTTTATTATGTTAGTATTATTTAGTAACGAAAGTACCACTTTCGTAAATTTGCCAGGGTATGAATAAATATCTATTAACTTCTATGTATGATGATGTAAAGTTACGAATGTGTATTTATTTCTGATCATTGTACATAATTGACAATCCGTTTATAATATTTAAATAAAGTACTGTAAGCATCAGCTTGGCTACTGTACCCGGGACAGTGTAAATCAAAGAACTTTTGAAGACCGAGATTATATTTAAACCATCAGTACAATGTTATAATAAAGACATATACGCGAGCGGCGGCCGGGGCTAAACTATTATTTTTTTATCGACAACTGAAAACCGTTACGAATCCTAATTTGAATATATCCTGTCAGATTGTTCGGATGACGTACAGCATTCTTGCCAGCCTGTACAGCATGAGGTTGCATCTCATGATAAAACCTTACAGTACCATTTTGAAAACCAAATGTACCGCGGTACCATTATATCTGTTACAAAAAAAAAAGTTATCATTGATGTTTGCTTTCAAAACGCTCCCCTGTAAAATTTATTTGCTGCAATTTCGCAAGTTTTCCGTAGAGGTGACGATATAGGGATTAAGGAGGTTATATCACCATGCTTGATCAGTACGGGCTCAAAATCAAAATATTTTATTTGACATAAACCTACATGGGCATTTATGAAACGTCAGATGCATGGTTCTCTCTTTGACGTTCATACATCAGGGGGCCTACCACCAGCTCATAAGCAGTATTATTTTAATATTACTTGAGTGGGAGAAAGAGATGGAGCTATTCGTCCTGTAGAGCTTCATCTCTTTCCCACACTGAAGTAATATTAAAATAATACTGCTCTATGAGCTGGCGGTAGGCCCCCTGGGCCTCAAGTCTGCTATTACAATAGTGTCAAAATGGTCTATCATTGATTTCATAATTGTTGATTTTGACAAGTTTGGTAATCTACAAATATAATGGCGTCATTATGACTTTCCAATGGTCAGCCACTGACACTCCATTGAAAGAAATGGCACTTATTGGTAATCTCGTACATAATGACAAATGAATGACTGACTTAGGCGGTATCATTGGTCGTATTGTACGACAATGCCATTATAACACAATTCTATTTCGAGACCATTGACCGACAATGATCGACCATTATGAATTTAGCAGATTACGATCTTTTAGCAAAATGACAATGGGATCGTGGTGGAATGACGAATTTATAAAAATAGCAGACTTGGGCCCCTGGTTATACACGCACGTCGGTTGCTACTGCTGTACTACGGCACCTGAACTTTTCCGTACATAAACAGTTTTAATATTTAAAATAACCCAGTTAATGTGTATTTCCCAGTAATGGATCAATAGTTTAACTTGATTGGTTTTAAACATGTAATTTTAACGGAAATCTCCAATCTTAACGTGAAGACCCTTTAAATCAAATTAGTTTAATGACCTGTTCTATAGTGTAATTATTAATTAAGAGCGTTTATACAGAAAGTGGGCAACGTAACAAACAGCTGTCAAATATTTCGCTGTTTTGATTAATTTGGCAAAATTACTGTATGGAAATAAGAAATATGGCTAACTGGTGAACTAGAATATTAATATTGAATTGCAATTATAACACTGAATTTGATGTTGTGACCGTTTTAGGTATAAAACGGCATCTAGAAAGTTTCCAAATACTTTCTTACATCTAAAACTAAATATTCGGTGTTACAATATTAATTATTGCATTTCATAATCAATATTTTAGTTCACTAGTTAGCCATATTTCTTATTTCCATACAGTAATATTGCTAAAATAATTAAAACAGTGAAATTTTAGACAGCTATTATTTGCTGCGATGTTGCCAACTTTCACTATAAACGCTCTTAATACTTGTGACTTGAGAACTAAGTAGCTCGTGTTTTGGTCAAATAATTAATTAGTAAGGTACAGGCACCGTACCAGCCCACCTGCTATCTTGGCAAACTTTAAAACCAAGTGCATTTTGAGGAGGTATTCTGCTCATCATGCCGAAAATCCTCATCAGATCTTCACCAAATTTTTATGAGACCAACTTCAAGTTAAAGGTAGTAAACTTTCAAATCAAAAAAGAACCATCGAAATCTGATCTCATAAGGCGGAGATATCCAGTACCCCCTTTTTGGAGGAAGTACCTCTCCAATCAAAAATCCCCGACGATAATTTTTAAGCTATTGCATAGCTTTTATCGCGGGCTTTGAGCGCGGCAACTGAATCAAGAAATTCCGTAACGAAAAAAACCTAACACCCCCCACTCCGCCTACCATGTAATGACAGATGATGACAACATCACGTTGTCATGGGAACGTAATTTTTGTTTTATGTCATCATCCGTCATCATCCCAAGTGTAGCGTTGACAAATAGGAAGTATAGAGGTTACAAATGCTATGCAATAGCTTTACCGCGGCAGTCCCCGAGTGCCACACGTTTTTTTTATAAAGTATTAAAACTTGTATGTTAAGTTTCTTCCAGATCGGTTATAAAATACGACCTGTAGAGGAGTACCAACAAACTGACGTACGAAAGCAAACTTTGCTGGACCTGGACATGAAGCAGAGACGCTTCGCTCGCTCGTTCAATTATCTGCATTTAATGTTCTTCTGAGCCTGAAAACTCTGGCCTCCTCTTTGTTAGATAGAGGGGCCCAGTGCGGGTTGGTTGATGTCACCATCTTCAAATTGTACCCGTCCCCGCCAAGTCGAGTCGCCAAACAAACAAAGGCACAACCGCACCACCTTTTCTCGAAGCTATTCAAGACATTTTCGATTTTCGTTTTTGCAGTGAAAATTTCTTTAGGCGCGTTGGGCGTTTTTGAGATGGGACTAAACCATTGATTTCGCGACACTAACGACAGCAGCTTTTGACCTTTCGACAGCAGCTTTTCAAACTTATTACAAAAAAAAAAAAAACAACCGACTTCCAAAAAAAAACACTACAAAGTGAAAAATAACTTGAATTTCGGAAGTCGGTGTCTTTGGTGCTGAATTTTCGTTTTTTGCCACCGACTTCCGAAATTCAAGTTATTTTTCACTTTGTAGTGTTTTTTTTTGGAAGTGGGTTGTTTTTTTTTTGTAAAAAGTTTTTATTTTTCACTTTTTAGTTGTGGTATTTATCCCCATGCAAATTCGAATACCACTACCTGCTATGTAAATAACAGTGAGATGAACTTAACATAATATCATCCACATACTAAGTGGAAAAAAAAAACGTATTATTGAAGCTAACTCAAAAACCATCCAAGCAAAGTTAATAAAATTTATATGGAACCACATGAGAAGCACCAGCTTCCAAATAAAAAAAGAATCATTAAAATCGAACTCACCCAGTACAAAGTTCTGGGGTAACAAACATAAAAAAAAATAATAAAAAGAAATACAGTCGAATTGAGAACCTCCTCCTTTTTTAAAGTCGGTTAAAAAGACATTAACGCGTTGATTACCACGGTGCCGTTTTTTTTCTAGTTTTCACTTCTGTCGGCACTCCCGCAGTGCCACTGTTTTTTTTTTGTGAATTCGCTGTGGAGAAGCCTACATTTTCAGTGATTTTACATTTTCCCAAAATCACTTGAGTTTGTTTCCAACATTCCAAGATAGCAAATAATCTAAAATCTACCTTAATTAACAATTATTGCGCTCATAAATTTGTTCCTAGATTATTTTTAGGATTAGATTTAAATTCGATAAGCAATATTAGGGAGATTAGTCTAATCGAGAATAGCTAATCGATAAGATCGAATAATAAACAAATATTCGTCTTATCGAGTCATTAACGTCGTTACTTTTGTTACAGCCGCTAAGATTAAATTCAAATTCAAATTCAAAAGTCATTTATTCAAACTAGGCAGAGAATCAGCACTTTTCGAACGTCAAAATTACATAAGACCCAAAAAACGCCCACCCTTCATTAAGAGGGTTTATCCTAAAAGTTGGCAACGTCGTAAATAGCTGTCAAATATTTACCTGTTTTGATTAATTTGCCATTATTACTGTATGGAAATAAGAAATGTAGCTAACTATACTCCGTTCGAAATAAGATTAGACATTTAACTAAACCTTTTTTACAATCCGTTCAAGCCATTTTGAATTCTATTCGTTGGAGGCATGACAAATGGCAGCTGCAGTAAACAATTGGTATTGTAACCACTTTTTGCTTTTAATGCCATCCTTATGCCTACGGTATAGAAGTCAGAATCGGTTGAAAGGACTGTAAAAAAGGTTTGTTTAAATGTCTAATCTTATTTCAAATGGAGTATAGGTAACTAAAATACTCATAATGAAATGTAGTAATTAATACTGTAATAGCAAATATTTAGTTTTAAGCGTAAAAGTATTTGGAAACTTTCCAATTGCCTTTTTTAGGGTTCCGTAGTAAACAAGGAACCTTTATAGTTTCGTCATGTACGTCTGTCTGTCTGTCTGCGGTCTAGCTCCGAGACCCTTAGTACTAGAAAGCTGTAATTTGGCATAGGTATACATATTAATTACGCCGACAGTGGTAAAATAAAATTATGAAAAACATTTTTTTTTAGGGTACCTCTCCTACACGTAAAGTGGTGATGTTTTTTTTTTTTTAACCCATTTTGTGGGGTATGTATCATTGGAAAAGTCCTTCAAAAACATTGTGAGTTTGTGAAAACCATTTTTGGATTCAGGGATCCGTTTGCGAAATATTAAGCTTTAAAGTGCTAATTTTTGTTAGAGTCAAGTGTCCCCCTGCCAGCTAAATGGTTAGTTTTGGATGTGTGAAAAAAATCACAGCAGTAGTTTATATAACGAAATTAAAAAGAAAACTATCACAGCTAAGTAGGCTCTACAAGTTATCAAGTAATAATTGACCAACTTAACTTTGCAGTTGCAAAAACATGTTTTCCCATACATTCCGTATGGGAGAACATATTTTTCAACTACAAAGTTAAGTTTGTTTTTGGGATTAATTCATCCCAACTACGGAACCCTTCATTGTGCGTGGTCCGACACGCACTTGGCCGGTTTTTTTACACCTAAAACGGTTATAACATCAAATTCAGTGTTATATTTGCAATTCATTATTGAAATTCTAGGGAACTAGTTAGCCACATATCTTATTTCCTTACAGTAATATTGCCAAATTAATCAAAACATCGAAATATTTGACATCTATTTGCGACGTTGCCCACTTTCAGAATAAACGCTCTCAATACTTGTGACTTGAGAAGTCAGTGTGACTTGAGGGTGCATTAACATAACCTCCACAAGTGAAGACCCTAATTGCGTAACACACTGTCAATCACAATCAAAGGGTTTTGAAGGAAATTCCTTATCCATTGCTTTATATATAGGTTTGAAAAATGGGAGTGCCTCCGCTGCCGATGTTGGTGCCCAAAAATAACGCTGTTGGGAACCGGTAGTACATTACTGCCGGTGCCACCGCCGGCTCTCATAAGGGACACCGGCGGTGGCTGTGGCGCAGCGTTTATGGAAAACCTTCCAGTATTCAGAACCCCAACTAACTAGGGTTAGCTAAAGTTTTTTTTTTTTCTATACAGGGTATTTGGCAGAACCTTGAACATACGAAAATGGTGGATAGGTGGGGTCATCTGCTACTTACTCAGGTCTAATTTATTTAGACCTGGCCACTGGATATTTAAAAAAATATTTTCTTTGCTTTCTTCTAGTTTCACAACTGTCTTAACTTTAAAGTGTAATTTTTATTAAAAATGGGTATAATAGGCAATATTTTTGTTATTTTTTTAAGCTATTGCATAGCTTTTATCGCGGGCTTTGAGCGCGGCGACCGAATCAAGAAATTCCGTAACGTAACGAAAATAAAACCTAACACCCCTCACTCCGCCTACCATGTAATGACGGTTCCCATGACAGCGTGATGTTGTCATGGAGGTTACAAATGCTATGCAATAGCTTTACCGCGGCAGTCCCCGAGTGCCACACGTTTTTTTTAAATCTTGAATGTTGGCAGATTTTTCTAAAATTATTGCTTTATTCAGATATTAGCTAGAAAAAAAGTTATGAGTCCTCAAACTTACAGAAATATGTAAAAAATATTTAAATCTTAATTTTAACTTGCATTAAAAAAACCAGGGGGCCAGGGCCAAATAAATTAGGGCTGAGTAAGTAGCAGATGACCCCACCTATCCACCATTTTCGTATGTTCAACGTTCTGCCAAACATCCTGTATATTCAAGTCGTTTTTGGCGTCGCACAAACCTATGTACTACAACTCGTAAGTCGCAGCCGTTACCTAAAGGCCATCACTGCTCTCATTTGCACACTGGGTTTTTTGCCAAAAACTAAAAGAAAAACAAATAAAAGCAGTCGAAATTTTCTCCCACTATACGTACGTAGTTTCTAAGCGAAAAGGACTGGTTTAAAACTTACAAATAAAGTCCTAACACTTTTTATTAATAATGATTTATTATGTATGCGCTGGCGCAGCTCAATACGTGCGCTCATTGGTCCTTTACCGTTTACGCCCCGCCTTCAACAATTGATGCTCATAGGTGTCTTAACAACTTAATAAATAGCTGATCAAATCAAATGAAGTATTATTTATCAATCATAAATTATATTTTAAAAACGTTTTCAAGCGGATTTTGGGTTTCGGTTTTGACAGAAAATATTTTTATTTTACAGTTTTTAACACAGCTAACTATTTAGGTTAGGTTAGGTACTGAATTAAAAGACTAACTAACTATCTGTATAAATAAAAATAATAAAAACAAAACGACACTTAGGCGTCGAAGTATCGCTGTCATCCGGAAACGTGCCCAGAAAACTGGCAGCATTGCCACGTTGAACGACAATGCTAATTCTTTGGCCAAAGAACGAGCCAGCCCTCTGGTCACGTGAAGTGTAGATCAGTCGACGAAAAATTTCCTTAAAAAGGAGACGCGCACTCGGGCCCCATGATCCGAGCGTTTCGACCCCAAACAAAACAGAAAATATCATAATTAAATAAATAAAAAAATATAAAAAACTTTTTACAAAAAAAAAAAAACAACCGACCTCCAAAAAAAACACTACAAAGTGAAAAATAACTTTAATTTCGGAAGTCGGTGTCTTGGGTTTTGTATTTTCGTTTTTTGCCACCGACTTCCGAAATTAAAGTTATTTTTCACTTTGTAGTGTTTTTTTTGGAGGTCGGTTGTTTTTTTTTTTGTAAAAGTTTTTATTTTTCACTTTTTAGTTGTGGTACCTACCCCACACACATTCAAATACCACTACCTGCTACCAGTGACAGAAACTTATCATATCATCTACATATTAAGTGGGAAAAAAATACGTATTTTGTAGCTAACTCAAAAACTATCCAAGCAAATTTAATAAAATTTATATGGGACAAATTCCAGAGCACACCCTTTCAAACAAAAAAAGAATTTTCAAAATCGGTCTACAATTGACGGAGAAATCGGTGGACATACATAAAAAAAATAAACATACGCGACGAACATATAACCTCCTCCTTTTTGGAAGTCGGTTAAAAAGAATCAGCTGTTCTCTACATTTTGACGAGTTATGCGAACATAAATGTATGGAACAGCTGATTTTTTTTCGCGATGTCAGGTTTGGTCCCATAGTAAAAGTTGCTCATAATGATGAGTAAAGTCACATGTTAAAGTTTGCACACTGGATAAAAACTTATCCTGTATAATTGCGTTTAATTAAAATAGATTTTTATTTTATTTATCTTTTGTATAGATAGAGATTTTCTATTTTGTTAATGTGAGAACGCTGGCTCAGTGGACTGTAGATTTTTTGACCATTTTCTATTTTGTTAAGTACTATCACTGTTATTTGAAAATATTGTAAAAGCAAATTATTTTTAAAAGAGTAACCGTGGAGTTTCTTGCCGGCTCTTCTCCATAGGAAACGACCAATTGGAACCGTGCACCTAGCTTCTGACGTTTCATAAGTGCCCATGTAGGTTTAGGAGTGTGAAATAAAATATTTTGAATTTGAGTTTAGATAAAAACTTTTCCTTTTCTTTCATTTCTCGCTTTTTTTGTGGGTCAATTTGTAATATCTAAGTTACATTAGCCTAATGCCAACTGCTCATCACCTTTTACAAAATATTGCTTTTTCCGATGCAGGGATTTCTCCTGGTACTTCACCATCAGCTCCACTTCTCCATATGCATTGTGACGAGCATAAATTGCATTGCAACCTCATTAAAGTAATCGAATCGTAACCCGTGAAGTACTTATTATTGAGTAGTTCCGGTGGCTATTTGTGGTCTTCATCATCAGTTCCACTTCACCAAATGTGCAAGTGGTGCTTTCCAAGAGCAACTGCATGAGTTACTATAAAAAATACCCAAATCGCTGTAAGTTTGCCTATAATATTT
Source organism: Agrochola lychnidis (assembly GCA_963680765.1). Taxonomy (NCBI): domain Eukaryota; kingdom Metazoa; phylum Arthropoda; class Insecta; order Lepidoptera; family Noctuidae; genus Agrochola; species Agrochola lychnidis. Next base: position 12,886,085 of record OY796873.1, on the reverse strand, counting down.
GAAGAGTTCCCTCAATTTCTCCAGGATTCCATCATCAAATCCTGACCTGATCGCAATGGGACCATCTCGATAGTATACCCTTTCAAACAAAAAAAGAATTTTGCAAATTCGTCTATATATGCCCGAACACACAGCAAAAAAAATATATATACACAACCGAATTCATATCGTCCTCCTTTTAGAAGTTGGTTAAAAAGACTTAAGTTTTATAGTTCTGAACCCAAAGGGTGAAAACGTACCTATTACTAAGCCGTCAGGCTGAATGATCCAAAGTGCGACTGTGGAGGCACATCACAAACGATATACCACCTCCTGTCCTCTCCGTGCAATTCCACCTGCACTTTGAGGGACCTTTCCAACATCACAACTAATGATAAATCCGAAAGATTTTGAATCCAATCCATTGCTTCATATTTTTTTTCAATTCACCTGCTCAACCACGTAAATAGCGCAATGAATGTTGTTGAACTGTCAAAATTAAAGGCATTGCCATTGTAAGTGTGTTACACTATAATCCTGCGAGTGTAGTGACGTAGCTTGGGTGAGGCTCATATCTAGCAGTAGATATGCATAGAGGTCGCTATTGGCCGAGTTACTTGATTGATCGAAAACAATAATCCTATATTATTAAACCAGCGAGCAATATTTATACCGGATGGTTTTTTTACCGTCTCGAAATTCTGACAGAGTGTTCTACCCATGAATATAAACAACTTTCATAATTCATTATTTCTTAAATCAGCTGTTTATACAAAAGTTCAATACCTACTTGACCAAAATGTATGAAACAGCTGATTTTTTTTCGTGATCAGAGTTGCTCCCATAGTGAAAGTTGTTTACATTCATGGGTAGAACACCCTGTAAAAATTTTGAGACGGTAAAAAAAATCACCGAGTATATATAAATGTCGGAGACGGGTATGTGACTTTCGTTATTATCAGCGGTATTTTAATTAGTGTGGGCGTAGTGTGGGTAGTGTTGGTTAATGCGCAATAAAAAAAACCGTTTGCAGTTCAGATCACATTATAATTTACTATCAAATTAATCACACTAGCTAAATTATACACACACTTGGTGCGACGGCGTTTATTAAAATTACAAATTAACACAATGATCACAAATTACAACTAACACAATAACTGAGCACCACGAACCGAGAACAGTTGCGCGACGTCTTAACTCCGATGTGATCTGAGGCTGAATCCCTCCTCGCCGTGGCCTTAAAAACATCACGACTCTGTAGAAGCGCGCGCTTTAGGTGTGAGTAGATAACGTCCTGTCGCCAGTGGCGCGCTTGCGATTCGTTTCGTGTCCGTACTAATGACCGGATCCGACATATTATATTTGTAATCACGTTTTCGAAAACGGCTCTAACGATTTCAATGAAAGTTGTAATATAGGGGTCTCTGGGAAAATTCGTTTTCTCCGTATTTTCATCCGAGCAGAGCTCGGTCGCCCAAAGTTTAGAACAAGATGGCTACCTTAGAATAATGACACGGCAGCATGGAATTAGTAAGTACCTACTATCATAGCAGCATGGAATTAGTATATACTACACATGGAATTAGTATGAACTATCCCGTACTAAATGAGCATTCTCTTTTTTCACTAGAGCAGAGCTCGGTCGCTCAGGTACTACATATCTTTAGGAGCCAAATTCAAATCAATCGTATATAAATGACTGATATCACATAATCTTGATAAGAGTGCAAGCACCATTTAGCTTTTGCGTCATTCACTTAATAACTTAGTAACTCATATTTGTTAGCTATCATGATTGATGAATTTTGATAAAAGATTAACAGATGAATTAGCTACCTGCTATTTGTTTCCTATTTTTGTAATTTTACGCATAACGATAGAAAAATCAAATCGAAACAGATTGTGTGGTATTACGCAATTAGGGTACAGGACATACTTGTCCTGGTTGTGTGTGAAAACCCCGGATTTTTGGAGCTTTAAACCCTAATTGCGTAATACAACACAATGTTTCGATTTGAAACAGATTGCTAATCCATTGCTTCATAAGTTAAAAAAATCTGTTCAACAACGTAAATAACGCAATGAATGTTGTTGAACTGTCAAAATTAAACAAATTAGGCAAAATTGTTTACGAAAATAAGTTACGCAATTAGGGTACCGGACCTATCAACAGTTTTTTTAAGTTACTTAGTAAATAAAATATAGTTTTAATTGTTATAAAACAACTTTTTATTTATTTTCATACTATTTTAAACTAAATTTAGTCTTCTAAAGAAACTAAATAGAATAATTAGCTTGGCTAGCCGACTACTAATGAAACCTCGCCCGGACACTCCCCGGACGTCTAAGCTAAGACAAATCCGGGGAAACCCGGACGGACGGCAATGGTACCAAAGTACCATCAGGTGGGCCGACCCTTTGTTCATCACCCAATCGTTATAGTACCGGTATTTCACAGACCCATCCTATATTAATTCCTTCACTGATAGACCACGCACTAAATCGCTGGGTCTTGAAGAAGAAAATATATTTGAAAATTCGTCTTTCTTTTAATGTGGAAGTTGATACTTGGAATTCTGTTTAAAAGTAAAATTTGTATCATCTTTATTTGGAAACTCATCCGCTAAATTCAAATTCAAATCATTTTATTCGAGTATCATACATAGACTCATAAGTCATAATAGAATAGCAAAATACACATTTACAAATAAAATAAAATTAAAATTACAATCTAAGTTCAAATCGAAATTAAAACTCAAATTAAATTGACTGAGCAAAGCTTTTTTTTTTTTTTTCTTAGTGGGAAATTATCAAATAACTTCTCCCGCTCTGGGCGGAGCGGGAGGGCGTGTCAGACTCTAACCGACTAAAACCCACCCGTGTTCCTTCGGTTGCCCTGTTGCCGGGGGCCACGATTTCCCTATCGGTTTTCTTCGAACCCCCGGCAGGCATTGGCCCTAGCGGACCCCGTCAATTCTGCTGACATCTCTTTGAGGCTGAGCTAAGGCTCCTGAGAAATTTTGCCGACGGGAACCCGGTATTGGACACATACCTACCTCGTTAAGGAGGATGCGCAATTTACAGGTTGTATGTTTATCAAAATATGATTTGCGACCGTAACAAATATGTATTTACAGAAATATGCGAATAAATTATGCATTTAGAATCATCAATGCAACTTTCTAAGTTCAAATTACCTTATTGAAATGAAATGAAATTGTTTATTCTGTAAATAGGATATCGAAATCACTTTTACACGTCATATTAAAAAAAAAATAAGCTAGATGAGTTCGACGTGTCCTATCTGACTACTCTGAGAAGAAAGGCCGAAACAAAGTCAGAGGCCGCAGTCTCTTTTAAAGTCCAGACATAATCTTGGTCAGGCCATATGAGGACCATGTAGAAAAGTGTCTGAAAAGGTCTTTTGAGGAAAGAACCACACAGATTTGAGTGGACCTGTCCAGTCAGTGCAAGCATTTGTCAGTAATCGTGGAGCTCAACTCAGAAGTTAAGGACCTCAACTCGACGAACAATACCAAAGAAAGGACATTTGGGTAGGCCGCATAAACTACTCAAACTGCCAGACCATCACTAAAACTAGCAGAGAAATAAAAACAATATCCACATAGTCCTCACATTCAAAATACTTAAAATAATATAATACTTTACAAAGTAATCATGTTATTTTGAATATAATTTTCAACAATATCAATGTGTGTCAACATCTAGCCGCCGAGCAAAAAGAAAAATCACCGATTATCATTACTTTCTGTTCAGCCCTAGTACAATGTAATACTGACCTGCAAATTGCAAAAAAAGTAAGGAAAATTTAATTTCGCGGGGTAACCTGACGCTTTCGCCTTAATATCCAATATTTCCCAGTAGTTCATCTAGGTCTATTAGGCCATCGACGAAGGTTATTCGGCAGTGCGCCAAGGATTTAACGATTCTTCCATTATGACTACAATTTGCCCATGACCATGACATGTCATAGCATTAATCTAATCTGTGTAGTAAAGTACAGGGTTAAGACTTTTCTTGTTTGCTTTTTTTTTGTATTTTGATGTGAAAACTTCTTTAGGCGAGTTGGGCATTTTTGAGATGGGAAAAAACAGTTTTGCAAAAAAAAAACACGTTTCTTTTCAATTAAGGGTGGTTTTTTTTTCTCAATTTTTATTTTATGAGGACGCCTAATTACTTCCAATCATTCTGGAGTTTGTTTCATCGCGATAGATGATTTAGTTTAAAAGTAACACCGTTTTGTTACAATTTTTTTTTAATCCCATTAAAAGTATTAATAGTACAGACGCCAGCACATCAAGCTACCCGAAACTATCAAAGTTTCCCAATCAACTTTGAACCTTAGACATCAGCGGTACAGTTGAAAATCTATTAAATAAATTTGACAGATTGTAGTAGCCTGATGTGCTGGCGTCTGTACGTTATTGCAAAGGCCGGGAAATAGGCAATTGCAGGTCGAGTATGAGTTTGAAGGCCGAGCCGTAGGCGAGGACTTCACTAATACGAGACAGGCAATTGCCATTTCTGCCGAGGCATATAGTATAGTGGTTTTCTCAAAAGAATGCATGGAAATAAAAGTAGTTAAATTTCCATAATTTTTCAAGTTAATGTCGTTTTTAACATGAACTGTACATTTCAGCATGGAATAAATTGCTCATAATGTAGATGGCTTTTTAGCTTTAGTAATCTCATTAAAATACGCCAAAAATACACAGTTTGTAGAAAATGTTCACTTTATTCTCGTTTTTCCAAATCATAAAATTTTCATATACTTTCATGTATTTTTCTTTTGACTTCGCTGGAAGCAGGTTTTCTATTCCTAATTTGGCTTCTGATCTTAAATCTGGTGGAGTACAATCAATCTCCATTTCACTCTCTGAACCGTTGGAACTCATTTTAATTATCTATTCTATAAGTAAATAACAAATCAAGACGAATTTTCAGCTTTGCCGCCAATTTTCTATTTATCATCTGTGCCGAAAGGTAAACGCATCTAAGGCTATACAGCCACGTGAACGCAATTTGTACTAAGCAAAGTGAACTTTGGTATGCCAAGAATAATAAAAGAGATCCAATCAAAGAGTATTTAATAACCCCAGCACGCCATTTCATACAACATTGCTGGAGCGTTGTAATCTTCCAAATTCAAAAAACGCGCCTGCAATTGATTTGATTTTCTTTGACCGTAAATTCGATACTTCGTGTGTTCTTTGTTCGAAAATAATGACAATATTTACATGCATGTTTGAGAAAAACAATATTTAGATTTTTTTAAATATTTTTCTGTCGTTAAAATTAAGCATAGATTCCCTCATTTCGATATGTGCACATTATAAAGAATCACACTGTATTATAGCCCTGTAGCCCACTCCCTCTCGAAGAAAGGAGGCCTGTGTCCCAGCAATGGGAATATGGCGTATATAATAATAATACGTATCATCAACATAATTAATGGGATTTCCAAATGGCCAAAGTCCGAGTTCAAAGGTTTCTTTTGATATAGATACATTATTTACGCATTTCTGATTAAGGTTAGGGTTTTCACAAATATGAATTCAAAGTCCAACTCTAGAAGAAAAACAAAAGGCCAAGGTCCACATTACTTTGATGTCGAAGTAATTGTTTTTATTAATCTATCCATTTTTATGGGGTTTTCTGTTTCCGGATTCAAAGTCCGAGTCAATCAATCTGCCTAGCCTTTTCCCAACTATGTTGTATCTGTGACTGTAATCCAGTTACTGGGTAACGCGATACAACTTGGTAAGACTGGTTGTCAGACTTTCGGGCTTTTGACGACCAATAACGACTGTCAAAGATTCAATAATGACAGGCGGAACGAACGGCTTAACGTGTTTTCGGAGCCACGAAGGGGTCTCGGTAGGTTTAAGATGGTCACTCATCCACGGACTGACCGCAGCAAGCGTAGCTTAACCTGACCGATCGACCCGTGCGGCTGTTATTACTTAGCCACGAGCTCTTTAAAGTCCAAGTGAGGTAATATTATTATTGAATACACAATTAAAATTTTTAGTTTTTCATATAAACGCTAAGGCGCGGCGCCCACTATCGGTGGGCATCGGTACGGCTCGGTAGAGCTCGGGCGCTTTACGGCGGCTTCGAGCGCCTGAGGGCTGCTTGGGGCGGCTTCGGGCGCCTCAGAGCTGCCTCGGCAGTCGTAAGCATACCTAAGGACGCCTAGGCTGGTTTCGGGCAGTTCGGGTGGCATTTTCGTGGCCAGACAAGTCGCAGAACAGTCATAACGTTCACTGCGCGCGCCTCCATTAGCTTGGCTACACCCAGAGGAAAATAAAAGGCAACAGCCTTAATTACACGTATAGATTCGTTTTATTTATTTATCGTAAATCATTAAACAAGTTATGAAATTTATCGAAAGTACATCTTTGCTTCCAAAGCTTATTCACCCAAAATATTCTTTTTTGCCTTAAGGCTCCAAGTTTCTCTTCTTCTTCAGCAAGATGAACAATGAGAACTAAGTCCCAATCCACCATTATAAATACACACATACAACTGTTTTCACGTAACGTTACGACTGCTCTACGACGTGTCTGCCACCCGAACTATTCTTAGTTTTGCCGAAACCAGCCTCGGCGTCCTTATGTATGCTTACGACTGCCAACGCAGCTCTGAGGCGCCCGATACCGCCCCAAGCAGCCCTCAGGCGCCCGAAGCCGCCGTAAAGCGCCCGAAGCCGCCGTAAAGCACTCGAGCTCTAACGAACCGTACCGATGCCCACCGATAGTGGGCGCCGCGCCTAAGAGTTCTGATTTTATTGAAATATTTTGCTCAATAACACATAACATAACATAACATCACGCCTTGTTTCCCCGAAGGGTTGGGCAGAGGTGTCCAGGTACACCCACATTTTGCCAGTTATGTTTAAGTCCCATGTAATAGGGGGTGAGCCTATTGCCATCTACCGGGCACAAATCCAGACTCCGAACTGCTACTGAGAAATTCCAGATAGAAAAACCCAATAACACTTTTGCCCGACCCGGGAGTCGAACCCAGGACCTCATGCTCAGCAGTAGCGCTTGCGACCACTAGACCAACGAGGCAGTCAATAACTAATATTTAAAAAACTCAATTGTTAATCTACTGTTGTTACTTACTTTAATCAATCAATCAAACAATCTTCTTAGCGTGTCGATGGCAATCTAAATGAACTCGGCCCAAAATTCGGCCACGTGTTTGGCGTCATCACTGATGTCCATCAGTTCCTGTAACGTGCAGCTGACAGGACACACAGAACACGATATTAAGTGTGCCATTGTTTGTGGAACAGCACCACATTCACACGCCAAGGCGGAGTCGTCTATGAATCTCCACCTGAACAGATTTTCCTTGCTTCAGCCAACCTGGGGCCGGACTCTGGTTAAAGACTTCCAGGTTACCCAACGGTCCTGTTAAGACAAAACATTGCAACCCGGGTTACATTGTTTTATGGTAATACAAGATATAATAATCTACGCGATGTAAGCTTGGTACGGGTTCGATCTACAGTTCAATAATGGTTTCCATTACCAAGAAAACTCAATAATACACTTCACTGAGATGTAAACTTTTAAACCCGTTTTTAGGGTTCCGTAGTAAACAAGGAACCCTTATAGTTTCGTCATGTCCGTCAGTCTGTCTGTCTGTCCGCGGTCTAGCTCCGAGACCCTTAGTACTAGAAAACTGTAATTTGGCATAGGTATATATTTTAATTACGCCGACAAAGTGGTAAAACAAAATTATGAAAATTAGGGTACCTCTCATACACGTAAAGTGGTGATGTTATTTTTTTTCTTTTTTAACCCATAGTGAGGGGTATCATTGGAAAGATCCTTTAAAAACATTGTTAGTTTGTGAAAACCATTTTTGGATTCAGGGATCCGTTTGCGAAATATCTTAATATTAAAGCTTAAAGCTTAAGCTTTTAAAGCTTACTTTAAAGTGCTAATTTTTGTTAGAGTCAAGTGTGTCCCCCCCCCCCTGCCGGCTAAATTGTTGGTTTTGGGTATGTGAAAAAAATCACAACAGTAGTTTATATAACGAAATTAAAAGGAAAACTATCACAGCTAAGTAGGCTCTACAAGTTAACGAGTAATAATCGACCAACTTAACTTTGCAGTTGCAAAAACATGTTTTCCCATACATTCCGTATGGGAGAACATATTTTTCAATTACAAAGTTAAGTTTGTTTTTGGGATTAATTCATCCCAACTACGGAACCCTTCATTGTGCGTGGTCCGACACGCACTTGGCCGGTTTTCTCAGTTGTTTTACAGATTACAGCGTTTTGTCCTAACAGGGCCGCCAAGGCAACTCATGTCCAGGCGGGTGATCTTCAGCAGTTGGAACGAATGGTTTGGATAAGGAAGCACTGTTTCGCCACAGCTTCAATCTCTCTTTTGGTCTTTAGCCAGTGAGTGGAACTGTTTCGGCTTTTTCAGCATTTATGGCACAATGATGTTGTCGTGCAAAGGGTATCGTGTGTCGAAGATCATTTTGGATCTTTCGCTGGAGCTTGCCACCGCTCTGCGAACTTTGGCGCTATTCCTGCTAGTGGATATAGCATTTGAGCCGGGGTCGGTTTTAGGCAACTAGTGATGATCACACAACTTTGCTTGAGCAGAACGACTCCACACGGGGCACGCGAATTCATTCGCAGAAAAAGATAGAGCCAACCCAGTAGTCTGTAATCTTCGATGAGACTAGTCGCTGAAGAAGGCTGCTATGAGTCCTACCTTCTGCTTGATGTTCTTGCAGTGTTTGGCAATCTAAAATCAATCAGTCAAATCAAGTCATTTATTCAAACTAGGCTGAGAATCAGCACTTTCTAACGTCAAAATGACATAAGACAGTCCCCTAAAACGCCCATCCTTCACCACTTCCTAGTGCTCGAAGAAGAAGTGGCGCAACAACCTCCTTTATTTATTTTTTTGGGTGGGAACTTATCAAATAACTTCTCTCGCTCTGTTCGGAGCGGGAGGGCCTGTCAGACTCTTACTGACTAAAACCCACTCGTGTTCCTTCAGTTGCCTGTATGTTGCTAGAGGCCACGGTATCCCTTTCGAACTTTCCCGCGACCCCGGGCGATAAACACCCCAGCAGCACACTGTACCTAAACTCAGAAGGTTAGAATTATTTACAGTATCGTCCTATTTAAAGTTTTGGCCAAAAAAATAGACAGTTCAACAACATTCATTGCGTTATTTACGTTGTTGAGCAGATTTTGTTTTCCAACTTATGAAGCAATGGATTAGCAATCAGTTTCAAATCGAAACAGATTGTGATTGTGTGGTATTACGCAATTACGGTACTGGTTTTAAATAATATACATACCTACGAAGCGCCGTATAATTATAATTCTTATACATACATATAAAAAATAAAACTTTTTACAAAAAAAAAACAACCGACTTCTAAAAAACACTACAAAGTGAAAAATAACTTTATAGGGTTAGGATTTTGAATTTTCGTTTTTTGTCACCGACTTCCGAAATTAAAGTTATTTTTCACTTTGTAGTGTTTTTTAGATGTCGGTTGTTTTTTTTTTTTGTATTTTTTTTTATTTTTCACTTTTTAGTTGTGGTACCTACCCCACACACATTTGAAAATCACTACCTGCTATGTAAATAACAGTGACAGGAACTTATCATATCATCCACATACTAAGTGGGAAAAAGTACGTATTATTGAAGCTAACTCAAAAACTATCGAAGCAATGTTAATAAAATTTATATGGGACCACCTCAACAGCATACCCTTTCAAACATAAAAATAATTTTCAAAATCGGTTCACAATTGACGGAGAAATCGGTAGAGATACATACATAAAAGAAAAAAAAAACAAACATACGCGACGAACATATAACCTCCTCCTTTTTGGAAGTCGGTTAAACAGTAGAATCCGATGTCTGACTGTTTGTTTGTTCGCGCACATCTCCGGAACTACTGAACGGATTTTCATGTAATTTTACAAGTAGACAGAGATTAATTTGGAAGAAAATATAAGCTTTGTTTCAATAAAATCGGATGTTGTAAAAAAAGTTATCGTCATACAAGACGGTATTCTGTTCACGACACGTTATGCACAATTTCTGAGAGTAACCTAATAAAGTACTAGGCTTGCATGAATTCACGTTTAGCTTGTTTTTAGTACATTAAAAAAATACTATCTATACATATAGTACAATGTATGTTTGCATGAAAGAAAATTTAGGAAAATCCACCCGGAAATATAAAGTCGGAAATATACCCGGGCGACACCGCACACGAACAGCTAGTAAGAAATATATAACATGGAATTATAAATAATGGGTACCTACGTATCTCATAATCTCTATGTATATGTAACTACAGTGTTATAATAGGTCAGTAATAACCGCGGTAAAAAAAGATAATTCTGTTGTAAAATCCAAAGTATCCAATTCCGTCTTTTGCACCTATCTTTTTTCAGATGGATTGAAGTCAATGTTTTTATTTGTAAACATAGGTGTAAAAATATGTGTCATAAATAAAGTAGGTCAAATATAAAAATATGAAATTTAACAGAATTTTAAGCTTAATCAAAGCTAAATTATATCTTAGAGACAAAGTTAACAAAATTTGTTAAACTTATACTCCGTTTGAAATAAGATTAGACATTTAACTAAACCTTTTTTACAGTCCGTTCAACCAATTTTGACTTCTATTGCGATGGCGGCATGACAAATGACAGCTGCAGTAAACAGTTGGTTTGTAACCACTTTTTTTTGCTTTTAATGCCATCCTTATGCCTACGGTATAGAAGTCAAAATCGGTTGAACGGACTGTAATAAAGGTTTGTTTAAATGTCTAATCTTATTTCAAACGGAGTATAGATATAAATTGTTAGAAACATACTTTATATATTAATATTGATATTAAATATATTTGCAAATGACAAACAAATCAATCTGCCTAGCCTTTTCCCAACTATATTGGGGTTGGCTTCCAGTCTAACCGGATGCAGCTGAATACCAGTATTTTACATGGAGCGACTGCCTATCTGACCTCCACAACCCAGTAACTGGGTAATACGATACCCCTTGGCAAGACTGGTTGTCAGACTTTCGGGCTTCTGACGACCCGTAACGACTGTCAAAGATCCACGAATGACAGCCGGGACCAACGGCTTAACGTGCTTTCCGAGGCACGGAGGATTCTCGGTATGTAGAAATGGTCACCCATCCACGGACCAACCCCAGCAAGCGTAGCTTAACCTGACAGATCGACCCGAGCGGCTGTTAGTATTTAGCCACGAGCTCCTGCAAATGACAAACATAATCAATCATAAATTAAATACTAGGAATTAAATAAAGTAATTCTTAACGCACATATTTATCCACAAATCTCAATTGATTTTCTAGGTAGGTATTCATTGATAGAATAATATGCCTTTTGAAATATTTTTTAAATCATTTAGCTCGTGTTTTACTCTTATAGGCTTCGGTATTTTATTTTATTTTCTATAATTTTTGTATAGAATGCTGTGTTGTGTGTTTTGACGCAAATCTCATTATTACGACGTTTCGACTGTTTTACTGTTTTAAATAAATGTAAGTTTGACTTCACGAACATCACGCGCTTTCTCAAAAATATACCATACATGGTAGGGTTAACAACAAACATTTCTTCTGCCCCTTGAATGCAAGTTTATCTTTAAAATTCTCCAAAATTAATTTTTTTTTTTTTAAATCTGCTGGTCAATACATTTTGGCCACGTAGGTATTGCACTTTTCTATGAAACTGCTGATTTAAATAGTAGATTGTTGTACGAGGGGCTAAAATAACCCATTGTAACGAGGTAATATGGGTTTTAGCGCCGTGTGTTACACTCTACTTTTCACTACGATTGCGAGAAAATAAAATAATCCTACACTTAAATAGTTTATTTTATTTAAATGTACAATTTGTACAATTTTGGATATTTAACGAGATGTTTTTTCCGGAAATTTAATTTCAGTCCTCTGTGAAGATATTCTCACTAAACATTTTCACTATTGTAAATTATATTACGATCACCAATTCAATTCGTAATTAGAGAAAAATTCTAAAGATTTCGCGCCAATTCCTTTTTTACTTCTTCTGTAGCCGCAACGCCATGCACGCAAGAGATATCCGTATTTAGTTCCATTTTCAAAAATAAAATGTTCTTTTTTTTTTGTGAACCAGTAATAATAAGTCGAGTCCATAATCATGATTAAACATAAGAAAAAATACTTTTTCGTTTTTCAAGGCTCGTTGGAACAGACAAAAATTAAAAAGAAATTACTTTTTCCCCTAGAGCAAGAAGTGCTATTTTTTCCCCGCTCTGGTACTCTACAATGACGGCCTTTTTGAGCAAGAGGAGTGAAAAAAAACATAACCGACGATAAATTTCAACGCAGGAGGGTTCAGATTTCAGAATCATGTGTTGAATCCATGGTAACAGTTTTTGTGTCGATGTACCCTGTATAATTCCAAAGCGTAATTTAGATGATACGTAGGCATTGTACGAAACTAAGAAAGAACGCTACCTAGAAAGAATATACTTTATTGTACAACAAAATTGACATACAGCTCCCAATTCTAGTTCTAGGTTTTCTGCACCTGCTGCAGCCGCCCCAGCGAGTTGTGCTGGGGCGGCTGCTGCAGGTGCAGAAAACCTGAAACGGCGCAAATATACCTTCCTGGTAGCTATATTTTTGAACCGTTTGGGGTTGAAACACTAGGGCCGTGGGGTCCGAGTGCTCATCGAGTATTCCGGGATATCGCCAAGCGGTTGGTCGACTCGTCACGTGACCAGAAGGTTGCCCAATTTTTAGGTCAAAGATTTAGCATAGCCATACAACTTGGCAATGCTGCCAGCCTTTTGGGCACCTTTCCCACTGACAGCGATGCGGATTAATGTTTTGATGCCCAATTATTTGTTCCTATATTTTATTTTATTTTTTCCTCTGTATATAGTTTGTTGTATTTACTTGGACAATAACACTTTGTATATTTTAATTATGTTTCTTTTAAATAAAAAAAATAAAAAATTCTAGTTCTTCTTCAATACTTCCTCGACTCATACTCGATTCAAGAGGCCTTTACAGCCTCAGAAACGCTCTAAAAATACTATGATTTGGACTTTGACCGCATAAAGTGCAAAGTCCAAATTCTCAGCAGAAGGTAATATTAAATTACTTATGCCTTTTTATCTAAATTGGACTCTGCGTTAGTCATAAAAATGACTTCTTTATATTCTTTTGAGTATGAATGTGGATGGCTATAAGAGTAGGGGAAGACCAAAGAAACGATGGATGGACTGAGTGGAAGATGATATGGATAGAAAGGGGGGGACTACCGAGATGACGACTGATAGAGAAGTATGGAAGAAAGGGAGTTGTTGCGACGACGACTGATAGAGAAGTATGGAAGAAAGGGAGATGTTGCGACGACGACTGATAGAGAAGTATGGAAGAAAGGGAGATGTTGCGACGACGACTGATAGAGAAGTATGGAAGAAAGGGAGATGTTGCGACGACGACTGATAGAGAAGTATGGAAGAAAGGGAGATGTTGCGACGACAACTGATAGAGAAGTATGGAAGAAAGGGAGATGTTGCGACGACCACAAATAAATTGCGAGAAGGGCAGGATGATGATTTCTTCATCATCTTACCTAGAGCAAATGCCAATACAGGCTGGTGTTTAGTTGCTTCGGAAGCTCGTGGCTAAGTAATACCAGCCGCACAGGTCGATTCATCAGGTAAGCTACATTTGCCGGAGTTGGTCTGTGGATTTAGTGGTACGAGGAACGGTGTAAAGTTCACTCATCCACCATAGAAAAGGGAGGATCCTCCGACCAGACGGGTGTTGTGTCTGGCGGGCATCTGCCCGACGGTTGAAATCGGAATCTTGTATACAGGATTTTTTTTAACGAGTGCGCAAACTTATACACGTGACTTTACTCATCATTATGAACAACTTTTACTATGGGACCAAACCCGAAATCGCGAAAAAAATCAGCTGTTCCATACATTTATGTTCGCATAACTCGTCAAAATGTAGGGAACAGCTGATTTTTTTCGCGATTTCCGGTTTGGTCCCATAGTAAAAGTTGTTCATAATGATGAGTAAAGAGGCATGTTAAGCCGTTGGTCCCGGCTGTCATTAGTAGATCTTTGACAGTCGTTACGGGTCGTCAGAAGCCCGAAAGTTTGACAACCAAGGAGTGTCGTATTACCCAGTTACTGGATTGTGGAGGTTAGATAGGCAGTCGCTCCATGTAAAATACTGATATTCAGCTGCATCCGGTTAGACTGGAAGCCGACTCCAATATAGTTGGGAAAAGGCTAGGCAGATTGATTGATTAGCTGCATCGGAAAACACTGGGAGCCGAGCCCAAAAAGGCTAGGCAGATGATCATTGGCAGATTGAAATGTGTGGACGATCAGCTTTGGTTGCAGATGCTGCTCATACTGCTGGATAATTTGTACCTTATGGTCCCATTGTTTATCAAATTAGATTTGTAACAGCTGTAGTGGCAATCATGTCATTTGGTTTAAATAGGTCCATATTTGTATTATTTTGTTTATCTTTTATATAGATTCTTTTCTTTTAGATTTTGTGAATGTGAGAACGTTGTAGGCTGAAGACTTGTGGACCATTTTCTATTTCACTAAGTACTACTGGTACTTGTTGATAGGCCTACCAGTGTAGGCCTATCAACAAGTACCAGTAGTACTTAGTAAAAGAATAGCTATTTGCCATGCAATTCAAATTCAAATTAGTTTATTTCACATAAACCTACAAGGGCACTTATGAAACGTCAGAAGCTAGGTGCACGGTTCCAATTGGTCGCTTCCTATGGAGAAGAGCCGGCAAGAAACTCTTTCTTTTCTTTTCTCTCGTGTTAATAGGTATGAGAGGACAGTTCCTCTCATACCTATTAACACTGTAATTTGAAAAAATTGTAGAAACCATTTATTGTTAAAAGAGTAACCGTAGAGTTTCTTGCCGGCTCTTCTCCATAGGAAGCGACCAATTGGAACCGTGCACCTAGCTTCTGACGTTTCATAAGTGCCCTTGTAGGTTTATGTGAAATAAACTAATTTGAATTTGAATTGCATGGCAAATAGCTATTCTTTTATGGGAGGAAGAAAAATCTAATATTGATGACAGACTCCCTTAAATGCGTACAGAAAATAGTTGACCACAGTTCCCAATTGAAGATCTGATAACGAAGTTTAACCAAAAGATAAAGAGACCAACTTCTAATGAAAAAGTGTCTTCAAAGTTCAAACCAATTTTCTCGATGAGACCTTTTGAGCTTTGGGTCGTTGAACGAAAATTCGTTGAAGCGCATCGGAGCGTACGGAAGCGAATAGGCCTGTGTCCAAAAGTTTTTTTTGTCCGTTTTGTAGATTATTAAAAAATATTGAACACGTATTTTTTCTTTTATGACGTAATCAAAAGATTACGGCGATACATTGAGTTAAAATGTGGCATGACGTCGCGCCTTGCTAGATTTAATACCGAGTTGTGACTTAGCGAGCCCCCACTGCCCAACTTTAATGCGTGTTTTCTAAGTTATTTTTGATTAATATGATAAAGCAAAAAATACGTGTCTAATATTTTTTTATTATCTGAAAGACGGACTAAATCGTTTTTTTTTTTACCTAGGTAACAACCGTATTCTCGGGTTTCCGCGCGTCAAACACTCAGAACACTTCCATGCATTTTCTCTTCTTAAAATTTTTCTTCCTGAATTTTATCTTCCATAGTAGTTATTATTAATTTGTATTTTTTTGTAGTCTTACTATTTTGCATTTTATTTTGTTTTCTTTTGTGTAACATAATCAACCGTTAATGTTCCCACTGCTGGGACACAGGCCTCCTCTTTTCGAGAGGAAGTGGGCTGTAATCTAACACGCGGGCTCTGTGCGGGTTGGAAGATGTCATTGTCTACGAATTTTTGGTTCTAGGACATGGCCGGTTTCCTCACGATGTTTTCCTTCACCGTTTTGATTTCGTGTTTCTTAATTAATTAAATTAAATTCATTTAATTGATATGTCCATAAATTGTTAGTTACAAAGGTCTTAAAACTTTGTTAGTGATCAGTGATAATTAAATTCAAAATACATAAAATTCCAAATACAAATAATTAAATCACTCATGTCAAAAAAAAACATCGTCTCGTCACGTGAAGCTGCACTGTAGACTCTGGCCTCTCAGAGATCATCCTTAGGATTCTGTTGACGCTCCCCCGAATCCGGCGCATCAGAGAAGCTGTTTTCTTACGCATAATGGCGTAAAAGTCATCGACTCTTGCGTCAGCAAACATGCCCGACGCGCTACAGAATCGAGGGAGCCTCACCAGAATCCTAAAGGCGTTATTGTATTGTATCCGAAGAGCGTTGTAAGCCCGCTGGGTGTAGTTGAACCATTAATACAATGTCGCCCATGGGCATGTGCCCACCCTCATTTTTCTGAATATTCATGAAAAATTATAGAAAAATAATTGTTACTTTGTCCATCTTGACTTTTTTTTAAATTTTTTCAATTTTTTTTTAAACACTTGTTTTTTTAAAAAAACACTGTTTTTTTGGAAAAATATATTTTCACCTCCGTTTTTTTTGCATAGTTGACAAATTTTAATAAAAATGTTAGTTAATCCGATAAAATAACTCATAAGCTTTTAGAAATAATAAACAGAATCCAAATCGAGCCAATAACATCGGAGATATGGCAAACACTACTCAAAACGTAAAAAATTAAATAACATAAAAAATATTAAAAGATAGCCCTTTTAATATTTTTCATAATATTCAGTAAAATACGGGCAAGCACATGCCTATGGGCAACATTGTACCTATATTCGTACTTGTGAAACTAATTGTAGCTAGGTAATAAGTGAACGATATGGTCTCATAAAATTGGAAGCGTATACAATTTTTTTTTTTTTTTTGATTTGGTATCTCGTAGCTGACCTCTGAGGTCATGACTATTTAACCGGGCTTTCCTGTGGCCGCCTTTAGCTTCTATACTCAAAGCCTCCAGCCAGGGGCTTTTTTTTTCTGTAGGGGGCATTTCATAGGTGACCTCTGAGGTCATGACTATTTAACCGGTCAATACTGTGGGTGCCTTAAGCTGCTACACTTAAAACTTCCAGCCAGGGGCATTATAAACTAAGCTTAAGAATGCGGCGACGCATAAATTGTCCATACAAACGTAATACATAAATCATTTGCAATTTGAGCATATTTCCACCATATTATGTTGATATTCGGATTGAGACAGTATTTATCTAGGCTCCTACGTCTTTTTATTTCCAAAAACTTACCTTTAAATGAAGTGTAAGCGAATTGCATTTCGTACATTTTTACAGCGTAAATGACATGTTTTCATATTGTTTTTTCTGTATTATAAATAACAATATTTGTAATATTGTTTCCGCAGAAGCATAGTTTATGTTATCAAGTTACAAATTATCGAAAAAAAAAAAATGGAAATACATTAAGTTTTCATTCATAAGTTTTTGTATTACGGAACACATCCAAATTTATCATAAAAATTTGAAAGCTAGTAGTGCTATCGCGTCAAAAAAAAATTGACAATGTGTGCGTGGTAGTATTGCTCACTGTAGGTGTATATCGCTCCGACAGGCACTCACACTAACGCAACGTGCTTAGAATAGAATTTTGCAAACATCTCGATTTGTAGTTGCGAGCCGTGTTCGCAGGCTTCTTAATACCTACTAGGTGAACGCTCGCTAAGGGCACCCCCTGTGGGGTACGAACCTCGGCTTAGGGCGTCAACCGGAGGGAGGACATCAAAGATGGGACGGGCTGGATCAAAGTTTAGATAGAGATTATTAATCGGGGAAGTGCACACTAATATTTGTTCCGATTCTTACCTACCTACCTACTTGCATATAAGGCTTGCTCGCACTGCGAATTTTATTCGCGCGGTTTATTTTCAGTGTACGGCATTGTAACAACGAGCCCGAATTTTAAATCGCCAGTGCGTGTCACTAACTCGCTACATAAGATCCTACCATATGTTACAGAATTGTGTTAAAAATTTTGACTGGTTTTTTATCGCAGTGCTTGCTAGGTCTAATTTAGTAACTTCGTTGAAGATCCAATAAATAAGACTAAGTAACCATTAAATAAAACAAACCTTATTAAGTTAAAAGCTTTTCACGAAAAACTACGTAATGTATACAGGGTGGGTAAAAAATGATGGATCAAACGAAACAGAGCGATAGTTGGGGTTATTTGCAGTAAACATATCTCTGTGGCAGAGAGGGGCTTGTGGCTAAGTTACAACAGCTGCACGGGTCGATCGATCAGGTTAAGCTATGCTTGCCGCGGTTGGTCTGTGGATGGGTAACCATGTTTACATACCAAGACCCCTCCGTGCCTCGGAAAGCACGTTAAGTCGTTGGTCCCGGCTGTCATTTGTAGATCTTTGACAGTCGTTACGGGTAGTTAGAAGCCCAAAAAGTCTGACAACCAGTCTTACCAAGGGGTATCGTGTTACCTAGTTACTAGGTTGTGGAGGTCAGATAGGCAGTCGCTCCATGTAAAATACTGGTATTCAGCTGCATCCGGTTAGACTGGAAGCCGACCCCAACATGGTTGGGAAAAGGCTAGGCAGATGATGATATTTCTGTGGCAGAGCCGTAACTTAATTTCCTTAAAAGTTATGTCCATTTGAGTGTTTTTTTAAGAAAATACCAAATTTTTTAATAATATGCAGTTATCTATTTTAAAACAAAAAATGGTGTTTAGTTGCTTCTAGGAAATATATCATCACTACAAAAGTGCTTTTATGACAGTGGGTACCATGATTTATGAGTACTGGCACTTTTTTAAATTTCTTTTAAGTCTCACGAAAAATTATTTGTAAAATATTTATATTTTTTACTGCAAATAACCCCAACTATAGACCTGTTTCGTTTGATCCACGATTTTTATCCACCCTGTATATATTTACGAAAGTAATTTCAGCACAATTTTTTAAGATGACGGCATGCTGCTCTGTCTCAAGGTTAAACTCATAATCATAATTAAAGGACACCTAATTTACGAATTATGTCAACTTTCCTTGACCTCACGGCAGCTTAAGAAACCGGTTTCCATTTTTTTGCGTTTGCGTATTCATATTTAATTAAATATTTGCTCGTAAATGTAGTACCTACGCAGATGCTTTTAATAATAATCAGTAATGTACTCCATTTTCTAAGGAAATTGTAAACGAGAGCATAATCAGCCTATAAATCCCACTGTTGGGACACAGGCCTCCTCTATGTGAAAGGGGCCGTAATCATGTCACATGTCTTCGAATTTTTGGATCTAGGACATGCTGGTTTCCTCACGATGTTTTCTTTCACCGTTTTGAGAGCAGTGGTGATGAAATTATTTACACAAAGTAAAGTGCCTGCTTGGCTTCGAACCCATGACGTTACAACTCTTAAGTCGGGGCCGTTACCACTGGGCCACCACTGTTCTCGCGACTGTAAGCGAGAGAGAGGTACCCAATTAATGCTGTGACTGTACCTACATAGATTGCTGACCGTGACGACTCTTAGGTAATTCTGATAGCTGTCATTTTGACAGTTATGTCATTTTGACACTTATGTCATTTTGACAGTTATATCATTTTGACAGTTATGTCTTTTTGACAGTTATGTCATTTTGGCAGTTATAAGAATAATATAATAATTATTAGTTAGTTTTATATTATTTTATCAGTAGCAGCCCGGAGTCTGGATTTGTGCCCGGTGGATGGCAATAGGGTCATCGCCCCTGTTAAATGGGACTTAAACATAACTGGCGGAATTCGGGTGTACTGTAGGTACCATCGAAGAAACGCATACCTAACCAATTTGAAAACAAAATCCCGTGCATACGACCCTTTTTTTTCGTAGATAAGCGATACTATAGCGGCCGAGCACTGCAAGCAAGAATAGTCCTTACAGTGTACAGATATGAGTTTCTTCGTTAGTACACCTCTGCCTAACCCTTCGGGGAAAACAGTCGCGATGTTAGAAAGAAAGAAAATAAAATTATTTGACCCAGGCACACAATATTCACACAAACACAAAAAACTTATAAAATAGTATTGTGTGCTCACGGCTGCGCCAAATAGGCCCAGTACCCTAATTGCGTAATAGAACACAATTACAATTTGTTTCGATTTGAAACAGATTTCTAATCCATTGCTTCATAAGTTGGAAAAAAAATCTGTTCAACAACGTAAATAACGCAATGAATGTTGTTGAAATGTCAAAATGAAACAAATTTCGTGAAATTGTTTATGAAAATGAGTTACGCAATTAGGGTACAGTTCAGCATAAATGTCAGCAAACTAGTACCTGACGTTGGTTTTCAACTGGACCTTATGTTACAAGGAAGTCTTACGGATGTAAATCGAGATGATTATGTTGTGTAAAATAATTAAGACTTATCATTATGAACAACATCTATTCATTTGACAGTTGCAGATACTTTTAACCCGACTGCCCTAGAAAAGAAATAGACATACATACATACTCCATGTATGTATGTCTATTTCTTTGGCACGCTCTGTAGCCTAAACGGCTTGATGGATTTTAACATATGAGGTGTCGTTAGATTTGTCTTAATTGTGGGAGTGACATAGGCTATATAATATTTATATATTGCATCTGCAAATACAAAAACAAGGGAAGGGAAAGATTTTTTTTCAAATAAATTACAATAATATTGGTATCAAATTAAAGCTAGTAATGAGTCAATTCAAAATATAGGTATATATAAATATATTAATAAAACTAAAAAAGGTTGAAATAAAGAAAATTATTTAAAAAACTAATAACCGGAAATATGGTGTAACTTTTGTTTGTCCCTCGCACAGATTTGCAAATCTGTGGCCCCGCCTCCGATACCAAAATTCTATCCTTAATATTATAAATGTGAAAGTAAGTTTGTTTGTTACGCCTTCACGCTAAAACGGCTGAACGGATTTGGATGAAATTTGGCACATATATAGATGATGCCCTAGAAAAGAACATAGGATACTTTTTTTTCCCACGGAATCGAGACTTATGCGGATGAAACCGCGGGGCGCAGCTAGTAGATTATAAATTTATAATGCTTATTTTTCTCTTTTCATGCAGTCGGGTTTTTTGTTTTTTAAATATTTTTTACTTCTTCTTTCGTATCGACAACGAAGACTAGAGAAGTCATAAATACATAAACTCACGGCTTCTTCCCATGGGGGTAGGCAGAAACTACAGAACGCCACCTGTTACGATCCTTACATACTCCTTTTGCCTCGTTTACGTTCATACATCTGGTCATACACGCACGCCGGTTGCGAGTACTACGCACCTGACCTTTCTGAAGAACATCACTAATAAGGTCAGATTATGTCCTTCCTCGTCTCCTCCGGCGTTTCCACTCACATCTGCCTTGTAAATACATTTTGTTAGTCGCCTTTCATTCACCCTCTCAGCATGACCAAACCATCTAAGCATACCCACTCTTTTACATTTTTGTCACTACATCTTCTTTTAAACTGCAATGTTGTCTTATCGCGTCATTCCTCAGTCTATTGAAGTAATTTTTTGTATATTATACAACTAGCTTTTGAAAATATCCCACGGGAACGTACTACCGGGCAGTACCGGGATTCCATACCTAATAGTACAGGAAAAGGTCAAGGCCTACCGCTGCGCCCGCGTTGCCCTCAACCAAAATTATTTTGCTACGCGTAATTTTGAATCTGTGATATCTTTTATACCATTTAGTTAAATGAAATGATGTCAATGCATATTTGAATCTAAATTAAATGCTCAATTTAAGTAACATAGTTTATTGGATAAGGATTAATATAATACCGGTAAAAATAGCTTCGGAAATAACAATGTTTTAATCAAATTCTGAAAGATAAAAATGGTTATTGTGGGTCATCTTTAGAAGATAGACATCGCGGACTTTTTGTTGAACTTTTTAAGATGAATTTCAATACTGTAGAACATAAATTTTATGTAACTTTTACGATTACCGCGGCGCACGCCAATAAAGTTCGCAGTTGGCATGATTTTTTTCGACATCTTCGATAATAATTGTCAAATTTCAGCCAATTTACATAAAATCTTAATGAATTATACACTATAACCTTCCGCATGAATCACTCCGTCCATTGGTGAAAACCGTTTGAAAATCCGTTCGGTAGTTTTTGAGTTAATCGCGTTCAGACAGACAGACGCGGCGGGGGACTTTGTTTTACAATATGTAAGGTTAAGGATATACAGAACAACAGACATAGGCTTGTTAACGTTTCTCAAAGCATTATCTCTTTCCAACTACAAATCCACGTTCACATTTCAATAAGGCATCGAACTCTTGACCTTCCGGTTATAAACAAACTTTCTCTCTCTAAATAAAGCAAACAAACAATATTCTAATGATTATGTAAAATTATGTAATATTATAACATCTAAACATTAAAAAATTATATAATTATTTAAATAAAAATGTTAATACTGGCCAGAATAGTCTAAATTTAACCGAGTGTTAAAATATGTCCATAAATTAAACTCATGTGTGATTTATTAATTCTTTAAACAAACAAAGGGAGGTACACTAGATCTTAGATTTTTTTTAGTAAGATTCATAGACCCGTTTTATTCTAACCTGGGTTCTAAATTACTGAAGACTTATTTTTTATTTGATTCCTGCTCTTATTTTAATAAGGTCTTTTATTGCTATTTAGATTTTTTATAATTCGATTCTTTTTTCTTGACTTTATAGTTTTATTATTAAGTAAAAAAGGAGAAGAAAGATAAATAGGTTTATTTGTCACAGAAATACGTGCATACATAAAAGACAAGAGTAATCAGAGAACAACACAAAGTACATAACAAATCACGAGCATAGAACAGAAAGGCAGCTGCACGACATGACTGTGACAAGAAGGCTTCCACTCAGCATGATGCAGTGCTATGGGGGACCCACAGCACTGCGCTGATTTTCAGTGGTGATATTCAGTACTGTCAGTTAAGATGCCAGTAGCGATCTAGACGAAATAGTACCTAAGTGCTGAGCTTTACTTTTATCGTCATCACAAGAATTTAAATACAAAAATATTTATTCCAACTAAAACATTGTTTTATACATAAATTGAGGCAGCCCTAGTAAGTTACAATAATAGTGCTTGTGTCGGAGCTGTCTCACACATTATCTCAATTTAGAATGTACTGCAATTAGTGCATTTGATTTTTGATGCATGCGCCAATAATTATGTTCATTTGTTTCTACTTTACTTTAAACTGCTCTATTTGCAAGCCAAATCGAAATTTATTCGACACGACAGATATGGATTTATATCTATCCTGTCGTGTTTAGCGGCCGAATAAATTGCTCCGAAAACTCATATTAAATTAATTAATATAAAAAAAATGTAACGAACTTTTTACGTCAACACATGGCAACCAAGGAGGTAACCTATAAAGAATTTATTTAAATTTCGATTTGACTTGCAAATAATGTAGCTGTTTAAAGTAAAAAAGAAACAAATGAACATATTGACGCGTGAAAAATTATCGTTGTTCGTCATTGATTCTGGAATTTATAATTAACTAGCTTCTGCCCACGACTTAGTACGCGTGAGATTTCGGCCCCGACACATTGCGTCGCATCGCATCGCCCCCGTCCCACCGCATCGCATCGCATCACCCCAGACCCACCGCGTCGCATCGCATCGTCCCCGACCCACCGCGTCGCATCGCATCACCCGCCGGCGCTATTACTTTGTTGTCGCTTAGCGTTCTTTCTGACGTTTTTTTTGCTTTTTACTCAGCTCCTAAGGGTCGTAGTGTGATGTTACATAGCCTATAACCTTCCTCAAGAAATGGGTTATCCAATGCAAAAATAATTTTTCAAATCCGACTGGTAGTTTCGTAAATTACCCCCTACATAAAAACTTACAAACAAACAAACTAGGTACCTCTTTATAATATTATTATATAATATTATTGTAACATTATAGTGTAGAAGTATAGATTTAGTTAGTTTGAATTTCAGCGCATTATTTGAGAAAAGTACTAGATATATAAGCTTTGACCGTAACTATACTCCATTTGAAATAAGTTTAGACATTTAAATAAACCTTTTTTACAGTCCGTTCAACCGATTTTGACTTCTATTGCGTTGGTGGCATGACAAATGGCAGCTGCAGTAAACAGTTGGTATTGTAACCACTTTTTTGCTTTTAATGGCATCCTTATGCATACGATATAGAAGTCAAAATCGGTTGAACGGACTGTAAAAAAGGTTTGTTTCAATGTCTAATCTTATTTCAAATGGAATATAGGCATTGATGGACTCACGTATGTGTGCCTCGGCTTCGCCTCAGCCCATATTTTCACGATCGTGCATCAATGCCCTTGTTGCAGGCCGCGGCAGTAATGTACTATTGTTATTTAGTCATTTAAGAGCGTTTATTCTGAAAGTGGGCAACGTCACAACTAGATGTCAAATATTTAGCTGTTTTGATTAATTTACCAATATTACTCTGTATGGAAATAAGAAATATGGCTAACTAGTTCCCTAGAATATTAACAATAAATTGCAATTATAACACTGAATTTGATGTTGTAACAATTTTAGGTGTAAAAAAGGCATTTGAAGAGTTTCCAAATACTTTTTTATTAGATATTTTAGTTCCCTAGTTAGCCATTTCTTAATTCCATACAAGTAATATTGCGAAATTAATCAATGCAGGTAAATATTTGACAGCTATTTACGACGTTGCCAACTTTTAGAATAAACCCTCTTAAGTTGATATTGAATTTACTTATCAATAAGTTTCCCTTCATCATCCTCATCACCTTCAGTCCGTACAGTCGGGCCACTGCTGGACATAGGCCTCTCTTTTTAACCGGCTTCAAAATAGGAGGAGGTACTATATTCGTCTGTACGTATGTTTTTTTTTATGTTGATCGATATTTTCGTCAATTATGGACCAATTTTGAACATTTCTGTTAGTATAAGATCCTTTAAGATATATTTTTATTATTTATAATATACTATATTACTTGAATTTGAAATAAATTATATTCTTTATTTCGTTTCTAAACATATTATTTACATTTTTAAATATTCATCAAAAAAAAAAAAATAAAAAAAAAATTTACATTTCAAACTTTACTTTTCACTTAACTTCACTTAACTTTTCTTACTTTTATGTAGGTAGGTTAGGATCGTAGGTGGACGCATGTTATTTCCAAATATTGTGATTTTATTTAATAATTACCATTATTATCTAAGATAATCATTTAAATATTTTAATCTTTGATAAAAACTTACATCTAGATCCTTAATTAGATTGTACATTAAGATACAAAATTATATTTAAGTACCTTTGTAGGATTATAAATAAAATTGTTTAAATAGCTTAAAACAAATTAATTTAAGTGCCTATTTATTAATTATTTATCTGCTTAAGTGTGCATTTTTCGTACCTAAGTAATTATATTTTTTATTAAATTCATTTAATTAAAATAAATAATAATATCACTTAAACCATATATAAGTTAGGTATTTCCTAAAAATAAAACGATTTGACATCTCCCACAACCAGTTTTGCTCATGCCCTCCACAGACGAAATTCTCAAAACGTTAAAAAGAAATAGATAGGTAGGTACGCGTTTGAATTCTCGCCCCAAAATTTTTACACATTCATTGTCAGGTCCGAGCATTGACCGTGTAGAACCGGTCCAATGCAATGCCGGCAATGTACGACGCCGTCTGTTGCTGACGAGAGTAGTCTTTGTATTCTTATCATTATCACTGATTGAGTTGTCCACTTGATATTAAAGCCAGAGGTTTCTTACCTGAACGAACAGTTTGCCGTCGGACGCGCTTCCGAACGCACCTGCTGTCGGCCGCATTCGAAACACGACAACGGTCCCGCACACGTGAATAAAAATGTAATTAATTTAAATATCGAATGTTCGAACTATGCAGATGTAAATTAAAAATAAACACTCCGGTGTAAATAATATTGAATGTAAATATTTTAAAAGTGTTTATAAGTGAGTGTAAATATTAAAAAATATTTTAGATAAAAATATTTTTTGTATTCTATAAAATCCTGTGATATTAGTATTAAGGAGTCCCGTAGAAGAAAATCAGTCAGTAAGTATTTTACTTTATTTTTGTTGTGTGTGTTTTGAAATGCATGCTTGATATACATTTATGGATATGAGAAAATATATATCTAGGTACATTGTATTTACAGGTAAAGTCATATTTGTTTTCCAAAAGTATGCTCAAGTTTTTGTGACCCCATTGTATAATACAAACTTTGACTTAAAGGTACATGTGTTTAAATACATAATAATATTATACCTACCTACCTACTTGAATTAATTTTAATAATGATAAAATAGGTTAAAAACTAATTGCAAATAAATAACATCAGCCTAGTGTTTACATTAAATAAAAAACGAAAGACAAATTAGTTATAAATAACTTTCTAATAAGTACCTCTACCTAGACAGCTACAAACTGCATTAAACGTAAAATAATAATTAACTAATTAAGGACACATGTCGCTACAAAATAGTAGATAATTACATATTTATTATTAGAAATAAAACAAGACCATAGTGAAAATATATCTACTTATGTCAAGGAAGAGTTATCCTATTTTTGGAATAAGTTATCAAGAGGTAACTAAGTAACTTAGCTCAATAGCACGAAAATATTTTTAATTTATATCGTAAAAAGTAAATATGATAAAGTACCTTATCGGATTAGTTACAAACACAATTAAAATAAAGAAACAATACATATTAATTTCAAATCGGTCATATCGCTTTCTTATGAAATAATAACTACTTAGTATACATAATTTATAAATAATAATTCAAGCAAATTCAATAGTAATAATGTTACTGAATATTATTACGAAAAAGTGGTGGAATAGCAATTTTAAATCCAAAATTAAGTATTATTCCTAACTTGAATTTGGAAAACATTCTAAAACTGTTGTTGTCTTGACCAACTGACCGATGTTAATACCTCGAAACAGAAACAATGTTTAAGTAAAAAATTCGTATATACTCGTCTTAATAATAGGGTCCATTCATATCCCTCATTTCAACCCTTAAATACTAAAAGAGAGACACAATAATAAATTGATTTCATAGTTTAATAATATTTTGAACATCCTATCTAGACACAGCGTGAAAATAGGATGTTCAAAATATTATTCTGGTAACAACTCTGAAATATGAAGAAAAAAAACAGCTAATCCCTACATTTTGATCGGTATTGCACTTTGTAGGAAACAGCTGTTTTTTTTTAACCTTACGCATTGTACAAAACCTAAATCAATACTGGCGCGAAAAAGGGCACTCTCTGCTTAAATATACAATCTTTAAAAAAAATAAAAGATAATAAGAACGTACTCGATTTTTAAAATTTTCGTAAAGCATGACCAAAACAGCGTTCTAAAAACATCAATACGAAGTTTTAAAAAAAACATTGCGTATTTTTAAACACAGATTTGTGACTATGGTGCCTAGAAGAGCTATTACTATATAAATAATAGGAGCAAATGACAAAGTTAAATAAAATATATTTAAAAAATTATGTCGTGGTACTGTCGCATAGATTCCATGTTAAGCTAAACCAGGAAAACATTCATAAAACCAAATCCATTTATGAAAAATTCTTCCTTGTGTGTTCCTCACCGAGCCACGTGATTTCTGGATACAAACAGGAAGAACGTTTCGTACTTACCTAAATAAAGTAGAAATTGGTTATTCAAAGTTCAATTTATTAATTAAAAAACCAAATATTATCTCATAGTTTTTTTTTTCTTCAATATTATTTATTAAAGATGCGTTTTGTGAAATACATTTTCATAACTGTACTATACATTTTCAAAACATTATTATACATTTTTCAAAATTGTATATTGAGTAATACAATTTGAGTATATCTCAGTATATGCAAATAACATTGGCGACTTCGTTTCACCTCGAAGCAACTGTCGACATGTTGGTAAACAAAGTCCCTGCCTGCTGTCGGTCATTGGCCATCAAAACAACGTAAGGAATGCAAATAATAAGAATGCCGTACATTTTTAATTGTTTTACCGTTTCAATGTTATTGAACACTTAGAACAATGCCGTCGCATAACATTATTGTACCTACGTTAGGTGCAAAACTGAAGTGGAGTACACTTCAGTAAATACCAAAAATAATAGGATCCGCGGGGTAATTAAATACTAATAATAGGATCAGCGGGGTAATTAAATACCAGTAATAGGATCCGCGGGCTAATTTCGAAATACAATCACAATCATATTTCATTTTGACAGTTCAACGATGTTCATTGCGTTGACGAGCAGAGGATTATTTCCAACTTTTGGGCAATGGACACAAATTTCCTTCAATATCTTTCAAATTGCGATAGAAAGTGTTTTACAATATTGAGATGCAGGACTATTATTGGGGTATTTATTGGGTAATTCATTGTTTTTATCATAACTTAGGTACCTTACGTCTTCTGGAATAAATATTGGAATAAGTTAAAACTCCGTGATTCTCACCATCATCTTCATGAGCATTCCACTTCTGGAAATAGGCCTCACCATTTTTAAGCGTCGATATAATAATTTAAAAAAATAATGTCAAAAAATTAAACTAAAAAAATTGTTAGAAAATTCGATTACAAAATGTCAACAAATTTTAATAAATAAATAAATAATAAATTAAATTTAAAATGAAAATAAATTTTATCACAAATGTCAATAGATTCAATTACAAATGTCAATACTTGAATAAAAGAATAAAAAAATGACAAAACAATAATGATGTTGTACGTCATATGCTGATTGTGCTATGCCCAATTGATTATGATATTGCCGACAACCGGGCACAAAATAGATTATTAGAACTCTCGCAAAAACATGGGTAAACGTGTGAGCCATGGTTGTATTTTGGTAACAATCATCAAGTTTAGTAAGTCGTCGTGTTTGTAATGAGTTTTTAATCGTACCGTTTAGTTCAAAATTACAAAGTAAATGTGAGAATTTCCATTGTGACCACATTCTTAGATAACTCTTAAATACTTGATGACCATTTCATATTATTTTCTTCATTTAGTCATCATCAGAACTCAGTTTATCACACGCGTTCATTAATTTTTCAATTCAATTCAATTCTAAATATTTTATTTCACATGAATTTACGTAGGCTCTTCTGTAACATTATTTTTTCTCAAGACACTGAAACCAACGTCATACCTGCGATTCTCATATGCAAGAAAAGTTTTTAACGTCGCCATTTTTAATAATTCGTCCTTCACTTACCCTTAGAATCTTAAGACCATAGTTTCTTCGCTCAAGATCTACATATTTGAATATGGCTAATGGCTGTGGAAAGAATATTAGCCTCACTGAAAGGCAGATAGATATTCTTCCCATTGATTAAAGCAGGTTAACTTTCCAGGGTCCGTCAGTTAGCCGTGTTATAGACATAACAATTTTATAAATACATACAAACTGTCAAAGAATGACAGTTGTGATTTGAATATATGAACAATTTAATTTCTGAGTTGGAGTTGAAAGTTAACGTATATTTCCTTACCGCTAAAAGTAAGGTAGCTTAAATTAAATCCGGCTCGAAGGACCAATGATCGCGACGATAGGTCGTGGTGGAAGAAAATGAAATTGAGTGAACTGTTTAACAGTAGTCAATTTGGTAAACAATTATTTTCTCTGACTTCGCAATGAGGTATAGGCACCCATAGAGGCTTTAATACACCCAAAGACAATAGCTTAAACATATCAAGAATATAAAGAGTAGCATAAACCTGCACTGATAACATTAAACTAAGCAAAGCCAATGCCATTAGTACCACACGATTCAAACGTCAATCTCTCCGTGAATAATCGAAAACAAACCGTTCAGAAACGTCACCTTGTAATCAAGCAAGATCAAGTGTTTTTAAAGTACGATGGTCGATGTGTGGACTGCGTGAAAGATCATGTGGCTAGAAAAGGGGTAACTACTGAAATTATGACTAACAGAGAACTGTGGAATAAGAATACATATGCAAATAAATTGGGATAAGAGCAAGATGATGATGATGAAGTGTTCTATAGTAAAAATAGAACTGAAGTTACAGACGTAGCTTATAGAGTCAGCAAGCTTAAGTACCCTTGGGCAGGCCATAATCTGTCGAAAGACCGATGGCAGTTGGATCAGACGAGTCCTATCTAGAGTGTCGTACGCGAATCGGCGAGCGAAGTGTGGGACGTCCTCCAAATAAATGAATGGCTGACCTGAAAAATGTGGCCGAGACAAACTGGACGTGAAAAGCAGAGGACAGGGTGTTGTGGTGCAACTAGAGAGAGTCCTAAGTCCAGCAGTGGACTGCAATACGAATACATATGCAAATAAATTGGGATAAGGTCAAGATGATGATGAAGTGTTCTATAGTAAAAATAGAACTGAAGTTACAGACGTAGCTTATAGAGTTAGCAAGCTTAAGTACCCTTGGGCAGGCCATGTCTGTCGAAAGACCGATGGCAGTTGAATCAGACGAGTCCTACCTAGAGTGTCGTACGCTAATCGGCGAGCGAAGTGTGGGACGTCCTCCAAATAAATGAATGGCTGACCTGAAAAAGGTGGCCGAGACAAACTGGACGTGAAAAGCAGAGGACAGGGTGTTGTGGTGCAACTGGAGAGAGTCCTAAGTCCAGCAGTGGACTGCAATATGAATACTATGCAAATAAATTGGGATAAGGTCAAAATGACGATGCTGAAGTGTTCTATAGTACGAATAGAACTGAAGTAACAGATGTAGCTTATAGAGTTAGCAAGCTTAAGTACCCTTGGGCAGGCCATAATCTGTTGAAAGACCGATGGCAGTTGGATCAGACGAGTTCTACCTAGAGTGTCGTACGTGAATTGGCGAGCGAAGTGTGAGTCGTCCTCCAAATAAATGCACAGCCGACCTGAAAAAGGTGGCCGGGACAAATTGGATGAGAAAGGTGGAGCAGCACAGGGTGTTGTGGTGCAACTTAAGAGAGTCCTAAGTCCAGCAGTGGACTGTAACACGCTGACCTAATTGATTGAATGTTTATACGAACTCGTAAATATTGTGAAAACGGTTATGAAACGATAATGGCTGCTGGTTTCTTTAAATTCTGTTAGTAATTGGTAAATAACGGTTATCGGATCGGTATATGTTACGATTGCGTTGCGTTTTGCTTTGAAAACATTAACTGTTAAACGTGGGATAAGTGCATCTGGGTGTTACAGAGTTCATTATTGTACAATTTTTTTTGTTGTAATATAATTGCCGATTGGGACTTCACTGTTGGTCAGCTCATGGAAGGTAGGGATATACCTTGTAGCGGTTACACCGCCACATACGAATCACCGCAGTCACCCCGACTCACTGGAGAATCGCCTCAATCACACCGACTCACTGGGGAATCACCACAGACAGTTCCGACTCACCACGAACTATGTGGCACCCGGTTCCGACTCACTGGAACCACAGCTGGCACCGTGAAGCATCGCAAGATTCAGCCCACTATCGAACTCCGGTCTCCGGAGGGGAGTGATGTAGCGGTTACACCGCCACATACGAACTACGCATCATAGACATGACGTCACACAAATCCTGCATCGCGCAGTTAGAGTTTACCGAGCGATCGACATACATATAAGATTTCAACTTCAAACCGATGGGCAATTGCCCGCCAGACACAACACCCGTCTGGTCGGAGGATCCTCCCTTTTCTATGATGGATGAGTGAACTTTACACCCTGTTCCTCATACCCCTAAAACCTAAAGTTGCAATAACCGATGTCAAAAGCTTGCTCGGTATAAATATATAATATTGGCGTCAATACTATTCGTGATTGCTATAGAACACGGTAGAACTGTAAAGGCTCCCGCAGACAGGCGCGACGTGACAGCGCATCTCGGCTCTAGTAAAACACGTTCTATGAAAACTTAATGGAAATTGTTCTACTACAATCGCGTCCCACTGTCGCGATGCGCGTGTCTGTGGGAGCCTGAAGGAGTTGTGATTCTCTTCATATACCCTTTTGAAGGATCAGACGTATTGCAATCGTTATCAGCCTAATCTTATAACAATAGGTAATAAATAAATAATAAAAAAAACTAGTAATAATAAATAATAATAAATTGATTATTGATATAGCAGTCCCGCATAACGAGAACCTCGTGAAAGCTGAAAAAGATAAACAGATTTAGTATCTTGACCTGGCTTGCGAGGTTGTCTGCATGTGGGATGTGAATACAGCAATCATTGTGCCGATAGTCGTGACGGCCAATGGCCTAATAACCAAAAGCCTCGACCAATACCTGAGGAGGCTCTCGTCCAGAAAGCGGTACTCCTGGACACGGCGCGTATTGTTAGGAGGTTCCTCTCTCAGGAGCCTTGACCACCGGTGGCTTGGGCTTTGTTCCCAACACCCACCGGTGCTATTTTTTTATATTTTTAAATGTTTTTTTTTAATAAGAATATTTAAAAATGAAATAAAGGAAATAATAATACCAGGTTATTATTGTCTCACTGCAGGGCAAAGGCCTCTTCTCATACAGAGAAGGCACGAGCATTGATTACCACGCTTGCTCAAGACGGGTTGGCGACTTCAGACTTATACAATATTAATCTTATAACTCCAGCATGCGTAGCATGACCACCGTAGAAACGAGTTTTGTCGACGGAAGAATAGACAAAATGACAGATAAACAATCACAATCTGTCATTTTGTCTATTCTTCCGTCGACAAAACTCGTTTCTACGGTGGTCATGCTACGCGTGCAGGTTACGTAATTATTTGTTACTTACATAATTTGTATAAAATATCGTGTTGCTCGTTAACTCTATGCGGCGGAATTGCGGCACTAACTTTAAAAACTTTCCTAGTTCCGTTGTTATAAATTACAAAGAAACTTTGAAAGTTCCACTGAAAATAATAACGAGCGAAGTTTTTGTGTTACGTAAATATTAAAGAGCAAGACAGCAAGCTAACCACTCAAGGTCACTGTCATATATTTGCGTCTTAAATAGCACAGAAAGAAAGAATAAGTATTTATTGAGACTCGCACAGGAAATCACAAATTAAACTAAACACCTTCATTAAAAACATTAATTTGAAAAAAAAAACAAAGTAAAATTAAAATAAAAGCAGAAAGTCCTGTACGAGGCCAAAAGCCCCTATCTCAGCATATGCTGCGACATTTAAAAAAAAAATGTCGCAGCGCTACATTCACTACCATTCAACAGGTTGTCGAATTGAAAATGACACATTTTCAATTACTAATTTATCTTGCCCAGACAGCAAATAGAATAGCGGTCCTTTATTTAATGTAAAGTGACAAAATTCTCGGGTTTTGGATTTGTGAACAGCATATAGAGGACTCTTTTGGCAACATTGATTGATATTCGATTCGGCGTTGAAGCTTATTGAACGGTTGTGAATAGCTATGCTGACATCTAAAATGGCTGCTAATCGAACTCGTGAACTCGTGCTTAGTAGTTGCGATTGCGACCACTAAAGGCAGACTTAGATTTGTATCTTCAAGCGATCAATCAATCAATCAAATCTTTTTATTGTAGGCATTTTATACAGATAGATGTTAGGTAAATTACAGTTCCATTATGTCCTGCATAATAGGCATACAATAATTATGTCAACATGCAATATTAAAAATTTTTTAGGTATCACTTATACAGCAAATCTTACAAAATAACAATTAGGTGTATGGTAACAGATTGTAGTAGGCACTAATTATTAAGAAAATCTTGGATCGTATAGTAAGCTTTGTCAATTAAAAAATTACGCAATTTATATTTGAATAGTGGGAGTTCCTTGGTGCTTAAAATGTCCACAGGCATCTTATTGTAAATTTTTAATACCGTTCCAAAAAACTTTTGCCCTGATGAGCTGTTCTATGTGGTATACTAAATATTTACTAAACTTCTTAAACGTTTGAATGGCCAGCTTTTTATGGTTTCTTAAGGAAATTTTAAAAGGTTAATAAAGGTAACTCAGTAGGTTAAAAGTTGTCACGTTTTTAATTTTTTTCTAGTTCCTCAATATTCATCAACTTTTTGTATGGTTTCGTAAAATTTTCCGTGAGGGTTTTAGATTTCGATCACGAACCCTCAAGGAAAATTCTTGCAAAATGTGCGATTTCTGTGGTTTTACGTAGATGCTTATTAAGTATAACAAAACCTTTAGGTACCATCATTTTTGGTACCTACATAGGTACCACCGTGTTGCTAGTGTTACAACCCGATAGAGTTTAATAATTTCAAGATGACCGCCACCTATTACGATCCCTACATACTCCTTTTGCTTTGTTTACGTTCATACAATCATACACGCACTCCGATTTCGAGTACTAATACGCACCTAACTGCTATAAATGGATCAAAATTATTATTTCAGACAAAATAATATTTATGTTGGTAACAATTTTACTATTTTAATATTCAACCCACATTTAATTTCCCCATCACTATTGACATAGATAAAAACAGTACCTGGCAATTTTCTCATAAATTTAAATTCAAAAAAAGAATACCGTATGACGTCAAACCGCCAATAAATTGGGAAGACAATGATTCCGCAAAAGGCGAGACTGTCTCGCATAATAAGTGACGTTATGACGTGACGACGGAAACATAAAATGTGCGACCTTACGATTTATTTGTATGTAAACTATTTGTTCTGCCTAATTGGTCTAATGGTCTGGGTTGGATTCGGATTGGATTGAGCGCAAAAAATATCATAAAATAAATCGATATTCTATACGCAGGCCAAGTTAGTATTACCTACTATTAAAATAAAAATCATTATAGCTCAAGCAAGCGTGAAGTATTGGCTATGTGAATAACGTCGAAAACTGAAAAACTTAGAGGAAACTGAAAATAAGTTGTTAGAAATTCATAAGTTTCATAACTTACAACTTCTTTTTTCAACTTTTTCACTTACAATTTTCTTACTTACAGAATAAGTTAGGGCTGGAATAAGAGCGTAACTGGCTTTATGTTCGGTTACACTACATACGATATAAACTAATAATAAAGCTGAAGAGTTCGTTTTTTGTTTTAACGCGCTAATCTCTGGAACTACCCGTCGGATTTGAAAAATTCTTTTTGAATTTGATAGCTCAATTTTTGAGGATATTAAACATCACTCTACGACCTTCAGGAGCTGAGCAAAAATAAAAAAAGTCAGAAAAAACGCTAAGTAAAAACGAAGTAAATGTGCGGGCGATGCGATGCGGTGAGCCGACTCACCGCATCGCATCGCATCGAACAAGAAATTTCACACGAAGTCGCGGGAAGAAGCTAGTATGATAAATAACACGGCATCACAGTTTATCCCTTCATTGTTTTGTTTTGCATTCACGAAAGCGTCTCTAAATGTGCAAACGAAACGGTCCTTCTTATTGTTAACAAACAAAAAATGCGACGTTGTTTTCAATATTGCATTAAGTTTGAGTATCGAATTGTTCAATAATGTAGTTACGTCATTTCAAGGTTTTTGTTTGGGTTTTAATTCCCGGGTCGGGCAGTTCTATTGGGTTTTTACATCTGGAATTTCTCAGTAGCAGCCCGGAGTCTGAATTTGTGTCCGGTTGATGGCAATAGGTTCGCACCCTATTACTTGGGACTTAAATATAACTGGCGAAATATGGGTGTACTTTATTGTGTGCGTCTGTTTATAACCCTTCGGAGAAAATAGGCGTAGTGTTATGTTATGTTATTAAAATAAAAATGTACAAAATAATAATAAAATGTACAAAATAATTTAAAATGTACAAAATAATATGAAATGTTTTTGGGTCTCGCAGACTCGCTGCATGAGTCATTTTTTAACATTAGCGTTAACCTGTTAGATTAAATCATTGAAACCATGTTCAAATCATACTTAAGATTAATTGAATTTACAATAACATAATTATGATTAACTTATCTTTCGGAAAATTCCGAGATTCCCATGATTGCGTTATGTTCATATTCAGGATGATCAAAGAAACTGTTTCTGATTATTCTTATCGCGAATAAATAATAATCAATCAATACATACAATTTATTATAATGACGCCAGTTACGTTTATATTTTTTAAATAAAATCTTTATAATTAGGTACCTACGAAATAATATCTAGGTAACCCATTTAGGCAAAGTTTATAATAAATACTTCAATAAAATTTTGAAACCTCGATAGCAGTTTTATCTGCTTAATTTCGCAATAATATTGATAAATCCAAGCTGATAAAATAATACGAAACGGTCGATGTAGTGTCGTAAAGTATTAAGACTGCGCATTACTTTATTTAAGACGCAGATATATGACAGTGACCTTGAAAGGTTAGCTTGCGTGTTCTGTACTGAGCTCACGCAACGCGTCGTACGTCCAGCCAGTAATAGAACTCGCCCATCAAGGAGCGTTGTCCCAAATTAGACGCATTATTAATTTATTACAAGTAAAACAAAAAGTATTTTAATAAAACACGTATACTAAAAGATCAATAATTTAATTATCTTTAAAATGGTGAAGTTTTTAGAAAAATACGCTTGATAGATTTTGCGTCATTTTCAGTTTTTTATCCGCGTTAGACATAACTTTACAAATTAATTTCACTGTGTAATATAAACATAATCAAAAATATGCCTATATTAAAATATTAAAAAAATGCTTTGATTTAACATATTTTTTTTTTTTTCAAATCACTAACACTACTCGTTTAGACGTCATCTTCAGTATAAAATCATTAAAAGTCGGTTATCGTCCTCTTAATATGTTATTATATATACAATGTCGCCCATCGGCATGTGACCGCCCGCATTTTTCTGAATGTTCATGAAAGATTATTGAAAAATAACTTTAAAAGGGGAGTCTATCTTATTTTTTTTTTTGTTTTCAATTTTTTTTTTAATTTTTTTTTTTTTTTCAAAATCCTTCCCTATTATTTTATGAACTTCTTACACTTGTGTAATTTTTTTTTAAATACGATTTTTTTTTAGAATAAAAATGTTATCACCTCCATTATTTTTGCATGGTTGACAAATTTTAATAAAAATGTTAGTTAATCCGATAAAATAACTCATAAGCTTTTAGAAATAATAATAAACAGAATCCAAATCGAGCCAATAACATCGGAGATATGGCAAACGCTATTCAAAACATAAAAAATTGTATAACATGAAAAATATTAAAGATAGACCCCCCTTTGAAAGTTACTTTTCGATCATTTTTCATGAATATTCAGAAAAATTTGGGCGGTCACATGCCGATGGGCGACATTGTATGTGCATTTGGAGTTGGTGATGAAGAAAAAAAAAATTACAATAAGTTTTTTTTGTGCTTTTCGTTGTATATAAATGTTAACGATTTCAATAAATTAAATAGTGACAAGATCACTGTTATATTCATCAAAATGAACCAGGAAAAAGTAGTAGGTGCTTAGTAAACTTACAAATAAAATAACTTATTTCAAAATGGTTTTATATTTAAAAATAATATCAAACTATTATCATTTCATCATCAACAGCTCTTATAGTCTTTTTTTAGATAGGTTCTTTTATTGACATCGTAAAATATTAAATTAGACTGAAACATGCTTACATACATATTCTATTACCGAACCGGTTTTAACGGACTCCGAGAATGTAGAATTTGGCAATGAACTTAAATTTTTCTAGATGAAGTCTGGTTCTATTTATATCTGTATATTATGTAAAAATCTCAGCGTGAAACCTTAGGTGCTTCACCAGGAGCATTCGCCTGCAATGTAATGTTACAGATTCGATTTTGAACATTACGTTACAACACTGTCTTCCTGACTAACGAGCATGCGTCTTTAATGTAACATTTCAGATTAAATATTAAGTACAGACATTGCGCACTGTACCACTCGGTTCTCCTCCCTCACTGATGAGTTAGGTTTCAATTTATTAATACGTAATTGTTAGATATTGTACTGGCAACACCCAAAGATTTGATATGTGAAAATGGGGGGTAATAATGACCTTCTGGGTCTGGCGCTCGTGACGGTAAGACGTGCTTAGTGGCTGTATCGATAAAAAGATAGTCTATTGGTTGGAGATTTACTGTAAATTAAGGTAACCTATTAGTTTTATGATAAATATTAGAATACTGATTAAATAGTGATATTATGTGGGGAATAGGAGATGTGATGGTATGGTGTAGAATATTAAATTTGATGTTGGCAAAGAAATATAAATGACTGACAAATTATCTTGGTGTTTCATATTATTTTCCTTATCCCTGAAATATTGTAAATATGTAGTTTTATTAAACAGTTTTAGATTATGATATTGGGGTAACGACTTTAAGATTGATTTGGGTATTAGTATCTATTTTGAGGTTAAATAATTATATTCGGAATTAAATTAGTTATTTTAGAGTAAGGATGGTTCTTATTTCATATAAATTCATTTTCATTTTTCAAAATTTATTTTTTATTCAAAATTTTTTTTTTTCGGGTGACCACTGAAAATCAGCGCTATGCTGTGGGTCCCCCATAGCACTGCATCATGCTGAGTGGAAGCCTTCTTGTCACAGTCATGTCGTGCAGCTGCCGCCTAAGTAATATCTGTTCTATGCTCGTGATTTGTTATGTACTTTGTGTTGTTCTCTGATTACTCTTGTCTTTTATGTATGCACGTGTTTCTGTGACAAATAAACCTATTTTTCTTTCTTCTTTCTTTCTTTTCTTTCATGTAATGCTCGACTCTGAACGTTACATTACAGCCTACAGGCGAATGCTCCTGCATCAACTTTCATTGCGTTATTAACGTTGTTTTTCCAACTTATGAAGCAATGGATTAGCAATCTGTTTCAAATCGAAACAAATTGTGATTGATTGTGTATTACACAATTAGGGTGTAGATAATGGTACAATGTCTTAAAGCTGCTGCGATTGCATGGTTCATATCGGAACCATATCTGATATTTAAATGATATCCGCACACGACAGATAAAATTCCAATAAACTTGTATTAATTGCTAGCTGTACCCGTGGTTTCGTTGTTCGCCATTTTTCTTTTTGCTCGGCTTCTAAGGGCCGAAGCTTGATACTAAATAACTTATAACATTTCTCGAGAATTCGGCTATCAATGGTATTTTCAGAGATTATAATAGCATTCATACAAACAAACTCAATCAATCTGCCTAGCCTTTTCCCAACTATATTAGGGTCGGCTTCTAGTCTAACCGGATGCAGCTGAATACCAGTATTTTACATGGAGCGACTGCCTATCTGACCTAAACAACCCAGTAACTGGGTAATACGATACCCCTTGGTAAGACTGGTTGTCAGACTTTCGGGCTTCTGACGTTCCGTAACGACTGTCAAAGATCTACGAATGACAGCCGGGACCTACGGCTTAACGTGCTTTCTGAGGCACGGAGCAGTCTCGGTATGTAAAAATGGTCACCCATCTACGGACCAACCCCGGCAAGCGTAGCTTAACCTGACAGATCGATCCGAGCGGCTGATTGATTGATCCATAAATTTATATAGATTCTCTTACAACGTAAAACAAAACAAACAACGTGATTTTGCACACAGATTTCCCGAAGACATCGAAATGATTATAGACCGGTGATTACTCCGTAGCAAAACCGACAAGTAGTAACTAATTATAGTGTATTTACATACATTCATAATTAGCAGATAATTATGTATTTATGCGTGTGTGTATATTATTGGCATTGGCAGTGAGCGATGAAGGAAACGTCACGTTCACGGTAAAATAATGTAAGTTTACGTTATTGTGTACGTGTTTTGAGAATAGCTTCAAGTATTTATACAATGTGTAAAAAACCCTGTCCGAACCGAAAAGTTATAAAAAATCATATTATTGTTGAAAATAAAAAAGTTTGTGTTTTTATAATTCACGTTTTTTAGTAACAAAATTATCCCAATTCCATTTAAAATTTGCAAATTTTCAACAGGGGTCATAAGTCAAAAGGGGTCATAAACATCCGCTAAAATACGGCCGTTCGCGCCCCATGTATCATACCAGTAAAATCCACCTTTGGAAAAAAAGGGGGTTATTTTTTTTCTTTTTTCCGGAAAATTACCTCTCAGTACTCACGGATTGGATAGAGTTTTTGAAGTGAAAACTTCTTTAGGCGCGTTGGTCATTTTTGAGATGGGATACACTCGAACTCGCGAGCAAACAATTGAACTCGCGACACCGTTACTGACACCTCATTTTTGTAAACGCGATTGTGCTCTTTATTTATATTACGTTACGGATCAATGTTCTATGCAAGTATTTTTGTTTTAAAGGTTTTGGAAGTATTTTATTAAATTGTTCAAGTTTTCACTTCTGTCAGCACTCCCGGAATGCCACTGTTTTTTTTTTTACGCATTGTATAATTCACATGGGACTTGTATTAGGACTAAATTAACTGATTATTTGTGAAGGGCTCATGGCTAAATGATAACAGCCTCACGGCTTGATCGAAGGTTAAGCTACGTTTGCCGCAGTCGGTTCGTCGATGGGTGATCATCCATTATACATAGAGACACATCAGTGCTTCGACCGGCTGTCATTCGTAGATCTTTGACAGTCGTTACGGGTAGTTAGAAGCCTAAAAGTCTGACAACCAGTCTTACCAAGGCGTACCGTGTTACCTAGTAACTGGGCTTTGAAGGTCAGATAGGCAGTCGCTCCACGTAAAATACTGATATCCAGTTGCATCCGGTTAGACTGGAAGCAGACCACAAAATGTTTTGGAAAAGGCTAGGCAGTTTGATTGTCAACTGGTAATTAGGTTAGATTTAGCTGGGTTACATTGTTTTGGCATGTGACGATGCAAATGATAATACAAAACAAACTCGACGATCATGTTTTATAACTAAAACTGAAAATAACATTGATTTAGCTTCATTTTGGCAATCAATTTTGATTATTTCTTTATCTCCCACTTTAAAAAACATATCATTGATTAATCGTGTGTTATCTATCCTCCATTGCAACTTTTATTAAGTATTTTGACAAAGTGGTATTAAAAATGATAAAGCCAAAAAATGACATAAAAAAAAATATCATTTATTTCAGGCAATTATTAAACTCATAACATACAGACACATATTTTAAACTAATACAAAAATTCAATAACTAAAAATATATACTAAAAGTCTTTTACCTCTCTTGCAAGATGGACGACACGGTACACAGCTTTTACAATTTCATTCTTACTCAGGGTTACCCTTGTGTAGAATGACACTCTGAGCTTACTTAGCAAAGGTAGCGGGTGCACCGACTGTGTTTAATTTTACATAATATGCTTACAATCAGTCTGCCTAGTCCTTTCCCAACTATATTGGGGTCGACTTCCACTCTAACCGGATGCAGCTGAATACCAGTATTTTACATGGAGCGACTGCCTATCTGACCTCCACAACCCAGTAACTGAGTAATACGATACCCCTTGGTAAGACTGTTTGTCAGACTTTCAGGCTTCTGACGACCCGTAACGACTGTCAAAGATCCACGAATGACAACCGGGACCAACGGCTTAACGTGCTTTCCGAGGCACGGAGGTGTCTCGGTGTGTAAAGATGGTCACTTATCCACAGACCAACCTCGGCAAGCGTAGCTTAGTGAATCGACTCGTGCGGCTGTTATTACTTAACCACGAGCTCCTCACTTACATATGCTATGTTTTTGGAAAGGCTAATCATTTGTCGAATTCTGTAAGTCTCGTCCGGGTATTATTCATTTTTTTATGTGTTACTTGTAATACCCGGAATATGTAATTACCCCGCCTGTCTGTAATTAACTGCCTTGTTGGTCTCTAGTGATAACAAATGCTACTGCTGAGTATGAGGTCCTGGGTTCGAATCCCGGGTCGGGCAAAATGTTATTGAGTTTTCCAACTGAAATTTTTCAGTAGTAGCCCGGAGTCTGGATTTGTGCCCGGTTGATGGCAATAGGCTCACCCCCTATTACATGGGACTTAAACATAACTGGCGAAATGTGGGTATA
This sequence comes from Agrochola lychnidis, assembly GCA_963680765.1. Taxonomy (NCBI): domain Eukaryota; kingdom Metazoa; phylum Arthropoda; class Insecta; order Lepidoptera; family Noctuidae; genus Agrochola; species Agrochola lychnidis. The sequence continues at coordinate 12,843,991 of OY796873.1, read as the reverse complement.
CTGTAGGTACACCTCTGTCTGACCCTTCGGAGATTACAGGCGTGACGTTATGTTATGTAATTACCCCCTGGTAGTTATAGTTATATCTGATGAAGGCGTATTTTCCCGAATAATCGTTCAAAAAAAAGGAAAAAAAATAAAATCTTGATTGAAACGTAATTAAAACGAATTACAACAAAATTAATGCATTCAATCTTCAATTAATCATTATCAGATTTCACTATCAATCCTAGATTGGAAAACGTTCGATAACAATGAAATTTCATAGCCTCGTGTGCAATAATTTCATTACAAAATCATTCAGATTGACAAATCATCGGTCTGTCAAACCGTAAACTTAAAAGTAATGCTTAATATTGCATCCGAATACATAATGTTCCGCAATCTACAAGGTCAAAAAATCGTCATTCGATATCGACCCATCAAATCTGCGAAGTCTCGTTAGCAATTTTTAATTTGACCCTGTTTATGTCTATCCAAAAAAAAAACCGCCATGTTCTAGAACCAAAAATTCGAAGACTTGTGACATCTACCAACCCGCAAAGGGCCCGCGTGGTAGATTACAGCCCACTTCCTCTCGAAGAGAGGAGACCTGTGTCCCAGCAGTGGGAACATTATATTTGCTAATTATGCTTATAGGTACTTATAAGTCAATCTTTTGCATTTGATTTTATGATGAACCATAAAATACCAAATCGGGACTGTCTCGAATATGCTAAAATTGGGGTCACCCTTGAATTTTTTTATTATTACGAGCAGCGCTTATTAAAAAATATTCAATATAAAACTCACAAAAATATGTTCTTTATTAAACTGACCTCTGACAGTGCGTCGCATATACAGAAGAGCTTAAAAAAAAACCCTCAACAGGAAAGCTCTTATGGTAAGTGATGATCAGGCTGAAGGTGGAAGCGAGCTTCACCTGGAATCCTTAACTACAGAGGAACTGGCTAACAATGCTGTTAACATTGTTGTTATGGCGACAGACTTAGATAAGCAGTGAGTTGATGAGTTTAAAAAGTGAAAAATAAGCTCCTACCCGGGTTGGTGTGACATAAAAATATAGTTTTAAAGCAACATTTACTAGCAAATCGTTTCATTATGTAAGAAAGGCAAAGATTTGTGCATAAAATCAAATAACACACAACACTCTGAGTATACAATCAAACGATCACGTCTTGCCTAATGCATCAAAGTATAACACAATATTTTTTCAACATTTCACGTGAAGTTAAGAAATCTAACACTACACATATCACTGTGCAATCAATATTATGCTTAATTACATAACCCATGCATGTATGTACTAGTACAATATTAAATGTAATTATTGATTCTCGACTATCTCATCGGTTTTGTGTTTGCACACCTGCTGAGCGATACGTAAATATCTCACTGTGAAATCAAGAAAGAAAGAAAGAAAAATTGATTTAAGTTGAACTTGAAGTGAGCTGTCATTTCACAGGGGGCCTCAAACGGCCGCTTTAGCAGAATCATAATATGATATACATATGAATCCCATAAACTGTCACAAACTGACAATTCATAATATTATCTGCGTTCAATTCATATTACGCAATTCATCTGTTTGACAGTTTTATATTATAATGAAAGAACATTTAAACTGTGGAAATAAAAAACTAAATTAATTTTATTTTATTTTATTAATCAAATGATGATTAATAAAAACTGTAAAGAAAAATTATCCGGTAAAATTACGGTCTTTATTTGTCATGCGGCAATATTTACACCAAATATGATTCTGATATGAATTGAATTAAATATGATCCAGCTAAAATATGTGTCACCATAGAGGAATGGAATTCAGAAAATGAATTGCTTTTAGAGGAATTGCATAATGTGGTCGTTTTAGACCCGTTGGTCGGGAACAGTGTTTTACTAGGTTATTCAATCAGTAGCAAACTCAATAGCAGTCTGGAGCCTAGATTTGGGGTATTCCTCGAAACGCACCAACTTTGAAACGCACCAAATGAAGCGCACCAAAAGTGTTCCTCGAAACGCACCAACGACAAAACATAGAGAAGAGCATGAGCTCGTTAACTTGGGACTTAAAAACATAACTGACGAAATGAGGACGAAAGTTGTCGATACAGCTCACAGAATAAGCAAGCTGAAGTGGCAATGGGCCGGCCATATTAGCCGTAGAACCGATGACCGTTGCAGACGTGTTCTTGAGTGGAAACCACGAATATGCAGACGTAAAATAGTAGGACGCCCTCAGGCTAGGTGGAGCGAAGATATTCGCAGGGTGGCTGGTAGCCGTCACCTCCTTCTGCGAAACACTAATGCTTGCGAAGGAGGAGGCGGAACGCGTGATGGAGAGGCAAATTTCTCGCCCTCGCGCCCTTAACCGCCGCAGGAGGAGACGCCCTGGGCGTCGGGAATCGCAGGCCGATTTTCGGCCACCGTAGGCCTGGCCGTCCATTAAGGACCAAGCCCGGGTCGACGGCGCGTTGTGTTCCACGCGCGCCTCAAAGAGATGTCAGCAGAATTGACGGGGTCCGCTAGGGCCGACACCTGCCAGGGTTGCGAAGATCGTGGCCCCCGGCAACATGGCAAGTGAAGGAACACGGGTGGGTTTTAGTCAGTAAGAGTCTGACACGCCCTCCCGCTCCACCCAGAGCGGGAGAAGTTATTTGATAATTTCCAACCCCAAAAAAAAGGGTGGCTGGTAGCAGCTGGATGAGAGTTGCCGAGAATCGAGCTGAATGGCGTCCAGCAGTGGATCACTGTGGGCTGATGATGATGACGAAATGAGGGTGTAAAACACGACTCTGTCCATCCCTGGGAATACAGTCGTGATGTTATTGATTCTCTAAGAAATCTGTTTACCCAATAGGACATTGTATAATTTATTTCATAGTTGCATTGCAAATTCACCGCTTACGTTTTTATTTGTTTTGTTTTTATTACTCGAACCATTTTAGGCATTCGATACCGGTATTGGATCGGCCAATGACCGAAACAACTGGTTTAATGTAATTTGTTTTGCATTAATGGTTCCGTATACGATTTATAAAGCACGGTTCCGTTTGTATTGTAGTTTTATTTTAAGTTCAAACGTTTATTATAGTAAACTTTTTGTAGAATTAGCAATGAAAACAGTTTTTGCTATTATGTTTTAATAGTTTGTTCATCAAGCTTCCATCCGGTTTGTCGGTTTTTTTTTATGAAACAATAAAATAATCCTGAATGGTTTTATGTACGCCAAGGTTTAGAGATAATTTATAAATAAGCCAAATCACAAAAGTTTTTGAAGTGAAAACATCTTTAGGCTCGTTGGGCATTTTTGAGATGGGACTAAACCATTGATTTCGCGACACTGTGACGACACCAGCCATAAAAAGACATCAACGCATTTATTACCGCGGTATAGTAAAAGAATCAACTTTCGGCACTCCTGGAGTTGTACTGTTTTTTTTGTCCCCTAAGTATTGGCACAGTGGCTATCTGGCGTTTAAATAAATAGCCTTCAAATCCGTCGAGGTGAAGGGGCGAGATGATGACTCATAGAGAATTATGGAACAAGAGTCTAAATAAATTATATGATGATGATGATGAAACACTTCGAGGTCTAGAACTCAAAACCCGTCCGAAATTAAACATTTCTAGTTATTGTTCGTAAATTCCAGTAAAAGAAAGGATGCTTTGCAAAAAAAAAAGCATCAAGTCATCGACATAGTTTTCGCTTCACAGAACCAATATAATCAATAATAGAATTAACGGAACTCTAATACCGACAAGCAGAAGCCTCACTTTACATACAGGAGGTTCCGCATTGTGAAACAAGGAAGTGCCATAAAAAGGAAAGAGCACTTCCCATCATGTCACCCATTAGGTATTGTTTGTCAGTTCAATAACAGGTAAATTGTGACATTAATACAATGCATGGCATATGATGAACTTAGATTTAATAACCGCTAAATGAAGTTTCCTGCCCGTTCATTTCTATAAGAATTTTTTGGGGACAGTATTGAAATTGGGACAATATTGAAAATTGGACAGTAAGTATTGAAATTGGGACAGTATTGAAATTGGGACAATTTTGGAAATGAGTCAATATTCAATTTTTATTTTTTTTATTTACACTCACGTATTTACATTATTTAAAAACTATCAGACTTAATAATATGTACAAGTATATAAAAAGAGGGCGGGAATAATCATGGGCTATCAAAAAATTCGTCCGCATCGCTGTCAATAGGAAAATTGCCCAAAAGGCTGGCAGCATTGCCACGTTGTATGGCAATGCTTATATTCAAATTGTATTAATATAGAAATTGGAACAATACCCATTGATTTTATGACAAAAAAAAACTGACTTGGTGCAACGAATGCATTCCCAAATTCTTTGGAAATCAGCCTTCTGTAGATATTATTCTGTGGCTTTCGATCGATCATTTATTTAGCTATGCGTCATAAAGTGAGCAAAAAATGTTAACAACTTTGATCAATTACTCCATGTGTCCGTTTTAATTACTTTGTGTATGATCGTTTGGGTTTAATTGAGTTAACTATGACTGGTTTTCATAGGGTTAGTTTGTCAACGGATTTCATAGCTGACGTTTTCATATGTAAGTTTCGAGATCTAACAAAAATAATTTTCTCGAGACAGGAGCAAAGTTCAAACTTCACAAGAACTTAGTTTTCAAAACATCAAGTAAAAAAGTTTTTGATCAAAAGAAATCAGGTCACATCAATCATTTAAGTAAAACATCAAGTAAACCGAACCTAATTCTCGAATAAACTTAAGAAATAAAAGAGTAAAAATTTGTCTCTGCCGTGTCGCAAGACCGCGGTTCGTTGCCCATTGCAACAACAGCTTTCGCAATAAAAATGAATGCCAGTCTTACGATTTAAGGGCCAATACTCATATTTAAATTACCTACGTATCAAAGAAAAATCGAGACGTTGATTAGAAATGCTCATGTAATGTTGGTTGTGCAATTTGCACGCTGCTGCATGTAGATTTTAATTTGAAGCTTATTTCTTTCTGATTGGCCTTTGAAACGTGATTGCAGCTAAAATTTTGTTTCGTTGGAAGTTTCTAGACTGAAAACATTATTTGTTCGATTAATTCTAAAACGAATTGCAAAATTGACTGCCTCGTTGGTCTAGTTGTCGCAAACGCTACTTCTGAGCATGAGGTCCTGGTTTCGATTCCCAGGTCGGATAAAGTGATATTGGGTTTTTCTATTAAGAATTTCTCAGTAGTAGTCCGGAGTCTGGACTTATGCCCGGTTGATTGCAATAGGCTCGCCTCCTATTACATGGGACGACGAAATGTGGATGTACTATGGGTACAGACCTATGCTTTCCCTTCGGGGATTATAGGCAAAATGCTACGTATATGTAAATGTAAAATTCAGTAGTTGAAAGTTCTGTGCATCTTTATGTATTCTTTTATTGTCCTCCCTCACCAATAATTAAAAGAGTATCAGTAAGCTTAATCATAAATGATCAGCTTATAATGTACTGGACCACTATACTGGACTTAAGAGACTGTGACCTCTGATTTTGTTTCGGCCTTTCTTCTCAGAGTAGTCAGATAGGATACGCCGAACTCATCTAGCTAATTTTGGAGTGAAAACTTCTTTAGGCGCGTTGGGCATTTTTGAGATGGGAAAAGACAATTGAACTCGCGACACCGTTATCGACACCTCGTTTTTGTAAACGCGATTGTGCTGTTTATTTAGATAAGATTACGGACCAATGTTCTATTCAAGTATTTTTAACCGACTTCAAAAAAAAGGAGGAGGTTCTCAATTCGTCGGGATATTTTTTTTTAATGTATTTTCCCCGATTACTCGAAGACGGCTGGACCGATTTGAAAAATTCTTTTTTTGTTTGAAAGGGTACACTTTCAAGTTGGTCTCATTGTCATTTGGTCACGATCTGATGATGGGATCTTGGAGAAATCGAGGGAACTCTTCAAATATTAAAGGCACATCTATAGCGATTTGGGTATTTTTGATGAGCAATTGACATAAGGCTGTCGTAACTTAGGTAAATTACAAACCAACCAACTAAAAAGTGAAAAAAAAAACTTTTTTACAAAAAACACAACCGACTTCCAAACTACAAAGTGAAAAATAACCTTAACTTCGGAAGTCGGTGTCAAAAAACTAAAATACTGATCTGATCCAAAGACACCGGCTTCCTATATTAAAGTTATTTTTCACTTTGTAGTTTGGAAGTCGGTTGTGTTTTTTGTAAAAAAGTTTTTTTTTTCTTTCACCAAGGCGATAATGTTCAAGTTTTCACTTCTGTCGGCAATCCCGGTGTGCCACTGTTTTTTTTTTAATATGACGTGTAAAAGTGATTCCAACATCCTATTAATGTACAGAATAAACATTTCATTTCATAACACAGTTCTCATTCGGAGAGGAAGTCGGTTGTAATCCACCTTTCTGGCTCATTGCAGGAGCAATGGTGAACTCAGATGACTTTGAACTCTTGGCTTTAGGGCCAGCCGGTTTCCTCAAGATATTTTTCTTCACCATTTCAAGAGTCTTAGTACGTACATTAACATTACAAAATCTACTTCGAAATCGCACGAAACGGTAAACATTGCGTCTAAAAAACTTATCAGTGCTAAGCGTAACCACAATAAGCCGACGTTCGCACGGACGTAATAAAATCGCGGCGGGATTTTATCACGCACTGGATTTTCAACTCTCGGCGCTAAGCAGAGCGTTGAAAATCAAGTGCACGAAAAAAAATCGCCGCGATTTTATTACGTCCGTGCTAATGTCAGCTCACGCGACATTACAAGCTATAGTGGTAAATGTACGGTCTACAATTTTATATAGTTTATTCATCTTATAAACAAAAAGGATAATAATATAGATAAAATAAAAAGAAAGAAATATTTTTATTATAATAGATATTTGCACACCTGTTAAGGTGATTATGGATATAAAAAATGATAGTAATGGTTTAAAGATTTTGAAGTGAAACTCCTTTAGGCGCGTTGAGCATTTTTGAGATGGGAAAAAACAATTGAACTCGCGACACCGTTACCGACACCTCATTTTTGTAAACACGATTGTGCTCTTTATTTAGATAAGTTTACGGACCAAAATTCTATGCAAGTATTTTTCTTCCACCAAGGCAATCTTGTTCAAGTTTTGACTTCTGTCGGCACTCCCGGAGTGCCACTGTTTTATTTTAATGTATCACCTCATGTACCCATATTTAAGCAAATAAATTATTTGATTTTAAAATACCAGATATAAAATACTCTCAAACAATCTGCCAAGCCTTTTCACAACTTGGGGTCAGCTTCCCGTCTAACCGGATGCAGCTGAATACCAGTATTTTACATGAAGCGACTGTCTATCTGATTTCCATAACCCAGTTACTGGGTAACACGATAAGCCTTAATAAGACTGGTTGTCAGACTTTAGGGTTCTGACCCGTAACGATTGGAAAATGGTACCCAGAACCGGGAACCAACGCCTTAACGTGCTATCTGAGGCACGGAGGGGTAGCTTAACCTTTGCGGTTGTTATTATTTAGTCACGTGCCCTAAAATATGAAAAACTCTGAAATAACCAAAAAAAAGTGATTGGTTTGAATTTTTGAATACATCTTATATTGTTTTTCGTATATTTTAGACTAGAAAAAGTTGTTCATATAGACGACTATTCTCTGCCACCATTTATAATATAATAACGTACTGTATTTTCGTTAGACTTTATAAAGTACTCATTACTGTTATTAAAAGTACGGTTTGAACGATAAAAATGCGGGAATTAAATCAATTATCGCGGATTCAAATCGATTAGTCGAGCGTCGGCAATATGGCGTGTGCACTCACGTTCTCAGGTAATTTTCTATATTAGATTAAAAAGGTTTTCATAGGTGAGAAATTTATGCGAAATTATAGCATTGGGCAAGGTTAGCGACTGTTTAGAATAACTTAGAAAAACAACGAACAAGTTTTTTATTAATTCGGGTATTATGATGTTATGCCAAGACAAGTCCGTTCGAATAAAAATATGAATTGGTCACCCTACAGTCAAATTATACTGGATAGTAAGCTACTTTTAATAATATTCGATGTCGAGTTTACTGCACGGATCCTGACATTTTCTAAGCATACAATTAGTATAATATTTCAGTGATGTGATTCCGGAATTATACCAAAATATTTCGTATAATTCCGCAATTCCAGAAGAACTATTTCAAACAAGACGATGATATAATAATAATGCATTAAAAACATTTGCTTCCTCGTCTACCTTCCACCGGATACAACGTTTAAGATAATCTCGTGCACTTTGTCACCGGCGCGCATGCGTGCATTGCAGACGGCTGCGTAAGAGCAGACTCGCCCACGCAGAAGGCAGAACACAGTTGTTATTGTATACAGTTTATTTATATATGGCGGCGTTGCTTAGCAACCAGATCTTACCTACATAAAAGTGATGCAATACTTTGCATACCAGATGCTAAAGTGTGTCCTTTTAAGTACTTTTAATGCATTGTCAGGGTGATTGGTAATTCGACGTATTTTTCGAAAATGCTGATATTAGAAGCTTATTTGTACTTCGATATGGGATCGAAACTGGGCAGTTCTCTAATTAAAGCACTTTTTAAGTTTATTAATTTTTTGAAATTGCTCTTAGAAATTATGTGCAATTCAAATAAAATTGCTTGTAATGTTATCTTATATCACATATTTTTCAAGTATCGTTTTAACGGTAAAACCACTCGAAAACCCATTGATAAGAATCGTCAGACGGCGTAGACGCACCCAAAGATCTAAAGATAATAAATACACCTTCCACTGATATAGACTAATACCCAATACAATAGTTATTAAAAAAAACTACAATATTGACATACATAGATAACTCAGTAGATATCTAAATAAAATAGTTTCCTATACTTATCTTGTAATTTAATAATAAATGTAATTCTTTTGTACCTTGGCTTATTCTAGGTTCAGATATTCCGGATATAAAGTGATTATTCATGTTTTTTTTTTTATAATGAGGTTATCTTCGGAACTAATTGTTTTTATTCGGAAAAGTACGGCCCAAAGTTTATTGACATATCAAATGGCATTGAAGCGATTTCAGGAAGGAATTGGATGGGCTTGATCAGTAAAGAAACGAGGAAGTTTGCATTCGGAACAAGAGAGAGACTAAGGTGACTAAAGCCCTTTCTAAAAACTCGTTTTTCTTGCCGTGAAAACCTACGGTTTATTTGCCTTGTTGATAGACACGTTTTTTTTTTTTAACTAGCTCATCTCGCAGTTGTCCTATGAGGTCATGGCTGCTTAACCGGGCTTTTCTGTGGCTGCCTTAAGCTTCTACACGCAAAGCCTCCAGCCAGGGGCAAAACTATTCTAAATTAAAACTAGGCGAACGCTCGCTAAGGGCACCCCCCGTGGGGTACGATCCTCGGTTTAGGGCGTCGTTGAGGGGAGGACAGCAAGAAGGGACAGGCTGGATCAAACTTAGATTTTCATCTTGATTATTATACGGGGTATTTAAAGCTACGTGCTCAGCTGCAACAACTGCTGGCACCTCGTTTTCGAGCAAGGGTCAGGGGGAGTCTCATTTACTTGGGGATGCGGTCGCGATCGGGAAGGACCTCGGCGGCGGGGTCGGAATGACGGCTGTCGTCTGTGTTTGTATACTGTACTGGTGGCCCTATTCTTCTCCTGGAGGAGTGTTATGGGGTCATCTGGGTCGGAGAGTATAGACACGTTTTTACTACTGCGTGATTTGTACGCCGTACAAAGGAACTGTGCCGTGTACAAAGGGACCGCAGTAGTGGGGATTCTTATTTTCTTTTCGTTGGTACATCTATGTTACTTATACTGTTTGAGCCCATTAGCTGGCCAGGTTTATTGTGGCATCAGAGACGTTGTTCAGATCGTCTGGGGTGCAGGTGAACGGACATTTGGGGCATTCTAGCCGATGGGGCATAGTCTGTGCAGCACCGCACTCGTACTGGATCTTCAATTTGTAGTGTAAAATCAAGAATCAAGTAGTGGGTTGATAAAGGTCGAAAGTGGTGATTACACTTGGTCATACTGCATTTAGCAGTAAATAAGGATAGGCTGCCGCTATGGAGAGGTTTCCGTGAGCGATCTGGAAAGGATCTTATGGCATTTTATTTGAATAGCAACAAATTATTTCACGATCAATTAAATTATGAAAAAACGATGTTTTACGTATAAAGGATTTTGTATCGCCTTTCGTCTTATTATAAATTTGTAATTCGCTTATCGCCATCTGCGTCACATAAGGAAAAAAGAGAAATCCCCATTCAAGACACGATACAATAAAAATTATGTGTCATTGAAAATTTTTTATCATCGCAAATCCTAACTAATATTAATGTAAAAGTGAGTTTATTTGTTTGTTACACTTTCACGCTAAAACGCCTAAACACAGATTTGAATGAAATTTGGCACATGGGTAGACCATGACCTGGATTAGGACATAGGATACTTTTTATCCCGATATTCCCACGGGATCGAGACTTATGCGGGTAAAACTGCGAGGTGTAGCTAGTTGTATATAAATCCAATTTTTTCTCCTAAAAACTTTTTAATTTCCCTCAAAAAGAAACGCTGTCTCATCCAGTTTTCAAATAAGGCGAGGTATTTTTATCCAAAATTGTTACAAACGACCTCTAAAAGTAATTGTATTAAGGCCATTAACAAAGTAATATGATACTGAAGGAACTGTGTCCTGTGGTAAAGTGAACATCTCAAGTAACATTACTCGTGTATTATTGAGTACTAGCTTTTGCCTGTGGCTTCGCCCGCGTGGATGTCGGAAAATATCCCACGCCGGAATTAAAAGTATCCTATGTGCAAAACTATCTGTGTGCCGAATTTTTGTCCAAATCAGTTCAGCCGTTTTTGCGCCAATCTGGAACATACATCCAGATAAACGGACAAAATTTTTTCGTTACTATTTTATTGTAGATTCTTTGAACTTCTGTTCTTCGCATATTGACAGGTTTCTTGCTTTTTTTTTTAGATAGGACATCTCACAGTTGACCTCTGAGATCATGACTACTTAACCGGGCTTTCCTGTGGGTGCCTTAAGCTACTACACTTAAAACCTCCAGCCAGGAACTATGCTAATTAAAACTAGGTGAACGCTCGCTAAGGGCACCCCCTGTGGGGTACGAACGTCGGCTTAGGGCATCAACCGGCGGGAGGACATCAAGGATGGGACGGGCTGGAGTTTCTTGCTTTGCTGTACCGTCCTCCCGTACCTATTAACACTGTAATTTTAAAATATTGTAAAAGACAATTATTTTTTAAACTGGTGTTTCATGCCGACTCTTCTCCATATGAAACAACAAATTGGAATTGTGCACCTAACTTCTGACGTTTTTATAAGTACCCATGTAGATTTATGTGATATAAAATATTTTGATTTTAATTTTGCATAAGGTTCCTCCCGCGGGCTATTAGCGTAACAAGCTCACAATCCCAATGCCGTTCATTTTGACAGTTCAACATTATTTATTACGTTATCTACGTTGACGACCAGACGAATTTCTCGAATATGAAGCTTATGAATTTCCTTAAAATTCCTTCTGTGGGTTGAAAGTGTGTTACGCAATTGGAAAGGGTGTTGATCGTCACAAAAATAAAAAGTTCTCCTTTCGCAATTTCCTCCTTTCGCCCCTATTTTGCAAAAATTCTTACACGTCGTCCTATTAGAATTCGTTAGACTGTCAGTGGTACAAAGATGTCCCAATATTAAATCTGTCAATATTTTGCCAATTAAATAAAATTGTTTTACTCTTCGATCGTAAATTCGAATTACCGTTCTGATTGCTATCGCCACTTTATAAATGCATATTTGATTCAAGATAAATAGATAAATATTATAGATAAAGAAAGAAGAAAAGAAAAGAAAAAACGTTTATTTGCGGTAAACATGACGCAAGAAAAAAATATTATATTACAAAAATGAGAAAAAGTACACACATAAAATACATAGCACAACACACAAAAACACAATTAAAAGATAACTAATTAGGGACAGGAATATAAAGAAAACACAAGGTGCCAATAAACATAAAAAAACTTATTTAAAAAAGTAAAGTGACAATTTTTCTTTGACACACTAATTCAAAGTTGTTACACATGACTTCCAAAAACCGACAATACTGTAAATATTTAAAAACAAGCTGCACGGGTTGATCGATCAGGTTTAGTTACGCTTGCTGCAGTTGGTCCATGGATGGGTGACCATCATTACATACCAAGACCCCTCCGTGCCTCGGAAAGCACGTTAAGCCGTTGATCCCGGCTGTTATTTGTAGATCTTTGACAGTTTTTACGGGTCAGAAGCTCGAACGTCTAACAACCAGTCTTACCAAGGGGTATCGTATTACCCAGTAACTGGGTTGTGGAGGTCAGACAGGCAGTCGCTTCATGTAAAATACTGGTATTCAGCTGCATACAGCTAGACTGAAAGCTGACCCCAACATAGTTGGGAAAAGACTATGCAGATGATGACAATAAATATTTAAAAAACCTACAACCAAATTTAAAAGACAATGGTGCCGATTCCCTTGTTCACAAGCAAAATTAAATTTAAGTTCAGTGCATCTTTCTCTTTCTATTTCATTAAGAAAAGGACAGAAGATAAATTTTTGTTCAGTCCTGTCAAATTAATCAGCGCCTATCACTACTCCATACAAGTTTAGACGTGATTAAAAACTTGCCTACTAAAATTACGTCAATTTACGTCAAGCGCTGATTAATTTGACAGTAAACTAAAATTTATCTTCTGTCCTTTTCTTAATGAAATAGAAAGAAAAAGATGCACTGAACTTAAATTTAATTTTGCTTGTGAACAAGGGAATCGGCACCAATGAGAAAACTGTAACCTATAATTTCTTATGCTTACAAACATTACCAGACAAACAAAGTCCATTTTTAAAACGGTGCGAGAAAATTACGTTCTTCGGAACAATGGTCAATAATATGGTCATAATATCACCATGAAAGCTGATAGCACGTATTGATTAGATCATAAAATCGTAACATCGAGTAATCATTGAACGTGGCGGAAGCCAATCATCATTCATCATTACCTACCTCGCTATGTATAGCACGGAAAGTAAAAATAAGTTGTATTGTTATTTTGTGTGTAAACCGGCTTTTTATTTCTTTCGAATAATATTATTTACATAGAATTCCAATTTCAAACACGGAATTATATCAAAACCTAATATAATGTTTCCATAATTTCAATTTACATGGAATTATATTAAAAGTTGGAATTTTAATTAGAAATTGAAAAAATATATTATTCATAATAATTCTGATGATTTCATATTACGATGTTTGGTGATTTCTTTAGTTCCGTTTACGCCTGAATTGGTCGAATCGTAGATTATAATCTATTTGGTAGGTATTACGAATAATTCCGGACATGACAACTTTTTTTATTGTGATTTAGTTTTGGTGACTTTTAATACTATTATTGGTGATTAATAATATTTGAGAGGCTTGTGGCTAAGTAATAACAGCTGCACGGGTCGATCGATCAGGTTAAGCTACGCTTGCCGCGGTTGGTCCGTGGATGGGTGACCATCTTTACATACCAAGTCCCCTCCGTGCCTCGGAAAGTACGTTAAGCCGTTGGTCCCGGCTGTCATTTGTAGATCTTTGACAGTCGTTACGGGTAGTTAGAAGCCCAAAAAGTCTGACAACCAGTCTTACCAAGGGGTATCGTGTTACCTAGTCACTAGGTTGTGAAGGTCAGATAGGCAGTCGCTCCATGTAAAATACTGGTATTCAGCTGCATCCGGTTAGACTGGAAGCCGACCCCAACATAGTTGGGAAAAGGCTAGGCAGATGATGATTGGTGATTAATTATATTTACTTTATCATCGTCGACAGCATCCGGTGAGATAGTGGAGTAACGTCAGCAACTAAAATATTAAAAAAAAAACAAAGTAAGTATGAATATATTCGTTAAATATTAAGATCTAAGAAAATAACTTGGAATTAGAACTCAAAGGCCGAAGCAATGGCATTCTGCCAATGATTGCGAATAGTAGCGCTTGCGATGGTTAAGGCCGGGAGCTAACGTAATTTAAGTTATTGTTAACAGATGTATACATAACGGTGTCTAGACAATAGAGAAAACTAACTGTACACTTCATTACCATAGGAATAACAGAACTGTGTTCAGGTATGGTCAGTGAACAGTTTCCTTCAGGTTGACTTACCTAGGTGACCGGTATTTACATTTGTTTTATTGACTACCCGGTTCCGGTTTACCTGGATCCGGGTTACCCGGTAACTGGGTAATGGAGGTCAAAAAGGCAATCGCTCCATGTAAAATTAAGCTTCATCAGGTTAGACTGCAAGCCGACCCCAACATTATAGGGAAAATATGACACAGATGATGATGAAATAGATAGCGATACCATTTAGGTTACAAGAACTGGGTTTTGTAGAAATGGTTGCAGGGATATAAAAAGTTGTTCGGTATAGAAAACGGTGGCAAAGAAATATGTCAAGTTGTTTATCAAAAGAGTAACAAATGGAACTCGGCACCACCAGCATCCAAAAATTTGCTAAACCCCACGAACACAGACTCCACCGACATGTGAATGTCGAAGCAATTCAGCTGCTAGACAACACGGACGTAGTGCGTAGGCTAAAGAGAACTAAACCATTTGAGTTAGTATAGTGTGTAAATAGTGATCTAATAATAAATAGTAACAATGCTGTGCTAATTATACGTGTTACACATGAACAAAGTGTTCGTATCAATTATCAGACCCTAAGAAAGTGCTACGAAATTGACCTTATGTAAAAGTTCAAATTTACACTAATATTATTAGTTATAACATAATGAAAAATAATAAAAAAATGTTTTATTGACATTAAAAAAGTTGTTACATTTTAATTTGAAGCTTTTACTCCTGTACACTCGAAGCCTGTACAGTTATAAAATAATATATCTCATGAAACATTAAGTTAGAATTAAATTACTTATTAGTCTATTAGGCTAGATTGTAATCAATTACTAAGAACATAGTTCGTACTAAAAGAGAAAAAAAAAAACAGTGCGACAGAAATGAAAACTTGAACAATTTAAAAAATACTTCCAAAACATTTAAACTAAAAATACTTGCGTAGAACATTGATCCGTAACATAATATAAATAAAGAGCACAATCGCGTTTACAAAAATGAGGTGTCGGTAACGGTGTCGCGAGTTCAATTGTTTTTCTCTCAAAAACGACCAACGCGCCTAAAGAAGTTTTCACTTCAAAAACTTATGAATCTTAACTTTTATTTTTTATACATTTCACTTCGTCACGTGTTTTCAAACTTTCGGACAATGAACTCAAACTTCCCAAACATTGGATGAATCCTACAACTTATACAGACATAAAGCTAGTTATACACAAACTAGTATTTGGGTCAAACCGACGATTTTATGCACTGATGTGTCCCACTTATTAGGCTTCAGCTTCACGCTCGTTTAATGAAAAGCCGCACGTTTTGGCAAACGTGACGTTTATTAAAACGGTTTATTACGGGTAAAAGCCCGGTTCTCTACAGGAAAGTCAACTTTTCTTTTTCGTGGAACTTTTTAGAACCAAATTTTTTGCCAAAGGCGGTGATATAATTTAGGCAGGTCTAATGTGAATGTAGGTCTATCTTTAATACCTGCACATTTGACTATTGGGAGTAACGTTACATTAGATAATTAGTGTCTTATTTAAAGTATCTGGGCGACCGATCTCTGCTCTGGTGAAAATAGAGAATGCTCATTTAATAGTATGGGAAAGTTCATACTAATTCCATGTATAGTAAATACTAATTCCATGCTGTCATGACATTATTCTAAGGTAGCCATCTTGTTCTAAACTTTGGGCGACCGAGCTCTGCTCGGGTGAAAATACGGAGAAAATGATCTTTTCCAGATATGAGATCTATCTAGATCGATTTTTCGCCGAACTTTCATCGAAATCGTTAAAACCGATTTCGAGAACGTGAGTAAAAATATATATACAAATATTACTCGTTTAATAGACCAGGATAGGATAACGATGGCGTTATAAGTTATAACGTTATTTGTTTAATGTTATAATAAACGGAGTATGAAGACTCGTACAGACCAGCGCGATATCGCGGGCGCGACACGGGTAGCGCTGCCTGTCGCGCCCGCGATATCGCGCTGGTCTGCACGAGCCTTAAATCGATAATATTATCGAAAAATCTATTGTAACATGTCTTCACTCACACCACATAAGTCGGTACCTACAATAACACGTGCCGACCCAAATACCTACTTCGAAAATAGTAATTGGTACCAAGTCGTCGACATGACCTACTTAGCTCGTTGAAAAGTCGTCATTGCGACAGTAGGAATCAAATGATATTAATTTTATTAAACTTTGGTGACAATTGATTTTTAAAAGAATTTTATTTAGCTTCACTTCGCTTCTCTCGAGCGAATTTCGGTGAACCATGCTCTCTTAAAGCATTTTAGACCGGTTTTCACTTAGGTTAACTAAGTCAAGTTCTGGTCAAGGCCAGGTATATTATTAGCTTCTTTAATTATACAGTGTGAGTTTTTATAATGTGGACATATCGAAATGATAATCTATGCTTAATTTTATAAATCGAAAAAATATTTTAAAAAATCGAAATATTTTAATACTTTTTAACAAAACAGTGTAACTTTTAAACTAAATGATCTATCGCGATGGAACAAACTCCATAATGATTGGAAGTAATTAGGCGTCCTAGCGAGAGGAAATGGGAGGCCGTCACCTCGTTCTGCGAAGCAGTAATGCTCGCGAAGGAGGAGACGGAGCGCGTGAGGGAGAGGCAAATTTCGCGCCCTCGCGCCCCTAACCGCCGCAGGAGGAGACGCCCTGGGCGTCGGGAATCACGAGAAGATTTCCGGCCACCGTAGGCGCGGGCTTGCGGACGGTGAGCAATGGGTAGCTCGCCGTCCGATATGGACCAAGCCCGGGTCGACGGCGCGTTGTGTTCCACGCGCGCCTCAAAGAGATGTCAGCAGAATTGACGGGGTCCGCTAGGGCCAATGCCTGCCGGGGGTTCGAAGAAAACCGATAGGGACATCGTGGCCCCCTGGCAACACGGCAACTGAAGGAACACGGGTGGGTTTTAGTCAGTAAAAGTCTGAAACGCCCTCCCGCTCCGCCCAGAGCGGGAGAAGTTATTTGATGATTTCCCACCCAAAAAAAAAATTTAAAAAAAAAAAAAAAAAAAGGCGTCCTCATAAAATAAAAATTGTGGGAAAAAAACTACCCTCAACTGAAAACAAGCATAGTGTTTTTTTTGCAAAAATCGTTTTTTTTTTTCATATTTTTTTACAATAATCGTAAAATTTCTCAGTAAGACGCCAAACAGAACAAAAAAAAAAACGATTATTTAAAATATTTTTTCCGTCAATAAAATTAAGCATATCCCTCATTTCTATATGTGCACATTATAAAAACTCACACTGTATTTTCCCCCAACTTGTTATTTTTGAGTATTAGTTCTTTTTTTGCACCATGTTTACCAAAAATAAACGTATTTTTTCTTTGTGATGGGTATCGTTAGTTAAAAATGATAAAACAAAAAAAAAAGAAATTTATATGATGATGTTTTTTGTGGGGTCACCAACCGCAATTAGTGTAGTCACTTAAAATATCAGTTTTTGATGTGTGACATCATTCCTCTCGCTTCCCTGCAATCAAAATCTAAATCTAAAATCAAATCTGTGGGAGTAATTTCGTGAAAAGGGACGGAAGTGTGTAACAGGAAGCCGGGGAAGCGCGCGCTATTTGATTTGACCAATGAGCGCGCTAGAGTTGGCCGTCAAAAACGACCTTGACGAGGCCCCGCCTCTTTAATGTTGCTTATTACAGTATTTCTATTTTCTTAATGCCCCTCGCGTATACATTGCGCGTACATTTCTGATTTATTTAATGAATACAAACGAATGCTAATTTCCATGTCCATCAATTATTAGATTTATGTTGTATAATAATTTGAATTCAGAACTAAGTACTTTATTGTTGTTTTGTTTTGATTTCCGTGTGAACTATATAGGGCTGTAAAACTATTTTCCTATCTATCGTGCCTGCGACTAAAGCAGCTTTCCTCCCATTTTTTTAATAAATTACATAAAGTTAAAAGAGTATTTAACAACTCTGTATACTTCCAAGTCGATTGAGAACGTCCGGTCTGCACCAAGTGCAAAGGGCGACTGATAGAAATCCGACGACTGACGAAACACGAAGTTTGCCGAGGGATATTAAGAAAATAGAACAATAGTACCTTAATCTTGCTTTATTATCAAGGCACAGTGAGATGTCAGCCGTTACACATCATATGCGGCTACTGTAAGGCTCACTCGTTTTTTTTAATGTGTATCAAAAAATTCAAAAGTCATTTATTCAAACTAGGCTGAGAATCAGCACTTTTCGAACGTCAAAACTACATAAGACAGTCCCCCAAAAACGCCACCCTTCACCACTTCCTAGTGCCTTTAGCTGGGAAGAAGAAGTGGCGCAACAAACTCCCCAGCAGCACAGCTGTCTGTTCAAGTTAGAAAAAAAAAAATGATTCTATATAATAGTATGCAATGTATTGTTCACAGACATGATGGGTATCGAAATCTAAACACGATAAAATAAAATAAAACAGATCTTCTCAATTCATACTTCAAATAACGACACTAACTACGGTCGTTGACACCCAAAAAAAAAACTAATATTTTTTGTTTTTATTTTATCGTGTTTAGATATCGATTATTCGATACCCATCATCAGGTCTGCAGAATTTTGCCAGCCAATTTAATTTGACCCTGTATATGCAGACTAATCCTTAATATTATAAATGCGAAAGTAAGTTTGTTTGTTACGCTTTCACGCTAAAACGGCTGAACGGATTTGGATGACATTTGGCACATATATAGATGATGCCCTGAAAAAGAACATAGGATGCTTTTTTTTTTCCACGGGATCGAGATTTATGCGGGTGAAACCGCGGGGCGCAGCTAGTGTTTTATAATTATACTAACAGCGCCCCACGATTTCACCCGCATAAGTCTCGATCTCGTAAAAATATCGGGATAAAAAGTATCCTATGTTTTAATCTAGGTTACAAAATGTGTACCAAATTTTATCCAAATCCGTTCAGTAGTTTTTGCGTGAAAGAGTAACAAACATCCATCCATCCATCCTCACAAACTTTCACATTTTTAATATTAATAGGAAGTAGGATTAATTAATAATATTATTAATATAAATATAAAATATAATACTGCTCCTGCTGCTGCTTCTGCTACTGCTGCTTCTGCTGTTCTTTTTATATTATATAATATTATATATAAGTAGGAAGTAGGACAAGAAGCAGGATGATAACAGTTAGCTAACACATCTTTCTGTCTTGTCCCCAGGCATGGTCGGAGCTCCGGATGTTGTCAAACCATCAGATAAGGTCGAAGATCAGTCGCCCTACCTCAACGGCAGCCCAGTCTACACAATCAGCGGTAAGTGTCCAGTTCAATCATTATTCTGAGCTTAACAGGCTATTCTATTAATTAAAAAAAAATAGTTTTGAACTCCTTGTAAGAAATAGAAGATAAGAAACTCTTGGCTTTTTAGTCATCCTGTAAAAGAAAACTATAGAATTTTCTTCTAGATGTTTAATGACAAAAAAACTGGCAATCCAGGAGTGCCGACAGAAGTGAAAACTTGAACAATTTTCAATTTGAACTTGATCAATTTTTTATCGCGCGTTGATGTCTTTTTAATGGTCAAAAGCTGGTGTCACAACAGTGTCGCGAAATCAATGGTTTAGTCCCATCTCAAAAATGCCCAACGCGCCTAAAGAAGTTTTCACTTCAAAAACAAAAGTCATTAATTCAAACTAGGCTGCGAAGCAGCACTTTTCGAACGTCAAAATTACATAAGACAGTCCCCCAAAAACGTCCACCCTTCACCACTTCCTAGTGCTTTACCTGGGAAGAAGAAGTGGCGCAACAAACTCCCCAGCAGCACAGCTGTCTGTTCAGTTGGAACATACAACATACAACATGTCGAATTAACGCACACCACCATACACCCCAATTAGAACATTATGTTATAATCATAATACTACACACACAGATTATTTACTGTAACCAATATTTTGTAACAATATTTTGATTTAAAAGAGTGTCCGTGGAGTTTCTTGCCCGTTCATCTCCATACCTACTACGCTTTGGAATGGGCAACTAGCTTCATGTTTCTGACTGACCGACCCCTTGACAATTCAAAAGTAGTTGGTTTATTTGAAATAAATGCTTTTGAGTTTTGAGTTTATTATTATGTGTTACTTACTTTTACTTTATTAGTTACACTAATTGTGGGTGAAAATTTTGGTCACATTACAAATCTACGCACGCACACAGTCGCACACGTATGGGTGTCGAGCGCACTAGAACGTCGGCCATTTTGTTTTTTTTTTTTTTTTACTTTACAGCGGAAGTGTGACGTAATTTTAATTATTTTTGGGATAAAATTACTTATATTTAAAATGACAATGGATTCTGTACACGATTCTGAACAAACTCATTAATTCAGTTAAGTACACAATGGTGCCGATTCCTTTGTTCACAAACTAAACTAAATTTAAGTTCAGTGCATCTTTTTTTTTCTATTTCATTAAGAAAAGGACAGAAGATAAATTTTAGTTTAGTCCTGTCAAATTAATCAGCGCCTGTCACTACTCCATACTAGTTTAGACGTGATTAAAAACTTGCCAACTAAAATTACGTCAATTTACGTCAAGCGCTGATTAATTTGACAGTACTAAACTAAAATTTATCTTCTGTCCTTTTCTTAATGAAATAGAAAGAAAAAGATGCACTGAACTTAAATTTGGTTTAGTTTGTGAACAAGGGAATCGGCACCATTGTATTTATTATGTTGATGGGGATATAATATTGATGGAACTGTTATTTCAATGGAATATTTTATGAAAAAATACTGTAATAGCTTCAGCTATTCCTATGCATAAGGAAAAGGCGTTATTTATATGCCATATAGCAGCAAACTTTATGCTATATGCGGATAATAATATAATTTATTATCCTTACATAATTACACTCATACACTGTAAAAGTAATTATGTTGTGACTGAATTATCTAAATACATATAATTATCATAATAAACATTGAATACTGCTCGCATTCTATTTCTTTCTGTCGAGTCATTTCTGGGAAAAGAATTTATGTACGGTATATTTATATATGTTTTAATAAATACAAACGAATGCTAATTTACATTTCCATCAATTATTCGATTTATCGTGTATAATTATTTAAATTCAGAACTTAAGTACTTTTATTTATTTATTTATTTAACCATTTATGTACACACATGTAAACAGACAAGAAGAAAGGAACAGAAAAATACGTACAAAGGCAATGCTTATTTCTAAAGAAATCTCTTCCAGCATACCTGTGACAGGAAAGTATATAAAAAGAGATGTAGACAACGTATGTAACCGTATAAGAGAAAATAAAAAAAACATAAATCAAAGAGGAAAAATAAAACAATTCAGCAATTTCACTAATATTACTTTATTGTTGTTTTGTTTTGATTTCCATATAAACTCTATATTTTTTTTTTATTATTCATTTATTTCGGACAGAAAAATCCATATAATGTGTTAGTAACAATTTTCTTAAGATCTATGTTAGTAGGTACATAAATTATAATATTTTTTCACAATTTCCTCAGAGCTATAGAGCTGTAAAACTATTTGTCGTGCCTGCGACTTTAGCAGCTTTCCTCCCATTTTTAAAATAAATTTATTAAGTTAAAAGAGTATTAACAACTCTATATACTTCCAAGTCGATTGAGAGCGTCCGGTCTGCACCAAGTGCAAAGGGCAACTGATAGAAATCCGACGACTGACGAAACACGAACTTTGCCGATGGACATTAAAAAAATAGAAATACTTGTAAGTATGTAATTAAGGTTGCACTAGTCGATATTTTTCCCATTCAAATTTCGGGGGGTATTACTCCACTGTTTGTACATCCAAAGTTAAACATGACATCGTTTTGTCACATTGTTAATTTGTCTGTACGGAAACAGAATAGCAAAATAAAAAGCCATTCAAAAGTTAGGAGCCAACAAAGATTAATTTTTTCTTGCTAATTTTAACGCAACTTTGAGCGTAGATAAGTAATAAAAGAAGTGTAAAATCTCCAAAAAATAGTCGGCACCGACAAAGCTCAGTTATCGAAGAGTTCAATAAACTTTATTTATAAGAGATTTATGCAGTGGTATGTATCTATTTAATACTTTAAATCCAACTAATATTATAAATGCAAAAATGAATTTGTTTTTTTGTTTGTCAAGCTTTCACGCTAAAACGGCCGAACAGATTTGGATGAAATTTGACAAATGGGTAGACCATGACCTGTATTAGGACATAGAATACTTTTTATCCCGATATTTCCACGGGTTCGAGACTTACGCGGGTGAAACCGTGGGGCACAGCTACTAGGAAATAAACAAATATTCTAATGGAAAAACCCATTGACCTAAAAATAGTACTTAATTAACAAGCACTAATAATTACTAGAACATGTAATAACGCAATTGACAATGTATTTTCCCTTTCTGACTCAGTAAAGTAATCGATTTACTATCAATAGTTTGCAATGGACGAGCATCGACCGATAATAATCGTAGAACAATAAACAGAAGTATGAGACATGGACATGGCAACATGATGTACACACGGCCACACATCAAACTATACATTTCCAGTTTATGCTGATCTCGCATTGTATAGGATTTCCGTACAACTTACAAGGAAGGTTCTTTACAAAATTTCGAAATTGTTTGATTCCATGAGTCGAGCAAATAATTGTATTTCACTATTAATGATGAGGTACCACAACAAAAAAGGTGAAAAATAAAAGCTGTTTACAAAACCAGCCCGATTAAGCACAGGTTAAGCTACGCTTGCCGCGGTTGGTCCGTGGATGGGTGACCATCTTTACATACCAAGTCCCCTCCGTGCCTCGGAAAGTACGTTAAGCCGTTGGTCCCGGCTGTCATTTGTAGATCTTTGACAGTCGTTACGGGTAGTTAGAAGCCCAAAAAGTCTGACAACCACTCTTACCAAGGGGTATCGTGTTACCTAGTCACTAGGTTGTGGAGGTCAGATAGGCAGTCGCTCCATGTAAAATACTGGTATTCAGCTGCATCCGGTTAGACTGGAAGCCGACCCCAACATAGTTGGGAAAAGGCTAGGCAGATGATGACAAAACCAGCCCGATATACAATACAAACTTTTAATATGAATAGCCTAATTAGGCGTGTTCCCCGGAGAAGAAGACAGAGGTGTAGGTCAGATAGTTTTTTTTTATAAATGGTTTCTCGCAGTTTTGACCACTATGGTCGTGGCTGCTTAACCGAATTTTCCTGTGGGTGCCATAAGCTTCTACACTTAGAGCCTCCAGCCAGGAGCTTTTTAAACTATTTTAAATTAAAATTAAGCGAATGCTCGCTAAGGGCACCCCCTGTGGGGTACGGACCTCGGCTTAGGGGATCGCTGACGGGAGGACAGCAAGAGGGGACAGGCTGGATCAAATTTATATTATCATTATGATTATTATTCGGGGTATTTAAAGCTACTTGCTCAGCTGCAACAACTGCTGGCACCTCGTTTTCGAGCAAGGGTCGGGGAGTAGGTCAGATAGGCAGTCGCTCTTTGTTAAATACTGGTATTCAGTTGCATCCGGTTAAACTGGAAGCTGACCCCAACATGTTGAGAAAAGGCTATGCAGATTGTTTGATTTGTCTAGTCTAGCAAATATACCTACTCCTAAATCTTGTGTTAATTATGATTCGTTGACCTAAGTAATTCGGTAACACCAAAAAATACATTTTTATAAGCTTTCCTCATATTTGACAATAGATTACGCTGTCGGGAAACTAAGGTAATTAATTAAGCCAGATGGAGATTTACTGTTGTTTGTATGTATTGTTTAATAAATAAAAAAGCGGTCAAGCGCGAGTTGAACTCGCACACGAAGGGTTCCATAACACCGCACAATATTTACCTACCACATTATTTTTCAGTTTAGAAAAAAAAAGACGTGTCTTGTTTGGAGACCCCCTTAATTTTTTACTTTATTTTAATTTTATTATTTGTTATTATACCGGCTATAGTAGTACCTGTGTAGTGAAAATTTCAAGTGTACAGCCCTGCGACAGACGGACGAACGGACGGACAGCGGAGCCTTAGAGTAAGCCGACGTACGCACGGACGTAATAAAATCGCGGCGGGATTTTATCGCGCACTGAATTTTCAACTCTAGGTGTTAAGCTGAGCGTTGAGAATCCAACGTGCTGGGACGCACTCTCGTCCCAGCGCGTTGAAAAAACACACTGTTGGATTTCAACTCTCAACAGAGCGTCGAAAATCAAGTGCACGAAAAAAATCGCCGCGGTTTTATTACGTCCGTGCGGACGTGGGCTAATAGGTTTCCGTTAGCACCTTTTCGGTACGGAACCCTAAAAAATACAAAAGAAACAAGTAATAAAGTACAACAACTGTATTTCAGAACTATTAACAAGATAACAAATGTAGTAAGTAGAAGGAAAATCCCGCGAATAAAACAATAAACTAATTTTATTATCACATGTACCTAACATTGACATTAATGTCAATGAATTGTAGATTGTGTAGAATAACGTTTTATCTGCACTTGTGACGTTGTTGTGCAGGAATCCAACAGAAGGTTAAGTATAAGCACAAATAGCTGAATAATGTTTCCACTGCTGAGACACAGCCCTCCTCTCTGTTAGATATAGCAATGGCACGTAAAATTTAATCGGAGAGGCAACCGGATGGCGAGTCGTAATCTGGGTCTTGAAGTGAAACCGAACCCCCCCGTACCGTCCGAATGGACCCCAAATGGACGGAGGCGGAGATATGTGGGATAGGGGCAAAAACTTTTTTTTTTTACATGGCATTCAAAATTTAAGCTCTGTTATGTGCAAGGAATTTGTTTGTATCAATGCCATCCGGTTGCCACCCCCAACATCGTTATAACTGAAATAATGTCTTACGCTACATAACATTTTTGAAATTCCTTACAGATGATTTATCACCGAAAATGAGGGTTAATTTTAAAAACCAGATGGCATTGATATACACAAATTCCTTGTATAATAGAGCATAAATTTTGAATGCCATGTCAAAAAGAAATGTTTAGCCGCCATTCCCATATCTCCGCCCCCGTCCATTTGGGGTCCATTCGGGGGGTTCGGTATCGCTTGCGGCAAAAAGAATCACGAAATATAATAAAACAAAGTCCCCCCATGGCGTCTTTTTGTCTGAATGCGATAAACTCAAAAACTACCGAATGGATTTTCACACGGTTTTCACTAATGGACGGAGTGATTGAGGAGGAAGGTTTAGGTGTATAATTCGTTAAAGGTTTTATGTAAATTCGCTGAAATATGACGATGATTGTTGAAGATGTCGGAAAATATCATAGCTGACATGACTCGGAGCTTTACTGGTGTGCCCCTCGTAAACCAACATAGTTAAATATATGAAAACAATGTATTACGGAATTCATATATTATTTACCTGGATGAACACATAGGATACTTTGAATAGCAGTACGTTCCCGTGGGATATTTTCCGACTCCACGTGGGCGAAACCGCGGGCAAAAGCTAGTAGTGTATTTCAAAATTCAAAAGTCATTTATTCAAATTAGGCTGAGAATCAGCACTTTTCGAACGTCAAAATTACATAAGACAGTCCCCCAAAAACGCCCACCCTTCATCACTTCCTAGTGCCTTTAGCTGGGAAGAAGAAGTGGCGCAACAAACTCCCCAGCAGCACAGCTGTCTGTTCAAGTTAGAAAAAAATAAAAATGACTCTATACAATAGTATGCAAAATTATTATGCAACACAAAACATTATTTTAATTAAGTATAAATTATATAGGTAACCATCTATTTTTATTTGCAAAAACCTACGCGAATAGTGTTGTTACACGGTACTTAAAAAATATTTAAGTACTATGCAAACTGGAAAACAATTGAAAGACTACTGTCGGAAAAACACGTCTGTGACGAATACATACTTAGTTTTCTAATAAATTATGCTATTCAAAAAGTTGTCCTTATCAGTTACTTCACGGGTGATTTCCATTTTTAATCGACTTCCAAAAAGGAGGAGGTTATATGTTCGTCGCGTATGTATGTTTTTTTTTTTATATATGTCCACCGATTTCTCCGTCATTTGTTGACCGATTTTGAAAATTCTTTCGTTTGTTTGAAGGGGTATGCTCTCAAATTGATCCCATATAAATTTTATTAACTTTGCTTGGGTAGTTTTTGAGTTAGTTACAAAATACGTATTTTTTTCCCCATTTAGTATGTAAATGATATGATAAGTTCCTATCACTGGTAGCAGGTAGTGGTATTCGAATGTATGTGGGGTAGGTACCATAGCTAAAAAGTGAAAAATAAAAACTTTTTACAAAAAAAAACAACCGACTTCCAAAAAAAACACTACAAAGTGAAAAATAACTTTAATTTCGGAAGTCGGTGGCAAAAAACGAAAATATAAAACCCAAGACACCACATTATTTTTTTACAATCAATTTGCCTAGCCTTTTCTCAACTATGTTGGGGTCGACTCCCAGTCTAACCGGATGCAGCTGAATACCAGTATTTACATGGAGCGACTGCATATCTGCAGTGCTATTCTGTTAAAATCTCACCGTGAACGCTAAGGTGAAGTGAGCTTGAAGTGAGCTGTCATTCAACCATATATTAGGGATTGACACTGTTGACAGCTCACTTTCAAGCTCACTTCACCTAAGCGTTTCTGTGAGTTTCTGGGTTGTGGAGGACAACCCAGAAACTAGGTAATACGATACTCCTTGGTAAGACTGGTTGTCAGGAAGTAGTCCACTTAGAGCACCCGTCCGAATAGCACCTGCGACTCAGCAGCCTACTGCTGGGATGTATTTGTTTTACAGGAAGTTATTAAAAGAAAGATATGCCTCCAGGCATAAAGGGCGTGCCCGCTTACATAAAGCTATTTAAAGCTGTAATTTGAAGTTATAAATGATAAACTAGGACCATCGAGATAAAATAAATAAACAGATAATTACTAGTAACAATAACAAAACCATGATCAGCAAGACGACCAGTCACCACAAGCAGCACCTGTTCACGAGCATAACGCTCAGAATCATGTACTGAATCCATGGTAACAGTTTTCGCGTCGATGTCCCTGCCACCCTGTATAAGAAGAAATGTTGGTGACACATTTATAAGGAATTTAAAATATAATGATTGGTGCACTTAGATTTTGTAGCTGTCACCGTATAATTATGAACTTCGTTAGTTTATAATCTATCGGTATTATTTCCGTTAAATTATAAACTGTCGAAAAATTGTAAACTGCAACGAACCATTTACAATTTAACGCATTATTTTTCGCTAGTTTATAATCTTTCCATGGGAAACCGACAAATTGTGAACTGGTATCAAACTTGCTTGCGACGTAACGCATCTTGCGCTAATACTAAATAGCCAGCCTAGCTGCGAGCAATTTGGAAGTAGCGCTCGCCGGCCGCTGCCGCGCCGCCGCTCGCTCCGCTCACTCAGCTCACGCGCGGTTGGTCACAGTTCTAACCTAACCCATTTCATAATTTTTTGACAGTTTATAATCTAACGGAAATAATACCGATAGATTAACGGTTCTCACAATCTTACGGTGACATAGCTATTGCATATATTTTTTGTTGCTATAGTAACAAATTATACCTATCCTGCACAAACACAATGTCATTTGATTTATGTTTGTACCTAGTTTTCACTACGTATAATAAATAAATTCGATATTATTATGGTGGTGGCGTCTTTGTCGCCCTGAGCACGTCATATTTCATCTATTTGAGTGTGCAGACGTAAGATAGAACATTTTTCTATGACGAATTAGAATATTATTGTATACTAAATTATATTGTGTGCTGTATACTAATTTACTTTTTATTTCATTGTAAAATACATAGATAAACGATATATTATGAATAACTTTTGAGTCCAAAGTGTTATGATAATGACATACCATGTCAGTACCAATATGTCTGTATTCATGTTCTTGCAAACATTAATTACACAAAAACTATTTAATTAGGTATTCAATAAAATAACGTTATAGACTTTTAGACTTCTTGAAGACATCCTTTAGGTTTCAAGGCTCAAACCGAACTGACTTAGAAGCTAAACGACGCTCCAAACGTCATGTTTCCAATTCTGTTCCGTTAAAAAACCGGTACTTTTACGGTAACTGTAAAATGAGATAGACACTTTTAAACTTCATGATAACACTGATACAAACATCATTTGAGGCAAATCACATACTTTTAATTTTATATTTTGTACAAAATTTGAAAAGGGTATGCTGAGATGGTTTGGGCATGTTGAGAGGATGAATGAAAGGCGACTAACAAAATGTATTTACAAGGCTGATGTAAAGGGAAAGGCCGGGCGGGGACGCCCTAGGAGGACATATACTGACCTTATTGGTGATGTTCTTCAGAAAGGCCAGATGCGTAGTACTCGCAACCGGCGTGCGTGTATGACCAGATGTATGAACGTAAACGAGGCAAAAGGACTATGTAAGGATCGTAGCAGGTGGCGTTCTGTAGTTTCTGCCTACCCCCATGGGAAGAAGGCGTGAGTTTATGTATGTATGTATTTAAAATCACAAAATCTAATTAATATTTGGAAATCATGACAAAAGGTACCTACTGGATATTTCTTAACAAATTATATTGTAATTTACCAATTTTTGACGTAAATAAGTACGTTAGATATTGTAATATAAAACAATACTATCAATACATAAAAATGGAAAATGCTACAATAATTTTTACTTACTTAATAATATTACGTTTTATTGTTCAACTCACGCGCATGTTTTGGCATTGCAATTGAATGCGCAAGAGCAATAATGTAATGTAATATAATAGCTTGAATTAGTAGTGAAATGTCTTGTCATAATCGTGGAAATAGATGTTTTGATGAAGTAATGTACATACAATATGCACACAAACAACTTTAACAAACATACACTCAGACACACTGCCAACCATTCGCAATTGTACCACGTTGATAATTCTTTACTATGTATTACAATGGGGGGACCTGGAGTTCTAAAATACAGGCCTAGGCTTAGTTTAGACTTCAGATCTCCCACAAATTATAAAATTTTGTCAAAATATCTGTCAACTTATGATTTATATAAATGTAATTTGTGGAGATAAATAAACATATTTTTTTTTTTTATTATTTTTAATATGTTGCGATTTCGAAAACTTAATTTCATAGCTTTTATTTATTACTAGGAGCGCCCGTCAGTTTGACCCGCATAAGTATCGATCCTGTGGGAGTATCGGGATTCAAAGTATTATATCTGTTAATCAAGATTATAAACTATCTGTGTGCCAAATTTCATTAAATTCCGTTCAGCCATTTTTGCGTGATTTAGTAACAAACATTCAAAATTTTCATACAAAATTTTTGTAAAATTACAACACCTACTTAAACCAAAATGTAGTGTTCCAAATTCAAATAACCCCGTAAATACAAATAATCTTGGGCACTTTCTATTGAGACAACCGGCATGTCCTAGAACCAAAAATTCGAAGACATGTGACATCTACCAACCCGCACTGGGCCCGCGTGGTGGATTACGGCCCACTCCCTCTCACAGAGAGGAGGCCTGTGTCCCAGCAGTGGGAACATTATAAGCTGATTATGCTATGTGCCAATACAGCGTTATACAGCGTTTTTTTTTTTTGGTTTACATATTTTATTTTTGATTTGTTATTTCGCTGTATGCTGCACCGGTTAACGTCATTACGTCACCGCCGGCTGTCGCTGAAAACCAGTGCTGTGGCTCTGTCTCGCATGGGGTCTCAGCATTATGCTGATCGATGCCCGTTTTGTCAATTTTGCCCAAATTGTTATTTACGTGTTTTTTTCCTTTCTTTGCGTCATGTTTATCTTTCTTTTTTTTCTTTCTTTGTTCCCAAACTTTTTGCTACTTTGAAAGTTAAACTTCTGTATTTCGACTGTATATTGTCATTCCTTCTAGCAGTTTAATCTCGGCGGTGCAAACACAGGGTGCTATTTAATCAGCATTTGTTCGGCGCGTGCTCCCGATTTTTCGCAGACTATTTGATACCGTTTACATTGCAGTAGGAGAGAAGTAAGTAGGGTTTTTTTGGACAGATTTTTTTATCAGGAATTTCTCAGTAGCAGCCCGCAGTCTAGATAGGTCCGGTTGAAGGCTCGCCCCCTATTACATGGGACTTAAAACGTAACTGGCGAAATGTGGGTGTACTATCGAAGAAATGCATATCTAAGCAGTTTAAAAACAAAATCCCGTGAACACGATGACCACATCTGTTTAACGGCCGCTTTCTATAGCGAGCGCTGCAAGCAGAAATAGTCCTTACAGTGTATGGGCCTTTCTCTACTAACTGGAAACTTGTCTATTGACAGTTGTCCCAACCCTATTTTTCTAGAAAATTAAAAATATAATATGTTAAGTCGATAGATAGTTATAATATAAATACATATAAACAAGAAACCATTGTAATTTTCCCTTATTTTTCGTATTATAGGCAATTTTGTAAAAAAATGCGGCAGAGGACTGTTTTCCCACCCAGAGGACTGTTTTTTCCACCCAGAGAACAGTTTATGTCAATGTTTATATGAAGAAAAACACAATATTAATTATTAAATGTAATCAAATAAATTCTCTTCTTTATTGAATACTGTATCACATACAGAATTTAAATACTTATATTTATCAGGAATAAATTGCGAGCTTAGCTATCTAAGTAACGAATTAAAATAATTATAATCAAAATTAAGCTTAGGGAAGTACTAAGAATCCAATATATAGATATATATATAGAATCCGATAGATATCTTTTCTGTTTTTTAACCCCTTTTCTGGTCAGGCATTCTCGTTTTCCTGCGCCAAGTCTACTGTTGTCATCATTTTCATAGAAAGTTCGTACAATGTTTATGCAATCAGATGAAATTTTGTCTTTACGAGTCCGAAGCTTGGGTACTAAACCTGATTGACGCGCTGACTTCTGAATTGTCTTATAATATATAGAACTATCTTTGCTTCGCCATAACTTGTACTTGTGTATTAGTTTACCGGACACGACTTTTCCGAATATTTGTTTTTCTTTGCAGGTTTTTAAATTAGCATAGTTTTCTTTCAGCTGGGCATTTAACACTTCACCGAATAGCGCCTTTTTGACTACTTCTCTGCGAGTTTCTGGTGAATCACACATTACGGAAAGTTTAGTGTTAGGTGTGTCTACATTTTCCTTTTTCTTAGCTTTTCCAAACGTTCTAATCTCTTCCTATACTTCTCGGATTTTTTTCTGTAATAACAGAAAAAAATCCGAGAAGTATAAGAAGAGACTCGATCTTTTTGTCTTTATCCTTTACAATTTTGTCAAGTTTCTTTCTAGTATTAAGCTTTCTCGCATTACTTGCATCACTTCGTGGAGTGGTCACAGGTAGTATTGATGGAGAGACAGAACTTTGAGGAGAAGGTGAACCCTCGGATTCGGGCGTATTTTGTCGTACAAAATTGTTTGTAATTTCTTTCAAAGCTTTTTTTTGCGCGATAGGTAGCACAGTGCTTTCTCCATTCTTTAGTCATAGCTTTGTGTTCACGTCGACTCATAGCTTTAACTGACTTTCTTGTACCTTTTTCCTTCTTTCTTTGGTAGTCTCGTCATTCTTTTTCCTTCAATTGCTCTCTTTTTACAGGGTCATTTTTTAGCCGTTGATATCTTAATCTTTCTGCAATTCGTTTCTGCTCTTTTATTTCTTCTTTGGTTTTAGGTTTCTTCTTTGGTGGCATTGCGGCAATACTAAAACAATAAAACACACTTTCAATATTTAAAAAAAACCGTAAGAGTTTAAAAACAGGTAGTTACTAGGTACGTATTATTTTATATTTCAAAATCCATAATAATATAAACCAAAAGACCTGAATTAGCGTGAAAGGCCAATGTAAGAAAGACAGAGGCTATCGGCAAGCAGTAGGTTAGTGTAGACTATAAAGAATATTAATAAAATACACGGACGTCAAATAAAACAGTCCTCTGTCACATTGAACAGTCCTCTGTGTTATAAATTTCCAGAGGACTGTTGCACAGAGGACTGTTATTCTTACGTAAAAAATGTCATACCACGTATCAGTTTAAATATTACTTCATAACACAGAAACAGCTATAAATTATCACATTGAGCAATTTTTTTGTTAAATAAATATAATTATAACACATAAAACACCGTAAAATATACTTACCAGAGGAATGTTCACTCAACACTACAGAGACGTGGCTCCCACACAGACGCGGAGTTGTCACTACGCAAAATGGCGGCGACTTGTTTAGCATAGCGACCGAGTAAACTTCACACTGTTAACGTTCCGTTTCACGCGAAATGTAGCCACAATAGTGTTTAATATTTTTGTGGCACGATATTCAAATTGTGACAGAGGACTGTTCAAAAAATGTATGGACAAAATTCGAACACTAGTTTTTAGTACAAAAAAATTCTCTAAAATTATAATTGTTTTTTGTTCACATGCATTCAATATTCTTTATGTTCATAGAGTTATAAGATTTTACATTTTTAAATACAACTAATAAAAATCGAACCGAATCATACTCGATCCGGAATTAGGACATAACAGAGGACTGTTTTTAGTGGCTTTTAGACCGAATTTATGAAATGATTATGATTTTAAATTATTGATTAAGCTTGGCTCCTTAAATAACAGGTTATATATTATGTGTTTTAATAAATAAAACTATGCTTTAATATAGCCAAAGTAAAAAAAAAATGCTTGGACCATGATTTTCCTGTTAGTAGAGAAAGGCCCGTATAAATATGCGTTTCTTCGATAGTACCTACTTCAGGTACATCTCTGACTAGCCCTATTGAGAATACAGGCGTGATGTTACGTTTTATATGATTTGCTGAAGTGGCAAAGGGTAGCCATTTTTGAGGATGTCTTTTTTACATTGTTTTAATGATGATTCACCATCACGTATGAAGATTAACGAAGCAAAAGGATCGTAGCAGGTGGCGTTTTGAAGTTCCTGCCTACTCCCATGGGAAGGGGTCCGCGCCCACTCGACCCGCTTAGACTCGACCCGAAGAATAATACCAGAGGTTGTACTACCAATTCAGTGTCATTTGTACATTCAGGAAAAGTGACAACAAAACAAAACAAACAAACAAAAAAACTTTAATCTTTTAATGTTGTGTTGTTCCTACCTAATTATGTATTCATTATAACACAATGTTTATTTTTAAAAGATAATTTAATCAATCATGTATTTTTTATATTTTAGAAGTTAGTACCTACTTGTTAACCTAATAATTATGTATCGCACGTGTAAAGACTGCTTCAATAAATACCACCGTACCACCAACTATGAGATGTAGTGATAATTAACAATAATCTGTGATTTTTACTACAAAGTACAGACGCCAGCACCACAAGCTACTACAATCTGTCAAATTTCTTTAATAGATTTTCAACTTTATCGCTAAAGTATAAGGTTTAAAGTTGATTGGGAAACTTTGACAGTTTCGGGTAGCTTGATGTGCTGGCGATATTAAAAAACTTTTTACAAAAAAAAAACAACCGACTTCCAAAAAACACTACAAAGTGAAAAATAACTTTAATTTCGGAAGTCGGTGTCTTTGGTTTTTAATTTTTGTTTTTTGCTAAGTGGGAAAAAGTACGTATTACAACAGCTGTGAAATCACTTTATAATGCTCTAGTAAGAAGTAACCTGGAAACGAGTGCTATCATCTGGAATCCATTTGAAACAAAGCATTGTCTGAGCAGTGGTGGCCCAGTGGTAACGGCCGCGACTTACGAGTTGTAAGTCGTAGGTTCGAACCCAGGCAGGCGCTTTACTTTGTGTAAATTATTTCATCACCACTGCTCTCAAAACGGTGAAGGAAAAACATCGTGAGGAAACCGGCATGTCCTAGAACCGAAAATTCGAAGACATGTGACATCTACCAACCCGCACTGGGCCCGCGTGGTGGATTACGGCCCACTCCCTCTCACAGAGAGGAGGCCTGTGTCCCAGCAGTGGGAACATTTATAGGCTGATGATGATGATTGTCTGATGGTAGGAAAATGCAAAATAAATTTACCCGGTTCCTTTATATGAAGCAATTTGGCGTCTACCCATACTATCCACTTATGTGTCCAACCCTCTTTGTAATAGGGATGGTTAGTTACTATAAGTTGGAGGTAAGGCGCAATTTCGCTCTAGTTAAATATGTTTTTATGGTTTTTCGTGGTATGCTGAATAATCCTCAAATACTAGAATCTTTGGGATTGCTCGTTCCAAACAGTAGGCTGCGGCAAGGGCCGAGAGAGAGGCTGTTTAAAGTCCCGGTGGCCCGTACAAACCTATTAAAGTTTGCACCAGTGGGGCGGGCAATAAAAATACTCAACAGCGTCTCTCTGCAAGTGGATATCTTTACATGCTCATTGGCGGAATTCCAGAGGGTGACACTTAACATATTGTCCTCTGTATGACTTGTGCCACACAGTGGATATTGTGACTACATTTCTGTATTGGGTTGTACCTGTTAAAAAAATGTATGTGTGAATAGTATTATTGAAGCTAACTCAAAAACTATCAAAGCAAAGTTAATAAAATTTATATGGGATCATCTCGAGAGTATACCCTTTCAAACAAAAAAAGAATTTTCAAAATCGGTCCAGAATTGACGGAGAAATCGGTGGACATAAAAAAAACACCTCCTCCTTTTTGGAAGTCGGTTAAAAAAGGATAAGTACTAACTTGTTTAATTATTGATTTATTTATCCAAACATTATTTAAAGTTTACACTCTCTGTGGTGCAAGCAAAAATCGACACTTTTCTGCCTGACTAAACATCGACGTTCTTAAGCCTATAAAAACAGAAATATCCAGGTTCTTCGGGTCGAGTCTAAGTGGGTCGAGTGGGCGCGGACCCATGGGAAGATGGCGTGAATTTATGTATGTAATTCCATGTTAGGGTTCACCATAGTACTCCTTCAAAGACTACAGTATACTTACCTGCGTAATTAGTAGCTATTAGTTATCATCTTCTGATAGCATGATCTTTAGTTATAATAATTATACCGTCTAGATCAGTGATTACTAATCTACTTACGATTGCCAT
This sequence comes from Agrochola lychnidis, assembly GCA_963680765.1. Taxonomy (NCBI): domain Eukaryota; kingdom Metazoa; phylum Arthropoda; class Insecta; order Lepidoptera; family Noctuidae; genus Agrochola; species Agrochola lychnidis. The sequence goes on along the minus strand of OY796873.1, from coordinate 12,808,635 downwards.
TTTTATTTTTGTATCAAATAATAAAATAATACCAGTATTTATTTAAGTCACAAGTTTATTAAGTCTTACATTTACTTTAACACTTTTATCGTTGGTAGTAAAATAATGCTAATTCTAGTGCTTTTATCTAATCGATTATATTTTATGGTATGTTAGACTTGCCCGAAGAGGTGGTTTAAAAATGTTCGTTGGTGGTTGGTTTGTAGGCACTAGAAATACAGGTTGGCAGGAACATCGACGCACAACCTGCTAACATGAATTCAGAACATTCTGGACAGGACACCCTTTTTTTTTGGGTGGGAAATTATCAAATAACTTCTCCCGCTCCGGGTGGAGCGGGAGGGCGTGTCAGACTCTTACTGACTAAAATCTACCCGTGTTCCTTCAGTTGCCATGTTGCCGGGGTTCAGTTGCCATGTTGCCACGATTTCCCTATCGGCCCGTATTCGCAGCCCCGGCAGGCATTGGCCCTAGCGGACCCCGTCAATTCTGCTGACATCTCTTTGAGGCGCGCGTGAAACACAACGCGCCGTCGACCCGGGCTTGGTCCTTATCGGACGGCGAGCTACCCATTGGACAGGACACCCTGCGTTGAAATTTTTCGTAGGTTATTTAAAAAAAAAAAACAACGGCACTCCGGGAGTGCCGCCAGAAATGAAAACTGGAACAAGATCGCCTTGGTGGAAAAAAATACTTGTAAAGAACATTGCTCCGTAACCTTATTTAAATAAGGAGCACAAACGCGTTTACAAAAAAAAATACTTCCAAAACCTTTAAAGTAAAAATATTTGCTGAAACATTGATCCGTAACGTAATATAAATAAAGAGCACAATCGCGTTTACAAAAATGAGATGTCAGTAATGGTGTCGCGAGTTCAATTGTTTTTTCCCATCTCAAAAATGCCCAACGTGACTAAAGAAGTTTTCACTTAAAAATCTTAATCTGTATATTTTTACCGCGTAGGGATTGCACTTTTCTATCTATATACCTAACAGCTGTTTTATTTTGAAACCGACAAAAAAAAATACGCTAACGGATCTGGAATCATGTGCTGAATTCATGGTTACAGTTTGCGGTTCGATGTTTATTTACTCTGTATACTCACACCTGAAAATAAAAGTATTTATATACACTTTTGAAACTGAAATCAAAACAATATTTATGACGCAAACTGTATACCATCTGTATTTGTTTTAAAATTAATAAGTAAGTACCAGTTGTTGCAAAAATATTTTTTGTACCTAATATTTTTTTTTAATTATTGTATTTCAGTTAAAACTGACGGATATTATAATAAATAACTAATCTTATCATAATAAAATGAGGTAATATAGCCAAATTACGACATCGTTCAATAATGCATCTAGCTATAACGATTTATCAGTTTAAATGCAGAAAAACCCACTATCTTATCGATCGCTTAGAATATTTTAGATAATCTGCAATAAGTACATTTAAAAATACCTATTTTGAATTCGTTCTACCAACTCTTATTTTTATGTTTTCCACGCATGTTATGAAATTGTGTTATTAAGTTCTTTTTTTTCTGAAATCAGCCTATATATTTTCTCCTGCATACTCTTTGCATGCAGATTAAGGAATTAGCATCATCTGTAATTTTTCTACAAAGTACAGGACAAAAGTCTTTTCTGCTATAGAGAAGAAACTGTCACGTGTTACCCCACAATCCCATAGTTTTTATAATTTTCTGAATTTAAACACTTACACCGTTTGTCCACCGCCACAGTCTATGGGACGTCAACGAAAAACGAGATTGTTCGAATCGAACGTGACGTCCCGGTGACGGCGTGCGATGGACACGCGGCCATAGTAAATGTATGTAGGTATCGCTATTATTATCATTATCCTTTATTTATCGGACAACAATGATCTAGCGTGTTAGTAAATAATAACATAACTTATTACTAGTGTTAGTAGTAACAATACAATAGAGAAGAAGATAGAATAATTAGTATTGTGTAAAGGACACACACAGCACAGTTACATAACTAAGCGATGGAAAGTTCAAAACCCACATCAAACGTGTCCTTATCAAAAAAGCATATTACATAAGATTAAAGACTGCGTTGAAGACAAGGAAGTTTGGCAATAATTCCTTCTGCACATGTGGCTTCCCTGGTACCTCATTAACGGCATAACAATGTAAATATCTATTAACTGCTCCCAAATTACGATGATTATTATTATTTTTTTACATACTTCATTGACATAATCTTTTCATTACTTATTTGACATTATATAGGTACCTAAAATTTTCTATATATATTTTTAATCAAATTAGATTTGTTACAGCTGTAGTAGCAATCATGTCGTTTGGTTTAAATAGGTCCTTATTTTTATTATTTTGTTTATCTTTTATATAGATTCTATTCTGTTAAATTTTGTGAATGTGAGAACGTTGTAGGCTGTAGATTTGAAAATATTTTGAATTTTGACATCCCCAAATTAATGTTTAGTGATTGATTTCAATACATTTCAATTACAGAAATTAGATAAAAAATTTGAAAAATGTAAATAAACTTGAGCGAGACATAATGTCTGGGTGTAAACCTGTAAACTACGCAGTTTATTCGTTTATGACTTACTTAAATGTAAAAAGGCTTATCGTAATAATTTAATAAACATTAAAGATTAACTTTACGACTCACTGAATAATATTAACGACCTAAGATTATTTCCATTTGTCAAAAGATTTAAACAGAATGTTTAAACAAACACAATAAATAATTAATGTCACCTAGAACCTGGTTGCAAAGGTCAAGTTAATGAATCATTTTGCTTACCAATCGATACTTTTTCGCGACTTTCCATTCTACCACACAACTCCACTCTTGGTGACTCTTCAGCCAGTGATCTGCCGATCGATCAATCTACCCTAGCCTTTTCCCAACTATGTTGGGGTCGGCTTCCAGTTGAATATTTTACATGGAGCGACTGCCTATCTGACCTTCACAACCCAGTAACTGGATAATACGATACCCCTTGGTAAGACTGGTTGACAGACTTTCGGGCTTCTGACGACCCGTAACGACTGTCAAAGATCCACGAATGACAGTCGGGACCATAGATATGTTCTAAATAGTACGTTTATGGTCGGGATCAACGGTTTAACGTGCTTTTCGAGGCACGGAAGAATCTCCGTATGAAACAGATGGTCATCCATCCACGGACTGACCTTTGCAAGCGAAGCTTGATCTAAACGATTGACCCGTGTGCCTTGTAGACTCCCTTATTTCATGAGCCTGAAAACATCATTAAGAGAGTTTATCCTAAAAGTTAGCAACGTCGTAAATAGCTGTCAAATATTTACCTGTTTTGATTAATTTGGCAATATTACTGTATGGAATTAAGAAATGTGGCTAACTAGGGTACTAAAATATTGATTATAAAATGTAATAATTAATATCGTAACACCGAATATTTAGTTTTAGATGCAAAAATAGTATTTGGAAACATTCTGAACGCCTTTTTTACACCTAAAACGGTTACAACAGCAAATTCATTGTTATAATTGCAATTCATTAATATTATTCTAGTTTGCCAGTTAGCCACAATTCTTATTTCCATACAGTAATATTGCCAAATTAATCAAAACAGCAAAATATTTTTGACATGTATTTGCGACGTTCGTTGCCCACTTTCAGAATAAACATTTACACCTCTTAACAAGTTTTTATCCCATCAGGAATACATGGCGTAGTAAAAATATACCTAGCTTTAAATTCCCCGACTAATAATCATGATCAAAACTTTGATCCAGCCCGTCTCATCCTTGATGTCCTCCCTCCGGTTGACGCCCTAAGCCGAGGTTCGTACCCCACAGGGGGTGCCCTTAGCGAGCGTTCACCTAGTTTTAATTAGCATAGTTGAATAACCCTGGCTGGAGGTTTTAAGTGTAGTAGCTTAAGGCACCCACAGGAAAGCCCGGTTAAGTAGTCATGATCTCAGAGGTCAACTACGAGATGCCCAACCTAAAAAAAAAAAGTAAAAATATATCTATTTACTGCATTTAAGTACTCTCTGTCTATGTGAAACTTGGATATCGACCTACTGTTTTGAAGTGAAGTGCAAACCCCTGATTGCGATCAGACACAGTATGAGTATAATTCTAAGTAATATCTAAAGTATGTATATTATTGACATTATTTACAGTACATTGTTGTTTTATCAACACTTGTGAACACGTACTGGACGAAGATTGCGATACAGAAGTTATTGCAATGATATTTTTACACAATTGTTTTTTTTTTTTTTTTTTTTTTTCTGTTGGGCATCTCACAGCTGGTTCCGAAAACCGTGGCTGTTTAACCGGTCAATCCTGTGGTTGCCTTAAGCTACTACACTCAAAGCCTCCAGCCAGGGCACAAATAACTAAGCTAAAAATTTAAGGATGAACGCTCACTAAGGGCACCCCCTGCGGGGTTCGAGCCTCGGCTTAGGGCGTTATCCGGAGGGAGGACATCAAAAGATGGGACGGGCTGGATCAAAAGGTTTTGATCATTATTATTAGTCGGGGAATTTAAAGCTACGTGCACAGCTGCAACAACTGCTGGCACCTCGTTTTCGAGCAAGGGTCGGGGGGGAGTATTATTTACTCGGGGGCGCGGCGGTCGAGATCGCAAAGGACCTCGGCGGCGAGGTCGGTATGACGGGAGGCGTCTGTGTTTGTACACTGTACTTGTTTCCCTATTGCTCTCCTGGAGGAGGGTTATGGGGTCATCGGGATCTACGAGGATATGCCTTGGACGGCGGACATGACTGATTCTACTCGGGACATAACTGGCGGCCTCGACAACCAGAGGGTTGCGATGTTTGGCCGCGGACTCAAAGAAACGCTTGGAAAGGCGTTTTAGAAACTGATGGATTGTGGGAATCTTTAGGTCGAGGTGGAGTGCCTCGTTCCTGACGAACCAGGGGGAACCTGTGGCCCTACGGAGGAATTTATTTTGCACTGTTTGCATCCTATGGATATGACGGGGTTTCGCATGAGCGAAGACGGCACCCGCATAGGTCATGATCGGTCGAATGCACGCCGTGTAAACGCGCAATTTGCACCTAAGTGACAATTTGCTACGTGCATTCACCAAGTAAAAGAGTCTACCGAGAGCGAAAGAGGCTCGCGAACGAACCATCTTTATGTGCTCTGCGAAAGTCAAATGATGGTCTAGAACGACACCGAGATATTTAGCTCGCTTCTCCCAAGGGATCGGCTTGCCGAACATGGTGATTGGTCGGGGGAGGGGGTTTTTGAGCCTTGAACGCGGCTTCGTAAAGAGAACCGCTTGGCTTTTATCGGGGTTGACTTCTATCCGCCATTTTGTAAACCAAGCTGCCAGTCTATTGACTGCGCGTTGGAGATTTAGGCGAATGATGTCGGGGGCACAATTGATTAGAAAATGAAAACAATTTATATCACAGAACCGTTTACTAAGTTTTTATGTGGCCTAACACGGCGAGTTGTGCTGGGGCGGCTGCTGCAGGTGCAGAAAACCTCAAACGGCGCAAATATAACAACCTTACCGGTAGCTATATTTTTGAACCGTTTGGGGTTGAAACACTAGGGCCATGGGGTCCGAGTGCTCATCGATTATTCCGGGACATCGCCAAGCGGTTGGTCGACTCTTCACGTGACCAAAGGGTTGGCCAATTTTTAGGCCAAAGAATTAGCATTGCCATACAACGTGGCAATGCTGCCAGCCTTTTAGGCACCTTTCCCACCGACTTATGTGTGATTTAGATTAACTAAAACTAGTAAGTCATTTCTTATAAACGGTATCCGCTTTTATAACAAGTTGCCAAAGTCTGTTACAGAACTAAGCGATGGAAAGTTCAAAGCCCACATCAAACGTGTCCTTATAAAAAAGCATATTATAAGATTAAAGACTACGTTGAAAACAAGGAAGTTTGGCAATACTTCCTTCTGCACATGTGGCTTCCCTGGTACCTCATTAACGGCATAACAATATAAATGTCTATAAACGGCTCCCAAATTACGATGATTATTTTATTTTACTTTTTTTACATACTTCATTGACATTATCTTTTCATTATTTGACATTATATACCTACAATTTTCTATATTTTTTAATCAAATTAGATTTGTTACAGCTGTAGTGGCAATCTTGTCATTTGGTTTAAATAGGTCCTTATTTTAATTATTTTGTTTATATTTTATATAGATTATTTTCTTTTAGATTTTGTGAATGTGAGAACGTTGTAGGCTGTAGACTTGTGGACCATTTTCTATTTTACTAAGTACCTGGTACTTGTTGATAGACCTACACTGTCCTCCCATACCTATTAACACTGTAATTTGAAAACATTGTAAAAACCATTTATTTTGAAAAGAGTAACCGTGTGGAATTTCTTGCCGGCTCTTCTCTATAGGAAGCGACCAATTGGAACCGTGCACCTAGCTTCTGACGTTTCATAAGTGCCCTTGTAGGTTTCAGTGAAATTAAATATTTTGAATTGAATTTGAACTGTATCGTGTTACCCCAGTTCGGGTTGTGGACGTCAGATCGGCAGTCGCTCTATGTAAAAGATTAGATGAGAAGCCGAACCCAATATAGTCATAATTAAGGGAAACATCCGCCACACCTTTTACATGGTACAAATAATTTCTTTGTGGGGTGCAAATGAAGAGATGAGATAAGATGAATTGCTTATCAGGAGGTGATGAATGAAACAGGACATAGGTATTATGAACAAATTCCTATCAAACTTACTCATAACCAAATTTCCCAATTATGATTAATTGCGCACTTTTAAGTTACAATAACATTTAAAATTATTAATTTAACAAAAGTATTTATTTGAATTGACGTCGTTTCTGTGATAATGTCTTTATATGAGGAACAAAAGTTCACTTGTATAAATACTGAGTTGATGGCATACGTCATACTAATTAGATTGTATAGAATCTGATTTTTCATGCGATTTGCCCATTGAAAACAGTATATTGGTTCGCATTCAAAATTGGCAAAACACCGCAACAGGAAATTACGAGTTAATAAAACTTCACCAATAACACTGCCGCATGTCAAACGATCAATGGGCCAAACTTACGACCCAGTGGGTCCCGCTTAATGGCAAACGTCATCGCGGCAGGCCCAGACGGAGATGGCGGGATGAGCTGGACTCCTTTAAGAAAGATTGGTCCTTGGAAGCTCTAGACAGAGAGAGGTGGAAAGAGGGTAGGGAGGCCTTTGCCCAGCAGTGGGACAATAACAGCTAGAAAAAATAAATAAATAACACTTTACTCGACCTGTACCCTAATTGTGTAATACAACACAACCACAATCTGTTTCGATTTGAAACAGATTGCTAATTCATTGCTTCATAAGTTGGAAAAAAATCTGCTCAATAACGTAAATAACGCAATGAATGTTGTTGAACTGTCAAAATGAAACAAATTAGGCAAAATTGTTTACGAAAATAAGTTACGCAATTAGGGTACTGGACCCAGAATCAAGGACAATTGTATACCTATATTAAAAAAAAAACACAAGTACAAAGTGAAAAATAACTTTAAATTCGGAAGTTGGTTTAGAATTTTTGTTTTTTCCCACCGACTTCCGAAATTAAAGTTACTTTTCACTTTGTAGTGTTTTTTTGGAAGTCGTTTTTTTTTTGTAAAAAGTTTTTTTCTTCACTTTTTAGTTGTGGTACCCTACCCCACACAAATTTGAATTAGTACTACCTGCTATGTAAATAACGGTGACAGGAACTATAACATCATACATATAGACTAAGTGGGAAAAAATCGTGTTATTGAAACTAACTCAAAAACTACGCAAGCAAAGTCAAAAAAAAAAATTGGGACCACCTCTGAAGTCATCATCTGCCTAGCCTTTTCCCAACTATGTTCGGGTCGGCTTTCAGTCTAACCGGATGCAGCTGAATACCAGTATTTTACATGGAGCGACTGCCTATCTGACCTCCACAACCCAGTAACTGGGTAATACGATACCCCTTGATAAGACTGGTTGTCAGACTTTCGGGCTTCTGACGACCCGTAACGACTGTCAAAGATCCACGAATGACAGCCGGGACTAACGGCTTAACGTGCTTTCCGAGGCACGGAGGAGTCTCGGTATGTAAAGATGGTCACCCATCCACTGATCAACCCTGGCAAGCGTAGCTTAACCTGATGGATCGACCAGTGCGGCTGTTATTACTTAGCCACGAGCTCCTCGAAGGGACCACCTCTGAAGTATGATCTATTAAACAAAAAAGAATCATCAAAATCAATTCATAAATTGGCGGAGAAATCGCGTAACAAACACACAAAAAAAAACATACAGTCGAATTGAGAAACTTCTCGTGTTTGAAGTCGGTTAAAAATATAATAAAAATACAAAGAAAAGAAAAGGAAGATTTTCTAAATGTTAATTGATTCAGGCGTGACCTTGCGGAAATCCATTATAAAATACAATAGACGTGGACATATTTAATAACCTGTTCCGCTTAGCTATTTCTAAATGTATCCAAACTATACACAGTTATAAGAAAATGGCTAAACATTATTACAAATAAAGAACTAGAAAATATTCGCCCTTTGAGACCATAAAAACTTACTTTTAGCGCTAAACCAACCCATCATATATTTTCAGCTAAAAACAGAGTAATTTTATGAAAGCAAATAAACGTCTATACTCCATAGGTTTAGGTAGTTAAAAAAAGGTAAACAAAAAAAACCACGTGACGAGACAGCTGTCAAGTAACCGACTAAACGTAATACCAGTCACTTCAGTTGTTATGCTACGTCACAGTTGAACTCTTCAATTTAGCAACGTTATATTTCGTTGACGTTTAGAAATTGGGCTCTTTACAATAGACAGATTACAAAATATTATAAATCAGACAAGAAAAATTGTGCTCAAGCAGTTACATCTACGAAAAGTAGTGAAGAATAAACGATAAAGTTTAACATACATTAATAAAAGAGGAAACTATAGATAAACACTAAAATAAATTTAATTTGGTTTTATTGTTTTTTTAACAAGAAAGTGTCATCTATAAAAACCCTTTTTACGATTTGTTTACCTTTTTTTAACTACCTAAACCTATGGACTATAGTGGTTATCAAAGCTATCTAATGCTTTCTTTCCGTTTTTACCGCGTTTTTAGGGTTTCGTACCAAAATGGTACCCTTATGGTGAGACTCAGTCTGTCTGTCCGTCTGTTACAGCTGGATATCTCAAGAACTACTAATACTATCAACTTGAAATTTGGAATGGTTTTAGATGATGTTTGCCCAACTATTGTATTTTTATTTTTTTGCAATTAGGACTGAACGGGGTTCTTAAAAATTCGAAGTGGGGCTACTAGGACATGTGGGGATCATATGAAAGAGCGCTATTTGCACATTCTCAAACATTAATTTTTTTAGGCCACGTTGTTTTCGGCTTTTGACGAAAAATGTAAAAAAATATCGTGCCTTATCTCCGAAGTTTGCATAGAGAAAAATCTGAAATTATTCTATGTGATAGAAGTTTATGTAAAGATTACTGGAAAAATAAAACGATGTGTCTAAAAAGCACACATTTTCAGAAATCATGGAAAGAAAGAAAGAAAATTCGTTTATTTGCGGTAAACACGACGCAAAGAAAGATAAAAAAAACACGTAAATAACAAATTGGGGGAAAATATGCGTCACGTCCACGCAAAACGGCCATCGCTCAGCATAATGCTGTGACCCCATGCGAGACATCAACAAAAATTACATTACTTCCATCATCGGTCAAGAGATGGCGCTGACCTAAAACTGCAATATTCTACGCCGCAGGGTTAAAATTCTCTGACAAATATAGGCCTTGCCGATGGAAATTTAAAATGATACGAAATCCTCGGTGCGCGATTCCGACTCGTTTTTAACCGGTTTTTTTCTACTTAGTCTTAGACGTAAGGGTCAAATAAAAGTGGGTTACTAGGCCACACTACTTACAAGACTTACATACTTATTGTGGCTTTGAAGTCTGAACACTGTTCTAGAGAAGCTTTTTATACCAAAATCGGGAATTTAGAGAAACACGGGAATATTCCACTTTGACCCTCCACTCTATCCCACCAGTGGGACAAAGTGGAATGTTCACAATTTTGTCGTCCAACAAACAACAACAACTTTATGAGTGACAGTTATCGTGATATTAATTGAAAGAAAGGCGTTTAAACAATTATAATTGAACAAAAACCCTACAACAATCACACAAGTTGACATACAAATGAAAAACCAGGAAGTATTGGAAGGTTAAGTTCAAATGGACGGAAAAACGATGATTTTCCTCAAGTATTATAGTAAAGATAATTAATTAAACGATATAAGTCAATGATCTTCGTTAATGTGATCAAGGTTAATTGACAAGTTATTGCCTTTTGTGATACTGGGTTAGTTACTGAGTTAACTAAGAGAATTATTAGTCTTTGAGGCATAAAGTAAGATGATTTGTTGGGCTCATAGCTAAATAATAATAGCCGCACGGGTTGATCAAAGGTTAAGTTACGCATGCCGCGGTGGATGGGTGACCATCCATTACAAACCGAGACCCCTCCGTGACTCGGAAAGCACCCGGCTGTGATCCGTAGATCTTTGACAGTTGTCACGGGTAGTCAGAAGTTCAAAAATCTGACAACCAGTCTTACCAAGGGGTATCGTGTTTACTCAGTAACTGGGTTGTGGAGGTCAGATAGGCAGTCGCTCCATGTAAATTACTGGTAAACCACCAATCAGTGCCATCTAGCGGCACGTTCTTGAAACCTTATCTTCTTTTCTTGAAATCAGAAGAGGCCTTTGCCCTGCAGTGGGACAATAAAAAGGCTGGTTTTATTTTTTGGGTTTTAGTCTACATAAGGTCCGTAATGTCAGTTCCTAAATTACAATATACAATACTAAATTATCTCATTAGAAATTTGTTAACCTTGCTCACAAGACGCCTACACAAAATAAAATACCTACTCAATGGCCTTCACCGTTGTAATAAAAAACCATTTGCATTCAACAATACTTTTACTCTTAATTATTGCAATAAATGCAAATGGTTTATCATTATCACTTAGGTAAATGCAGTTAAACTCATAAATAAGACATTATCGGTAGGTACCGGGCAGTAAACAGAATATACAACTTTACCCTCAATTCGAAGCAAACATCATAATAGTAATGATAAAGAACTGCACTGAGCGTTTGTACGTTAAGTTGAACAGTACCCTCCAAAATGTGAAAGGAATAAGCAGTTTTGAGTCTGTTGACTAACGCGTAGTTATTACGAAAATCAATTTTGTTTACATTCGAAAATCGTATCTAAATCAAAAATGGAACATAAATCGTGAAGTGTCATCGCGGTTTGAGTTTTTGTTTTTTAAACGCGCCCGGAATTCGAATTCCGCTGTTGTTTTTTATTTAAAAAAAAAAACAGATTGTTTATAAAAATGTGACTTTTTAGTTGTGACGTTTGTGAAAATAAACGCGGTAAAACAAATGTGTGAAGTGAAAATTATCAGTTAAATTAATAATCACTTAAGATCTATTCGTGATAGTTGAATAAACACTCCAATTACGTTTGTTAAGAGATTTTTTCATGAATTCCTTTTAATGAGGTGTTTTTTTTTCGATAAGGAAATGGTTGTTCCGCAATGCAATAGCAAACTTGATCGTTTCTTAGTCTTTGTGTAGCTATCAAACGTTGTGTTTTATTTTAAATGAACTGAATTAAATAAACCTCTTATTTCTTTGTAATTTATTCGTGAAATACTTACTTAGATTTTTGCTAAATTTTATCGCCAAAATGTCCGTTATAAACATGGGTGCAAGGCTGGATATAATGTTCAGTAAAGTATTTCGAAGATTGGATGGATACACTATCATAGGTAAGACTTATTTCTAACTTTTTTTATCATCATTTCCTTATTTGTGACGTCACTACTGGAAGATTATCGAATAGGGTACATACGCCAGTTATGTTTTGTTTATTTTTAAATTATTTCAACGATACAATAAATATTTAACCTTACTTATTATTTTCTAATTAAAACTTCCTCACAGTTTAGAGATCATAATCGCGGCTGACGTATAAGATCTGTGTTTGATTCCATGGCTTGAGCAAATAATTGTATTTCACTGTTATATGTACCCAATTTAGATGAGTCCATTTTTTTCTAAATTATCTAACAGGCTGTCAAAAAGGCAACTGCTTTTATTGGTTGACTGAAATAAATACCAAACAATATCCAATAGAAGAACAACCGACTTCCAAAAAAAAACACTACAAAGTGAAAAATTATTTTAATTTCGGTAGTCGGTGTCTTTGATTTTTCGTTTTTTGCCACCGAATTCCGAAATTAAAGTTACTTTTCACTATGTAGTGATTTTTTTAAAAGGTGGTTGTTTTTTTTTTGGAACAAGTTTTTATTTTTCACTTTTTAGTTGTGTACCTACCCCACACAAATTCAAATACCACTACCTGCTATGTAAATAACAGTGACAGGAACTTATCATATCAAAAATACGTATTAATGAAGCTAACTCAAAAACTACCCAAGCAAAGTTAATAAAATTCATATGGGACCACCTCTGAAGTATGACCTACCAAACAAAAAGTATCAGCAAAATTGGCGGAATTGTGAACCTCTTCCTTTTAGAAGTCGCTTAAAAATAACTAATTTTTGATGTCCTATGATACTTTTCCCTCTTTTTATTATTATTTTAGTGTGTTAGCTATGTCAGTTCAATCAATCTGCCTAGCCTTTTCCCAACTACTTTGGGGTCAGCTTCCAGTTAGTTATGATAAATTATAATTATTAATACCCATTATGACTAGTCCTGTACTTTTCCTACGGAAAGGGAAGCGAGTAGGGACACTAACCGTTTGCGATAGTCGGTCAGTACTACCATTTCTAGTATATCTATGGTACCTAATTATCTAACAGGAGCATGAGTCAGTCTCTGAGATAGCATCGACAATTTTTAGTAATAATAAGGATCAAATTCGCAAAACACATTCGTTTAAATGAAACTGACAGCTGTCAAAAACGCATTCTCTCGACGGACGGACTGTAATATCTAATTTATAACTGGCCCTTTTAGGGGCTATATCTATGTTCAGCAAATAAACAAATGCCCGTTTTCACTAACACTAGGAAATCAGACCCAAATAAGGGCCTAATATTACTACACTGTTGGATTCTTAACTCTCGGCACTGAGCCGAGCGTTGAAAATCCAACAATGGGCTTTTATTTAGGTGTCGCTTTGTGTAGTAGAGAAAATTGAAAATAAGTATGCAAAGGATAGTCTTTTTAAACGTGGAAACCAAGATCCTATGTTCTCATTGTTCTCTTAGTCTCTGATGATGATGAGGATCAGATAGAATCCTGACCAATCCTACTTCCTACTAACATTATAAATGTGAAAGTTTGTCAGGATGGATGGATGTTTGTTACTCTTTCACACAAAAACTACTGAACGGATTTGGAAGAAATTTGCCACACAGATAGTTTATAACCTGGATTAGCACATAGAATACTTTTTATCCCGATATTCTCACAGGATCGAGACTTATGCGGGTGAAACCGCGGGGTGCTGGTAGTTTTATAAATGCGAAAGTCAGTTTGTTGGTTTGTTACGCTTTCACGCTAAAACGGCTGAACGGATTTAGATGAAATTTGGTATACAGGTTGATCATGACCTGGGGTAGGACATAGGATACTTTTTATCCTGGTAGTATGTTCCTGTAGGATAATTTCCGACATCAACGCGTACGAAGCCACAGGCAAAAGCTAATACATAAATACAACAAGAGACACGGACAGATGCCAGCAGTTGTTGCAGCTGAGCACGTAGCTTTAAATTCCCCGACTAATAATCATGATCAAAACTTTTATCCAGCCCGTCCCATCTTTGATGTCCTCCCTCCGGTTAACGCCCTAAGCCGAGGTTCATACCCCACAGGGGGTGCCCTTAGCGAGCGTTCACCTAGTTTTAATTAGCATAGTTGAATAACCCCTGGCTGGAGGTTTTAAGTGTAGTAGCTTAAGGCACCCACAGGAAAGCCCGGTTAAGTAGTCATGATCTCAGAGGTCAACTACGAGATGCCATACATAAAAACCGGCCAAGTGCGAGTCGTACTCGCCCATGAAGGGTTCCGTAGCAGCAAGTAACATTGAATGAAAGGTAAATTGCGGTTTACGATTTATGACGTATTAAAAAAAAACTACTTGTTAGATCTCGTTCAAACCAATTTTCGGTGGAAGTTTACATGGTAATGTACATCATATTTTTTTTTAGTTTTATCATTCTCTTATTTTAGAAGTTACAGGGGGGGGGGGGACACTCCTCGCGCACATTTGGGAGTGGCGCGAGGAGGCGAAACGCCGGGGCTTAACTCCGATGCCGCAAGAAGTTGCGGCACAGCGGACAGAGCTCCGGCGGGATCTCATGGCGGAATGGAGAGTGCGATTGTCGCAACCCAGCGCTGGGCACGCCGCAATTGCGGCGATAAGACCCCTCTTTGAGGAGTGGCTAGAGAGGCGCCACGGCGTCCTCACCTTCCGCCTGACACAGGTGCTCACCGGACACGGCTGTTTCGGGAGGTACCTGTTCAGGATAAAGCGGGAGGAAACGCCCGGGTGTCATCACTGTGTGGATCGCCCGGAGGACACGGTGGAGCATACGGTGGAGGTCTGCCCGGCTTGGGCAGAGCATCGCCGTGTCCTCGTGGAAGCGATCGGCGGCGGTGATCTCTCGCGTCCGGCCCTGATTCGGGCCATGCTACGGAGCGAGAGGAAATGGCAGGCCGTCACCTCGTTCTGCGAAGCAGTAATGCTCGCGAAGGAGGAGACGGAGCGCGTGAGGGAAAGGCAAATTTCGCGCCCTCGCGCCCCTAACCGCCGCAGAAGGAGACGCCCTGGGCGTCGGGAGTCACGAGAGGATTTCCGGCCACCGTAGGCGCGGGCTTGCGGACGGTGAGCAATGGGTAGCTCGCCGTCCGATAAGGACCAAGCCCGGGTCGACGGCGCGTTGTGTTCCACGCGCGCCTCAAAGAGATGTCAGCAGAATTGACGGGGTCCGCTAGGGCCAATGCCTGCCGGGGGTTCGAAGAAAACCGATAGGGAAATCGTGGCCCCCTGGCAACACGGCAACTGAAGGAACACGGGTGGGTTTTAGTCAGTAAGAGTCTGACACGCCCTCCCGCTCCGCCTAGAGCGGGAGAAGTTATTTGATAATTTCCCACCCAAAAAAAAAAAAAAAAGGGGGGGGGACACACATTTTACCACTTTGGAAGTGTCTCTCGCGCAAACTATTCAGTTTAGAAAAAAATGATATTAAAAACCTCAATATCATTTTTGAAGACCTATCCATAGATACCCCACACGTATGGGATTGATGAAAAAAAAATTTTTGAGTTTCAGTTCTAAGTATGGGGAACTCCAAAATTATTTGTTTTTTTTCTATTTTTATGTGAAAATCTTAATGCGGTTCACAGAATACATCTACTTACCAAGTTTCAACAGCGTAGCTCTTATAGTTTCGGAAAAAAGTGGCTGTGACATACGGACGGACAGACAGACAGACAGACATGACGAATCTATAAGGGTTCCGTTTTTTGCCATTTGGCAACGGAACCCTAAAAAAGACACGGTCTACCTACTTTTTTTTTCTACACTGACACTTTAAAATGTAATGATAATGGCTTGCAAAACTCTGTAATGATAGCAAATTATTATGCGATCAGAATGAGATGGCCTTGCAACCGGAATGATTTCATGCGGACGATACAAGATACAACACATTCTAAATCTTACCTAATGCTACTCAATAATGTGAAAGGTATTGTTCTTCGTTAGACCATCATTTTATTAATAAGTACTTGGTTGAAAATAGATAAACATATCATCCAGGTATACCAACGTTTTACCACATTCCCGAGGCTGTGAAAATAGTGAAAACGAATTTTCCCAGATATGAGACACCCCAGATTTTTTGGTCCCCGTAAACCACTATATTGCTACTTTCATCGAAATCGTTGGAGCCGTTTTCGAGAACGTGATTACAAATATATACATATTATTTTATTTTTATTTATTATTTTAACGCCTCGTTATCGTCTGCCTCGTTAAACTTGCAAGCGCTACTGCTGTGTAGGTATGGTCCTGGGTTCGATTCCCAGGTCGGGCAAGTGTTATTTGGTTTTTCCATCAAGAATTACTCAACCCCCTTTTTTTGTGTTTTTGTTCTTTTTTTTGGGTGGGGAATTATCAAATAACTTCTTCCGCTCTGGGCGGAGCGGGAGGGCGTGTCAGACTCTGACTAAAACCCACCCGTGTTCCTTCAGTAGCCTATATGTTGCCAGAGGCCACGGTATCCCTTTCGGACTTTCCCGCGACCCCGGCAGAAGAATTACTCAACCCGGGGTCTGGATTTGTGCCCGGTTGATGGCTTTTGGTACGCTCTACTTAAACTGCAATATTTGGAAAGAGATACGCCAGAAATTGTGTTATAAACTCTAATACCACATACAGGAACTCAAAATTTTGGGATAGAATACACATAACATCACGCCTGGAATACCCAAAGGGTTAGACAGAGGTGTACCTATAGTACACCCACATTTCGCCAGTTATGTTTAAGTCCCATGTAATAGGGGGCGAGCCTATTGACACAGCTTGTTTAGTCATAAAATAGTGCAATGGCCAGTAACGGCCGTGACGACTGCGTCCGTGACATTGCAAGTATGCTATGTCTGTGTCATTTATAAACGTTTCTATTACGTGCATACTTCACTATTTACTTGCCACTTGCTTTGATTAAGGTTCCGTAGCCAATTAATTATAATATCTCCTATTTTAAGAGAACATTGCTGCAATCGACTAACATAATAATATGGAAGAAATCTTCGGATGAATGGATTTTTTCGAATCTCATACCCTGATCAGGTCTAGGAGGAAATCCGCGTATAATATACAGGATAAGTTTTTATCCAGTGTGCAAACTTTAACACGTGACTTTACTCATCATTATGAACAACTTTTACCATGGGACCAAACCTGACATCGCGAAAAATAAATCAGCTGTTCCCTACATTTTGACGAGTTATGCGAACATAAATATAGGGAACAGCAGATTGTTTTTTCGCACAGTTGTACGGAAATCCTCAATACGAGATCAGCATAAACTGGAAATGTATAGATTGATGTGTAGCCGTGTGTACGACCATGGTCGTACGAATTGAGCGCACTCACTGGAGACGTTTTTCTCCGTCAAATAGAACAAATCCCAACAAGTTCGGATTGTTTTCGAACGTTGAAACTATACGTACGTATACGTACGAACCGACGTACGCACGGACGTAATAAAATCGCAGCAATTTTTTTTCTTACACTTGATATTCAACGCTACAGAGTTGAAAATCCAACAGTGTGTTTTTTCAACGCGCTGGGACGAGAGTGCGTTGAATTCTCAACGCTCGGCTTGACGGCTTACCGAGAGTTGAAAATCCAGTGCGCGATAAAACCCCGCCGTGATTTTATTACGTCCGTGCGAACGTGGGCTAAGTTGCACCCAGCCGCGCGCTCCCTTTGTACTTGGAAGATCGGGATCGTTCGTGCGTGTTCGTACGTGTACGCACGAGTGAAAATCGTACGAAAATGCATCCAGAGTGCGCGCGGTCTCAGTATTCTTATGTATTTCTATGAAGACGACGAGGTCTCGCCAGCTACGGAAGGTATTTCATAGAAATCAATCGTGTCGCGACGAAACGTCGCCTGCAGTTGCCGTCTGGGGTAGGCTACGGAATTGTACCTTCAGTAGGTACTGTACCTGTCTATGTTTAACCAACTTCAAAAACAGAAGGAGGGTTATGCATTCGATTCTTTTTTAACCGATTTCCAAAAAGGAGGAGATTATATATTCGTCGCGTATGTTTTTTTTTTTTTTTTATGTATGTCCACCGATTTCTCCATCAATTGTGGACCGATTTTGAAAATTCTTTTTTTGTTTGAAAGGGTGTGTTCTCGAATTGGTCCCATATAAATTTTATTAACTTTGCTTGAATAGTTTTTGAGTTAGCTACAAAATACGTATTTTTTTCCCACTTCGTATGTAGATGATATGATAAGTTTCTGTCACTGGTAGCAGGTAGTGGTATTCGAATGTTTGTGGGGTAGGTACTACAACTAAAAAGTGAAAAATAACTTTAATTTCGGAAGTCGGTGGCAAAAAACGAAAATACAAAACCCAAGACACCGACTTCCGAAATTAAAGTTATTTTTCATTTTGTAGTGTTTTTTTTTGGAGGTCGGTTGTTTTTTTTTGTAAAAAGCAAAATAGACTCGAATGCATAGCCTCCTTTACATACATTGTATTTACATCTTTTTGGTTAAGTAATCTAAAAAGCATACATCAGTATTACTTATACTTATGCATGTCAACATTCGTTAACCAGCGTATGACGATGAAAATGATTGCTCTGGAACACGCAAACATACGCTACATAAAAAATGGCCGCCTTTTCCCTCGTCACTATAATTTCTGATGGCCTGATAAGATTCCCGTTCTTGATGTGACCGTGAGTGCTGTAAAGGGCTTGAAATATGTGATAACCTTGTACATTGAAGTTAGTTAGAAGGGAAAAAAACGGTTGGCACAGAGGCTGAACAATTTGCTTCTTTGCTTGTCGCGGGTTTTGTTGTTCCATATCTGGTTGCTAAGTGCAAATATATGACACGAATGCAACGTTTGAGAAATCCCTATATTTTCTTACGGAATTAATATGCATTTTTATTACATGACTTCAGTATAAAAAGGAAGAAAATACGTTTATTAAAATAACAAGTTGGGGGAAAATATGCGCCACATTCACGCAAAACGGCCATCGCTCAGCATAATGCTGCGACCCTATGCGAGACAGAACCACAGCGCTGGTTTTCAGCGACAGCCAGCGTTGATGTGATGACGTCAACCGGTGCAGCATACAATGAGATATAAATACGATATAAAAATAAAATAAAATAATCTACATGAGTAAAATAAAAAAAAAAAAACTGGCAAGTCGGGAGTGCCGACAGAAGTGAAAACTTGAATAATTTTATTGTGCAGGAAATACTTTTAATGAGGTGTTGGTAACGTTTACGGTAACAGTGTCGCGAGATCAATTGTTTTTTCCCATTTCAAAAATGCCCAACTCGCCTAGTGAAGTTTTCACTTCAAAAGACACTCAGGAGTGCCAACAGAAGTGAAAACTGAAAAAAAATACTTCCAAAACCTTTTAAGTAAAAATACTTGCATAGAACATTGATCCGTAACTTAATATAAATAAAGAACACAATCGCGTTTACAAAAATAAGGTGTCGGTAACGGTGTCGCGAGTTCAATTGTTTTTGCCATCTCAAAAATGAAAACAAAAACAAAACGAAACAAAAATCTCACGAATTCTTTGTGTTTTTTTCTAATATCTATGTTCATTTAAGTATTCATTATATTCAAATATTCCAGTACTTACTGCCTTCAAAGGACTTTCTTTGGCTTTCGCAATCTCATATTAAAAGAATATTGCTATTCTTTACATTTCACTATGTTTTTCTTATATCATCATTCTCCTGCTCTTCATCATCATCATTTCAGCCGAAAGACGTCCACTGGTGGACATAGGCCTCCTCCAAGCACCTCCACTTCGACCGATTCTGTGCTTTCCGCATTCAGCGGATTCCTGCGGCCTTCACAAGGTCATCGGTCCATCTTGTCCTCCCTCTCTCGCTCTTATTCCAATATATTTGTGGTCATCGCAACATGTCTCTTTCTTCCTTACTTCTCTATCAGTCGTCATCTTGGTATTCACCCCCTTTCTACCCATATCATCTTCCACACAGTCCATCCATCGTTTCTTTGGTCTTCCCCTACTCTTATAGCCATCCACATTCATACTCAAAACATGTTTTTCTTGTATATTCTTTCAAGTGAACTATGAAAATAATTACGTCGTTTTCCTTCACAAAAACACGATTCCGAGAAATGAGTTGAAGATTAATCTCTCTACCTATTAGGTAAATAAATTAAAGTCTACAATGGAAATTGTAGGAAACAAGCTTCATCATCTATTATACATTGTAACAGCGAATCAATTTTCCCCCCTTAAGACCCAGCCCAATTGTAGATTATTATACGAGGGGCTAAAATAACCCATTCTAACGAGGGAGTAAATAGAAACCGAGTTATAATGGGTTTTAGTGCCATGTGTTACACTCTACTTTTCACTACGATTACGAGAAAATAAAATAATCCAATAGTTTATTTTATTTAAAAAACTATACAATTTGTTCAATCTGAATTTTTAAGGCAACTTTTTATCCCGATATGCGGTAGTAAGAAGCTAGTTTTACATTAGAATAAAGACTTTTTCGTTTGTGAAGGCTCGTTGGTTACAGAAAAAAATCACTTTTTCCCCTAGAGCAAGATATGCAATTTTTTTCCCCGCTCTGGTACGCTACAATGACGGACTTTTTGGGCAAGAGGAGTAAAAATATTTTTTGATATTCGGATAGCTCATGACAGCCAAAAGACCTAAACAGGAAGAAGAGACATAAAGAATAAGAATTAAAAATCTCGACTAATTAAAAAGTTATGCAACAACGCGATTATATATTATTGGAAACATTTCCGCTCGGAGGAGCTCGTGGCTATAATTACTAACAGCCGCACGGGTCGATCCATCAGGTTAAGCTACGGGTGACCAAGTCTACATACCGAGACTCCTCCGT
Organism: Agrochola lychnidis; assembly: GCA_963680765.1. NCBI lineage: Eukaryota > Metazoa > Arthropoda > Insecta > Lepidoptera > Noctuidae > Agrochola > Agrochola lychnidis. Next base: position 12,787,864 of record OY796873.1, on the reverse strand, counting down.
GTCTCAGAAAGCACGTTAAGCCGTTGGTCCCGGCTGCCATTCGTGGATCTTTGACAGTCGTCATTTATTTTTATTTTTCGTATTACCTAGTTACTGGACTGTGGAGGTCAGATAGGCAGTCGCTTCATGTTAAATATTGGTATTCAGCTGCATCCGGTTAAACTGGAAGCCGACCCCAACATAGTTGGGAAAAGACTAGGCAGATTGATTGAGTATAGGAAACAATACGCACATGAATCCTAAAACTAAAACTCAGAGGTGCGTGCCTTGGGTTCTCTTTAATTAATTTCCTGCTATTCTTTCATCAAGATTATCATCAATTTGCATAAAAACATCATTACAATAAATCATCAACATCAACAAATACAGTAAAGTTCTACAAAATTAATTACCTCTAATAAATTTTCTCATACACATCTTATTTACCCTTACATAAGGCAAGGTTCTACAAACAATGCAATTCTATTACGCTCAAAGAACCCTACTTCTGGCTACTTTGACCTTCGATGACTAACTTTCTCGTCGCGGCATGCAATAACTTGAACAAATTGTACGTTAAACTAAAATATAATGCTGATTTTATAGTCTGCAAGTATTCTTTGATTAGGTTTCTTTCGACCTTCAAATGATGGAAAATTTCAAGCTACACATTAAGGTCAGGTTATCGTATTGAAGAGCAGTGGTGGCCCAGTGGTAACGGCCGCGACTGTTGTATTTCGTAGGTTCGAACCCACACAGGCGCTTTGCTTTCTGTAAATTATTTCATTACCACTGCTCTCAAAACGGTGAAGGAAAACATTGTGAGGAAACCGGCATGTCCTAGAACCAAAAATTCGAAGACATGTGACATCTACCAACCAAATGATCATAAAGTCTTCTTCTTTTTATGTGGTTAGTGACTAACCTGGTGTCAGAGTTTTCATGCCGCCCATGGGCCTCTGACTTGGCTTCATATGCCGTCGAGAAATATCTCTCAGGCAGGGATTTTTTAATAATGTTACCTATTTTCATAAGCTTTAACGACAGCAAAATTAGTAAGCTTCTTCTTTTCCTTTGGTTAGTGACTAACCTGGTCCCTGGCCTCTGACTTGGCTTCACATGTCGTCGAGACATATCTCTCAGGCATGCCGGTTTTCTCACGATATTTTCCTTCACATGAATCCGAAAAGTCAGAGGTGCATGCCTTGGGTTCGAACTCGAGATCTATGACTTGGCAGTCCGACGGTCACACCACTAGGCTATCATTGTTATTTGGTAATACATTAGATAAGTTAGGTTTACTAAAGGCATAAAAGCAAATCAATGTACGGATAGGTAGATATTTACTATACTAAAGATTCAGTCGCTTTAACAAGTAAGTCGCTCCATGGGGTAGATTTTATCACCATCAATTTATCTCCTTGTCCTTCATAGCGGAATGTATTTATGATTTATGTTGTTAGCATATAAAAATATTAATTTGTACGAAGGGCGTAATAAAAGAAAATAAAGTTATGGATAACAGTCAGTTAATACCTCTATGTAAGATTATGGAAACGCTGATCCTCAAAATGTTTTTCCAAGGAATATATTAATAAAAAGTTCGTGAAGTCGCTAAAAGTATATTTTATAAAAATAATGTATGTATGTAGATCTTATCAAAAAAAAAAATCATAGTTAATGTCATTTAACACATTCAAAGATAATTAACTCATTTTTTTATTTTCTAACTATACAATGGTCAGTTAGCATAATTCCATGTGTAATTTGAATGATTACATTATGAACAATTACATTAATTTGTTTGTTCTTTTGTTTATTTGCTAAAACGTGCGCTAGCGCTTTGGATTCTTTTTCTATGATTTCATGCTAATCAACTTCTGTCATGTTTAGCTAATTATAATTTGTCATTGTCTTCGTGTGTTAAGAAAAAAGTGCATTTATTAAAATTACTATTACTATTTTAAAACTTAACATACTTTTAGTTCTATGAATTCAGTAATGCCCTCTTAGGGGGTGACCTTTTGTGATCGTTGAACGGACAGTACCATAAATGATAGGCTATCAAAGAAAGACTCAATGTCATTTTTCATTGTCTTTTCTAATAAGTAGTGTTGACAATATAATCTTAGGATATAACTTTGTTGATAGGAGCTGAACTGAAAATAAATTATAAACAAGAGACCTTAAAGGTAATACTTTAAGTATTACCTATTAGCAATACTAAGCCAACAACATACGTTTTAGCTTATACAAACTTCACTTTTGGTAATTAAATTTGTGAAAAGTAACTTTAAAATAGACAAGAACTTTCACAAATTAGGTATGATCAAATGTTTATCCTTATTATTGGTATCTCCTGACCTATAAAATATTTATTATCTTCTTAGTCAAATTAATATGTCCTTAATATTAATTACCTCTAATAAACCTTGAGTACGAGATTAATTACTTTAAGAGCTACTGTGCTTATTTTTTGTTATACTTAAATATAAATTCCCGATTATGAAGCAAGAATGCCTAAATAATTGACCTCCAATAATTGACCTCACATAAAATGTGCGCTACATTGTCAAATGCCTTCCAGAAATCTACAGGGGTTCCCCAAGGCACAAAGACCATTCTTTTTCAAACAAAGAGAACGAATCTGCTCTAATCTTCTAAACAATAACCTTTAACCACCCGTTAGTGCTATCGTCGTTAAACTATTGTTTAGTTAACGTGACTGAAATACAACCGCTAACCGCCAGAACTATTGTTATATAATTTAAATTTTGCAATTAAACCATTGTTTAACAATTGCTTATTGGCCATTATATTGTTTATTGGTCGATTAACGATTGTTTTACCATATTGTGAAGCGATCAATTCGGTTTTATATGGGAATAAAATTATATTTGTTGCTTCATAAGGTGGGTGACGTAGATCTTCGGAAATTGCGTCGATGGTGTGAAATTTTCCGATATTGAGATTAGTTCAATCATTATTCTAGGTTTTTCTTATTCTATTGTTGTATGCTTTTGACGTCAATATTGATCATTATTAATCTGCAAACGGAATGAGTTAATATTAATTGTAGATTAAGTAATTAATTATGTTCAGCTTTTACTTCGCTTAATTCTAAATTTATCGATCGCATTTTTATGCGACCTTCCCATCTTCAGAGAACCCATCTATTTTGAATGGACTTATTTATGCCTTACGTCCGGAGACTTTTCACATTAACTAAATATCATCGACTTTGCTTTATATGATGGTATTTACAATACGGTACAAAGATAGACAGGAATACTTTTAATTGGTTGTATCGACATAATTACGTAGTTAATTAGATAGTTAGTAGATAAAATTGCTCTAATCCACAAAGATAAACAATTTTTTTGATAACGTAATCGTGATATCGGTCATTTGTAATATTTAATGACATTGGCAGTGATCAAAATTGTAATAATGATAAGGATAATGTTTAAAGGCGCTATTGGGGTTATTCTCGTTGCTATTCTGTTTAAGACTAGACGTGTAAGGTGGTGATACTCGTGTAATATAAAGAATAAGAAGAAGAATAAGAAGTTGTAGGCTGTGACCAGCTGTGACTTGTGTGTTCGTGTGGTGTGTGAGAGTGTAACATGGGTGTCTTAGGTAGTTTTTCGAATCATTATGAACATATTTACCTCCAAAAATCACCCACACAATGTGACTCCAAAATTTGACTGAAAATTTAAATATTCCTTATTCGGAATAAATGTATTTTTTAGACAAATCTGACTTGAATTTTCCATTGTTCCAGATGAAATTGGACCACAAGACAACGATTATAACATGGCGTCGATAAATTCTAACGAGAAAAGTCCAGGGGATCCCCCGGACAAGAAACTTGCTGTAGCTGAAGCAGACGCCGAAAAACAGCCGCTTTCAGGAGTAAGTATTAATAAACAATGTAAATAATAACACTCACAAGACTAGGCTAAGCCCATAAAGCAAGGCTATATGGACCAAAGGGAAGACCTCAACCTCGATAAGAAAGGCTAGGTTGATAAATTAAAGAGACAATGCAGACATTAAAGAATATTCTTTAGGGAGTCAAGGTTGAGATTCCAGGGAATTTCGTAGAATATATTGAGCCGTCGGGTACCAGTTGAATTTTCTTTTACTGCCTCTTATCAGAAACTTGTATCACCTTAGTTCAATAGTTTTACTTTAATATTTTTTGGAGGTAACCAACCTGTGAATGTGAAATGGTCATCTTAGTGTATGTCAAAAAACTCCAATTAATATTTTCCCTTATGTCACATCTTCACAATTAGCTCAAGCTCATAGAGAGTAGGTTATAGAAACTAGTAGTTCCAATTTTAATATTTTATTTATTTGTCCTTTTCTGCTTACCCTCTTGGAAGAATGCTGTGATTGTAGGTATTACTCTTTATTATGTCCTCATTACTCATTGCTTACTGTGTTAATATGTATCTGAATCTGCTTAATACTTTAATAGCTTTGTCAGATAGTATCATCGCTATCTACAGTATGATTTTTATTAGCAACACTAGCTTTATTAGCACTAAAAGTCTTATTAACACCCATTGTTTTAGTGTTGTCTTCATTTTTCTATTCACCACAGTCATCTTCATTACTCGCATCATTATGAACTACATTAATATGTCCTTTATAATTGGTACCTATATCATCTTTTTTTGTCGTTCGACCAAATAATAATCGTGTCGTTTGGATATTTCCCAAATACACAATAATTATCAAACGTGGTGCTAGAAATGTATCAGAACAATTAAAAATTAAAATAAAAACAAATCAGAACCCCAATTAAGTAAATACACTAAAAACTAATATAAACCGGTGATGATCAATCATAAATCGATTTTTAATCGATCTGATTGTGGCTAATATACTTACTTATGATTAATCCTAAATCGTTTCTGATAAGTATCACGTTTTTTAGACTTTTAAATTTTTAATTTGAGCGTTAAGTTATTAAAAATCTAATTCTGAGACGTCCTTAAGTTAATGACCCATTAATTAACAATAGTTAGATACAGTACGACACATTTAGATGTAGCATGAATTTGAAAATTTGCATTCATTCATTTCAATTTTACAACGTATTTGGCTAAATGACTTTACAAGTTATGGCGTTTGCGTAAAAATCATTTTCACCTAAAGTAGTAATAAGATAGATGATTTTGAAGGCGTACTCAGTTCGGATGGTGATCGTTTTTACGAATTTTGCCGATGCTATATCTAGGTTGTGTCGTACTATACAAGCTTGGCCATTATGGTTTGCCACAAGTTTAAATAGATCTGGAATATTCAGAAAAAGCAATCTGCTCCCTAGGTATTTCGCTTTACTTAAAACTGCTTTTGGAAAATGTCCTACCAACCTATTTGAACTGAAACAAAATAAACAATTGACTATCAATTCAAGTGACGGCATAAACGAGCCTGAGCAGTGGTGGCCCAGTGGTAACGGCCGCGACTTACGAGTTGTAGGTCGTAGGTTCGAACCCGGACAGGCGCTAGGCGCTTTACTTTGTGTAAATTATTTAACCACCACTGCTCTCAAAAACGGTGAAGGAAAACATCGTGAGGAAACCGGCATGTCCTAGAACGCTGCTAGGCAAAGGCCTCCTCTCTTCCAGAGGGAGTGGGCTGTAATCTACCACACGGGCCCAGTGCGGGTTAGTAGATGTCACATGCACATGTCTTCGAATTTTTGGGTCTAGGACATGCCGGTTTCTTCACCGTTTTGACAGCTGCGGTGATGAAATACTCGTAAGTTGGGGTTGTTGGTACCACTGGGCCACTATTGCTCCCTAATGATAACATAATATACCACATAAATATGACATAATAATACCACTGATTAAATGGGTGTGTATCATAGTTTATCAAGAAATCACATCACAATCAAACTACTTAGAAAATGGTAGTTATTTTGAATTGATGCGTCATATATCAAGAGCAAGATTAAGATTCTTGTAATACATTCTTACAAAACTCAACAAGAGAGACAAATATTGAGGAAACTTGGTTCTTAAAAGCGCAAACACACTTATAACCACTCAACGACAGCAGCTCTAGTGAAGCAAGAAAAGCAGCCCCTTTCAGCTTACTATGTCGAGCCTGCAGAAAAACTGCCGCTGCAGGGTGTTTTTTTGGGACACCAATTGCCATGGCCCACCTGAAAATCTTTAAAACCGAGTACAATGCCTGATGACGAAGCTGCTGTAGGCATGGGCGTACCCAGCATTAGTTATAGGTGGGGCAGAAGTAAATAAACTTGATAAGTAGTAGGAATTCTCGCGATAAAACTCTAAAACTACGCATGCGCATTCGATTCATCTATACTGCATTGTTTCGCGCGGTAATTTTGTATTTTACCAAATAAATTATTAATTTTGTTACTTAATAAACCAAATGTTGTGCTTCGAGTCAGGAACCTGGGTGGGGCCCCACCTTGCCCCACCGTGGGTACGCCCATGGCTGTAGGTACATCTTGACAGATGGGGGTACTCCAATGAGCCACAATGCGACTGTGGAGTTACACCTCAAATGACGCCTCACTTCTTGTCGTGCTCTCTGTGCAACAATAATTAATAATACCAGCATTTTATTGTTCCACTGCAGGGAAAAAGCCTCTTCTCATACAGAGAAGGCGCGAGCATTGATCACCACGCTTGCTCAACACGGGTTGACGATTTCAGACTAGCGCAAAAACACGTGTACCATAAGGCCTTTGCGAGGCCTATGCTGGCTGTTGATTCTGATCAAAACTCATAAAATTTGGAATCATCGATACGACGAAGAAGATGCCATAACACGCGACGTAAAGTCAATGGAGCGTGTTCATTGGTCAAAATTATCACCTTTCATCGCGTTAAGCCACGGTTGATCATTTGACCAATGAACACGTGTGTGGTGGCGTCGGGAGTAACATGTGTGCTGCAGTCTCAAAGCTCCATTTCATGTAGAGACCACTCTCTAAGGCAACATTTCGCAAACTATGGGTCGCGACCCACTTGATTTTTAGCCATAATTAATTATTAAAACTAAATACTGAAATAAATTGAACGTATCAAATTCATTACGATTAAAAGTACCTATAGATTGACCACTCTGAAATCACGCGCCCCACTACCCACATTACCTATAGAAATCCGATAGTGGGACGCGTCATTTCAGAGTGGACAACCTATAACTAAAATAGAAGTTGATGCTAAAGCTAATGACAAAAAATCGGAAACAAATACATCCTTCTCATTGTGAGGAGTATTTAATTTAGTATTTAAATTTTCGATTGTAAGTTATTGTAACAGATTTTTTGACGTGATAACGTCTTATGAATCGATGAACGCCGGCTGCACGTGTGAAAAAGTGTCACGTTCCGCCTGAGGCATGGACTTATGGCCTGAGCCGAGCGTGCAAGCGAGAGCGCGGAACAAGCCATAGAGAGGCACGATCGGCTTAAGCGTTCGGCTTGTGACGTTATCATGTAAAATTATCGTCCGTAAACCGACTTTACAGACGACCCTTTTTTTTTGGTAAGGAGACTAACAAACTTTTGTCTATTAATAAAAAATAAACAAAATCCGCAATTATAAGCACTTATATTATCTCTAGTGTGACTACCAAGGAACAAATACTCACCTACGGTGACTAAAAAGCGGATATTGAAATGATAAGCGAATTCATATCAATTGAATAATCCCTTTGATAGCAGATTCGACGTCTATCGTATTTTTTAGTAATACTTTATTACGATTATTTAGTCCGTCCGATTTAGTAGTCAAGTGTTTTCGTTTTTAGTTTTGTTTTGCTTAAAACGATCAGTGTCGAAATCGTTTTTCCTTATTTTTTAATCGTTCAAAGTATGGATACTGCACCTGAAGTAGCCGCGCAAGCTGTGGAACTTCTTCAGTCTGGGCATACTCAGCCAAACGTAAGTGCAATTCATGTAAGCCGTTCTGCCGTTCAAAGACTTTACCATCGATACCTGGAGATTGGATCAGTTTATCAAGACCGCCAGCTACGTAATCGTCTTCGTAAACAGCTTCGAGACTTTCATGGATTGACTGTTTACGGTCGAAATGTTTAAAGGAGACTCGAAGAACATGGTCTGAAACCTCATAACCCAATCTCAATGGTCCCAAACTGACACGAGTTCACAGAATGGAGCGCTTACAGTTTGCCAACATTTGCATTGGACTGAACATCAATGGACCAAGGTTCTTTTTACGGATGAAACCAAGATTATGCTTTATGGTAATGATAGACGCAGGAAAGTCTACTGAAGACGGGGAGAATGTTTTCAACAATGTTGCATTGATTCTAGTCTAGGGAGGAATTTCCACCGAAGGAAAAACTAGCCTTGAGGTTGTGACTGGATCACGGTTGCCACCACTAAATAGCGAGCGATACATTCGTCAATGCCTAGAGGCTCCATGTGATGCCAAATGATGAGTTTGTGGGCCAGGATTTCATTTTTACGCATGAATCTGCCAGTGGCTTCTTCCGCGTGATATCTTCATAAATTATAGCCTATGTTACTCAGTGATAATATAGCATTCTAGAATTTTTTAAATCCGTCCAGTAGTATTTGAGTTTATTCAGTACAAACAAACAAACGTACAACAAATCTTATCTTTTCTCTTTATAATATTAGTTTAGATTAGTGTAGATAATAGATTAGAGAGATATGGATTCGATTTGTAATACTTATGTAGCGAACAAACAGAGAAATTGGCCTAATTAGATTATAATTAGAGCAATTTCTCCTATTAATTGTTGTTGTCTTTGGGTGGGCTGTCCCCGTACACCTATGTTGTCCCAAATAGTAAGAATTATAAGTTTGGCAACTGTGGCTCATAAAAGGATATTATTTCTGTTAAAAATTTGTAACATCTTATTTAACTAACGTCAATATCATTATCCTTTGTCTCCAAGGAGTCCTGTGTGGCTTCATCATTTAATTTTTAGTCCACCGTCTAAACTGCATACTTGTAGATAGAACTTGTAAGGTTACAACGATTTGTAATCCCAAACTTGTAAGTTTTTCAACTCTGAATACTACGCTTCTAGTATTGATTATTTATAATGTACCTATATAGAGTGTCGCGCTGCGAAAGAACTCAAACGAACAAGCCAACTTTGTTATGCTGGTGTGTGTGATAGCTGCATCTTAACACTAGCGCCATGTCATTGTGCTGTCATTTTGCATTTCTAGTGTGCGTGTATTTAGCGGCCAAAAGTTGGACGCAACAGTTGGACAGTGGGAAGCTACGCAATATCTTTTCGTCCCATATACCACAGTATCTCAAGACGAAAGTCTTTGACCAGTGCGTGTTGCCAGTGATGACCTATGGTACTGAAGCGTGGTCGCTCACAATGGGCCTTATCAGAAGGATAAAAGTCACCCAAAGGGCAATGGAGAGGGCTATGCTTGGAGTTTCCCTACGTGAGCGAATCAGAAATGAAGAGATCCGCAGGAGAACTAAGGTAACCGACATAGCTCGAAGAATTGCCAAACTTAAGTGGCAATGGGCAGAGCACATTGCTCGCAGAACGGATGGCCGATGGGGTCGAAAGGTTCTGGAGTGGCGACTACGTACCGGAAGACGTAGCGTTGGAAGGCCTCCCACAAGATGGACCGATGACCTTGTGAAGGCCGCAGGAATCCGCTGGATGTGGAAAGCTCAGAATCGGTCGAAGTGGCGGTGCTTGGGGAGGCTTATGTCCAGCAGTGGACGTCTTTCGGCTGAAATGATAATGATGATGATGATGAGTTGGAAGCTATTTTTTTCGACGTGGTCATAGCTTTGACTGTTTATCTAGATATTTTTATATCTTTGACTCCTAGTTGGTCCCTCCTAAGATACAGATTAAAAAAAAAACAGACAGAGCCAAGTAGTGACAGCAAAATACGAAACATAACTATCCTATCAACAAAAGTAAACACATATAGTGACCTCGGACTCAAAAGAAACTAATAACAAACACAATTGACATTGTAATCAACAATTACTACTAAAGTAGATACTATTATATGTGCTCAATGTTGTGAAAGTTATAGATAATGAGCTACTTACTGCCAATGTTAATATGGTCGGGAATATGGGTTATCATGAGTACAGTGTACCTGTTTATTTTTTCTAACTGTGCAAATTAAATTCAGACTCTACTTATTTAAACTAGACTTAATAAAGAACAATCTACTTGAAGTACAAGAAGAAATTCCAAAAGTATTAATAACTTTCCATTTAGATAAAAATAGCTTTTCTTGAAGTGTTCAAGAAAACACATTCATCTTTGGTTAATCACCATTATCTCAAGAACTCACGTTAGTGCAGCACGTTACTCTTATGAGTCAATTTCTTGACCTCCTTACACATCGTGACCTTCGCTTCCTTCTATATTTCTAATATAATTGTTCTCGCTTGATATACCCTATTTTATCCTCAATCTTTCCTGCCATGATTTCCTCAAGTGTGAAATTATCTAAAATCTCATATGAAATCAGTGTCTTTAGATTTTTGGTTTTCTCTAATGAAATTTCTACTGTCCCAAGTTTATAATGCCAATTTACGGCGTCTATCTTGGTCTGTATTGAACAGCTTTCGACGGATATTGCCTTAATTGCCATTTCGGCCACCTTCCTGTAGACAACTACCCTTGAAATGGGCCATATTCAGCAGTAGGTATTGGTTTATCGGAATGAACTGCTGATATTCAGCTTTTCTATTAGAGTAGAGCCGACTCCAATATTATTAGATAATGATGACGTAACTTCGACAAAGAGTGGAAGGAAGAAAGGCAGGCATTTGCCATGTAATGGGATGACATAGGCTAAATATCTAATACCTATAAACGAGTAATTCTTTTATATATAATCTGAATCTCGAAAACGGCTCCAACGATTTTTTTTGAAATTTAGTATGCAGGTGGTTTCGGGGGCGATAAATCGATCTAGCTAAGTTTCATTTTTAGAAATCATCGAACACAAAAAATAAAAATCGAGCTCGAGGTCATCCAGATATTATTAATTAATAATGCTTCTTTTTATAATATATTTATTTAGATAATATTAGTTTAGATATTATACAAATTTATTTTACAATATACATCTAACTCTAAAATATGTAAATTATGTACAGATATACAGAGGAAAAAAATATAGGGACAGCTCATTGGGCATAAAAGAATTCATCCGCATCGCTGTCAGTGGGAAAAGTGCCCAAAAGGCTGGCAGCATTACCACGTTGTATGGCAATGCTAATTCTTTGACCTAAAAATTTACCAACCCTCTGGTCACGTGAAGAGTCGACTAACCGCTTGACGATGTCCCAGAATACTCGATGAGCACTCGCACTCGGGAATCATAATGCTTCTTGATAGTAAAATCCATTTTCAAACGCAAATGATGAATGGGTGATACACGAAGCTAGTTGTTCAAGTAGCAATATAGTGTTAAAAAGCTAGTCACTCTGACGTCGTGTATACGGAACTGTCCTCATTTTTACATGTGCCAGGATAATAAGCCAGGAAATTACTTGCTTGCTATCCTAAGTAGCTTTAAAAACTACCCTCGTGTATCGGGATACAGTTTTTCAAGCTACTTAGGATCTTATACCAGGAAGGCCGGAGCCAGGATTAAGTTCTCGAAAATTGTAAAGGCAAATTTTGATCTATAATAAACCTCTTTGCTCGTGTCCACTCATAACTTCAATAAAATTCCACGTTGACTTACCATCTGTCACTTTTGACAGCTGTCATTTTTGTATAAAATTTTATTTTGAAGATGTAGTTTTTAAGTTTTCTACAAAATTATAGCATTTTTACGTTATTTAAACAGCGCTCGGCGCCGGGCGCGGCCTCCTTCGGAGGGGTTCCCCCTCGTCCAGGATCTCGCTGCTCCAGAAGGACCTAGGAGTGTACTGTACTATATTTAACTACTATAGTTACTAGTTAGATAACCTACATAACTTATAAAATCAGATGGCAGCCTGACAGAGGGCATTACCTATTCTTCTGCCTGCTATAACCTTGGCAGATAGATTAATGATTGCTGTGTGATAACGCACAAGATACGGCCCATAATCTTGACGGAAATCCGAAATAAAGAAACCCCATGGCGTAATAGAAGTGATAATGTAGTTTCTTCTCCGGTTCTAAACGATGTATTAATTAATAATGTTCTTAACATATGAACAAGCGTGCATGCTTCATTTTATTTGTACTAGTGGCATTAAGCCGCGAACACACTGCAATAATGTTAACATACAATATAGAGGGAATCAAAATTCTGATTTCGTTTTAAAACACATCATTATTATCATCGATCAGATATCGCATATCATCGGCTGCTTTAAAGAGGTACGAGGAACAGGGTGTAAAGTTCACTCATCCTCCATAGAAAAGGGAGGATCCTCCGACCAGATGGGTGTTGTGTTTGGTGGGCTACTGCCCGACGATTGATGTCGGGACGTTGTATATAATATGCTGATCGCGCGGTAGACTCTGCTTACGCGATGCAGGATTTTGCGTTTCGTCAGTTTGATGATGTAGCGATGTAGATGTCGCCACAGCTTCAATAAACGAAATGCTTATTGCTTAGACCAAATTGTCGTTCGAATATTGTTTATTTGGCTACCAGAATTAGGGCCCTTCATATACTGCTTGTAGGATACACTACATTTACTGCAAAACCTTTAAAGTTTTCGTCACCATCATTACTCTTCATTATCCTCTGCTGCAAGTTATTTTTCTTCTATTTTAACTGTCCATGCTATTTTGAACTACTTCTTGCATATTTCCTAATATTATCTACCTCCTCAAACTCTTGGGGTTCTGGTACATAACCTGGTAGTAGTACCACGAATCTGTATGCCTAACTATCGCACCCTGTTCCAGAAGAAAGAGGAACGATGGTGGAGCACGTTGATGCAGGTGGCAGTGCCGTTCTTCATAGCTGGATGTGGTACCATTGGAGCTGGTATCGTACTGGGAAACGTCAGGGTGAGTAATACTTATTAATTAACTAGTTTCTTCTTGGGGGTGGAGATCGGAGACTACCCTAAGGAAGCTTGCTACCGGTATAGAAGTATCTTATGTCATATCCCAGGTCAAGGCATACCTGTCTGCCAAATTTCATCGTCAATCCGTTCTGCCGTGGGTACATTAGTCGGTTATTCTTGCATACAAACGTAGTCTGTTGATTACTCGTCTGTTTGACGATGTACGTTCCAAACTAAAAATTATATCAATTTGCATTGTCATTATCTAGCCCTGTATGGAAGCAGAATTGGGAAAAAAGTATTGGTTTGGAAGTTATGAGCGTCGAAACTTCCATATTTCAACACTAATTTTAACTAATAAAAAATAATTTAAAAAAATATATATAAGTACAGAGTTGTAATCATTAGAACCATTAATAAAAATTTCTCTAAGTTAGATGTGTTCCATTGAATTATTTTTTCAGGAAGACATGACATTTGAGAACAAAAAAATATCTAAATATTTTATTTCACATAAACCTTATACGCACGGTTCCAATTGGTCGTTTCCTATGGAGAAGAGCCGGCAAGAAACTCCACGGTTACTCATTTTAAAATAATTGGCTTTTACAATATTTTCAAATAACAGTGCTAATAGTTATGGGAGGACAGTGTAGGTCTTTCAACAAGTACCAGGTACTTAACAAAATTTAAATGGTCAATAAATCTACAGTCCACTAAGCCTACAGAACAAGTCTAACTTAGAGAGATGTAATTCTAATGATTATAATCTGTAATGTAGATAATAATTTATATCAATCTATCAATTCAGCCTATCGCAGTCCACTGCTGGAGCTAGGCCTCTCCCAGTCTGCTCCACAACACCCTATTCTCCACCTTCCGCATCAAGTCTGTCCCAACCACCTTTTTAAGGTCATCTATCCATCTAGCTGGTGGGCTTCCCACACTACGCTTACCAATACGCAGTCTCCACTCCAGGACTCGTCTGCTCCACCGGCCATCGGTCTTTGAACAAACATGGTCAGCCAACTGCCACTTTAGCTTGCTTAATCTGCAAGCTACGTAAAGCATGCAATTTTTTTGAATAATCTCCGAAAATTTTAAATAGCCGTTCTTACGCAAAATACAATGCAGACGACGATTAGGCAGTTTTTGTCATACTTTTTGTCTTGGTTTCTAAACAGTAGACATTTTTCCGTTTCTGGTGGTCAGTACCAGGGTCATTGTTTTGCAAGCAAGTAAGGTCAAATTGTTTAAGAACTTGGTAAAGGAGACATTGATGACGGTGTGAATTTACCTTTTACCTGACTATATTAACACGAAGGTTATTGAAATGTCTATGTCCTCATAATCTGCTGCAGTGACTGACTGATAGTCGTCGGAACAGACGAATCCCGATGGCCTAGAAAAGTGACAATCGCTTTCAAAGCGTTTCATATTTCTATAGCGAGTTTCAACAGCGCCCTTATTGCGTAACACACGATCAATCATACTCTGAATCATTTTAAAAGAAATTGCTAATCCATTGCTTCATATGTTCAAAAAATTTATCTGCTCAACAACGTAAATAACGCAATGAATGTTGTTGAATTGTCAAAATGAAACAGATTGTGATTGATCGTTAGGCAATTAGGGTGCTAGATTGACATATGTTTCCGGGATATAATGTAATTCCGATACATTTTTGACTTATTATTTATTTATACATACAGTAACGTTATCAACGTTATCGCTGATGGAATTATCAGTTGTCTAGGCTATCGCACACAGGACAACCCCCAGCTAGATGAACCGATGGCCTTAAAAAGATGGCTTGGAAAGACTGATGTGAAGCTTGGGCGAGACCTAAATCCAGCAGTGGACTCTGTGATAGACTGAGTTGATCGACTTGATATCAAATCAAAAAACGTTTTCAATAGAGACATCTGTTCGTTCGTTTGTCAAGGGTTGTTAATCGTTAACCCTATAACCCCGTATTATTACAACGAGAATTTACTACCTTTGAATATCGTTCTGCAGTTTATATCCCGAGGGAAAAAGGCGTGAGTTTATGTATGAATATAATAAATAGTTTCTCGTATGTTGTTACAGGACTGGCCCGTATTTATTGAAGTATCTGCCATCTTCGTTCTTGTGCCATCGCTGTCTGGTTTAAAAGGTGAGTCCCATTTTGTACCTTTCTTATTTAAATTAGTTAATTAGATTCTAGTATAACATTATCAATAGTGGTAATAGTCGTCCAGCCCGTCCCATCCTTGATGTTCTCCCTCCGGTTGACGCCCTAAGCCAAGGTTCGTACCCCCCAGGGGGTGCCCTTAGCGAGCGTTCAGTTTTGATTAGCATAGTTGAATAACCCCTGGCTGGAGGTTTTAAGAGAAGTAGCTTAAGGCACCCACAGGAAAGCCCGATTAAGTAGTCATGACCTTTTTTTTTTTTTTTTTTTTTTTTTGGGTGGGAAATCATCAAATGACTTCTCCCGCTCTGGGCGGAGCGGGAGGGCGTGTCAGACTCTTACTGACTAAAACCCACCCGTGTTCCTTCAGTTGCCGTGTTGCCAGGGGGCCACGATTTCCCTATCGGTTTTCTTCGAACCCCCGGCAGGCATTGGCCCTAGCGGACCCCGTCAATTTTGCTGACATCTCTTTGAGGCGCGCGTGGAACACAACGCGCCGTCGACCCGGGCTTGGTCCTTATCGGACGGCGAGCTACCCATTGCTCACCGTCCGCAAGCCCGCGCCTACGGTGGCCGGAAATCCTCTCGTGACTCCCGACGCCCAGGGCGTCTCCTGCTGCGGCGGTTAGGGGCGCGAGGGCGCGAAATTTGCCTTTCCCTCACGCGCTCCGTCTCCTCCTTCGCGAGCATTACTGCTTCGCAGAACGAGGTGACGGCCTGCCATTTCCTCTCGCTCCGTAGCATGGCCCGAATCAGGGCCGGACGCGAGAGATCACCGCCGCCGATCGCTTCCACGAGGACACGGCGATGCTCTGCCCAAGCCGGGCAGACCTCCACCGTATGCTCCACCGTGTCCTCCGGGCGATCCACACAGTGATGACACCCGGGCGTTTCCTCCCGCTTTATCCTGAACAGGTACCTCCCGAAACAGCCATGTCCGGTGAGCACCTGTGTCAGGCGGAAGGTGAGGACGCCGTGGCGCCTCTCTAGCCACTCCTCAAAGAGGGGTCTTATCGCCGCAATTGCGGCGTGCCCAGCGCTGGGTTGCGACAATCGCACTCTCCATTCCGCCATGAGATCCCGCCGGAGCTCCGTCCGCTGCGCCGCAACTTCTTGCGGCATCGGTGTTAAGCCCCGGCGTTTCGCCTCCTCGCGCCACTCCCAAATGTGCGCGAGAAGTAGTCATGACCTAAAAAAAAAAAAAAAAAAAAAAACAGTGGTAATAGTCGCAGGTGCTAGGTATGTGGTTCCGGTTCGATCACCAGTTTAGACACTGTTGGTTTTTCCGTTAGACAGGAGATGTTTCATTTTCGGCCATAAAGTGTACGTTAATGTAAAAAAAGGAAAAAATTCCACGAATTGAGGAAATATATTCTTTCCTGTTTATTCCCCTGATAACTTCGGCACAAAAAATAATAGTTTAACAAATTATTGCCATATTCTATTCATCATGGCGTCGTTTTACTTATATACTGCTTTCGTCCAAAAATCATGTTACATTTTAACATAATAATAACACGTAGACGTCATTTAAATAAATATGAAAGGCTTGTATTTCTGTACTATATTAAGAAAGCTATCTTATACAACTTTTTTGATTAATTAGAAAGTGTGATTCATCATAAAAATAAAAAACTGCTTTTGTGGATTGTAGATTTGTAGGTACTTCTGGACGAAAATGGCTAGCTGTCGATGGTTGTATTTCTCCTGACAAACGTCAAACATTTTCGGTTTTTATTTTGTGCCCAAAAAGTATTCGATATTATGGAAAAAACTGTCTTTATTGTATTTAGGGGTTCGTTTCCCAGGTTTTCTAAAGTGTACATGTTATGGCCGAAGTCCCATACAAAAATGAAACGTCTCCTTTCAAATTTGTAACATTAGGCTAACCGCGGCAGCAGTCGGCGAGTGCCAGGGTCCATTTAGGCAAGTTTAACCAACTGCTACCGGCCGCACCTAGTTGTAGCCGGCTAAAACTAGGTGTAGCCGCACTTCGGGTTTTAGCCGTGACATATATACATGCTCGTATATATAGATGAAAGATAAAAAATCAATAAATCATGAGAATGAATGACGAACGACAATAATCACGATAACTCTTAAGATTAGAACCTTTTAGATATTATCAATATCACCCTATTGTTTATACAATAATGGCGAATTGTAAGTTATCGAATTCGATCTAATCTTTGCGATAGTACAACTAGCCCTTCTGAAAATCATTTTCAAGTGCCTACTAACCTGATTTCCAATGATAAAACGATCAAAACGAATGTTTGTCAATGGGATTTTCCTCGTAAATGGAAGGCTTATAGATTTTACCGTTTGATAATTTAGTGCAGACATTCCCAACCGATGGGGCGCGTCCCCCTCGGGGGGCATAGAGTGAACTACGGTGGGGCGCGGCGGCTTTAATAATATAATAATAAACTATAGATTTATTAATTTGTATAACAAAGTCAAATCATTTAATTCAATTAGGCACATAAAAGCACTTTCTTATTTTCTTACTTTCAGGTAGGTTTTTGATTTAGAAAAGGTTAAGGCTAGTTTTCAAAACCCGAACGTTTCATCAGAGATGGCGTAAGGCGTGGGTGATGTGGGCCACCGCCTACGGCCTCGCGGTCCGAGGAGCCTCGCACCTCGAAGGTTTATGCATTACATAAAAGCCGTGAAAGCGTCGAAAAAATTTTACTCGTCCTAAAACGATAAATATATTGACACAAGCCCTCCAGGAGGGTTCCCGGCATTGAATGTGTTTTAAAGCTTAATATTGCGCAAACGAATCCCTGAATAGAAACATCGTTTTCACAGACCCGCAATATTTTTGAACGGCTTATCCTACATATAACTCGACCCATACTTACCAAAAAAATTGACACCTGTTTTTTTTTTCGTCTTCTTGCGCCACTTAGAGAGCCTCGCGAAATGCACCTCGTCCACATCAAATTTTGATCTTGCTCCGCCACTGCGTTTCATAATATTGTAGGAAGGTACTGTAAAATGAGCTTCAGCTTTTCTGCATAAGTCGACAAAATAAGTTTTCCTACTTCTATATGAATGGACTAAAGAAAACCGAACCTATCCGAGACGGCGTGCTACAATTTTCATGATCACTTTCCTCGCTCGTCCATTCTTATGCTTTTCTGCTCATGTCGACAAAGTGACTCCGGGGCGTAGTGATTTTAAAAGTAAGTTAGGGGGGCGCGTATGTTAATAGGTTGAGAACCCCTGATTTAGTGTCACTATCAGGCCTACTCCCGATAATCTAATTTCTGAATCAACGCAACATATTATAATCTTCTGCTGCCATTCATCTTTATCAGCCGTCTCCTTAGTAAATTATTTCAGTCAATATAAAACGAATCTAAATATATTTGATCGAAGTTAAATTCACGGCGTGAAGGCGTAATAGGCAGACAAACACATAAATACCTAATAAAAATAAATACACTTTCGTATTTATATTTAATATTCTGGCAGGATATTAAAGGATAACACATTTAACTAAATATGCTAATTATAACTCACACACTACACACCCTCACTCTTCACACTCTCACCCGTACTCACACATAATCACACGTAAACACACGACTTGGCCCTTTTTCTATGCATAACGCTCATTCATTTACAAATCATTCACTTTTTCATTTTTGTATCATTTTAAGTTACCCATTTATTTAATTTTTTTGCATGTTTACATTGTCTACATTCAATTGCATAAGATAATGATAAGTGGAAGCGCGGAGTCTCCTAACACAAGCAATTCCTTGCTTAAAAGGTGATCTCCAATATTGTTGTGTCTAAATGCCTTTTGTAATTTTTTTTTTTCAAATATTTATAATATACAGGGCGTCCCAAAATTATGGGACATGAAGGGAAAGTACCTTAAATATCGTAGATAGGGTATTTTGCTGAAAGAAGACTTTATGTTATTTTTAAAAGTTAGTAATTCTGCATTCAAAGATTTTCTAAAAATTACTTGCCTCGTCTGGGAATCGAACCGACTTAAATGTAAAAAAACACCCCTACTTTTATGATGCCAATCGAAAGAATGACCAAAAACTAATAACTCTTCTTAAGTAACATAGTATTTTAAAAGAAACGAACAACGTAAAATGTTTGAGTCAAATTTCAAGAAAGTTATTGATTGCAATATTATTGATCCGGCTCATAACAGTCGGAGAGCAGCAGATTTTCTAAAGGAATGTTTTCCTACTTGGATTGGTACAAATGGACCGATTAGATGGCCGGCCAGATCCCCGGACCTTACACCATTAGATTTCTTCTTTTGGGGATACGTGAAAGATATGCTATACAAAAAGCAATACGAGAACGTGGGCGAGTTACAAACAGAATTGTGCCATATCATATCGAGTATTCACCATAAAATGATAAGAAAATCAACAGGCAGCGGACTCATTAAAACATTGGCGATTTGCGTAAGACAAGAGGGGTCACATTTTGAGCATTTTATTAATTAATTTACAAAAAAATACCCACTTAATTGACTACGGCAGTTTCATGTATGTTTTTAATTTGATTAAAATTATTAATTTCACGCTGTTCCTTTCTTTTAAAATACTATGTTACTTAAGAAGAGTTATTATTTTTTAGCTATTCTTTCGATTGGCATCATAAAAGTAGGGGTGTTTTTTTTTTACATTTAAGTCGGTTCGATTCCCAGACGAGGCAAGTAATTTTTTGAAAATCGTTGAATGCAGAATTACTAACTTTTAAAAATAACATAAAGTCTTCTTTCAGCAAAATACCCTATCAACGATATTTAAGGTACTTTCCCTTCATGTCCCATAATTTTGGGACGCCCTGTATACAGTGTAAAATAAGTTCTACTAATAATTCTACTAAGTAATAATTGAACTAACTTTTGTAATTGAAATAAACAATTTTATTTATTATTTACTCCATTTGCTGACATATTTTGTGTCAGACAATGTATCCATCGCTTCTTTAGCTCTTATATTGTAGCCATACTCAAAACATAATGTTTTATATTCATATTAAAAACTTTTCCCACGACATGAGCGGTCTCGATCATAGGCGCCGCTATCAAACTTCATAGTCATGTAATATACTCCTTAGTGTAATTTTTTTTTTTTTTTTTTTTTTTAAAACGTTGCCCCACACTAGGAATTTCTCCTGTATCAATAATAATATTCCTACACATCTAAATAGCGTTGAAAAGCTCTAACGCCAGTGTCATCATTGTAGTGGAATTTTGACAGTCCTGAACGCAGTTCAGATGTGCATCTTGTTTCCCAGAAGGGTACACTCTGCCCAAGAGTGTACCTATAGAATCGAATCTAATCGAATGCAACTCAATTCAATCGAACTTAATTCGATTCAGAACTTGGAGTAAGCCAAACCAGCTTAACGCTAAATCAAGCAATCGCCAAGATTCGGTTTCGTACGAAAGATATTCCGTCGTACCCTTAGAACCTAACTTAACCGAACTATGTAATACTATAGTTAAAAAAAGGTAAACAAATCGTAAAAAGAGTTTTTATAGATGACACTTTCTTGTTAGAAAAACAATAAAACCAAATTAAATTTATTTTTGTGTTTTACCATAGTTTCCTCTTTTATGAATGTATGTTAAACGTTATTGTTTATTCTTCAACTACTTTTCGTAGATGTAACTGCTTGAGCACATTTTTTTTTTGTCTTATATAAGATTTTGTAATCTGTCTATTGTAAAGAACCCAATTTCTAAACGTCAACGAAGTATAACGTTGCTAAATTGAAGAGTACAACTGTGACGTAGCATGACAACTGAAGTGACAGGTATTACGTTTAGTCGGTTACTTGACAGCTGTCTCGTCACGTGGTTTTTTTTGTTTACCTTTATTTAACTACCTAAACCTATGGAGTATAGCTTATGCATGCGACTTCGTCCGCCACCTTTCTCAAGAATTTTAGAATTAATATTTAAAGATTATAAATGCGAAAGTGAGTTTGTTTGTTGGTTTGTTTATTACGTTTCCACGCTAAAACGGCTGAACGGATTTGGATAAAATTTGGCACATGGGTAGACCATGACCTGGGTTAGGACATAGAATACTTTTTATCGCAATATTCCTACGGAATCGAGACTTATGCGAGTGAACCCACGGGGCTAGTTTATGACAACGATTCGGGCCTCATAGGGAATCTGTCATTGTCACCAGTATTTGACATTAAGGTTTCAAAAACGCTCTGTATTTGTACAGCCGTTGACAACCAAGGCTTTATTCGACGTTCGTTGAAACCCAACTAGTCTATCCGCACCTTTACTTAGATTCTTTTGTCGTTTCCATGATTCAAAATAACGTAGTTTCGAGATAAAAATCTGTCATTTACCTGAATGTACTGTAGATGATTGTAGTGTAATTACAAATGTAATTACTTGTTCGTCTTGGACAAAAGCAATTGATGGAAGCAACAATGCTTGTAGGTAAGTCCTAGAGTTTAATGGCTACGTACACTTAACCAAAATACAGGGTCAAAATAAAATAGCTAGTGAGACTTGTATATCGGTATAGAAGTAGATAACTAAACACGACAAAATAAAAAGCAACCGACTTCCAAAAAAAGCACTACTAAGTGAAAAATAACTTTAATTTTCGAAGTCGGTGTCTTTGGTTTTGAATTTTCGTTTTTAGCCACCGACTTCCGAAATTAAAGTTATTTTTCACTTTGTAGTGGTATTTTTGGAAGTCGTTTATTTTTTTGTAAAACGTTTTTACCATTTTTCACTGTTTAGTTGTGGTACCTACCCCACACAAATTAAAATACCACTACGTGCTATGTATGAAGCGCTGATTAATTTGACAGGACTAAACTAAAATTTATCTTCTGTCCTTTTCTTAATAAAATAGAAAGAAAAAGATGCACTGAACTTAAATTTAGTTTAGTTTGTGAACAAAGTTTCACTAACTAATTTAGATTGACTCTTTATAAGTGGATATTATATTAGTTAGTTGGCTGAAATTACGCTTTTTTTTTTGACGATAGTTTATTTTCTGTTTATGAAATTATGGTAACTAAAGCTTAAGATTTTTTGGCTATTACCAAAACGCGATGTTTTTTTTCATATAAACTATTTTATCCTGCGACTGCTAAATGGGCCTGTGTTCAAATTTTTTATTTTTAGTCCGTCTTTTAGAAAATGAAAAAAGATTGGACACGTATTTTTTATTTTTTGACGTAATCAAAAGATTACGGCGATACATTGAGTTAAAATGTGGCATGACGTCACGCCTTGCTAGATTTTATACGACGTTGTGACGTAACGAGCTCCCACTCCCCAACTTTAATGCGTGTTTTCTAAGTTATTTTTGATTAATATGATAAAGCAAAAAATACGTGTCTAATATTTTTTTATTATCTGAAAGACGGACTAAATAGAATTTTATTTTTTTTACCTAGGAAACTACCCTATTAGGTACAGACTGAAGCTGTCGATTTAAACGAATTATGAAAAAAACCATACTTACGACTCAAAGAAAAACCTGTAACTTCGCGTGCAAGTAATCAGAATCACTATAAGAAAAATAACTGTAAATAGACCAATAATATAGCAAAATGTTCACAGATGATATTTTTCTATTGTATATTGTCGGAACGTGTATCACATAATGATGTGAAGCATTTACCTTAGCATCGACAATTGAATTCGAAATACATAGAAATTGCTTTATTTAAGTACGTACACTGCTCGTTAATCTTTTTAATGGCACCAATGTGTAAAATTTAGAACAAATTCTTTTTTTTTTAGTTCAAATTAGGCTGAGAATTAGTGATGCAACGAATACGTATACGAATATTCGTATTCGCCGAATAGTAGACATTTACCGAATATTCGTATTCGGCGAATACTAATACGAATACTAATACGAATATTTAAAAATTAATATGTTTGTACGCAAATCTAGTTACTGGCAGACTTGGAAAACGCGCGTCGTCGGCACGTAAAAATACGACGTGTGCAAGGGCCTTAACCACAACGACGACGCGACGGGGGACTCCCCGGCCATAGTTTATACAGTGCCGCGGCCCGGGAGTTTTCCTATCATTACGAACAATGGACTGATTGATTCATTCATTCCTTTCATTTCATTTGTCAGTCGAAAGCACAAGTCAAGCAAGAGAGTATTGTTTTATTTATTTTCTGAGGTTGCTGCAAAGTGAAAGGAGTTGAAGTTGAATAGAAAATGTCTTCTCGTAAACGAGATCAAAGTGACATATGGAAACACTTCGATAAATTACCAAATAAGTAGTTATATGATCTGTATTTCTTTTGTATGAACAAAAGGTAGGATAGTAAGTCCTAAGTAACTTAGACGAACGTTAGTAATAGCTGCGTCTATGTAGTACTAGACTATTAGTCTTTTATTACCATGGCGAGATATTCGTATTCGTATTCGCCGAATAGTAGGTTTGATATTCGTATTCGTATTCGTAAAAGTAGTATTCGTTGCATCACTACTGAGAATCATCACTTTTTGAACGTCAAAAGTTACAAATGACCTTAAGGCTGGTTTAACAGCTGTCGGGGAGACCTGTACGGGCCGTCCGTACACGGGAGACCCGTACGGGTAGCGCCCGCAGTTCTCTGAACCGAGGGAGTTGGTACGTATGGTTGCTAGCGTTGTACAGGCTCTACCCGGAGCAGGTCATGTACGGACCAATCCGCGTCGCTGTGTAACAATGTTCTAGCGCCTCACGTAGGTCTCCGTCCGGGACCTCGTACGGGCGGCCCGTATGGGTCTCCCGGACAGCTGTGAAACCAGCTTATAATAAAACACCCGGTCTTCATCACTTCGTAGTGTTTAGGCTTGGAAGAAGAAAGAAGGAAAAATGCGTTTATAGCATTACAACAAAAACACCTTAAATTAAAAGTAGATAAAAAAAAATCTGAAAGAAAGCAATGCTTATGCCAAAAGGGCTTCAAATCTGCATAATGTTAGATGACAACAAAAGGTACACCTGATGCTGATTTTCAGCTGCAGCCCACGAATCCTATTCCCATACCATACGCTTGAATAATGAGCTCGAGGAGCTCATGGCAGTTTTTACCAATCGTGGCCGTAAAAATAGCTGCACGGGTCGATCCATCAGGTTAAGCTACGCTTGCCGGGGTTGGTCCGTGAATGGATCATCATCTATACATACCGAGACTCCTCCGTGCCTCAGAAAGCACGTTAAGCCGTTGGTCCCGGCTGTCATTCGTGGATCTTTGACAGTCGTTACGGGTCGTCAAAAGCCCGAAAGTCTGACAACCAGTCTTACCATTACCCAGTTACTGGGTTGTAGAAGTCAGAGAAGCAGTCGCTCCATGTAAAATACTGGTATTCAGCTGCATCCGGTTAGACTGGAAACCGACCCCAACATAGTTGGGAAAAGGCTAGGCAGATTGATCGAATAATGAACACATAGGGAAGTGCATTTGTCCGTTTGAATAAATTAAGAGAATAAGTTAAAGTTGAAAATAATAAGTAAGCTCACATTCTGTATGGCTAAAAAATATTTAATAGACTACCCGAAAAAATTTAAATGTTAAATCTGGACAAATTCAAAAAAGAACTATTTAGAATTTTGACTAATAAATGCTATTACTCAATAAAGGACTATTTCGACGACAATTCTATAATTACTGAAATGAAATGAAATTAAATGAAGTTGTTTATTCTGTAAATAGGATATCGGAATCACTTTTACACGTCATATAAAAAAATATTAAAAATAAGCTAGATGAGTTCGGCTTTTCCTATCTGACTACTCTGAGAAGAAAGGCCGAAAGAAACTCAGAGGTCGCAGTCTCTTTTAAAGTCCAGACATAATCTTGGTCAGGCCATATGAGGACCATGTAGATTAGTGTCTGAAAAGGTCTTTTGAGGAAAGAACCACACAGATTTGAGTGGACCTGTCCAGTCAGTGCAAGCATTGCACTGCCTTAGAACACCCTACCTGACCTGTTTTAATGACCTTGAATTTTGTTCGACATTATCATTAACTTAATTATGACATGAAACTTAACCATTTGACATCTGTTTGGAAATTGATTGTAAATAATTTTTTTTTTCTTTTGATATGCTGTGTCTATTTATACTTTTTATAACTGACGTGAAAGTTGACATAATTTTACCAATTTATTATTTTTAAAACTTAAACAATTATATTTGTACGCCTCTGGGCAAAACATGGAGGATCTACCCATTTATAAACACCTCACACTATGTGTAACTTGACCTATGTTCACAAATAAAGCTTTCTGATTCTGATTCCCCGCTATGAAATAGTTTTGTAAACTTAGTTCTTTCAATACAAACCTAAATTTTGAAGTATGAAACGCAAATAATTCTATCGAATTGTCTGAATCAGTTTCACTCATATAGTTAAAGAATGTAACAACATTACAAAGTCAATACTTAGTCATAACATAACAAATGTTATTTTATTTGTAGTACAAAGCAATTTCTTTTGTTTGATATGTGACTCTTGTGAGGGGAAGTCCAGACCAGCTGCCAATAAAATTAACTGTTCTGTCAACATAATTGTAAGAAAATATTGTTAAACTGGTGTAATCATACCTATTATTGTTTAATACTGTTTTTATAACTACTTACCTATTGACTGCCTCGTTGTTCTAGTGGTCGCTATCGCTACTGCTGAGCATGAGGTCCTGGGTTCGATTCGCGGGTCGGGCAGTGTTATTGGGTTTTTCTATCTGGAATTTCTTAGTAGCAGCTCGGAGTCTGGATTTTAGCCCGGTTGATGGCAATAGGCTCACCCCCTATTACATGGGATTTAAACATAACTGGTGAAATGTGGGTGTATCTACCACAGGTACACCTCTGCCCAATCCTTCGGGGAAACAAGGCGTGATGTTATGTTATGTATTACCTATTTATTGTTTTGTCTACCTTCATATCATATTTTTCTAACTGAACAGACAGCTGTGCCGCTGGGGAGTTTGTTGCGCCACTTCTTCTTTCCAGCTAAAGCACTAGGAAGTGGTGAAGGGTGGGCGTTTTTGGGGACTGTCTTATGTAATTTTGACGTTCGAAAAGTGCTGATTCTTAGCCTAGTTTGAATGAATGACTTTAGAATTTTTAATTTTTATCTTCTGAGTCAAATTCGTGAGCTCACTCCTGAAATTTTTCGAGTTCTGGATCAAATCGAATTTCATTCGAATGAATGTCACAGCCAGTTGCAGAAACGAACTTTACCTTTTAAAGCTGCCATTAAATACTAATCTTCCATTAACTTGTTGCAGTAAGCAACATTAGACTCGAATTTAATGGTTCTTTGATGAAATATATTTATTTACTAGCTGACCCCGGCAAACGTTGTTTTGCCAATTATTTGTTTGGAGTGGACAACCCTTATCACTTAGGGTTATAAAAAATAGATAGTAGCCGATTCTCAGACCTACTGAATATGCATATAAAATTTGGTAAAAATCAGTAAAGCCGTTTCGGAGGAGTAAGGTAACTTTAAGGATTACCAACGAGTTACATTACAATTATTATCTTTTACATTATTAAAACTTAGTTATAATACATTATCCTGTAAAGCACACTCGATTACAGGTAACCACAGCTTACACATTATCGAGTACATAATGCTCTGAATGAAATCATTAGCGTTAATTATCCATTGCGTAATGGGGCATTAATGTTTGTCGTTGTGCAACTGTGTATGTTAGCCGGGTCTACTGCGCGTGTTTTTTCGAAACATTACACAAAAAACCTTACCTACACATTTATAAACATTTACTTTCATACAAAATATCGTGTTTGCATACACAAATGGCCTGTTTGTTGCGATGCTTTTGTTTAAAAACACGCGCAGGAGACCCGGCTTTAATTCGATGCAGAGCATCAACTTGATACAAATTTGAACCATTTTCGATTTAGTTTACCCGGAAGATTGTGAGAGTAACCAGCAGTACTATAATTCCTTTCGTAGTTACCTATACTATGTACATCCCTGATGCATAGGGTTCGGGCTAGCTCCAACGGCATCCTGAAATGAACAAACATTGCCATTGCTGAGGGCATCTTCAGGGCATTGTTTTAAAGTTCACGCTACTGAGCAATTGAAGTTATAATATATTATGTTTATATGAAGTCTTTCTCATTGTGTGTTTTGAATTTTATTTATACACACAATGAACTAGTAAGACTACTATGATACTATGATCCTTTGTTGGTCGAAATAAACGTTTATCCTACTAATATAAATGTAAAA
Organism: Agrochola lychnidis; assembly: GCA_963680765.1. Lineage (NCBI taxonomy): Eukaryota > Metazoa > Arthropoda > Insecta > Lepidoptera > Noctuidae > Agrochola > Agrochola lychnidis. The sequence goes on along the minus strand of OY796873.1, from coordinate 12,760,435 downwards.
GTTTGTGAGGATGGATGGATGTTTGTTACTCTTTCATGCAAAAACTACTGAACGGATTTAGATGTAATTTGGCACACAGATAGTTTATAACCTGGATACTTTTTATCTCGATATTCTCACGGGATCGAGACTTATGCGGGTGAAACTGCGAGACGCTGCTAGTTCATTTCTATTCTCCTTTAGATTCTATTTTTGATCATGTCCATCATTCTCTTGCCCCTTTTACCAGTTTATTAATGGTCGGCGAAACATGTATTTTTATTCCATACTTCTCTTTAGTCTTCATATTGGTAGTGACTCCCTTTCTATCCATATCATCTCCCACACAGTCCATCCATCGTTTCTTTGGTCTTCCCCTACTCTTATGGCCATCCACATTCATGCTCAAAATTTTCCCGACGACTTTTCCCTCATTCCTCAGCCACCGGTGTCACTTTCAAACTTCCTCTTATATAGGTACTCATTTCGTATTCTATATATTTGCGCAACATCACTCGTCTCTCTTAGGCCGTTTGTATACGTCCGTTTTTTTCACCGGACAACGGGCCGTTTTTTTCGCCGGACTTGCGGTGGTGTATGGAAGTGTGTGATGTAATGTACATGCACCGGACGTCGGACCGATGTCCAACTCATACAAATATCGACGGTTGAAAGGCTAATTGATCTAAGCAACATTTTGTAAAACTTGCTCCTGCAATTTTATGATTCGTCCTCCTGGACGGATCATAGTTATTTTTTTTTAAATTAATTTAAAAAAAAAAACTGTTTGATAGACTTTTATTTACTTAAATCAATCAATCATAATAACATCTTATTATGATTTAAAAAAAACAACCAATCCATCCTCCTGCAAGTTTTACAAAATGTCGCTTAGATCAATAATTCGCCTTACAACCGTCGATATGAAAAACACGGTCCGTGAACCGATGGAAAAAACGTGCGTCTACAAGCGGCCTTAGCATTATCATCTGAGCTTCATGCAATTGCCTTTCGTTCATCCCTTTGTGGCCCACTATTCTGATCCATACAATCCATATTTTTTTTATATTAGACTGACAAAATATTATTTATTATATATACATGATCGCCATAACATTCAGACGCATAGATAAGGTCAAGTTTTTTGTTTTTACCCGACTACGGCAAAGCCAAAAGGAAGGGTTATGATTTTAGCAGTCTATGTATGTATGTTTGTATGTATGTATGTTTGTATGTATGTATGTATGTATGTTTGTTTTTACGTGTGTTCCACCGTAGCGCCTAAACTACTAAACCGATTTTGATGAATGAGGTATCAATAGATTCGTAATAATGGTCCGGGTGACATAGGCTATATAATTTTTCCCTAAATTTAATTTGGTGGACTTTACACGTAAATTTCTAACCTCGAAAAAAATTAAAATGGGATGATCATGACATGTTTGGTATCAAAAGAAAGGTCTTGACGAGCACATCACAAATATGTATATAATATTATATTTTCAAAGTAAACAAATATGTTTAAAACGTTAAAAACAAGCAAAAGTGAGACTGCGCTACGTAGTATCGCAAGATGTTACCTACGTGCAGTTAATCAAATCTTAATAAGTAGTACCGATTTGTAATTTCACTCTTATGAAGAAAAACAAGTACAACGAAATATTTATATTTTGGATTTCTTCGAAGCTCGATATCGATATATGGTGTTGGCGTCGAAATAAATCGCTCTATGGTTTCGTCCAAAGCACTATGCACTGCTATTGGAATTCAAAATAGGTTAATTACTGAACTATTGTATTACTTTACTCTTATTTACGTTTATCAAGTGTAAAAACGGAAAAGTATAAAATAAAAAAATAAAGTTTAAAAAACTGTAACCCGACTACGGGAAAATAAAAATGATCTAAAAAGTACGAAACAAGCAAATATTTCAGATAGAAATCAAGACATAGGTACAAAAATGGTCAAGGTAAAGCCGTGGTCGCATGCGTGTATACCATGTTGGTGCCAAGAACACCTACAAAATTATAATGGCATGCGACGACGGCTTTACCTTGACCATTTTTGTACCTATGTCTTGATTTCTATCTGAAATATTTGCTTGTTTCGTACTTTTTAGATCATTTTTATTTTCCCGTAGTCGGGTTACAGTTTTTTAAACTTTATTTTTTTATTAATAAATACGTATATCTTAATCGATATAGCAAACGAAGTGTTTACATTAAACTTGTGTTGACGCTGTGCCGACACCGGCGTCATTCAAAGGCGCACACGATGCTATTTATAAAATATAATAGTCTCTATAGGCTTGTATTACTGCTTAAGTACTCTAAACACTGCTCTAGACGTGAATAAGACCCTATAATAAAGATTGCTGGGCGGTCGCCTGCAAACAGTACCTGTATCCACTTTATTTACAACTATATACTCCATTTGAAAGATTTGACATTTAAACAAACCGTGTTTACAGTCCGTTCAACCGATTTTGACTTCTATACCGTAGACATAAGGATGGCATTAAAAGCAATAAATGGTTACAATACCAAATGTTTACTGCAGCTGCCATTTGTCATGCCACCAACGCAATAGAAGTCAAAATCAATTCAACGGACTGTAAAAAAGGTTTGTTTAAATGTCTAATCTTATTTCAAATGGAGTATAGCTTCTGTCCGGATGAGATTTCTTGTTCCCCTGACCTACGCCGTCGATTTGCATCGCCTGGCCGTGACATTACTTCGTTTACGCTTAGAGTTCTTTCTGACTTTTATTTCTTTTTGCTCGGCTCCTAAGGGTCCTAGCGTGATATATAGCCTTCCTCAAGAACTGGACTATCAAATGCAAAAAGAATTTCCAATCAGACTGATAGTTCTAGAGGTTAGCGCGTTGAAACAAACAAACAAATAAAAATGGCAGTGGCACTCCGGGAGTGCCGGCAGAAGTGAAAACTTGAACAAGATCGCCTTGGTGGAAGAAAAATACTTGTATAGAACATTGGTCCGTAACCTTATCTAAATAAAGAGCACATTAGGGTTTACAAAAAAAAAAAACTTCCAAAACCTTTAAAGTAAAAATAAGTGCATAAAACACTGATCCGTAACGTTATATAAATAAAGAGCGCAATCGCGTTTACAAAAATGAGGAGTCGTCATGGTGTCGCGAAATCAATGGTTTAGTCCCATCTCAAAAATGCCCAACGCGCCTAAAGAAGTTTTCACTTCAAAAACTCTTCAGATTTATTATTAGTTGTGGTGTTCCACTAGAAGCACTAGTTAGGGGTTTGGGTTTTAGAGTAAAACCACCTAATTATCTGTAAATACACAACAACTCAAAACGGAAAGTCTAGTTGCCCACAGGGAATAGAACGGGACTCTCTTGAGGCGCTATCATTGAGTTGTGCGTATAGATAAATTAATAACACGGGGTATTTATAACGTGTATCAGAAATGCGTGGTCATATTTAAAGGTGTGTTACAGTTACGGTCCCATGAAGAAAAGTGTTCAGCTTGATGGTCTACCTTTAAATATAACTAGAAAAGAAAGAAAAATTGGTTTAATTGTCACAGAAACACGTGCATACATAAAAAACAAGAGTAATCAGAAAACATCAAAAAAGTATATAATAAATCACGATCATAGAACAGAAATAAGTCGGCAGCTGCACGACATGACTGTGACAAGAAGGGGGACCCACAGCACAGCGCTGATTTTCAGTGGCCACCCGAAAAAGAAGTACGGAAATCAAGTACACAGTTTTGGGACACGCCGTATATATCACATTTCACCGGATACAACTTTAACGATAAATCCCATATAATGGGGGTGAGCCTCTTGGGAATTCGATAACGATTTCCTTCTTCGTCGGTAACAAAGATTTATGAATAACATTCTGCTTTGTCATCAGGTAACCTGGACATGTGCTTGGCATCCAGATTGTCCACGCAAGCTAACCTCGGTAACATGACATCTACGAGAGAAGTAATATCCATGGTCGTCGGAAACATATCATTAGTACAGGTAAATCTATTATTTTTTAATTTATTTTTTGTTTCTTTTTAATTTATACTCAAACTCATAGCATTTATTTAAATAGGGTAGTTGCCTAGGCAAAACAAAGAAATTCTATTTAGTCCGTCTTTCAGATAATAAAAAAATATTAGACACGTATTTTTTGCTTTATTTATTTATTTTTTTAAACTTTATGCACAAGTAAAAATACTGTGCAAAGGCAATTCCTAAAGACATTTTCTACCAGTCAACCTTAGGGTGATGCAGAGACAAAAAATGGCAGGTGCAGATTTTAATCAAAAATAACTTAGAAAACACGCATTAATTGGGGAGTGGGGCCACGCTACGTCACAACGCAGTATTAAATTTAGCAAGGCGTGACGTCATGCCACATTTTAATTCAATGTATCGCCGTAATCTTTTGATTACGTCAAAAAAGAAAAAATACGTGTTCAATATTTTTTTATAATCTACAAGACGGACAAAAAATGTTTTTGGACACACACCTATTAAACCATTTACAGGCACTTTAGAATTGTCAAGGAGTCGGTCAGTCAGAAATATGAAGCTAGTTGCCCATTCCAAAGCGTAGTAGGTACATATGGAGAAGAACGGACAAGAAACTCCAGGGACACTCTTTTAAATCATAAAGAGTGTCCGTGGTTATAGAAGGTTTAATCAAAAACTGATTATGCCACCTTCATTGATACTAACAATTATTCCTTTAAAATCGAAATCCTATTTTTGCTAACTTATAACGAGCATCTTCTATCCTTTGACAATGGGGACGCAAACATGTTATTAGAACTTCCAACTTCCAGTGAGTTCGATAACCGGCCTCGTTCCGGACACATTCCATCGGTATATGGTAAGTGTCTTCCATAAGTGGAAGACACTGGCACAGAGGGGTGCCTCGGAAAGCACGTTAAGCCATGGTCCTGGTTGTCATTCTTGGATATTTGATAGTCGTACCATGTTGTCAGAAACCTAAAAGTCTGACAACCAGTATCATCAACGGGTATCGTATTATCTAGTAACTTTGTTGTGGAGGTCAGATAGGGAGTCGCTCCATGTAAAATACTGGTAATCAGCCGAATCCGGTTAAGTCTACATGGTAAAAGGCTAGGCAGATGATGACCGGTGCATGGGCCTCTTCCAAGAGTCTCAAGCCAAACGTAAAGCTGTCTACAGCCTTATAATAAATAATAAGTCTAGTTAGTATTAAACCATTGGTCGCTCTGTACAGTGTGGTCCACTCACATTACTTCCTTTACTGCCAGTTTGAAAAAAGTGCTGTAAAAATAAACAAATTATACATAAATATGAAACGACGTGTAAATCGCTGTGATTGTTTGAGGCTATCGCACGGTCATTACACGCGGTAATAGCGTCGGCTCAATTTGTGGGTGTTTACATGTTCACTCTGTCAACTTGAGTGACCGACTCGTATGACATATTATTGTAAACAATTCCCTAGATTTATAGTGTTATGTTATTAACACAGATATAAGAAATATAATCTGGGTACCTATACTCCATAGGTTTAGGTAGTTAAAAAAAGGTAAACAAAAAAACCATGTGACGAGACAGCTGTCAAGTAACCGACTAAACGTAATACCTGTCACTTCAGTTGTCATGCTACGTCACAGTTGTACTCTTCAATTTAGCAACGTTATAATTCGTTGACGTTTAGAATTTGGGCTCTTTACAATAGACAGATTACAAAATATGAAATTTTTATTATAAACCTAACAAAAAAAATGTGTTCTAGCAAATACAGCTACGAAGAATAGTTTAAGAATAAATGATAAAGTTTAACATACATTAATAAAAGAGGAAACTATTGTAAAAATCTAAAATAAATTTAATTTGGTTTTATCGTAATTTTAAACAAGAAAGTGTCATCTATAAAAACCCTTTTTACGATTTGTTTACCTTTATTTAACTACCTAAACCTATGGAGTATAGCTCTTTTTATTACGTCGTTTATTTGGAATCTCACCTAATTGTTAGTCTATCTTGCCTGTTTGGTCCCACTGCAAGACAAAGGTCTCCTTCCTGTTTTACACACTTCTGTTCTCTAATATTGCGGGTCAGATCTCCTCGTGGAACTCAAGCACGTCCCACCATCTTCATCTTGATCTACCACGTTGTAGTCTACTCTGCACTGGGAGACACCCAGTATTGCTTTGAGAAAACATTATAGGCCATAACCCATAAGGTATATTAACGGTCCATAGCGAAGAGTCCCGACAACTTTTAATTTTAACTTTCTAATTGGGCGGATAGGTTCAGTCTGGGCTTATCAGCAAGTCTTTCTGACCAACCCGCACGGGGCCGCGTGGTAGATTACGGCCCACTCCCTCTCACAGAGAGGAGGCCTGTGTTCCAGTAGTGGGAACATTGTAGGCTAATTGTGCTGTCTGTCTGTATGTCTCTCTGAACTTTTGTGTTAAAATGTAACTCAATTATTTCTTTTTCTCTCTTCAGGTGCAAGCGATAGTTGCAGCGACAGTGGTGTCAATGTTCGCGATAGTGGTCAACACTATAACGGACCGGGCCATCAACGGGTCGTTCGTGTTACTATTGGTAGCTTCAGCGGTCTTCACAGCTACAACCACGTGTTTTGTCTTGGGTACGTTGCTGTTATGTGCTTTTGTTTTTATTTTATTTTAAATTGTTTTTAAACTTAATCTGTTAATCACTTCGCAACTTTTAGCGTCTTGTTGTTGGACAAAGTAATGTTGATCGTCATTTTAAGTCATCATCATTATCAATAATATCCACTGTCCGCCCATTAAGACTTATTCCCTTCCTTCATAAACACAGTTTTTTTTTATTTTTTTGTTGCACCGTATTGCATAAACTGTTGCCAAATAAATGTTATCATTTATTTCTTTCTTTGCCCTTTTGTGCCATTATTCTGTGATTTGTGCTAGTCCTGGCCAAGTCTTCTTGACAAGGTTTTTTGTTTTTATATTGTTGTACAGTAGTCTCCTATACGAGAAATATAATGATATATATTCAGGTAGTCCAAGTTTTTTGAAATGCACTAATTACATTCTAGAAAGACAATAACCATATCCGCATGCCATTTCAATTTTATAGCACTTAACAAATCACTTAAGACAAACGTGACAGCACATAGGATGTACCGTAAGTTACGGTCAGCGGTTAATTGTATGTAATTATTCTGGGCACGTAAGGAAATTGAGATAAGATTATCAACATAACATCTCGTGAAATGTAATTGGTTTTATGGACTATTAAAAACGCTGGACGACATGTATTTATTTTTCTGATTGAGTCGTACATAGATCCAGTAATTAGTTCTGGTCTTCATTGCCCACAGCTAAAAGTCTTCCCGCACATAAAACTATTTTGCGACTAAGAGCTTAAGAATTGGCACAGTTTTTTTTATAGTACAGGGAAACGTATTGTTTAGCATATTTGAATCACTACATTTTTTTTTGTGGTAACGCTGTTTCATACGACTGACGAAGAATGATATTTGTGATTTGAATATACGGACAATTTCAGAATTTACACTATCTACAAAATTACAGTGTATTTGAACATCCTCCTCCACTTTCCCAATTTATTTAGGGTTGACACAACTGCTCTGCTTGCCTTCTTCTTCCAAGTTCCTATATCGCCATAGCCGTCAATGCCGTCATCTCAGTAGTCATGGAAGTCCTTTTAATTATCATATTTCTTCTTCCAGACTTCGTGATGGTAATGGTGATCTACGGCTCCCATAAGTTCAAGGTGAACCCTGATAACGTGGCGACTCCGCTGGCGGCCTCTATCGGTGATATTGTGAGCAACACAGTACTGGCTGTCACTGCACAGTATATGTTCGAGCAAATACGTGAGTATGCTTTAACTATCCGTTATAGGGATGACATATGTGAAAGAGTAATGAATATAAATGTTCTGGATGGAAAGGGAAAAGAAAGATGGATAGATTGTGTGAGAGATGATAAATAAGAAGGTCTTCCTAGTAGGGAATGAACAGTAGCGTCGATAAGAGGAAATCATCAGGAAATCAAATACCTGACATTGGACAAAAGACGGAAGAAGAAAAGGAGTTTATTTACAAAGACAAGACACAATGGTCAAGATTAAAGTAATAAGATGGATTAGGATGAGTGATGACTTGGGTAACTAACCAGTTTAGTGAGAACAATTAAAAGCTTAGTTACTTCGAAAGTTGACAAAAATAATAATGCAAGTCATCAATTTTCAAAATTAAAAGGTACTGATAAAGGAAGGAGTGAGAAAGGTGAGTTTAGTGAAATCAAAAATAGACTCTTTTGGTTTACTTAGAAGATTTATTTGGCATGTCTGTTTTTTACTCACACTTCATTTGATTGTATGGGAGAAAATACACAATTCACTTGAAACATTGCACGAGTTGTATTGCATAAATGTAGATTTCATGCCGAATAATAATCAAACTAAAAATAACAAAAAAGTAATCTTCTTAGCGAGATATTCATTTATATCTGAAAGAATTAATCTAAATAATATTGAGAATTTTATAAGCACGACTAATCACTGTATTACAAGGTTTATCTAGAAACCTCTATCTTAAACTAATGGATTTAAATGGTTTTCGTATATGATTGACGTCAATCACAATCAAACAATTCGTAGGAATGAAACAATCGCATAATTCACAGAAGTCTTTGATTACCATTGACCATTGCACTTCCTATTCGCTCGCCTTTAAGTTTTGGCGTCGTTAAGTGTCTTCTCTTAGCATGTCGATGAAAATCTAAATTGAGTCAGACCAGAACTTGGCCAGGACTTTACCGTTATCAGCAGGGTCTTTGACCGTGCAGTATCAGGACTCACAGGACATGATTTCAAGTGTCAGCATGATCAATTTGTTCTTATAACGTGCAATGATAAATTCTTGACTTGTAAACTTATAGAACAGCGACAGTTGGCGTATTTTAGATGATAGATAGAAGAGAGAATATTCTTTATTATGTACATAGATAGATAGATATATAGATTATTCTTATTCTAGATTTTAGTTGGCATGATATTCTTTTCTGTTCCGATTACAGTCAGAGCACCAATAATACAAATCCGTATTGATATTGATAATAAAATAAAATAAAATTCCTCAATAGCATCCTAGGACCTGAATTGTTCGTAAATTATAACTGTCATTATTTTGCAGTCGTATCAAAGTCAAAGTCAAATAATTTATTTCAATCAAATTGGCCCTTGTATGACATTTTTGAACGTCAAAATAATAGAATTGATTCCAGTCGCCCCTTCTAAAAGGTAGTTTTCGTATGGAGAAGAACGGGCAAGAAACTCCACCGTTATTGCGTCTAATCTGTTGTACAATCAAGTTTCCTGACTGTACGCAGTTTATGCCAGACAACTTTTACCATATTTCCATCTAACAATTTCGTCATTCTTGCAGAGATATCACTATGGCAGCCCATAGCGCTGATGTGCGTGTACTACAGCCTGCTTCCCCTGTGGGTGTTCATCGTCTGGCGCAACAAGTACACCAAGAAGGTTCTCACCAGCGGCTGGACTCCTGTCATCTCTGCACTCTTCATCAGTGGGTATGTACTCTACATCTTTAACATCTCTTACATCTAAAAAACTAGCCTCCCGCAATTTCACCCGCGTATTGATTCCCACCGTAAATTGTCTAATGAAAAGTGTCCTGTCTCATTTGAAAATTGGAAGAATCAGTGATAGTCTAAGAGTCTTTCAGGATACAGGCATTCTTGTTATGCTCTTGGAGATGACATCCCTATCTTTGCTGTCGCAGTCGGGTAATAACATCAACATAACAGTGGTAATCATACATATCACACTAATCACAAAGCAAACAAAAATTATCTTGGGAAGCTTTGTTAATTTTAAGATCTGTACAATACGCTTGTACATAATGTCATATTTACCTACTTTTTCGCGGTGTCTCAAAAACAATAATTATAAAACCTTATCGAAAATGACTAGACAAATCTTATGTAAATCCGTTTCTTTGATTCAAAATGTATGTTTATCTATTAAAATACGGCTTATATCATCGGTTATCATTTACTATGATCATGCTGACACAACTGTTTTTATAGTCCTGCATATTTAAATCCAAATGATTGTAAAACGTGTCTTGTAGGACCTTTGTACACAATGATTTTGTACTTTTATCATTTTGCAACTTTATAAAAATGCTAAAAATGCGGATGAGAATTATATCTCGATAGTTTACCGATGAGCGTTCAGCCGCTGTATCAAACTTCCAAAATGCGACCAAATCACTAATCACCGATGCTAAAAGCAGCATGTCCGCTAAAGTCCTTAATTTTATTTCAAATTCTTTAACATCACCATTATTATTTCCATCAGCATCGGAGGTATCGTCCTCGACGCGGCAGTGGATCACTACCGCGGCTATGAAGTCTTCCAGCCAATCGTCAATGGTATCGGCGGCAACCTCGTCTGCGTCCAGTCTTCACGACTCGCCACCCACCTGCATCAGACCGCTATTCCTGGAGAGCTTCCGGAGAACACCAGGCTCGTCGAGTGGCCTTGGAAGACGCTGTTCTATGGAAGTGAGTGACCGAAAAATATCTTTGTTTTTATCATAATTTTATACGTTACTACTACCTTGTTGGTCTAGTGGTCGCAAGCGCTATTGCTGGGCATGAGGTCTTGGGTTCAATTCCCAGGTCACAAGTGTTACTGGGTTTTTCTATCTGGAATTTCTCAGTAGCAGCCCGGAGTCTGGATTTGTGCCAGGCTGATGGCATCCGGTTCGCCCCCTATGCTATAGAAAAGCTATTTATTGCAAAATATAACCTGAAAAGCCTTCAATTCTTTCCATAATGTGCTTATTTCTAAATCAAATCCTATTTCTTTCCAGCTGCCGCAGCTAAAGTGGCTCGTATGCTGCTGATGCTTGCGCTGTTCGGTCAGATCATCTTCATGGTGGTCGCTGACGTCATGTACCAGGGCGAGGTCACCTTACAACTACCCTTCGGCATCACTTATTTGTTGAGCTCATTGTTGCAAGTAAGTAATTGTTTTAAGACATACTTCTCTTATGGTTTTATTTCTATCGTGTGACTTAAGTTTACCTGCAGCTTTGAATCTTGTTGATTGACTAATATTTTAAACATAACGTGAGTTATTTCCATAGTTCCTAATCATCGGCAGTGAGAGAATCTTTTAAAGATAAAACCATGATATGCACATCAAATCACAACATGACTTTTAACCATAGTGCGTCCCCCACAAAAATGACTAAACTCCAAAACTCAATTGTAACTGAGGATTTATTCTACTTGTTTCCAGGTCATGGTACTGTTATACCTAGCTTACATGCTCGTCCACTTTATGTGGAAGAAGAAGAAAGACCCCGACAACGCAGCCATCCCCTACCTCACCGCCCTCGGTGACTTGCTCGGATCCATCTTCCTAGGACTTACCTTCGTTATCCTCTCACTGTTCGGCATGGAGTATGGAAACAACGTCCAGTGAAGAGGTAGGACACACCTGAAGGAATAAAGAAAGAAGAAATATGGATCTTAAGAAGTTAAAGTCTGCTTCGAGGATTTTAACTAATAGTTTTGGATGTAAAATGATTTTTGAATAGTCTTGTATTTTTGAATAATCTTCTGGATTCTAGATCAAAATTGTTGCAAGACTTGTTCGTTTTACGAGTTTGTTCCTTTGAGGATCAGTACTGAATTGAAGTGTTGTCTTGATGTTCCTTTTAGCTCTGCACGTTTTAGCACAGCTAACCAAAACGACATTACCAAAGGATATGGAATCGTTCATCTCGTTTTACCAGCTGACAGTGTTTCATCAATTTGCTTTTAGATGATCATTTATTTTTTATTCCAATATGATTCGGTCAACGTGAGATAAAATGGGTAATTCAATCTATCAGTATTGATATATATTAAAATTAAAATTGTACATGTCAATTGGTGTGCCAATAAATTGATGTATGTTGACGACATCATAACTTTTTAACGCGACAGTATTTAAAATTTTCAAAGATTTATCGTTTTTTGAACATTATTTATTACTATTTTGAGAGATTCTTGTTGAGGTATCGCTCTCTTTGTATTAAGAGTTGACATGCTGAGAGTCAAACTGTGATATAAGAAATGTAAAAATGTGATTTAAGTAACGCAATTATTAATGTTTTGACATCAATTTTAATGAGATGGACAATAAATTATACGGCGGAGTGGAAATGGATGAATTTGAACAGCTAAATTCAAAATTGTGTTACCATATTGACTCTCATAATTTAAATATTTATTTTTAACAGCGACATTTTTTCGAACTTCATCTGAGATTTGCTATTCAAATATTTTCTAACATTTACCATCTGGAATTAGTTCAGAGTTTTAAGATGTTTTTAAAAGATTGGTTAAATTATCGGCAGCGAGGCTTTTGCACTAAAAGCCAGGATACAAGATGTTCCTAATCGAACTACTCCCTTGCGATCATAGTTTATTAGTTAGGTGTCATATCCAAATATAATTGGCGATAGTTTTGTAGATACGTGTGTAAATATTACCTGTATATCACTACATAGTGATGCTGTAACGTCATCTGTTAGTACTTATGTGATATAGCTCTATTTATACACTTGGTTTTTGTATAAGCTAGGGAAACTTTTGAAAACCTCACCAAAAGTAGTATCACATCAATAAAACAAAACGATTTTGAATTCCAGAGCAGTTGGTAGATCATTGTTTATTAGTACAGTCGACTGCATTTCGTTGGTAACACTTTGACCTTGACCTGGCCTAGCGGTTTCAATAGAATACGAGGCCATCTTTTACTGGTTTTGTTTACACTGGCATGCAGCCAATGTACTCATTTGTGCAATATCCTCATTCATCAGAAATTCCAAAACCTTAAAATTTTTCGTCGTTTATACCGATAAAATTTACATGTCAGGTACTTTTTATAGACCTAGTAAGGTCATCAATTGAGATTGTCGAAGGTTGTACAATCGATTGTCAATTTCAAAGCATTGCACGTAAGGATTTTTTTAAATTTTCCTCTGTTGTTGTTTTATTACGTGATGCCTTGTTAATGAATTTCGTTACTTTCTGGAAATGTTTTTTATTAAGTATATGAGAGTATTTTTTTTTCGTATTTTTTTTCAAAATTTTGGTAGGGATTGTTGTTTTTTTTTTAATTCTTATCCAAAAACCAAGTGTTAGTTCGTAATCTAGTTTATAATTTAGGAAATTGAGTACAATAAAGCAATTACGTAGTATTTAAGTTAAGAGGCCTAAAATAATTTATTAAACTAATTTCATATAGAACAGATTGGTCATATCAAATGTAAGGTTATCACCAATTTGATAGTATTAGACAAGCATTTGATGAACTGCGGGGTAATTGCGTAACACACTAATAGTAGCAATGGCTTTCATTTTGACAGTTCAACAACATCCATTGCGTTATTTACGTTGTTGAACAGATAAATTTTTCGAACATATGAAGCAATGGATTAGCAATATCCTTCAAAATCATTCAGATTGTGATTGAAAGTGTGTTACGCATTTAGGGTGCCGGAAATAGAGAAGTAACGTAGAAATAATTATTATACGTTTGTGTGAGATCTCAGAAAATAATAAAGAAAAGAAAATATTTGGACCTGTTTATTTCTACCTCTACTGGCAAATACACAAACATAATTGTGTATAAAAATTGTATGTGTGATATATAAATTACAATTTATTTTTGTTAGTAAAGTTTTAATGAAATTGTAAAAATAATATTAGCCAAATTATTAGAGGGTACAGTCAACCGCGTGAAAATGTTGGTAATGTGAACTTTGTTTAAGTATACCTACTTGTGATGTATAATTACGATGTTGACTGTACTTCCTTGGATGCAGTGCTTTTTAGTAGGATAATAGTGTCATTTAACCAAATATGTAATCAAATAATATTTACTAGCGTACAGTCTCACGAAATCCTATCAAAAAATTTTTACTCTTAATTTTTTTTAAAACCCTCAGTTAAAGAAGCAAATAGGATAGTAAAAAAAATCTTAATCCAATTTGACAGTGTTCGACGCGAGACTGTACGCAAATAAAACAAAATGTGACCATACTTCAGTAACATTAAGGTATATTTTTTGAATGAATGATGTGATAAATGAGATTTTAACTTGTATATAGAGAATTGTTATGTAGTACGTAAATCACTGAAAAAAGCTGTTGATAGTTTGTTAGAAACGCTTACCTTTCATAAAAGGCTGCACTAGACATCAATTATTAGTAAAAAAAAAAACAAAAATGAATGATTGGTTGCACGATTTTCTTCTACATTTTAGGTTTTTTTTATCAAAAAACTTTCTAGACCATTTTTTATTTCAATCTAAAGGAATAAGTTTAGATAAATATGAATTATCCGTTCCTCAATTATTTAAAAACTGAAAAAAAAATACATTTTTTAACATACTGGTAGCAGTATAACATGCAGTCTATGAAAAACACGACTAGTCAATATAAAAACACATTTATAACTCAAATTCTTCTATCCTCTGTTGCGTTTTATAATAGCTACTGTATCTTTAAATTATTATTTTATATGTACTTTTATTAATGTATTTTATAAGTACTAATTTTCAATAACGATTGTCCCTACATTTCTTTTTGTCTTATAAGTGAAACTGACTGACTTTAAGAAGAAGCTGCTGAATTGTTTCGTAATTAATTAATAATATAAATATACTTACTTAAACAACATTGGTGGTAATACGAAAATAAACTCGCTTACGATTATATATTGGACGAGAAAATAAAGTGCAGCCATCCGTTTACTAAGATAGGATTAAATAAAAACTCTTTGGTCTGAAAGTGCCATTAAGATTCAAAATATTGATAGTATTTTGATTTTTGTAACACTATTTACTTCTGTATAAAATTGCTGTTTTGGTCCATACATTGACTATTTTAATTCGTGTGTATGAAAGAAAATGTCGCTATTTTGTGAGAGCTAAAATGGTTAATTTAATACAGAAGGTAATAAATGCTATGAATAGTATCATTTTCTTGTCAATTATTAAAAAACTTTGATTTTTTTAATATCTTTTAATAGTTATCTGACTTAAAACTTTTACTAAGTAATCAAATCTGTAAATATTCAACGATAAAATTGACTTATATAGAATACCACTGCATGACATCTACAAATACTAAGAATTTGATACTAATTTTAGCATTTGGTCGTTTTTACATGCGAAAATATTGGAGAGAAAATTTAAAATTGGTGCTTCACACTGCCCACCGATTAACTTTATTTTGTTTTCCGTAACTTCTTTATCAGCAAGTAATTCATTAAAACTATTTTTTTTTTTGTATTTTTTCTTAAAACTTCGTACAATAGACACTTATTTTTGACGCTGACTGTACCTAATGACTATAGACAAACATCAAAGTTTTTTATCCAATTTTCTCACATGTAACAATGTAAATAGTGTAATATAAAATATACATTGATATGTACATTCCATATACACAGCTTTTGAACGACAATCACGTGGTTTATGAACTGTATTGTTTTAATTTTAAGTTTTATACCATCAATGTATTCCTATCGTGATGTCCAAACATAGTGTAATGTAATTTTTATTTCAAAATAAAATGGATTAAATTAATACTTTCGTTTTACTTCTGTTAATAACATCAACACTTGGGATATAATAATAATACTTACCATTTATTGTAGGCGACACAGGCCGATAGAAAAATACCTTAACCTAAACATACATATTCCAATATAAACAAAACTTGCGTTAGATATACCTAAGAGCTCGTGGCTAAGTAATAATAGCCACACGGGTCGATCCACCAGGTTAAGCTACGCTTGCTGGGGTTGGTCCGTGGACGGGTGACCATCTTCACATACCGAAACTCCTCCGTGCCTCGGAAAGCACGTTTTGCTATTGGTCCCGGCTGTCGTTCGTGGATCTTTGACAGTCGTTACGGATCGTCAGAAGCCTGAAAGTCTGATAACCAGTCTTACCAAGGGGTATCGTATTACCCAGTTACTGGGTTGTGGAGGTCAGATAGGCAGTTGCTCCATGTTAAATACTGGTATACAGCTGAATCCGGTTAGATTGGAAGCCGACCCCAACATAGTTATACCTGACGCTTATAATGTAACATCGTACCACATCGCCCGCAGATTGTCCTATACCAGGGATGGCGAACCTCTCTACATCTACGTGCCATTTTTTTCAAATACTTATTGAATGTTACCATGACGTGCCAACAAACCATCTTGACTTAGTGACTCCTGGAAAAATATTATACAAATACTTTAACAATTCACAATAATATCTTTATTATTATACAGTAATGTTAATATTTATTTGGATTAAAGAACAAATTAGTCCGATTTCTGCTGTTGCAAACTCAACTCAAGTGTCAAAGTACCAAAATTCCTGAAAATCAGTCGTGCCCAAATTATTTGGTTACGTGCCACCAATGGCACGCGTGCCATTTGTTTGCCACCTCTGTCCTATACTATTAAACGAGCAATGTTTGTTTGTAAGTATACAGGGTGGCAGGAACATCGACGCGAAAACTATTACCATGGATTCAGTACATGATTCTGAAACCCTTGCGTTGAAATTTTTCGTTGGTTATTCAAATAAAACTCAACTGTTTCATAGAAAAGTGCAATACCTACTCGGTCAAAACGTATGGAACAACATATTTTTGAAGTAAAAACTTCTTTAGGCGCTTTTGAGATGGGACTAAACCATTGATTTCGCGACACTGTGAAGACACCAGCTTTTGACCATTAAAAAGACATCAACGCGTTGACTACCGCGGTGTCGATTTTTTTAAGTTTTCGTTTCTGTCGGCACTCACGGAGTGCCACTATTTTTTTTAAATAAACATGAAAGACTTTTACCCCAGGGGGGTTCAGAATAAGTATTGAATCCATGGTAAAGTTTTCGCGTCGATGTCCCCTATATATATTTGTACTCATATTCTCGAAATCGGCTCTAACGATTTCGATAAAAATTGCAATTTAGGGGTTTACGGGTGCAAAAAATTGATCTAGCTAGGTCTCGTAGCCAGGAAAATTCGTTTTCTCTATTTTCACAGCCTCGGGAATGTGATACAACGCTGGTATACCTGGACGATATGTTTATCTATTTTCACCCGAACAGAGCTCGGCCGCCCAGGGTACTAGATATAATTTGTGATTCTTCCGCATTGCGGACGATTAATAGGCCAAAATCACGACCCCATGAGTCCCTCTTAAGAGTGTATTATACCTCAAATTGCTTAGCATGATCCTCCGTTATATGGAAAATACTGCAGCATTAATTTTGAAATAAATATAAGTATGGTAAAGCTGAGAATTGACGAAAACACGATTCCATAAAAAATTCCAAACCGAACAATAAACCGCTAGTATAAAATAAAAAAAATCAGTTATGTTACCAAATGTTTGCCAGAAGTTTTTACTACTGCAAGCAGCAAGCGACCGAACACTGGCCTCCGTGGGCTACTACTTCACCACGACAATGCGCTGGTTCACTCGGCGCTCAAAACAAGGGACTTTCTGGACAGCACACCGGTCAAATTTATAGGTCATCCTCCTTACAGTCCCGATTTGACTCCATGCGACTTTTTCTTGTTCCCCAAAATAAAAAATCACGTCAAAGGAAAACAGTTTTCATCACCGGAAGATGCACTGGCTGCATTTAAGAAGGAAATTGAAGAAGTATCTGATGCGGACTGGAAAATGTGTTATGAAAATTGTTTTAGACGAATGAAACTGTGTTTAGACGCCAATGGAGAGTTCTTTGAATAAAAAAAAAAGATATAATAAAAAAATATATAACCTGTACTATATTTTTTTTTAGTATCGCAAAACTTTCTGAGTGCCCCACGTAATCTAGTTTAAATTTATTTCACCCCATGGGAGATGACACTGCAGTGATTGATGTACATGCAATCCAGCCTGCTAGCGATCATTTTTAGGTTATTGTTGGAGCTGGCCCACACTCTGCGCACCAGGGATGCACACTTTATTCGCATCGTTGCGTAAAAGCAATTAAACTGTGCGTCCGCGAACATTCCTGATGCGCTACAAAAACGGGGCAGCCCCACCAATACCCTGAAAGCGTTGTTGTATTGGACACGAAGGGTGTTGCACAACCTTTGGGTATATCTAGCCCACAGGCTGCACGTGTAAAATGTTGTACAATAAGCTGGAAACAGAGTAATTTTGACTTTTTAAGTGAGCAACGTGCAAACCTGCGAGCCGGCATGTTCGCCCTTACCGACAACGCCCTTCGTTCCCGCTCAATATCAAGTCCGTCATTTAGGTTAGGGGTCAATATATGACCAAGATATTTAAACGTAAATACTCTTTGTAATGGAGTCCCATTGAGTAATACAGGTGGTACATAACCCGGTATACCCCCAGCCTCAAAGACCATAAACTCCGACTTATTGAAGTTATACATCAAACCTTGTCTTTTGGCATACTGCTCACATTTGGCAACCAAGTTTCTAAAACCACAGATTGACGCGCTCAGAAGCACCATATCGTCTGCATAGCTAATATTATTTACACAAATACCATCTAAATGCAACCCACTCTGGTGCTGCTGAGCTCGCCAATCAGCTCGTTTACATTACAAATTGAAAAGCGTGGATGAGCTGAACCCTCCCTGCCTCACCCCGGTCACCCCGCATTCCAACCTGTATGGCCTGGAAAAAGTTCCAGCCCATCGTACACTATTGATCTGGTTACGATACCAATATTTAAAGATGTTTATAATTTTCATTGGCAACCTATCCTTCTCCATCTTTCTCCACAATACGTCATAAGCAACCAGATAAAAAGCCTTGAATAAGTCGAGGAAGGATAAGGAAATCGGCGTCCCACGCTGTGTATAGTATGTGACAGTGTGCTTAAGACACAACACTGCACTTTCTGTTAACAAACCACGCCGAAACCCGAATCGGTTGTTATGAACATTTACAGTTGTATTTATTTGTGTATTAAGCAGACTGTCAAACACTTTTGATATTTGATATTATAGTAGCTAGAGAGATGGGCCTATTGGATGCCGAGCGACGAAATGGACCCTGTTAAGCAGAATAGATCCAACCAACAATTTTTATGAAATTGAGTTACGTACATGACGAGAGTCTACACATCGAGTTTTATATTTGCACAAAAGATCCTGGCGGTCTGATGACATTGCCCTAACAAAAACTACTAGATGATTATAACTTGGCCTGATATTTTGTTCACCCTTCTAAACTTCAAATCGCATTTACTCAAAACTAACAAAATGTTAGTTGGATTTATTCTGCTTAACAGGGTCCAAATGTAAGTTTGTACGCACAATATTGTGAGATTTACCATGTTATTTTAAGACCATGGACTTCTTATAGGTTTTCCTCTAATCTATGAGTAAAGAGCCATACTATGTATTTTTTCCAAAATTTTTGGTCCAGTTGTTTCGGAGATAAAGGTCAATGTCAATGTAAGGTAATGGTCAATTTTCATCGAATTTCTTAAATATCTTTAAAAGTATTTATTTTATAATTATATAAAAAATATGTTTAAGATCCTTGCAACATGCCCTTTCATTTGATATGTCAGACAGCACTGTTAGCAAAACTTTTTTTTTTTTTTTTCTTCTTTGTCCCCCAAAATGGACCCCTTTATTCAAAATTCATTTATTTACGTTACACATTCGTGTTTGGGTCTCAGAAATACATATGTGCACCAAATTTCAACTTAATCGGTCCATTAGATTCGGAGTAAATTGGCTGTGACAGACGGACAGACGGACAGACAGACAGACAGACAGACACACGAGTGATCCTTTCCTTTTGAGGTACGGAACCCTAAAAACAAAATAATTAACAGCCTCGTTGGTCGTAACTTACTAGGTTAGGCAGTATTATAGGGATTTTCAATTAGAATGGTTTCAGTAGCAACCTTTTCTTTTTGGGTTGGAAATTATCAAATAACTTCCCGCTCTGGGTGGAGCGAGAGGGCGTGTCAGACTCTTACTGACTAAAACCCACCCGTGTTCCTTTGGTTGCCATGTTGCCGGGGGGCCACGATTTCCTTTTCGGCCCTTATTCGCAGCCCCGGCAGGCATTGGCCCTAGCGGACCCCGTCAATTCTGCTGACATCTCTTTGAGGCACGCGTGGAACACAACGCGCCGTCGACCCGGGCCTGGTCCTTATCGGATGGCGAGCTACCCATTGCTCACCGTCCGCAAGCCCGCACCTACGGTGGCCGGAAATCTGCCTGTGATTCCCGACGCCCAGGGCGTCTCCTCCTGCGGCGGTTAGGGGCGCGAGGGCGCGAAATTTGCCTCTCCCTCACGCGTTCCGCATCCTCCTTCGCGATTCAGTAGCAACCTGGATTCGGATTTTGTGAACGTTGATGGCAGTTAAAGGCTCGCCCCAATCGCGTTTTAAGTGCACATGCACTTATAACATAACTGGCGAAATGTGCATATCTCTGCCTACTCTTGCGAATGCAAATACGAGCATGATTTGTGCCACCGCCGGCGATTAACGAGTAGCGAGTAGAGCTAGCAACTGAAAACGAGTTGGCGAGCAGCGAGTGTGTAGTTCCGATAGTTTTGTCGCCGGGCTATCAGCGAGTATGCGAGTGCGACGAGTGATTACTCGCACCCAATCGCTCGGGACGAAATTACTGCTGTTTGGTCTCTCGGCGTGTTGTCTGACCGCCAAGCGAGCATCGCTGAGCGAGTTTGCTGAGTGAGTATTATCTTTGATAAGCTCTTGTCGCTCAGCGACAAACTAGTGGAGCGAGTCCTCGCAGGTGGTGTGAACAGTCAGTAAGGCCCTGTTCCCACTATGTCGTGACGACAGATTATCGTGTCGTTTAAAGCGTCATGGTTTGTGGAAGTGTTCACATATAGGACTACACGAGTCAACGTCGTTGTCAAGTTAATGGGAACGGCTAGCACGACAGTCGTCAAACGATAGAAAACAAGACGGCAAATCAAGTTTTTTTTATTTATTTTTTATTTTGGCTTCTCGCAGTTTTGACCACTAAGGTCTTGGCTACTTAACCGGACTTTTCTGTGGGTGCCTTAAGCTTCTACACTTAGAGCCAGGAGCATATAAACTATTCTAAATTAAAATTAAGCGAGTGCTCGCTAAGGGCCCCCCTGTGGGGTACGAACCTCTGCTTAGGGCATCGCTGGGGGGAGAACAGCAAGAAGGGACAGGCTGTGTAGCGGATACACCGCCACATACGAACTACGCATCAAAGACATGACGCCACACAAATCCTGCATCGCGCAGTTATTAGAGTTTACCGAGCGATCGACATAGATACAAGATTTTAACTTCAAACCGATGGGCAGTTGCCCACCAGACACAACAGCCGACTGGTCGGAGGATCCTCCCTTTTCTATGGTGGATGAGTGAACTTTACACCCTGTTCCTCATGCTACCAAATTGGTGACTTAGATTTTCATCATGATTATTATGTGGAGTATTTAAAGCTACGTGCTCAGCTGCAACAACTGCTGGCACTTCGTTTTCGAGCAAGGGTCGGGGGAAGTTTCATTGACTCGGGGACGCGCTCGCGATCGCAAAAGACCTTGGCGGCGAGGTCGAAATGACGGGAGGTGTCTGTTTTTGGGAACTGTACTGGTGGCCCTATTCTGCTCCTGGAGGAGTGTAATGGGGTCATCTGAGTCTGAAAGGATATGCCTCGGGCGGCGGATCTGACTGAGGCAAATCAAGTGTCGTTTACACGTGTTTTCTTCTCCTCTCACGCCTACCGCGCCCATACTCGGCTGGCTTTGTGCGTGTCACTACTAGTCGGACTCTTGTTGTAAAATGTCGTTACGATCCAATGGGAACAGCTAGAGACGACAGTCGTTCAACGATAAAACATTTCGACGACACAGTTACGATAAACGGTCGATATAATGGGAACAGCTAGAGACGACAGTCATCCAACGATATATTGACCATCACGACATAGTGGGAACGCCTTAGTCGCCTCCTTGCCGGCAGTGGAACAACTCATTATAAACCAAAATACAAAAATAATATTAATTGTGGTTCATTCATTCGTTCAAAATCCCCACACTTTTTTAATTTTTAAAACAGCGCCATCTTTTTTGTTCATGCTTAGTCTTTAGTTCCGGAAAATTCCTCGAGATGGCAGGAGCTGTACCTACGATTACGATTCACAAACCCGTAAAAAAATAAGATGGTTCCGTTTTCACACGGACGTCGCGTCATCCTGAAACTTTTAACTTACTAAAAGCAGTATAGATGACGCTGCAATACCTCTGTTAACAGCAAAAAAGAATTACAGGTAATTGAAAAATTACAAAAAAAAACACAGTTACGCATATAACATTGTATATTTTGAAAGTCGGTAATGCATTTATATTGTATAGTTTCCATCATGTCATCATGTGTGCTTGAATTTGCTGATAAACAGTTAACCTAGAAACTCAATGCATTATATTAATGAATTGTAGTTATATAAGTAAGTACCTATATCTATATAACTCCACAATAAGGTTTTCGTTGCGAAATGAAATAAAAAGAATATCATTTGACTCCCGTATCTTTTGTTCACTACAAACACTCGTGTATCTTAATATGCGCGAGTACCTAGTTAAGGACACTACATGTATCTCGTTTTATTTTCGTAGAGAGAGCGAGATAGACATACAACTACTATTCATAATGTCAAACGTCATTGCAAACTGTAAGGCAAACAAAAGATCAACGCGGACGAGAGCTTTTACATACAGTACCCATTTCCACCGCCAGAGGCGCCACAATCGCTCGAAAATACAACGAAACATGATAAATAGCCCCACGTCCGGAATACGAAAACATATTTATTAGACGAAACACATTTAATACTTCCAATAAATCATACAAATGGAACAAACGGAAGTTTTGTAGGTTAAAATTATGACAAGCTTTCAATGTCATCATCGATTTTCAGATTTTCAGCGAACAGATTACCTCTACCAATTAAGTTGGGAAACTAGCATTGGGAATTTGTGTAGCTTGAAAATGGCATGGTTGTGGTAAGAGAAATATGCGATAGTATTAGAAAATGGACGCGGTACACCTGTTCTGGATCGCGCGGTGGCCGCGGCGCGCGCCCGAAAGCTATTGCGATCGTTATGCTCGGCGGCGGGCAGCGCGCGTGCGCGTGGTGGCCGCCGGAGCCCGTCAGTCGGCCGCGAGCATCGGGCCCCGACATACCTTGCCCAAAAATCCGCCGCCTAAAGGTACCCACCACACCCGTACTATTTTAAAACCGTTCGAGACATCGCGCATGCGAATATCGATCCGCTTCACTCGGAATGGTCCCCGTATCTAGGTTAACCGGCTAAAATTAAAGGTGCGTTCCGAATTCAAGGTTGTAAACGCCAGCGCAGCTCCGAAATAGAGCTATCGTGCATGGAAAATGGAAAATATGTACCCAACGCACGTTGTCTTTAAGGGCGACTATCGTGTGCATCACATGCCGTAATGGCGGACGGGAATTATGTAAGAATCGTACGTTGTTGTTTGAAAAAAAAATGAAAATCCAATGTGTTGTAGGCTGAGGTCTGCTATCGAACTTTTCCGTCAATGTTGAATCAATAAAGTTACGTATGGTATGCCCGCGAGTGACGTGTTGTTAGAGCGTTAAGCCTTTGCTTTTTATCAATATAACGTTTTGGGAGTGTCTCTGGATGGTCAGTAAGTACACGGGTTTAGAGTGTGTGTGCCTACGTGAAAATTTTAAATATAAATTAAGCGGCTCGCTCTGCAGAGAAGCGAAGACTGCTAAAACATTGTGTTTCGCTCGAGAGCATGTTACATGAATTTCAGTGGACGCCACTCGGTTGTGCCAACGCTTTCCCGAAGCTTTCCATTATATAAACGAATGAAGGACACGATATTATAGCACAATAACCTTTAGAAGGCCCTAAATTAAGCTGATTTATGGTGGTCATAAAACCCTGCAGTTAACCTAATTTCCACTTATTAGCTTTTCTTAGTATCTTGTATTACTGTAGCAGACATGAAACAATTGGTTTTTTGTATAAATATAACCATACTTCCATACACTGAAAGTATTGATTATCAACCACATTTTCATTCGAAAGTTTCAGTTTTCCGACCGATTCTTTTCAGTTTTCAGTAACATTCACTACAATTTCAGTGCATTATACAAAAAGGTTCCTATATAGTAGTAAATAAAAGGAATATTTAAAGTTTTTCAGTAGCAATGCTAACCTAGAAAAATACTCACGCTATTTCCGCATGTGACCGATAGATGTCGCTACACGCCACTATCGACTTTTCCGAGGGAATGCAAATAAATATTCCTGTTTTAATCAAGAGAGACATTATTATTTTAAAGAATGTTTATTAATTAATACTATTAACGTAGCCGTAGGTGTGCCAACATATCTAATGACTGTACTTACTGAGAAGTAATTACAATCTTAATTTATTTTCTTCTAATGTTAGCACATCTTTTAATTAACTGGGTAGTGATTCAGTTTTAATTCAATCCTATTTTTAGTTCTTAATACTTTCACTAGTTTAGAACTATTAATTTTTCCTAATTCCTCAATTTTTCTATCAAGAATCTATCAAGTTTTACTGCTATGGTTTACGATGTAATCTCATCCTCTTTTTCAACGTTGTTTCGTCCCTAAACTTACTGAATTTTTCCATTTTAAAATCATGAAATTACTTACCTACATCTAACAATAAAATGGTAGATAACACATGACCATAAGCAAGCCCACCATGAAGATGCACACGCTCAAATCTCCCATAATTTTTCTTAATTTTCCCCGAACATATTTTCTTCCTAGAATATTCATATTCATTTCTTTATTTGTGTTCCATAATGTTAACAAGATCTTATAATGGCTTAAAGCTAAGATACAATTAAGAACCTTATAACAAATTGTAAAAAATATATTTTTAAATATTTAAATCAGATATTAAACCCACAGACCAAACAGAATAGCTCCCTTACCCCTCTTATCAGGTTCTCAAGCTCCGAAGCCTGCCGCTGCCTATTAAATACTGGCATTTAGCCTTATCTAGGCAGACTGGAAGTCGCCTACAAATGTAGGATGATGTAATAGGTGCTGTGTACTGTGAGTCATGGTATGGTGACCCCTTTTCATCCTCCATTGATCATTAACTAAATATTACTGGCCTGGAACTGTTCCATTGCTGAGTTAAAGCGTCTTTTCCTACTGTGGTGTATTGATCACCATGCTTGCTCATTGACGAAAGACATTAACTCTTAATTCTATTAAGATATTCTTATATACCCACGAAAAAACTATGTAATTTTTTTTTTTTTTCTTGTTAATTAGCGCTCGCACTGATTATGGCAAAAAAACAATATTGGTTGAAGGAGCACGGCTGTTCAACAGTTTACCGGAGGATATAAAAAAATGTGGCAGTATAATGACATTCAAGCGTAGATTAAGGCAATGCACTACAACATTTGAAATAACATAAAACAGACTATGCTAAATATACTAATATAATGGTGCCGATTCCCTTGTTCACAAACTAAACTAAATTAAAGTTCAGTGCATCTTTTTCTTTCTATTTCATTAAGAAAAGGACAGAAGATAAATTTTAGTTTAGTCCTGTCAAATAAATCAGCGCCTGTCACTACCCCATACAAGTTTAGACGTGATTAAAAACTTGCCGACTAAAATTACGTCAATTTACGTCAAGCGCTAATTAATTTGACAGGACTAAACTAAAATTTATCTTCTGTCCTTTTCTTAATGAAATAGAAAGAAAAAGATGCACTGAATTTAAATTTAGTTTAGTTTGTGAACAAGGGAATCGGCACCAATGTCTCCAACACCCTAGAGGTAACTAACTAACTAATGTTAATAGTACTAGATTAAATCATTTTGCATCTCATTATAAGCGAACTACTCGTTTTTAAGTTCTTATGAGAAATAAAGTTCTTTAAACCGAATTAAGTTTTCAGTAATATCCCCTTTTTATAATGTACTCAGCTTAAAAGTTTAGAACATATATTTTTTGTGATATTTTTTTCCATAATTGGTATTTTATTGTGTAACCTCAGTATCTCAAATTGAGTTCCTTTATAAGTACCTACTTAGTTATAATTAAAAAATTTAAAAAATCTTTCAACTTACTTACATTTTAATGAAATGATTAGCTGAATAAATGGATACTAGTACCTATTGCATCATAGGCCCATCATCATCATCAGCCTATAATGTTCCCACCACTGGGACACAGGCCTCCTCTCTGTGAGAAGGAGTGGGCCGTAATCCACCACGCGGGCCCAGTGCGGGTTGGTAGATGTCACATGTCTTCGAATTTTCGGTTCTAGGACATGCCGGTTTCCTCACGATGTTTTTCTTCACCGTTTTGAGACCGGCCCGTGCTATCATGATATATTTCATACTTACTTATTTAAACAGCCTTCTGTATATCTACATATTCTGTATATAACTCTTAGTTATGGAAATGTGACTTTATAATATCTACATATGTATATGCAAAGTGCTTCAATCTATTTTATTTTATTACATTCGGGAAACTTACAGCCAACTTACAGTGTTCTTAAATTACATAAAATTGAAGGCCATATACAAGTTTCCACTGATAAACACGTAACAAAAAAAGGTCGGTACAAAATACCTATTAAACATAAATTAGGAAAAAAAAAATAGCACACGATAAATTACAAACTAAAAATCAGATTTTGCTAATAATTACTTTTCCGTAAAGAAGCTTTTTACCAACAAATGCTTAAGCCGAGAAACACTGGTGTTGAATATATCCAAATCATGTTCACCAGACAGTTTATTAAAACGTCTGCACGCACGGATTAGAAATAAATTCTGCCTGTACGCGGACTTGGAATGAGGGACATGCAACAAACTAGGTTTGCGAAACATTTTGCAGTGTGTAACTTACCCTAAACTACTATATCATCGCTTCCCAGTTCAATTGAGAGGACAAGATGTCTCAAGAACTTGCCTACATTGAATACTAGTTATTTCAGTAGCTTGAACTGTAGAGTACCTATATATTTTTTATGAACATAATGCCTTGTCCTATACATTTTTCAGTGTCGTATTTCTTGCATACAAAACAACACAAACTTGCGACAAGAATTTAATTCAAATCCTCTCTTAAACTCGAACCATTTATTTCAAATAAACCAATTACAAGCACTTTTGAACTGTCAAGGGGTCGGTCAGTCAGAAAGATGAAGCTAGTTGCCCAATCCAAAGCGTAGTAGATACCTATGGAGAAGAACGGGCAAGAAACTCCACGGACACTCTTTTAAATTAAAATATGGTTACAAAATATTGGTTCCATCATTCATGTTGAAATTATACATGTGAGAACGATGCAGAACGTTAAAAGCGTCCGTAATAAAAATAAAATAATTCAAAAATAAAATAAGCCGTGGCAGCTAAGAGATGACCAGTCCCTACTGACAGCGCCCGTTCACGAACATGACGCATGGATTAGCACCATTCAGCTCAACCAGCTTCGATTTTTGACAGTCGTTACGGGTACCCAGAAACTTGAAAGTCTGACAACCAGTCTTATCAAGACTTATCATGTTACCCAGAAACTAGGTTGTGGAGGTGAGATATGCAGTCGATCCACGTGAAAGACTGATATTGAGCTGCATCTGGTAAGACTGGAAACCGACCCCAACATAATAGGGATGATAAATGATTACTTATCCTACAGAAAATGGGGCGCTTTTAAGGGCACTATAGAAGCTAAACGCAAGTTTTATAATGCCTAAAAGTATATGATCCACTGCAACAAACAAAATTAGAAAAATATGTATTCTTCAGGATGTATGCTAGTTAGATAGTGTGTTGAAAACATAATACAACTAATTTAATACGATAGAAAAAATCAGGAAGATAATGGTGCCGATTCCCTTGTTCACAAACTAAACTAAATTTAAGTTCAGTGCATCTTTTTCTTTCTATTTCATTAAGAAAAGGACCGAAGATAAATTTTAGTTTAGTCCTGTCAAATTAATCAGCGCCTGTCACTACTTCATACAAGTTTAGACGTGATTAAAAACTTGCCTACTAAAATTACGTCAAGCGCTGATTAATTTGACAGGACTAAACTAAAATTTATCTTCTGTCCTTTTCTTAATGAAATAGAAAGAAAAAGATGCACTGAACTTAAATTTAGTTTAGTTTGTGAACAAGGGAATTGGCACCACTACCTCTAAAATCACATTCATCTACATTTTTATACTTTTCAGATCTACATTTTTGTACTTTTGCATGCCTTTTGGTTAAATATGGCTGTTGCTAATTATATTTTTTATGTCGCCGAGTTTTGTACTTACCCATATTTGCAAAATATACTAGGTATATAAAAAAATATATATTTTAACGATTAAAAACCATATCAATATACTTGCAATCAATCTTTTTTTTTGTCAGATTATTCTACAAGTAACATAATAATCTATAAGTAATAGTATTTCATTTTTTTATTCCACCAATGGATTTTTGTAAATAGATAATTGCTTCATATTTTGTCCGTAAATGTGAATACATGGTCTTTGGGGCCGCCGGTAAGTGCTCTAATTATAAACCTAGTTTTTCACTAAATGGTGTGAGCATAAATAAAGTTCACCAATTTAAGTACTTGGGGCACATACTTACCGACGACCTTAAGGATAATGCAGACATCGAAAGGGAACGTAGGGCACTGGCGGTCCGAGGGAACATGTTGGCCCGTAGATTCTTTCGTTGTGCGGACCAAGTCAAAATCACCCTGTTCAAGGCGTTTTGTCAAGGTCTGTATGCGGGGGGTCTATGGGTCAGCTACACCAAAAGATCGCTGGATGTCTTACGTATCCAATACAATAATGTTTTTAGGATGCTGTTGAAACTGCCCCGTTTCTGTAGTGCATCGGAGATGTTTGCTCAGCACCGAACTGACGGCTTCCATGCAGTGATTCGCAAAAAAGTTGCATCACTGATGCGTAGAATACGGGTCAGTGACAATAGCATCCTGAAAACAGTGGTGGAGAGCCCTAACTTCCCTTTTCTGAGGCACTATGTGGGGAGAATGGTCAGGTAGCATTCCTGACTTTATCGTTCTCTGCACATCCTGCCGCAGTCACCAGCTAAACTTTTTCTTTTTTTTTTTGTGTACTACTAACACTAGTGATAAGGTATTTTACTAACAAATTGGACCATGTTGTTGTCCGAACTAAATAAATAAATAAAAATAAATAAATAAATTTGCAATAAATTACCAGCGTTGTGTCATCGCGCTTCTCTTTCTTTTCTATGCTGTCCGACAGTGACCGCACTTTAGCTGTTGTCAGCCTCATATACCGATTCAGTAGACAAAAGATCTAAGAGGCACTAGTATAAGGATTATTTTCATAAACATCGTCATCATCATTCTCTTGCTCTGATCCCAACTTATTTGGGTTCAGTACAGCATCTCATCTTCTTCCATACTTAAGTTTTAGTCGTAATCTCAGTAGACCCCTCCTTTCTAGCAATAAATCATCTTTCACGGATTCCATCCATCGTTTCCTTGGTCTTCCCATAAATAAACTCATTCACGTTCATACTCAACACTTATTACTATTTTCATAAACATTTTCAATAATTACTATCTATTTTCATAAACATTTTCAATTATTACTATTTTCATAAACATTTTTAATTATTACTATTTTCATAAACATTTTCAATTATTATTCCACACAGTAAATCCCACTACTAATCGTATCAACTTAAATAAATAAAGATTAACACTGTGGTGAGCTTAGCAACAACGCACAATGTAGTAACGTCGACCCCTGACATTTAGGAAACGAGGCCAGGGGTTGCAAGCCTTGGGTCGGGAAGAGGATAACTTTTATGTTAGGTAGCTACATATCCCCATGTTCTGCTAAGTTTATTTAATATTTACTTAGTAAACTTTACGATTAGCCTCATTAGTAAGATGGGTAGAACTTTAAACTTCGCTTTAAACGGGCAAAAGTTGAAATGTTACTCAAGTTACAGAACTAACAATGTTTTCTTTAATTTATTTAGTTTTTCTTCTGTTCTATCTTTATAAAGTCTTAGTTGATTTACCCACATTTATAATGTATCAATAAATCATTCAGGTTATTAAGTACAACAAAGCAACTTTGTCATAATAAATATTAGATATCGTCGCTCGGCATCCAATACCGGGAATGTGAATTTTTTGACGAAAATCAAATTTTTGTTTTATTTCATTCTACACGTTCAAATAAGTTATCCTGCATTTAAAACTAATTTTCGTCAAAAATGTCACATCGGCGGTTTTGGATGCCGAGCGACGATATGTACCATTGTAAGGAGGTGTAGTTTTCCCAAATATATCTTTCTCATCTTTATATACCTTTATTTAAAATCGAATTAGCAACACGAAGGATTATAATGTCCTTCCTATTTTCTGAAAACACCAAGTATATCTAACTAAACGTGGCTTTCGCATGCGTATTCCACTCTGAAAGCTGCACATATCTGCGCGGAGAAACCCACGTATGTAGCACAGACGTGGGTTTTTCACGTCCAGCGGTTTTTCGCGCGCGTTTTTCGAATCGAAATAACTAAGTCCGAATTCGGTGAACCCTCCCTTCTCTCACATTGAATAATTAGCAGTTATTTATGCGAATTAATTATCATTTTTATGGCCAGCCATGATTCTGTATGCTTAGGACACGTTTACCGCTGCGAGTTCATTTTCGGTATGTATATTGTCGATATCGCAAAAATCTTTTGATTATACAGAACCTTTTGTATGTAATACTTATTTACATTTAGCTATGTGGTTGCCACTTACAAAATAACGCTTGCTACATTTCTTTTTGTAGAACTTTTCATGTCGTGGGAAATTTTAATTAATTCTCGCGCGGAAATATTTGACCTTAGCTCAGAAAAAATTGTTTCCGTAGTCGGTATTTAAAGATATGTGTCTAAAATTATAGTGTACTAGCTTTTGCCCGCGGTATCGCCCACGTGGATATCGGAAAATATCCCACGAGAACGTACTACGGGGTTAAAATTACCCTAGGTGTTACTGCAGGTTATAAAGTATCTGTGTGACTCACTTATACTTATTTTAAAGATATTACGCTGAGTTTTTCCGCTCAAAACATAACGTACCAAAAAAGTATAAAGACTGTTTTAATTTAGATAAAACGCAAAAACTATGGTTTTTAATTTTATAAGGATACGTAAATAATTACCCCGAAAAATCGCTGAATTTAAAGATATGTTTAAAATCATATTCTAGCAATTTTGTTTCGTTATTGTGTGCTAATCTTAGAAGATAGACATATAGCATTGCTACAGTTTAATAGATTTTTTTAAGAGGATAAATTCCGTAATACATTCATCATCATCATCAGCCTCTAATGTTCCCACTGCTGGGACACAGGCCTCCTCTCTGTGAGAGGGAGTGGGCCGTAATCCACCACGCGGGCCCAGTGCGGATTGGTAGATGTCACAAGTCTTCGAATTTTTCGATTCTAGGACATGTCGGTTTCCTCACGATGTTTTCCTTCACCGTTTTGAGAGCAGTGGTGATGAAAATAACATAATACATTGTTTTCATATAACTACTTAGTGGTTTACGCGGCGCACGCCAATAAACCTCCCAGTCGGCATGATTTTTCCCGTCATTATCAACAATTATCATCATATTTCAACCAATTTACACAAAACTTTAATGAATTATATATACACTTAAACCTTCCTCATGAATCACTCCGCGCATTGGTGTAAACCGTATGGAAATCAGTTCGGTAGTTTTTGAGTTTATCGCGTTCATACGACGTACAGACGCGGCGGAAGGACTTTGTTTTACGATATCATGTTAGTGATGTTTTATAATATGACTGATTTAAAATGCGTCTATTATATGAGATAAAAGAAAATCTTCATCAACGTCTAAACCTCTTTTCCTTTTTCCTTCTTTGTCATCATTATTTTTATAAACTTTTCTTTTTGTCTGCTCCTTACTTAGAATCTTTTTCTTCCATACCTACTTATATCTTTCTCTGAGTTCACTTTCTACCCTACCCTTTTTTTTTTGGGTGGGAAATTATCAAATAACTTCTCCCGCTCTAGGTAGAGCGGGAGGGCGTGTCAGTCTCTTACTGACTAAAACCCACCCGTGTTCCTTCAGTTGCCATGTTGCTGGGGGGCCACGATTTCCCTTTCGGTCCTTATTCGTAACCCTGGCAGGCATTAGCCCTAGCGGACCCCGTCAATTCTGCTGACATCTCTTTGAGGCGCGCGTGGAACACAACGCGCTGTTGACCCGGGCTTGATCCTTATCGGACGGCGAGCTACCCATTGCTCATCGTCCGCAAGCCCGCGGCTTCGGTGGCCGGAAATCTGCCTGTGATTCTCGACGCCCAGGGCGTCTCTTCGAGTATATCTGTCTTTTCTTTGGTCTCTTTTCTCTGTTCTCATAGCCCGGTTTATATACTTGACACATCACACACAAAGTTTCCTTGACTCTCATATGCTCCTCATTTCTCCGCACCGCATGTCCATACGATAACATTGTAAGGTAAACTATGGCTTTTCGGCCCTCAAATTAAAGTACATAATTCTATGTACATAGGTACTGTAGTTAGATTCTAATCTTATCAAACTGAACAAGAATAACTGGATTTTGTAATATGTTGAATTAAAAGAGTGTCCTTGGAGTTTCTTGCCCATTCTTCTCTATAAAGATCTACGTTTTGGAATGGGCAGCTAGCTTCAACTTTCTGACTAACTAATCAACTCTTTGACAATTCAATAGTGCCTGTAAATGGTTTAAGAGCGTTTAAATTCTGAAAGTGAGCAACGTCGCAAATAGTGTGGTGTGTGTATATTCTAGTTCGCTAGTTAGCCACATTTCTTAATTCCATACAGTAATATTGCCAAATTAATCAAAACAGGTAAACATTAGACAGCTATTTACGACGTTGCCAACTTTTAGGATAAACCTTCTTAATTGAAATAAATGCTTTGAGTTTGACTTCAAGTAAAAGTGATTTAGTTTGAACATGCGTATTTCCTCAATCATTGTATTGAGCAATGCATGTACCCAGTTCTAAATTATAAAAGGCAAGTAGAATCTAGTCATATATACACTATTTATTAACACTTTCCTGCTTACTTAAGTACCTATAATAGGTAGGAAGGTAAAAAATTACCCTTAGGTACCTTTTTTTTGGGTTTGAAATTATCGAATAACTTCTTCCGCTCTGGGCAGAGCGGGAGGGCGTGTCAGACTCTTACTGACCCTTAGGTACCTAAGTTCTCAATTCAGACTACACTTTCTTGTCAGATAAAAACAAAACGTAAATTCCTAAATAAGTAATATACTAGGCACTAAAATGGCTAGCATCGACCATGGCTAGGTAGGTACTGGTGCCGATTCCCTTGTTCACAAGCTAAACTAAATTTAAGTTCAGTGCATCTTTTTCTTTCAATTTCATTAAGAAAAGGATAGAAGATAAATTTTAGTGTAGTCCTGTCAAATTAATCAGTGCTTGACGTAAATTGACGTAATTTTATTAGGCAAGTTTTTAATCACGTCTAAACTTGTATGGAGTAGTGACAGGCGCTGATTAATTTGGGAACCAAGGGAAACAAGGGAATCGGCACCATTAGGTATATTCTGGTGAGTGTTGACCTCTCCAACAAAACGAAACTAACCTAGTTATACCAGTTTATTGGCATCCTCCTTACCCATGGTCAATTCTGAACTAAGGCAGACCACGGAACAGAAAAACACTGTTTTTTCTGTTCCGTGAGGCAGACAGAGCTGACTTTTCTACGACTCCTCTCCAGTGCTTCGTAATCATGTTTCCAGTTACCTAATAATGTTAACTAACAAACGTGCACATTTTTTTGTCTGATCATAAACTCGGCTATAAACCTGCAAAACAACATTAATAAAAATAACTCTGTAGACTCCAGTATACAAAATAAATATGTTCAACAAAAAATGGCCCAGCAAATCGATAAAAACAAATAATCGAATAATCAATCAATAACCAACTAAAATAAAACAGAAGTAACTATAAATGTTCAAATAAATTCCGCTACTGGATAACAGATGTCGCTGTTTGGCACATCATGGCGGCTATTTGTTTTTACGAAGCGAATTAATGGTTTTATAACTAACACTTGTTTGGTAATTAAAATTATGGGGTATTTGTTATTTAGAATTTGAAAGTACATTAATATTCAGTGTGAAATTTATGGAAAATAAAATTGTGGTAATTACGTCAGGCTGTCGGGTAAAAGGCAAGAAAAAACCGATATATTAAAATTTGTTTGTGCATTAATTGTTGCAGTAGGTAAACGGTAGTATAATTAATTGCCAGCTAGTTTCAACGCTGTTTACGTATTGCCCAGCTTATTCTTGCTATGACGTCAGTTTAATAGCATACAATCTGCTTAAATATTAAAAGATTATTAAAAAACCGGCCAAGTGCGTGTCGGACCACGCACAATGAAGGGTTCCGTAGTTGGCATGAATTTATCCCAAGAACAAACTTAACTTTGTAGTTGAAAAACATGAACAGAACGTGTTTTTGCAACCGCAAATGTAATTTGGTCAATTATTACTCGTTAACTTGTAAAGCCTACTTAGCTGTGATAGCTTTCCTTTTAATTTCGTTATATATGCTACTGCCGTAAATTTTTTCACATACCCAAAACCAACCATTAAGCTTGCAGGGGGACACTTGACTCTAACAAAAATTTGCGCTGTAAAGCTTAATATTTCGAAAACGAATTCCTGAATCCAAAAATGGTCTTTGCAAACTCACAATATTTTTGAACGACCTTTTCAACGACACCCCACACTATGGGATTATTGAGAAAAAAAAAATCATCCTCACTTTACGTCTAGGGGAGACACCCGAAAAAAATATATTTTTCATGATTTTATTTTACCACTTTGTCGGCGTGATTAATATGTATACCCATGCCAAATTACAGCTTTCTAGTACTAAGCGTCTCTGAGCTAAGCCGCGGACAAACAGACAGACAGACGGACATGACGAAACTATAAGGTTTCCTTGTTTACTACGGAACCCTAAAAATTAATAATGGGGAATTATTTTACATAAAGATTATGATAGATAGGTGCTCTGGGCTGGCTACAGCATTAACTTCACCTCTTCCTAATACCCTAGAACTTAAGATTACTTTTCAATCACTGCTTACCCCAGGTCCCATCCCGGTTGTTTTAAACCTGAAAGAAGCACTAACGTAGGTAACTTTAAAGTTTAAAATAGGACGTTGATGGATTTGTGTTTATTTTAAAGTTCCATACTGACGAGAGTTCTTACACTACTTTACTGAAGGTACATATTTACCAAAGATATTCTCTAACCTAACCACCGTAAGGACTATTCTTGTTTGCACTGCTCGGCTATAGAACCGGGCCGGTAACAGATGTGGTCATCGTGTGCACGGGATTTTGTTTTTAAAAAGGTTAATTATGGGGTTCCGCGATGGTACCTACAGACCGTTCACTGCAACTTGTCCCTTGCCGTCATGTTGGCACCATTGCTTGTCAAGCTTAGTTTCAATACAAAGTTCAAAATGGTGACTGAAAGAACAGTGCTACCAATCTCGTCAAAGGACAAGTTATAATGAATGCACTGTACCTCAACTTCGTCTAAAGTAATACAAGACTCCTTTGGCGCGTGGGAAAAACAGAACATCATAAAGCCGCCATCTTATTTTAACAATAACATTTCTGTGTCAATTCCACTAACGGTTACCAACAATCAGCCCGGATCTAGGGGGCAAGCCGGAGGCCGTGCCCGGGCGCCAACTTCAGGGGGCGACAAATTCAAACGCAGCAGACAAGTGCACCACCCCGCACACAGCATCATTCTATTTTTTTTTCTTTTTTACAACAGTTTTGGCGCCCCTGTTGAATTGGCGCATTATCGATCGATACAATTTGATTAATATGTTGCTGGCAAAATTTTCATTTTGAGAAAATTTTAATTTCGCGGGCTAAATTAGCGAAATCCCATAAAAGATTGGCGGGGGGTGGTAGACGGCAGTTTTTGCCCCGCCTCAAATAAATTCTAGATCCGGGGCTGCCAACAACGTCCCCTATCAATGTCATTCAGGCGCCAAAAGATATTTTGTAACACCATAGCTAAGTCATGGATTGAATAGCAGATAGCCAAAGCACTTTCAAAGCTTAAGGGGTTACAACCTTTCAAGCTTCTTCAATTTTAAATACGTATAAATCTCATGTCCATTTTTTCCTTCCTTTTTATTCGTTGGGAAATCCGTCCAAAAGGAAAATCTCCCTAGGGATATTAGAAAGTTTTACTCTCTAAAGTACCCTTTGGTACCGAGTTTCAGCACGTGCGGTCCGGGTTCTCAAGTGGAAAGCATTGGTGTGCCTCCCTTGTATGGCACTGCTTTCGGAGACTTAAAACACGTCCTTTTAAGTCTGAAAACTCGGAAAAGTTTTGCTAGTGAAAATAATTTTATTTCCTAATGTTAAGCTCTACTCGGGTGAAAATAGAGAAAACGATTTATTCCAGATATGAGACCTAGCTAGATCGATTTTTCGCCCCCGTAAACCCCTATATTGCAACTTTCATCGAAATCGTTAGAGCCGTTTTCGAGAACGTGATTATAAATTATAATATACCCATAAACAAATATTGCTCATTTATAGGATATATCTTTATGTTGGAATTAAATCTGCTTAATATTTTATAACCATACTCGCTTAATTTCTGGAAACTGTTCAGTAACGTGGGCTACGAACAGTATTTCATAAATAAACTGCACTACCATTACTAAATCATTCAATACATTTATAGACTTAAACAAAAAATGGTTCATACCATTTTAAGTCCCTAGCTCGCTCGTGCCTCGTACGTGCCACGGTTCGTAGCCGACTCAGCTTAGCATAAATCATCTCTTAATCGCAAAATAAAATTTAAAAAGCACATCGAAAATCTCATTCTCGTGTTACAAACGAAAGCAAAGTAAATATAAGAGGCAACCTATGTTTCTGTGGTTATTTAGGACCGAGTCCATGCAGTGTGTGAGCCTCCATACATCTACATAATTGTATGAGCCGAAATCTGAATGTTGTTTTTCCTAGCCACATCATCACAGTCCACGCAATGACATTCAAACAATCCATCCATCGTTTTTTAGATCAGGGGGCCTACAACCAGCTCAAAAGCAGTTTTATTTTAATATTACTTCAGTGGGAGAAAGAGATGGAGCTATACGTCCTATAGAGCTTCATCTCTTTCCCACACTGAAGTAATATTAAAATAATACTGCTTGATGAGCAGGTAGGCCCCCTGAAATCCACATTTATACGTACAACTTTTCTTGCCACTCAAACCGTGTGGGATTGGAGTTCCCAACGGAAAAAATGATAAACTTCCATACTTTTCATCCCCTATTCAACCCCTTTAGGAGGTGCATAATCAGCTCACTGCTGGGACACAGGTCTCCTCTCCGTGAGAGGGAGTGGGCCCTAATCCACCACGCGGGCCCAGTGCGGGTTGACAGATGTCACATGTCTTCGAATTTTTGGTTCTTTGATGGTTCCTCTCAATGTTTTCCTTCACCGTTTTGTGAGCAGTGGTGATCAAATTAAATACACAAAGTAAAGTGCTGGGTTCGAACTTACGACCTACTCGTAAGTCGGGTCGATACTACTGGCCCACTACTGCTCTCACTGGGCCACCACTGCTCTCACTGGGCCACTACTGCTCTCACGAGGCCACTACTGCTCTCACTGGGCCACTATAGCTCTCACCGGGCCACTACAGCTCTCACTGGGCCACTACAGCTCTCACTGGGCCACCAATGCTCTTTTGCTATTGCATTTTTTAGAAGTGAGTTATTAAAAATCCTTTCTTATTTAACCTTTCTTAATTAAAGAACTCTTTCGCAAAATTCGATTCTTCCAATCAGTGTCAATTTAAGATTTTAAATGTTTCTCATTTCACGTCTTCCTAGAAGAATCCTAACTATTGTAAATAATATTAAAAAATTTGAAAGTAAGTTTATTTGTTTGAAAAAAAATCCGTTCAGCCGTTTTAGCGTGATACACTTTCACGCTAAAACGGCTGAACGGATTTGAATAAAATTTGGCACATGGGTAGACCATGACCTGGGTTAGGATATAGGATACGTTTTTATCCCAATATTCCCACGGAATCGAGAATTATGCGGGTAAAACTGCGGGGCGCAGCTAGTAATAATATTTCATTTATTAGCATAAAACAATGGTATATAATGGTGTTATATATAACCTTAAAATCCCCGCCTCCTGCTTTCCTAAAACCTACAATTCAAATCTATTTCTGTCCAACAGTATCCTAGGCGATTGTTTCACGAGTTTCATACATAAATGCATAAGATAAGACCTCGCCAGTTGCCAGGCCCTCTAGATAACCTCATTAGCTACTGACGTTATAATACTGATATTCCGATATCCTTTGTTTTCACGTGTTTATTACATTTTCCTACTTGAATACTGTTTTCATTTCACATGGTAAGTGCCAATATTATTACAGTTACGTGAGATGTTTCAGCTTTTTCAGGAATAATGCTCAATTTACTTTGTAAGCCATATTTTTTCAAAACTAACACTAGCATAACATAACGCCTTACCTACCTATGTGGAATTTTTGGAACGAAGTTCTTTAACGCGGCTTGTAAACTTTCAGAAGTCGTCACGCTAAAAAGTGTTAATACTTGCGACTGTCTTCTTCTAATTCAAAGAGAAAGAGAGAGAGAACGCCGGCAGAGAAAAAGAAAAGAGTAAAGTGATTACAGTGTCGTGAGATAAAATTGTACACATCATCGGCCCGAGTACACTGAGAGAAAGTGTGAATTTGGTCAAAATGAAAATCCAAGATGGCGGCTCGGAAAACTTTCAAAATGTAAAGCCATAGTAGTGGCTACGAAAATTTTCATATTTATCGTCATGGGTGTCGTTTTCATAGTTTTCGAGGGCGCTAAAGCCGATATGAAGTCAAAATGTTAATGCAAGATGGCGACTGCAAAATTTTTGTTTTAAATCATACGTGAGAAAGAACTTCGTTCCTGATGGGGGTCCCCCGATCGCACACGTTTTTTTTAAATAATGTTACCTATTTTCATAAGCTTTGGCGACAGCAAAATTAGTGCTTCTTCTTTTCGTTTGGTTAGGGACTAACCTGGTGTCAGAGTTTTAAAGCCGCCCATGGGCCTCTGACTTGGCTTCACAAGCCGTCGAGAAATATCTCTCAGGCAGGCCGGTTTTATCACGATGTTTTCCGTCACCGTTTTTGAAGCAAGTGATAATTAGGTATACAATACGCACATGAATCCGAAAAGTCAGAGGTGCGTGCTTTTTTTTTTTGGGCGGAAAATTATCAAATAACTTCTCCCGCTCTGGGCGGAGCGGGAGGGCGTGTCAGACTCTTACTGACTAAAACCCACCCGTGTTCCTTCGGTTGCCCTGTTGCTGGGGGCCACGATGTCCCTATCGGTTTTCTTCGAACCCCCGGCAGGCATTGGCCCTAGCGGACCCCGTCAATTCTGCTGACATCTCATTGAGGCGCGCGTGAAACACAACGCGCCGTCGACCCGGGCTTGGTCCTTATCGGACGGCGAGCTACCCATTGCTCACCGTCCGCAAGCCCGCGCCTACGGTGGCCGGAAATCGGCTCGCGATTCCCGCCCCGGGCGTCTCCTCCTGCGGAGAGGTGCGTGCCTTGGGTTCGAACTCGAGACCTATGGCTTGGCAGTCTGACGGTTACACCACTTGGCTATCTACTGCTCTATTGTAATAATTAGTACTTACTTGTTCATATTAGAACCAATCGTATTTTATCGTAAGGGAAATTACTAAACGTTAAGCTAATTGAAAGGATTTGGGGGAGGCCTTTTCTCAGCAGTGGAACAGTGCAGGCTAAAGAAAAAAAAAGCTAATTGTCCGTAGGTATATTCAAATCACAACATATATAAAAAATAAAGTTAAATAAAAACTGTAACCCGACTACGGGAAAATAAAAATGATCTAAAAAGTACGAAACAAGCAAATATTTCAGACAGAAATCAAGACATAGGTACAAAAATGGTCAAGGTAAAGCCGTCGTCGCATGCCATTATAATTTTGTAAGTGTTCCTGGCACCCACATGGCATACAGGCATGCGACCACGGCTTTACCTTGACCATTTTTGTACCTATGTCTTGATTTCTGACTGAAATATTTGCTTGTTTCGTACTTTTTAGATCATTTTTATTTTCCCGTAGTCGGGTTACAGTTTTTATTTAACTTTATTTTTTATTTTATACTTTTTCGTTTTTACACTTGCTAAACGTTCCGACAACGTAAATAAGAGTAATGTAATAGGTCAGTAATTAGCCTATTTTAAATTTCAATAGCAGTGCATAATGCTTTAGACCAAACCATAGCGCGATTTATTTCGACGCCAACACCATACTCAGAAAGTTTTACGACTAACAGTTTTTGTCTATGGGACACTGGCTAGTTTTGATAACGATTAAAACTATGACTCTTTATTTAAAAAAAAACTCAACTTTCCAAATTCGAAATTCCCTCCACATTTTTTTATGAGCAAAATCAAAATACTTTGTCTCACTGAAAATTTAATTTACAACGAGAACATTTTCGCGTGATAATTTTGTACGATTTCAAATGTCGACTAAAACCAGAAAAATCATTTGAAAGACTTCGAATGGTGTTCATAGACAAAAGCCCTTCTAAAGCGACTGTTTTCTGCTAGTTCAACGAATTTAAGTATGGTCAAGTAACTTTGGCGAACGAATGAAGAAGTGGCCGTCATAGGCCTATGATGGCTGTTACATAAAAAAACGTGTTGGCTGTGAAAAATTTAATTTAAGAGAACAGGTGAATTACATATGAAGAGATTCAGCGTATACTGCAGATTGGATCGGGAAGTGTGCATGAAATTCTACACGGGCTATCTTCGGGTAAGGATAAGGAAAGGGTAAGGAAGATAGTTTCATGCTGGGTACCGCACAATCTAATGCAGGCTCAGAAGGAGGTTCGGGTAGAACGGTTCCGAGACATGATAGCAAAATTTGAAGCAGGCTCGTCTAGGCGCGTTTACGATTTCATGACGGGTGAAAATCATGAATTTATCATTTTTGTTCCCCAAAATAAAAAATCAACTCTAGGGAAAACAGTTTTCATCACCGGAAGATGCACTGGCTGCATTTGAGAGGGGGATTAAAGGTGGGAGGTGTCTGATGCGTACTGGAAAATGTGTAATGAAAATTGGTTTAGACGCATGAAACTGTGTATAGTCGCCAATGGAGAGTTATTTGAAAAGATTTAATAATAAAACATAACCTGTAGTATGTTTTTTTTTAGTACCTATCGCAAAATTTTCTGCGTGCCCCATGTATATCGATATCGAGCTTCGAAGAAATCCAAAATACAAATATTTCGTTGTACTTGTTTTTCTTCATAAAAGTGGAATTACAAATCGTTACTATTTATTAAGATTTGATTAACTGCACGTTGGTTGCATCTTGCGATACTTCGTAGAGCAGTTTCAGTTTTGCTTGTTTTAACAATTTAAACATATTTATTTACTTTGCAAGTATAACATTATTCACATATTTGTAATGTGCTCGTCGAGACCTTTCTTTTGATACCAAACATGTCATGATCATCTCATTTTAATTTTTTTTGAGGTTAGAAATTTACGTGTAAAGTCCACCATATTAAATTTAGGGAAAATTTATATAGCCTATGTCACCCGGACCATTATTACAAATGTATTGATACCTCATTCATCAAAATCGGTTCAGTAGTTTAGGCGCTACGGTGGAACACACGTAAAAGCAAACATACATACATACATACATACAAACATACAAACATATAAACATACATACATAGACTGCTAAAATCATAACCCTTCCTTTTGGCTTTGCCGTAGTCGGGTAAAAATGGCTACAGCTTTACGTTGGGTATCAATCCATCCAACCATTTTAAACCGTTTCCATTTTTGGATGTTACATAGTAAATTGCGATATCCTAGATAATTACCGCCTCACTTATTACGATTTCCCCCGATATAGAGGAGATCGTGGCTAAGTAATAACAGCCGCACGGGTCGATCCACTAGGTTAAGCTACGCTTGACGGGGTTGGTCCGTGGATGGGTGACCATCTTTACATACCGAGACTCTTCCGTGCTTCGGAAAGCACGTTAAGCCGTTGGTACCCGGCTGTCTTTTGTAGATCTTTGACAGTTGTTACGGGTCGTCAGAAGCCCGAAAGTCTGACAACTAGTCTTACATTAATATCGTGTTATCCAGTAACTGGGTTGTGGAGGTCAAATAGGCAGTCGCTCCATGTAAAATACTGGTATTCAGCTGCATCCGGTTAGACTGGAAGCCGACCCCAGCATAGTTGGGAAAAGACTAGGCAGATGACAATTACTACCATTTCCCCCACATTTTCTACCTTTCCTACCATAATCTACTACAAATTCGATCATTTACGATTTTCCTCAATTTTCGCAAATAAAATAATAAGTACTTATCTAGCTATCAATGTCCTTATCAACTCAAATGTCAGGTGGCGACCTTTCCCATTGAGTTGGTACCTAACGCCTATCACGGATAGGAACGTCCAAGCACATAATACCTCTTTATACCGACTTACGCAGACCTCTGTTAATATGGGCCGTAGGAACATTCTCTTTTAGCAACTGGAGTTCAGGTTGTGTTGGTTAGCACACAATGCATGTCAGTATGGTTTTATCGTGCACTATCTGTTTCCTATAGTAGAGGGGTAAGCAGGAATGTAGGGTAAGTTTGGGTTAGTTAGTTATGTTACC
This sequence comes from Agrochola lychnidis, assembly GCA_963680765.1. Classification (NCBI taxonomy): domain Eukaryota; kingdom Metazoa; phylum Arthropoda; class Insecta; order Lepidoptera; family Noctuidae; genus Agrochola; species Agrochola lychnidis. The sequence continues at coordinate 12,717,445 of OY796873.1, read as the reverse complement.
TACTTTACAATTGCTACAGTGCTACAGAAGTTTAGACTTTGGTAAAACCATATCTAACCAGATTTTAAGTCCTTTACTCCTTACAAAACACGTTTCATGGTAAGACACGAGACTGCACCTTGGTGGTCTATAAAAGACTATTAAACGAGGTTCTTTTTTAATTTTTAACCGACTTCAAAAAAGGAGGAGGTTCTCAGTTCGTCAGAAGTTTTATTATTTACACATACGTATTTACATTATTTAAAAACTATCATACTTAAAATAATAATATGCACAATTATATAAAAAAGGGGGGGGGAAATAATCACAGGGCATCAAAAAATTCGTCCGCATCGCTGTCAGTAGGAAAAGTGCCCAAAAGGCTGGCAGCATTGCCACGTTGGATGGCAATGCTGATTCTTTGACCAAAGAATAGGCCAGCCCTCTGGTCACGTGAAGAGTCGAAACAATTTTTATTTACATATGTGTCCCGATTACTCGAAGACGGCAGGACCGACTTGAAAAAAAATGTTTTTTTGTTTAAAAGGGTACTTTCAAGTTGGTCCCATAAGTAATATTCATTTATTCTTTTTTTTTTGTTAACCTATTTTGTCCCACTGCTGGGCAAAGGTCTCCCACATACTTTTCCAGTCTTTTATTTATACTAAGTTTATTTTTATTTTGCTATAACATACATTAAATAAAGACTGGTTGACACTTCCCGTGACCCAAGGGCTGGCTTTTGACCTTGGGCAGAGGCAGAGCATTGCCATACAACGTGGCAATGCCGCCAGTCTCTTGAGTACATTACCAGTCGACAGCGTCGCGGAGGAATTTTTCGACGCCATTTTTTGTTTGTTGATAGTTTATTAGATATTTTTATTTATTTATTTTCTTATGTTTTACTCGATAATTAAGAATTTCCAACAAACGATACTCCAATGGAAATATCTCGAACTAGCCTGTATTGTCCCACTGCAGGGCAAAGGCCTCCCTCTCCCTTTTCCACACAATTCTGTCCATTGCTAGTATCGGCCAGTCGTTTCGGTAGGAGTCAAGCTCGTCCTGCCATCTTCGTCTCGGCCTCGGAAATAGTTATATAAAATAAAATAATTATCACAAAATTGCTAAATAATTAAAAGCAACCACAGGACCACAGCTTACACAATAAAATCATGTAACACAAAAAAACAAATTAATAAGCGAAGTAGCTATCTAAGCTTACTTACAGTCGACCGCACGTCAATGGTAACCTTGACCTTGAGCGTAGTATGGAATTTCAATAGAATGCTAGCTTTTGTATGTTCAATTATGCTCGTGACTGTACTGTCACCACTCACGGCACTCGCCAGAAGCTAACGTTCAAAACGCGCTATGGCGCAGATCAACGCGCATACTTTAAACCAGCTTCAGATATTGATCTGAAGTTAGCCGAAAGCGTATTGTCGTCTTTCTATGACCATAAGCTGCTCATTTGGCAAACAGCTGCTTGTTTCCGTATTTCAAATTCAAATCATTTAATTCGAGTAACGTAGACGCATAATAGAATAGATAGGCATACACATTTACAAATAAAATTAAAATAAAATTGAAACAAAATAAAATTGAAACAAAATTAAAATAAAAACAAATAAGATTAAATTCGTCATAAATTACAGTTACATTAAATATAATTTCAATTTATAAAGAAAGCGACACATTGTCACGCTTGGAAATATAAATTTTACAACTATGAAACTATGCCAACCTATTATATAACTTTTAGGACTACCCATCATATATATGCTCATGAATATTTTAATAAAACAAAATATAAACCACGCCTTATCAAGCCACATGCAATTAAAACAATTTGGTTAATACATACATATACTCACGCCTTCTTCCCATGGATGTAGGCAGAAACTACAGAACACCACCTTACATACTCCTTTTGCTTCGTTTACTATGCGTTCGCACTGGCGAAACATCACAACAAAACATGTTGAAATCTCTAGTGCCTGTCAAACTTTGTATGGAAAATTGACAGAAAATAGAGATTCCAACATGTTTCGTTGTAAATGTTTCGCCAGTGCGAACGCACAGTTACGTTCACACATCTGGTCATACACGCACGCCGGTTGCGAGTACTACGCACCTGACCTTTCTGAAGAACATGATCAATTAGGTCACTAATGTCCTCCTAGGGCCTCCTCTCCCGGCGTTTCCAGTCACTTCTTCCTTGTGAATACCTTTTGTTATTCGCCTTTCATTCATCCTCTCAACATGACCAAACCCTCTAAGCAAAGTCTTTTCAATTTTTGTCACTACATCTTCTTGTAAACAACATCGTTGGTTTATGGAACTTGTAAATATGTGTATCAAAATATCTTAAAGTAGTGACTAGTAACGCCATCTACATTACGGAATGTGTAATTCTCTTTAAATAAAGTTTAGTCTGTTGCAAATCAGTTCATGTGTTCTAATAGGTTATGGGCCCACATTATAGAAATAAAGCTAGATTTACACGATGCGATTTCATAAATTGAAGCAACAATAAAATGTTACACCATCTAAACTGTGTTTAGACGATGCAAGTCATTTCTTGCTCCAATTTTATTGTATGCCACAGGCAAGAAACATGCATCGTAAAAATGGAGCTTTAGAAATCTATTCAATTCTGCTGTGCCCTCAAAGTAATCAAAAAACAAAACAACTTTTTTGTGGTTACACGCAGGTCTTCTTCTTTTCGTGTGGTTAGTGACTAACCTGGTGTCAGAGTTTTAAAGCCACCCATGGGCCTCAGACTTGGCTTCATATGCCGTCGAGAAATACCTCTAAGGCGTGCCGATTTCCTCACAATGTTTTCCTTCACCGTTTTTTAAGCAAGTGATAATTTTTTTCTATAATAAGAAATTACTTATGTTATGAATTTATGTTTACTATTTTATAAAAAAAAGGAAATTACTTACAATAACATTCTAACTCATACTTACAAAAGTCATCAATTTATTGGCTACCGTAGTGGAAAGCACGTTCCATCGAAACACGTACCTACCTAAAATATATTTTATAATTAATTATACTAGCTTGATGCCCGCGACTTCGTTAGCGTGAAATCTCTTATTTTAACAAAAAATCAATGGCACTCCGAGAGTGCCGACAGAAGTGAAAACTTGAACAAGATCGCCTTGGTGGAATAAAAATACTTGTATAGAACATTGGTCCGTAACCTTATCTAAATAAAGAGCACCATCGCGTTTACAAAAAAAAAAACTTCCAATATCTTTAAAGTAAAAATACTTGCATAGTCAAAGTCAAAGTCAAATCATTTATTTCAAATAGGCCCATGTATGGCACTTTTGAACGTCAAAATTTACAAAATAATAAAATTGATCCTAGTCGCCCCTTCCAAAAGGTAGTTTTCGTATGGAGAAGAATGGGCAAGAAACTCCATAGAACATTGATCCGTAACGTAATAAATAAAGAACACAATCGCGTTTACAAAAACGAGGTGTCAGTAACGGTGTTGCGAGTTCAATTGTTTTTTCCCATCTCAAAAATTCCCAACGCGTCTAAAGAAGTTTTCACTTAAAAAAAAAAACACAAAATTCGGCAATACTAAGCTTCCCATTAGTACAAGAATTTTCGGAATCGGATCAGCAGTTCCGAAGATTACCCCCTACACACAAACTCACAAATTTGACCTTTCTATAATATTAGTATAGATTCATTACGTTTAACATTATGACCACCAAAAAATATGTCCGGTAACATTTTTCTACATAAGCGTTACTAACTAGAAAGTAATAATTATTACAATTCGGGTCACGCCCCGTTATTAAAATGTCGCTACCTATGGGTACAGTTAATAATAATATAAATTAGAGTTTCATTTATAAAATGGTTTGTATGCGTGACACTCGTCAATTTCAAATTAATCATTAGTTTAATTGTTACTTGAGTAATTCATTGTTATCACAAGCTAGCAAGTTCATATTAATTTTACAGCATGTGGACTTTAAATAGATTACTTTTAAATCAATATGCATAACTCTATGGTATCCTAGTAATATGTATTACTGGCTTCCGCGCGTGATATCTTTATAAATTATATAGCCTATGTTACTCAGTAATAATATAGCATTCCACTGGTGAAAGAATTTTTAAAATCTGTTCAGTAGTTTTTGTGTTTATTCATTACAAACAAAAATACAAATCTTTTCTCTTTATTATTAGTGTAGATAAATGTGAAAGTTTGTATGTTTGTTACTCAATCACGCAAAAACGGCTGAACAAATTTGGATGAAATTTGGCACACAGTTAACAGATAAGATACTTTTTATCCCGGTAAACTGACATCCACGTGGGTGAAACCGCGGAAAAAATCTAGTATCTACATAAGCAGTTTTGTTACTTTTTTGGGAAAATCATCACCATCTTTTACTGTTATGTTTTTTTTCTTTTGTAAATTTAATTTTATCTCTTCCAACTAGGCTTTGACAAGTCTCCCAAGTATTTGTTCTTATAGCAAGAACGTGAATTTATTTTCCAATACAAACTGAACGTCTGATTAATGGTTTTTGTAAATGAGCTTTGTTGAAATTTTGGTGTTCTTACAAAAAACCATATTCTATCTATTTATAGCAAAAACAAAATATGTTATTTCACATAAACCTACATGGGCACAAGTTATGAAACGTCAAAAGCTAGGTGCACGGTTTTAATTGGTCCATTACTATGGAGAAGAGCCGGCAAGAAACTCCACGTTTACTCTTTTAAAAATAATAATGAATATAAGACACTTAAATTTTAAAAAAAAATGTTGTTTCATAGAAAAGTGCCGAACAGTAGATTTAAAAAAAAATAACCAACGATAACTTTCAATGGAGGGGGTTCAGAATCATGTACTGAATCCATGGTAACAGTTTTCGCGTAAATGTCCCTGCCATCCTGTATACATTCGAATTGATAACCTCCTCCTTTTAGAAGTCGGTTAATAAAATTGAATAACAGCTTTTTACTAAATGCATATGAAAGTATATACGGTACATAAAATAAAAAAAAAATTTGTTTGTTTGTTCCGGGTAATCTCCAAAACGGCTGGACCGATTGTAACGGGACTTTCACTGGCAGATAGCCGATACTATAAGGAGTAACTTTTATTTTAGAAATGAATTAGCGCCCACGTGGGCGAAACCGCGGGCAGAAGCTGGTTTATAATATTAGTAAGCATAAGAAAGTAGCTCGTTGCGTCTAAATAGATATAAATAATATAAAATGTATATATTAAATGTTACATGTCATATAAATAATAATTAGGGTCGTTACTTTTCCATTTTCCATGTCACGAAATCGTTATTTTAAGCTTGTAATTGGTTCTGAGTAATAAGGTTGGTAAGAAACTATAATTATGTTGACATTTTTAATTATTTCTACTCATGTGGGTTTGTACAGTTAATCGCACGTCAGTGGCAATGAAACCATTATAAGCTAACCTCGTAATCTTTTGAAACTCCGTGCAGTACCTACATAATTAGACATAATAAAAAATGCAACCCTTAAGCCTGATTTACACAGTGCAATATAATTACCTGTGGCACACTATGCGTAGAAGCGTATAAACAGAGCTTTGACAATGCAAATTAATTCAAAAAATTACTTGCAAGACAAGTAATTTTTTTCAGTAATTTTATTGCATGCCAAGAAACTTGCATCGTGTAAATGGGACTTTAGGTAGGTGCTTCAATATTAAAACAAGAGTAAACGTTTATTTCGACATTACATCGGTTTCTACGAAGTACTCGGTTTCTGATAGTCATCCAAGTCTCTATCACTAAATCTGTTGCCCAATCTCATGTTAAAGGCTACGGTTTCCTAAAAACATGAAAATGATGGCAGTAGGTTTTGACTTGGTGTCAAAAAACGCTCTCTAGGAAAACACATCAATTTCATAAATAGCGTTAAATTGCGGACGCTATGTAGCGGCCACCGCACTTTCAGGAAACCGTAGCTTAACTGTTGTGATTGGTTTATCAAAACAACAACAGCCAAACACACCCACGTCATCATCAAACCACTTGGTTTAATTTGACAATCGATTAAGGGCCAGTCTCTCGAACGAAAATGATCGCAAAATGAATGTGACAAATTTTCTAGCGCTGGACAATTTGTCAGATTAATTTTGCGATCATTTTCGTTTCAGAAATTGGCCCTTAGCTTTGAGAAACCGAGAAATGTGTGAAGCAGTACCTAATGTTTTAATTTTTATTTCACAGGTAAGTTTCGTGGCAGGATTCACCTTGATATAAATGCAGGTAAACATTTTTAAATATAAATGACAAATCTTAAATACAATAAAAACAAGCTAACAATAAAATATTATAATATATGTCGGAGACGGGTGTGTGACTCTCGTTATTATCAGCGATATTTTAACTACTGTGGGCTTAGTGTGGATAGTGTTGGTTAATGCGCAATAGAAAAACAGTTTGCAGTTCAGATCATATTATAATTTACGATCAAATGAATCACACTAGTTAAATTATAAACACACTGGGTGCGACTGCGTTTATTAAAATCACCAATTAACAAAATGATCACAAATTACAACTAACACAATAACTGATCACCACGAATCAAGAACTGTTCCGCGACGTCTTGACTCCAATGTAACCAGAGGCTGAATGCCCTCCTCGCCGTGGCCTTAAAACATCACGACTCTGTAGAAGCGCGCCTTTTTTGGTGTAGGTAGATCACTCTTGATGTCGCCAGTGGCGCGCTTGCGATTCGTTTCATGTCCGTACTAATGACCGGATCCGACATATATTATGTACAACGTTATACATATACAATTTTCGAGTCATTTGACATTTAATTTTTATAATATAAAATGTCAAATTACTCGAAAATGGTTGACATTGGCATAGGGGTTATCAGAGGTCATTTGGTTGCCAATGACCTTTCCTATAGATTCCCGACATATAACCAGTAATCCTGTATTTAAAAAAAAAATGGTAGATCTCATTGGGCATAAAAAAGACGCTGTTAGCTTGTATAATGTGTTTAAGATTTGTCATTATGAATTAAAACTATAACAAATTAAATAAAAATAGTAAAACTTTGCTTAATTTAATCTATCGAATTTTCCGATTTCTCATCCAAACTAAAGCGCCTAATCTCGTAGAATCACAAAGCATTAAATGAGAATTAAATTTATAGGAACAAAGCGCTTTTATAATTGTTAACGTGATTATAATTTATTAGTTTATTTAAAATAAACAAATTCGGCGGTTATTTTAAAAAAACTGCTGTTTCATAGAAAAGTGCAATACCTAGGCTGTCAAAATGTATGAAAAAGCAGTTTTTTTTTTGCATAACCGACGGTAAATTTCAACGCAGGGGGTTCAGAATCATGTACTGAATCCATGGTAACATTATTCGCGTCGATGTCCCTGACACCTTGTATTTTATTTATTTATAATTTCTCACTATATCACGGGGTAGTAAAATATATGGAAATAAATGAAGATACTTTGAAATTTCCGTGCACGATAACTTTATCATACACATTTCAAACATTGTATGAACATGGACGACCACGATAATATCTCTCGGGATTATTGTGGACGTTGGGTGCAAAATTGGAAAGTTCAAAGTCATTTGTTACATTATTTATTTTATTTACGGAAAAGAGCTATATAACATAACAAGCGAAGTCGAGGTTCTACATAACTCTGTCTACCCCTCACGAAATACAAGCATGACGAAATTAATTAAATAGGTACACACGGCTGCACATTAAGCTATAGGTACATTTCCAGTTTAAGCTGATCGCACATTGTATAGGATTTCCATACAATGCGAGGTCAGCTTATACTGAAAATGTATAGCTTGATATATAGCCGTATGTACATTCACAATTACACATCATCAGCTGCATTCACGATATTTTTTATTTATACTTCTCCAGACAAAGATTAAAGCAAACTACGAATGTTAAAAATACTCGAGACAGACTAATGTACACAAAAAACTGAATTTTGATCTGAAAATATATATTTTTTATTACGATGGCTGCGATTCAATGATGTCTGCCGTCAACAAATCATCATCGTATCCTGGTATTAACTAAGTGTCAAATTCTTTTATACAGAGTGTGTTTTTTTGGACAGTCTATTTTATTTCTCTTCTTAGGGACCTAGCCAGCGTGTTTTATTTTTGTAACAAGATTTTTAGTAAATATAAATTTGACCTATATTTTTTAATATCATTTTATTTACAGTGAAATATATAAAACCTACATCATTTATAAGCTAACAGTATTAAAATAATAATATGTACATTTATAAAAAATACAATACATTAAAATTGCATTTTACCTTTATTGATAGATAGATCTGCTGTGTTATAGCTTAGTTTTTATATTTAGTATTTCATAATCAAATACAAATAAGTAAATAAATGAATAATAAATAAATAATAAGTATTTGACAAGACAAAATTGTGATTTACCCCTATATTTATAAACGTTGCTTAACGTTAAGAGACGTTTAAACTTCAAAAAATGTATGGTTAAAAAGTCGCTAATAATTGTTTAACTTTAAGCAAGGTTTTAAATAAATCCCTTAGGCTCAAAAACCACATATATTTTCAGGTTAGTTTGGATTAAAAAAAAACAATTTTATTCATTGTTACATGTTATTATATTGTAAGAAATATTTTTTATTATAGAATGTGTTACAGATGCAAATATTAATCAGAATTTTCTTCGAAAACAACTCATTCATACCACCTGTATTCTTCCGGGAATCTATCTCTAATTTTCTACTCGAACAGATCACACAAATTCTTGTCTTCCAAACATCTAAATATTTAGCTGACCTAATTATTATAGTCGACTAAATATTCTAGTCTATGAACAAAACGATTGTTGTTAGATCTATTCATAATGGAAATGAGAATCGCATTGTGTGACGAGACTAAAGTAACCTACTTTTGCTTCAACAATTCCACCAAAAATCTTTTATTTCTGTCGTACATCTTCCCATGATCTACATTACAGAAAGGCACTAATGTCCCATCCATACGCCTATACAAAAACATTGCTTAATAACAGCCAATAAATTTAAAACCATGTCAGCCAGCCTCTTACATAAATTCAAGAATAAATTACTACCAAATGAACAGCTGTAGCAAATGCCCGAAAAGAACCAAATGAATGACAAAAACATACAATATCCGGGCTAGTAGTGTCGAAATTACAATTATTTATAAAAATAGTTGATAAAATTCGCTTGTATAGGCTGTTAAACCTCATGGTGAGTGTCGCCTGGTCTATTTGTGAGCGCGGCGTTGGACTGAAGCCAGATCGCGCGGGTACAGAGCTACAGCTACACAGACGAGATGCTTGCGTTGTCAAGGAACTAACCTATTGGGAAAAATAAGACTCAAAATCTTCCTCAACATACCGTGGAACCTACCAAGTACCACTGGAAAATCTCAAGGACTAAAATTCAAAAATTAAAGCCCAAAAACGTCTTTATGTGCGTGTTTTCACGAAGCATCATGGTATGTTGATTGACAAACTACGTAATAGGTCACCGACCTGGCACATTACCCTCGTGAGCATAAGAAGGTGCCTACCTATATTTTTTTACTGATGACCTAAATGATACTCCTCTGATTCTTCTTAAATCTATGATCATCTGCGACCTAAATCTTTAATACTCTTCACTGATGACGATTCTTTCAGTCCTGTCCTGATAGTAGTTAGCCGTAATGATGAAGCCTTGATTCAAATTTTGGTATTCAGATATTGGGTCAAATTATGATCTACTAGCTGTGCCCTGCGGTTTCACCCGCAGAACTCTCGATGCCGTGGGAATATCGGGATAAAAAGTATCCTATGTGTTAATCCAGGTTATAAACTATCTGTGTACCAAATTTCATCCAAATCCGTTCAGCCGTTTGAGCGTGAAGAAGAGACAAACATACACACACACTCACAAACTTTCGCCTTTATAATTTTAGTAGGATAGTAGGATGGCCGATTGGCATTACAAACTCTCACCATCGCCAATTCGTTACACCATTATTTATAACCAACGAAAAATTCCAATGGTTTCAGAATCATGTACTGAACCCATGGTAACAATTTTCGCGTCGATGTCCCTGCCACCCTGTATACAGTCGGTTAATAAAATTGAAGTGTCTGTTTGTAATGTCAAAATAACAGCTTTTTACTAAATGCATATGAAACTATACACGGTACATAAAACAAAAAAAAACACAAACTTTCGCCTTTATGATATTAGTAGGATTGCTGTTCAATTTTAGTCAGATTACTCTCTACCTTTCAGATTTGCACAATGCGGGTGATTTTAAAGAAACAACCAACAATAAGAAGGGCGAAAAAAAAACTTGATCCTCCCTCACTCATTCTTATCCCTCCCAACACTATCAATTATATCAATTAAATTAACCAATTAATAATAATCACATCAAGTCACCAGATCAGTTGATCAAATTAAATAATACCAAATTCATTGGCACAATGCATCGCTTGTTAGGGTTGCCTCAACTTTTAGAGATGTATTGTTGTGTAGATTAGATATAGTTTTACGTCTATTATATTACAAGAAAAACATCACCCGACCCTGTCTAAAATTACAGCCACCACCAGAGATATATTTGGCAAAATTTCCCGGATATAAGCGCAACAGTTCATAATTATACTAGTATCAGAATAATGATGATAAAACGACTTGGCGCACCTCTACATGACGATATTAACTTATATCACTAGTCAACAAAAAAACGCGTTGAAAACTTTGTCAGAAAGTATCACGTGGTGAAATTGGCAGATCCGACCAATCAGTACCCTAATTGCGTAACTAATTTTCGTAAACAATTTTGCCTAATTTGTTTCATTTTGACAGTTCAACAACATTCATTGCGTTATTTACGTTCCTGAACAGATTTTTTTTTCCAACTTATGAAGCAATGGATTAGAAATCTGTTTCAAATCGAAACAAATTGTGATTGTGTTGCATTACGCAATTAGGGTACAGGTACTCTCGGGAGTTGGATTGAAATTGTATTTGAATGTTTTTAACAATTTACGACCTTAATGTGAAGTAAGAAGAGATTTTTTTAGAACGTGAAATTGTTGACAGTTTATTTATTTATAATGGCTCAGCGCTGGTCCAGCTCCACAATGGCACATAAACTAATTGATTAGCATTCAAAAGTATTGTTGCAGCTGCTGAAGATTGTAAAAACTATCTGTGCTTTGTATAAATTCAATCTCTTTGTATTGTATAATTGCATATCACATGTGTGAGCACTGTGACCATGTACATTCCATAAAGCTACCATTTACTGGCTACGTCTTTCATTGACTTGAATGAGCCCTGGCGGCTGAGAGTATGTCATGCTCACTCAAATGTCTCGCTGATGGTGGCGTGTGTGTTGGATCATTAAGTTCCCTTCAAAATGTTTGAACTAAATGGTGGTGATCCATGCGTCATGTTCGTGAACGGGCGACGTCAGTAGGTCATCTCTTAGCTGCCACGGTTTATTTCAATTTATTTTAATTTTTGAATTGTTTTTGTTTTTATATTTTTATTACGGACGCTTTGCGTCTACCGTGCACGTTTTTCTACATTGTTTTCACTTGTATAATTTCAACATGAATGATGTAACCAATATTTTGTAACAATATATTTATTTAAAAGAGTGTCCGTGGAGTTTCTTGCCCGTTTTTCTCCATAGGTACCTACTACGCTTTGGAATGGGCAACTAGCTTCATCTTTCTGACTAACCGACCCCTTGACAATTCAAAAGTACCTGTAATTGGTTTATTTCGATTTTGGTTTTTTTTTTGGTTTTTTTTTTTGAATTTGCTCTCCTAAACCACTTTAGTACCTCATCATTTCAGTCAAAAGACGTCCACTGGTCTAATATGTGCTTCTCACATCCAGTAATCGAATCAGAAATGAAAAGATCCGCAGGAGAACCAAACCGACATAGCCCGAAGAATTGGCAAACTTAAGTGACAGTGCGCAGGGCACATTGCTCGCAGAACAGATGGCCGATGGGGCCGAAAGGTTCTGGAGTGGCGACCGCGTACCGAAAGACGTAACGTTGGAAGGCCGTGAGGTGGACCGATGATCTTGTGAAGACCGCAGGTGTTTCAAACGTACATCAAAGGCATATTCTAAGGTCGAATCGATGTGTTACGATTCGAAGTATTGAGATGATGAGTAAATCATTTATCGCGAGTCGTGATACCTACATTAATCTTGTGACACACGGACCGACATACTAGCATACATCTGTCATCGAGTGTGTCATCCTTGCTGTAAAACTACGTATGTGTAAAATATTGGTTACATCATCTATATTGAAATTATACATGTGAGAACAATGTAGAAAGACGTGCACGTTAAAAGCGTCCGTAACAAAAATAAAAACAATTCAAAAATTAAAATAAATCGTGGCAGTTAAGAGATGACCAGTCCCTACTGACGGCGCCCGTTCACGAACATGACGCATGGATCAGCACCATTTAGCTCAACCATTTTGAAGGGAACTTAATGATCCAACACACACGCCACCATCAGCGAGACATTTGAGTGAGCATGACATACTCTCAGCCGCCAGGGTATATTCAAGTCAATGAAAGACGTACCCAGTAAATGGTAGCTTTATGGAATGTACATGGTCACAGTGCTCACAGATAAAATGGCGAGCAGGAGACCGTGAGTACGAACTTCACGTGAGGTAAATCTATTCTATGTGCAAATCCAAGTCATAGTCTACTCATGTGCCAAATTTCATCCAAATCCGTTCAGCCGTTTTAGCGTGAAAGCGTAACAAACAAACATAAAAAAAAACAAATCTTTTCTCTTTACTATAATAAAATTAGATTATATTAGCTATTAGATTAGATTAGTTTAGGCTAGCGAACCGCCCCTGCTTCGACGATATGTCAAAACATCGAGCTATGCCATATCTTAATTAAATAGGTAATAAGATATTCTAAACTGCCTCGTTGGTCTAGCAGTCGCAAGCGCTACTGCTGAGCATGAGGTCCTGGGTTCGATTCCCGGGTCGGGCAAAGTGTTATTGGGTTTTCAGCTATTGCATAGCTTTTATCGCGGGCTTTGAGCGCGGCGACCGAATCAAGAAATTCCGTAACGAAAATAAAACCTAACACCCCCCACTCCGCCTACCATGTAATGACGGACATGACAACGTGATGTTGTCATGGGAACGTAATTTTTGTTTTATGTCATCACGTCATCATCCCAAGTGTAGCGTTGACAAATAGGAAGTATGCAGGTTACAAATGCTATGCAATAGCTTTATCGCGGCAGTCCCCGAGTGCCACACGTTTTTTTTTTTCTATCTGAAATTCTCAGTAGCAGCTCGGAGTCTGGATTTATGCCCGGTTGATGGTAATAGGCTCGCTCCCTATTACATGGGACTTAAACATAACTGGAGAAATCTGGGTGTACCTGCTACAGGGACACCTCTGCCCTACCCTTCGGGGAAACAAGGTGTGATGTTATGTCATATTCTAAACATAAATGCTCTAAATGCCTAAAACTTCATAACGTCAGTTAACGCGGTAATTTTCACGTCAAATTCGTGCTGTATTTTCGGAAAACTATCGTGATAACTAAATTTTCCGGTGGAAATGTCCCGCAAAACGTCATTAATTCCCGAACTGTCGATATTGCAAATCGAGACTTGATAATTGGGTTTACGCATTCTAATTCTGTGCTGGATTAAAGTCATAGATCTCATCTAGTTTCAAAAAAAACGGCCAGTGCGAGTCGTTCCGATAAGGACCAGGCCCGGGTCGACGGCGCGTTGTGTTCCACGCGCGCTTCAAAGAGATTTCAGCAGAACTGAAGGGGCCGCTAGGGCCGATGCTTGGCGGGGTCTCGGGAAAATCCGAAAGGGATACCGTGGCCCCTGGCAACATACAGACAACTGAAGGAACACGGGTGGATTTTAGTCAGTAGAAGTCTGATACACCCTTCCGCTCAGTCCAGAGCGGGAGAAGCTATTTGACCATTTCCCACCCAAAACGCACACTAAGTGTTTCGTAATAAAGACGATTTTTGTATGACCCCCTTCATATATTTTTTATTCTAGTATTTGTTATTATAGCGGCCATAGTAGTACATACTCTGTGAAAATTCAAGTGTCTACCTATGACAGTTCAAAAGATACAGCCCTGTGACAGACGGATGGACGGACAGAGAATCCTTAGTAATAGGGTCCCATTATCACCTTTTGGGTACGGAACCCTAAAAAACTGACATGTAAAAAAAGTGTTATTTTTAACCAATTTATTACAAAATAAATTCGTTAATGTATCATTTGTTGAGCAGTGGTGGCCCAGTGGTAACGGCCGCGACTTACGAGTTGTACGTCGTAGGTTCGTACCCAGACAAGCGCTTTACTTTGTGTAAATTATTTCATCACCACTGCTCTCAAAACGGTGAAGGAAAACATCGTAAGGAAACATCATGATGTATCATTTGTTTGATAATTAACTTTATAATGATGATCTTGTCAAAATTAAATGGCATACTTTTTTGAGCTATCATAGACATATTATAAATAGTGATTATTAATATTATAAAGTAAAGCAAGAAAAAGAAAGAAAACTTGTTTATTCTGCACAAACAAAACGCACATTTAAAACAAAATTGACATAAAATACACACATACAAAAGTAGCCAAAAACCCTCGTATTCAACCAATAAAAGTTTAACAATTTCGTTCATGGTTGTTACTTATAGTAAATCATTTATTTTAGAGCATCAGGGTTTGGGATATTACTCTTTGGAGAGCTGTCATGATGGATAAAAATCAGTCATATTTTTTAATATACATTTAAGTTCAGATTCCTTAGGAGCCTAGCAGAAGAGGAATCAACTCATTATCAACGAACGACCGTCATTCATTATGAATCGTATTTAAAAAAAAGAGCAAAATATTTTTTAAACTAGTTTCTCATAATATGGTATCTTTAAACTTCACAAAGAGAGGATCTTCTACCACTATTGTTATATCCTAGATATTCTACTTTAATACTTAGAAACCAAGGAACACAATAGCTACTAAAATCTTAATTGTTTTTCCGAATAAGTCTGGAAAATCTTTAATTTTGCCACACTGCTTGTGAATGGGTGAAAAGCACTTACTTACACTTAGAAAGGAACGCTATTGGTCTGCTGACCCCAAGAGCGATTGAATAGTATTGAAGTCAGAATTGATGAAAAGGGGATTTTCCAATTAATATTTAGATGTTTTCACTGATGCGTCAAAATGTCACAAGATCCTTACAGCGTTTATACACCGCCGCCGTCACTAGGACGTCACTGAGAAACGAGATTATTCGAACAGAACGTGATGTCCCGGTGACGGTGATCGTGTGTCCATCGCAACCGAATTCGGCTGTTCATTATGTTATGATAAACAAAACAAAAACCGGGCGAACGGCGCGGTGACGGCAGTTTGTGAACAAGATCAAACGTGTTTTGTATTGCCAGCACATCAGGCGGCAATGGATGGCCGGTGCGGTGGCGACGGCGGTGGGCCATAGTAACCCGACGTTCGCACGGACGTAATAAAATCGCGGCGGGATTTTATCGTGCACTGGATTTTCAACACTCGGTGTTAAGCCGAGTGTTGAGAATCCAACGTGTTGGGACACATTCTCGTCCCAACGCGTTGAAAAAACACGCTGTTGGATTTTCAACTCTCAGCGCTATGCAGAGCGTTGAAAATCTAATGCACGATAAAAAATCGCCACGATTTTATTACGTCCGTACGAACGTCGCCTAAATGTACATACATAACGCAACTTCGACGCCGTTACCTCTTTCTCGGTGACGTCCCGGTGACGACTACAGTGGACAAACACCCTTAGTCACTCCATAAAGATAACAAAACTATTTCAACATAAATGGTAGATACAAAAATCGTCTTCCGCACTAAGGCAGAAATTGCGATAAATATTCCGCGATTCGTGCCAGGCACATGTATTCGAAACATTTTAGTAACATTCTTGATACTGGCAATTCTGAATTTTAAGCCGAGACCTTGCTGGTATAAAAATTCTTTAAGATACACGTGTCTCGTTTTAACACACAATTCTTTCAGATACACGTGTATTATGCCTAAAAATGACCTCAAAAATAAATAAATAACACCGTTCATAGCACAATGCGAACTAGTCTAGTGTATTTCGGTAACAAAAGTCGTCTGGACAATCTCGCAATGTTTTATTACCTTCGGGACAGTCAGTGATTCCGTACTGTAAACTATTTTATTTTTAAACTAAACGTCGTGTTGTGTTACTGGGATTTTAGTCGAAGGAATATCTGTAGTTTTGTGTGGGATATCGTTGGTTAGATCTTTTATAAGACTAGATTCTATTCCTCTTAATTGCTCACTAAGAAAATACAGGTTAAGTTTTTATCCAGTGCGCAAACTTTAACACGTGACTTCATCATTATTCAATGAACAACTTTTACTAGGACCAAAGATTAAAAGCAGCTGTTCCCTACATTTTGACGAGTTATGCGAACATAAATGTAGGGAACAGTTGATTTTTTTTTTCGTGATTTCAGGTTTGGTCCCATGGTGGTCCCGTGTTAAAGTTTGCGCACTGGATAAAAACTTACCCTGTATATGCATGTGTTTAATTTTATATTGTTTATTACTGTTAATATTAATTGAAATCATATCGACGTCTTGACATGTATTTTTATTTTACTTTTATTTCTGAAATGTATTTTTATTAGTTTTGACTAAATTCACGACAATTGTTCACGAACTCAACAGCAAACCAACATTGTTCTTTGCCGTGCCCTGACAGGGTTCATGTACCTACAAAAACCGACAGTAAATATTGTAAAATGCATGTATTATGTGCATGAGAGCAAATAAATAAATAAAATAAAGCTAATGATGATTTTTTTAACTATTCGAGGTAAACCCCACCTAATTACATGACGTATGTCGCCATAGTAAAAAAACTAGCTAAAAAAAACGTCGGGGGACTGCCGCGGTAAAGCTATTGCATAGCATTTGTAACCTCCATACTTCCTATTTGTCAGCGCTACACTTGGGATGATGACGTGATGACATAAAACAAAAATTACGTTCCCATGACAACATCACGTTGTCATGGGAACCGTCATTACATGGTAGGCGGAGTGGGGGGTGTTAGGTTTTTTTCGTTACGGAATTTCTTGATTCGGTCGCCGCGCTCAAAGCCCGCGATAAAAGCTATGCAATAGCTTAAAAGCTAAGCTTACAGTAGTCGCATATAATGTGTACATTTGACATCTCACCATAGGCAATCTTAAAGGGGCGAGGCCTCGTCAAGGTCGTTTCTGACTGCCAACGCTAGCACCACGCGCGCTCATTGGTCAAATCAAATCGCGCACGCTTCCCTGGCTTCCTGTTACACACTTCCGTCCCTTTTCACGAAATCACTCCCACAGGTGAAAGCGAGAGAAAAGATGTAAAACATCAAAACCAGACGCTTTGAATGACACTTTTTATAAACTTGTTGGAGGGTGGGGACGTTTCTTCCCAATGTCCTTTTAGTTGATTATTTCACATCTATATACAAAATATATTTTGAGTTAAAACTGTATTGTTTATGAGGCTGAGTTCTACATTTTTATTTACGGACCTCCAAAAAAGTAAATCCATACGCTAAGAATCTTCTTAAATCTGTTTTTATATGCTTCGAAAACTTTTCGTCCTGCATAAATTCTACGTATCCGTATCAAAAACATCCTTAAACTTGTTTAATTTTTCTAAGAAAAAGGAATTTAGGTTCTAGTGATCGAATAATTGACCGAGCGAGCGTCGCTGCTTCAAGTCTGGCAAAATTTGCTTTTGTGTGTCAGTTTGTTAGTACTCGTCTACAGGTCGTATTTTACAACCGATCGAAACGTGGTATACTGGTTTTACGACTTATAGATTTCTTTTGTCTTCGAGGATTTTTGATTGGAGAGGTACTTCCTCCAAAAAGGGGAAAAAAGGGGGCTACTGGATATCTCCGCCTTATGATATCTGATTCCGATGGTTCTTTTTTTATTTGAAAGGTAGTAACTTTAAATTGGTTTCATAACAAAATGGGTGAAGATCTGATGAGGATCTTCGGCGTGGTGACCAGAATAAACAAAAAATATGGTAAATATCCCGTTTTAAATAACGTTAGTGGTATAATAATTGTTGCAAAATAGTTTGTGCTCGCGAGGTCTACTGTTTGCAGAACTATTAGTCTAGTTTAAACGTTATTTAAAAACACAACAATATATTCCGCCAACAACACTTCATAGTCTAAAATTCACTCCAACCTTAAAACCATCTGAGCCACCCCAGAATCATAAATGAGCCGCCAGCTAACCTAATTAGAGCCAAAATCAGCGATTAATTTTTCAGAGAGCCCATCAAATGTCAGACTCTAGTCATCACTAAAGATATAATACATTTGGACGCAAATCCCTTTGCCTCTCAATTATGTAAAGTTAAGGGAGGGAAGGCTCTGAATCTTTTATAATGGAGCTAAACGAACGAGTAAATAGAAGATGGTGGAAACCGATGGCCTTTTAGTTCGTATTTTAATAAATAAGATAAGGGTATGCTTAGATGGTTTGGTCATGGAATGAAAGGAGATTAACAAAATAAATTTACTTATGAAATGGGTTACCTACTGGAAACGCTGAGAGAACGTCCTAGAAGGACCTTTTCATCATGTCCATGTATGTAAGAATCAAAGCACGTGGTTTTCTGAAGTTTCTGCCAACCCTCATTGAAAAACTGGGTGAGTTTTTATTTTACACTGAGACACGAATAAAATTTTCCGTCCTTCGCTTTGGTAGTTTGTATTTTATTCGCGCCATTTGGGCAGTGTTCTATTTTTAAACGATTTATGAAATGGATGGCCTGTTTTGACAGTATACGGCCAGTAACTTTGATAGCAAAAAAATATTGAGTGAGGCTTCCTCGGCATAAAAGGTTTAATACTTTTGGAAAAAGTTTCGGGTTGGAGTTATATCGGATGTTGGACCTTAGAGACCCGTGTATCAGATTCAGCCACTAAATCGTGAGGATAACTTTGGAGGATTAAATGTAAAAAATTGGTTCAAGTAAAAGTTTGAATTAGTCTGTCCAACACTTACTTATTGCTAAACAAAGAAAAGAAGATCTTAAAATACTTTTTTTTCTTTCTTTCAAGATCTTCTTTCTTTAATGGAAATAAGTAATCTTGTGGCCTTTATAATCAAACAAGACAAAGCAGGACTCAGTACCAGATTAATGAAAAATACTTTGGTCCTAAAATTTTTGCCGTAATTTTGGCGACAAAGTATAAAAAAATGCACAAAACTTTATGATTTTCGTCTAGCCCGTTTTAAAAAATGTTCCAGACTATTTGGCCCACTTTTAAAACTGTCAGTGACAACATTACAATTTTTTATTACAATAAAATGATAATATACTTTATGTGCTAAAGTAATAATAAATTTATATCGTCATAATATGCAGATGGTGTGCCAAAAGTGATGTCAGAACTTGCGTCATGCGTCATCGTCATCATAAAATGGTGATGATCATCAAGGGTGATGACGTAATGGTTATTTTCTGTCTTTTCTTATAATAGTGATGCGTGATGTCTGTCATTTTGGTCAGATGTTTTTGGTTATTAAAAGACTGTTACTTTGTGTCTCGTTCCTATGTTTTTAAAAATAGAATAAAAACATGTCATCATTATTAAAAGAAAATTCTATTCATAGATCGGTATTTTTTTTAATACAGGCTGTTGCCAAAGTCTTCATTTTATATGATTTTACTTAAGTGAAGTGTAATCTTCTTTAAATGAACATTTTATTTTATATAAAACTACTTGTTCGTGCCCGGCGTCGGCCCTAGTGAATTTCATGTCTCTATCTCCAGTGGTTTATTGAGATTTTCCTACAAACGACGTTCAAAAGTACCATACATGGGCCTATTTGAAATAAATGATTTGACTTTGACTTTTACTTTGAAAAATTCCACCCAGATTTCCGACTATTCCGGTGGATCTTCCAAAAATTTTATTTTCATACGAACTTAAATCCCGACAATTATGAATACAACAAAAAAAAAATCAGCCAAATCAATCAAGCCGTTCTCAAGTAATGATCTTTGAAGTTTTTTTTTTGGAGTCTGTAGGCTCGCGTTAGAACACTTGTAGGTGTCGCATTTTATCTGTTGATAAGCGATGGCGCTTCTCTAACAGTGCTATCCGCCTTTTGAATTCAATTTTTTAAACATAACACTGGCTTCCGCCAGCGGCTTCGCCCGCGTTATATCTTTATAAATTATTATAGCCTATGTTACTCAGTGATAATATAGCATTCAAATGGTGAAAGAATTTTTAAAATCGGTCTAGTAGTTTTTGAATTTATTCATTACAAACAAACATTAAAAAATTCTAATCTTTTCTCTTTATTTATAAAATATATTAGTTTAGATAAATTCAAGCCTTTTTCCCATGAAGGCAGAGAAACTACAGAACGCCACGATCCTTACATGGTCCTTTTGCCTCGTTTACGTTCATACATCTGGTCATACACGCACGCCGGTTGCGAGTACTACGCACCTGACCTTTCTGAAGAACATCACCAATAAGGTCACGTTTACTATAAAGTCAAATCATTTATTTCAAATAAATGATTTGACTTTGACTTTTGCTATACTTGCCTGACTTTTTTACTATAAATATCTTGCAGCTGTACTTGGTTTGTTTAAACAAATACATTCGTAATTTCTACTCTCTTCACTTACAAAAAACCGTCATATTCAAAAATTAAAATGGAAACTCCACAATATTTAATCATTTACCGAAATGGAAACCGGAACACGACGCGTTCAGGTGTCGCCGGCCACTTCCGGTGGCCATGTTAGCGCGTGTGACGTCACTGACAACTGACATACACGTGGCAATAAGCTTTTAATACTTGGAATATATCCTGTAATACTGCAAGGCTTTTTAATATAGAATTAACATATGCTTATGTTAATACTTTGAAGGGATTCAGGGGATTATTTAGGATATTTAGGGGTTATGCGACGTCATGTTCTAATCTTCGTGAAAAATAAAAATAGGAAAAGTGTTTTTTTTTTCAGAATTTACCACGGACTTAGTAAAGAAGAAAGAACAACAAAACAACCGAAATCCAAAAAAACACTGCAAAGTGATAAATGACTTTAATTTCGGAAGTCGTTGGCTTTGATTGTATTTTAGTTTTTCCCACCGACTTCGTGTTTTTTTTTTGAAGTCGTTTTGGTCGTATTCCACTACATGTTATGTAAACAACAGTGACAGGAAGTATTATAACCTCATCAAGATACACTAAGTGGGATTAAATACGTATTATCGAAGCTAACTCAAAAACTATCCAAACAAAGATAATTAAATTAAAATGGAACCATCGCGCAAGCTTTTTCTACCAAATAAAAAAAGAATTTTCAAAATCGGTGCACAATTGACGAAAAAATCGAAAAAATAATAAAAAAAAAGTTGTCACTATATTTTTACATACGCTGTCATTTTCACAATCATCTGCCTAGCCTTTTCCTAACAATGTTGGGGTCGTCTTCCAGCTTAACCAGATGCAGCTGAATACCAGTATTTTACATGGAGCGACTGCCTATCTGACCTCCACAACCCAGTTATTGGGAAACGATAATTTTACCCTAAATTCAACCTCAGTTTACTTATTATAATATTCTTCACCGATACGCAAAAACGAAACCTAAAACATATCAGGATGGTACAAAAATAAAAAACAGAAAATATCAGAATAATCCAGCTTATTTCTAATACTAATAGCTGAAATCAAAACAACGCCCAAAAAAACAAAAATGTTCACGAAATATATCCATTATTTATAGCACAAACCGATTGCGTTCTGCGAACCGCAATTCGTATTTTTGAATGCAAAACGTTGCTTCAAAAAACGCAGCCTGTATGCGTGGACTACAAACAACACGACACCAATTTTTTTTTTTTTTGTTTCATTAATTTAAACATGTCCGTTTTTTTCCCATAAATAATTTGTCAAGAGTTTGAAAATTGACCATTGTAATGTTAATTAGATTAAATTCGGGGTGAGAGCCTGGTGATGATTGTTGATGGACATGGAAATTAGCATTCGTTTGTTTTCGGAAATGCGATGATTCCCGAGGGACATTAACCTTTCAACCTGCTAAACACTCTGCCGAACCCTCCGGGGTCACAGGCGTGATATTATGAACCTAAACCTAATTTTATAGCCACTGGGAACCTATTCCAAACAAAACTCAATTACTCAGAAATACACTTGGTAACTTACCTCGGGCTCAAAATGTCAAATAGAGATGGGCCATCGCCCGCGAATATCCGCAGGGTATCCGACCTAAATAAACTCACTTCATATTTAGGTATCCTATCTCGGATACCGCACCGTGAAATATGATTACCACTGAATGAATATGATGAATCAAAATGCTATAGGAATGAATGGAATATAGTCGTAGCTATTTAAAACAACATAAAAAGTCCTCGTTAATTAATTCCACGACGCTCAACTTATGTTTCAAGTTCAGTTCAAGGAATTACAAGTAACTTACTTGTTGCTGTTTATTCTATTTGCTAATTAAAATGATCATAAATTTTAACTTAATTACGCCAATGTTTGGCTTTAGATGGAAATTAGATTTGTCTAGACTTTATAGGTTATAACTTTATAAGTTGTCTAAAGAAATTGCTCATATTATAAATCTTGATTGGCTTTTACCTAACGCGAGGTCGAAGTATTTCAAATAGCTAGACGTGCGACCTATTTTAAAGTATTTAAAGAACCATTTTATTCATTAAGTAAAGGACTGGAATTTACGGCTTGGTTGCTTTCGCTATTCATACATTATGCGAAGCACACACTGTTTTAATACTATGGGTAAAGTTTCCAATACTATTTATTTATTTCTTTATTAAAAAACCAACTTATACTAACAGTTTGCACTACACATACAAGTTATAGGTCAATATTTATCAGTAATTATAATTACACTTACAATCATAAAATTAGATTAAATTACATAAAAATAGCCAAAATTTATTGAAATTAAATGTAATTAGTCAAGATTCGGCAAAATTAGATTAAATTAGACAAAATTAGATAAAATTAGATAAAATAAGACATAATTGGGGTAAAAAAAAAAATGGAATAAAATTATTAATAATTATAAACATTAATTTGTTCACTCTGAGATTGTACTGGGAGTAGCAATAGATTCCAGGTATCGAGTAGCAGTGTTCAGGAATCTCAGTTCAGTACTCGCGGAGACATCTGAGGATTCGTCATATAGCAAAATGTTGTTAATATGAGTTAGCGCTAGGTACAATGGACTGGTCTTGAGGGTTATGGTACTGGTTTGAGGTATTGAGAATAGAGGACGCTGGCGAGGGCGTAGTGTGTTTCTAATGGGTAGTGGGATGTTAAAGCAGATGTGCTGTAGTTAAAAGGAATTGAAATACTTTTCTCTTTTACTTCAAAAGGTGCTTCAGCTTGCCAAAGTGCCTTGCAAGGCAATTATCGTAGTTGTGCTGCCTCTAGTTACTGACAATACATTAGATTACTAGTAAAATAAGCTATCTTTTTATAAACACATGTTTTAGTGGTAACAAAACATTTTTTTTACCATCACGGGGAAGCTCTTCTTCTTCTTTTTATCCCTCTTCGCGACAGCAAAGACAGAGTTAAGATCAATTTCAATTTGTCTGCCTTACATATCGTATGTATGTATTTTTTACTAATACGCAGTTATGTTCATTTCAAAACATTAACTGAGTGCAGTATGTTTGCAATATAAGACTTACTGAAGAATAAAGTCAATGCTGTTGCATATATCCGCTCTTACGTATAAATATCCGCGCACATAGTACGCTCTCAGCAGCGTGTCTCGCTGACCACACACTGTCACTCATGCGATATGCGGACACGCTAACTACTTAAATAACATTAGTACTGCTTGTTTCCATTCTACATCAGATTAATTTTACGATAAAATTACACTTACTGCACTTACCAAACGATCCCAAACTAAAACTCTATAAGAAACCTTATTTTGTCACCACATTGATTGTAGTTTTCGGCAAAAGCCGGGACTTATAATGTCAAGTAGAATTAAGTTGTCTATATTGGATAAGTAGTCGAAAGCCCAATTTATTGATTCGATCCCTTGTCCCTTTATTTGTGTTTCTGATTGTAAATCTGAGTTAGAATTTGTTCTAGCTACAATAAATAGTGAAAGGCTACATAATTTGTTGGACCTTTTATCCTCATTTAGAAAGAAAGAAGAAAGAAAACAATATTGTTTATTCTTTTCTTTCTTCTTCTATCTGCAAATTACATATGTACATCTTTGCCTTTCTAAACCAAAAATTCAAGCGTCTTAATTATTGAATTTTGATCATCAATCACCAATAGTTTTTTGATGTCCAATGTTACCAAATTATAATAAACTAGTTGCGCCCCACGATTTCACTCGCATAAATCTCGATCCCGTTGGAATATCGGAATAAAAACTGCTAATCCTGGTCATGGTCTACCCATGTGCCAAATCCGTTCAGCCGTTTTAGTGTGAAAGCGAAACAAAACACTTTCACATTTATAATATTAGTAAGGATAACAGTATCCGAAAATACGTACATAAATAAAAATATCCGAAAAAAGGTCACATCTCTGGAGACCTCACACATTTCACGACAGCACTGACCTTTAATTTAAAACTATCATTACGTCATAGCCCTTTTATTAAGCAAATTAAAATGACGCACATGCCGTGTCACGTGTCATTGGACACGCTCACCCGCAATGAATACACGTCGCGCCCCCAGGAAGATGGCAATTGCTGGATTAACGCGTTCCCATTTCCTCGCCATGCACGATATTGTGTTGCCTTGCCACTTGTAGTCCTTTGCGTTCTATGAATTAACGCAGAAAGTGGTGCATTTGTTTAATTAAATGTCGGTTTTTTGCTTTGTTTTAATGGCGTATAACTATGTTATTACGTGAGGTTGTTTTCATTTGGTTTGTTTAATGAAAATAGTGATGTATAAAAATATTTTCGGTGGCCTAGCATCCTGAAAAATTTGGACTTATTTTTGCACAGTTTGAATTTATATACGTTTTTCGTTACTGACGCTTTACAATAGGCAGGTAGGTAGCTCCCTATTTAGTGTATAAGAGTACATAACAATGTCTTGTAGTGACTGACCGGACGGACCGGTAGTCGTGAGGAAACCGGCATCCCTTTTTTTTGGGTGGGAAATGATCAAATAACTTCTCCCGCTCTGGGTGGAAATACTCTTACTGACTAAAACCCACTCGTGTTCCTCCAGTTGCCTGTATGTAGCCAGGGGCCACGGTAACCCTTTCAGACAAACCCGCAACCCCGGCAGGCATCAGCCCTAGCGGACTCCATCAATTCTGCAGACATCTCTTTGAGGCGTCGATCCGAGCTTGGTCCAAAAACATGCATGCCTGATGAATATTTCTCGACGGCATGTGAAGTCAAGTCAGAAGCCTATGGGCGGCTTAAAACTCTGACACCAGGTTAGTCACTAACCTCACGAAAAAGAAACACGGTGCATTTTTAACAGAATATATCGACTGTTCAGCCTTTCGAATCCTGTGTGACCACGGCATCATGGCGCCGAGTATAACGATCACAGTTAATGACGGCTGTTTGTACCTACATCGGCTACAATCGTTAAACTTAAGCGATTGGTTAGCTCTTTGTGTCTTCCAAGTGTCATGTGATAAAAAAAATGTTAATAATGTTGTTATATATTTATGACACAAATAAGGGCCTCGCTGGACAGAAAAAATCTTACAAATGTAATTTCTGCTATCAAAGGTTTTTGAAAATAAATAAAATTTGAAAGGGAAATTGGAAGGAGTATCTCCAGCAAAATTTTCAAGTCTCTAAGCAATATAATAACGAAGAGCCCTACCTGCTGGATGGAAACCGAAAAAAAATGTTAATTCATCAACTTTTGTAAGGGAGATGTTTCATTTTCGGCCATAACGTGTACGTTAATGAAAAAAAATTAAAAAATTCCACGAATTGAGGAAAAATATTCTTTCCTGTTAATTCCCCTGATTACTTTGGCACAAAAAATATTAGTTTAACTAATTATTGCCATATTCTATTCATCATGGCATCGTCTTACTTGCATACTGCTTTCGTTCAGAAATCATGTTACATTTTAACATAATAATATCACGTATAGGTTTTTTAAATAAATATGAAAGGCATGTATTTCTGTGTGTATAAGATAGCAATCTGATACAACTTTTTTGTTAAATTAGAAAGTGTGATTTATCATTTAAAAAAAACTGCTTTTGAGGATTGTAGATTTGTAGGTACTTCTGGACGAAAATGGCTAGCTGTCGATGGTCGTATTTCTCCTGAAAAACGTCAAACATTTTCGGTTTTTATTTTGTGCCCAAAAAGTAGTAGATATTATGGAAAAAAACAGTCTTTATTGTATTTAGGGGTTCGTTTCCCAGGTTTTCTAAAGTGTACATGTTATGGCCGGAGTCCCATACAAAAATGAAACGTTCCCTTTATATTGTTAAGTTTGGAGTCGCCTTTTAAGCAAAGATTTGCTTGTATTAGGTAATTCCGCTCTTCCAGTTCACGTTGACTATACATATGTGTGAGAGAATAAACAATGATAATTTTGAAAGCATGCCAAGAATGCGCAGTGTTGTTTGTGTGTAGTATATTCTGTGAGAGTAAATGAAATGTCATTTCTGTACATTGAAAATTTTCGTTCGGTTAGACAGGTACATTCAACAAGCTAACAGTCTACACCTTATTTGTTGCTGTAAAGGAGAGCCAGCTATAAACACATTATTTGACTTCATCGACTATTTTTAAGCCACAACATGGCTGCTAATGAACAGTCGTAGAGTACTGGCATAATCACCATCTTTGGTCAAAGTTTTGATGATAACACTAAGCCAATCAGCGGAGTAATTGCAAAACACACTTACAAACAAACTATGTTGTTGGATTTCTATTAGTTGCCCTTTGCACTTGGTGTAGACTGGACGCTCTCAATCGACTTGGAAGTATAATTATAGAGTTGTTAATACTATTTTAACTTAATGTAATTTATTTAAAAAATAGGAGGAAAGCTGCTAAAGTCGCAGGCACGACAGATAGGAAAATAGTTTTACAGCTCTGAATAGTTCACATGGAAACCAAAACAAAACAACAAAAAAGTACTTAGTTCTGAATTCAAATTATTATACACGATAAATCTAATAATTGATAGACATGGAAATTAGCATTCGTTTGTATTCGGAAATCCGATGATACCTGAGGGACATTAAGAAAATAGAAATACTGTACAGTTATAGCAATGGCTTTAATTTTGACAGTTCATGGCCAACAACATATGAAAACATATAATACGATTTTTTTCAGAAGATTTACTTAACAGACTTGCACAAGCTATCAAAATTCCGGGTGCAAGCCACAAAAAAACTTTTGTGTTTTCATCCTAGCTTTTTATATAACCCCGTTTTTCAATATCGGAACTCCGAATCGATCACAATCAATCTATCCGTCGCACACCCATCAATCTTCAAGCCTCGCTGCAGTTTACGTCACCCGGCGTCCTGTTGAGATGCATTTACGACTAAAAGCTACTCTGTGTAGTAAGAAGTTTTATGTACCACAACCCTGTATAAATAATATGTTGTACCTAACTTACCTAACACACCCTGTATATGAATAATAGCTTCTGCCCGCGACTTCGTCCGCGAGCCTATAGCCTTCCTCAAGAATTGGGCTATCCAATGCAAAAATAATTTTTCAAATCCGACTAGTATTTCCGGAGATTAACCTCTACATACAAACTTACAAACAAACAAATACCTCTTTATAATATGATTAAATTAAATTAAATATTATAGGTAAAACGGGCTGGTATCCGCAACTCCACGTCAAAGCGCGTATTTTGCGTACGGGTGGGAAAATCTGTTATTCGATCCACCCCAGCTCCTCAAAGAAGGCCAACAACGCCTTGATGTCACTGACAATCTCACGTAGGGTACCTGGGTTACCGAAGTACTTTGCCCTGTATGTGGCGACCACCGGGCAGTTTAACAGCACATGAGCTGCTGTCTCGTCGTCCTCCATGCAGGCTCTGCACAGCGGACTGTCTGTGACTCCTATGACAAAGAGGTGTTTATTAAATGATCCATGGCCAGTTAAGGCAGCTGTAACTGTAATTATTATAGTATATAATTGACTAAAAAACATACAAAAAATATTAATTTAAAAAAAAAAAAAAAACTTTATTGTTCAAGTAAACAGTACAAATTCAAATAGCACTAGCCTCCACACTAGGATTCCCTGTGTCGTGGAGACTAGTCTCTTTCGTCTTACAACTCTAATACATAGTAGGTACTATATGTAGGCACTTAAGTAACATCAGTCGGTAAGATTTATGAAGTGACAATAATCGAGTGTTATTCCAGTACAATAAATTCACCTTAAAATATTGTAATAAAGTTACATGCATTATATTTAAACGTGTTTGGTGTATTGTATTGTAATTAATACGTATCAGTTTTTTTTTGAATATGCTATTTTTAGAGAGATTTATTGAAACAACAGCATTACTGTTGCATATATCCGCACTTACCTACGTGTATGATATGTTCTACCTAAGTGGGTTACAAGTCTCCACGTAAATATTGTACAGGGTAGCAGAATTGTGGATATTTAGTCCGGGTTCTCAGGTTTTTTTGGGGATAAGCGAAGTTAGTCCATGCCATCACTGAAGTCCATTTGACTCGGCTTTAGGGTCTATGTCAAATTGAATTTTAAAAAATGTAGTTCCACATTTTACCGCGGGCTTTCTTTCGTGGCGTGCACTCTAATTTACTCTACGTTCATCCTAGCAACTGTCATTTGATTTTGTAGTAGTGCGAATGATCTTTGACAGTTTTAAGTCAACAATGACCGTCAACGTGACCAATTTTCGGATACCATTTTCGGATACACAAAAATGGTATCCGAAAATTGGTCACATCCCTACAGACACATATTCGTAGGTGGTTAAAAAAAGTTCACAACCAAAGCTTAAGCAGCAAGTTCTCCATAAATTCAAAAGAAATAAAATATAGAACGCAAATAACACTTGTGTGCGTAACTGTAGCAGGAACAAAGACGGGTCACCACTCAACAATTTCAATACAAAAAAGTGCTGCGGAGTGGTAAAACACTTTTCATCCCGATTGTATCACGGGATTGTGATGCAGATTAAATAAAATATTATGTTGAATGTAAAATAAGATTATGTAGGTAAGCAAATTGAATGTCATTGATTTTCTAAAATAAATGACATTATAATACTAATTATTATTAGTATAGTATCACCCAATCAATCTGCCTAGCCTTTTCCCAATTATGTTGGGGTCGGCTAACAGTCTAACCGGATGCAGCTGAATACCAACATTTTACATGGAGCAACTGCCTATCTGACCTCTACAACCCAGTAATTGGGTAATACGATATCCGTTGGTAAGACTGGTTGTCAGACTTTCGGGCTTCTGACGACCCGTAACGACTGTCAAAGATCGACGAATTACAACCGGGACCAACGGCTTAACGTGCTTTCCGAGACACGGAGGAGTCTCGGTATGTAAAGATGGGCACCCATCCACGGACCAACCGCGGCAAGCGTAGTTTAACCTGATCGATCGACCCGTGCGGCTGTTATTATCGTATCACCCATAGATATTAATAAAGTATTAAAACTAAGTTAGTATTATGTGCGAAACGACTATTTAACCGACTTCCAAAAAGGAGGTGGTTATATGTTCGTCGCGTATGTTTGTTTTTTTTTTTTTTATGTATGTCCACCGATTTCTCCGTCAATTGTAGACCGATTTTGAAAATTCTTTTTTTGTTTGAAAGGGTGTGCTCTCGAATTGGTCCCATATAAATTTTATTAACTTTGCTTGGATAGTTTTTGAGTTAGCTACAAAATACGTATTTTTTCCCACTTAGCATGTAGATGATATGATAAGTTTTTGTCACTGGTAGCAGGTAGTGGTATTCGAATGTGTGTGGGGTAGGTACCACAACTGCTGGTGGAACCGCGTGCTAGGACCAACCTTCTGAAGGAGGCGCCGCTGACGCGTACACTCCTCACGCTCAACCTCATAGAGAGTGAGACAGACCTATTCTGTTGTTCTCTGAGTGAATTCACAAGGAATGCTTTGTTTGTATTAGTTATAGGTATTAGTTATAAGGAACAATTATGTTAAAGTATTAATTAAGGCACATTTATCGCATTGGTTAGCTGTAAGGGTAGATGTATGATGATAAATAAATAAATAAATAAAAAACTAAAAAGTGAAAAATAAAAACTTTTTACAAAAAAAACACTTTGTAGTGTTTTTTTTGTGGAGGTCGGTTGTTTTTTTTGTAAAAAGTTTTTTCAATTTTAAAATCTTTCTTATTTACGTTACTTAAGTTTACTTCGCGTTTCGTGCTAGGCCCAGCACAGGGCCCATTTTTGATGGGTTTTAACATCTTTCCTCTAGCTTTCTTGCAATCTGTCCAATCTATTACTATATACTCTATGAATCTATGGGAGCGATTTCGTGAAAAATGACGGCAGTGTGTAACAGGAAGCCGAGAAGCGCGCCCTATTTGATTTGACCAAAGAAATATACTTATATCTATAGATTTGACCAATGAGCGCGCGCGGTGCTAGAATTGACCGTCAGATGGTACCAACCCATTTTCCGAGAGGTTGGTACTGTCAGCCAAGATACATCATTATAAGCGACTACTATCTAAGGCTCGCTCGTTTTTGAAGTGAAAACTTCTTTAGGCGCGTTGGGCATTTTTTAGATGGGACTAAACCATTGATTTCGCGACACCATGACGACACCTCATTTTTGTAAACGCGATTGTGGTCTCTATTTATGTAACGTTATGGATTAATGCTCTATGCAAATATTTTGACTTTAAAGATTTTGTAAACGCGATTGTGCTCTTTATTTATATTACGTTACGGACCAATGTTCTATCCAGGTATTTTTCTTCTACCAAGACGATGTTGTTAAAGTTTTCACTTCTGTCGGCACTCCCGGAGTGCCACTGCCATTTTTTTTTTGCTTAGCCTATGCTGTCCCACTGCTGGGTAATAAAGGCCTCCTCCAAGTCCTTCCAAGAACTCTTTTCCCGCGCCACCTAGAACCAGCCCTCACGGTACGTGTCCAAATTACCCCGTCACCCTCTTTCTGGGCTGGCTTCGGCGGAAAAAGCAGAAAGCAATTTTTTTAAAGAAAGGTTTCCTCTGGCTCCTAACTACTAACATGCCATACCATCTCAGAATCTAAAAAAACTATTTTTAAACCCATAATGGGGTACAAACTAAGTACAAATAATCATGAAACCTACTCTTTCCTTAAGGCAAAGTGTAGATAAGAGTATTTCAACATAAAAGCATCATTTTTGTCTTATTTTTCAACATTTTCTCCCCTCATGGTGAATGTTTTAAGGCGAATACGGCACGTATCTGCGCCGATAACTAGGTCAACACTACTTCTCTCTGGCATGTTAAGTAGTCGAATGTCGCCTCACTGAAAACTTGATATATTGTAGTCTAGATACTAACTAAAGATACTGTTTTTAAAAGAATATAAATTGAGTCTAAGGTTGTTTATCTCGAGAAGTTAAACTTTGAAATCTAGTTAAGTTCCACTTCAAAATAAACAGCATCAAGGAAATAAAAAAATTAAGAAAAATTCTTTATTCTGCTCTAATATGACGCAGATTCTAACGAACATAAAATACATACGGAACAAAAGAAGAAAAAGTCTTTCCTTCCCGATTGGAAAATGTATACATTTATATAGTTGTATATTTGCCTATGGACGTCCTAATTTCACACCCATTTTGCAGGGTCAATCGATTGGACCCTTTGGAACACGCTTCACTCAGGACGTCAAATTTTGTCAGTAATTTAATGGTTTTCCATCATAATAGACCGGCCGACTAAAATAGATGTTAAGAATCTGTCAAATTCAATTATTTTTAACAGACTTCAAAAATAGAGGAAGTCTTCAATTCGCTTGTAATAAAAATAGTTGAAATCGAATCAAATCAAACGCAAAAATTTCCGAAACTGCTCCATCGTGTCCTACGTTTTAGATAGAAAGAAAGAAAAATAGGTTTATTTGTCACAGAAACACGTGCATACATAAAAGAAAGAGTAATCAGAGAACAACAAAAGTACATAGTAAATCACGAGCATAAAACAGAAATTAGTCGGCAGCTGCACGACATGACTGTGACAAGAAGGCTTCCACTCAGCATGATGCAGTGCTATGGGCGATTTACAGCACAGATTTTCAGTGGTCACCCGAAAAAAGGTGTACGGAAGTCAAGTCAGGTTCAGTGATTTTTCTATTAAATAGGTAGGTAACAAAAATAAAATAAACAGTGCTTAGAATATTATCACACACTTATTTTATACACTTTTTTAATGTCGGATTTAACTTTTATACTTAGCATTATATTTCGATACACGCATAGATGAGTTTGTCATTCTACACGCAACATAACATCGATACTTAACTGAAAATATTTCTTCTACAGCCCAGTTTGGTTGTAAAACGATCAAAAAAATACTTACTTAACTAAAGTACCATAACCAATCTTTTACAGCCATAAACAGAACACGAAATTCCATCTGCGTCATTACTTTTTACAAAGTTAAATTAAATTGATTCTAAATGTTAAATATCTAAAGGCTATTATCGAAACTGAAAGCTAATATTTCTTCTCAATATCCGACGCAAATAAAATAAAAAACGGCTTTTCTGCGAGAGGAGCCTTAAATCTGTGTATAAACTACAGAGGGTGGGGTGATGGAAAAACGACCTTGCGACTGTAGAATAAAAGGCTGATATTTTAATGTATAATGAAGACATTTTCATTCAATAACGTTTATTAGTTTTATTATGAAAACAATAAAGTTGTTACAGACGGTCTGGTTGTTTGAATTTTAAGTGTTGGTGCTCTGAAAACTTCAGTACTAGTAATAATATCAGCCTGAAAATTATCCCACAGTATGGCAAAGCCCCTTTTCATACAGAGACAAAAGAAGGTCAAACCTCCTTTTTTTATGGGAAATGATCAAATAATTTCTCCCGCTCTGGGCGGAGCGTGAGGGCGTGTCAGACTCTTACTACCTAAAACTCACCCGTGTTCCTTCAGTTGCCTGTATGTTGCCAGGGGCCACGGTATCCCTTTCGGACTTTCCTGCGAACCCGGCAGGCATCGGCCCTAGCGGACCCCGTCAGTTCTGCTGACATCTCTTTGAGGCGCACGTGGAACATAACGCGCCGTCGACCCGGGCCTGGTACTTATCGGACGGCGAGCTACCCATTGCTCACCGTCCGCAAGCCCGCGCCTACGGTGGCCGGTAGTCGGCCTGCGACTCCCGACGCGACGCCCAGGGCGTCTCCTGCAGCGGCTAGGGACGTGATGGCGCAAACTTTGCCTCTCAATCACGCGTTCCGCCACTTCGTAGAAGGAGGTCACGACTTCCCATGCCCTCTCGCGCCATACCATGGCCTGGGCCAGGGGCGGATGCGAGAGATCACCGTCGCCGATCGCCTCCACGAGGACACGGCGGTGCTCCGCCCAAGCCGGGCAGACCGCCACCGTATGCTCCACCTTGTCCTCCGGGCGATCCACACAATGGTGAAATCCGGGCGTTTCCTCCCTCCTTATCCGGAATAAGGTCAAACCTCCTGGTTCTTTCATCGAGCTGTCGGACCTGGACGCACATTTCTGTGGTGGACTTGGAAAACTTTAAACAGACTCCGCACTCAGGTCGGCCGGAGCAAAACATTCTCCACAGATGGGGTTTCTCGAATGGTTCTGATCCTCAATGTATATATGCAGCTTCTCCCCGCAGGTCATGGCCCAACTTTCATCTTGCGCCGCATGCTCCTGTCACCTGTCAAATTGAGGACCTTGTCTGCGTCAGTGAATGATGTTAGCGTTGCTGAGTTCTAGCCTAAACAGGAAATTTAAAGTATATTGAAAGAAGAAGACCAAGGGATCAAGTATTGATCATCACATTTGCATGTGTAGTTTAGATTTTCTCATGATAATTATTTTCTCAACTGAAAATCAGTATTGCCTTGTCCAATATTATACAGGGTAAAATTTTAACCAATGCGCAAACTTAAATACATGAGTTTACTCATCATTATGAACAACTTTTACTATGGGATAACTGGCGAAATGTGGGTGTACTATAGGTACACCTCTGTCTAACCCTTCGGAGATTACAAGCGTGATGTTATGTTATGTTGTTCATAACTCTTGAATAGTGAATAGCTATAAATATCTATCTATACAAATATAAAAAACCTGCCAAATGCGTGTTGGACCACGCACAATTAAGGGTTCCGTAGTTGAGATGAATTTATCCCAAGAACGTTGAGAAACATCCTCCCATACATCGATATACGTCACGGCCAATTCTCCAATTGCAAATGTAAGTTTGAAATCGCAAATAATATTTTTTTGTGATAGAACTAAAAATTATATTTTTTTTGTAGATTTTTTCCTTTACTTGTGTTGTGAAACCTTGCTTCTTGCCAAATTTCATGGTTCTAGGTCAGCGGGAAGTACCCGTTTTAATTTATTTGCGAGTATCAAAATAAGTCACATAAATGGCCGTATTTTTTATTGCGTTGACAAGAAGCTTGATTTTTTAGAGCTTCAAGGGAACATAGATCTACGTATTTGATATTAATTTCAACTTGATACCTCCACGCGTTCCTCAGAAAATAGGACTTGACAGATTGACGGACGGACAACGAAGTGATCCTGTAAGGGTTCCGTTTTTTCCTTTTGAGGTACGGAACCCTAAAAATCGCTAAAATAAAGTCGCTTTTTGTGTCTGTCTGTGTGTGTCCACGTTGTTCTTCTAAAATACGCAACGGATCTTGATACGGCTAATTTAGAGAAATTATTCCAGAGGATCAATACATTTTTAATAAACTTACTTAAAATAAAGAAATATTTAATACTAGTTGCGCCCCGCGATTACACCCGCATAAGTCTCGATCCCGTGGGAATATCGGAATAAAAAGTATCCTATATCCTAACCCAGGTCATGGTATATCCATGTGCCAAATTTCATACAAATCGGTTCAGCTGTTTTAGTGTGAAAGCGTAACAAACAAACGTACAAAAAATCAAGTCTTTTCTCGTTTAGATTTGATTTTTAGAACAAAGCATGGAATTCGCATTTTAAAACATGCAAACTCATATTTACAAGGACAGAGCAATGACGTAACGATTTGATCTTACGCACCAGTACAAGCTATGACGTCACAATACAGTACTTCTAGAACGAACAACATTATCTTCCATCCGACTTATATGTCAGACAAACATTATTGGCAAAAACACTCGGTGGCTCTCGAAGTACCCCGAGGCATTAAGAGGCGGCATCGAGGCGGCGCTGCGGCCTTGACCCACCCCCCTTATTCACCCCCGACTCACCCCTTCGAACCCACTCCCGAGCTTAAGCAATGACCTAAGATTTCATGATGAG
Source organism: Agrochola lychnidis (assembly GCA_963680765.1). Taxonomy (NCBI): domain Eukaryota; kingdom Metazoa; phylum Arthropoda; class Insecta; order Lepidoptera; family Noctuidae; genus Agrochola; species Agrochola lychnidis. Next base: position 12,681,732 of record OY796873.1, on the reverse strand, counting down.
AAATCCCGGAATCCTTTAGGAAAATTCATATGATTTTGAATTGTAAGTTTTAGTTGAAGATGTCAAGGTGAGTAGGTTTTTTGTCTTTTTAAAGTTAAAAAGGTTTATGAAATTTCCTTTTCTTTTGGAGTTTAAATAATAGTGAAAAGTATGGTTAAAGTTTAAGAATATTTTCATAAGTTTCCTGAAAAATTATCGTATTTTATACGACGTTGGTTTGCTTGGTTTGATTTCATCTTAAGTTCTTTGTTTTTAAAGAAATGGGAACTTATCTTTCAGATACTTTTATGACGAAATTCATTATTTTCAACTTATTATGCTGGTTGGTAGAAAAGAAAAAAAATTATATTAATTAATTAACAACACGTTACATTATTAATTATTTTATTTATTATTTTAATTAGTAATCAAATAATTTTCAAAAAAAAACCTTTATTTCAGATTTTTTTTGCATATTTTGTTAGTATTTAATTAACTTAATACTATGATAGTCATGACGAGGCTTTTAAGCTAAGCCAAGCTAAGCTAATTTCTTTTACCTAATTAAATAGATACCTTAATAAATTTTTATTTATATAGTAAGTTGTGTATATGTTACGGCTAAAACCCGAAGTGCGGCTACACCTAGATTTAGCCGGCTAAAACTAGGTGCGGTCGGTAGCAGTTAGTTAAACTTGCCTAAATGGACCCTGGCACTCGCCGGCCGCTGCCGCGGCACCGCTCGCTTCGCTCGCTCGGCTCGTGCGGTGTATTATGTGGTCACAGTTCTAACCTAACCTAACCTACTCTTCAACCATTTTCATTTGCTACAACAAAATTTAACCAACTGCTACCGGCCGCACCTAGTTGTAGCCGGCTAAAACTAGGTGCAGCCGCACTTCGGGTTTTAGCCGTGACATATATACAGTTTAAATATTTTGTTCTGTTTTTAAATTATGACTGAATCTTCTTAAACCATAAACGAAAATAAAATAGTAAAGGGAATTTAAAAAGTTTACTTTCACCCAAGCTTATTAATATAATATAATAATATTATGAAGAGGAAAGATTTGTATTTTTGTGTTTTTCATAGGCTATATTTTGTCCCCGTAATCCCACGGGAACGGGAACTACGCGGATGAAACCACGTGACGTCCGCTAGTTTATACTATAATATTATAAAGAGGAAAGATTTGTATTTTTGTATGTAACGAATAAACTTAAAAACTACTGGACCGATTTTAAAAATTCTTTCAGCAATGGATAGCTACATTATCAGCGAGTAACATAAGCTATATTTTATCCCCGTACTTCCACGGGAACGGGGATCTACGCGAGTAAAACCGCGTGACGTCCGTTAGTTAGAAATATTGAGGCCATACAAATACGAAAATGAATGTATAACTACTTAATACAATTTCGCGCATGAGTAATCGAATTCGAAAACCCTTTTACTTTCGTGTTACTCATGACGACGAAAGATTAATCGATTTGATGAATCTCGTCGATTCATCCTGGTTGCCCTTTAAATTATCCACTAAGGATAAAACTCTCTAACTTAGTAACTTGGCTTTTATTTTGGCATGACAACTAAGAGAGTAAGAATACTTTGCAGGCCAGCATGATCAAAAAGTTTAGGTTATTAAGAGCAGGCACTCTAAAGACAATTTCCACGCAAGCTCCGCCCCCATGCATCCCGCCACTCCACTATATGCTAAACGCTAACACATCAGTAATAAAGTTGAATATCGCGTGCGCTCTTTGATCGTGTCGAGCACGAAACTAAATGGCGTAAGTCTCAATCCTTATTTCGTTTATAACTCAAGTAATAATTGATCTAGAGAAAAAATATCTTGTACCTGGATAATAAACTATATTTTCTTACTGTGAATACATATTTTAGACAAAAAAGCCGAGTAATCTTGATTTTTAACCGACTTCCAAAAAGGAGGAGGTTATATGTTCGTCGCGTATGTTTTTTTTATGTATGTCCACCGATTTCTCCGTCAATTGTGGACCGATTTTGAAAATTCTTTTTTTGTTTGAAAGGGTGTGCTCTCGAATTGGTCCCATATAAATTTTATTAACTTTGCTTGGATAGTTTTTGAGTTAGCTACAAAATACGTATTTTTTTCCCACTTAATATGTAGATGATATGTTAAGTTTCTGTCATTGGTAGCAGAAAAAAGTGAAAAATAAAAACTTTTTACAAAAAAAAAACAACCGACCTCCAAAAAAACACTACAAAGTGAAAAATAACTTTAATTTCGGAAGTCGGTGGCAAAAAACGAAAATACAAAACCCAAGACACCGACTTCCGAAATTAAAGTTATTTTTCACTTTGTAGTGTTTTTTTTTGGAGGTCGGTTGTTTTTTTTTTTTATTTACATAATCTTTAAAAAAAGACATCATTTTCAACAAAAAATTAATCGAGCGAAAATGTTACAATTACGTAACTGTCTTGTACATGGAAAAAAAAAATTAGTGATGCAACGAATACTACTTTTACGAATACGAATACGAATACGAATATCAAACCTACTATTCGGCGAATACGAATACGAATACGAATATCTCGCCATGGTAATAAAAGACTAATAGTCTAGTACTACATAGACGCAGCCATTACTAACGTTCGTCTAAGTTACTTAGGACTTACTATCCTACCTTTTGTTCATACAAAAGAAATACAGACCATATAACTACTTACTTGGTAATTTATCGAAGTGTTTCCATATGTCACTTTGATCTCGTTTACGAGAAGACAATGGTGCCGATTCGATTGTTCACAAACTAAACTAAATTTAAGTTCAGTGCATCTTTTTCTTTCTATTTCATTAAGAAAAGGACAGAAGATGAATTTTAGTTTAGTCCTGTCAAATTAATCAGCGCCTGTCACTACTCCATACAAGTTTAGACGTGATTAAAAACTTGCCTACTAAAATTACGTCAATTTACGTCAAGAGCTGATTAATTTGACAGGACTAAACTAAAATTTATCTTCTGTCCTTTTCTTAATGAAATAGAAAGAAAAAGATGCACTGAACTTAAATTTAGTGTAGTTTGTGCACAAGAGAATCGGCACCATTTTCTATTCAACTTCAACTTCTTTCACTCCTCAGCAACCTCAGAAAATAAATAAAACAATACTCTCTTGCTTGACTTGTGCTTTCGACTGACAAATGAAATGAAAGGAATGAATGAATCAATCAATCCATGGTTCGTAATGATAGGAAAACTCCCGGGCCGCGGCACTGTATAAACTATGGCCGGGGAGTCCCCCGTCGCGTCGTCGTTGCGGTTAAGGCCCTTGCACACGTCGTATTTTTACGTGCCGACGACGCGCGTTTTCCAAGTCTGCCAGTAATTAGATTTGCGTACAAACATATTAATTTGTAAATATTCGTATTAGTATTCGTATTAGTATTCGCCGAATACGAATATTCGGTAAATGTCTACTATTCGGCGAATACGAATATTCGTATTCGTATTCGTTGCATCACTAAAAAAGATCCAATAAATCTACTTCCATTTTGATTGTATGCGTGACTGTTTCAGAATATTAATGCAAATTAACATACAATTTAGGGAACCTCCTCTTAAAACTACCTGGTTTATCATTCGCGAATAAGTCGTACAATATTTTTATTGCAGTAGGTAATACGCAGTGCAATATAGTACATTACTGCAGCGGCCTGCAAAAGAGCACTGGACTGACGTATGTTCGTCCGTCATTGCCTGGTTACAGCCAAGGCTGGCATAGTACTTTTCTCAAATTATTGCGCAGAAATTAGTAAAATTAATTTCTATAAATTCCAGAATCAATGATGAACAACAATAATTTTTCACGCGCCAATATTTATTTATTTATTTATTTACTATTCACACATACATTTGATCATCATTTGATTTTTTTTTTCAAAATGTTCATTTGTTTCTTTTTTACTTTAAACAGCTCTATTTGAAAGCCAGTTCGAAATTTACATAAAATCTTTGATAAATTACCTCCTTGTTTGCCATGTTTTGAAGTAAAAAGTTCCTTCCATTTACAAATTACACGATAGATATGAGTTTTCATAGTAATTTATTCGGCCGCTAAACACGACAGATATGGATTTTCATACAAACATTGCCGGCCGGGCGCTCGCATGTGTTCGACCAGTACAGCAATTTCTGAAAGTGGGCAACGTCGCAAATAGATGTCAAATATTTCGCTGTTTTGGTTGATTTGGCAATATTACTGTATGGAAATAAGAAATGTGGCTAACTAGTTCCCTAGAATATTAATAATGAATTGCAATTATATCACTGAATTTGATGTTGTAACAATTTTAGATGTAAAAAAGGCATTTGGAAAGTTTCTAAATATTCGGTATTGCGATATTAATTAGTGCATTTCATAATCAATATTTTAGTTCCCTAGTTAACCACATTTATTAATTCCATACAATACTTTATATTTCCAAATTAATCAAAACAGGTAAATATTTGACACCTATTTACGGCGTAGACAACTTTTAGGATAAACCCTCTTAACTAGTATGTTATGCAATATTTGTATATACAGTGTGAGTCTTCATAATGTGCACATATCGAAATGAAGAAATCTATGCTTAATTTTATCGACGGAAAAAATGGCCAAAAAAATGCAATATAGTAGTCATGCAGAGTCAATTTATTCTAGCATTTCTAGCTTCAGTTAATCGAAAACGTACTAATATCTACAAATGTTCCACATTTCTGCTTAATTGGTCGAATGACGTCAGAGATACGAACGGTTTTATACCAGAAAATATTGTTTCAAAATGCGTGTGCGCATAATTGTTGCGAGTTTGTGTCTTTTGGCCTTTAACTATTGAGTTTTGGCCAGTCTTCAATAACACGGGAACAGTACACGACCACAACACTAGAGCTGTCTTGAGATCAGCGAAGGAACATCACTAGTTCATGTTATAATGGTCTTAAAAAATAGGAACGAGTAGTTCTTTTTATTGTTTTACTGATTTCCAATAAAATCGGGAATGTTGCTGTTGATTGTTGTTTTTGAAATATAAGTCAGTAAACGTAGTGTCCGAAAAAGAATTATTATGATAAAGATCAACAACATAATTTTATCAATAGTAAATAAATAAAACTAAAATACACATCACATCACATCAAATTATGAAAATGTGGGTACTTTTATAATTTCTTTTTCGGTCACGAGATGGCGATAATTTGCAATTCAATTATAGAACCAATCCATTTGATTTCATAAATCGAACCATGTTATTTTAAAATTAAGTATACAAAAACTATTATCATTAGCGTTTGATGTTTTTTAACTGTTCTCTTTTCAAATACAAATCTTCTAGCTTTTTAATACTTGTAGATCATAACAGATGGCATTGTTAGTTCTATCATAGATCAACTTATGATATTTATGTTTTATTCAATAGTTAGTGTTATCAATTCGTAGGTTATTGATGCTTTTAGGTTTTCTTAAGTAAATAATTAACGCTTTACAATGAAATAGTAAATAATGACTGTCACAAAAAAATAAAATTTAACCAATTTTCTCCATCGCGCTATCAAAGTTTTGGAAGATTTTGGGGTAAGATGTTTCAATTGGTCTTAGACCTCAGGTGGTCATTATCTACGCAGTAAACCAGCATTTGGGGAGCTGGTCTGTTTTCCCTGACGCTTCATGTATCTATACAACACTTCGTCTTTCTACATGTGTTCGTAACCACCGAAAAAGAAAAAAAAATTCCTGGCCATTGACCGTTTAGAGAATATCTCAACATCACTGATGTAGATACTTTGACCACTTTTTTTGGCTTCGTCCGTACTCATCTCTAGTTCAAACTCACCCGGTTCGGATATATCTATACTCCATTTGAAATAAGATTAGACATTTAAACAAATCTTTTTCACAGTCCGTTCAACCGATTTTGACTTCTATACCGTAGGCATAAGGATGGCATTAAAAGCAAAAAAAGTGGTTACAAACTAACTGTTTACTGCAGCTGCCATTTGTCATGCCACCAACGCAATAGAAGTCAAAATCGGTTGAACGAACTGTAAAAAAGGTTTAGTTAAATGTTTAATCTTATTTCAAACGGAGTATAACTACATGTATAGCTAGAAGGTGCAAAAGTACTGATGGTAAGAAAAGTGCTAGTATGATTTTTATTTATTTTTAATCAGTCATAATACGCGGTATAAAATTAACAGTAGGTAGGTACTATTAGTGCTTTTTCAACATCTATAAAATAGAATCAACATTAATATACAACATAGGTATTATACGCTCGTTTAAAAGAACCATTCGTTTATCTAATCTCTTAAAGTCACAGATCGTAAGTGCAATAATTAAAACTTTTCTCTAAAAAACACAGTTTGTACAATAATTAAAGTTCTCTGCAAAAAAATCAGTCTGTATGTACAATAATTCAATTCAATTATTGTAAAATTTCTAGGAATACAATATTTAATAATTAATAACTACTTATTTGCACGTAATCTAAGTAGTTGATTTTGTTAAAAAAATATATAGAAAATGATCAAGACTGCATGTCATGTTATTTATTTTATTTATTTCAGAAATAATTCTAGTCCATGTTATCACTCTTACATTTAAATTATAATTTAAATATAATATACAATAACTTTTAAATATTCAGCTCATTAAAAAACAAAACACTTAAATAAAATTGTCAAAAAATTATAAAATGTCAAAATGGAAAAATAAAATAAAATGTTAAATATAAAATTGTCAAAAAATTACGACGAACGACGAATGACGAATTATTAATTGGTGATCAGTATTTATTATTTAGAAGAGTATATATTTTCTACATCGTAGCACTTTTCCAACAAACTGTAACTTTGCAACTGGGGATGAGTATGGACGAAGACTTTTTTTAGCTTTAGCTTTCAGGATTTGTGCCACAATTTCTTGAAAATAGACCATATTTTTTTTCTGTACTTATTAATATAATTAAAAATACAGGGTGGCATCGACGCGAAAACGTTTACCATGGATTCAGTACATGATTTTGAACCCCCCTGCGTTGAAATTTCTCGTCGGTTATTTTAAAAAAATCTGGGGTTCCGTACATTTTTCTCGCGTAGGGGTTGTACTTTTCTATGAAACAGCTGATATTTTTTTTAGTAACCGACGAAAAATTTCAATGCTGGGGTGTTCGCGTCGATGTCCCTGCCACCCTATATAATAATAAAGAGTACTTATGTACGTGCGCTGTATGTTTCAATACACGCAAACTAAGCGACAAGGGAACACTGACCAGCGAGTAGACCGTGAGTCCTGTTAAAAACTCAAAAGCCGCTCCCCAACTTGTGACCTGGTCATGACTTGGGCACCTGACGTGTGATGAATTGCTAGGAGATTAGAAAGTAGTCAGATGGCATAAACCCGATAATAAATTCGATTATTCCTCAATTTTTCCAATATTTCAACAATTCACAAATTCGATCTTTCATTATCGACTGTTTCATCGGCACATCTTAATATTTTTTTAAGTTGTGTACCTTGATAGATTGCTGATTAAATGAAGATGTTTTCTCAGTAATTTGTACGCTTAAAGCCATACTAAAATTTTGACATAACTGCACACGTAACATGACCACCGTAGAAACGAGTTTTGTCGACGGAAGAATAGACAAAATGACAGATAACCAATCACAATCTGTCATTTTGTCTATTCTTCCGTCGACAAAACTCGTTTCTACGGTGGTCATGCTACGCGTGCTGGTGTCAAAGTTCATGTGTGGATGATTTTTGAAAATGATTAATAAACTACTTCCTTCAACTTTCGACAGTTTGATATTTGAGAAAATTTATATACATCCAAAGGTTTGTTAAAGTTTTAGGTACCGAATGGAATGTCAATAAAGGCCACTCAATTTAGAGTTTGGAGAAAAGTGATATAACATAACATACCATCACGCCTTGTTTTCCCGAAGGGTAGGACAGAGGTGTACCTGTAGTAAGTACTCCAACATTTCGCCAGTAATGTTAAAGTCCCATTGCCATCAACCGGACTCAAATCCAAACTCCAAGCTGCTACTGAGAAATTCCAGATAGAAAAACCCAATAACACTTTGCCCGATCCGGAGATCGAACCCAGGACCTCATGCTCAGCAGTAGCGCTTGCGACCACTAGACCAACGAGGCAGTCAGTGATATTTAGTGACGAATTCAGGGAACTTTTCAATAATACATAAAAATTGGGTTTTCTCGAATCCCATGAATATAAGCCTAGGCTTTATGAGGTGCTTATTTGTTGCAAATAGATCACACTACCACCTTCCGGAAGGAATACGTCAAATTACAAGTCACCCTGTATACTGACTACGTCACGCTCACTAAATATACTTTCCTGTCGCAGGTATGCTGGAAGAGATTTCTTTAATTTAATTTATCTTTCTTTATTCAAAAAAGTTACAACATTGTTACAAACATTAAATACATTTACAACATACAGAAGAACTGTCTTAAACATAGGTCCCCTGGCTCCCAAACTAGGTTTATACCTGTGACTTGGGAGTCATTGTTCCTCCATTATAAAAGTCGTTACGTATGTCGTTGGTTATTAAAAAAGCAGTGAAAAATAAAACAAATGCACATTTTCTATAGATAAAGTACAAAAAAAAAATAACAATCATGAAATGTGCGGGGAGGTGTGTTGAGAGTGTGTGTGTTTGATGAATGAGTGAGTGTGTAAGTTTTAGTCTTTAGAAATAAGCATTGACTTTGTACATATTTTTCTGTTCCTTTCTTCTTGTCTGTTAAATGTGTGCGCATAAATGGTTTAATAAAATAATTAAATTGGCCCGACACGACGAGTCCGCCGCGTACCTACTTGATACTTAAAATGCGGAGTGCGCCTTCTGTACCAATCTGTGGTTATGTACTCATAAACCTTTTAAATAAGCCTTTCTATGGCACCTTTCTGCCTTGTAACTGAATATTATGAGAGGTAGAGAAGAGAAAAAAAAATATAGTAAAAAAAAGTGGTGGCACTGCGGGAGTGCCGACAGAAGTAAAAACTTGAACAAGATCGCCTTGGTGGAAGAAAAATACTTGTATAGAACATTGGTCCGTAACCTTATCTAAAGAAAGAGCACAATCGCGTTTAAAAAAAAAAAAATTCTTCCGATACCTTTAAAGTAAAAATACTTGCATAAAACATTGATCCGTAATGTAGTATAAATAAAGAGCATAATCGCGTTTACAAAACCTTTAAAGTAAAAATACTTGCATAGAATATTGATCCGTAACGTAATGTAAATAAAGAGCACAATCGCATTTACAAAAATGAGGTGTCTGTAACGGTGTCGCGAGTTCAATTGTTTTTTCCAATCTCAAAATGCCAAACGCGCTTAAAGAAGTTTTCGCTTCAAAAAACTACCTACTACTGATGTTTTCTCCCAAATAGTAAACATTGCATATTATTCAGTCTGACTGTTCGTAAGGCCATCTAATAACAGTTATCACTGACCTTACCGGATGTCTGCGACGCGCGACTCAGAGCGTGCGCGCGCGCAGCCGGAAATAAACATGATCGCCAATAAGACGGAAAACACAGAAAACTCACAAAGGCAAATTGTCACTCACAATATTTTGAGAGGTGATAGATTTCATTTGTTTTATCTACCTACTAGGCAAAGATTCTGATTTTAAATTGACTGACGGTAACGATAAAACTTATGATCAGAAGCCCTTGCACGAACGCTCTTTAATCAAAAATACAACATTCCTATAGCATTTTGGTTTAAATTGTGACAAGCACAATTAGTGTCACTCATAGAGAAATAAGAAAAATAAAAAGAAAGAAATAAAAAAGAAACAAAAAGAGAGAATAAAAATAGAGGAATAGAGACAGTAATATAATGCACGAAACGAGCATTTTCAATTTTAATGTCATTAGAATTTACGTTACGTTTAATTCGTGCGTTCATGCTAGTCCCACAGTTCATCATTTATTATTAAATCTTATGAAAGGCATTAATTAGGTAGGATTAATTTTCCGAAACAAAAAATCACTAAAACATAAAATTTTACAGAAATCTATTACTTACTTACCTTACTGCGTTCGCAATTTATTCGCCAAACATGTAAACAAACACGAGTTTTTAGAAAAAAACAACTGTAATGCCTACACATAAAGTTCAGTTTGCGCTACAAATTCATATTTTTTATGATTTTTCAACAGTGCTTGTCAGTCTAAAATCAACTTTATTAATACTTGTGTTGTGCGTGTTATGTTGTCGGTGAGATAAATAAAGATTCGGACTACAAGGAAATAAATTGTCTTTAATTCAAGTTCCACAATACTTTGCTATAGCTAACTAGGTACTATGTATGCGTCGAGGCAGGGCGGTGATATGTAGGCGACTGGCGAGCCGATTGCCCGCTCCCACATACTTCGTCAATAATGCAACTCAGCATATTGCAATTACTAAGTCGCCACATCACACCCCCCCTTTCTCAAAAAATTTTTACAAAAAAAATAATTTTTTTCTCTATTCTTAACGTAACTACGTGCTTACATCACTATTATGGTGCTAAGAAATCTCCTAAGTTACAATGTTGCTTATGATAACATTCTATCCTGTCAGCATTCCAACAGTTGAATGCTCCTATTGTTTTGTTTCTATCGCTAAATACAGATCCTATACACCTTATTTTCTAAGAATTTTGCGGTCTCGTCATTGCCTGGGCTCTGAGCCGACTTGAAATTTTACATTTGGGCTGTAACAATATAACAATTAAGGGTAGTTACCATGACCTCCGCTCTGCAATAACTAAATAACACCTCGCGGGTCGGCAGCTTTGGTCATGGTAACGCCGTTCACAAAATAAACTGCATATATTACATGCTACGTATTCTTACTCACTATTTTGTTTTTCCTTTTTTTTTTTTTTTTTTTTTTTGCACAATTCACAACGTCGCTTAGCTAAACGTATCCCGTGGCGGTGGCCGGGTTTCCCACTGTACCGGGTTGTCTTGCCAGTAACCCCGGCACTTCTTTTCTTAGCCATTCCCTCGCATGGCCTGCGCACCCTCTCTTGATAGCGTAGCATAGTAATATGCCCATTATTGCGGCGATAATGATTAACATTATCCCGAAATAGTTTAGTTTGTTTTCTAACTGCTGCCCTGATACTACTTGGGCCTGTGCTATGGCTATGTTTTCTTTATTTTGGTAATTCCCCATTCTCAAACTTTAATCTGTATTTTTAACCAAATAACCGTAGTGAAATGTACAATAAATTCTTGTCGATATTCGATGCACTAGCATTATTGTCATGTGAGCAAAAATCGCACCGGTTGCTTTATTACTCGACCACAGCGCGTGGTTTTAACCATGGGCGGTAGCGATTTTTGCTCGCTTGGTTCTACATTTGGTTCTCGCTCATTTTCAGTATGTTTATTTTCTGACGGTTTTTCCTCATGATTTAATATATACGCTGGTTTTAATCTGTCGATGGAAATGGTTGCTTGACGGTCACCTATTTGTATGTAAAAGGTTTTCTTGTCCCTACTGATTACTTTGTGTGGGCCGTTATATGATGGGGTTAATGGACTTTTTACCATATCGTTCCTCATAAAAACGTGAGAGCATGTATTTAAGTCTTTATGGATAAATATTTTCCGCGAATCGCTGCTCTCCCTTGCCTGTGGCCGCATACTGTTTATTACGCTTCGAAGTTTGCTTACGAACGTAGGTAGATGTTCTACTTGTGTTGTGTTGTTTTCGCAATAAAAATCGCCTGGTAAACGTAGTGTCTGTCCTAATACTAATTCCGCTGAGCTTACGTTTTCGTCATTTTTACAAGCCGCACGAAGTCCCAACAATGCTGTCGGTAATTCCTCGACCCATGACCTATTATCTTGTAGCCTAGCCTTAATTGCAACCTTAAGTGAGCGATGCATTCTTTCAACCATACCGTTCGCTTGCGGATGATACGCTGTTGTACGGGTCTTTTTTATGCCTAACTGGTTTAACAGGCTCTTGAATAGTTCGCTCTCAAACTGTCTTCCCTGGTCACTAGTTATTGTGAGTGGGCACCCAAATCTGCATACCCAACCTTCGTAAAAGGCTTTAGCTACTGTGTCCGCGGTAATATCGGTTACCGGAATCGCTTCTGGCCATCTCGTGAACCTATCTATCATAGTGACGCAATACCTATAACCTTCTTGTGACGTTGGCAGTGGTCCGACTATGTCTATGTGTACATGCTCGAATCTATCTACTACCGGAAAACTACTCAATTTGGATACTGTATGTCGCTGTACTTTTACTTTCTGACAATGTATGCATGCCCTGGCCCACCTGGTCACGTCTTTGTTCATTTCTGGCCAAAAATAACGTTTCGTTATCATTTTCCGTGTGGCCCTAATTCCGGGGTGGCTTATGTTATGTACTGCATCGAAAGCTATTTTACGAAATTTGTGTGGTAGATATGGTCTTACCTGGTTCTCTGAAATGTTACAATGAATTGCTCTGTTGCACAATGGTGAATGAATTTGTTTTAATACGATGTTACCTTGCGATTCTGCTAACATACGTGCCATTTGTTCGTCTGTTTCCTGTGCCCGTGCGACTTTGTCGAAATCAACTTGCGTCGGGCAAAACACGGACTCCACCCGTGACAGCGCGTCAGCAACTTGATTCTCGTTTCCGTTGACGTATTGTATGTCGCTCGTGAATTCGCTGATATACAATAACTGCCTTGTGCGCCGTGGGGTCTCTCGGTCAGTACCTATTTTAGAAAAAGCATACGTTAATGGTTTGTGGTCTGTGAAAATAGTAAGCTCTTGACCTTCGATCATGTTTCTAAAATGCGTTATGGCTAAATAAATCGCCAGCAGTTCTCGGTCGTAAGTGCTGTATTTTTGCTGGGCTTCTGATAGTCTCTTAGAAAAATAACCTAAGGGCCTCGTTTTTCCGGCGACTCCTTGTTGTAGCACTGCCCCCACGCATGTATTGGATGCGTCACACATTAGGGACAATCTACCTGTGGCCTCTGGGTGAGCCAGTGTGATGGCGCTTTGTAGGCTTACCTTACACTGCTCGAAAGCCGCCGTGGCCTTATCATCCCATGTTATTTTTGACTTATCCTTTTTCTTGGCCCCATGCAAGAACTTGTTTAGCTCTGCCTGATGCTCAGCCGCTTGCTTTATGTGTAACCTATAAAAATTTACCATTCCCAAAAATCGCCGTAGCTGCTCGACGGTTTCCGACCGCGGGTAACCTTGTATCGCCTCGACTTTATCTTTCAAGGGTTTTATTCCTTCCTGGCTGACATTGTAACCTAAAAATTCTATTTCGGGTTTACCGAAACAACATTTTGACATATTAATAGTAATTCCGAACTGTTCGAATCTGCTGAAAACAAGGCTCAAATGTTTGCGAAGTGATTCGGCGTCAGTACTTGCGATGATTACGTCATCTATATAACAGGATAGGTATGAACACTCCCCTTCCCGTTCTCCGTTTACGTATTCTAATCCTTGTAACACTGTGTTGTTCATGAACCTCTGAAATGTTTGCGCTGCGTTGCGCAAACCGAATGACATTCTCGGAAATTCGAACAGTCCGAAAGGTGTAATAATTGCTGTTTTCTCTATGTCCTGTGATGCTACGCGAATATTATGATAGGCCCTATTTATGTCTAAGCGTGCGAAAATTTTCTTACCTGCTAGTCCATAGGTGAAATCCTGTAGTCTTGGGATCGGGTATCTGTCCGGCTTCGTGATCGCGTTGAGTGCACGATAGTCGCCACAGGGTCTGATCTGGCCATCCTTCTTAGGCACGACGTGCAGCGCGCTTGCCCATGGACTCTTTGATGGCCTACATATACCTAAATCTTGCATTAACCTAAATTCTTCTTGTACCATTTTATATCTATGCGGTGGCAACGGCCTAGCACGGGAAAACACGGGAGGGCCTGTAGTTTCTATGTGATGGTATGTATTATGGCTAGGGGGGTCTTTGTACGAAATCGGTTTAGTTACTTCTGAGAATTTTTCAAGCAATTCTTTGTACGGATTGTCATGTTGAATGCTAGATATGGTAAATTCGGAACATTTCACTGTAGTTGCTTCTCTACTTATTTTAGTGAGACCGTCAATCAACCTTTTGTTGTGTAAGTCTACGACTAATTGGTGTGCTCTTAAAAAATCTGCCCCTATGATTGGCTGTTTCACATCGCAAACTATAAATGACCATTTGTAATTTCTATTTAATCCTAAGTTTAATTCTATAGTCACTACACCGTAGGTTTTTATTTCCGTGTTATTTGCTGCGTAAAGTTTATATGTACACTCTTGTTTGTGCTTTGTTTTCACGTTACTTACTGGTATCACTGATACATTCGCACCCGTGTCCACTAAATACACAATTCCCGTTTTGAAGTCTTTCACACAAAGTCGGTGGTTTCCCGCGGCACAATCGTCCACCGACGCTGACTGCACCGCGTCTAGTTTTCCTGCTTCTGTTGCTTCTTGGTCCAGCCACACGGTGCTTCACACGTCCGCGCGTTGTTCCTGTAGCGGTAATGATATCTGCATAGCCAGTCGGGAGATTCTGGTGTGCGCCGCGTCCGGCTTTTAGATCTAGGACGTTGTTGCCATCGTCTGCCGCCCGAGTTGTCTTTTCGCCTCCTGATCTCATTTATTTCTCCGCGTAGTTCTTTCATTTCCATTGTTAATTCTTTTAAGTGGCTGGCAATACCGTCATCTGTTGATGTGCTGGGTGTGATAGACGCGACCGCGCCGCTTCCCAAGGTTTCTAGTATTTTATCTGCCTTCCTAGCCAGATCCTCCAACTTGGTGTCTTCGCTCATTGCTAACATTGCGCGTACATTAGGTGTTAGCTTGTCCAGCCACAGCCTCTTCAATGGTTCTTCTGTCACGCTGCATTTCTTCGCCAAGGCCGACATTTCTCTGAGTAATTGCGACGGTTTTTGGGTTCCCAGGTCTGTGTCATGCATTAATTTGTGAAATTGTTTATCTGTACTCTCTTCGTATACTGACAATAAGCGTTTTTTAATTGTTTCATATTTGGCCGTATCCGGCGGAGCTTCTATGATGTCGGTTACTTGGCGTACAACGTCTGTTGGTAATTTTGCGAGCACCATTTCGTACTTTTGGGTGTCGCCTTGCTTCTGTGGTGCCATCATTGCCTCGAACTGGATGAACCATGATCTTGGTATCTCTCTCCAAAATTCCGGAACTCTCATTTGCACTGTTACCATTGATACGTCTCCAGTGGTAGCTGCCCCGGGTTGGCCGATTAACGCTTGCGGGTTCATCTTGAAAACTGTACACACGCGTCGCTTTACTTTGCTAAAGCACGTTACGTTTCACTTTGCCACGCGGTCTGATCGCCTCTGCCTCGTAAGCTTTTTTTTGAGTCGCCTACCCTGTTGCTATGTGTTTAACAACGCGGAATCTTTAAATCGTCGAAAGGTCACCAGTGTTGTGCGTGTTATGTTGTCGGTGAGATAAATAAAGATTCGGACTACAAGGAAATAAATTGTCTTTAATTCAAGTTCCACAATACTTTGCTATAGCTAACTAGGTACTATGTATGCGTCGAGGCAGGGCGGTGATATGTAGGCGACTGGCGAGCCGATTGCCCGCTCCCACATACTTCGTCAATAATGCAACTCAGCATATTGCAATTACTAAGTCGCCACACTTGTATTAAAGTTGATGTTTGTTAAAGTGGAAATAACATCAATTGGAAACAAGGTTATAAATAGACTAACTTTAAAACACACACACCTACATCCTACATCATTTTTTTTTCGTGATTTCAGAGTTGCTCCCATAGTGTAAATTGTTTATATTCATGGGTAGAACAGCCTGTAAAAATTTCGAGACGGTAAAAAAAATCATTCGGTATTATTGAATTGCATTGGATCTACTGCTTTCTCTTATACTATGTATCCGCCATGATGGCAAGATTTGATTGCCCTGTTTTATTGTTTTGAATAAATTCCATGGCACTGTCGTCATTGGCGATTTATATGTGTGTTACGTTAATTGATGGTGCTCCATGGGAGTTTAAAGCCACGCTGTAATGAAAGAAATCTGTATTATGTTGCTATGGGGATTTTTCAAGGGATTCGGGCCCTTTTTAGATGATGACAATGGAACAATGAAGAAAAGTATCAATGAGATATTTTCAAAGTCAATAATTTATTTCAATTAGGCACATAAAAGACACTTTTGAGCGTCAAAATTTACAAAAAATAGAACTGATTCTAGTCGCCCTTTCCAAAAGTTAAGTGGGCAAGAAACTCCACCGTTACTCTTTTAAAATGTTTTACAATATTTTGTATTATTAATTATATGTGAAGACGATGCACCTGGAATAAGATTACTATACCACAATAGATAAAAAGAATTAAAAATGAAGCAATGACAGATAAATTAATTATGTGATGGATACACATGGTGCTCACGGTTCATGGTTTTAACAAGGAAATGTCTTTACTGACAGTGTTCGCAGACTCAGACGATTTTGTAATTTGAATGTTTTTGACGATCATTGACTATTATTTTGTTTAGTGTTAATGCTGTCCAAGAGTGCGCGCAAAGTAAGTCTGCGTGTCCATTATGTCACCCAATGTAAAATTTCTAAATTAATGTCTGTAATTTTTATGGTGTACTTATTAAAGAATATTCTATCTATGTATCTATCTGCGCGCGACTGGTGGCGCTGGAGTGCTTAATTATACTGGGTGATTTTTTTTACCGTCTCTAAATTTTTACAGGGTGACCCATGAATATAAACAACTTTCACTATGGGAGCAACTCTGAGATCACGAAAAAAACCCTGTAAAAATTTAGAGACGGTAAAAAAAATCATTCGGTATACAGTAATATTTAAAATATTAACTCTAATAATTGAATCTTTATCTTACATTATTCAAAAATTACATTATTTAAAACAAATTACATCTTGTCAAGAGCGCGGTCTAGTTCTAACGGCGGCATCCTAAATATGTTGACAGAAAAGTACGCCACACCTTGGTTGTCGCACACTGTCGAGGTGCGGAACCTTACAATTTTCTTTTTGTGTTTGTTTACTAACAATAGTATTTTTAAGAACAACATTACCAACGTGCCTAAACAAATATTTAATTTAATTTTAATTATTTTTAAATAATTCTTTACTTAATTTAACCTTACTTAAAAACGACACCGATGTTAAACTAGGTAGGCAATTACTTAAAGTAGCTTTTAGACTACGATCTGGACATGTACCACTAAAAAAAATTACCTTTTTAATGAAGAAATCCCTTTCACCTAACTGTATTATTTGTGATAAACCAGAAGATGTCCAACACCTCCTTATAGATTGTATTCGTAATGATTTTGAAAGGCAACAATTGTGTAAAAAAATTAAAATTAAGTGCAATCGTTTTGGGTAAATTTCAAAGTATTCTGGCTTACCCTGCCAGCAATAAAGCTAAGCTTATTTATAAGTATATATTTAATAGTCTTAAGAAAATTTTGTAAGTAACTTACTTAAGGAAATGATGGGGCTGACATGACCTGTTAATGGTACAAGTCCCTATAAATAAAGATAAAAAAAAACAGACAAGATGGCGGCATACGATTAGTTCCAATTTTTGCCGCGCGCAGACTTGCGTGCAGTCTACATTCCAAATCATGATCAGTTTCACTCTCCCTTCTCTCCGAACGTATGAAAACTCAACTAGCCTAAAATCATGAACACACTATCATCGTAACAGCCAACAATCCTAACTAATCACCTCCAACCACAAATTAGTACAAATGTATTTCTCCTCAAAATCAATTAAATAAAAACCAGCCAAGTGCGTGTCGGATCACGCACAATGAAGGGTTCCGTAGTTGGGATGAATTTATCCCAAAAACAAACTTAACTTTGTAGTTGAAAAATATATTCTCCCATACAGAATGTATGGGAAAACATGTTTTTGCAACTGCAAAGTTAAGTTGGTCGATTATTACTCGTTAACTTGTACAGCCTACTTAGCTGTGATAGTTTTCCTTTTAATTTCGTTATATAAACTACTGCTGTGATTTTTTTCACACACCCAAAACCAACACTTGACTCTAACAAAAATTAGCACTTTTAAGCTTAATATTTCGCAAACGGATCCTTGAATCCAAAAATGGTTTTCACAAACTCACAATTTTTTTTAAAGGACCTTTCCAATGATACCATATGTTAAAAAAAATAAAAAAAAAACATCACCACTTTACGTGTAGGAGAGGTACCCTAAAAAAAATGTTTTTCATAATTTTGTTTTACCACTTTGTTGGCGTAATTAATATGTATACCTATGCCAAATTACAGCTTTCTAGTACTAATGGTCTCGGAGCTAGACCGCGGACAGACAGACAGACGGACATGACGAAACTATAAGGGTTCCTTGTTTACTACGGAACCCTAAAAAGCGACTCTTGCTTTGACACAATAAAGTATAATTCAGGTCGCACAGCGCCAATTACCTGCAGTTATATTCAGCTAGAAGTTGCCTCTCTTTCTATCGCGTAACTCTTATATCTTCTGACTACGTTACGCTCACTGAATTCGACAAGTCGAGCCCGCCACGTAGGTACCTACTTGTAGCTTCAAACCAAAAATTCGGAGTGAACCATCTATATTCACCTGTGCTCCAACCTCTAAGCCTTCAAATCAAGTGACTATAGGTTCACTTAAAGCCGAGCTGAGCTATTTACCAACACAATATGTTATTGTGCTAGCACATAATCCGCCATGTTATCTTTTACCAAAGACAATGGCGACTTTGACACAAAAGCGTGTTGCCAACTATTATTGTCCTTTCTTTATGTTTGGGGCTACCAACGTGAGTGTGTGTTTTCGTTTTGTGGGAGAAAAATTAGAGGCTCGGTTACTTTGAGCGTTGGGTTGTGAGTTCGATTCTCGGTTAGAACAAATATTTTTGTAGTCAACGGAAAGGCAGGTAGGGAAGGCTAGGTAGATTATGTTTTCTTTTTTCATGTAGGGGCATCTCGTAGTTGATCTCTGAGATCATGACTACTTAACCAGGCTTTCCTGTGGGTGCCTTAAGCTACTACACTTAAAACCTCCAGCCAGGGGTTATTCAACTATGCTAATTAAAACTAGGTGAACGCTCGCTAAGGGCACCCCCTGTGGGGTACGAACCTCGGCTTAGGGCGTCAACCGGAGGAAGGACATCAAGGATGGGATGGGCTGGGGTAAATTATGATTCATTGCAAGCATGAGTGTTTTTTTTTATTGAAATAATATTTGCACAAGTACTTACAGTGTAAGCTACAGGGTAGCCCGTGAAATTCCAATTTTCTTACGTTTTTTTGCAATTGCTGGTCAGTGCCAAGTTGTATCTTGATCAAAATATGATTCGCGACCGTAAAAAATATGCATTTACAGAATTATAACCATTAAAATCATCAATACAACTCTCTAAGTTCAGATTACTCTATTGAATTACTACTACTATAGATTTTCATGAAATCGTGACTCAATCGCAGCTCAGCGAGGTCAATTCTAACTTAGAGTTGTATTGATTTTAATTCTATGAAATAATACACATTTGGTATAGTCGCGAATCGTATTTTGATCAACATACAACCTGATCTGAAAAATGTAAGAAAATTTGAATTTTGCGGGCTACTTCAGCGGAAAAACAAAGACATAAACGCGAATTTAATACCTAGGCAATACGTGATAGGTATCTACTGGAAAGGTACTTGATAGGTTTAAGGTACATAGTCCACATATCAACTCGGAAAGGTATCATCACCGATCCCCGACCCTTGCTCGATAACGAGATGCCAGCAGTTGTTGCAGCTGAGCACGTAGCTTTAAATTCCCCGACTAATAATCATGATCAAAACTTTTATCCAGCCCGTCCCATCCTTGATGTCCTCCCTCCGGTTGACGCCCTAAACCGAGGTTCGTACCCCACAGGGGGTGCCCTTAGCGAGCGTTCACCTAGTTTTAATTAGCTTATTTGAATAACCCCTGGCTGGAGGTTTTAAGTGTAGTAGCTTAAGGCACCCACAGGAAAGTCCGGTTAAGTAGTCATGATCTCAGAGGTCACCTACGAGATGCCCTACCTAAAAATAAAAAATCGTCACCGTATCGCCGCGGTTCGTGAGCTTGTCCCGAGGCGAGGCGATTATGTTACGATTCCGATTAGTGTGCGTTGTAGTAGGGAGTTTCATACAAAGAATGGCTCGAGTTGATACGTCGACGATCCCTTTCCGAGTTGATATGTGTGCTATTTCCTTTATGCATGTGATTTTTTGCATTATGCAGAAATAAAAATACTAGTGTAGGTCAACAAAAAGGTTAAATACATATTTTAATATTCTCTCCCTCGCATTGAAGCTGAATAATGAATGAAATATTTCAATATCTGACCCAGACTTGACCCAATATATCCTGTCGCAAATAAAACAGGTTACGAGTTACGGTACGATGGAAACTGGGTTTACGCCCTTGAACAGGATAGCTTGATTCTTGGAAAATAAAAATATACAGTGCAAAAGGAAAAGGATATACGGTGAGCTTTTAATATTTACTACCTGGGCGACCGAGCTCTGCTCTGGTGAAAATAGAGAATGCTCCTTTAATAGTATAGGATAGTACCAACTAATTCCATGCTGCCATGATAGTAGGTACTTACTAATACCATGCTGCAATGCCATTATTCTAATGTCGTTATTCTAATGTCATTATTCTAATGTCATTATTCTAATGTCATTTTTCTAATGTCATTATTCTAATGTCATTATTCTCATGTGATTATTCATTATCTTGTTATAAACTTTTGGCGACCGAGCTCTGCTCGGTTGAAAATACGGAGAAAACGAATTTTCCCAGATATGAGACCTATCATCATAATCAGCCTATAATGTTCCCACTGCTGGGACACAGGCCTCCTCTCTGTGAGAGGGAGTGGGCCGTAATCCACCACGCGGGCCCAGTGCGGGTTGGTAGATGTCACATGTCTTCAAATTTTCGGTTCTAGGACATGCCGATTTCCTCACCATGTTTTCCTTCACCGTTTTGAGAGCAGTGGTGATGAAATAATTTAAACAAAGTAAAGCGCCTCTCTGGGTACGAACCTACGACGTACAACTCGTAAGTCGCGACCATTACCACTGGGCCACCACTGCACCACTGCTGAGACCTATAGCTAGATCGATTTTTCACCCCCATAAATTCCTACATTGCAACTTTCATCAAAATCGTTAGATCCGTTTTCGAGAACGTGATTATAAACATACATACATATATATACAAATATTGCTCGTTGAATAGTATAGGATAGGATTTATTTAGTACTGACTGCCTTGTTGATCTAGTGGTCGCAAGCGTTACTGCTGAGCATGAGGTCCCGGGTTCGAATCCCGGATCGGGCAAACTGTTACCAGGTTTTTCCATCTGTAATTTCTCAGTAGCAGTCCGGAGTCTGGATTTGTGCCCGGTTGATAGCAATAGGCTCGCCCCCTATTATATAGGACGAAACATTATTACAGCCTCCGCTGTCCGTCCGTCCACTTGTCCGTCCGTCTGTCAGCGGGCTGTATGTCATGAACCGTAATAGGTAGATAGTTGAAATTTTCATTGTGTATTTCTATTGCTGCTATAAAAATAAAATAAAGTTATTTTTATAGCAGCTAGGGAACTAGTTAGCCATATTTCTTATTTCCATACAGTAATATTGCTAAATAAATCAAAACAGGTAAATATTTGACAGCTATTTACGACGTTGCCAACTTTTAGAATAAACCCTCTTAAGTAAATAAAGAGCACGCCTATTGCTATTTACCATTGAATTTAATGTTAGAAATGTACGTAAAACGTACTCATCATTAACTACAATGGATCTAATACATACATTTCCATACTGCTCGACAATATTAATAGAATAATTAATATCATTCAATACAAGACGTGATCTAAATACTTCGAAAAGCTCGCGTAGCACCGTGACCCAATAACTTCATTGCTACGAGCTACGCTAGTGCGTCTACGCGTCTACGCCGCTACGGCGTAGCGCTACGAGAAGGAATGTGGCTGTCAGGCAATTAACTTTAACCTCAAAATGTCGATATTTAATTAATAATTTCTTTGTTATTTATTATTTTACTAATTAAGGCTGTGTGATGTCATAATGTTGCCGTTGATAAATAAATATAGTCTTCACGTAAACAATTTATGACGATAAAAGTCAAAGTCAAATAATTTATTTCAATTAGGCACAAAAGGGCACTTTTGAACGTCAAAAACAAAAAGAATTGATTCTAGTCGCCCCTTCCAAAAGGTAGTTTTCGTATGGAGAAGAATGGGCAAGAAACTCCACCGTTACTCTTTTAAAATATTTTACAATATTTTGTATACATTAATTATATAATTATATGTGAAGATGATGCACCTGGAATAAAATTACTATACCACAATAGGTAAAAATAATTAAAAATGAAGCAATGACAGAAAAAATAATAATTATGGAATGAATACATGGTGTTTACATATTTACAAGCATTGTAAAAGTAGGTACCTATACGATATTCCTAAAAAAATTACAAGTGATACTAATTAGTCAGTGTGTGAGTAATCACAGAATGTAAAAAAAAATGGAGCTAGACCAGCATGCTTCCAAGCATTCTTATCTAGAATATAATCCTCTAAAGTTTATATTATGTATGCATTATAATATAACTTAGAGTGGTATCATAACTAATGTTTTAAGATCTAATGCCTAGATCCATCGTAACACTAGACTTAGGTCCTAGGATAACTTCGTAGTAACAATATTATGTCAGAGTCGAAGGAACTTTATCACTTATGAAATTTCTAGATTGTGTAGAACCCAGTGAACCTTAACTCTCATTTGAATATTATAGTCTTAAGTTCAGATTATTATTTTGATATTGATATCATATAATCTGCCTTAAATATCTCAGAATTAGATTCACAAAAGTAAGTCTAAAATTTTCCCTGAGAGAAAATTCTGGTAATGGCTACAACTATATAGCCGTGGCGGCCATTTCCTCAAATCTTTATAATAACAGAACTAAAATGCTTATAATTAAATGTAGGTACAGTACAACACAACTTTAGATGCAGCATGAATTTGAAAATTTGCATTCATTCATTTCAATTTTACAACGAATTTGTTTATATGACTTTACAAGTTATTGCATTTTCACATAAAGATTGATGATTTTGAAGGCGTACTCAGTTCGGATGGTGATCAGTTTTACGAATTTTGCCGATGCTACAAAATTCAAAATTCAAAAGTCATTTATGCAAACTAGGCTGAGAATCAGCACTTTTCAAACGTCAAAATTACATAAGACAGTCCCCCAAAAACGCCCACCCTTCACCACTTGCTAGTGCTTTAGCTGGGAAGAAGAAGTGGACATCTATGTTATGTCGTACTATACCTAAATGTACTGTATACAGGGTGGCAGGGACATCGACGCGCAAACTGTAACCATGAATTCAGTACATGATTCTGAAGCTGACATTTTATGTCGAGTATTTAAAAAAAACGTGTGGCACTCGGGGACTGCCGCGGTAAAGCTATCGCATAGCATTTGTAACCTCCATACTTCCTATTTGTCAACGCTACACTTGGGATGATGACGTGATGACATAAAACAAAAATTACGTTCCGTCCGGAACCGTCATTACATGGTAGGCGGAGTGGGGGTGTTAGGTTTTATTTTCGTTACGTTACGAAATTTCTTGATTCGGTCGCCGCGCTCAAAGCCCGTGATAAAAGCTATGCAATAGCTTAAAAATTGCTGTTCCATACACTTTGACCGCGTAGGTATTGCACCTCTCTATGAAACAGCAGATTTTTAGGGTTCCGTTAAAAAACGGAACCCTTATAGATTCGTCATGTCTGTCTGTCTGTCTGTCTGTCTGTCTGTCCGTCCGCATGTGACAGCCACTTTTTTCCGAAACTATAAGAGCTATGCTGTTGAAACTTGGTAAGTAGATGTATTCTGTGAACCGCATTAAGATTTTCATACAAAAATAGAAAAAAAACAAATAATTTTGGAGTTCCCCATACTTAGAACTGAAACTCAAAATTTTTTTTTTCATCAATCCCTTACGTGTGGGGTATCTATGGATAGGTCTTCAAAAATGATATTGAGGTTTCTAATATCATTTTTTTCTAAACTGAATAGTTTGTGCGAGAGACACTTCCAAAGTGGTAAACTGTGTGTCCCCCCCCCCTGTAACTTCTAAAATAAGAGAATGATAAAACTAAAAAAAATATATGATGTACATTACTATGTAAACTTCCACCGAAAATTGGTTTGAACGAGATCTAGCAAGTAGTTTTTTTTTAATACGTCAAAAATCGTAAACTTATCGTTACTTGCTGCTACGGAACCCTTCATGGGCGAGTACGACTCGCACTTGGCCGCTTTTTTTTTTGATAACCGACAAAAATTTTCCGTTCTAGGGGGATATATTTTAATCTCCCGTTCCCATTTTTTCAGAAAATACTCAACGAGCTTTTCATTTATTTTTATATCTCACAAAGCTCAACATTTAGGTCATTTGACAGTAATAACGAAACCACGTACAGCGAGCCAGCTCCTAGACTAATCAGACCTTTGCTTGTTCCAGGTTAATGTGCCACGAGACGAGTGACAGAGACCGACAATCCCGACACTCCCTCTTAAACGCCTTATATGGAGCGGGACGGGTATACCACGCGTGCTCCGCCGCGAATCAAAACACACAAAAACCGCGGATGTAGGTAATAGCACGGGAGCTGAATAGATTTTTAATTAATAAAATAAATAAGCCAAATTGCAACGTTCAACCGATTTTGAATTCCGAACGCCTAAATCCGATCAGACTTTAACGCCTACTTTTCCGTGGACATGTTGGGTGCTTAAAATGGACTTGCCTTACTTTAATTTATCATGATGTGTCTGACTGTATAGTGGGGGTGGCGCTGTGCTCCTAGTTAATAGTTCTAGTATATAATAAGTAAATAAAGGCGGTGGGGACGGTGTGTGGGTGTGATCTCAAAGTGTCGGCGGCGTGTGTGATGCAGCGGAGGCCAAGGCGGTGCGAGTGTCGGCTACCTGTGAAGCAGCCTTGTACGCTCGTCTGACGAATCTATAAAGGTAAGGATCTTGCATTTATATGTGTATATCATCATCATTTCAGCCGAAAGACGTCCACGGCTGGACATAGGCCTCCCCCAAGCACCGCCACTTCGACCGATTCTGTGCTCTCCGCATCCAGCGGATTCCTGCGGCCTTCACAAGGTCATCGATCCATCTTGTGGGAGGCCTTCCAACGCTACGTCTTCCGGTACGTGGTCGCCACTCCAGAACCTTTCGACCCGATCGGCCATCCGTTCTGCGAGCAATGTGCCCTGTCCATTGCCACTTAAATTTGGCGATTCTTCGGGCTATGTCGGTTACCTTGGTTCTCCTGCGGATCTCTTCATTTCTGATTCGATCACGTAGGGAAACTCCAAACATAGCCCTCTCCATTGCCCTTTGGGTGACTTTCAGCCATCCGATAAGGCCCATTGTGAGCGACCACGTTTCAGTACCATAGGTCATCACTGGCAACACGCACTGGTCAAAGACTTTCGTCTTGAAACACTGTGGTATGTGGGACGAAAAGATATTGCGTAGCTTCCCGAACGCTGCCCAGCCGAGTCGGATTCGACGATTGACCTCTTTCTCGAAGTTGGACCTACCTAGCTGGACAGTTTGTATATACTTAAACTTAATACAACTACTATGTGTCTTTCTTCTTTCTTTGTCATGTGGTTAGTGACTAATCTGGTGTCAGAGTTTTTATGTCGCCCATGGGTCTCTGACTTGGCTTCACATGCAGTCAAGAAATATCTCTCAGACATGCCGGTTTCCTCACGATGTTTTCGTCCACTCCTCAAGTGATAATTATGCAATACATAAATCCGAAAAGTCAGAGGTGCATGCCTTGGGTTCGAACTCGAGACCTATGACAATTACTCGAAAACAATAAAATAATCTAGACAAATTAACACGAAATACAAACTAAACTTTTAACCAAAGGTTACTGTAATAACCCTACTTAAAACCGGGCCTGAGTAACAAGCCATGTTTGCTGTCAAACTAGTTAAAAGCTTAACTAAAGTCTGCCACACTGTAACCTTATTAAAATTCTTTTACCGTTTTCTTTGCGATGATGTTTTTTTTTCCATACGTACGTATGTGAACTAAAAAAAGACAAGTATTTCATCGAACCCTTAAATTACCATTTTGCGCTCCTAAAAATATTATTGAACACTCTAATATAATGATTGCGCCTCTTTTTGTGAACCTCAAATAAATTACTATTTTGAGGTCAAAAAAATACTGAATAGCTAAGTAATTGCGACCATCTTGACTGCCGCGACCCGGACCGCTTCGCTCGCTCGGCTTGCGCAGGTTTGATCACAGTGCTAACTTAGCTAACCTAGCTTAGTTACTGCGACGAACTGTAAGAAAAGGCCAAAAAGTTAAAAAGAGGCTCAATTATTTTAAAAAGTGTTCATCATCAATTATATATTTCCCTATAAAAATGGTAATTATTAAAGTTTTTAACGTTTAATCCAATAAAAACATACATAGGTTACGCCACCTAATTCTAAAGTAAATCAGGGTCGACACTTATGAATAAAACAATGAAAAAAGCTGCAATAAAAAATCTGTTTGTTCCATTTTCGACCTAGATATGTAATGCGTCCTTCCTCAATTACAGCAAACTCCTATACGATATTAATATTGCAGTTTTATTGTCCCTATTTTATGCCTGTTCTATATTTGCGGTCGGATGACGTCATGGCGTGATGTAATGTAGAGTGTACGTGAGGCTGGCGAGAATTAATTCGTTCTGCTGATCCTTGAATCCTATTTCTTTATTGTATTTACTTGTTAACCTTTTGTGTCTAGTTATGTTGTTTAGGGTGAGGGTTTTCTTTGTGGGTTATGGAAAATTCTAGGTCTTGCCTAACCAAACGCATATTAGAAATTGTACTCGATAATAGGTTAGTCTGTGGATGGGTGACCATATTTACATACCAAGACCACTCCGTGCCTCGGAAAGCACGTTAAGCCGTTGGTCCCGGCTGTCATTTGTAGATCTTAAGGGTACCCAAAAAAATCTGACAACCAGTCTTACCAAGAGGTATCGTGTTACCTAATAACTAGGTTGTGGAGGTCAGATAGGCAGTCGCTCCATGTAAAATACTGGTATTCAGCTGCATCCGGTTAGACTGGAAGCCGACCACAACATAGTTGGGAAAACGCTAGGCAGACGATGTACTCGTTATTAGCTTTTAGAATACTATTTACAAAACAAGTACAATTTTAACAGTTAAAATTTAAAAAAACCCCGACACAAACATTTCCTAATTTCCCTTTCCTACTCCATCACCAGACCCTGTGCACCATCTATCTATAACCTATTCATTGAGACCATTCCAATGATCTCAAACACGATACCTGTGCTGTAAATTGGTAAGGGAGTTGGGTACCCTGCAAATTGCAGGTGATGCATTCGTTCAAGGTTACTATGTTATTCTAATATCATTGATGTACCAGAAAACAAATTTCAAACCGATCAGACCTGTGGAAGATACTCATATCTATTCATCAACTAGAAAAGAGCTGATAATCTTCAAACGGCTGAACCGATTTTGATAAAACATGTCTACTAACCATCGCTAGAAAACCTGCCTTCAAATAAACAACCGCATTCAAATCGGTTCAGCCGTTTAAGAGCTACGGTGCCACAGACAGACACACACATAGCGGTCAAACTTATAACGCCCCTCTTTTTGCGTCGAGGGTTAATGAGAATGCATAACAAGACTCAAAGCTCAAACTTAAAGCATTTATATCAATTAAAATAATTACAGGCACTTTTGAATTGTCAAGGGGTCGGTCAGTCAGAAAGATGAAGATAATTGTCCATTCCAAAACGTAATAGCTTCCTATGGATAAGAACTGAACTAGAAAACATACATACATACATAAACTCACGCCTTCTTCCCATGGGGGTAGGCAGAAACTACAGAACGCCACCTGCTACGATCCTTACATAGTCCTTTTGCCTCGTTTACGTTCATACATCTGGTCATACACGCAAGCCGGTTGCGAGTAACCGCAGTATACGCACCTGACCTTTCTGAAGAACATCACCAATAAGGTCAGTATATGTCCTCCTAGGGCGTCCCCGCCCGGCCTTTCCCTTTACATCAGCCTTGTAAATACATTTTGTTAGTCGCCTTTCATTTATCCTCTCAACATGCCCAAACCATCTCAGTATACCCTTTTCAATTTTTGTCGCTACATCTTCTTTTAAATCACACCGCTGTCTTATCACATCATTCCTCAGCCTATCATTCATAGTCAGACCACACATGCTTCGCAAGGAACGCATTTCCACAGCATTTATTCTACTTGCATGTTGTTTTTGCCACACCCAACATTCACTTCCATACATAAGCGTGGGCACCAACACACCTCTAGAATATAATAAAATTATTCAACTAAGTATCTGGAATTCAAAATGACAATAAAAGTTACCATGCATTCAAGAGCGCTTATACAGAAAGTTAGCAACGTCGCAAATAGCTATCACAAATTTCACTGTTTTTATTAATTTGGCAATATTACTGTATGGAAAAAAGAAATATGACTAACTAGGGAACTAGAACATTAATAATGAATTGCAATTTTATTACTGAATTTGATGTTGTAACCATTTTAGGAGTAAAAAAGGCATTTGGAATATTTCCAAATACTTTTTTTACATATAAAACTAAATATTCGTTGTTACGGTATAAATTATTGCATTTCATAGTCACTGGTTAGCCATGTTTCTTATTTCCATACAGTAATATTGCCAAATTAATCAAAACAGCGAAATATTTGACAGCTATTTGCGACGTTGCCCACTTTCAATACAAACGCTCTAAATTTTTAATGAGTATAAGGTATTTATAGGTTAATTTTAAATTAATTACTGACTCAGGTTATTGTTGTAAGATACCGAAATAATCCAAAAATATAGCTACTTAAAACAAAATAAATAATAACTTTAGGTTAGATAATAATAAAAAGCGGCCAAGTGCGAGTCGTACTCGCCCATGAAGGGTTCCGTAGCAGCAAGTAACATTGAATGAAAAGTAAATTGCGGTTTACGATTTATGACGTATTAAAAAAAAACTACTTGCTAGATCTCGTTCAAACTAATTTTCGGTGGAAGTTTACATGGTAATGTACATCATATATTTTTTTTAGTTTTATCATTCTCTTATTTTAGAAGTTACAGGGGGGGGGACACACATTTTACCACTTTGGAAGTGTCTCTCGCGCAAACCATTCAGTTTAGAAAAAAATGATATTAGAAACCTCAATATCATTTTTAAAGACCTATCCATAAATATCCCACACGTATGGGATTGTTGAAAAATTTTTTTTTGAGTTTCAGTTCTAAGTATGGGGAACTCCAAAATTATTTGTTCTTTTTCTATTTTTATGTAAAAATCTTAATGCGGTTTACAGAACACATCTACTTACCAAGTTTCAATAGCGTAGCTCTTATAGTTTCGGAAAAAAGTGGCTGTGACATACGGACGGACAGACAGACAGACAGACAGCAGACAGACAGACATGACGAATCTATAAGGGTTCCGTTTTTTGCCATTTGGCAACGGAACCCTAAAAAAGATAGTGGTTAGTGACGACCGCGTACCGGAAGACGAAGCGTTGGAAGGCCTCCCACAAGATGGACCGATGACCTTGTGAAGGCCGCAGGAATCCGCTAGATGCGGAAAGCACAGAATCGGTTGAAGTGGCGGTGCTTGGGGGAGGCCTATGTTCAGCAGTGGACGTCTTTCGGCTGAAATGATGATGATGATGAGATAATAGCTAAAACAAAACTTATATATTTGTTCATTATTGTCCCAAAAATAGATATTATTAACTGTTTGACAAATCGAAGAGTACCTATTAATCCTGCCTTGTTATATGTACTGAAAAAGAATGGAATCGATCTGTCTCTATCACTCTTGACCTGGCATTATTTGACAAAAAGTGACAAACATGCTTTTGTCTATACGGGGTCGAGGCCAGGGCACTATCAATCGTCGGGTGTCAGTTGTTAGCTGATACCCGACCGATCTTAACTTATCTGTTGGCTATTTTTTGCTCGGAACGAGATACTTTCAATTTATGTTAGAATTTCCTGATTTGTAAGTTTGTAAGGAATGGTTTTAGCTCGGTCTAATTATGTAGGTGATGAGTGATGAGTGAGTTTTTTTGGTATGGCACCTAGTCTTATCTTATCTTAATCTTATCTTCTTAATATATATAAATTACGTGTCACGTTGTTTGTCCGCGATGGACTCCTAAACTACTCAACCGATTTTAATCAAATTTGCACACCGTGTGCAGTTTGATCCAACTTAAAAGATAGGATAGGTAGGTAGGGTAGGTAGGGTGGGTAGGTAGGGTAGTAAGTGATAAAGATGGTCCACCCCAAACATTTATATGGCAAAACAACGTTTGCAGGGTCAGCTAGTGTTTAATAAAATTCCTGAAGACATAAAAAACATGACATTATATAAGTTTAAAACCGGCCAAGTGCGTGTCGGACCACGCACAATGAAGGGTTCCGTAGTTGGGATGAATTTATCCCAAAAACAAACTTAACTTTGTAGTTGAAAAATATGTTCTCCCATACGGAATGTATGGGAAAACATGTTTTTACAGCTGCAAAGTTAAGTTGGTCGATTATTACTCGTTAACTTGTAGAGCCTTACTTAGCTGTGATAGTTTTCCTTTTAATTTCGTTATATAAACTACTGTTGTGTTTTTTTTCGCATACCCAAAACTAACCATTTAGCCGGCAGGGGAGGGTAGGAGGACACTTGACTCTAACAAAAATTAACACTTTAAAGCTTAATATTTCGCAAACGGATTCCTGGATCCAAAAATGGTTTTCACAAACTCACAATGTTTTTGAAGGACCTTTTCAATGATACCCCTCACCATGGGTTAAAAAAAGAAAAAAAAAACATCACCACTTTACGTGTATGAGAGGTACCCTAAAAAAATGTTTTTCAAATTTTGTTTTACCCCTTTATCGGCGTAATTAAAATGTATACCTATGCCAAATTACAGCTTTCTAGTACAAAGGGTATCGGAGCTAGACCGCGGACAGACAGACAGACGGACATGACGAAACTATAATGGTTCCTTGTTTACTGCGGAACCCTAAAAAAGCTCTTATTAAATTATTAATTGACAAATGTTATTATACTGTAGACGAATTTTTGAACGACCAATTATTATAATGATGCATTTTTATATTTTTTACCTTTTGATAATAAGTAGATACTATGACTATTTATTGATTTTATTGTATTTGATGTTTCTTTTTATCCTTTTCTTTTCATGTATTTAATTAATTTAATTTGTTTTTATTATTTTTAATTATACAGATAGTTAGTTAGTCTTTTAATTTAGTACCTAATGTAAATAGCTGTATTAATTTAAAATATTATTTTTTCTAATGACACCTAACGGGTCACTTATAAATTTGTGTGTCTTAATTATGACAAAACATAGCGCACCCCTATTTATGTAAACACCTATGTTTCACAAATAAACATATTGATTGATTGATTGAGAGATTGTTGGCTTTTATAATGTCTAACGTGACGTTATTATCGTGGACGTGGACGTCCACGTCACGGCATAACGATAGAACAGGGAAATAAAATGTATGGAATGTATGAAGAAGCTTTATTTCCGCTCACGATAACGTGCACGTATTTCCATACATTTTATGGACGTCGACGTCCACGATAATGTGATGTTAGAAATTATACAAGCGCACGTTTACTTACAATATAATAAAAATTAAGGATATAGTGTGCTTCGCTTTCATTTCTTGTTCCAGCTCCCGCACTAGTTCGAGTGATTATTTAACTTTCTATAGAACAATCTTTATGCCTGGAGGCTTTTATTTAGATATTTAAGTAGTTCTGTTTACGTTTAGTTTTTATTTTTTTTAATTCTGCTTGAGTATAGTTCTCGATGTTTTTGGTTGGTATTTTGGCGTGTGCTAGCTGACATATGGCCAATA
The DNA here is from genome assembly GCA_963680765.1 of Agrochola lychnidis. NCBI lineage: Eukaryota > Metazoa > Arthropoda > Insecta > Lepidoptera > Noctuidae > Agrochola > Agrochola lychnidis. The sequence goes on along the minus strand of OY796873.1, from coordinate 12,649,548 downwards.
ATATTTAGCATAATGTAAGTTATTTTCCATACTATTGTATATGTCGGAGACGGGTATGTGACTTTCGTTATTATCAGCGATATTTTAACTACTGTGGGCGTAGTGTGGGTAGTGTTGGTTAATGCGCAATAGAAAAACAGTTTGCAGTTCAGATCACACTAGCTAAATTATGCACACACTGGGTGCGACGGCGTTTATTAAAATTACAACTATCACAATAACTGAGCACCACGAATCGAGAACAGTTCCGCGACGTCTTGACTCCAATGCGACCAAAGGCAGACTGTCCTCCTCGCCTTGGCCATCAAACATCACGACTCTGTAGAAGCGCGCCTTTTTTAGTGTCGGTAAATCACTCTTGATGTCGCCAGTGGCGCGCTTGCGATTCGTTTTGTGTCCGTACTAATGACCGGACCCGACACGGCCATCCTGCTATGCACACGTCCTCGTGTGTTTACCTGCAACCAAAACTCAACAACAGTGCCTGTTCGACTCGGCCAATTCTGACCATTTACGGGTTCCAACTTTTGAGATAAGGAAACTTTAATCCTCAACACTTTACAAAACAATACTCCTACTTCTCAATGAACTCACAAACTTTCGACTAATTATGGCAAAAATCATGAACCAGAGCCAGGTACCATCGTTTTCCACATTAACAATCGTCTTTTCACTAAGAGCCTTAGAAACCCACACACGAGTAAACCACTTTAACGCCATGGCTCTCCAGCCGACTAGCAATCGCATTGCTCTCACACATCCAGCGCATGGATCAAAACTATGGTCTCTCCAGACCCCGACCTCCGCCAGTCTACCTACTGGCACGGTCCCACACAATACGGCCGTTAGAGAACCCTACTCGCGTGGTTCCCATAACTTAGGTTTGCTCATCACCACTGTGATCAAATCTACTTCGACTGGTACATGACCTACTGGCATCTTTCTTCACCTAACGTAAACGTGAACTTCTGTACAGTTTGTTTATTTAACTAACATCACATTTCTAACATCATTCTACTAACTTCAAAAAGTCAAATTGTAGGCAGGGATAACAATTAAATAAGCAACATGACAATCAATCAGAGTCCAGGTACTATTGAGGATTATGTAAACTGATAATTTAAGAATTAACCCAAAGTCATTAACCAATAACAAAGCCCTGGGTATCTCATTCGCGGTCAATAATCACATGCGCTCTTCCCAAAGGAATGCCGAGTCGTCCTTGACTCTACGATCTTGGCTACAAGGCTAGATCCGACCATACCAGCCAGAGCTATCGCCCACCAAATTCCCACGGTCTAGCAAGTAGATGCCGATTTCTAATATTTTCTAACGCAATCTCACGGACTTGATCAACGTCCTATCGTAATAATTTAATTACTTTGCAAGTTAGTCTCGGGAAGCACATCCCAAAATCAAAACAATTAAAACACAAAAACCTCAAGTTGGTGTTCGCTAATCGTTACGCTAAATAACCTTTCAACTGTCATTAACGAGACACAATAGAATTTTAATTGTTATCCACCTCAATGAGGCGTCGTAACAGATGATGAGATAAGATTGGTTCTGAGCTGAATACACGTGTTTGACCAATACCAGTCAACGCAACAACGTTATTAACTCGTTTGCCACTTAATTTGGCTACACAACTCTCCTTTACTAACGAGCATTCAACACCAGAATCGTTAACAAAACTATACAGCTCACCTTTTTATTTTAACGTGCCTGAGGGTAATTGTGCAAAGACTTCCACTCGCCGTTCACTGCTTGCAACACGTACTCCAGCATCCGACTGGCTGCCACTGTTCGTGCACTGGCGTTCAGCTACATCAGCGTCCAGCTGCATCGGCGCCCAGCTGCACCGGCGTCCGGCTGCACCGGCGCACAGCCGCACCGTCGCACAGACGCACAGGCGCACCGGCGCACTGCCACACCAGCGCACAGGCGCACAGCCACACCGGCGCACAGCCGCACCGGCGCACAGGCGCACCGGCGCACAGGCGCACCGGAGCACAGCTGCACCGGAGCACAGCCGTACCGGCGCACAGCCGCACCGGCACTCAGCCGCACCGGAGCACAGCCGCACCGGCGCTCAGCCGCACCGGAGCATCGCCGCAACGGACCACAGCCGCACCGGCGCACACTCGCGCATCCGCGTTTCCAGTTCCACCATCTCGTGCCAGGGTCGCCAGCCGGCGCCCCGTGAGGACGCTTCACCATCGCGAAACACCACCTGAAAATGAAGTAGAGAAGAAAAGAAAAGAAGCACGAAGGGCTTTGCCGACGGCTGCGGGGCTGCTTGGCTCGATACTGAAGACGTCATAGATCTTCCTCTGCTGTCAGGCTTGGCTTGGCTGTCGCGCACCATGATCACGCATAAACGCTTGCATGTTTTTATTTTAATGTTCAAAAACGGTCTCCAACGGTCATTTTCAACGTTTTTATTTCGCGCCTGAACCAACACGAATCCCACTTATGATGTCGGAGACGGGTATGTGACTTTCGTTATTATCAGCGATATTTTAACTACTGTGGGCGTAGTGTGGGTAGTGTTGGTTAATGCGCAATAGAAAAACAGTTTGCAGTTCAGATCACACTAGCTAAATTATGCACACACTGGGTGCGACGGCGTTTATTAAAATTACAACTATCACAATAACTGAGCACCACGAATCGAGAACAGTTCCGCGACGTCTTGACTCCAATGCGACCAAAGGCAGACTGTCCTCCTCGCCTTGGCCATCAAACATCACGACTCTGTAGAAGCGCGCCTTTTTTAGTGTCGGTAAATCACTCTTGATGTCGCCAGTGGCGCGCTTGCGATTCGTTTTGTGTCCGTACTAATGACCGGACCCGACATATAGAATCTTTCTTTTTTTTCTAACTTGAACACTGTGCTGCTGGGGAGTTTGTTGCGCCACTTCTTCTTCCCAGCTAAAGGCACTAGGAAGTGGTGAAGGGTGGGCGTTTTTGGAAGACTGTCTTACGTAATTTTGACGTCCGAAAAATGCTGATTCTCAGCCTAGTTTCAATAAATTACTTTTGAATTTGAATTTACTGTTCTAGTAGTATAAAAAAACTTTTTACAAAAAAAAAACAACTGACTTCAAAAAAAACACTGCAAAGTGAAAAATAACTTTAATTTCGGAAGTCAGTGTCTTTGGTTTTTAATTTTCGTTCTTTGTCACCGACTTCCGAAATTAAAGTTATTTTTCACTTTGTAGTGTTTTTTTTGAAGTCGGTTGTTTTTTTTTTGTAAAAAGTTTTTATTTTTCACTTTTTAGTTGTGATACCTACCCCACACAAATTCGAATACCACTACCTGCTATGTAAATAACAGTGACAGGAAGTTATCATAATATCATCCACATACTAAGTGAGGCAAAAATACGTATTATTGAAGCTAACTTAAAAACTGCCCAAGCAAAGTTAATAAAATTTATATGGGACCACCTCTGAAGTATGATCTACCAAACAAAAAAAGAACCATCAAAATCAATTCATAAATGACGGAGTAATCGCGTAACAAACATACAAAAAAAAAAAAACAACAAACAGTCGAATTGAGAACCTCCTCCTTTTGGAAGTCGGTTAATAATGGCTCGTTGGCCTTCGACCAAAATCTTGTTCAACCAAAAATCGATCGTGTGCCTATACATACACCCATTTTCATGGGGTCATAAACTCGTAAAAATAGTCCAGTTTTTTCAACTGTGGCACTAATGGATCAAATTATAAATATCGCATCCCATGGGTCCCATAACAACCCTAATAACTCATCCAGAATCGGAACAAAATGAGTGCTGGAATGAAAGTACCATGGAAGCCATGTTTTCTAAGCACGAGACTAAAATTGGTCTCTCACTTCGAAGGTTTTCGGACGAAAACGGACGGAGCGTTACAAACGTAACGCCCTACACTCAAATTCATAAATCAACTCGCTTTCAGAACTAAACGAGAAAATAGCCTAGCCAGGTTGATGGCCGTAACAAAAGTATGTATTAAACTTAGTATATTCAAAGCCATCGTAATTATTCATTACAAATTAGGTAATAATATCATAATATAGGGTGGCGGAACATCGACGCGAAAACTGTTACCATGGATTTAGTAAGTACATGATTCTGAACTCCCCTGCGTTGAAATATTTCATCGGTTATTTTTTTTTAACTGCTGTTTCACAGAAAAGTGTAACACCTACGCGGTCAAAATATATGGAACAGTAGATTTTTTCCTCAGAATGATGTACTGAATCCATGGTAACAGTTTTCGCATCGATGTCCCTGCTACCCTGTATTTTAGGACTTATAGAATAACGCCTTAGCCCTGCCGCATAGCAACGAAACCCACAGTTCCGTAAGCACAAGCACAGAATCAAAATTAACCCGTGCGTGCACACGACATAAACAAACGTTGCTGGTCATAAAGAGCGAATGATGACTTACAGAAAACTGAAATAAAGACGGTTTTGGGTTGTAAATCAATACACTGTCAAACAATGTCGAGTGATGCGGACTCGAAGTGGCTCCGCGTGAGACGGTTTACTGAAACAAGCCTCTCCAAAGACTACCGAAGTTTGCGCTGGGGAAAACTCTCGAGAATGTCAATTGATATTTCTAATAACGATAATGACAATCTTCCTTAAAAACATGAAAAGAAAATTATTTTAAATCAGAAGTACCTACTGGAATCATCTTTCAAAGAATAAGAATAATTTATTTGCAGAAAATACAGGTGTTACCAGTTGTAAAAGTTTGTGGTTTAGTACAGTCCATATTTTGCCTGTTTATGGCATGCAAATTAATTTTACATTAATACTTAATAATTTATGACTTTATAAGTACCTATTTTACATTTAACACAAAACAACTCGAACATAACAAAACTTAACCTTAAAAAAATATTGTAGGTAACAACAATTCTTCAAACGAAATAAAATTATGATTTGGATTTAGTTACGCGTACGTACGTCCTTATGATAATTATGAAGTAATTACTCGACGACGATGCATATCTATCGATTTATCAATCAATGCATTGTTCGTTGAAGTCGTCAGTACGCCTTCATAAGCACAGCGAGCCATTAAGTTAAACTGTAAGTAACCTGTGTTTAAAACTCAAAACTTAAATACGTTTTCTCGGAAATATAAAGAGATTGGTAGAAATTGTACGATGTATTTATAAACATAACCATTTTATCCAAAAAGAAAGCAACTTCATTTGATTTCAAAAATGTATGCCCCTCGGTGATTCGCCCGAGTTCAACGTAAATACCCTTATAAAATACAATACACTATTGTGCCGCTAGATGTCGCCTCAGTCCCTCGAGTGTAACGAACTCCGCAAACTTTTCCCTTGGAAGCCATATTGGATTTACAAAACGCGCGAAATGAAATTATTAGTGGGATTAAGTCGGAAAAATAAAACAAACGCGATCTATTTGAGGTTTTAATGGATATCAATTTGCTTTTATCGGTAACTTGTTTTGTAAATACGCCATTGGACGTAGTAATTTTCTCTTTTTAATTGGACTTTCAATTAAATGCAGACATTGGAAACTGCATTTATGAAGCGTGTGTTTACAAGAATATCTTGAAGTACATATTTGAATTCTTATGTAAGTAAAAGGCCCCAGATTTTAACAAAAAAGAAAAACAAATTATATTATGGTTCACACACGCTAACGCAAATAACATGACTAACAAAATTTTCATAGAAAATGTTTGCGTGCGCTAAGACCTCATACGGCTGTCTTTTGTTAGAACGTAAAGTAAAATATTATTTCAGGACAATGGACCCGCGAATTTATTTTTGAGCCTATTATTATATATCAAAGGAAAAGTACTCTACCGTGTCATTGTTTTCCATATTTTTGAAGATGAAAAATTCTCCCAGACATTTTTTATTTTTCTTTCTTGGGAAGAAAAAAAGTCTGGGTGTTTCCTTCATCTCACGATATTTCAATCTGGTAGTGAGAATAATACTTTCATATACTAATAGGTAACCTACCCAATTACTACCCACAACAAGATCTTATTTCTTTGCCCGAATGGTAAATAAAAATGGTAGGTAAGTAAATGAAGGTTTTAATAAGCAAAAGTTATTTGAGGTAACCATTTATAAAACCGAATAAACTTACAGTTTTAAACCTAACCTTAATTATAAATAGTGGCTCGGCTATAACACCCCCTCAGCACGTGTTACAATAAAATTGGATTTTCATTGCACTTTGTTGGTGCTTATAACCTTTTACCGCCTTTTCCTTTGTAAACCCTTATAGTTAAGCGCTTAAAGCGGTTAAGGACACGTTTAGAAGTTGTTGGTCTAATAGAGAAAATTGCTGCAGCGCTGCAAGATACCGGTCTGGATCGATCGGGCGGGCTGCGCGCGCAGATTATGACGTCACAGCCGCCGAGCGGGCCAACGAAATAATTTTGAAAGCTAAACGTAATACAATCTTATTGCTTGATTATACAATATCAACATACATTATTTTGTATAAAAGATTCATGTATGATATTATTCAAATTCTGTAGATCATTGATCGGCCGCTCACTATCGGTCCATAGATTTGTGAATTGAATGATGACTGGCAACTGCTACTACCATGTTATACTACTAACTAGGTACCTACCTACTTATTATGAAGATGTAAATTAAAGGAAGATCTATAAAATCCATCATAGAATCTTTTAATTGGTAACATTTGACCTTGTGTAATTTTCGAGCTACATCGTCCCGCCCTCGACACATTCGAGTACTGAGCAGCCAAGAGTTGGAAAGGGCAAGGGCTTGGGCTTGCCTCGCGTATCACGTTGGGTATACATATTGTAAGCGGGCAATTACCGATTCCATGTAAAAACACCATTGCAGATTAAAGAAGTTTGCAAAATAACAAAATTAAATATATTTTTTATTCTATCATATATTTTTCATACAAATATGATTTCATATCTGTCAAATTCATATGATCATAGTTAAATGATGCTGTTCTACATTTACACATTTTACAGTCATAAATGTATCTATTACTACAATATCTATGATTACACTTAAGTATATGATATTATAAACGTCATACTTAATCAAGATAGATTACGATTTAGCCGTGTTTGATTTAGCCATTTTTGAGGTTAGACGGATAATATTTAATTAGTTGTACGCTTGCTGTCATAGGTCCTTCATTATAAAAATGACTCATACGTCTCTAATCATATTTCTATGATAGATCTAGGCCGCATTCCGTGTTACGTTAAAAGTGATAATATCGCGAATCCGACCGAAGTCCAAAGTCACAATTTTTACTCAATAACCCTTATATTTTGTGACTATTAAATTTGGTCGGATACGCGATATAATCACTTTTGGCGTAACTCGGAATGCGGCCCTAATATGGCTCTAAGTAGGTTCGCGAAAAAGCGTCAGGGTTGCCCGCGAAATTAAAACTTTCTTAAGTTTTTCTAAAATTTTAATTTTGCGGGCAACCTTGACGTTTTTTCGCGAACCTATTTAGATACTGGATGATTTTTTTTACCGTCTCGAAATTTTTACAGGGTGTTCTACCCATGAATATAAACAACTTTCACTATGGGAGCAACTCTGAAAAAAAGAAAAAAAAAATCTGCTGTTTCATACATTTTGGTCAAGTAGGTATTGAACTTTTGTATAAACAGCTGATTTTTTTGTGATTTCAGAGTTGCTCCCATAGTGAAAGTTGTGTATATTCATGGGAACACCCTGTAAAAATTTGAAGACTAAAAAAATCATTCAGTATATGTTTCTAGAATTATAATCATAAAAATCATCAATAGAACTCTCGAAGTTCAGATAATCCTATTGAATTACTATTTCAAGAAAATAATCATGACATTTTAGGATTATGCTAACATAAGGAGTTGTATTGCTGATTCTAATGATTATAATTCTGTTTAGCCATATTTGTTACGATCACGAATCATATTTTAATCAAGATACAACCTGACACTGACCTGCAAATTTCAAAAAACGTAAGAAAATTTGAATTTCGCGGGCTACCTTACCGCATCCCCCTACATTATTTCTACAACGTTATGTTGTTGAAAAGTCGAAAATTTGCAAATTTCTCACACAACCTGCGCAAATATCTATCATTATTTGCTCTCCAACTGCGTTCCTTTTAACGTTACAAAAAATCGCAGAATTGGGCTGCCTAAAGCTGGCTATTAACGGGTCGATTTTACGATTTTTTTTATTTCTCTCGGAAGAATAAACGCAAGACAGTGATGAGCAAAAAATGTTGCTTGTTATTTTGACGAATAGTTATGACTTTTCTTGTGAACAGTTAGTTACAAGAAGAATACCTACCTACTAATAGATATAATTTATTTTGGTCGTTTATACATTTGTGCTTAAAAACTGACATGTTTTAACTTTCTGCATTTTTTTAGTGAAAACTTCTTTAGACGCGTTGGGCATTTTTGAGATGGGACTAAACCATTGATTTCGCGACACTGTGACGACACTAGCTTTTAAATATTAAAAAGACATCAACGCGTTGGTTACCGCTGTGAGTGTAGTAAAAGACATCAACGCATCGATTACCGCGGTTCCGATTTTTTTTTAAGTTTTCGCTTCTGTCGGCACTCCCGGAGTGCCACTATTTTTTTTAAATATTTATTATTTTGTTTATGGTAAGCTGTAGTTCCAAAAGTAAATTCTTTAATCTTTGATTATAAAAAAATAATAAAAAAATAAAGGATAGCTGAAGACTCGTGTATGATTTTTTTATTTCTTGATATGGTTTGCTAAATACTAGGAAAAAATATATAACTAAATCGGTTTAAAAAAAAGGTTTTTTCTACATTATTTTTCTGCTATATTTTGTATGGAAGTTGAAAAAAGTGGTTCAGCCACATGCAAGTAGACCATATAACGATGTTGATAATATTTTCTAAATCAAAAGTAGTTTCTTGTAACAAAATGATCAAACGTCAGTCTCGCATAATTTTTCCGAAAACTTGTTACGAATATTAGTGATTTTCCATGAATACTAATTCACTTTAAGCCACATGCAAAGCAAAGAACTCGATTTTTCAAATCACAAATGGTTTTGTTTAAATTATTTTTCCTTTTCTCACAACAAATGAATAAAACTGATCAAAATTATTCGATTTCGTCCACGTCCCGTTAAGGAATTTTACTTGACTCACATAATGCGGCAAGTTCGTGCGCACTTTCAAAAGATAAGAATAATCTGTCCGTATTTACCTAAGAAACTAAATTACGAAAACAATGCGGCAAAACTTATCATTATCAACTTATCTACTTACTACCAAAAAATGTGCGTCAAAACGCAACGCGTGCGTCAGAAGATACAACTTAATTTATTTTTTTATCAATAAAGTCGTGTTCTAATATCCCGGATTAACACAATGATAAGGTTTGATAATCAACTACAATTAATATTTGAGAAGTTCGAAATTATATATATTTACTAAAGAGGATAAAAATATATACACTAGATAAACTACTTAACTAAATTAACTAACAAACTATAAAAATAAAAGTAAATTATCCTAATCCTAATTTTATAAATAAATGCGCCAGTGAGTTGGTTTGTATGTTTGTTACGCTTTCACACTAAAACGGCTGAAGGGATTTGGATGAAATTTGGCACATGGGTAGACCATGACCTGGGTTAGGACATAGGATACTTTTTATCCCAATATTCCTACGGGATCGAGACTTATGCGGGTGAAACCGCGGGGCATAGCTAGTTTAAAAAAATTGAGTTTAAAATTTTCATAGCGATGCTGAAACAACAGCATTAAATATATTCCAATTTCATTTTTTTATTTCAGAAAATCATACATATAGATTTCCGACTACCAACAGATCGCATCAGCCAGAGGAAGAAGGTTAAATCAAGCCTTTCGTAAATGAAAAATGCAGCAAAAAACATTCAATCACTGTAATGAAATTGTACACCTGTCAGGTGAACTGATACGATTGATCAATAACTAAATATAGTGAGGAATATAAAACCGTTGAATAGACAGATTGACTCTGCTTTGTTTAGTCTCTGTATTGTTTGAACTTTGCTATTTTAGTTGTGCGCCGATCTCGTTGAATAAAGTTTATAATACATAGAGCGAAGCGATTTAGCGATTAAATTTCAGTTACCTTTCGTGCACCGACAGGATTGGTGCTCTTCTTCAATGTGTCGAGGGCAAAAATAATAAGAATATTTTTTTTTCCCTTGCGTAACAGGAAAATGCGAAACTCTCAATGCGCAAGCAAATTAATTAGTTATAAATATAAATTTTTTCGTAATAAAAAGTGTCCTCCTGAATCATGGCTGTGAAAGGGCTCCAGGATACGTATTAGATAGTTTATAAGAAAAAAAAGGATTGTGTGGTTTTATGAAACCACGGTAAAAGTGAAACTTTTAAGCGAACTATAGGCACCGCCATATTGGCCTTGGCTGCTCTAACGAGCGCCTTTCACTTTATCCCTACTCCGCGGCCGACCGTCACGCGACATGCAACACACAGACGAAAAAGTTTGAGACAATGTAATAAAAGTTTCACTTTAAAAAGTATTTTAATGTATGTGTTCAATCTGAAGTCGAAATTAAAACAGATGAAATTGTTTTATAGCCGGTATCTACATATAATACATTTATCAATGGATATATTTTTGGGATAATTTAAACAAATCTTATCACAAAACCAATAAATGCCTACCTATAATGCTGTTTTGAATATGATAGCATTTTTGGACACTATCTAAGTATTATTTCATTTATTCAGCTGTTACGACCTGAGTTTTTTAGAAAGAATGGCTCTGGCTCTGAGGCCTGAGGCTAAGCTATTGGAAGTATTGCAGCCTGCTTGAGGCTATATGGCTCATCAAACCTCTACCTACCTACTTCGACGCTAGGCCTGCCACAAAGGCGTTTTCGGCCATCGCAACGCAAAAAATAAACACCTGTCATGTTTCTGTCCTAATATTACCATATGAAAGTTATTTACGCCAAAGTAAATACATTCCATAAATTCTGCTACCTACGGCTCCAATAGTTTTCCAAGTAACCTTACCCGACAAATAAGCAGTATCTTTCATAACGTTGTTACAGCCGTCAGTTGTCACTGTACCCGAATATTCTTTCATCAAAAGAATACGCGTCGGCTAAATTAAATTGCGTACACCTCGCTCACGCCGCCTCTAGTGTTGCACCGAAGGTTTCGTCTCTAGGCCGAAACCGAAAACGAAATTCGTTTTAAAAGTGACTTTCGGTCTGAATCGGAGACAAAGGTCCATCTGTCTACCCTTTAAATATTGCTACAAAACTGTTGTTAATGATCCATGAAGACACAAACACCACTTTTGGCAGGAAAATCACAGTAAATTCTAGTTACTAGGCTGCTAGTGTCTTGAATCTTGCTATAATCCCCTAGTCACCGTTAGTTACGATACGGAAATTTTATTAGGAGCGCAATAGGTATCAATCACAAGTTCTGATCAAAATATTTTTGTTGAGAAATTAATAATTAAATTTTTGGTGGTTCTGGCCGAAACCGCTTATTGCCGAAACCGAACCCGAACCATAAGCCGAACACTACTTCGCAAACCTCGTACGTTCAGTCAGACAATGAAATAATCACCCGTCTTTTATGTGTAGCGTTTATTTTAGGATACATCAACATTACTTAGGCCTTGCTGTTTTCTATCCAACGCTCACCTTGAACAGTTCGATTGTCTTCCTATCGGTCATAAATCATGCATCTTCATTCGTTTCTACACAAACTATATGACATTTATCGTCAAAATATAAATAATATTGGAATTATTTATACCTGGAAAATGTACGTAAATAAAGTGTAAAACTTGTTGCGTTACGTGTTCTTAAAAAAATTGGAAAAAGAGAGTTTTATGAATTGACGTTCAGTAAATAGGTGGCAGCTCTGATGTCATTTGGTTTAAATAGGTCCTTATTTTTATTATTTAGTTTATATTTTATATAGATTCTTTTCTTTTAGATTTTGTGAATGTGAGAACGTTGTAGGCTGTAGACTTGTGGACCATTTTCTATTTTACTAAATACCTGGTACTTGTTGATAGGCCTACACTGTCCTCTCATACCTATTAACACCGTAATTTAAAAACATTGTAGAAACCAATTATTTTTAAAAGAGTAACCGTGGAGTTTCTTACCGGCTCTTCTCCATAAGGAACGACCAGGAACGACCAGTTGGAATCGTGCACCTAGCTTCTGACGTTCCATAAAATATTTTGAATTTTGAAACGTCAGGTCCGGCCATCTGTCAAAAGTGCCCGGACATTGGTGCCGATTCCCTTGTTCACAAACTAAACTAAATTTAAGTTCAGTGCATCTTTTTCTTTCTATTTGATTATGAAAAGGACAGAAGATAAATTTTAGTTTAGTCCTGTCAAATTAATCAGCGCTTGACGTAAATTGACGTAATTTTAGTCGGCAAGTTTTTAATCACGTCTAAATTTGTATGGAGAGTGACAGGCGCTGATTAATTTGACAGGACTAAACTAAAATTTATCTTCTGTCCTTTTCATAATGAAATAGACAGAAAAAGATGCATTGAACTTAATTTAGTTTAGTTTGTGAACAAGGGAATCGGCACCAGTATAATGTTTAACTTAGGGCGCATTCCGACTTACGTTAAAAGTGATTATATCGCGAATCCAATCAAATTTAATAGTCACAAAATACAAGGGTTATTGAGTAATAATTGTGACTTTGGACTTTGGTCGGATTCGCGATATTATCACTTTTGGCGTAACTCGGAATGCGGTCTTAGTTGTGACTGAATGAATGAAACGAATGATGAACTTTATCACAATAATTATTAGGTATTTTATATTCATTGTCGAAAAATGGAATACCTCTTGCCAAAGTGGCGCCAACTGTGTCGTGAATTTCCATGAAAACCCTCATTCCAAAATATATGCGGCAAAGTGAGTTTTAACTTTATCTAGACAGGCATTTTATTCCACATCATTACCTATTTACCTACTTTAATCCCTGTGCATATTAACATTTTGTTTAAAAAAATAGATAGCTATGAGTAGGTCTTTGAGAGATAAAAATATATATCTCAGATATTTTCCTCATTCTCGATGAAATAAAAACGAATGGTTATAAAACTCATTAGTGGGTACAGTTGACAAAAGAATGTTATTAGAGATGATGACAAAAAAAAATTTGTCTATGAGGTAGATTATTAAAAAATACTGGATACATATTTTTTATTTTTTTCCGTACTTAATCAAAAGCTTACGGCGATACATTGAGATAAAATGTGCCATGATATCACGAGTATGTAGATTTTATACTTGTGACGTAGCGACCCCACTCCCCAACTTTAATGCGTTTTATCTAAATATTTTTTTATTAATATGATAAAGCAAAAAATACGTGTCTAATATTTTTTTATTATCTGACTGACGGACTAAATATAATTTCTTATTTTTTTCCTAGGCATCATCCCTATTCATGATAGTTATTTTGAACTATAGTCGAAAAACCTCTGTTAAGGTTAGAGGCTTTTCTTTAGTAGAATGTTTTTCACAAACTGAAGTGTGCCAAGGTAACAATATCCATGTCACAGGGTATCAGGGCACCGCACTCCTGGAGGCTTACTTCTGTGTGGGAAAGAGATGAAGCTCTACAGGACGTATAACTCCATCTCTTTCTCCCACTGAAGTAATATTAAAATAATACTGTTTATGAGCTGGTGGTAGGCCCCCTGACTTATGGGGGTCTTGGTCGACAGAAGTCCGACATATAACCTTCCATTCTGCCCAGATGGAGAGTAATCGAACTTAGAGTTGTCGAACTTTTTATTAGTTTTTGAAAATTGGATACGAGGCTTTTTGCTATTGGTGAATGTGTATTTTATGTTATATTTTTTTGTGTAATGTGCGTTTATTTTGTGCAGAATAAACAATTTTTCTTTCTTTTTTTTCTTTTAATGGTATGACATATTATTATGAAGATTCAGCTACGGAATAAGGCGACACTAAGCGAATTTTAATAATTTTATACTGAAGATCACGTCTAAACGAGTAGTGCTAATGATTTGAAAAAAATATATATTAATGTAGAGTATTTTTTTAACAACTTCATCTGTGAATATTTTAGATTACGTTTAAATTACATAGTGCAATTAATTTGTAAAGTTACGTTTAACGCGGATAAAAAACTGAGAATCACGCTAAAACTATCAAGCTCATTTTCCTGAAACTTAAATCATTTCTAAGATAATTTAATTATGTATCTTTTAGTATACGTGTTTTATTAGAATACCTTTTTTTTTACGTATAATAAATTAAGAATGCGTCTAATTTGGGACAGCGCTCCTTGATGGGCGAGTCCTATTACTGGCTGGACGTACGACGCGTTGCGTGAGCTCAGAACACGCAAGCTAACTACTCAAGGTCGCTGGCATATATCGGCGTCTTAAACAGGGAATGCCAATTATGGGCAATAGCTATGCTTACCGGCTGGTCCAGGAATCGGTGCGTGTGAATCAAAATCATTTTCTTGCTTTCTTGTCAGTTATAATCAGCCTATAATGTTCCCACTGCTGGGCACACAGGCCTCCTCTCTGTGAGAGGGACACGGCCGAAACTCACCATACGGACCCAGTGCAGGTTGGTAGATGTCACATATGCCTTCGATTTTTTTTAGTTCTTAGAAATGCCGGTTTCCTCACGACGTTTTCCTTCACCATTTTGAGAGCAGAGGTGATGAAATCATCATCTGCCTAGCCTTTTTCCCAACTGTGTTAGGGTCGGCTTCCAGTCTAACCGGATGCAGCTGAATACCAGTATTTTATATGGAGCGACTGCCTATCTGACCTCCACAACCTAGTTACTAGGTAACACGATACCCTTGGTAAGACTGGTTGTCAGACTTTTGGGCTTCTAACTACCCGTAACGACTGTCAAAGATCTACAAATGACAGCCGGGACCAACGGTTTAACGTGCTTTCCGAGGCACGGAGGGGTCTTGGTATGTAAAGATGGTCACCCATCCACGGACCAACCGCAGCAAGCGTAGCTTAACCTAATCGATCGACCCGTGTGGCTGTTATTACTTAGCCACAAGCCCCTCCAGAGAGACAGAGGTGATGAAATAATTTACTCAAAGTAAAGTGTGGGTTACCACTAGGCCATTGGGCTGGCTTTTCATTCATGTTGCCCATGAACAACTATGGCTTATAGCAACAAAAAGCTTGCGTAGATAGACTTCATCATATTTTATCATGTTAGGGAACTAAAATTTTTAATTAACTGGCTATACGAATTTAGACTAAAATGTTTGGCTGAATATAAAAATTACAAACATCCAGACAGATTTATTATACACAATATCTAAAATATCCATACAATATTTTTATTAAAATATTAGAAATCATGTTATGGCTGCGCAGTTTTGCCATAGCGATTATTGCCGACAGGCAGATTAAAATTAAAATATTATTTTTAACAGGTCGGTTTAATCAATCTGCCTAGCCTTTTCCCAAGTCCAGTAACTGGGTAATTACGAATACGATACCCATTAGTAAGACTGGTTTTCAGACTTTCGGGCTTCTGACGACCCGTAATGACTGTCAAAGATCCATATGAATGGCAGCCGGGACCAACGGCTTAAAACGTGTTTTCCGAGGCACGAAGGCGTCTCGGTATGTAAAGATGGTCACCCATCCATGGATCAACCGCAGCAAGCGTAGCTTAAGACACAGATACATGCCCGTGACCTTGAGTGGTTAAGCCTATGGCAACATTGATTGACTTAGGTGGAAAATAGGTTATTAATATGTATGGCAATACTGACTTATCGTGTTTATGCCAACTTCGCCTAATAGCTTGTTGGAACTCGTCGAATGAGGTGCTTGTTCGCACTGGGCACAACATTGTCCAGTTATTTAAGTAAGTAAAAAACTTTTCATAGTGTCGTTTACGTTCCTAAAGCAAATGCCATCTTTACCAAAATTATTGTACTGGTTTTTATGTCATCTGCATAAAGGCCATATTTGCGTCAAAAAAAACTATGTGGGCAAAGTTGGCTAAAAATCCACCTAACTTTGCCCGCCAACAAAATCGAACAAATATTGAATTCACTGTTAAATAATAGTAAATTTAGCGATACTAACACATGCACATGATCATACAGTTGTAGCTGATGAAGGAAAATACTTATGTTTCTTACTTTGTCATAGAAAAATCGTATTAAAATTGTAATTATTCGAAAAAAGTGGGCAAAGTTGGCATGTTTCACCTTAACCACGAGCTTACCAGGCCGTTTATGTACCTACACTTATTTTAATAAAACCAGTAACCTAATGGCGTAATACACGATCAATCACAATTATTTGTTTCGATTTGAAACAGTATGCTAATCCATTGCTTCATAAGTTGGAAAAAAAATCTGCTAAACAACGTAAATAACGCAATGAATGTTGTTGAACTGTCAAAATGAAACAAATTTGTCATAATCGTTTACGAAAATAAGTTACGCAGTTAGGGTACAGGGGGCCTACCACCAGCTCATAAACAGTATTATTTTAATATTACTTCAGTAGGAGAAAGAGATGGAGCTATACGACCTGTAGAGCTTCATCTCTTTCTCACACTGAAGTAATATCAAAATAATACTGCTTTATGAGCTGGTGGTAGGCCCTCTGCTCGGCTTTTGACATTATAGCGTAACATAAGATCTTGGGTTGGTCCTGTATATTTGTATTGTATATCTAGGTAGGTACCTCAGCAGATAAAGCAGCAGCAGCAGTTTTTTTTCAGTCAAGGTCCATACGATGCATGACTTGCCCAATTTTGACTGTCACTTATGGCAATCTTGCCATATCATATCGAACACACCCAACAATCCTTTAAATATAAACTTTTATGTTTTTGATGCCATACTTTCATAAAAATATTTTATCTGCATTTAAAAATAAGCTCGGTTATTAGATTTTTATCTAAACTCGAGTTTAATATGTTAAGCGATCATAACGTACCTACGTAAACAATATTTTTAATCGTTTTTCATAAGGCTTCGATATATCTTTCAGTGTTTCAGCTTACCGTGCCGAGCCGCATTTTACATGTACTTATTGCATAATGCCTACACTACGGTTGTAACTATATCAAATACAAAAGTGAGTACGTTGGTACTCGCACTCAAGAAACCACATTTCTTTTGAAATCGATTGGTTAACCGAACCGATACAAGCGCAGGGCTTGTCATTCACTGACGTCGTACCCGCGGCCCGACTGACGCATGCGCGTCTGGCTAACGTCTATCCCGTACGGATATAGATGAGTGTTGGCTTGTACATATTTTCGTAGTGCGCTGAGATCTTTTCATCGTGGCCGCATTACTTTATTGCCAGAATTCACGTTCGAACGGTTATCTCATTTTGTCGCATCGTAATATAGATAACGTTGACGTTGGTATAATATTTTATCAATTATGAGATAGCGGTACAGCTACTATTCATATTATATAAATGAAAATTAAATTGCGACACAAGCATGTAGCGTTTAGCCGAATGTCGTGTAGTGTATGGGCCGCATGGATATTGTGAAGGATCGTGTGTGGTGCCCTCATCAGTCAGTCAGTAGAGCGGACTCGGATCGCGCGGACGCGCGGCGTGTCGGTGCTTGTAGTTTTTTAGTTTGACAGTTGGCGCGTTTTTCGTTTTGGTTCAACTTGATATTTCTTGTGGAAATCATAGATTTTAAGTTAGTGTAATCTGTGTATTTTCTGTTGATTCTAAGTGTACGACTGTTCGTTTGTGAATTTTCCACGCCGGCTGTGAATTGAGTGGTTGCACGCCCTGTGTACCTGCTCTCGTCGTGTTGTGCAGAATTTTTGTGATTTCTCTTTCGGAAATTGTTTTGTGGACGAGTTGCACCCGCTGTTGGGAACGACTAAGGTGAGTGACACACTTTGCCGGTATACAATGTGCAGATATAAACTTTCTAGTCGGGCGAAGTAAGCGATTTCAGCTATTGCAATTTAGGGCGTACAATTTCTCTGTGGACCCGACAAACGGGTTCCAAATATAGCGAATCAGGTTTATTCCGAGCCCATAAGCGTTTGAATAGGTAGTTAGATGTTTATATGTTGTTGGAATTAGTGATTTTTCCTTGGTGGCCGGGCTGAGACGATCCAGACAGCTGAGAGTGCGTAACGGAGTAAAAATAAATACACGGGCATTATCGGCCGGTAGACAAATCGGCTTTACTGAGGACAACGCGTTATTATTAGTGCATATTATACAATACCGTGGTAGGTGAGGTTATGTTGAAAGAGGTTCAAGGCTATGAAAAGTACAGTTGCACTAAAGCCCCCCTATTCACGAGGTAATTTACACGTGACGTTCAAACAGCCATTAGTGATAAGAATTAAATAGGTATTTACCTACTTGGTAACATCTTTGCTTACTGAGATAATAAGTATTTGTGGTGATTATTACACCTAAATTCTGTTGAGATAACTTTTAATCCTGCAGCATTATAACTCAATTAATAGCTTAGGTTAGAAAGACACAACATGTGAGTTTTTATTACCTGTATCCTCATGATAATGTCTCATCCAATAAAAAATCTTCACATAAAATTGTTGGTAACATTAACTATTGAATAGGATTTGAATACTATAGATTACCTCTAATAATGTATCAGGTAGTATACGCACATCATATTTCCCAAGACTTAAAATGTAAAAACCATAGCCTGTCTCATTTCAAAATAGGAATCAGGCCTTTTCCCATACCTTACTAACAAAAATACTATCCATAATAAGTACCTAACACAAAGTAATCTAATCTACTTATTGATTTCCCAAAATTCTGTTACAGTTTGATCAAATTATATTACTACAGCTGATTAAACTATTGTATAATAATACTTCAATAAATTGTATTGAGTATGGAGTTCAATGACTTGACATAAGGGATAGGTCTCATTCACCCTCACATTCCTAGGCAAAGATTTGTTCTGTGTGTAGGTAGCTCAACAAAAATTTGGTACCATAAAGCCACTTACTGATGTATTTTTTTTAAACAATTAATACCACAGATTGAGTTTAAGTTCAATTGACCACAATTACGTACAATTTTTTTTTTTTGTGTCCCTGAGACTTTAAAGTGCTAAATTGTTTTGATTCATGAAGTAATATTTTCACATTATAAAATACTGTTTGAGGCCTAATTATGTTGCACCTCCTATGTTTCCTCTCTACATCACCCTAAGGTTGACTGGTAGAAAATGCCTCAGGCAAGTCTGCCTTTGTACGGTATTTTTTTTTAACTTTTAATGAATAAATAAGTATGCTGGAAAATAATCAAAAAATAAAAACCTTTAAGTATACCTACTTACTTACTAGCTTGATTTTTGTGTTAGAAGCCCTGTTTTATTATAAATTAAACATGAATTCCATATGACAAACACATTACATTAACAGCTACCTACTTACTTGATTTTTGGGTTAAAAACCTTAAAAATAGAAATAAATTCCATGTAAAATCTATTGTGAAAAACATATTATTATTATTTTTTTTCTCAAACATACAGTTTTCCAATATAATTAAAGAAGAAAACGTTAAAGATCTTTTTACAACTTTACTGAGTATCAGAATGTACGTAACCAGTTCGCAAACTCCATTATAACTCGAAAGTACCTTTTTCCCCCATATGTGCAATAAACAAATCTGAACAGTAACAGTGATCAGTTCTTTTTATTTGAAAATAAAACCCACTGATATACCGTGTCTCAGTTTTGTAACATTCGGTAAATACCAAGTCTGACATTTATTACTCCGCTGATGTGCTAATTCTGTAACTGTGTTAGGATTAATCATGATTTCATGATTATTTTCATTTTGGAATCTATTTTGTGTCAGAATATTAAAAACGGTTGTGTGTCATGATTTGATCTTTCCTTGAATGTCTTTTAATTGTTTTGTACTGTTAAAAAATTTTATGAAGGAGAAATTAAATATCGTATACGTTGTTTACTTGGTACCAGAAATAAATTGTAATAGTCAAAGCATGTTTTTTTAATTTCTGTAAAATCCTTGCTGGGTTGAATAAACTAATATTTAATAAACAAAACAACTTATGTTGGTTACGTTACATGTAACATTATAGAAACCTTCTTGTAAACTTTTATCGTAATAGTTTTTCCATAAAAAAACATGTGTACCTATTTATTTCTATGTGTACTATTTTACATACTTACATAAACATAATGCTTGTAATCCCCAATAGGTTAGGCGGAGTTGTACATATAGTGCACCCACATTTCGCCAGTTATGTTTAAGTCCCATGTAATAGGGGGCGAGCACCGGTTACTTACTTTCCACAAGTTGAAGTTACCGTTTCAGTCATAATAAGAGACATAACCTAATTAATGTAAATAGTATTCTATAATTAGGTATAATGAATGAAACATAATTCACGTCCATTTTAAGAATGTTATAATTAAGAATACCTAAATATAAGCACTCCAGACAGGCAAAACTTATTAAAAACGTGCTAAGTACCATAGACAAGCTAGAAAATGTTAATTGTTCAAACATTTTAATTCATTCTTACTGTGTTACACTATCTACTCATAAATTAAAAGTGAAAACAATTAATCTAGTACACTACAATTAGCTATACTTTAGTCATGAAAACTTCAAAATTGTTCCACATTATTCAATTGTAGTACCTATAAATTATGTACAGACGCCAGCACATCAGCTACTACAATCTGTCAAATTTATTTAATAGATTTTCAACTTTATCGCTGATGTCTAAGGTTCAAAGTTGATTGGGAAAATTTGACAGTTTCGGGTAGCTTGATGTGCTGGCGTCTGTACCTAACATAGTATACTGTATAGTTATTTTCTATCACACTCGAGTCATTTATGTTCAGGATTCGACATTAAAACGAATACCAATAAGCTATACTATAGAATACAGTAAAGGAATATCAAACGACATTTTATTTATTACAAGCACACAAGACATTCAATAGTTCCCGTTTCGAGGCTACATATTTTATTCCTATGTAATTTGTATTGATATTTTGCTTGGCCATATGCCAAGATGTAATATGGAATCTGAACTTGTAGTCGGAATTAAGTATTCATTCATTGCTATAAATCTTTTCTATCTTATTCATAAATGACTGGAGCTGGGTACCTTCAGTATGGCCTCATTTCTCGATGAGAGAGAGGTTTATGACGAGAGCGGGTAGGGCTACCATGGCGGCCGCTCGGACAGTCCTATGACTTGATTCGCCATCATAAAGTTTGACATGTGTCTACAGCTTGCCGTAGTTTCGCTTCCAACAACTAATGATTGGCTTTGTAATAGTTCTTTCTTTTATTTTTATTGCGAAGTAGGTAATTAAATGAGCACTTCTTTTGTTATTTGAATGGAGTTCAGCGCCAGGAGATGATTTGTTGTAGTAAATTCTTTCGACTATGAATCAAAGCTAATATAAATATTTTGCCAAAGGTCAGGCAGTCGTGTAGGTTACTGTTTTTGATCTACGCAAATCGAACAAGGAATAAATTTAACATACATAACTCCACCCCTTGTTTCCCCGAAGGATTGAGCAGAGGTATACCTATAGTACAGACGCCAGCACATCAAGCTACCCGAAACTGTCAAATTTTCCCAATCAACTTTGAACCTTATGTTTCAGCGATAAAGTTGAAAATCTATTAAATAAATTTGACAGATTGTAGTAGCCTGATGTGCTGGCGTCTGTATATCCACACTTACTTATTGTTTTGGTCAATTTTGACGACGGCTTTAACATAACAGGAAAACATTATAAAATACCTAAATTTAATTTTATATTTGTCCTATTAATTTACACCTCAATAACAGGTGATAAATGCTTTACCGAGAGGTTGTCTAATTCCACAAAACTTATGGCAACCCTATAAATTAGAAGAATTCAATTCTCTTTGTAATAATATTTTCTCAAGCAATTTGGCAGTGCAACGCTGCAGTGGCCACGCTGAAAGTTAAGTGAAAGAGGGTGAGAAGGGTATGCGTCGGTGATTTCAGCTGAAATATGGCTTCTAGACGGCCGTTACCCCGCGGTGACGATGTTCCAGATGCCTTTAATTACGCGACCGATTGCGGTTGGGGGGTGAAGCGGTGTATTTAAAGCGTATGCGCGGGCCACTCGCCGCGGAGCGTCATCGGCGCGTGCGTCACTTCTAAACGCGAATAGAAAACTGGTGACCCTCGGATTGGATGACGCCACCCGCTATGCGTGACGGACGGCTCACGTTACTCAATTGTAGTGAAAGTGTCGTGACTCGTGACATATCCCCGGGATGTCACGGGAGCGTTGACGAATGTTACGTCGACTGTACACAAACAATACTTAATATGAATGTCACACAACAGACGCTAATTTAAAGCTTCGGCTAATTGACACTAAATCTTGTTCAATACTCGAACTGAACCATCCTAACTTATTTGAAGTCGTATTTTTTCTCGTAGGTATTAAAAGTGTGCCAAGTTTGCAATGAAATTTACTGTCAGAACAATTTAATCCCAAAAGTATTCGTTACGACCCGTCGAATTCCATAGCACGTTCCCATTTGGTTTTATTACCTCAAACTATCGTCAGCGTCCTTGGTGGGAACTCTTAAATGGACGAAAATATATGAGGGTAACTAACCGGGTGTAGGATGCTCCCTCCATCAGACTGGAGTATGACAAATGACGTCTTCCGAGAACGTATAAAAACTGTGTAGATTGCGAATTTACCATTTATCACGTTTGTGTCTTCTTCAGTGTTATTTTCGTGAATCTTTGAAGACGATGTTTGTATACTAAGTAAAGCTGAAATTCATCCGGGTTCCGTCCCTCAGCAATTCAATCCATACTAAATTCGATGCTGCCAATCAATACCGAGTTTACTCCGCTTCCTACTAGTTTTATTTTTTGCGGATTCCCGAAAAGAAACGAAAAGCTTCGACGGAAACCGATCTCTCTCCGAAATTTTATACTGGTAGGTACTTGATTGTTTACTTCTCCAGAGAGAGGAAGCTCTAAACTAAACATGGACTAAACAAAAGTTGGAATAAATTCTGCCATCGATGTAGATTTCCATCGAATCTGTTGATCAAAACAACCTTCCAATGTTTACTCGCCCTAGTCCAATCATATTTCACAGTTGTCAGTCATGTGGAATGACTGAATTTATTATTGGCAACACTGTTTGTTTATCGATTTTTCAGCTTATTCACATTTTTGTATGGCTCGTGGCCACTTAGCTAAGGAATCCTTTTGGCACTCTGCTGCATCGAGGGCCCTGTTCATACAAAACATAAACGCACAAATATGTCCTAATTATCACAAACACGATAATTGAGCCGGAGTTATTTTAAGAGTTGTATCATTCTTATCACTTCAATGACTCAGTTACCATGAGGTCAGGGGCCAAAGTCATGGTGACATCATCATAGAACCCATTGCAGGTGGGTGTTGGCCTTTCAATTAAGAGGTTACTGACCGTTTTGTAACTGCGATTCTAATACCAGTACTTCGACCTTCAAGGTATGGAGGATTTGGTAAGGTGACATGTGAGGTGATTTTTAATAAGTCACCTTTACACTTAACGTTTGTTATTAGGCTACTTTGATTTGATCAAGTGCACGGGAGGGTTAAAGAAAGGGTCAGCTCGAAATGAGTATAATTGGCTTAAACACGCAAGGGACGAACGCAATTTTAGACTGCTAAGTTGCTGAATAAATCAAAACAATGTAATCAAGACCTGGCGTTTAATTTAAATGAGCTAAATGAAACTTTAGGATCTCGAGTTTGTTAACACTCGACTGCATAGCAAAGTCTGCTGATATATCCAAATGACTCAATTATAACTAACCTAGTCTAAGTAACTAATTAATGCACTAACGCGATAAGATATTAAAATGAGTACAATCCAGTTCTGGCTGGAATAGACAGTCTTTGACGCAGACAAATTGATATTGAACCTTTCGTATCGAAATTGGATCCATGCGAGACACAATGGTTTTTTAATTGTTTCCGTAATTACGGCATTCCAGAGGTTAAAAGAATTATCGATTGCAAATTGTTCAATGAGATCTACTACTGTATTGAATTGCTCAAATCAAATCATCAAACTACATAGTGGTCCTGTGTCTTGACCACTAACACACATACACACACCCCCACACACACACGACACACACGACTCGACAACGGTAGACACGTGGTCGAATCCTGAACTAATAAAAACCATAGATAAAATCAACACATTTATTTAAAAAAATTGTCAAGCGCTCGTAAACTACTGTGATTGGTTGATTGAATTATACAACAGCCAATCGCATCACTTGACTTGCATTTAGCACTCATTGCTTTTAAGGTGTGATAGAAGGCTTAATTATGATTATTTTACTCACAGCTGGTGTTATTATGTTCAATATCAAGTCCCAAGGTTAATTTTTCAACATGTTTTAGTATTGACTTCGTTTTTATAATCCATAAAGTTCTCTAACCGAGTCCACTACAATAGGGCTGAAGACTAAAAAAAACTTTTGTCCGTCTTGTAGATTATTAAAAAATATTGGACACGTATTTTTTATTTTTTTACTTTATCAAAAGATTACGGCGATACATTGAGTTAAAATGTGCCATGACGTCACGAGTATGTAGATTTTACACTTGTGACGTAGCGACCCGCACTCCCCAACTTAAATGTGTTTTATCTAAGTAATTCTTTATTAATACGATGAAACAAAAAATACGTGTCTAATATTTTTTTATTATCTGACCGATGGACTAAATAGAATTTCTTTTTTTTGACCCGGCATCATACCTATTGGCGCTTAGGTAAGTACAAAATTCTCCAGCAAATGTTGGGCTAGAATGTTCTAAAATTGTTTCCCTTTAGTATTTATTCACATTTTATTGTTTGTGGCAGTTCTAAGCTACATAATGGCAGTGCAGTGGACTCTATTCATTATACATGTATGTGCTCTTACATATTCCGTACGACATATCCATTGTTCCCTCATTCCACTGACGTCACAGGGACGGTTTAATTAAATTTCTAGCTAAGTAATTGTAATTAGAAGCGTTTAGAGATAGTTACGGGAAGATTACTTAGCTAGGAAGCTGGAAGTTTAAATGGTCGCTCTAAATTGTATTAAAATGACAGGCGATCATTTAGCACCATAACTAACTCACTTTCAATCACAATGTGAATGATTTTGAAGGAAATTGCTAATCCATCGCTTCATATGTTCGAAAAATTGTCTGCTCAACAACGTAAATAACGCAATGAATGTTGTTGAACTGTCAAAATGAAAGCTATTGCTAATGTTAGTGTGTTACGCAATTACCCTGCTGGAGTATCATTTTGTAGGCTAAATGACTGACCGATATAAATTAAGTACCCGAAGTAAGAAAAATATGTGAAAATGGGGCGCTTGAAGTAACACAGTGAAACGATAAAACGACAATGAAGATAAAGTCTACGTTCAGGGGGCCTACCACCAGCTGATAAAGCAGTATTATTTTAATATTACTTCAGTGTGGGAAAGAGATGAAGCTCTACAGGACGTATAGCTCCATCTCTTTCTCCCACTGCTGGTATTCTCTTGTCCTATTGAAAACAGTTTATTATTACAGTCACGTTCATCTGTATTCATCCATCGATAAGGTTATTGTCTTCCAAGTTGTTAAAGTAAAATATCCGTACTTAGATAGCTACAAACTGCTAAAGCACCTAATTTCATATTCAGAGAACACCTACGCGGCATACATTAATATTAATCTGGACAAAGGATAACAATACAAAACTGGGGTACGAGTAAAAGGGATGAAAGGTGACTGGCACCTTGTTTATTGGCGTAACCCAGCCGAATCACGGAGCGTCAGTTTGTATTTGTGTGTTTAAATTTTGATGTACTGTTTAAAACGCCCGGTGTCTGGCAACACTGGCGTGCGTAGGAGTGCTCGATCGCGCGGTGACTCACGGACAAAGATGGCGGACCAACAATATGTAATTATCGGCAACAGACCAGAGCCGGGTTTATGCAACACGCTTGTTATCTGTTTCATAAAAATAAAAAACCGGTTTCTGATAATAATTTGTCGATTGAACATGCTGGGCACGTAGTGATGCAAAAAGCGCATCTAAACTTTAAAATTTATGGTCATAATGTTGGTATTTTAGCAGCATATTGTAAGTGTTCGTGAGTGAAATTACTCCTCGATTTAACTTTAAATTGCTGCCAAATTATTGGTTTGAAAATAGATCTTTTGAGCTCTGCGATAGTGAAGCCTTTTGAACAAAACTCTTGTATGACACGTGTATGGCATACTGTTCTTATGATTGTATGTCTATTTCGTCCCACGTGTCGCAGTATGGTCAGAGGCCCGCAACCTCTCGAGGTCACCGCCCAGCATTACATCACTGCAAAAAAAAATACGGACCCACTCGTGCTTACTACGACCACTGACTGTTTGCTAGAACGTTTAATCGTTTAAAATAAAAAACGTCTACTTACCTTTAAAATAGGCTCTACACTGTCAGTACGTGTTTTTGTTACATCCGTTCTACCATTCATGGAAGTTCTTAACAAATTCAATTTTTTCCAGTATTATATAAAAATATCATTCACAAACCAATCCCCTGGTAAGCAATTTTTTATGTATCCCAGGGGTGTTGTAATTCAGTTTTTATTTGGACATTTTGATTGCGAGTTACGAGTTTTCGAATTCGGATCCAACCTACAATGTGTTCCCCTTTGTACCTGATCAAAGAATCTATGAGAAACTGCGAAAAGACGACTTCAAGTAATACTTAATTATCTGAAATCTTTATTCTAGTGTGCAGATGTGCCTCGAAACCGGAAACCGGCATGTCCTAGAACCGAAAATTCGAAGACATGTGACAATATCCACCAACCCGTACTGGGCCCGCGAGGTGGATTATGGTCGACTCTCTCACCGCGAGGAGGCCTGTGTCCCAGCAGTGGGAACATTATAGGCTGATATTGTGTATGAGTGATCTGCCTCGAAAGGTCATTGAATGGCGAATCCTGTCCGACTTCGTCTAGCTATTTAAATAAAAACCAGTTTGACTAGTAATGTCCTGACAACTTTGAACTTGCTTATATGTACGAGTATTTTGACAGATATTGTAATATTTGTTCACTGCTCAATCCGTTAATCAATAGTTACGTCATGCACCAAGGCTGTTACCAAAATGGCACTCTTATCTTTCGGAGCTAATTAAGGAAACTGCCGCTCCAAAGTCTCTTTACCCTCGCTTGGTCGATACTAGATGTCCTTGCATTGACAAATATTTCATACGACCTCGATATCGCCCATCTGGCTTCCGCTGCAGCGAAAGTATGACATCACCTTATCTTCATTTGCAAGTCGAGAGACTGAAGGTTCGTCTTTACTAAACTGTCAACTTTGACATCGCATCGTCAGTTTATGGTGATCGTTGAATTCCATTTTTGCGCTGTAAATTTCAAGAGCATCACCGCTTTTGTTAAAGCAATACTCTTCAGTAACGGATAAAAGATTGAGCGATGCCTCACGAACATTTTTAACTATATATCCACTTGGGCTTTTAGGATTGGCCGCTCAGTGAATGTGTGTCAGCATTCTGACGGCAACGTCGCCCCGCAGTTTGTTCGATTTCTCGCTGTTCCATTTTGTTAGCGCTCTAAACAAATAAACCCCGCTTTGCCGGTCCGATTGTTCCCAAGTGTTGGCTTCGTTTTGCGTCCGACCGACGTCGGCTCGTTCCGTAGCTTTTGGATTTCGAATATTGAAATTTTGGCTTTGTATTCCCCTCGCGTCTTGCAATGGGCCGTGTGGTCCTTGATATTTCGTTTGATGTTGCTACGCACATAATAAGGTTTAAGTTTTACGAAGAAACTTGTTTTTATCAGGACTATGTTGATCTATTGTATTTGTATTGTAGTCGTATTTCGATTATTCTCCATGTGTCCATCGTCGGTTTTGGGTTCTGCTTCTGAACAAAGCTTTCTGTATGTTGTTCAATCTATCGATAGCGATTCCGACACTAAGAAGGTGTTTATTATAAACTTCCCTTGAAATATTCTCTCAGGCGCAGTTATTTACTTTTTAGAAAACTAATTATTAATCAGCGTCGATTAAGCCAATAAATATTTATACGTTCGCTTGAGCTTCAACGTGATTAAGTATTACAAAATTGTACGTGTAGAAAAAACAGCCTACTGCATATTTTTTTCTCCTGCCTTTTTGCTAGAATATTTTTTTACCTAACAAACGGTACTTCATATACTTTCTGCAGCCAGGTTTTTTTGATTAAATTAAAACCGTGTTTCGTATCAGGATTAATTTATAATTAAAGGTGGAATAGCTTTTACTGAAACTGTTGTCCTCCAAATGCTTCTACCTCCATTGAAACTGGTCGTGTTTCCTGTCGACTGCCGCACCTATTAGCTGTAGCATCAAAAACAGGATCTCAGCATTCTTAGCCATCTTCAAGGTCAGTCGAAACTGTTGCTACATAGTTCATATCCAGAATCACAGATTCATACCTTTTTGTTTCAATCTTTCAAGCTTTAAATACATATTTACCATTAAGAAGTACTGCGCAAAGGTCTCCCCCCCCATTGATTTCCATACTTTTCTGTGTACTTTTACACTATTATTATCATCCTCAGAGTCCTCTACAGAACGTGGTCCTAATAAGCTAGAAGAAACAAAAACGCAGCTTTTCATCAATGTAACAAAATGGAAGTGTCACAATTCTATAAAACCTCAGAAACACGTGAGAATCAACATCAAAGCTATTTAACGACAGGTGATTGACCCTGGCCACGTGATGACGAGTATTATCTTAATGCCATGCTTGAGGGGATACGGCAGTTAAAGTGGAGTTATGTAACGTAGATGATGAGTTTTTGACGTGGTTGAGAACGAGATTTGTGGTAATGGAGGATTTGACATCTAGTTGATGTTTTTATTATGATTATCAAATAAAACTTTACCCGGTTTTTGAATAGTCATTCAAGACAAATCATGGCCTGTGATTGGTTGACTAGAAATAGAAAAGCCAATCCAATCACTCGACATTAGTTTGACAGTCTGTCTAATTTTTGAGTCTATACCTAGATTACCGAGAAAACGAATAATAATGTAACAGATGCTGTAAAAACCTCACCTTGAATTCTTCACAGTTTATAAGTTGTGTGAAATTCTCTAAGCCTTTCTAACTTCAATGACGCGCTGCGGTTGTACAGTTTACACTTGGACCTAGGATCGAATGTCTACAGATGACGTCACGTTTAACATCTCGTGTTACGTTGGATACTCATCTCGGAAGGCATTTGTGTCCATTAGGGTGGGATTAGTCTCCTTGTAGCGGAGCGGGTGTAGACCAAAGTTAGTTTGAGTTTTATGCTTTTTGTAGTTTTAAATGCTTTTAGGCTTAATGTTCTTTTTTTCTGTGCACACGCTGAAGTAGGAAAAGGCATCGGGTCGAACTTGGATGTAACTGGCGCAGGAGCGTGAAAGACCTATGCCCAGAACTGGTTGAATTCGGCTTGGTGGCACCATCAATTTCCTCCACCAATATTTTTGGACACATGAAACGATAAGTCTCCTATTATTAATGAAAATTTCCCCAACTTCGACACATGAAACGGGCACATCACGCGGAAACTATGCAAAACTTTAATAATAAGAAAAACCGCAGTTTGGCAGTGCCTCGCCCCATGTTTCCGTAGAACTTACGCTCCAACAGTTTACTGCATACAATTGTACGAGAAACTTCTAGAAACTGTAAATGACGTCGTTGAAATATCTGATCTATAAGTTTATCTTCCGAGCCTGCTCAGAAAAGTGGTGTATCACTCGATGCTGGAAGGAAAACTTGTAGAAATAGCTTGTGGTGAGATAAACTGTTTCTTACTTATGCATTGCTGCTGGTTTTTATATTTGTCAGTTATTGTGGTGGGTATTTTATTTTTTAGCTAAATAAAGAGAGCTTGCAATTTGTTACACAGGTTTTTATTCAGGTATTTTTTGCTCTCGATTATGTAAGTAGATTGGCTTTGCAGCCTATAAAGACACCTGAATTGATGAGGACCAAGCAGGATGCCCCGGTTTCCGCTTCTCACGTGATATTTTTGTGCTTATTTGGGACATTATCAGAACAAATATTTATAGTCAAGTAATTGACTTACCCACTAACGTCCTAAATATAAAATAGACATGCAGTACTAATCGGCAAACAGTCAGAATTACATTAGATTTATACCATTAAACGCTAAGTAATTGTGATTGGCTGCCAGACCGGCGTCGCCTACGCCAGTAAAAACTTGAATGATCTAAGTCTTACATAATCAAAATGTCTGCTGCTTAGTGCTACTCATATTTAATACCCGACCAAAGCTAAATGTGGGTAAACCTAGGTACCGTGATGTTTTCTCAGCGCTAATCAAAGTATTAAAATAAAAATCTAATCAATTTTCTAGGTGTAAAAGTCAAGTAAGATAACTTAGCACCTAGAGGTTAGGTCAATCCCATAATGTCCGGTGCTCACGTCTGATTGGCTAACTCAGCCGTATTGAGGCTTTCTGATTGGATCGCAGCCTGTTTGCCAACTTAGGATTGGCTGACGCTGTGCTGTGACTACAAATTTCTGTGTTTTGGGTTGATTGTATGGATAGGTTAAACAAAGCGAAGGCAGTTTAATGAACATGACTACTAAGTTGTATTAATGTAGGCACGAGTGCTAGATTATACGTTTGACCTTGTTGGCAAGATAAATCGTTCCCTGCACACACATATCCATTCATATCACTAGTTCTGGTGGAGGCTGAACTACATAAAATCTTAAATGTCGTAATAAAAACACTTGGCAACTAAATCTAGGGAATAATCATTATTATTTTGCCACCGTCTGACTCAGAATGAGTGAATCGTCTTAAACAGTTTTTTTTTTTCTATAATACACATTTCAATGTCGCGAAGCCTTTCGTTAAGACATTGATTAGGCAAGGAGACTGAGTCTTTCAGTTCAGTCACATTATTTTAGTTGTAGTTAGATTTAGTACTTAATATTATAGAACATAGGGATGTCCAAAGCATAGTATAAGGAGAGGTAGTAAGCTATCTTCATATAAACGCACCGCGCGCGGCTTGTATGTGTGGGGCCATAGTATCTATGCGTCGCCGCATGCACACTTAACAAAATCTCGACCCGTTTCTCACGAGAAACGAAATCACGCGCGGTGCGTTTGTATGAAGATAGCTTACTACCTCTCCTTATACTATGTCCAAAGGCTTGGTGCTATCTTAAATCCTGCTGTGATGATAAATAAAATGTTCTGCTAAAATCCACGAATAAAAAACTTATTGTATCGTAGTTATTGTCATAAACTGTACCTACCGATACAATAAACAATTTACTTGCATGACTTTGCTTTAGTTAAACATTTATCAACTCAAAACAATGCAATTTAAGATGACGTGACTCTCATGTCCTCGAAACTGTCATCAGAACGGTCGGAGACCTCGAAAACGCGACTTAATGATGTGACGAACTTAATAGCTTTGGCTACCCGTAGGCGACAACTTATTGTGACACTTACCACAGATGAATTCAGATGGGACACTCCGCAGTTTAGGTATAAAGCTATAAGTACGCGGCGAGCCCGTTTTGTCGGGCCAATTCAGTGAGTGTAACGTAACAGAAGATATAAGAGTAACGCGATAGAAAGAGAGGCAACTTCTTATTAGCGCTGTGCGACCTGAATTGCACTTTATTGTGTCGTAGCAAGAGTCTCTTTTTATTAAAATGTTTTTGCGGAGTTGTACCATCTATATTAATCTGTGCATTTACTGTCGTTTCTCACGAAATATTACAAGCTATTTTATTTTCGTCCGTGACTACAATCGCATCTTGTCTTAACACTACTTGGACCTGATCCGAGCAACTTCTTTACACAATTTTACGTGTTTTCACAAACGCGTCTTGTGAATCACGCAGTTAGTAAGTATGTTAATGATGGCCTACCTGCATCCAGCTCCGTTTACACTACAGCGTTTATTATTAACGACGAAGACGATCCGCAAACAGTGACGTAATACTTCCCCATTAGCCAACTGAAATATCGACTTCATCCCAACTCAAATGCGCGACTTTTATTTCCTCAAATTACAACTCAAATACCACTGTCCTTGGCGTATATTTGCTTTTTGCCAGGTTTTAATTTCAACTGTGGCGTTCATTTCCCATCAAGGTTGCTCATTGTTAGCCGAATTCGTAGCAGCTGCTTTCGATTAATTGAATCTGCGATCACAGCTAATATTTGAATGAAAATAGCAGCCAAACATTTGAACAGATGATCGGTACTGAGCTTCAAATGTGTTCGATTTATCGATACATTTCGGTGAGAAAAATCCGTCGGTTGATTCACCTCACTATAGACTGATGCAAAAAGCGTAAACATTTCAAAAGCATTCGCGCTGTACATCAGTTCGCTTGTCCAAACAGTAGCGTGAAGTAAAACAAGTTCGAACAGTGCCAACTAATTTTCAGCGGGATCATCTGAGTTATAAAATGTCGTAATCTCTCGTGCGTGGGCTCTAATGAAAGGGTCGATTTACGCAGGAACTCTCCTCGAGGAACGTTAGGAACTAATCACTTTGATTAGTACGCGTAATTACAGATGGTTATTTCAGCGTAATGCGCAAACGATTAGTCTTTTATATCCTGGTTTTCTGAACTATCGCCATAATTATATCCCTTACCCTAATTGCGTAACTTATTTTTGTAAACAATTTCGCGAAATTTGTTTCATTTTGACAACATTCATTGCGTTATTTACGTTGTTGAACAGATTTTTTTTCCAACTTATGAAGCAATGGATTAGAAATTTGTTTCAAATCGAAACAAATTGTGATTGTGTTGTATTACGCAATTAGGGTACTGGTTTTCTGAACTATCGCCATAATTATATCCTGGTGTTCTGAAGTATCGCCTTAATTGTATCCGTTAAGTTTTTCATATTGAATTTGCCGTCTACATATCAGTCGCATCTTGTGCTTATAACGTTCAAAAGACAAATGACTTAATTAAATAACTAGGAGCTGTAAGAACGACTGTAAAAAATCGTCTGCGATCCATTATGAGCTTATTAGAAGTTGAAGAGACATCGCAGACTCCCAGCAGTGTTGGGTGAAGTTTTATAAAAAGAGCCAAGTGTGCCTTTAGTCCAGTCATTTCGAGCTGATCCGAGTCTGGCTCGCTGAATTAGAAATTCGAAACTTGTCACTCGAATATTCTGTGAACGATACGATTAATAAAATGTTCCATTTCGCTGCTGGGCTCCCGATATACACCTACGTCGTCGGTTTAGTTAAGAACGGTTTTCCGTGAGAAATGTACTTTCACGATAAGTAATCTGATTATCCGTCCGTGTAAGGGCCGGAGCCCACTGGCGGTAGGGCACGGCAAGAGATTTTCATGCAACGAATAAAAATATGACTTATATGTGTATGACAATAAAATTGAAATTTCAATGATGACGCCTAAGAACGTTACCGCATGCCAAAGGATACCACGGCATAGTTTCCGTTGAAATTTCAATTTTATTGTCATACTGTTAAGTTATATATCTTGCCGTGCCACCAGTGGGCGCCCTTGCGATTTCTGATTTGAATTAAGACTTACTGATGACGGATGGACATATTTATCGGACTGTAGGGATATATACAGTAATTTATCGTTAATTTTCATAGTTTCCTTCGCTCTGTTTAATCTCAAGGATGGGACGGGCTGGAGGTTGTCATGCTATTACGCGTGCTGTATTCACCTTCTTTTTTTCAGCATATAAAAAAATACCGTACAGTTACTCCTTTACCGTAAAAAACATAGCATTCTACATACTAAATGTTGTTATATCCTCGTGCAGGTCAACGAACTCTTTATATTATTCAACACATAATAACGATGCGGCTGCTATGTGAACCATGTCGATTCTTGGATATTAGCAATAATACGCAACGCTTGACATATAAAACTGTTTCCTTAACAATATAAACGTCACCAGCTTTTCAAGAAACGACAGAAACTGCTTTTACGACTCTTTAGTACTTCAAGTTGCTTACCATAATCATCCGTTACATCGAAAATATTGCAGCATTAATTTTGAAATAAATATATGGTAAAGTTGAGGAGTAATGTTAAGTACTTTATTTGACGAAAACACAATTCCATAAAATTTTCTATTTTTATTACCTACCAATATTACCGCCGTATAAAGAAATTACCCGAACTTTTGGCGCCTTGGAACCTTCTCTGCTCAGTCCGCGAGCAGTATCGTGCGAGCGAGATAAGGAGTGAATTTAAGCTGAGGTATTATTGACTCTAAATATTCTCAACGACAAAAGTTTGTCGTCGCCTTCTCTTGAATTTTTTTCATTTCATTCAAAAGTATTAGAAGGCGAAACTATCGTAAAACTATTTGTTTTTAATCTTAAATGTTATCGTAAAACAAAATGGAGGACCCACCATTATTCCGTGAACACGTCTCTCAGCTCACGATAATCGGTTGCATTTTATGAAGGATGATAAGTTATGCGACTAGAAGGTCATAATACTACAATTACGTCATACCATGTAATATTGCGATTGGCAACACTTGTTAGTTAATATAGCAATTGTTTAGTAAGTACATCTAATTGTTTTGACACTCGATCCGGTAATCGAGACATTCGGAATAACCTCTGACTCAGTGTGACCAAAATGTTGATGATCCCCTTGACATCGAGAATCTGCAAGGTTGGACACGGGGTGGAAAACCTTTTTCTTTCAGATAATTCTTTTGGATTAAATGTTGGAACTGGAAGCATTCGTTTACGGTGTTTTCGTGTGACTGACACTGGTATGGCCGCCATCAGGGATTTAAATTTAGAAAAAACAAAAAAAAAATCGAAATTTGTCGCCAAAAATCAGAATTTGTCGGTCACTGGTTCAAATCTCCCTAGTTTTTTTACTAATCTGACCCTTTATCTTTGACGGGCGGCCTTGTATATGGGGCTCATATTTGGTGGAGGTACTTAACCGGGTACAAGGTATCCCCCTGTATATTAATCTGCCGCGCTTTAGTAAATCCCGAAATCCCCGCATGGGCTCCCCTACTATTAGCCCACCTAGCGAAGATCTATTTTCTCCCAAATTTTGTTGCTAATTAGTCGAAATTTTTCGCTAAGACACAGATTTAGTCGGGTCTTAGAAGATACAATGAGTTAAATTTTTAAGTATGGTCCAATAGCTAGATGAGTTTACGAAAAATGTTCGATCTGGCTCTTGTACAGACGCCAGCACATCAAGCTACCCGAAACTGTCAAATTTTCCCAATCTTCTTTGAACCTTAGACTTCAGCGATAAAGTTGAAAATCTATTAAATAAATTTGACAGATTGTAGTAGCTTGATGTGCTGGCGTCTGTACTAAACTTTAAAATTAATTAGCGTAATTACTAATTAGCGACAATTTTTTTGTGTTATCAAAATTAAAATCCCTGATGGTGGCGATGCCAATGTCAGTCACACGGTGTTTTCGGGTTCCTAATATGTAGGAAAACCCACCAAATACGTCAAGGTTGTAGTGAGCTATTGTTGTTGAGTTGGATTTGCGGTTACCACCGGAACCGAAGCGATAACGTAAGAAATAACAATGTTTAAGACATTATATATTGTAATACCTAATAGTAACTGCAACAAAAATTCACTTTGGGTCTTCTAGTCTAGAATACTAAGAAAGAACACCCTAATAATTTCTGCAAGAAGATTGTTACGTTAACCTTTCCTAATTGGAAAAGTGAATGGTTTGATCCCAAGGGAGTAATGATACGATAATGAAGACTGACAGTTAAAGACACTTGATGATTCGATTAGCTTCGATCTTAAATAGATTAAGAAGGAATACACTGTTATTGCCAATTAAGGTTTGGTTAGAAGAGTTAAAAAGATGGCGGGTCGAGTTTGACTCTAACCGAAAGGACAAGGGAAAAGGAGGCCTTTGCCCTGCGATGGGACTGTATAGGCTAGTAAGATTGGATTAGAAGATGGTCAGAAACGAAAAATTTTGAGTAGCCTAGAAAAGTGAAGAAGCGAAAAAAATTAGTTTTTCGCCCAAAAATATGTTAATTAAAACTAAATCAGCCACTACAGATTTCAAACGAATTTATAATATTTTCGATAACACCTTGTAATGGAAGAAGCAGGTATGCTGCTCAGCACCCAAATGATTAAAACATGAGAATGATGATCTGCCTCGTTGGTCGAGTAGTCGCAAGCGGTACTGCTGAGCTTGAGGTCTTGGGTTCGATTACCAGGTCGGGCAAAGTGTTATTGGGGTTTCATCTGGAATTTCTCAGGAGTCTGGAGATGTGCCCGGTTGATGGCAATAGGCTCGCTCCCTATTACATGGGACTTTAACATAACTGGCGAAATGTGGATGTACTATAATAGGCACACCTCTGCCCAACCCTTCAGGAAAACGAGGTGTGAAGTCATATTATATATAAATATAAAATATAAATATAAAAACTTTATTGTTCAAGTAAACAGTACAAATTCAAATAGCACTAGCCTCCACACTAGGATTCCCTGTGTCGTGGAGACTAGTCTCTTTCGTCTTACAACTCTAATACATAGTAGGTACTATATGTAGGCACTTAAGTAACATCAGTCGGTAAGATTTATGAAGTGACAATAATCGAGTGTTATTCTAGTACAATAAATTCACCTTAAAATATTGTAATAAAGTTACATGCATTATATTTAAACGTGTTTGGTGTATTGTATACGTGTGTGGTGTGGATGTGTGATGAATGAGTGAGTTAAGGTGGGTTTGGACCAAACGAAGATAAGACAAGGTAAGAGCAAATCCTTTCCTGACATCCCCAACATTTCTGCAGGTATGGATAGACCAACGAAAGAATACTCCCACTCCGTTTAGACAAAGGGACACCAGATAAGTGGGTACAGAAAAAGCTATATAATGATGATATTTTCGATACCAAAGTTTATATAGTCAATTGTAGTATTTCTCTATGTCCAATATCATAAATGTCTCCCATATTCCGTACCGCATCTCAACTATTATATTTATCCAGTCCAGATCCATCTTCCTATTGTGGCTCCATTGTAATCTCCCCAGCTAACTGAATGAAGTGTTCATTGAATTGTTTGACACGCAAACCTAGCTATGGTAATGGAGAACCTCGCAACACACTTACAATCGATTACTGGTGAAACGATTTGTTTTATTTAGCTGTCGGAAACTTTGTTGCCTTTTAATTAACCTTTGATCAACTTTGGCACTAAAAGAGGGAGTTTATTTTAGTGTGTGGGTGTAGATTGGTAATTATTCTCCTGTTTAGTCCTCGATATCTTATTTTCTCGCCTCTGTTTTTAGATTGGTGATTATTTTTCCCAAATCTGCTTTTATGTACTGTTCCATTGTCTCCTGTTTCCAGGCAAAGGACTCCATGATCCAATCTTTCAGTCCCCTCGAATATTCTGGTTATCCATAGCTCAAAATGGACCTCTCGCTTCGATCGTACCCAGTGCAACTTCTAGAATACTATCATGACTAGCTTTGCCTTTGATCGAATCGAATCTTCTATGTATGTCAACCAATTAGAGCGTTGCATTACAACACACATCATTACCACGATCTTTGAAGTTAACACTTACTTTTGAATTAGAATATACCATAGATTACACAGGATGAAAGCATTTGGCTGTTCATACCTATATGTGTGTGTTTGTTAGACAGGATATTGCCTTAATCATGTAACGGTTTTAGGAGCTGTAAAGCGCTGCACATCCTGTTGTTAGCTTTAATCAGCGTCAACAAAACCCTTGGGAAATAATGGTTTCGAAATCCAAAACTGAAACAAACAAAAACTCAATTGTAATTCTCGCAGTGAAAATTTTAAAGTATACAAAAGCCAGCTTCCTACCAAGATTCATCTCACGAGTGCTCTCGACTAATAATTCCGTGATACAACTGGAGTATTATTCTGTTCTAATTAAGTAAAGAACATTGCCAGTCCGTTGCTCTCGTGTTCAAACTTTTGACGTGATACCGTAGAGATTCGTCTCGTTAATCATATTTTTGTGAGGTCTCTACGGATAATGTGTGGGTAATTGACGTGATTTGCTCACTCTTAATGGGTTTTTGTGAGATATTCTGGATTTCTTGCGAATACGCTTTTATCTAGGTCGGAAAACATCGCAGACTTTTCTTGAAAATTCATGAATAAGATGGTCTTGTGGTAATATCATGATTTCAAGTATAAGTCGATATCTATTCATGTGCTATGAATCTACATAAAGCGAGTTTGAAATACCTTTTCTCGGAAATTAACTGCCTTTCCCAAAAAACGCTAACGTACCGTCAAAAGTATTGAAAGAAATGAATTCATAACTTAAAAATATAGGGAGAAAAGTTGTTGATTTTCACCCCACCCTTATTTGGTTTATCACAAAAAGCAAAGTTAATTTAGGGCCTATTGAAGAATAAATAAGATTAAAAATATTTTCATTGGTCGGTAATTTTCGGAGATCCGTGTTCAATAAAATTGTGCCATTCATTTTATTTATCAATTATTATTTATAATTTAATCTCTCAAGGTGGTCTTGCCTATTATCCTTGTGAAAATATCTTAGTTACCTAGATAGATATTACTATATCTACAGGTTTATCAACATTGTGTAGGCTTACAATGGCGTGATTGTTTTTAATCTGATTTAAAACTTGTTTGTGATAAACTCGTACTTCAATAGGAAATCATCATCAAGGTGATTATAGCAAGTGTATCTTAATGATTACAACATTTGTAAAGTCATAAGAAGTCTTGAGATTATGATAACAAAATAAAATCAATAGGTAGGTAGTCATTTGTTCAAATTAGGGTGTGGATCAGCACTAATTTGTTCCACAATACGTCCTTCACCACTTCCTATAGCTTTAGCTAAGAAGAAGTAGCGTAACAAACTCCCAAACAGCATTATATCATTCAGCCTGGATATTTTGCTGACTGAATGCAACTGGAGAACAAAATCTCTGGGTTCATCGGCATCGCCCACAATGGGACTTGAAGACAGGCCAACACAGACCATTATGTGAACGCCATTACGCATTCCAACTATGACTTACGAGCACACATGACATTTAAGACTGCACATTTAAAATGAATTGCTATAATATGTCGCGCTATACATCCATTACCGAATAAACGACTAACATAAAACGAAACACAAAAGGGCTGAGTATATAGCTAATAAAGACTATAGTACCAGTAAAACAATCAGATAAATTCATGTTGCCAAGTCTTCGAGCATTAAACTTTGCTATACAATTTTGTGCTTTATTGCAGAACCTTGGTCTATGTCCTATCCTACTGTTTGTTTACGATACCGAAATCGTAAATCGTTTAGTAATAGTATTTGACTAGTTTGTTGATGTTGGTGTACAAAACGGTGACAGTTGGGTATCATTCAAGAATTAAGTGCGTCTTGACATATCATAAGATTTGAAGATGGATGGCGGAATGGCACTGCAATGAAGTAAATCGGATTTCAGTAGTAAAACTAGTTACACAGTTTATAAAATCAAAGACTTTCAAATGAAACTTTTTAATTTGGAAAATCTTTTGAAAGGCTGCAGACCCGATTTTCGAAGCACGAGTTCTGAAATGTAAACTAGTGCGAGTATACAGTTCAGTTTGTTATAAAATCTTGAACTTTTAGTTTGACACGCGAACTTCACGCCGGACAAACAAAGTTAAGTAAATACTTGTTTAAGCGGATGAAGCTTCCAGAAGTCAGCATTTTTTTAATGAATAAGTTTTTCCATACGATCAGGGGGCCTACCACAAGCTCATAAAGCAGTATTATTTTAATATTACTTCAGTGTGGGAAAGAGATGAAGTTCTACAGGACGTATAGCTCCATCTCTTTCTCCCATTGAAGTAGTATTAAAATAATACTGCTTTTGAGCTGGTGGTAGGCCCCCTGGTTCTTGATTGTAAATTGAACAGGAACATTCATTATCATTCTCCTGCCCAATTTATTTCGGGTCTGCACAACATGTCTTTTTCTTCCTTACGTCTTTATTAGTCGCCATACATTTATGATTCTCTTTCTACCTGCTTTGGTCCTTGTTGCTTGAGGTCGGCTAGTGGTACTCCCTTTTTCTCCAAGTTTTACTCTTCTGCCTAGGCACTAAAGTAGGTTGAATCAATGCATTAATAGATAGACGTTAAATGGTATTTCATCATCCAGCAAATAATTAATCTGTCAGCTGCATCTTGTTTGAAAAACTAACGGAGCTCCAAAATCAGCATCAAGCATTTCATTGTAACACTAAAATTAAATGCAATACCGTAAAATGTTTACGATGGTGTGCACGCCAAACGAGCGAACACGCCAGGTGGGTCAAGGTATACGCTTGTGCCCCACCCTTTATTGCAAGCTCATTTCGCTTTAGGACCGGTTCCGAAAATCCGTAGGGCGGAATATGGGTCGATGTGAATATTGTTAAGCCAAATTTACACGGTGCGACTTTATTGCCTGTGGCATACCATAAGTTGAAGCAACAATAAAAGTTGCTCTGTCTAAACGGTGGTTAGACGATGCAAGACATTTCTTGCTTCAATTTTACTGTATGCTAATCAATCTGCCTAGCCTTTTCCCAACTATGTTGGGTTCGGCTAACAGGCCTATCTGACCTCCACAACCCAGTAACTGAGAAATACGATACCCCTTGGTAAGACTGGTTGTCAGACTTTCGGGCTTTTGACGACCCGTAACGACTGTCAAAGATTCATGAATGACAGCCGGAACCAACAGCTTAACGTGCTTTCCGAGGCACAGAAGAGTCTCGGTATGTAAAGATGGTCACACATCCACGGACTAACCCCGGCAAGCGTAGCTTATGGCAAGAAACTCGTATCGTGTAAATGGGGCTTCAGTCTTAGTCAGTCTACTTGTAGTGACTAAGGTGTTGGGTTGGGCTTGCTAAATGGTAATTTATGGAGGACTTTCGATGTGGTGTACAACACATTTATAAACGTTTCTGTAGGTGTGATCAGTGCTGGGTTGCTAAATTGTTTTTAGTAAACGGAGGATCTTTTCTGAAGTGTCGTTCAATGGAAGCTGTTGGTGATTTTAGTCATTCTTTTTAGTTGCACTGCTCGGCCTGGTCCTTCCCAAAGTTTTCTACTTCCATTTTTCTTTTGCCATCTCCGACTTGTCATTCATAAATGACTCGAAGTCGTCACGCCATAACTATATTAATGTCATTTTTTTATTTTTTTTTATAATATATACAGTCAACCGCAGAATCGTAGCAATAAGGTTGATTTTTGTAGTGAAATTGTACCACTGGAGCTGCAAAAGCTCTACATTTTCTAAGAACTCTAAAAACAACCATGGAAACTTTCCATAACTGAGCATTTGCATTCCCTTAAAGCTAAATCAATATAAAATCGGTTTAATACACGTGTAGTCTAGCAGCCGGTGATTCAGACATGTTCCAACTAATTTAACTTGGAACTTTAAAGGGAAAAGAAACAGCTGCATATCATTTTGATTGCTGTATTAAATATTTCAGTTGAGAAAATGCAGCTATTTTAACTGTTAGCAGGATCAATATCAAACGTCAAGGTCTTAATATGATTCACCATTATTGGTAAATCGACTGATTATGTGCAGAACCCATGATAGTGGTAATGGTGGCCGTGATTTACGGGCCTAGAACATTGATCTAGGGCCCGTATATCAATGACGCCCGCGAGCAGAATTTAAGACGCAGATATATGACAGTGGCCTTGAGTGGTTAGCTTGTGTGTTCTGTACTGAGCTCACGCAACGCGTCGTACGTCCAGCCAGTAATAGGACTCGCCCATCAAGGAGCGCTGTCTCAAATTA
Source organism: Agrochola lychnidis (assembly GCA_963680765.1). Taxonomy (NCBI): domain Eukaryota; kingdom Metazoa; phylum Arthropoda; class Insecta; order Lepidoptera; family Noctuidae; genus Agrochola; species Agrochola lychnidis. The sequence goes on along the minus strand of OY796873.1, from coordinate 12,607,507 downwards.
GGCGCATTTATTAATTTATTATACATAAAACAAATTATCTTTAAAATGGTGAAGATTTCAGAAAAATACGCTGGATAGATTTTGCGTGATTCTCAGTTTTTTATCCGCGTTAGACATAACTTTACAAATTAATTTCACTATGTAATATAAACATAAAGTAAATATTCCTATTTTAAGTTATTAAGAAAATGCTCTTATTTAACATATATTTTTTCCAAATCATTAACACTACTCGTTTAGACGTCATCTTCAGTATAAAATCATTAAAAGTCGGTTATCGTCGCCTTAAGGGCCTATGCACACCACGTTTTTTAAACGCGCCGTCGACGCGCGTTTGTAGCGATACAGACGCGATACACACGCGAGTCAGACGCAGCCTGTAGACCTTTGCACACTGCTCTGTAGGATAAAAGCGCGTTTCTAAACCGCGCGTCGACGGCGCGTTTAAAAAACGTGGTGTGCACAGGCCCTAAACCTGCTTATTGAAATACACTGCTGGTTATGGAACTCCAAAGTAGTGCCGCAGCATCTGGTTCAACTTGTTTGAGATCTTTAGTTCGTCTAGCTAGCTGAATTCAAACAGTAAACAAACAAACAAACAATGATCTATAAGATCTTAAGATCTATTTGGTGCTTCAATTTTTTTTTTTTTTTTTGGTTTATATGTCTTGGCTATCACATTAGGTTAAGACCTGTAATGGTAGTTTTAAGAGCGTTTATCCTAAAAGTTGGCAACGTCGCAAATAGCTGTCAAATATTTACCTGTTGTGATTAATTTAGCAACATTACTTTATGGAAATAAGAAATGTGGCTAACTAGTTCCCTAGAATATTAATAATGAAATGCAATAATTAATATCGTAATACGGAATATTTAGTTTTAGGTGTAAAAAAAAAAGAATTTGGAAACTTTCCAAATGCTTTTTTTACACCTAATATTGTTACAACATCAAATTCAGTGTTATAATTGCAATTCATTATTAATATTCTAGGGAACTAGTTAGCCACATTTCTTATTTCCATACAGTAATATTGCCAAATTAATCAAAACAGTGAAATATTTGATATCTAATTGCGACGTTGCCCACTTTCAGAATAAACGCTCTTAAGGCATTTAAATAAATAAATAGTAATATAAAATTTGTTCATTTGTAATGTTATTTCTCTGTTCTTCACCAACAAGATAGCCAAGAAGCTTGGCCCTAATTTCTGCCAGTTTGCTTTGGAAAGACCTCGAGTTCGAAAAACTCGAAATTCTTTGATTCTTTTCATGTAGATAAAAGTAATTTAATTTTTGAAAAGAATAAGGCTGCCCGCAGGTTATTTAATAATGTATTTACTTGTTGCTTACGTAATTGGTTTGTTTTGTGTATGAAATATTGTATCATATTTATTTTTAGCTTGAGCTTAATTGCTTGTGTACCGTGGTGTAGTTGCTAAGGAAAACAGTACAATATAATAAAAAATCCGTCTTGGTGTATTGTAAATAGGTGCCATTGTATTGTCTTGTTCATTATCAAAGTTTTATATATTTAAATGCATGTTATTCTTCTAAGTATGATTAGTGTTACTGTAAATGTACCATCATTATGTTCTTCTTTTTGTGTGGTTAGTGACTAACCTGGTGTCAGAGATTTAAAGCCGTCCATGGGCTTCTGACTTAGCTTCACATACCGTCGAGAAATATCTCTCAGGCATGCCGGTTTCCTCACGATGTTTTTCTTCACCGTTTTTGAAGCAAGTGATCTTATATATAAAATTCTCGTGTCATAATGTTAGTTACCTTACTCCTCCGAAACGGGTTCACTGATTTTTACCAAATTTTATATGCATATTCAGTAGGTCTGAGAATCGGCTACTATCTATTTTTCATACCCCTAAGTGATAAGGGTTGTCCACCCCAAACAAATAATTGGCAAAACAACGTTTGCCGGGGTCAGCTAGTAATTATATAATGGAATTATTTATTATGTTATTCATAAATAGTCTTTCAATAGTTTCAATACTAACACTAAACTTTTATAATAAAACATAATCTTTGAGTACCTTGGTATTTATTGGTTTTTCAGTCGTCCTACAATGTGAAAGTTTGTGAAGATGGATGGATGTTTGTTACTCTTTCACGCAAAAACGACTGAACTGATTTGCATGAAATTTGGCACACAGATAGTTTATAACCTGGACTAACACATAGGATACTTTTTATCCCGATATTCTCACGGGATCGAGACTTATGCGAGTGAAATCGCGGGCGTTGTTAGGATTCCATAAATGAAAAGAAGATGCAGTGGGAAGTGTCATCATCATAAGTTTGGCAAATAATGTCCATGATATTATTGGCCAAACTTATGATGATTGTCCATAATGTAGACGTAGGCCTCCACCAAGAAACAGTAGTTATGACAAAATCATTCATCATCATCATCATTTCAGCCGAAAGACGTCCACTGCTGAACATAGGCCTCCTCCAAGCACTTCCACTTCGACCGATTCTGTGCTTTCCGCATCCAGCGGATTCCTGCGGCCTTCACAAGGTCATCGGTCCATCTTGTGAGAGGCTTCCAACGCTACGTCTTCCGGTACGCGGTCGCCACTCCAGAACCTTTCGGCCCCATCGGCCATCCGTTCTGCGAGCAATGTGCCCTGCCCATTGCCACTTAAGTTTGGCAATTCTTCGGGCTATGTCGGTTACCTTGGTTCTCCTGCGGATCTCTTCATTTCTGATTCGATCACGTAGGGAAACTCCAAGCATAGCCCTCTCCATTGCCCTTTGAGTGACTTTTAGCCTTCTGATAAGGCCCATTGTGAGCGACCACGTTTCAGTACCATAGGTCATCACTGGCAACAAGCACTGGTCAAAGACTTTCGTCTTGAGACACTGTGGTATGTGGGACGAAAAGAAATTGCGTAGCTTCCCGAAAAAAAATCTAAAATATATTTACCTAAGCATCTCCATGAAATAATCCATATCCATACTGTGTCTAGTTGGCCGTTTATCCGTTACCTTTTCACGCCTCAACGGCTGAACGGATTTGAATGCAATTTGGGTAGAGCATGACCTAGGTTAGGACATAGGAGACTTTTTGTCCCCGTACTTCGTTCTGTTTCACCGCAGGCAAAAGCTTGTCCTAAATATGTACATATTGGATGCTCTTTTTAATCCACCCGAAGCCACAATCGCTTTTCCAACGCCACACCTCACACAAACGTACGGCTGACCACACCACATAACACAACACAAGCAAACGCATTGATAACAATATCCTATTAATAAAAACATGACGTTGGTTATACACAGCAATTCTCAACACCATAATAATATTATTATAGGAAAGGAAACACCTTTTATACGAAGCGATCGTATAATTTATTTTTATACCATTAGTGTAACGTCGGTTAGTATATTGACGTGGCGTATTATTATTACCCTAATATGTAAGCCCAGATATGCACCGGCGATTTTTATTCGCGCATTGCATTTTCAACTCTGCTTTACGCTAAGAGTTGAAAATCCTACAGTGTTTCTTGACGGACTGGGATGTGCTCTGTTGGATTCTCAATGCTCGGGTCAATACCGAGAGTTGAAAATGCAGTGCGCCAAAAAAAAATCGCCGGTGTTTCATAGGCTAACGTATGTTGTTGACGCTTTATAAGTTCTAGTAGGTACTTGGGCGACCGAGCTCTGCTCTGGTGAAAATAGAGAATGCTCATTTAATAGTATAGGTAAGTTTATACTAATTCCATGCTGCCATGATAGTAGGTACTTACTAATTCCATGCTGCCATGTCATTAATCTAGGGTAGCCATCTTGTTCCAAACTTTGGGCGACCGAGCTCTGCTCTGGTGAAAATACGGAGAAAACGATTTTTCCCAGATATTGAGACCCAGCTAGATTGATTTTTCGCCCCTTATATTGCAACTTTCATCGAAATCGTTAGAGCCGTTTTCGAGAACGTCATTACAAAATATATACATATAAACAAATATTACTCATTTAATAGTATAGGATAGGATTAGTGTGATACCCAAAAATTATAGAGCAGTCTAGACTTGATAACTCCATAATATATGTTTAAATAGATACTCACACGCACTGGTAGTTTAAACTAGGTAAATTAGGTCAAAACAATTCTTAATATTATTTTGACTGACATTAGGCTACCTGAAGTCTGCATCTAATTTAGGTGTAAATTCAGAAAAGTCTGCACTTAAAAAAGATCTTAAGATGACGAGAACCGACTTTTAATGATTTTATACTAAAGATCACGTTTAAACAAGTATTGTTAATGTTTTGGAAAAATACATGTTAAATTAGAACATTTTCTTAATAACTTAATATAAGAATATTTTAGATTATGTTTATATTACATAGTGAAATTAATTTGTAAAGTTATGTCCAACGCGGATATAATAAACTGAGAATCACGCAAAATTTATCAAGCGTATTTTTCTGAAACCTTTCACCATTTTAAAGATAATTTAATTAGTATACCTGTTTTATTAAAACACCTTTTGTTTTATGTATAATAAATTAATAATGCGTCTAATTTGGGACAGCGTTCCTTGATGGGCGAGTCCTATTACTGGCTGGACGTAACGCGTTGCGTGAGCTCAGTACTGAACACACTAGCTAACCACTCAAGTCACTGGCATATATCTGCGTCTTAAATCAACCAAGTCTTACTTCAACAACAGTCCTTAAAATCTCAGCGGCAAGGTAGCAAGTTTTAATCTATAAACTGTACCCATTTTCCACAGTCCCGTACCATCTTTATTACCAAATGCTCTACACACCTAGAACCTCACGTACACGATTAAGCCATAAAGAAGACTCCTATTACATAACCTTCACCGCCTTGTACAAGTTGCTTTATGTCTACCTGGTACCTCGTGGTTTATCAACAAGCACGCTTGTGGAAAACCACTTAAAAACTATGTTACTAATTATCCTTAAACCGCTGATTACGTAATACCTCGTGGTCGCTAGCAAAATTTGTACCGACTTACTAGCAACACTCAGGGTCGCGCTTGACCGTAATTTTTTATCCAATCATCAGAAACCCCTTCCGTAGGGATTTAATTAAATATGAAAGGTCCTATGTCGGGTGTCGTAACTTCACGTCGATTATTCTTTCAGCGCCTCTCTCTCGCGAACGGTTACGTCCTTTTCTGGCAACGTATATTGTTTCCGTGCCAAGTCTTTATATCGAACCGTACAACCTAGCCAGCTTTATAGATTTTACATGAGATTCGTGTAGAAAAATGTAATAGAAGTAATGGTAGTGTGGTTGGCAAGTGGTGGCGTCGTAAGTGGCACAGGAAGTGCATGAGTAGTAAGTACGTGGGGGTAACCTTGGTGCTGCAGCTGTGCCGCCTCCCGCCGCGTCTGCCCGGGCCGGCGTTCGATTTTCACTTGGAGCATCAGCGCGCCCGTGTCTCGCCCGGGTGGGCGTGGTCTGCGGGCCGGTCAATAGCACGGTTTCCTCCCTCTCGCTCGCTCTTGCCGCGCGCCCCTAGCCCCGTCCCTGTCCCCCCGGGGATGATTGAAACGTCTGATGCCGCAGGCGCCCCGCGCGCCCCCGCTCCAAGGACGTTCAGTGAATCCGTCCCTCTCTGCCGCGAGAGCACGTGTCCCCGTTACTATTTCATAATATAATGTGTGCCCCCTTGGTACCGCGCGAAAATTCACAACCAATTATGAGTCAAGTGCCTGATAAATTAGGTGACAAATTTGATGCCTGAAAGGAATTCCGGAGTCGCTTTTAGCGATGTGCGAGGAACTCAGCATTCGAGGACTATGAGGTGCCCGTGTGAAGTGATATGGAGATAAGAAGTTGTTCTGGGAACGTCACCTCTTCGTGTTTTCCGTCCTGTGCACTCTCTTGCCTTGATACTGCACTCGTGATATTTTCAGGTATGTTTTAGAAAGTTCGATATTCAATCGTTCCCGATTACCATATCGATGCGATGCGGGGAATCAGCGATGTAGCTTAGGTCGGTTAACCTCATTTCGACGAAATCTTGGATGTGTTAGTCCTAATAAAATATCCTGGTGTCGTAATATTTCCATAGTCGCCTAGCCGTCGCCGGGAGTCTAGACACAGTCATGATAATTATACAACGAGCCAACAAGGGCGGTTCTGGAGATGTGACTCACCCGAATTCGTCTCCGGCATCGATCGTATCTCTTGTATTTGCTGAAGAGGTCATAGTCATCGAAAAGGACCCATTCTTGGCGAAAACAACTGTTATAACGCCAACCCGTACGTTTTAATCTGCTTAAAGTCGAGAATGTTATAAACGACCTAGATGTGAGTTCATGGAATTTTTAATTAAATTGTTGTGAATGTAATGCGTTGAAGGCAGTATTGAGCTGTTCCAGTGACGTCATGGTTATGACATCACTGGCCTAATTCACGCCTGCACTGCCATACTCCGACACCGGTTAGCATTGATACGATGAATTACGATGTGATCATCGGTATGGTACACGGCCGGTTTACGCAACCGACATACGGTGAACCGCACGTCTGTAAAGTCTAAAAGCTATTGAACTACAAAAACCGACCTTATTGCGGCTAAATAAAAGCTAGATTTCAAAGTCAAAAAATTACCAAGTTACGTGCGGTCGGTTGTCACACGGAGATAAAAACGCCCACTGTTTAGAACAATTTTAACACTACAGATAAAATAATGTTTCTGGGGATATCCGTATTTTATCCTAGTTAATGGTTACAATGATAACAATTATCTTATCCTTTTTATAACCACTAATTTTATAATTCTTTATGGTGGTGAGTTTGTAAATTATTCATCGGTTTTTTGCTCGAATTTTTTTTGCAAAGTGCGAAGCGTTCTATTGCAAAAATACAATTCATTAAAAACCTTTTTGCAGGTACAAACATTCCATTCAATGTACGGCTCTTTAAAAGTATTTACTGAGAATCTAGGTGAATGCTCTTTGCCAGTATTTGCCTCAAGATTCTATCTGCATTCCACTTGGATTTCTAAACCTACTGGGCTACTACTTTAATACTAAGTGGGTTATTAAGTTGAACACTTAAACACCACTAGTGGTCGCCCAGTGGTCGAAATTCGACCATAATTCGTTTAAATGTTTAGTTTGATAGGATAGTTTAGGATATGTCATATTAATTCCATGTATAGTACATACTAATTCCATGCTGCCATGTCATTATTCTAAGGTAATCCTTAAACTTTACACAAAAGAGTGTGTGTGTGTGTCAAACGCATGGTAGTGTGTGTAATGTTTTTTTTTATAAATTAATTTGTTTTGTTCAAGCAGTACGGTTATGGAATGCATTGCCCGTGTCGATAAGGCGTGCTCAATCTTTGTCCACTTTTAAAATTCTGGTAAAAAAACACTTTCTCTCTCCTTAAACATCATCATTACATATAATTCCTTGCTCTTGTTTCATGTTTATAATTTTATGTATATCTGTCTAATATATATATATATATATAGGTAATTATATGCTTTATGTATCTGTGTATTCTGTTGTATATGTAAATGGTACACCACTGACTACCTGCAGTATTGTCTCTCCTTTTCCATTTAAATCCATCCAAAGGTTGTCTGTAAAAGATCGCTTTTAGCGATAAGACCGCCCATTGTGTCACCCAATGTAAAATTTCTATATTAATGTCTGTAATTTTTATGGTGTACATAATAAAGAATATTCTATCTTCTATCTATCTATTTTTATTTCTAATGCATATTATACAGGGTGGCAGGGACATCGACGCGAAAACTGTTACCATGGATTTAGTACATGATTCTGAACCCCCATGCGTTGAAATTTTTCGTCGGATAATTTTAAAAAAATCTGCTGTTTCATAGAAAAGTGCAATACCTACTCGGTCAAAATGAACAACTAATAATTACAGATACCTACAATTAAAAGTTAATGTTTTGGTCTTCCGTACGTATTTAAAACCACAATTATGTCAGTTCCCTTATAAGTAAGTATTATATTTATAGTATATTCAGTTATAAATATGATGTTAGTTTATTGTTTCTGTTTTGTTTTGCTAGCCCACGTTAAAGGAAAAATTACGATATTATTATACGCCAAAATGTACACTGAACGTCATACGTGGAAATAATAATTTAATAGAATGATTACGTCAATAATAATTATCATTTTGGTACTTTTCTTGTAGGTAACTACACCAAAATAGTGCTGAACTGGCGTTATGTACCTATACTCCGTTTGAAATAAGATTAGACATTTAACTAAACCTTTTTTACAGTCCGTTCAACCGATTTTGACTTCTATTGCATTGGTGGCATGACTAATGACAGCTGCAGTAAACTGTTCGTTTGTAACCACTTTTTTTGCTTTTAATGCCATCCTTATGCCTACGGTATAGAAGTCAAAATCGGTTGAACAGACTGTAAAAAGGTTTGTTCAAATGTCTAATCTTATTTCAAACGGAGTATAAGTGTCAATTATAATATGTTATGCTCTTTTCCTCGTCAAGCTGACGACAATGTGCTTATACAAAATACATAGGTAGGTACAGATTATAAAGTCGTATTAAACATTATTGTCAAAAGTCAGATAATTATATAAGTAAATTACGGATAATATTTGCCAAAAATTGGCTTAAACAAAGTATTGGCAGCATCGTTGTTAACTGCGCTACACTTTATAATTTTGCAGTTATCATCGTTTTACTTGTACTTAGTTTTGTGTTATTGTTCCAAAATAAACTTTTTATTATTTATTATTATCTCTTATACTTTTTTTTAATTCAAAACAGACATAATTTTCTTGCAAAAAAACCTGGCATTCCTACAACATGATGTATTTTATAAGCTTGCTCATTTATTCAAAATAACAATAATATATATATATATATATAATAATATATATATATATATTATTGTAGGTATGATACTATGAATCATTTACAAAGGAAATAGTGATATGCATTAGGTAGTTTGCGTCAACTGTGCGTAAAACCTTCGGTTAGTACCTATTACTAAGCTACTATTTATAGCCAGCCAGCTGTATCAAGATGTCTTTATTACTGCAACATATTTATTGAAGTATTGAAATTAAATTGAGTGTAATATAATAGACAAGACTCGGAACCGGTTAAAAATACCGGTTAATTACCATTTTATTTCGGTTTTTCTCCTAACTTTTCTTAAGAACGTGAACGATTTAAAAAAAATATTTTGTCCTCAATTAACCTGTTTATTCGACGAGCGGCGTGTCGGTAAACGCATTGCAACTTGTGACTACTTCTACAAGAAACCGGTTTTGATTTTTCTAAACCTAATCCGAAAAAAAAAACTATATTTAACGACTCCATAAAAACCGGTTTATTCGAATGTAACCGAATGTAAAGGTTTTTGCGTCAAGTACATAATACCGGTTTGAAAATTTAACCGGTATGCGAACCTTGAATTAAATACATAATAATAAACAGGAAACACTCGATTAATACTTGACTTAGCACCCACTAAGTATCGAGCGTGATTAGTCAGATTAAAATTAGCAGCAAGAACATTGTTCAGTTTAGTTATTCCCAATATAGGTACTTCCAAACTGACATCACTTTAGAGATGGGTTGTAACAGGTTAAACACGATATCTGTTATCACTGTTACTGTTACACAAAAATAACAGATCCAAATATCTGTTATTAAATAACAGGCTGTTATTTTTGTACGGACGATAAATACGTATTTAAATATCAATTGAATATCTTCTTTATTTCTATTCGTATTAAGTTTTTTTTATAATGGCAACTGGTCAGTAACAGATAACAGGTAACACGACTTAATTTAGAAGTCACTTTTTCGTAAGTGTTTGTTTTTGTGAGACCACCAACTGTATTTTTAGGAATAATAAATACTAAGTGCTTCTCTTTTTAACGTAGTTTAACCGCTATAGTAAGAGTGAGAAGTAAACATGTTTCGAAATAAATAATAGGTGTTTCTCTTTTCAGTAAGGATCATTCCTTAATGAGGAAGAGAGAGACATTGATAACCTTGCAATATTTCTTCTTTTGTGTGAGTGTGTATGTATGTAAAAGCCGTAGTAACAGTGGGAGTGTGGGGATTGTTATAATGAATAACAGTAACAGCCGCGGTAACAGTTCTTGAGGGTCTGTTATTTTAAGTAACAGATAAGTTATATTGTTAAGAACAATTGTTATTTGTTATTTTTAAATATCTGTTATTTCTACCTGTTACGATAAATACGCCTCACTCCTACATCACTTTTTATTCCTTATCATCAATAAGCCAAGCTTGTATTGGTTTCAAATCCATGTGGAACATCTTCAATTCTAATTTAAAAATGAATGAATATACCATAACCATTAAATTAATAATCTTCTTCCTACACAAGTTATTAATGTCAAATGTAAAAAATTGCCTACCAACTGTTCACGACATCAAACGAAACTGATACCATATATTTTTTATTATCAACTAAAACTCTGATTCAGCAACTAAACTGGGTGGAGAAAAATCTTGATTCTAGTACTTATGTATTTAAGGTTTTTATTTCCTACTATTATATTCATTAAAGTTTTTGTAGCTACAACTCTTGAATAAAGCAATTTTACTCGTTTTTCCCGACTTCTCCAGAAATAAGGTAATGTTTTTTGTAATATTCTGGACATTTCAATTTTCTTAGCCCAAGCCCCGATGCTGCACTAAACTTTTATAAAAAGGGCATAACTGCTCATAGTTTAGGTACCCCGCAAGCAAATATTTGGCTTTAAAACCAATGTTCTCGAACTGTTGAAGACGTGACGTTGCTACCCGGATCCTGGATATTATTTGGACTAGGAATTATCAAACGGGAAATATATTTTTTTTTAATTATCAAAGCATACTGGATTTTAATAATTTTTTCTTTGTTCCTCTCAAACAGAGCACCTGCCATCTAAACTCTTCACCACCCTTGGTTGACTGGTAGAGAATGCCTATAGCACTATGTCCGCCTTTGTACCTTTTTGTGTGTGAGAAGTTTAAATCCTTAATATAAATGCGAAAGTAAGTTTGTTTGTTACGCCTTCACGTTAAAACGGCTGAACGGATTTGGATGAAATTTGGCACATATATAGATGATGCCCTGAAAAAGAATATAGGATACTTTTTTTTTTTCCCACGGGATCGAGACTTATGCGGGTGAAACCGCGGGGCGCAGCTAGTAAATAAATAAAGTTGAGACAGTTGAGTTTATTAGGAAAATAATACAAGGTTATAAGTTAAGCCTTAATTCAAATACAGGTATTTGTCACCTGATAGCTACCAGGAAGACAGTAATTACATTAATTTAATATGTACAGTACACGCAAACACCGAGTACCGCAATATTTGTACAGACAACAGCTTTATCTAACGTCAAGAGCAACAGACGTGTTAAATGTCACATCTGCATAAAATGTAGAACAAATAATAGGGTATTTGTTGGTCTGTGTGTTTTAGATTTTTAACCGACTTCCAAAAAGGAGGAAGTTATATATTCGTCGCGTATGTTTTTTTTTTTTTAATGTATTTCCACCGATTTCTCCGTCAATTGTGGACCGATTTAAAAAATTCTTTTTTTTTTTTGAAAGGGTATGCTCTCGAGGTGGTTCCATATAAATTTTATTAACTTTGCTTCGATAGTTTTTGAGTTAGCTTCAATAATACGTACTTTTTCTCACTCAGTATGTAGATGATATGATAAGTTCCTGTCACTGTTATTTACATAGCAGGTACTGGTTTTCGAATTTGTGTGGGGTAGGTACCACAAATAAAAAGTGAAAAATAAAAACTTTTTACAAAAAAACAACCGACTTCTAAAAAACACTACAAAGTGAAAAATAACTTTAATTTCGGAAGTCGGTGTCTTTGGTTTTGAATTTTCGTTTTTTGTCGGTTGTTTTTTTTTTGTAAAAAGTTTTTTATTATATGGAACGTGAGAATTTTACACGTGAATTTGTGGGTAGACCACCCACCTTTGACGTGGGTGACGGAAAATTTAAATAAGGTTTATGTGCAGATATAGGTAAGTTTTCTCTAGATGCTAAAAACAATGTTATACGATCAGGAATCCTTTTTTTGTTAATTTGTCATATAGATACAGAAACGAGACCAAATCCAATCACCGGTAGACTTAATTACTACCTTAACATTCTTAATATTTTTTATCTAGACTCAAATAATAAGCAAACTTTCCTTGAGCTAAATTTTCAGTAATTAGAACACATTTTTATAATAATTTTATGTTTGCAATGATTTAAGTTCTTATATAGGTATTTACCTTTCAATCTCTGTGTCATAATAACCTAAAAAATAATATACTAAAGTAAATAAAACTGAAATATATGTGTCATTAAGACATTAAATACTTACATGTGTACGTGTCTTGATATGCTGCTGTTATGTACACAAAAAGATAAGAAAGTAAGTGTTTTATACTGAGGGAATTAGCGTCAATCTCGTCTAATTATTTTATTTTTCTTCTACACTTGCTATTGAAGACGGAAAGCTAAGATAAAGGATAGAGAAATAGTAACATTGTTTTAAATGTATTTGAAGTTTCTTGCTGGCTTTTTCTAAATTAACAAACTTTTTGGAACTGTGCAACTAAACTCTTTCGTAAGTTATATCTATTTTATCATCATTGTCATAGTATAAGTAGAGGTAGTAAGCTATCTTCATAGAAACGCACCGCGCGCGGCTTGTATGTGTGGGGCCATAGTATCTATGCTTCGCCGCACGCACACTTAACAAAATCACGACCGGTTTCTCGTGAGAAACGGAAAATCGGAATCGGAAATGTCATTGTCCTAGTCCAATTCGCGTTGAAGACTCCTTTGTTTTTTTTTTTTATTGTTTATATTCACGGCGTTTTTATACCCGATTTCCATGTAATGGCACGTTTTCTGCGTTGAAAACACGTTGAAAAAGTAACGATAGTTAAAAAATAATGCCGTGTGTATAAGCCCTTGCGTCGGCCCTAAGAGCGAGTAATTATTTCGTCCTACCTACATCAATTTCTACAAAGTTCACTCGAACCGACGTCCGTCTTCCCCCACAATCCTTTACTCTAATCAATCCATTAATCCTTCCACATCTAGGTGGTCGCAAGCGCAACTAACGTCCAATTATCCAATAAAATAACGTCGAAAAGCAAATAAGATTTGTTTTGCCAGACGTAATGCGTCACCGTACGACACTCGACAAATATTAGCACATTTGCTTACCCCGCCTCGCGACCTTATTCTTGTTTGGACTAGCTCTTACTCCCTGCCCCTCTTGTACCCACCCCGATATTGAGCTCTTAGGGTTGTTAAGATAAAATCTTCTTAAGCATTTTGTCTTAATTTTTCGAGGTCGGATGTCTGACGGTCGACTATGTCGTTTTGAGGATAAAATTTCTTGCGTCCCTTGAATAATTTTGACTGTTATTCTTCTGGAAAATTTCCTGTTATGGTATGTAGGCACTACCTACTACAGAGTATAAGACTATTAGCCTCTGCCCGCGACTTCGTTCGCATGAAATTTCATTTTTTTACATAAAACATATCCTATGACAGTCTGCAATACTGTTGCTTCATCTATCTTCATCCATCGCTTTCCATCAGGTTCGCCTGGAGGTCAAGAACAGGCCCAACCTACAATAAAAAAATTAAAAAAACCAGAGAACCTTACAGTAGTCCCATAAGATGTGTAACATTTGACATCTTGGATGACAGTACCAAGCTTTTAGAAAATGGGTTGGTACCATCTGACAGCCAACTCTAGCACCACGAGCGCTCATTGGAGTAATCAAATAGCGCGCGCTTCCCCGGCTTCCTTTTACACACTTCCGTCCCTTTTCACGAAATCACTCCCACAGATTTGATCATTTAGATTTTAAGCTATTGCATAGCTTTTATCGCGGGCTTTGAGCGCGGCGACCGAATCAAGAAATTCCGTAACGTAACGAAAATAAAACCTAACACCCCCCACTCCGCCTACCATGTAATGACGGTGACAACATCACGTTGTCATGGGAAACGTGATGTTGTCATGGGAACGTAATTTTTGTTTTATGTTATCACGTCATCATCCCAAGTGTAGCGTTGACAAATAGGAAGTATGGAGGTTACAAATGCTATGCAATAGCTTTACTGCGGCAGTCCCCGAGTGCCACACGTTTTTTTTTTTTGTAATGCAGGAAAGCGAGAGGAAAGATGTCATCAATAAAAAATCTGTTCAGTAGTTCCGAAGATCACCCCCTACATACATACTCACAAATTTTACCTCTTTATAATATTAGTATAGATACACAGGATACAGGCTAAAAATAACATAATGTCACTTAAAATTTATAGCCTTCAATATTCCCATCAATTTAAACTATCAAAACCAATACAGAACTATTTCAAACCTTTCATAAAATATGTTGATAAAGTAATATCGAACGGGTTATAAATTAACAGAGGCATTCAACTATCAAGGCGTAATTGTTCGAGTCGGCTGTGGTATCGAAAATCAATTCTCTATAGAAAAGGACTTGCGTGGAGGTATTTCAGTAATCTCACATCGATCGTCTTATTATATAGATACAAGTCTATACGAGACGAAGTACTTACTCACAGTACGTTACAACAATGAAGTCGATGTACATAATTACACTTGTGACGATTTCTCAGTGTCGGCAGTTCTGCTGTCATACGGTGAAAGGCCGTAACTAATTTCTTATCAAAAATGATTTTAATATGGGGCTGAATACAGCATTAAACTCTCTATACTTATGTCTAGGTCTACGACTAAGATTAGATCGACTGAGCTTGAAACTTCACTTCAAACAAAACTGCCATTTACTCAAAATCAACTTTGAAGTAGTTACGGCCTTTCACCGTATGACAACGAGTTGTGATTATGACACATGCTAGTCTATTTTAACCATAGAAAAACACATCTATCAATACTTCAATAAATATACAAAAATACAAATTTCCAATAAAACTAACGACCCAAAGAATTTCTCCAGCGTAAATCTCAAGTTTCGATTAACTAACTAAAAATCCACGTGAGTTCGATTTGTTACACTCCCGAGGGAAACTGTCTAGTTGGAATAAAATAAATGGGGCTGTAAGCTCCCTCTGTGCAAAGTTGGACTCGTCCAAGGCTTTAGGAGCTATGTCGTAATAAATCAGTGCAAAAAAACAAGCAATTACAGTAATTAATTTGCTCCAGAGTTCGTATAAACAGCATTTAAATGGAAAACATGTAACAAAGCCACCGATCTCGAAAATAACAGAAATGGTTTCAAGTATTACCGCCTTAAATAAGCATTTCTGTCAACAGAAATTATAATATTCAAACTAGCAAAACTTTGAAGCAACGCAAACGTTTCAAGCCAATTGTGTTCCGAATCACACTCCATAGTTTGCACGAAGTTATTTGCTCAACGTTATCCCGTAAACCTCTAATCTGAACTCGCATAACCAAGTTCAGTGTTAACTCTAATACTCTGGAGGTATTCCAGCTCCACAATAATTAATTCTCCACTGAAGCCAATAGGACTGGCTTTAAATACATGCACTGAGGTTCTGGGCTAGACAAAGGCATGCTCCACATTGCCTACTATGCTGGCCGGATTTACAAGCAAATCTATTGTGATATACCTATATTCTCGGGTCGTTGCGTTATTCTCTTGTGTAGTAAACAATATCATTCACTTGTTCTATATTACTGCTTTGTAGAAAAAAAAGCTCAGTAGTAATTCTTACTTTGGCAGTTGAATTCTCGACTCTCTGTAGCTTCAATTCTGAAATAGACGCAAGACGACCGACCGTGCATTCTACTTGAAACTTTATTCCACTGTAATATGCTTTTGAATTTATTGGTTCCTAACCCAATATCTCTCTGATGTCATGAGGTTGCTAGTTTTCCTCATGTTCTTCAAGAACAAACGATTTAATGGTTCTTACTGTTCTTACATTGTAAAACAATGAAATAAAAGATCGTATCTCCAATATTAACATCTTTATGTATGCAATAAATATTAAGGTCGTGACCAACATTTTGTTCAAACAAACATGAAACATGGATGCAGAATATTTTGTCTTTTAAAAGCTTTTCGGTCACAAATGAAAATAGAGAAGTAATTCCCTCTTTTGAAAGCTGTTTTTACACCGTTAATTGGCAAAAAAATATGTCCAGCAATAGCTTTAAAAGTTTCATTTTCTCGCTCGGGATTTTCGTTCACCGCGTTTGGTTTGGCTTTATTTATTCGTTCTTCATTAAATATTTTTCTTTTCGAAGTGCTTTTAACCTACTATATATTGATCGTTGAAATGATGCCGAAAACAGTTATCGGTAACTAAACTGGTGCTCTCTGTACCAAAAACTGAATCGTTTCTCGCAAACCCACGTATCAATTACAGCAACCCACCCAACGCTTACTATGAACAGCATCCATTCAACAAAATCGCACGGACGTATTACGTCCATCTCTAACCGAGCATATCGCTGTACCACGAACAGTATCCGGCACAATTCTGAGCTACTGCTTTGCAATTAGTCACTCGGTCCACTAATGCTTGCGTCTGAACACGGAAACGCTGCAGGAATCCACTCTCTATATATAAAACGGCCTGGTTGCAAGCGGTAATGGTTTGGCGGTACATGGACTTGTCTTGTTCGGTCTTGGCGAAAATAGATCGGTTCTTGAGATGTAGTTCGGGAATAATATTGATTACCACATTAATAGCCTTTATTTCTCCATTTACTATTCAGATTAGCCAGTGATCCAGAATATTAGGTTTTAATTTTACATTCTGAAATCCACTTAGATCGTCTAAATATACCTGTTTGTGGCGGCGTCATTTACATGGAACACGTAGAATTTAAAACCTAACTTTACAAGGCTTTCATCACTAATTGATGCTAAGTGCGACTTTTTGAACGTTTGAGCTCAAATCTGACTGCTTTCCAGACTATGCTAATGAATGAGCATAACGTGGAAGTTAACCTAGCATAGTTGAATCGCTAATTTCTAATGAAGAAGAGTTTTAGAAATTCTAAGTGCCACGACAGCAAAAATCGAAGAAGTTGACTAAAAGAAGTTATAACATTAACATGCTCTTGGTCTCTTAATGAGTACTTAGCAACCTTCACCTCAGTATCTCAGTGTCTAATTGCCTATTAACTACAGACATGTTGAGTTTTTCGGTTGATTATACGTACAGAACACAATGATGTTAGTATAGTAAAAAAAGTCGGGAAAAAAATGACAGCATCGACTTGTAGAAACCTGTGATTTCGAAATCCTTAACTTGCCCAACGTGATCGACCCACTCCTGTTTGTTTGCTCCAGTTTTTGAAGAACACAGTGATGAATGTTTTTCCTGTTCGTTTCAATAAATCTATTGTTTCCTTGTTTCAGTTCGCACCCTGCAGCATAATAGGGAGCCATACGCCGCGGCGGAAAGACGGGTGCGACACGCACTCGTGGTATGTATATCTTTACTTTTTAATCGTAGAAACCCTATTGATACTGTAGAAATTTTCCGCACAAATTGCCTGGAAGTAGAAAAACACATGAAATGACCTGAGGTCGTGAATCTGGTGGAGTTTTCAGTATGATCCTGAAATCAACTGACCTAGAATATAAGCATACTATAGTTCATTTCAACAAAAGATTTTGAAGTGTTTGTGACAAATAATATATCCTACGAAAAATTTAATTCATCTCACAAAACAGGTATACTGAAATATGATAATTTTCCAAATTATGAAGTCACTTTTGGAATATAAATTAACCACATAATTTTCGCTGGTCTAAAATTCCATTTTAAGTCGAACTAGATTATTCTTTCCTCTGCGCTGACATAATATTTACTACCAGTTCCATCACTTTTTTACTAACCTTTCGACCAACCAGTTGTTATATAATGCCTCTTGATTCCCTTACAATTTCCACTAGGACTTGTCTGTTCCCATTATGGTGAAACACTGCAACATCAGTATCAAGTAGTTCCGATTCGTGTCCAATGTTTACAATAAGCGATGTCTCCTCTTCAACTGCAGTACACTATCTACCATCCGTTATGCACGTCTCTCCTGTCCTACTCTTCTACATTTACTCACTTAACATTGATACGTTCACCACTCCTATTTCAACTGTCGATACGTCGATTCTTTTTGTGCCTACCGTCAGACTCAACGATAGGTTTCCAATCAAAATTCAATTTCTCTTCTGTATCGATTTATACGTTCGAGGTCACTCCATTTCGCTACAAACCGTCTGATTTCTGCAAATTAACTTTTAATTAGAATAAGACTTCCTTTTTCGCTACCGGTTTTCTAATTTGCTTTTGCAATTCATTTTCTTGATATTTTAACTCATTTAATTTCTCAGGTACTGCATAAACTTAATTGTTTCAATCAATTTGCGCTCACAGTTGTTTATCTTTGCCCACTTTATGAAACGTTTGTAATACCTTAACTAAACAGAACTTGAGGTCTTTGAAATGGAAATTAATTGTAGCATTACAGCGATCCCTCTGTAATAGATTCAAGTATAAAGTGAGACCTTTGTTCATGCATATCACGTCCACGGTCAGAGCTGTGCCGAGGTTCCCGCAAATCGAATTAAGCCTCGTCTGTACTCTGTGAAGGTATAGAGGAGCTTCCATTTAGATTGCACTAACAATGCACGGGGGTATGTTCGATTAGACGAATATCGATTACAATATGTCGACTGCACGACCGACGTAATCCGCCGGTCCTATCTCGCTTGCAGACATAGGAGTGTTCAGAGTTAAAATATAAGATAAATTGAACCCATCTACAGTTACTTTGGTATCTCGCAGTCCATTATTCTAGATAGCATTTGGATGAAGATTTGTTTGGCGGTAATAAAGATTTAAATTGCGGAAATTGCGTAAAATCACCATTCTGGGTTTGTATTATTTGAGAAAAATAACATAACGACGTTATAAAACAGAGCTGGGTTTCTATAGCAGCGGCTTACAATAACGTACATGATTAATTGCTTTGGAGTACCAACCTACGTATTGTTTAGGAATCCTTACACATTACAAAATGACTAATCGAAAAATCTAAACTGGCTAAAGGGTTAAAACTAAGCACTCGAGAAAAATTATCCCTTTAAATTCTGTGCAAAGAAATTCCAAGGTTTTCTACTTAACTGACTTGGACTGGCGGGCGTCGCAGCGTCGTCGTTCACAAAGCAATTTAGATTTGCGTAGAATACTAGAGAATCTAGTGATCGTAGAATTTGTTCCCGGCCACACCATCCAATTAAATTTCATCATCATCAATCTAGCGGATCTGACTGCACATCACAACATAAAGCCGACTGAAAACGAAATCCAATTACAAGAACGATTCATTCAACTCAAAACACGTCCAATTTTATATCACAGTCTCCATGAAGTTTCTCGAATATGATTTCTATTACGGAATCAAATGGACTTCTATCTTGGTCTCTAGTCTTTTAAAGACTAGGAAATGGAATCGATATCTTAAAAAGGCTTGCAGTGATATGTCATTCA
Organism: Agrochola lychnidis; assembly: GCA_963680765.1. Lineage (NCBI taxonomy): Eukaryota > Metazoa > Arthropoda > Insecta > Lepidoptera > Noctuidae > Agrochola > Agrochola lychnidis. The sequence goes on along the minus strand of OY796873.1, from coordinate 12,587,958 downwards.
TGTTCGAGAATACCTTGAATTGCAGAATTTATGTTTGGATGCAGTGAAGGAAGCTTTTCGGATTGTAAATAATATATTGCAGTGCATACGTAAAGGTTTTTAAAGATAAAATGGGAAGAAACTTTCTTGGAGTGGGATTTTTGACGTCAACTTAATTAATTCAGTATCACTATTTTCCCATTGTAATCAAAAGCCATACATTTCAAAACAATGAGAAACTTGTACAGCTTACATTTTAAAAGACTTCGTTGTCCATTGTTATTTCTGACTTATTCCTAGGGAGCTTCGTCTGAATGAATTAGACTTATTAATTAAAAAATACAGTCCCATTCAGTTACTATACGTACTTAATTGTTTAAAGTAACATAAATTTGTGGTTTCCCTTCCATCCCTGTTACGGAACTGTAATCAATTAAGGGTCTACTGTACACTAGAAACCAGTTATTCGAATGGTGTTTCTGTATTGTGTGTATAGTGAGGTCTCGTGTGCAGCCGTCCTGCGTGACTACGGGTTAGTTTGGCTTAGTTGCAACTCTTTGAATAAGACAATGGCTGACACTATTAATGTTGGTTGAGTGAATAGTGACGCTATAGAAGACTTGAGTTCTCTCGCTTTGACGGCGATGGTTTTATCGGACGTGCTGCATCTTTTGATCAGCGGGTTGTTGAGTTACAGCAGTGTTATAAGCTTTAATAAACGCTCCATGGTTTAGATGTTCGTTGTTTTCAAAAGTATCTTTTTTATCTTGATTGATCTTTCTAAAATGAGCTTTTGCTTTAACGTTCTTTGTTAAACAGTCTCTTTTATCATCTTAATATTTCAACCAATAAATCAATTAATCACCAAAAATCAACAAAATCTTCAGAATTCAAAAGTTCTCATACCATTGTCGCCCAACCATAATTATTTTTATACTATCACCATGGGGATTATAAATAATGTCGATGAACTCGTAGTGTCAAAAAGAGCTTTCCTGGGAAATATCTGAAGTAAAATCTCTATAAGAAATATTTTTAACTGCATATGCGTCACGGTCTACTTGGTCTCTAGAAAGTTCTATGAACCCATGTTTTTTGGTTGGTTAGGGAGATTCATTGTATTCGATTCGTCGTGTACTTTTACGGCGTCTTCTTTGCTTTTAATGCCATATTTTTATTTAAATGATTTAGTCGTTTTGGGTAATAAAAGATTCTGGCGATTTAACTCGTTGCTATTCGTCTTTATCAGTGTATATATACTTGTTTACGAACGATTTCTAATATGCTTGCATGCAGTCCTTCCTGTTTTTGCCGTGTTAATATCTACCGTTGAAATCTTTTTATCCTTCCCATCTACATCACTAACATCAACTAAATTAAATGCCTTATAATAATATGTCGCTGACCAAAAGTTGTCTTAATTGTGTTTCTTTGAGGGGTTAAATATGTTTATATAAGTCTACCTATTAACCAATGTCTGGCACAGTCGTGTGACAAAGCTACCATGCATAATTTACTAAGAAACTAACAATTATATAGATCGATACTGTATCCTATTATTAACTAAACACTATTACTACTTTGTTTTACTTGAAGGTGAAAATTGCTACGTTACTTCATTATGCCTTTAGTTATAGATATGACGGAGGAGGTTAGGTGTCTCTTTTGTTACTATCAGCCATATTTTAACTAATATGGGAGTACTGTGGGTAGTGTTGGTTACTGCGCAATTGAAAAACTGTTTACAGTTCAGATCAACTTTTAATTTACTATCCAATTAATCACACACTGTAGATACATGAGAGCAGTGGTGGCCCAGTGGTAACGGCCGCGACTAACGAGTTGTAGGTCGTAGGTTCGAACCCAGACAGGCGCTTTACTTTGTGTAAATTATTTCATCACCACTGCTCTCAAAACGGTGAAGGAAAACATCGTGAGAAAACCGGCATGTCCTAGAACCGAAAATTCGAAGACATGTGACATCTACCAACCCGCACTGGGCCCGCGTGGTGGATTACGGCCCACTCCCTCTCACAGAGAGGAGGCCTGTGTCCCAGCAGTGGGAACATTTATAGGCTGATGATGATGATGATGATGATGTAGATACATGACACGACTATTCGGAATGCGCGACAGTTTCTAAACGTGTTCACTGCTTAATTGCCACCGATGAACTCTGCTCAGCTCCGGTCGGTCCGAGGCTCCGAGCGTTAAATTGTAGACTCTATCGAGCACCGGTAGGCGGCGCTGGCGTCCCGATTAGTCAACTCAGTAACGTATTTCCGACAGATACATTATTACGAAAAACAATTTTTCCGTTGATCAATCAAAATTCGATGGTTCAACTTCAAAAACATTTAGTACGATCTTCACGATCGTAGGTTACTTAATAGGTACTTTGTAAACATGATTGACAATACTTTTAGCGCTTTGCCTACAAATGGCAATGTCGCCATTGACATGATAAACTGCTTAAAATAGATTTGGAATGGAATAGACATGTATTGTATTATGGTCTTCAATTTTATCATGATATCAATAAAAAGCTAACTAAGAAATTCGACAAAGAATCTGTTTCTTTCCTCAAATTTTCCACGACTACATTTCCTCTAAAAACCTTTGCAACGTTTCGTTATAAAAATAACGATTTCTCAACAAACGCCAGCAAACCGACCCCACAGAACCCACTTAACGAAATTTATATGGGAATTTTATATAATTAAAACGCACCCGTTTTTGTGTCGAACCTAGCTTAATTAACCGGACAGCCAGCCCTTAACGGATTTAACTTTTTCATATTGTTCAGCTCGACTAAAAACAAAATGTCGATCGTTCAACTTTTAACTAAGCCTGCCGTCTTAACGGTCAGAAGCAGCATTAAAGAGGAACGTTATCTCAGTTTATTATTGGGATAATAATTTAAGAAAACTGTTCCATAAAATGAAGAGATTCTGAGTCGCGTGAGAGACATTTTTAAGAGCACACTGACAGAAAAGGGTCTTTCTAAACGACTTTCTTCGCGTCTTTCGTTTTAGTCCGAAGTGCATAATGGCGGCATCCTTCTCTGTTAATGTTTCAGTATGTTATTCCAAACTCATGTTATGAAAGAGAAGGCATTGAATTATAGCGTGATTCGTGACGGTTGACAGGGGAGAGTGGAAAAAGAAAACGTGTTGCGCCGACCAGACCCCAAGTAACATGGGGCCAAGGCCAGGAAGATGATGTTCATTCCAAATTCTACAGGATAGCATCGACTCGACTGCAGAACGTATAAGTATTTCTTTATGACTAGCTACTAGTTCGCAATACCCAAATCATTCAAGCACTGCCCAAAGCAGTCTTTAATAGAGGGTTTTTCGATACAGTTTATAAGCGCAAACGTAGTCCTAATCCAATAGCCATTCTCTGCCTAATCTCTACACCTAACTGCGATGACACCTATCAAATAGACCCACAAACAAATAGGACGTAGTCCAGTTTGCATTTATATTAAGTTTCCAACGCTGACAAAGTAATGTAATCAAAAACTTAGTTCTGGTCAAGCGTGGGAGTCCTGATTAGTTCGACTCGGTTTAACGGAACCGGAACGTGCCCCGAATGTGTACGGGCTGCACGGCACACGTGCTGGCCGTTAGCTCATATTGATCCCTGTGTCTATGACCAAGTAATTTGATATAAGCCTTGAGAAATTGTGGAAGAGTTCGTTCGTACATTGTTTTACTCCGAAAGATTTTGTTCCTGGTTATTGTCAGGTGATTGTTTAACTTACTATTCTCTGTTTCTATGAAGCGCAACCGACTATGATATTTGTACAGGATTACAATATTAAACTTGGCCATTTAAATAGTTATTCTCCTATCTCAAAGTCCCACAGATAAAAGCATAAACTATTCTCTAATTTATTTATCAGGTCCATGTTAAACCTTTCCGAATTACATAAAAGATAGATCAAAAGCTTTTGTGTGCCTTTTATCGTGTTTTCTGGCTATCGGTTTTCAGCCCCGATTTTCCCATTACGGGCGCACACATTCAGGCCGGTATGCCGCAGGGCGGTAGGGCTGGAACTGGCTCGTATAGTCAAGAGATATACTGATTAGCGGTGACACGGACTGGCTGCGGCAGGCGTGAGCTGAATATACTAGTGATGTCCTTTTAGTTCTGCGCTCCTGGTACAGCAATGCGAAAAACGATTGCTCGTGAATTTCGGAATTTAGGGGTTTGTTTATATGGTATAAGGATTTAGGGTTGAATTCAGGTTTTCTTTTAAAAACTCTGTCTTTTCTCTAATTAACTAACATAGAAAGGCTTTAAATAATTCCTCATTGGTAAATGTCGAACGTTCATTTAAAAATACTTGCTACTTTATTGGAAAAGCGCTGTTCATTTGGAATTTTTGTCAATAAATTATTTTCCTCCATAGCTTTCAACTCCAATTAAAATTTCCGATGGCCTTTTGGAAACACCCGATTCATTAGTTCAAAATACGATTCTGCTGTTACGCGCCTCGTCTGTCAGTAAACAGAGTTGCCATTTAAATCTGTGTCAATGTAGTATTTCGACAGTACATTTCTGTTTTGTTGTTCTCGTAAATTTACAGTTTGAATTTTAAAGTCGATAGGTGATTGCATTATGGCGTTATGTTGAATTTTAACGTGGGAGAAGTTGATTCTGTTACTGCATTTTCTTTATATTTGAGACATGCGGTTTCTCAAATGTTTGTAATAGTTTACGGATTCATCCGGTTTGTCTTGACTTTGATTGTTGAAGACAAGGCAAGGATAGATGCAATCAACTGTCATGTTGGGCATGATTTGCTTGTATAGGTGCCAAGAGGAGGAATTTGCGTCGTTATTTGCCCTAAATAATCAGCTGGATAAATCGTTAACTGACATTGAGATAGAAGGAAAATAACTTATGAAATTGCTCTCATAAATAAAACATGTCTGACGAAATTAAATCTAGACAGTCAATAAAGATTTCAGCAAATAAATTGAAACACACTCTTTCATTTTTAATCCCGCCGAATATCAGTAGAATATAAACTGCTATATATCGTTTTACACATATAATATTCCCAGATAAAGGTGTCGCACAGTGTACGTGGGGTACATAATAAGTACATTGTGGCTTTCCTCTCACGTTCTCCAGGGTACCGTATGAATCGGACATGACACCATGAATAACGTAAATCATTGCTTAGAAAATTGGATTTGGTTCTGTAGTTGCATTATTTTTAGTGTCTTACAACATTTGCAACTTGTAAAACCAGATTGTGAAAATTCTTTGTGTGAAGTTTTTACTGTGTTTTTTCCAACTGTAAATATCTGAGTGATAACATCTAAAGAATATCGTCATATAAATGTTAGCTAGTCTGCAAAGCATATTCTCCCACTAATTATAACGACCTTAACTTCTTTCCAAGATACTTGAACGCGAATTTCTCCGTTGTCACTATCAGAAACTTTGACACCTCTTTCGAACTTAACTTTAAAACTTTGTTCCCCTGTTTCCTATTCAGGGCCAACCGCTTCCCGGACGTGACGTCATCGTTCCGTGTCGATATTGGCCGTAAGCCTTTTAAGGTTTTATGAACACGCGATTGCTCTTGCATGGAAACAACACGAAACAGCAGTTAGTAATCGTAATTGTAGTAAGCGATAACAACAATGTTGCTACTTTGATGCACTAGGTAGATTCATGAGACAGGGAAATAAAAACTGGTAATCTAGCAGAGACAGATAATGAAATAGATGAGCTTGTAGAGCATAAACCTGAAAATGTAGATTGATTGATTGATTTTAAAATATCTTTATTTTAACATAAACAAAACAGATAATGACATTCAGATCTAATTCTAAAAGCATTAAACAGTATGATTGGGTGTTTTGTGTGTAAATGATGAAATAGAATCAAAACAAATGATAATCATGATCGCATACGACATCTATAACGAAACTAGAACAAGTTAAAAATTAAATACATTTATATTATACAATCGTGCCACAACACACACTAGGAAAAAATTTAATGCACCAAGTGCTTACACTCAAGCGAATGAAGATTGGATTAAAAAAAGTAGAGTAAACTCTAGAATAAAAGTAACCTTTTAACAGCGGCATCGAGTCTTGTCGAGCGTGCACTTTGAATCTTTACTTAGACTTTCAATATTAAACAATCGAGGTGAAAAAGGAAAGAGGATATTGCTGAGGCAAGAGAAATAATTCTGGTAAAAGTAAAAGGGTATTTTGTTGACTGAAGAAAGTACACGTTTGATATTATCAAGGTAATCAATCAGTATTTCGCTCCAAGAATATACGTTTACAACCTCATAATTTAGGATTCCTACTAGATTCTAATAAGATAGCCCACCTAAATGTCTACTTAACTACTTTATTGGGACTGTAATTGCTAAAATCGCTCGCCAAATCGACGAGCCCACATTTAATAACTAAGTTGCGAAATTCTAGGTGTGGCCCTGATAAAACCCAACATAACACGCGATGCGACCGTACATCAGAACTATTGAATTCTGGTATAAATTATATAGGTGTTAGTTAACCTTCGCTTAGTAAAAGCTCCGGTGTTTCTTTTTCTTTACGAAAACCATTTGCGCATCGAGTGATTTGTGGTTTTCGAATTTATCGATGTGTTCGATTTATTGGTTTACAGTTAACGTTGGAATTGTTTCGGGTTAAAATAGAACCAGCGTTCTTTTGATGCTGAACCAGTGTTTCTTGTCAATGGTTTCGTGATCTTTATGGTGGAGCATGGCTTGTAAGTGATGACTGACAGTTACAAGGTATTTTATGATGTGAAATGGTAGCCTCTTGTTTGTTGTAAATGTTGTATTTTTTATTTCATGCATTGTAGCAAGAGTAAACAGCAATGTGTTCTGTACGTTTCTCTTCATAATCTTACCAACCAAAGAACATTAATTCTTTAACAGGACTGTCCAAAACATTGTTACAAGATTTTTCATGTGTAGCATTTACGATGTGCACGTTCCATTTTCCAAGACAATTTCACAGACTACCCACATTTTATATGCCAGCTTCATCCTTGTTATTTATAGAAATATTTGAGTCGCGTCACGATGTGTCTCTTTGATGTCGAGAGGTTAGCAGTCGTGGTAAAACCGAATTTAAAGTGCGGTTTGATGAGCTTACCCCTCTATTATGTGCTGTTTTGTTATAAACTGTGGTTGAAAGTTGTAGATGATTCTGGAGAGTATATTTTTGTGTGGGTAGGGGATGTTGTATCATGTAATGTGTCAGCTGAAACAGACATGACCCTAAATTTGACAGTATTCAAATATCATCTGAAACAGCAAAAGAGGGATTTGAAAGTGTATTCTGCATTGGCCTCAACACATCACTTCCAATCAAACAGCTCACACAAAAGCGAGCTAAACCAAGATTAACAACAAACGTAAACCTCCAATAACTGTCTAACCCTGACGAATATAATTACAAAATCCAACGCCACCTAATATATCACATCAGCTCAGTCATTAATCATTAACCGTAGCAGGCAACGGTTAGGCTCGTTCGATTTATCCCGTTCAGTGTAACCGATTAGGGGCACTTTCAATCAAGATTGTTTGCCTGGCTGTGCCAAGTTTGCTGAGAAACGCGATGATTGACCCACTTAGTGGTACTGGGTATATTGTCGCCGGCAGCCTCGTCCGTCGGGTCCTTTTAATTGCTTTCTAAACATCGCTGTGTATGTACTCCATGTGGATTAACCCGTGTATGCGATAGCGGACTCAAAGGCTAGGAGTTTGTTTCTATTAAATTTGAATAAAGTTCTTGGTGTTTGTGGATACCACACGTCACAAGGAGATATGATAATGCTGTGAGATATAATCGTCTATAGTTGAATTTATTTATCTTTGTCAGTAGCGTTTGTTAGGGCAGATCAGTACCAAGTGTTTTTGTCTTCAAACTTTCAACTTTGTATATTAGTAGTAGTAGCACGTGTAATCGTGTATCCTTGTGTTATTTATTACAATTTTTTTTTGCTAGTGGTTCCGAAATATCTGATGTATATTATTGTGACTCGGACAGAGACTTTTTTGGAATATCACCAAAAATACAAATATTTTCGGGTCATGCAAAAACTGAAATAGAAGCTAAATAATGTTGAATCGGCAGTTAGTATTTTCACAACCAAACCAGTTACTAAGCAAAAGCATACTAAAATAGGAATCAAATAGTTTTATATCAATGTTTGCTGTTTACAACTAACAAATAAAACTATAGCTGTTTGTACTCGTTTGTGTACTCGCAATCAATAAATATTAACGGATGAATTGACCGGAATATCGAGTTATTAATATTAGATAAAATGTGGTATTTGGATGTTCCATCAAATTCTGCGAGCTATTACTAATTTTAGGAAAAGTAGGTAATTAATTTATCCACATGTTTGACCTGAGTAAAATACCCAACATTTACTTGAATTAAGGCGAAAAGAAATTAAGATCAGTGGCATTTAACCAGATGAGTGAAATTGCTAACTGGATAAAATCAACAGAAATTGTACGCAAAAATGCCTATTAGGATCATCCTGGAAGAAATAACGCTGTCTGTTAATTTTATAAAATAAAATTGATAGGCCATTTCCAATGAATATTTACCGGCTTTATGTGTAGACATGACAGCCGGCGCAGACTCCACAAATCATAACCAAGCACAACGCATAGAGCTAAGCCAACAAGTTATTTATAGACCAATAAAAAGCCAATAAACATGTTGAACAAGCCAAAGATTCAAAGATTCTCAGGGCGTCTTGGAGGCGCGTCTGAGACGGCGATGTCGACCTAATTGTTGGCCGTTCAACGACACTCAACCCGGATGCTGTTGGCAGCCTTCGCAGGGTGGCTCTCAGGCTCTTCCTCGACCCCCTCTCTTTCTCCCTCCTCACCAGACTGCTTTACTGAGGGATAATAGTATGTACTCGAAAAATTGTTGGGCTAGTGACGCGAACTAACAATTGAATTTTTGTTTATCAGTTTTTGTAACTTTGATTCTGAGTGTACCTTGACGATTCTTTCATCTTTTCAGCAGTGTCTGTCAATTGTGTTTGTGACTTAATCTTATTGTGCCTAGATGATTATTTCTTCTCAACAGTGTGTGTTGTCAATTGTGATTTTAATTTGGTTGGTGTTTTGCTAAAATACCTATAGTGTATTGTGCTTAAACAATTTATTGGTGAATCGTTCGTATCTTTATTGCTTTCTAGATTATAAACTTGAAACTTATAAATTACTTCATATATAGTTATATTTACTCGCAAGCACAGAATTCTAAGCATGTTAATCTTTGGAACAGCTGATTTAAACTTTCATCCCTGGAGATTTCGCGATCGAAAACTTGTCATAATAAATCGTTTAACGCTTTGCAATTTCGCGATATTTCCATATAAATATTAAGCGTATTTGATTTCTACTAGAAACGTTAGTTTAAATACCTTTGACATTTACTTCATCATTAGGCATTAAACATATTTGAAATTTTTAATTACCAAAGGAAAATTAGAATATTATCCACCCCTATCGTAAGTAATTAGTTAAACATGTATTTATTTGTGAATTAGATGAGTCATATTGTTTACCCCTGTGACTTCTGGCCTTGTTTTTGTTTATTACCCTGGGTATAGGCCTGTGGTTAATCAGGGAGTACTTATCAAGTGAAAGTAGGTGTGTTATCGACTCCAAGGTCATATGTAAAATTCATGTCCGTTACTAGCCTAGCAACTTTAGTAATTGAATCATGTTTGAAAGGCTTCGATTCTTATACATTAATCAATTCTTTAAGAACAGTGTATCTTCATAACATGGTAGTGGTCTTTCATATCATTTCTTTGCAATGTTTAATGAGGAGGCCTATACGCGGCTATTAGTAACTTTGTGGTAATGTTTACTTTGTCAGCTATTATCGTTATTGACAACTGTCATCACCTCTCTCTGATCGGTGTTCTTAAATTTTCAAATCAAAAGAATGAATGCCAGCCGATTGGAGAGGCATGTGTCCATGACATGATAAAATCAAAAGAAACAAAAAAATCAAAATGATCCTTAAATCCCTTTCGTTTTGCAAACTACAGGGAGCCCCGAAATATCGACACACAATTTGCAATCATCTTTACTTTACACGTCTCCTATAACTTCCGCTCGAGTTGGTTTTGCGTATATAAAATACGGAGGATACGCAGAACGCACCCCCCCGACACACCCTCTATTGTGTATTCAGTACGGTTTATGGAGTACTTAACCCTCTCTTTTTGGCAAGCCCCGCCCGACAATGTTTCTAAGCGGCAATTGTAGTGATCACGTGTATTTTAAAAGCTTAGGCCCACTTGGAACCTGTCGTAAAATATCAAACGTATGCTAAATTCTCCTTCGTTAAAGCAGAACCTCCGAATGTTTGAGTTTACTTTGTAGGCTCAGCTGCAAGGTTAACGTTGTTTTTATTGTCTAATTAAACAGATGAGTGCTCGTTTCCTGTTGTTTCTGGATCACGTTCTGGTTTATGTATGTGAAGTATTGCTTTATCACTATCAGCATTATTGAGAGCTGGCATCTATCTTCTGTTTAGCTTATCCATGTTCTCTCTTGTTTTAGCCCCATCTAGATTATTTTTAAGATCCTGCCAGACCTAAAAAAAAAGTTATGACGCGATTATTCAGCTGCGAATAACTTATTTCAGAAATTACTCATACATGACGTTGTTGATCTTATTTAAGTCGTCATAAACTGCAACATCAACTGTTTACTTTGTGTCTCAAAATTCTGAAAACAAGAACATTCATGACAAATCTTCTTGTATAATTCACGGAATGTTTTTATGATACTTCTAAATTATGTACGACACTGCAATAAACCATCAGATGGCTGTATAGGGCTGTAAAAAGAATGTAATAGCTTTGCAGGTGTTGTACTGCAGCTGACCCTCTCTGAAATGATCGATTGAGGCTTTGGACGATGTATGTGGAAGCCTTGTTATTAGGGTCAGGAATTGATAGAAATCTTGCGAAATAATTACCAGGGGTTATCTTGAAATTGATACTGCTGTGTTCTTTATTTTATTTCTTCGTTTATTTCTTTGTTCGAATAGTTTAATAAACTACGAAACTGTTACAATTTCACATTATTTTCAATTGAGCTAAGAGCAGTCTAGATGCTACGCTTTCATAGATTTATTATCTTACAAAATACTGTTTAATTTACTACTCTCAAGCTTTGATAAGCTCCCTTAAGTTCTATTAAATCCTTAGAACATGCACAAAAATATTATTCAATATCCTTACCTTTACCAGTAATTATGTAGGACGAGCTCACGCCCCTACGGAGTAGGTGCGAAGATCCCCCACCCTTGTTTAATTATGCACCGTTCAGCGCTAAAGTGCACCCGACGAGAAGCTTTATAGTGCCGTAAATAGCGCCCAGGTTTCTACTTATACAATGAGAATAACGCAGAAATATTACTCCACTGAATCCCTTTGCTGTAATAGATTCTGATTTTCTATAAAACTACGTCAGAAACATCTGTGCAGATTTTGCAGAGCTGATTCGTCACCGGCTTCCGCAACTCATTACAGTCAGAGTATCGTAAATTTCTCTCACAGAAATACTACGGTCTTAATTTAAGGCAACAACTGTCAGGAATTCTCGGAAAGTTTAATTTTATTTACAAATACATTCGCATTGTCAATTCGCAGATATTTTGTGAACGTCATTGGTTCCTTTGACGCAGGTGCGTTCTGTGGAATTCTGACCTATATTATCTATTTCTAGTTCAAAGCTTTCTTCTGTGAACTGGCTCTTGGTTTTAACATGAAAAACCATATTTATTCTGGGTTCTAAACTTGTAATGTCAGTTTTGACGTAACATGTCTTTCTATGTCTGAAGCTTCTTAGTTCTTCGTTTCAAGGTCAAGAAAAACAGTAGTACAATTTACAGTAACGATACTTTCACAACTCACACTAATATTCGCTACTGTTTTGTAGTAAATTAAATTACTCATAATATTCCGTGCTTATTAAATTATTATTCATTCCGATATGTATACTGAAGAGTAAGAGAGCTACTACAGTCTCTGATGAATTGTGACTGCAACCGCCCACAATAACTACGTAGGCGGAACACAAACGTAGGTGTAGAAGAATCTTGTAATCCTCTTCCCACACCTGTAAGATTGCAGATTTTATTTCCACTCTATAAAATTGTTGTTATACATTCGGATCTAGAAAGATTGCAAATCCGTCCTCGGTTCTTGACGGAAGGTTAAGATGATGAGAGGCGTACAATTGGAGCGGTCTATGTCCAGTTTTGAACTGTTACACAGGTTGAATATACAGATGATGATAAAGATGGATTGATAATCTTTGTAGCATACTAAGATGTAAACCTGTTAGATACAGATGTCCTAAGTGGACAAATGTAGGCTGATATTGTACATGATGACGAAAATAGGCTGTAGGAACCTATAGTGCACTGAAAAGAATATTGTATGATTTATTAATTGCAGTGCTTTTTGTTGCAGAGCTAGAGGGTTGTCGGGCGTGGTGCGGGCGGCGGCCGCGAGCCCGGCACCATGGCTACGGTGGAGGGGCGGCCGGCGCAATATGGCGTCACCCTACGGCAGCTGCGCGAGCTGATGGAGTCTCGCGGCGCCGAGGGCCTGGCCAAGATCAACGCGCTCGGTGGTCCGCAAGACATATGCAAGAAGCTCTACACATCGCCCACAGATGGTTCGTACCAATTCTTATTATGATCACTCTTAGCTTCCCTTTTTTGAGCAGCAGTACCAGCCTTATCAACAACGATGGAATCTTTCATGTCCAGTTGACTCTACTATGCATTAACAAAATTGATAGCAATTATCTGAACTGTCTTTACCGTCGATAAAACGACTGTGGTTAATACCATTAACTTCTGGTATTTTAACTTCAGAACACAAATACAGAGTTCCTAAACTCCTATATGAACCACCATTTTCGTAGCTTTCATTAGTAAATTCCACGTAGACCGCAGAATTTCATAAGCACAAGAGAAATTGTTCGCCCTTTGATGATTTGACAAGTTAATTCATAGCTGTAAATTAAATACGAATTCTTCAAAAATATAACGCAGTATTTCAATGTTTGAGCATTCGGTGATGTTGGAATATGAGTCACAAAACGCTTGGTTTATGCATATGTAAGAACTATTCTTGAAGTCAAATATTTACATGAACACACAAAGGGTTTGTCAATCAGTAGTTTACTGTTTACAGTGTGCATTATTTAGTGTATTTCTTCGTATTGGAACTGTCTAAATACTTCGTGGGCAACTGATTGTTTATTCGTACCATTGAAAGCCCTTGCAAGTGTCGCATTAAATTGTGACATATTTATTCAATCGCGACCTCAGCGGACGACCTAGTTTCTTTTCCGTCTCGAAAATATCACACTTTTGTCATAACGTCAATCATGTCAACTTTGTTCGCTGTCATATTTGGCCTGCCGTTTAAACACGACAACAGCGTCCGTAGTGCTCATTCATCAATCTAATCCAAACAAACTTTTAGGAAATTGGAGCTTAACGAAAATGCTCGCATAAACGTCCAATTTTTTCCTGAACATCAAGTTTAATCTTGTTGAACTGTTGTCAAAACCGCTATCAGATCGATAGCTATCCGAACTTCCCGAACAGGTGGGGTGGCTAGTGGCTCCTTATCCTTTGCACCCTCGATAATGTCCCCGATAACAGTTTCCTTAATAGCTTCGTCGCTTATACCTGAACCGCTGATAATAACTTGTTTAAGTATGTCTTTAGATATTATATCGTTAGCTTCACTTCCTTGTGCTACCGTTATTTCATTAACCATTCACATAATGTCGTTGTCCTTAAAGGAGACAATGCCACGGCAACAATGACCGTTGAATGTCCTTTTATAATGTCTAGCTAAAATTAATCTCCTGCCTTATATTTTTCTGACTAGCAAAATGTAATATTGGTTCAGCGACCTCGAACTTCACTCGGATTTTAATGTTAGCTCTAAAGCTTTGTACGCGTATTTTGTCATCGTCTGTTCAAAATTTAGTGTTATCAAGGAGATTTAAAGAAACAAATTCATAGTTTAGTTTACTAACATAAATACTGTTACTATTTGGTGATGTTTAGAAAAATGTACGTAAAGCGATATTTGATAGTGCATCAACCTTTATGGATAGATGTTTACGAGTATCGGTATCTTGCGAGGTATTTATAGTGGCTTTTAAATCTAAAAAGGGTTTTCACGCTTCTATCGATCTTCCGTTCCGTATGCTGCGCAGACTATATCTTAAAAGTTTTATTTTTGTCACAAACATCTCTGTGTTGAAAATACATGCGGGAATATTTGTGTTTGTGAGTTCATAACAATTTACATACGAGGGAAACGTCACAAAAACAGACCACAAAACATGGTTCAATTTACTGTGTAACAAAGCATGGTATTTTGACAGTTTCGAAATTTACTTTATCCAGTTTGGAAGTTTGTCAACACCGTACTTAACGAAATTAAATTCAAAAGGGAGCAGATGTCGTAAATCTCGCCATAACAATATACAAGTTTACCTACAATCTCAGGTTGAGTTACACTCGCAGTTTAGTTAACCACAATCGGTTCGGAGACGGAGGTAAATCTCCGGGGGATGGTGCCTCCAGCACAAGAATAAAAAACGAGCAGAAGGCAAGCTTCCTAACAGAGTTCAAAATTCTTACCTACTTTCATAGGGCTGTCACTCGGTTATTACAGATTAAAAAACCGGGTAAGTGCGAGTCGAGATTCGGCGATGAGCACAGACGGACGGACGGATGGATGGACGGATGGACAGCTGGACAGCTGGACAGACGGACAGACGGACAGACGAACGGACACGCACTGTGACTGAGGTGATCCCATGAGTTTTCCAATTACGGTACCGAACCGGTAATTATTTTAACAGTTTGTTTAAAATTAAGTAATACCTATTTAATTAATCATACTGTGAAATAATTATACACACAATGCGTGCATCGTTGTTGAACTGAGATCCTCCCATTTTTTGAAGTCGGGTAATAAAATGAGCAGTGGTGGCCCAGTGGTAACGGTCACGACTTACGAGTCTAGGGTTCGAACCCAAGCAGGCACTTTATATAAATTATTTCATTACCACTGCTCTCAAAACGGTAAAGAAAAACATCGTGAGGAAACCGGCATGTCCTAGAACCAATCATTCGAAAACATGACATCCACCAACCCGCACTGAGCCCGCTTGGTGGATTACGGCCCACTCGCTCTCACAGAAAGAGGAGGGCTATTTCCCAACAGTAGGAACATTATACCTAGGCTGATTAGGCTTATATGCTAATAAAACACGATAGTAAAGTATGTAATTATTTATACTGTCAAATAGTTATACATACATAGATGCATACGTTGCTTGCTTTTTTTGAAGTTGGTTACTTATTAAAATACCGTGACTTATAGACGGACGGACAGACGGACATGGCGAAACTATAAAGTTTCCTTTCTGGTTTTACTATTTCACGAACGTAAGTGGTACCTACAAACCTACTAAAACAAAAATACGAAACAAGAGACAAACAATAACTCGCTAATATAGGCGGTAAACCATAAGATTAATAAATAATAATTCTTATGGGAAAACTTTATGGCCATCTTTATTTAGGATACTACCTATCTCGTAACTAAATAATTCTGCAATAAGCATTAAAAATGAGTAGGTATGGGTAGATATAGATAATAACCTGACAAAATCCTTTGGATAAATAAAATAAACCTTGCTTTTCCTACTATTATTGATACACACAGTACTTACAACAATTTGCCATTTTTATTAACCTAAATGTCCGCGTCACTCGTACCGCTCTGGCACACGGCGCGCGGCGTACCCCTGAACGTTGGCTTCGGAATGAGCCGGCTCAAACCAGTTTGCCTCTAGCGGGCGCCGGTGCACCCCCCGCGCGCCTTGTCTGTGACACTGCACGCACACAAAGCTGTGCGTGTAGTAGTGATCTCGCACAAAGCGTTAGTATGAAGCTTGCAGTCTGTTCCTTTTTTAGTCTTGTGCCTCCAGTCCCCTACGTGCTTCATAACCTAGTCTTGGACTTTGAACGTGCTCTCTTTATCTGCCTGTCTCCTCTCAAATCTACACCCTGAATTATTTTCGCGAACAGGCGCTTTTAATGTAGGATAAAGAAAATGGAGTCACATTTCTTCCTTGTCTCGCAATTTTATTACCTACCTCTTGAAATATTTCTTATTTGACATCATTGTAAAACACTTGGAATACCTTGCCTTTAATCTCGCTCTTTCATGTTATTCGTAATTTCTGTTTTTACTGGCGACTGTTTTACTGTATCCCGTTACAAAGTAACTCGAAATAGGCTATTTCACAAATACAAAACCTCGTGTCTATTACAAAGTGTGCGGTATTTGGCATCGACTCCCATCATAGCGACACTATCGGAGTCGACTTATCGATATTGTTCGGAAAATGTCGCGATACGTATCAACTAACCGACAGCGCCCATTTATTCCGACCCAACTTGCCTTCAGCAGATCGGGTAGTTTGATTCACTGCCAAAGGAATATTGTAGAAAAATATAAACTGACTCGATCGCAATGTCAAAGTTGAAAGACCTAAAGTTGATGTTGACAAAACCTTTGTTGGGCCAACGGTACTGAGGCGCCAAGCTGAACCGTCCCTTGGAGTGGGAAAGGTCACACTGAGTACACGTTAAATGTCGACAAATGGCTTATTTGACCCCAAAGAGGACGCTTGCAGAAATCTTTGATTTTCGAAATAGCCACAATGAAAAGGATCGTTAATTCGATCGTGTGGAAGGTCGATTGCGAGGCCCGATATATTTATGGCTGAATTCTTGCTTCTGTTTTTTCAAGTAATTAGACTTTCGAACTGAATTTCGTTTTGCGAAAAAGCCACGGAACCTTCAGAAGTGAATACAAATAGCCTTAATTGAGACGTCGTAACAATCGACGCTGATGTTGAATTAGCGTTTGAAAGCGATGTTAAAACCGACCGCGCTACCTAACAGCTGCCAAAGTAAACAGTCGAAATTAAAGTTTTCCCAGTGAAAACGGTTGGAGACAATTCCGCAATACCTTGGCTTGAGGCGAGATTAGCATTCTGTAAACCGGCACTCTCGACGGTTTGAAACGTCCGGCTCTATCTTTAGTTTAGTAGATTTAACGCTAGGTTTGCAGTCGCCGCTATAAACCAAGTTTATGAACTACCTGCGTAAGATAGTCTTGATTTAACTTTCGGCGAGGACAAGGACGCACTGGACAAAATCTCATTCAGTGTTCAAACATTAATTAGGACGCTTGGAATTTCGAATCTATTTCACAAGGAAATTAATGGTAATGAGCAAAGCAATTCATCAAGATTATACATCGCTTGCTAACAGCCTGTAGTACTTTCAGAAAATGTACTTAATATCTCCTTTGTTGCTGTAGGTACTACAAAGAGGTACAGACACATTATGCTAACGAACGGGTCGGTGAAAATAGAACGTTTTATGGAAAACGTGGAATGTGTCATGTCCTTTTAATGCATCTCGTAATCTTGTTACTCACACTTTGCTCATCAAAAAGTAATTAGCGCCAACTAAAATATGCTATGACTAAATTGTGGCGCTGTGCACACCGCCTCGTGAACGTGTCGCGACAGAAAAACGTCTAGAGGTTAATAACATCGCGGAATTTTTATACTTTTCGTAAAAATAGAACTAAATGTTTTGATAAAATCGAAGGGTTTCCAAAAACACAAATGGACGACCACAAACAATGCTTTAAACAATTCTCATAGACAAACGCGTAAAACTATCTCAGGAAACACATCAATATTTGCTTAATTACATTAAAAGGTCACGTCTGAGCGGCAATCCTCTCGGATGGTGTCATGGCGTCCTAATTAATAAATGTCTGCACCCACTCGATGGAGGCCTAATACGGGAATTTAGTAGGACTTTATGGTCCCCATGCCGTCCTCGTTAATGAGGTCACGCGTTACTCAGCCTGTTCAACCTATACCGTGGTGCGAAATATTAGTGTTACACGCTTTGTTATTTCCTTCAACGATTCCTACCTTTACTGTTTCGCTTCAAAAATCTTCCACATCAATATTTGTGCTCATAAATTAAGAATTAACTCGGACCCAAAATTTTTTTACGTTGAAGTCATTTTACGTCTGGCTTCCACTTAATTCTGGGCGCCATCCATCCATGTCATGTCCCACGTCAATCGCAAAAAATCCTTTACTACCTTCATCATGAAAAGGCCCGAATTTTATGTTCCAAAGTTCGGATCTCGCCTTGATGAGTCTGAAAAACTATTTTATATCTTCCAACATTCCCGACGTTTTGTTCCGAAACGGGGATTGCCGATGTAACTTGAAGACGTTGTATCGACTTGACCTTTATTTAGAGTTCGATAGGCCTCGAGGGGCTAAGAATACATAGAATAGCTATTGATATTGTTGGAGCCGAAGAATTTGCGCTAGAATCTTGGATTCGTTCCCTTTATAGTGCGATTTGTGTCAGATCTACTGACGTAACAAGCAAAGATCCTTGATGTTATAGAACCAAGTGGCTATGTCTTATATTGAAAGCTTTGACTACCAAATATTAACTGAATATTTGTTGTGGCTCTTATTACTTTAAAACAACAAAGAACAGACACTAGTGTTACACCAACATTCCTTTAACCGTGGTTTAAACATCTGAACACTGATACAATCACAACAGACTTACAGAGGGCTTTCAAACGTCCTCCTTCTAAGTTGAATCACTTTCTAGCAATACCGGTAACTAACCCCTCAAGCTAGTCCGTTGACTCCAATTAGATTCAACGAAGGTTCTATTGAAATTGAACTTAGTAACTGCAATATCGTATGAAAATTTAATGCAGTCAATCCTCAAACGTTGTCTGTAAGCTAATCTATGTCATGACAACGTCTCCTGAATTATTTAAATCGTTTTGTCGTAATCATTTCGTTGAATGTGAATATGTAATTTGAAATCCAACTGCCGTATTCTTGATAGACAGTTGAGTCGAAAGTTTCGGGTTATTAAACAAACGATGACATGATCACAGACTTCCGTTATCCGCTGTGTCTGGGTATGCTTCAACAATACCACAAAAAATCTACGAAAAAAAGAAATGGCTGTTTTAATAAAATTCATATCCTGTAATAATAAACTGTGAATTACAAAGTCTGCGTACACCTTCCCCATTCATTTGACAGTTGAAACTGCACAAATTATGTGTGCAAATAGCAACTGTCACTACGGTTGATAGCGACTGTAATATTTCATTATGATATATGCGACCGCCGAAATTCCCTCGGACCAGTCACGCGATTATAGACCTTAATGTAAAGCAAAATTTATACACTTTATCGACATGTCCGATACATTTTGGCAGACAATTAGTTAATCACAATTTCCTAAAGGTTTATTAGTACTATAAATATTAAGCTGTTCCTCAATATAAGCGCCATTGTCGTTTATTAATAGAATGCTAATTCGGTTATCGGTTCTCTGTTGCCGATAAAAATTGTGGGTTATCGTCAAATTTTCCTATCGGTATGAATCCTTTCCAAAATATTTGTTGAAGTACTAAACTGTACGAAAATATTGCAAATTAACGCCAGTTCAACTTTTCGTTTTTGCGAGTGACCTATCTTGTGAGTGAATTTTCGATTGAACGGGCAAATTACAACACTGAATGCGAATACACGTTCAAAAAGCGCTACTCGTGGATTTCTGAATCCTCATGTTTATAGCCGAATATTCGGAATGAGCTTTTTAAAAAAAGGTTTGTCCGCCCCACGGAGCAACAGTATCCGTTCTCATAAAAACATGATAATATAAAAATTTACATTCACGCCGATTCCAACGTATTAAACAGGCCGAAGCCACGGAAACCCGCAACCTCTATAGACCATGGTATTCCAAGAAATTCGGCGATCGTTAACTACGGGCAATTTTGCTTCTTACTGCTTTAAATATAAAGTTGTTTTTCCTTGCCATTTAGAGCGTAATTCTTCGTCTCTGATGGATCGACCCTGTCAACTGTTCAGCCAACAAATGCCAGCGAAAAATGATCCTCTTTGCTTTTAGCGGAATAACATCTTTATCCGAACTAAAACGGGTTATAACTCATCTTAAACACTAGATTATAAGGTTTTAAGTTGAAACTATATAGAACTGGAGTTCAAATGTATGTATTATCGCGTGGATCAATACCAATGTTACGATAACATTGTTATGTTTGTTTGAAACGGTGCTGGATTGAAACGAACAGGTGAAAAGGAGAATTTACTGGAATTCAGGAGAATAATCCGTGGCATTGGCTTCTAATTAATTGATGAATGAATTCGGCTGGCAATTACTCGTTTTTATTAATTAAATTAACTCGGTCTTTATACGAGTTTTCCATTTGTGGTTACAACCAGTTTTTGCCAACCCGCATTTGCAGCAAATGCTTTCAACACAACATGTAAGACTGACGTCATTCCTGATTCAGAAACAATTCCTGAATAAAACAAAGGCATCATTTATACGGTCATCCCAAGTTTCTTTTAACCAAACCTCTTTGACTTATAACGTCGTAAACTCAAGTATATTTCCCAAGCATCGGTCAGGTGACACGTGTAAATACTTGAATAATTCATGGCACACCCTAAGCTACCAATTTAGGGATCCACAAATCGTCCCGAGCGAATAAATTAGATGGAAACGGTACGGAACCCATTATCCTTGCGCAACCTTTTCGTTCGTAATAAGTTAGTACTGTGATTGTATGGTACGGTTCGTGTACCTATTCACATTATGAAGTTACAAAATTAAGACTTAATTATTCAAGAAAATTTGGGCAAGTCTGCCAATCGAAGTACCTATTTGTGATAGAAGGCACGCCATCATTGATAAGTTCTGCAAAAGTGCAAACTACTGATAGAAGAATATAAAATGCCTTGGAAAATACTCGTTACACCTAAATACTTTCTACAATCAAGAACCTTACCGCCATTCTGGCCGTTATTCGGCTTAAATGCAATTCCCCACACAATATTTATTCGTGTAACGAAGCTTGAATCGCCCGCTGTTCTCGGAATTGCGAAAGGCTACCGGAATGTGCAAATGAACTGCAATGCCCATATGCCAACGTGCACCAAGCTTTAATGAGACAAATACCAGCAAACATTGGTGGAACATTCAGAGCCAGTCTTCTTCTTCGTCGTGCCGATGGCACGCACGGCAGTGAATTAGATTTTGTTGGCCGCAAACTTCGCCACTGCCACGGCATCGTCGGTGGCAGCGCAGAGGTCATCATGGCTGCATTTTTGGGACACAGAGGGCAGGACAAGATTCTGACCCAGTGAAGTGGTTAATCAGAAAAAGCTTCAATTCTCCTGGCCATACTTACAACTGACGGTTTAGTTAGTGGAACAAGAGTAAATGAAAGCATTCCCTCCCTTGAAAAAAAAGTCACACAAAACTTGACCAAGCTTCGTTGAATCTAAATGTCTGTCCAAACGTTTGTCCATACACCGTCAAACATTGGCAACCAACACGTGTATCTTTTGCATTAATAAATTCAGTTGGATGCCGTCACGGCTTGAATTATGCGAACCTTGTACTACAATTGAAATAAGCATCAGTACGGATGAATGAAATTTAATCTTAGTACACCTAGGTAGTGCAGTCAATAATAATGCCGGGATTTATTGCATTTCCGAGGTCTTGCTAAATCAAAATGTTTTTGCCATTAGTGATGTTGATGCTTTATAAACAATTCTAAAAGCATTTACATGTAATGCAAGCATTTTTCTTCAAACAGCTGAATTAAAATCTGTTGGTTTTTCCATCTATTTAAATGAAGTCCTCTTTACAATAAATTCTCTAGTCTCATTATTATCTTTATTTTCGTCTACCACTTAGAATCTGTTTTGTGAGCAATGCCCACTGCCACTTAAGTTTGGCAATTCTTCGGGCTATGTCGGATGCACATGGCCGGCTGGGCCGAAAGGTTCTGGAGTGGCGACTGCGTACCGGAAGACGTAGCGTTGGAAGCCCTTCTACAAGGTGGTCCGATGATCTGGTGAAGGCTGCAGAAAGCTGCTGGATGCGAGAAGCACAGAACCGGTCGAAGTGGCGGTGCTTGGGGGAGGCCTATGTCCAGCAGTGGACGTCTTTCGGCTGAAATAATGATGATGATGACTAAGAATCTTACTACAATGGACTCTTTACTAGAACCTTCTTAATTAAGGTTGTTGCAACGGCCACTTCCATACAGAACTTTTAAATTCCCGGATTTTTTCTAGCAACTCTTCTCCGTAATTAATCTACAGAGTTTATAACTTCTGAAACTAATGAACACCATTTTCTCTCTGAACAAACTATAAACTAGCCGGAACTTGGAATCTTTCGAGGATTTTTGTTACAAAGTTTTAAAACGGTTCATAAAGTAACCACCAAGTGAGTTTTTAATACAGTTTAGCCCCATTTTCCTGCCTAGAACAACTCGTCTAAACTAGTTCGGATCAGAAAGCAAGGTAGCACACACAAATCGCATTAGATGTAATCGAGGGTCGATGCAGTGCGGCTATTCGCGGCTGAGTGACGTCGATAAGAAGGGTTATAGGAGTAGAAGGACATCTAACAGACCGAATCTAGATTATTCTGTTACTAATCTCTTTGATGACTTGACGAACAATAAGAAAGACTATACTCGAAATAATAGTATGATAATTTAGAATTTAGAGACCTAGGTAAAATTCTGATCACGCCCTACCTATTAAGGAAAACGACTAGAATGTTAATTTATACACCTACAAGTATAAAATACAACAGATACATTTCAATTATACTCAGGTCAAATCGTTTTATCCTAACGACGTACTAATATCTCGACTTCAGACATAACGTCCAGATTAATATTCCGATTGTAACAGAACAATTCACACATCAAACGTGCATCTCGATCGGAGGCCGGCTATGAAGTGGGGCGGGGCGGGCTGCGATCCTATGACGTCATACCGATGCTCTCGAGCCTACCCTCATATGTCTGCGTTTGACAGCTCGTACAAATGATGCTCGGTCACGTCGATCTCATGAACCTATTCCCCTTTGTTTTACAGCTCTCAACACATATTGCCTACCTAATCGATTTTAATATTGAACTTGGCGAAAAGTACCATAAGTATATTGGTACGTATAGAAAAATCCGTAATAGTAGTCAAGGTCGCGGCAGCACCATTAATTATGGGCATTAATTTGTTTCAGGGTTGAACGTATACATGTGCTTTTCTTTAGGTGGTGTGTTAAAGGTTCAATAATTCAGCTTAACCTTGCAACAACACTTTGTTTAGAAGAAGAATGTACTAATATTTAGACTTTTGAGATCCGGCAAAGTCAATCATTTGATCGTGTAGATCGGACGTGTGGAAATAATTATGAAGTCTAAAACTCATAAGATTTAAGAACTCAAAATAAAGGAAGTAGAAGAGAAAACCACATTGATCAATACTAACAAATTGTGAAAAGTACTTTAGTCTATAAAGCAACATCGATAAAGTCAGCCAAGGTCCATTAAAATGATTTGTAGAAAACAACTCGAGTGTAATGCATGGAGAACAGTGTTAAAATTAGAAATGATATCATTCATATTATTCTTTAAAACCTGCTGTGACTTGATACCTCACTTTGCAATGCTAAGTGACCATTTCAGCTGCCTGAGTCATATCAAGATTAGGATCGTATTTTTAATGCCTCAGGGTTGCAAATAAAATGGGGAATTTATTAAAAACAAAAAGGTGAATTTTTCCCCCATTTCTCTTTGTAATTGAGCCCACAATTTGACTTTCTGCCGGTCGTAATTTCGTTCGCGTGTATCCAAAATTGAGCTCAAATAATCGTCGCTCAAAGTAGAATTGCATATCTATTACAAAGAAAGGAAACTAAATGACTGTCATTGTTGATTGATAAGCAGACAGACATTTGCCTTTTTAACAACTACCAGTTGTATACCAAATCGATTTTTTTATGCAACGTTATTGACTTATACAGTATGGTATTCGGTAAATAGTATTAGTAATGCAAGCTGGTGGTTATTGCACCCTGGATCGCGTGCACACGAATTGTTTACGCTAGTCGGATTGAAAGCCGACTAAACTAATTTGTGTAACAATTCTTGAAAGTAACACTGTGTTGAAACAATAATAGACTTGTTAGGTGCAAGGATCTTGTACAAAAAGTTTGCTAATGCACTACTTAACTTGAAGAATTCACACCTTCATTTGTGGTTTTAGTGTAAATTGTTTCGCTTTTCTTCTATTTACTTTTTACTGAGCGATGTTACCTGTTGTTTTAGTGTTTCTATTCTTACAGTTATTTTTTTAACAAGTGTACAGTCGTACTTTTTAAAATCTTCAATTAGCTTCTCAACTTATAAACACTGACAAGCAACTTCTCCCATCTCCTTTAATTCATTAATGCCAGTTAAAACTGCACCTTTATCTCAAAATGGATGACGTCAATAGTCTCCAACCTTCCCTCCACCACTCTCATCGAGGTTTATACCTTGAGGTGTCCATGAGCCAGTTGCACCCTTTTGCTTGGCTGAACGCTCTAAGCGCGCCCTTAGCTCTGTAAAGGCCAACTGCGGTTAACACCACTTGTGATATAACAGCTGTTCGTTTAGAATTATTCAGTAAACCGATTAAGTATGTTTTTTTTTTTTTTTCAAAGAGGACATGAAGCTTTTGTGATGACTTTTTCCTGTTTCATCCTCTGGATTTTCCAGTTCTTATATTGGCAAGAATAATGTACCTTTTTCATACGCTGCCTCATCCAATTCTTCTTCAATGATTTTTTAAAAAATTTGCTCCAAAGTGATTACCCTAAGTTCACACAACAAAATTTCTTTAACAATGAAAAGTAAAGTACCATGTTAACAATAATCACATTTTAATAATGACTATGACATCAGTTGACGGAAATGTTTAATGCCATGTCACAAATAGGTCCCACGTCATCAATGAGTAATTGTTGACTAGATAATTTTATAACTAGCATGTTCTCTTTAACATTTTATTAACATATTCATTCCAATTTCCTCTAAAGGCTTTGATCCGGCTTTGACTAAATGGCTATGCGTGTCAAAAACATGCTCTTCATTGTAAGGTGGTGTCTTAAATAATATGAACGTCGTTGAAATCTAATATGGCAGGCTCAATTTTTTTAACCTTAATCTTCTTTATTTTTGTTCTGTGTTGCTGACTGTGTCATGAATTAATGGACACTTGTGACGTAAATATGGCGGTCATTCCTCGATCATCCAACATTTTTTTTTTGCTTTAACGGATAAATTATGAGACGCTGATGTGGTCAGAATATGAATAAGAACTTAAGACAAAACAGCTATGCCGTCATCACTTGAGGCCTTAGTCACCGCTGTGACCAGAATACTTTAATGACGTGTGATGATGTCATAAGATGCGAAATGATTAACATTGTCCCATTGTTTTATTGCGATTCACCCATTAGTCTTCACGACAAGTAGGTTAACTTAGTCACAGTGTAATAAAGTAACAGTATTATGTCTTGGCAGTGACATTGAAATAACTACGGGCGCTCGGTAGATAAAGCTTCCGCGTCCGTGAGTAACCGTACTGATATATACTGAAATTTCGAAGCGAGTCGTTTCGGCCGTTTTCTATGAAGATACTGATACTGTTACTTATTTATACTGTGACTTAGTCAAACAAATGTTTAATGACGCAAAGGTAGTTAGAATTAATAACACAGAGTTGGAATAAAAGCAAAGGACATTGTTTAACCTATAACTAACTAATAGAATGGATCTTGATGATTTATTAACCATGCTTTTCGGTTTAATAGACACCGTAACTTAACAAGCCCAAAAGTTCTTGCTCAAAATGAAGCTTAACCGAAAGTTGGTAGTAGTTTATAACTACACTTTGAACAGAATACTTATTAAAGACAAGTTAGCGTAGGGTTATCGAGCCAATGTGACTCAATATTTAAATAGGTACTATGTTAGATCAGTAGGTTACAATGTTCCAAATAAACCTTTTTAAAATGACTAATTTATATGGAGTTGTGTTATTAAACTTAACGGAAGTATGACTACCTACACTACACATAAACGCAAATTATAACCGCAGTGATAAATTCATATAAATTGTTCAACGTAAACGTTAATTATGAAGGTTGGTACAAAATGACTATGACACAGAATTACAGAATAATTTCCATTACTAATAAATTGAACATTCATACACATAAAATACGTGGAAAACGTGGATAAGCAAATTACAGATCTTTAGCTGCACTCCTAAATTCCGATCCTGCTAACTTGAAGAATCACATAGTAACACATAACTGACTACCTGACTAGAATACGATAATGACGTATGTATGATGTCATCCAATAAGACCGCCGATGAAATTGGCGCCATTGTTTTTGTATCAAACGAAAATATCTATGACATCAAATACGGGTTCCTTGGTAATAAAGGCGAAGGCATTTAGCATCTCCTTTAAGAAAAAAATAAGAATTAGACTCGGATAGCAACAGCAACTTTTCAAGATATTTATTTTTGTTAGTATAGAAATCAGATTTAGGAAAGAGTGAGTTTGTTATTAAAGCCAGAAAGAAAGCAGTCGCTATTGTTTGAAACGGTGAAGGTGCTTGAACTTTTTCTTTAGAATAAATTGGCAAACATGAAAACCATAAAGAATCGCGTGATAAATAATTCCCTTTTTATACCGTATCGATATCAATAAGTTCAACATGCTATGTTTGTTAAACTATGACTAATACGTCTGTAGTAAAACTGATTACCTCACAAGAAATCTTATAGTTATACTGAGAACTGATACTGTGGTCATCAGGTTCTTGTGACTAACCAGCTTTACAATCATCCAGATTATGACGTATTTTTCTAGTAGTCATTGCTACTATGACAGATTCGTGTACGGTGCCTTCTTTAATACGCTGTGCAGTATCCGATTTTATTCTGAATTTCTGGACGATGGTCTCAAATGTGTTTGTTTCTGCTTTAACGACCTTTATGTCGTTTTCAGATAAGTACAATTCACCCTTTATGTTCCCTTGGGCATCGTTAAATGCCTTCGTGCCGGTATCTTCTTGGGCGATCATTTTAAATTCTTGAATGTCTGTCGTGGAA
This sequence comes from Agrochola lychnidis, assembly GCA_963680765.1. Lineage (NCBI taxonomy): Eukaryota > Metazoa > Arthropoda > Insecta > Lepidoptera > Noctuidae > Agrochola > Agrochola lychnidis. The sequence goes on along the minus strand of OY796873.1, from coordinate 12,560,708 downwards.
GCAAATGTTCAGACTTCATACAATCTAAATTGATGAAATTACATATTCAGCTAATAAAATTGTAAATGTCAACGCTTTGCTTGTTCAAGTTGCAATCCGTCTGATAATTCACATTAAAATACATGACATAGGTATTGTGTTCACCAATGTGTGCAATGGAGACTATTATATGCTAATGTGAATCATTCCCAGATTGTTCGTAGAAAGACAATAGCATTACATTATTATATCAATTTCGAGGAACACATCAGCTACGGTGACAACAGTAATTAAAGCAATAATGTATGAGAATGTTCAATTATACCGTGTAATGATTGCAGCGATAATTTTGTATGGAATATCGGAGATTGTCGTTGCATTTTTCATTGGTGGTGCCGTTTCAATAAACAACATTATTGCCGTTGTTTCTGAGTTTATTGGAATAGCTTCTGATTTATTTTTAAAGTTTTATTTTAATCATAATTTGGAATTTCCAATGTCTTTTTGCCAGGAATAGCTTTGAACAAGGAAAGGAATTCATCAGTACGGACTAGATTTATTATTTAAAATTACGCTACCTATTAATTTCTGTAGGTACACATACATTTGTATGACTCATACTTTATGCATGAAGTATTAAGTCAAAACCTTATCATGGATGAAGCCTTGGCTAGTCTCAAAGAAATGAACACGAAAAATGCTTTATGCAACCTTAATGATAGATGAGAAATAAAAGTAAGCCAACATTGTTACTACCATTACATTGTTCAAAATAGTAATCTGTAAATCAAAGCTTTCAGAAGTGCAAGAACACCATTTGTTTTCTCTACAAACAGTACGATTCATTCTTGTAAACTTTAAAGAAATAGATGAACAGTATTTTTATATTTCCAATAACATTCTGAGCTCTATTTATAGGAAGTTTCACTTCACGGTATATTTTAGTATCTGTAATTTTCGCATGTATACTGTGAGCTGTGCGTTGACCTCCCTTTACATTATTTCACACAACGAAGGCTAATTGGCTTTATCACCGCGTCCGCTATGTTAAACTAGAACCACAATCTACATTTTGTATTCGTCACGAAAACTAGCATTACTTAATTCGCCCTAATGTTTATTAACACAATTTTCAGTAACTCAATCCGCAGTTTATTTTGTCCTCGTCTCAGTTTCAAGGTCGCCGGTATTGATCTCCTCGAAGGCATTAGCCTAAATAGTAACATGATAAGCGATGCTCGTGTACATCCACAGCCATTACGTAGAATAAAAGACGGTCCCCGTCCGACTTAACAAATAAACCACTAATTTATGTCTAGTCGACGGACGCGGCGCCTTTGTTGCGGCCCCGTTTTTCGCCTCCGAATCAATTTCCATGATGACGTCACCCGCACCCCCCTCAATCCCGACCCCTCTCTTCACCCCCCGGACCGCGCCCGCCACTAGGAACAGGAATAAGACTACTTCCGCTCCTTATGTAGCAATGTCTTTCCATTTTCCGTCGACTTACATAAACATAAATGGTGATCTTTTTCCCTGCCTGAATATGTTAGCGACAATTTCGGACTTTTCCAGCGATATCTTATCAGAACTTATTGCTTTACGAGCTGATGATTTATGGTTGGTAGCTTTCAGTGGATAATTCCATTATGATACCACGTTATTATTTTTTTGGTGTACCACAAGGCGGCTGCTGTGGCGCGCTCGGCGCTGCATAGTTTTAATTATGAATTCTTGTGTTAACTTTGGAATCCTGCACACACGATGATGAAGTACTCGCGATGAAACACGCACACATCCATTAGGCAACAACTGAGCTAACGGAAACATAAACCGTAAACTGTATACCTAAAACGAAACTCTAAATTCGTGCGCAACAGAAACAAACCAGGTACAAACGGTTTATGATTGAACGCTAGCAGGTATTTTCGTACATAATATTAATGCTGAGATTAAAATAAACCTTAGATTAACGAAAGACGGACGACCGGCTTACCTCCTTAAACAAATAACCAAAATGTTCCTCACCACACGTTACACAAGCCCGTTATTGAGGTGCTACATCATTTTATTTACAGCTGTTGCAGGTTTATGTGGTACAGCAACATGAAACAATCGAGATATTTTTGACGCCTTACCCCGCACTAGATAGGAATGCTTGCCGTTTCAATAACGACTTTACCTATACGTTTACAACGTTACATTACTGCATTGAATCCTTTGAAGTTCGCTCTCTATCAGCACGGAAGCAAAATCAATACTATTGCTATTCACGTTTTTATTTTCATCGTGAAACTTTCCACTATGAGTAAAACGATCGATATGTTTACATCCAATTTGGCAAACGGCAATAATTTTAACTACAGTTGCATAACGACCTGTTGTCACCAAGGTAATAGCCCTGAATTCATTATCTTGTGTCATTTCATATCGCTTAATAGCAATACCAAACGAGCTGAATGCTTTTATAGTGGGCGAACACGTCATAGCTGAAGTGAAGCTATAATTGTAAAAGCGGTTGTAGGACAATTAGCGAATGCGACCCTACGTTACAATTAACACTGAACTGCTCCACATACCTTAATCCTCACGTTTTTAGCTCGTGGATCATTAGTCACATGATTTCTGATGTTCCCAGACACATAGAAACGAATTCCGAGACATGTTTTGCGACGATCAGAAATAGAACGCAGCGGGTACTAAGCGTGTTCGCGCTGTGACGATGGGCGGTGTTCGCGTCCCGCTCCGTCTCGTACCCGGCACGTAAGCGCGTCCCTTTCGTGCGCACTCACTTCATTGTTTCAGCGTGTAGCTCCGTTGGCCGGCGGACTGAAATAGGTCGGGAGCGTCCGAAACAGACGGTTCATGCTATCGAAAGCTATCGCGAGGTCACTGCCGGAGAATCACGACACGACCACGTTCAATTCCTGAAACTGTCATTTTTCTTCATCACAATAGACAGTTACTCATCGTTGATTACACAATCGTTTGTATTTATAAAGCGTAGCATCGACGTTGCCTCGCAACTAATTATAGTACGGTATTACATACCGAAAATAGAGCAATAACACTCTCACAACGTTACGTATGTACTGCAGTAAGCAATCAACGGATTGTTTCCATAACTGTTACTGGTATTACGTAACAAATTGTATTACTCGCGTACATTACCGGCGTACTATGCGGAACACGGCGTAGTAATCGCGATTTAGTTGTGACCTCTATCTACTTGTTCAGCGATCGCTATTCCTTTTGTAATCCTCGGGGTAATCTCATTGAGGCAGACAAATGGTTGTGTCTAATGTTTTCTAATCTTCGATCCCTTTTTATTCAGGGTCGTGATCGATTTGCTCCAACAATAGTTTGTTTCGAATGGAGGAATATTTATAGACTTGCTGCTATGTTATATTATTATTACTTTTCCATTTGTATAACATGGGGTACATTACTCGTATCCTCGAAATCGACGTTGATGTACAAATCAACATCAACTTTTTGATTTGCTTTACCTATAACTGTAATATCAAATCAAAATAGTATCTCACCAGTCACGTCATGCTCAACAATCACAGTATATACTTCCATGATATTCTCTTTAAACTCCTCATAAGACTCCTCTATAAACAGGAACGCGTAGTTTACGCGTTCTTTAATAAAAAAAACATCGGTATTTCTTTGGATGTTAGATAGCGTTGTTTCCCCACGTAATTTTTCTGCCGTCTCGGGGGAGAAGGATGAATACCAGCTAAACGGAGAACATTATTCTTAACAACCTTTGCGTGTATCAGGTGCCTTATTTATCTTCCCTACCCTAAATTCGTGGTTGGGAAAGTAGGATTGTCAAATGCATGTCAGGATGGTTTGAGAAAGACAAAAAAAATGTAGCTTGAAAAACCTTGCAAGATATATCCATTTCAAATCAGTTCTTTTTGGCTTTCATCTTTCTCAATTATTTCATCAATTTACGGACACGTTTGCTGCTAAATTTCTACACACCGTGTCTGCTACGAAAAGGGCGAGAAATTCCACACGACAATCGATATCGGAAATGAGCGATTTGAACATTTTTGCATGTCTGTATCTGTTCAAGGTTGAAGTCTTCAACATATACTTCGTATATGCAAGATCCCTATCAAACGCATTAGCATTCCTTAAAGACCATTTCCATATCTTGCCATCTTTCTCATAAATGCAAAAATATTATTTTTTCCTTTGTCAATGACACAATATACTCTTGTGGTCTGTGACCTGTAGGTAGAGGTCGTATTAAGAACATCGTAAACAGTTTCTTGTGTTCATACATTTATATGTTAATGTTAAACAGATGTGTTAAATATTATTCCATATTTTTGTTAACATTTATGACTTTTGGCTTTTGTACTCTTTGCCGGTGGTTTTTTTTTTGTTTAATTAATGCAGGTTGGGTCTTGTAAAACTGTGTTTTGAACTGAAAATGTTTTGTGCAGTTCTAGCCATTTTGTATAGTAACTGTTTTTGGTAATAATCACAATAAAATTTCCTTTGATTCAAAAATAATTTATGCAAGGTCATATTGGCAAAATGGTTTCTAGAAAAAAGGCAGGAGCTTATCCTTCAACTTAAATACTCTAATATCAAAACATGGAGAGACCTTTAACCAGTGTTCAATTGCCACTAAATCTAAAAATCCCAGTAAGGAAATTTTTTTACCACCAGGCATTTGTAATACAGTAGCCCAGTAGTAGCCTTTCATAAAAACATGACTCACATACTCTAGGGCTCCATGAATTTTGATGAGCGTTGACTAGCAGTCACTCAGCAATGTCACACAGCCCTTTGATGGGGTTCGCCGACAATTTGTCATTGGCATTTCCCTTCTATCGCCCCTATAAAAATGTAATGAGATTTTTTCGTCCAGTTTCGTGTAACATGATGGATTTTATGGCAATTTTTGGGTCAATGTGACTTGCATATCACGCTAGATTAGTATGGAAATTAATTAGTTTACGCTTTGGTGGTGAAATGAGAATTATGTGTTTGAATTTTTTATAGGCAACAACCGTAACTTCTGAGACTGCTAACATATACATCGTAAATATTATGACAGCTTTGAATAAAATATGATTTCATTCTAAAATATACTGGAAGCTCTGAAGGGTCGCAAAATAGTACACATTCAAAGTGCAAATTCTGAGATTTCTCAGCTGCCGATCAGTCTATTTCCAGACTTAAGCCGGTTTGGTTGGATCGATCGTCGAAGCAAGTATGAATGCCGTTGTTTATTCCACAACGAAATTAGGAGCTATCGACAGTTTTCAAGTTCAAGAACATTACAATAAATCTACATTTGCCAATGAGGTCTTTAAACTCAGGTTCAAGGGGAAATAAGTTACTCAAGACATTGAAGACAAGGAAGGTTGATTCGCCTTTTATGTATGGAGGAAGCAAACAGTCCACAGATTTTCCAATCCTGGCCTGTTTGTTTCCCCAAAGTTTCACTAGGTGTGAGAGCCTTTTAGACACATACACACTTAAGTTTACAGAATTCATCTTCTCACATACTACATAATAACTTGTGATCATAGCTTACATCATTCCAAATATTATTAAATAATTGACTTAGCAACCGTACAACCTCTGCCAGTTTCAACTACTGTTTTGTTACTCCAAGCTTCTGTTTATAACCATTCATATAGGTACTGTGAATACGAGAAAATCATTCTACTTATGTACTTTAGCTAGATCCATTTCCACCTTAACATTAACACGATAAGGGAGAAATTGGTTTGGAACACCAAAAGGAAATGTTTTCGGTACAGAGTGCCAGATTCGCAGTTGCTTGCCTAATTACACTTCTTCGATTTTGACAGGGATTGTAATTGTAATAACACTCGGTTATTTTCACATGTTTTTCTGTTTATGTTTCCATTTCAGTTTCTTATTCTTACAAGAAAATATTTCTCTCTATATTCGTGCTCAGCTAAAAATAAATCAAGCTTTTCATGTATGTCGTAAGAATTTTCTGCGTAATTTTTGCAAAGACCTTCATGTTTCAGCAGGTAGGTAATATGTTACCTTTAATATTTCTATGTTTCAGAAAATAACAAATTATTCCAGTCAAAACCTCGAAAGACGTTAATATGATAAAATAGGAATTAAATACACTTTACGATAATCCAATTAACGAACAAAAATGTTCGACACACCCCTACTATAATCTCTTGATTGAGTTAACGGTAACGTACGCGTAAACGTAAATGCGTAACCTATCTGTAGTGACCCAAGTAGTCATGATCTCACATGGCAAGGATTGGCTATTACTATGAACACAAATCGCTGTTAATAAGCACGAACGACATGCTGGTTTAAATCACTTACTCGACCGTTACAAATCCACAATCGAGAGTATCGAGACAACATGAGCTACTTCATGGTAAACTTTAATCCAATTAGTAAACGAAAAAGTTAAACACTGAGATGGCAACCCAATCCATTGAAGACGCATAAGGTAACCCGCTTCGACTTATTAAAAGAACTGGTTCTTCATGACTGCCCAAAAAGGTGCTGTGAGAATTGTATCACGACAGGCTTTTAGGCTCGGTTTAAGATTTATTACCGACATTCGATCGATGAAGAAATAGTTCGAAAACTCGAAAAGTAAAATTGAAGCAGTACAAACTTTACAAAAAGTGAAAGATGTAATTTCTATAAAAGGAAAAAATCCAAAACACGTATTAGAATCTATAGAAGTAGCAAAAAGTACCACTCAAACAGAAGACACAAATCCAGAACTTGAAATATGTATTTTCCCTAAAAAATGTGGTAAAAATCGAGATCCCATCAGTAGAATAAAATAAATATCATTGATATAACTCCCGGTTCTATTAGTAAAGCAAAACGGTGAACAGCGGCCGGTGCCACCGCCACTGACGATTACAGTTACGGTGACGTTAATTAGGTCGAGTACAACAAGTACACGTGAACTCGAGTGCGGATGACGTTATCGACGGAACAATTGGTTATTCGCTAGCGGGTGCAGTTTCGTCCTTTGTGGAGAATGGCCGATGTAAAAAAAAAAAATTGAATTTTTAGCTCGTTGGTGAGCGATTTTCGGAGCACCGGATGCCAGGCTGCGCAAGCCACGTGCATTTTTTTCGTGTCATTGCTAATCGAAAGAAAAATGCAATCAGATGTCTACTAATCACTATATATCTATTAAATTCTTTTATCATAATCATGATAGAACAAGTATGCAACATGATCGCATCCGAACCAACAAGCACACATGGTAGATAACCAGGCAATTTATCACAACATCAAAAATGATGGCCGCCATCAAATATTAACAGTGTATGCGAACACTCGTAAACAACAGTAATCACCCCATCCACGTGAAATTTAAAAATAAAAATTCGCCATCGTATCGCCCTTTTGAGTTATTGAGCAATAGAAAATTCCATGATTATTTATTCTAGGAGCAGAGGTAACATAAAATCAGCTGTTTATTTTCCCGAATTGTGTGAGTCAGCTGACGGAAATGTGGCATTATTGGGATCGTTACCAATGGGATAACGGTCTTTCGATACAAACTGAATCTTTGAAACTTTATTCTAAGCTGCTCCTAGTAACAAGAATTACTAAGCAGAAAAAATATAGGTCTTGGCTGTTACATAAAATCTCAGTGCAGAATTGGAACTTTGCCCAAAATTGGTCCTATCTCACTAGAGCCTATCGGCTAATACCGACATCGACATCGAACTGTAGATATACGATAATACACATATACCTTTTAGCAGATGGAAGATAGAAGGAGTCTTTGATATTTGGTTCGATATGACCCTGTTAGAAAGTATATAACTGAGAGATGTCATTTTTGATGCCAGATCTGAAAATCTAGTGACGATTAACATAGTGTTAGCCAAACCCATGTCTGATGACGCGGTGTTGAACGACGTCTCGCGAACGTCAATGCGGTTGGTGACGTTGGAGACCAGCTTCATGTTTACTCAACCAATAACTATTGAAATTCACGTGTCATGACTATGACGTCTCAAGCCAGACTGCTAAATAAAGAACACTGCTCACATTCCTGAGTTTGACACTGTTGAAACTTTAATGTAGTCTGGCATTGCTAGGAAAAGTTTTTCAATGGTTTTTTTATGAATTAATAGCTACTTTGTGAATCTTTATTTTATATATTATCAAAGAACAAGTCAAGGATGTAATAGACACTAAATATATTGAAACCTAAACAGATACATTTGTAAAAGTAAAGAATACGGGCAGTAAATATAGTCTTATCAAAAGAGAGAGATCCTTGCTAGTCATGATTTCAAGGCAAAGAATATCTGAATGAAAGAAAAGAGTGCGGCTTATGACACCGTACAAGTTGATCACTGAAGGAAAACACAACATATTACTTACGCACTATTAAACGTAAGACTCCTTCTAACAATATAGTAGTCTAGTTACAGATTGCAACATCACCCGAGCTAAAATAGATATCGAAGCGACAGAATCCTGCTTTCAAAATATTTTCGCAGCTAGTGAAGAGATTACCTTGAAAAAGCTCACATTCCCTTTTATTACAGACATTACAGTCACCGTGCCAACAAATGAACCATTAACGCTTGAAATCCCTCACTTCATTTTACAAGTAAAAGCTAAAACATTTTAACTCATATCAGCAGATGCATTCACTTGAAGATCATCTGTTATTAACAGACGAGAATAGGTAAAATCTCCATATGAATTGTTAGTATTTGGACGTGCGCCCGCGACGGTCATGTTAGGTAACTGATGTACGTCATCAACGCCCTAATATCTGAGTTCTGATACTTCATTACAACTGTAATCTCTAGGCAATCGCGTGGGAGGGGCTTGCCTCGGATAATTCAAATGTAAATTGCAATACACAATTGTGTTTGTAATGTCTGTTTGAATTTTGATTAGATTAATCTTTATGGCACATATGGTTTGTCCACATTTCGAAATATTACGAACTGATGACCGGTCAAGATCCCTATATCAATGGAACAACTTTTTATCTATGATCAAGTTTAGCTGCTTCAATGTTCAATCTAAGAGAAGGCTTATCTTACGGTTCGCTGGCTTGCGTTTGATCAAGCACTACCGCATTTTAACTACAGAGATTAGACAAGTAATGTTCTGTTGATACTCATGAGAATTGAGTATTCTAGAAACAGCTAAGAGAAATTATGTTCCCAACTGAAATTATTCAACTGCAAAAATATAATGCAGAAATCTTTTCGAGTTTCGTTATTATCGCCTTGTAAAATATTTACGTGTGTTTATTTTACCACCTTTATTTGTGGCCATATCAGCTGAAATGAGTCCTGAAGACGTTCGTGCTATCACGTCAAATGTACTGAATCTGGGAGATTTTATTATCTCAACATGTGCGAATAGGATCTTTCATCAAAGCTAACGCTGCGGAAGCAATTTCGTTTCGTAACCCTTTGCATGATATTCTGCTTATGCGTGTATCCTCCGGTGTACCTTTCAGATTTAGTAACGTGTGGGGACGCGCTCGATGACGTCACTGTTCCGTTTTCGCTTAGGCAATCTTGCGATACGATATTTAGGCTGTTTGGAAACGTTTTCGTGAAAGTCTTTCATTGGTTATTTTAAAAATACCTTGATACGTTCAAGGTGACTAACTTTTTGTTGTTTTACCTTAAATTCCAACTCCAAGGGACGTAACAGGAACTATGCAAGGCCGAACAGCAATCAACTTTCACAAAATACAGTTTCAAATAAGGGGTGTATGAAAAATTATTGAAACACGTCATCGATGACGTCATAATCATCCAACATCTTTACTTTCACAAACCCTAGTAGGGTTTGTGAAAGTAAAGATGTTGGATGATGCTAGTTAGCTTCGATTAGACCAAATTACCCTTTTTGCTAACGTAACATTAGCAGAAAGCTGTATACGTCACAATGATTGATTGAAATACAAAAATATACTCAATATTCGCAGCAGTAAGTGACAGCTAATTAAGAACTCACATGTGTTTTATTTGTGCCACTGTAAATTGTTCTGAATAATCCCCTAGTTTCTTCTAAATCGGCTGAAGAAAAATCGACTCTACTCTCTTGTTTCTGAGTTTGTATTTCATTGCTCGTTCTGAAAGGATCGCGGAAGCTAAGCCGTCGTCTAAATATAATAAGTATATTTTCGGACTTACATCTCTCTTGTAATGGTAGTATGTAAGTTTTGAGAGTGTATGTGCGTCATTTACGTCGTCTCCAGTCTCGTCCTTACTTTTTTTACTATTAGTAAGGTCAGCGTCTCTATCTACAGTGATTTCGCTAAGTTGTTTGTCACAAATATTTTATCTCAGGCTATTTCATCGCTTTTTCTGTATATGATATAGACATAATATAGGCATAAAGCAGCTGACACTATATTTTTACGACAAAGGACACTTTCTGAAAATTACTTGTCTTTGTTAAGAGCACCGAGATATGTAAATACTCTTTTGAGATTTCTGGAGTATTTTTCAGTCTTTGACAAAAGGCACAAAGGTTGCCGGCACAAAGTAAGTGCAGCTGAAAAAAGAATAAAAACAAAGTAATGTAGAACACCATTCTCCGAAACAAAGAGCCATACAAAAGGACAACAGACGTTATGCAGACGAGATTCTGATCACCAATAAATGTGCCGGTTTTATATTCGGGTAACTTCCTGACCACACAAGGCCCTATCGCTGCATTTAGCAGCCGTTGTAACTCCAAACGTATGGTTATTGGCTACGCACCGTTCCCGGGTTCGACGCTCGGCTAATCCCATTTGACCAACACTTACCTATTTTACTGCCATTGCAAATTAGTCGTGGAAACTGTCGGAGCAAATGCCCCAGAAAACAAAATACATTCAGAGTCCAGTCGGGACTCTGAATGTATTTTGTTTTCTGGGGCATTTTTAACACCCACGTTACTATGTTCTTCTAAAAATAAGTTCTTTTCGCTAATGAGTTGTTCAGCGGCTTTCAATGAGTCTGTGGTTTTGTTTTATGACTTTCTCCTAAAAATATTACTCACAACTTTCATTGGAAATAAACTGGTATTGCAATTTACAATATTGCTTCACAATAAAACCCAACCCAGATAGACCTCTTCATTGAACACTTCAAACTTGTGAGATCATATCCCACACAATTTTTATGAAGCCAATAAAACCGGACGTTTGAACGAAGGAATATCTCAATCTTAATTCGATGTGAATTGGTGATTTTCACTGTTCATAAAACTGACCACGACTGAAACTCGCTGGAATCGAAACTGTCTTTCAAAAATGAACATGTAGAAATGATTTTAATCGAAGTGAAAGCCAGGTTTAGTTATTTTGCTTTGGTCGACAACAAAGAAAACCTTTTGTTTTTAACATTATTGACATTGTAGAGAATAGGAGGAAACTTGTTTGTTTAGGATTCTCGTAAAAAGCATATCCGGTTGATATGGAAACTTTACCGTCGGATAGTTCAAGAGACAAGCGTTGTCCACCCAAACCCTAGAGGGACACTGATAAAATATTATCAGTATGAAATGACTTCCAATAGCGGTTTACCCAAATGTTATAGCTACGTTTTTAGCCACAAATATTTCTAGTCCATCTGTTATTATTTCAATTAGATAACTGACAACATAAAGTATACTTTACTTATACGTCATAAATTCCTGACTACTATTATTCCGCGTCCCACACTCCTTATGTCTAACACTGTCATTGTAATCAAGTATATTGTAAGACCTTATCTATAAAGTAATCTTTGTGTCGAGAGGTTCTCACTGACCATTATTTCGCATGTCGAGCGAAACTGGATCGTTTTTCACGCCAATTGTAAGGACGCTGGGGACCGGACGTCGAGACCCTTTTGCCAGATTCCCTCCAAGATAGCCTAATGCGTTATACCTCTATTTATTACTTGGTATGTACGTGAATATTACTGTTGAGGATTGGAAAATACTACCAATTGTATTATTCTGCTCGGAATGGTTCCGTGTTTAAAGTCTATTGTGTTTGTAAATGTTCCAAGTGGCGTGGCTCTGAGCATACGAATTAATGATAAATGAGGTAGCGAATATTAGCGATGATAAGTCTAATGATAAAAAGCTATTTGCAAATGACCTTGTACAAATTAATTAAGCTGGAACAGTGTTAAAGTGACTAGCAGGTGTGCCGTCTAAGGCTTTCTACTAGCTTAATGAAGCGTTTCTAAAACTAGAACAACTATATCTAAGCAGGTCTAGCAATAACCATAATAAATATATTAAACGATTTAAGGTGTGGTGCTTTATTGATAGCTGTCGGACTTATCGATATAAATGATCTTCATTGGTTTCGATTATACCTAATTTATTGTATATCTTTAGATTAAATTGTTTCTGACATTCATATACACGTTTTTCGCCGAAATGGAATACCTACAGCAATTTGGGAGCGTTGTATTCTCATTTATTTTAATGAAGACCACCTTCTGTTGACGTCTATGGTCATAATTGTTAGTATCCTGTTGTGTAATTATTGTGAAATTGCTGAGCATATTCTCCAAATATGTACTATTAATTTACACACAAAAACTATTTTCAGGTGCTACAAAAACAACGTAAAATAAAAATAGACAGAAAAATGTTAACACACAATACGTTAAACCGATTCCTCGCCAATATCTAAAACTCTATTTATATGGTTCGGATTCATAGACAAAATGTCAGATTCTCATATTTATTTTTCACTGGGTAAATTTATACCGGGATTGGTATTTTATTTTTACAATTTATCATTCCGGTCGGTAACTTCTCCCTATGGATGGAGCGTGTGAAGTGGGGCATCCCACCATACATTTTCGCATCGAGGATATTTCAGATAAAACGTAAACATATATTTATGTTGTGTACTCTCATTGTATGTACTTTGATGTTTCGCACTGATATTACCTATTCATACATATACCTTTTTATAGTAAACAAATTCAATGCTTGGAAGGTAATTGCTTATATTTTATTACGATTGAATATCATACAGAGCAGCTTGTTTAGTATTCTAAATGGAGATCGTTCGGTAATAATCAGATTGAAATTCAATTTTTATGTTATCACTACAACGAACCGATTGCTTTCAATTCACTGCCATACAGTTTCCATTCATGAATGCTATTTTCTTCATGAATATTTTACCATAAGGTTTTGTTAGATCTAACTTTGAAAATTGTTGAAATTTTGTTAGATATACTGTTGAAAAGTGGTGTTCGTCGTCTCCTTGGGTAGTCGCGCTCAGGTCGGGCGGTATCGATGTTCTATTTCCGTCGATACACGGTCGGACAGCTGTGTCGATGTGACGGTCCATCAGTTATTCAGATATCGCCCATTGTACTCCACCACGTGACTGAAAGACCTTGGATACTGCTCCAACAGTTCCATGTTCCATGGACGAAACTAGACCTATGGGAATTTCAAATCGATTGGTTGATTGCCGAAGTATGTTTGAGGATGTTGTCCTTAATTTTGATAGTGCTCTTATCAAATGACCAATAATGTCAATTTTTGAGCCCTCATCGAAAGCGAAATTTTTAGAGCTAACTATATACAAAGACAAAGTGGCAAGCTAAAAAAAAACTATGTAGCTAAGAAACTTCTACATGTTGGTACAGTTAAATCTTAATAAAAAATCTATATCAAAGTATCGGGAAGTTCAAGTTCAACAGCAATATAATATAAAAAATAGCAAAATTTTTGCGATATATTTCTACTTGCCAAGCATCGAAGGACTCTTATGCCATTATTGACACCAATGTAACGCTATTGAGCAATCAGGACACTCGGAAAATGCTATTTGACTCAAATTCTTAGATATAAACCCAAGTGGACTCCTTGAAATAAAATTCCCAACTTTAGCTGTTCTAAATCGTTATCGATCGTCTGAAATTTATCATTCTCGCTGACAGCGTCTTCAATAGGCATTACATTGTTTTCTGTTTGATTCGTTTGAGGTGTAAACGTGTTGGCAACTACTTCAAATGTAAGCTTAGTCTGTACTTCCTGTGATGTAGTGTTGATTTGAAACTGAATTACTATGTCAATTATTTTAAACTAGCGCGTGCGTTTATTGAGCACAACAAAACTTCAGAATCTAGCCTGTGGCCTTTGACTAGATGAATTTGTTATTAACTAGCTTCTTCGGCTATGATAGGTTGACAGGCAGCTCCACATAATATAATATATTTCCTTCTATTTATCACAAGGCCATTCTAGTTTCATATATGTTTTTCCTGAAAACAGTTAGGTAAAATTCAAACTACATAAAGCAATTAAACAATCATTACAAAACTTTATTATAAAAGCTAATTGTAAACAAATAATACCTACGGATAGGTGTTCACAAATGAAAGTCATGTTATTTTAATAATTTGTTCGATAGCGTTTACTATTTCGACCTCCGGTTTGGTTGCACGAAGGTGGTTATGTTCGGTTCAAGGACACTTCCTATTGGTCAATATTTTACGAGCTTTGGGAAGTTAAATGCTCGCAGTACCTACACATTATAACATGTACATAGAAAGATAGATAGATCGTTTATTTGGGGCACACAAGACATAGCACAACACACAAAAGCACGATTAAATAATAACGTTACATAACATGCAAGTTTCATGAACATTTTGAATTCGCGCTGCAGATGAAAAGTAAAACAGTTATTTTCTGTTTCATTAATGTTGCTATGAGAAATCGTAATGCTAGTGAAATCTATTCTCATGATAATTAGATTTCTGATTCTGTTTCACGATTTTAATTGTATTTGCCGTGTCAGGCGAAGTCTTGCGTACTCCACTAACCCTCCGTAAAATTCTCATCACAAATACAAGGACAGGAACGAACAAACATGAAGGCTCTCGAATCAAGTGATGTACATCCAGAGATACAGCTGTTGATTAATTATTTATTCGTCACACATTGGCGCCAACCGTCGCTGTGTTGGCGCCAACTCGGACTCGTATTTCGTGCTTCGCGCACGCTCTGTATTTTGATTTTATTACACGAGTAATTTTATCACAGGTATGTGTGTATGTTTGTACCGTCGCGAGAGGCCTCATTTATCCGTGACTACAGTCGTTCACTCGATTTATCGGCAATAAACCGTTTTTCGTACTCGTTTTATACGGTGGAGAGTACGCAAATATAAAATTGCTTACGATTTTTAATCGATTATCAAAATAACTTTTCATTACTCGCGTGTGTAGGTGTAACACGAAGTAAACGACTATTAAACTGACAAGAACAGATCTGAATTGTTTATATGTTGTGGGATGTCGGCGTTTGTAGTAACAATGCTTTTTCAGCCGTTCCACTGGGAATTTTTTCGTGGAAATCGATATGATTCGGTTGGTTCGGTCCCGAAATCGTATAGGAATATATTTGCGAAGATTAATTATGCAATGTTGGATAAGGTTACGTTTGTCAGTTTTAATATTATGGAAAATTTATAATATAATATATTATATCATGTACTCCACATTATTTAAACAGATCATTATCATTCTTATCATAATTAAAATTATCGATGGCTTCCAATTTTTTTATCTATAATTCTAAAAGATTGGCGCCTTTGTATATTTATCAGTAATCGACCTAAATAGATTTATGCTATTTGAAAGATTATCAAATTGATTTGATATCAAGATAATTACAAGCTTCAAACTATGATCGATGATATTCAATTACCAAAATCAGATACAGAATTGTTACTAACCGTACATGTCATAATTTATTTTTAGAACAATCTAGGAGACGAACAGACTTCTTTCATACAGCCTATCTAGAGGTCGTTGGTACTAAAATAGCTGATATTAAAGATTTTTTAGCTGTAGTAGATGTTAAAGTGGACAACGGAGGCAAAATAGATGCAAGTAACAAATTCATAATTGTAGTAGGTAGAAATTGAGATTAAAGTCTAGAAGAGAGAGAATAGAACAAAAAATATGCCTGGAAGTGGCTCTAAAGCTAACTAAATTACACTTCCTAAATGTTTATCGGTTAACACGGAAATTACCATAATAATCAACAAAGCTACGTATAATAAAACAGAGGGGAAGCAGCACTCATTAGAAAGATCTTAATCTACTATTAGTTGGTCGTAATAGTCGTACTAAAGCCCCCTTGTTAATGTTTGGGAGCCTTTGTATCCTGTGAGTTTATTAAGAATATGTTCTGATGTTATTATAGCATCATTATAGTTGTGTAGGAGTAAAATAAACGAGATCATTGCAGCTACTAATTATACTTATGCTAGTAGCAAGACAGACTGAATCTAGAGAGTCTATTTCTCACTTGTAAGGATAACCTCAAGGCAGAGCAATGAAAAGACTGATTGATTGTGTCAAAGGTAATATTTATGGTAAGGAAGAAATTAACACTAATATAATGATGATGTAGTAAAACACTCACTCACAGCAATACTCAAAAGAAAAGACATATACGTCCTACGATAAAATGTAGTAAATCTATGAATGGATCCAAATATCATACGACAGAATCAAGCATCGACCTTTATCATTACTCATACTCCGCATTTAGCAATCATTTTGCTCAAATATTCTTTACCCAAAGAATAGCATACATCCAAAATCAATAGAGCCTACATTTTAACATGCCGAGCATACGTAACATCAGCTCAGTAACTCGGCACATTGACTCCACTTCAATATTTTACGATTATCGACAGCCGTTCCGACCTTCCGGTTCGGTATGCAGCTGTTCACTCATTTATGAACGAATCTACTTATACATATATCTAGAGTTTTTGTCGATGAATCTGTGCTGACGGCGGAACGATCGTGAAAGCCCCGAAGTATCTTTTACTTGCCCGTTGCAAGTAAACGCTACCTGCTGATCTTCGATATCATTCATCGATTTCGATGTCGCTTGTATCGATTGATGATTGATACAGGCGACGCTTAGTTTGTATATGTCACAATTATTGATGTTAGAATTACAAACATCAATAGTGAACAGTGATGCGAGAATATTGGCATAACCATGTCTGGCAAACATGTTGGTGATAGCTGAATTGTTTTCAACTCAAGGAAGGAGGCTGCCTATCTTCTTGTCAAACTTGACTTTGAAATGCATAGCAGGAATAGCTATATTATGTCAGTTTGTTGTATTAGTACCATTATCTATTAAACCAATTACAACTGACCGGATAATTGTTTACACGACTGACCCATTATGATTGTGTTTCCAAATGTCAGTTACAAGATTGGCACTAGCAAACATTTTGATGATAACGCGTTCCTTTAGCTCTTCGTTCACGAGAGTATATCACGTACAGCGGTCTAACTCCCGTATAGATATGAGATTACTCTAGCTTAGCATCATACGTAGGAATTTGAGCCCATATTAGATCAAAAACAGATATTTCTAACTCCATTACACTAAAGTGGTGGAGGCGCCTTAAATTTTTCGCGAAAAGATCAAATGACCTATGCTAGAAGCCCTTCCGAAATTAACATGCTATAAAATACCTGTGTTCATTGTTCGTACACTGTTTCTGGGGCAGTTTACACAAGAACCTCTAAAATAAGAGTAACGACGTGATTAAACGGTATGTCCAAACAATTTGATGCAGGTCATGACACTTTATGGGATAAAAGGAAAACAGTAGCCGGTGCCTGTTTTACAGTGCCAGTTGCTTGTTTTACTCTGCTTGTTGCTAAATCCCATGAGGATGTAGTCAAGAATATACCAAGCGATTTATTCACGATAGCGTTCTTTTGACATATTGCTTTGAACAATATGAATAATAGTGGCATCAAAAATATGGCTGAAAATAAAAGGCTTAGACTAAGAGAGAAACCAGTGGGTGTTAAAACAACAAAAGCGAAAGATAAAACACTCTCATTAATTATGTCACCAGTAATTTCACTACTGACTCACAAAGATGCCTCTAAAAGCCATAAGTAAAGACACATCACTCACTTGACAGGCTTTTCACAAGACAAACGACTCATGGCAAACAATTCGCTTCAAGAATTAATATTCATCACACATGCACAAATATTACATCATCACTACATTATGGTGTTTGTTGAGAACATTTGAGTAGGGCTCGACTATAACAGCGTGTACCAAGGGAAGTTGAACCCTAGACACCGGTTGAATTGATTTATTAAAGAAACCATTTAATTCCACGAATTTTACATGTCTACATGTCTGTTCTTCCATAATTCTAATACTGTTTTATAAGTCTCTTCTAATCCCTACTCCGACTATCTACTCAAATCTTAGCATATATGCCATACATGAGTGTTTCTGATGAGTTCACTGCATTCACTGATATACTTTCTGTCTGAGCTATGTCCTTGTCGATCTTCTTAACGTTTCATTCATTGGCTGCATTTTTGAATGAATTTGGAAGGCAATGTACTAATTTGTCTCTTATCACTCTTTCGGTCTCATTTAACATATTATCGTGAATTTGACGTCGAGCAACAATAATTGCTTTAAAAACAGAGCACCTGTATTTGATGTGTCTGAATACTGTTGAATTTTAATAAAATAAAAATATTTAATTGACGTCAGTGGCGCCTGTAGTTTACTTTTTTAGTTGATAAACTTTAATAAAACTACTTTTATTGGTAGAAATTGAGTTAGTTTTGGTGTTTACAATAGTAGGTTTTCCATTCTACATTCAAGTCACTTACATACAATCATCATCATCTTCTTGCCCTTGTCCCATGTTACGTGGGGTTGGCGTACCACGTTTTCTCTTTCCATTCTCCCCTGTCAACCGTCACGCTATCATTCACTCTCTGCTCTTTCATATCATTCCTTACATACATGGAGAGGCTTGTGGCTAAGTAATAACAGCTGCACGGGTCGATCGATCAGGTTAAGCTACGCTTGCCGCGGTTGGTCCGTGGATGGGTGACCATCTTTACATACCAAGTCCCCTCCGTGCCTCGGAAAGCACGTTAAGCCGTTGGTCCCGGCTGTCATTTGTAGATCTTTGACAGTCGTTACGGGTAGTTAGAAGCCCAAAAAGTCTGACAACCAGTCTTACCAAGGGGTATCGTGTTACCTAGTCACTAGGTTGTGGAGGTCAGATAGGCAGTCGCTCCATGTAAAATACTGGTATTCAGCTGCATCCGGTTAGACTGGAAGCCGACCCCAACATAGTTGGGAAAGGCTAGGCAGATGATGACATACTCCATCCATCTTTTCTTTGGCCTTCTCAAGTTAATATGTCAAAACTATTTTGCAAAGTACTGCAAAAATTTAAAATATTTTACTGGCTTGGTATGCCGTGTCTATGAGACATTTAAATCAAACATGCACACAAAATGCAACACCTTCATTATACTAACGATATTCTAAAAATAACTTTGCCATACAACGTTCGTTTAAAAACAATTGCCATTGATAATAAGTGTAATAACTGGGAAGTAGAAGTAGAATGAATATGAACTGAACAAAAAGACACAAGCACTGTATAATTCTGTTATTAAGTCAATTTCACGCGATATTCTGAAGATCCCCCTTTAGGTTGTTAACGCTGAAAACTATGGTTTGAATTACGTCTTAAATTCAAGATGAAGACGTAAAGTGGACCTTTATTAGATCCTCTTATCGTTTGAACAAGAAATGCTATTACCGAACAAATAAATTAAAACTTGGCAGTTCGTTTTTAAACACGAAGTTCTAAACAACGTCACATCAATTGTAGAAAAACAGCTTTAAAATGGATGTCGCTACCAGAACGGTCGCAGCCTCCGTTTTCCCTCCCTTTACCTAAGTAATGTCCCGAAATTAAAAACAAAAGAAACAATTTTTTTTTCTCCGCTTGGAGCATAACGCTAAATTTATTTGGCAAATTACGAGATCCGATTCACTGAACAATTTGTAAAGGGGAGGTTCGAGTTTATCTTTGAATAATAACAATTGTTTTGCTGCCATGTGTTTGCTTATCAGAACAGTGAACTCACTTTCGACAGTTATCAAGTGGCTAATTAGTATTTTGTTAATTAGAAAATTTGATGAGTCATTGCTGGTTACTGTATTTTTTGGTTTTGATGGTGTAGGTAGTCATTGGCGGGTAAAACCGTTATTCATAGTTCGGTTTTGTTTTACGCAAGCTTGAAGGAAAATGCGTAGTCTAATTGAGCTCATTGTCTTTTCTTTAGTATTGCGTATCAACCTATTTTCGTGACTCAAACTTTGACCTTTGTCTATGTCAATCAAGTTGTGGATATCGGCCCAAATTATTCATGAACCTTCCTATACTTGATATTATAAAACGAAATCAAAAATTCAATCGAATCCCTTAACAATTGCCCCTAATCCCATCCCATTTCAAATTGCTTAATAAGTAATAAGAAAAAGTCTTCGAAACCCATACTCGAGCTTTACCAGAATTAAAATTTCCATCGCTCAGTCCTCTAAGACAATCCCAAAGGACTCGATGATAAATATTCATAGAAGGACGGAACTCACGCTGTCAGCGGGTATTTCGTAAGGAACCCCACCTAATAAATTTACAAGTTTGAGAGATAAGGAAGTAGGTAACAGGATTGAAAATGTTCTCGTAAAATTCACGGATTATGGGCCTTATCATGAATTTAGAGGATGTTTGATAGCAATGTTATGTCTGGATGATACAGATTTAGTATATAAAAATATAGTTCGGAAATTCTGCACGACTGGTGAGTCGATTCTCTCCGCTGCACGCTGCCATATGCCAATCACTAAAAACCTCTTAAGCATAAACAAAATATTTATTTTTTATTTATACAACACATCTCATAGAGTTCATCGTAAAAAGTTATAAGTAGTTCAGACTCGTAGTAACATCGTTCGTTAATATATTTATGTACTACGCCAATGTTACTGAGGTCGATGCTCCTCCCGAAACTAATACACAATCAATCAATCATATTGATGCGCACACGCTCATGATTGATATGTATGATTGACAGTAAGCAGCACAAAATGGACAAGTAACCAAAGAAGAACGCAAAGAAATTAATGAAGGATGTTTCTTAAAACCCTCTTGAAACATTAAAAAGCAAGATTTGAAACTCGGTTTATTTACTTGAAACAAGACGAAAAAGTGGACTAAATGAATGGAGGTACTGACTTCGCCAAGGCTTGTTGACTTAACTAAAATGAAGAAAGCTTTGAGAGCTCTCATATTTTAGCTTGAGACTACATTTCTATCCGGCTACATGAATATTTAGCAACTATGCAATCTTCGTTGAAGTTTCACGATGAAGCTATCAAATTATTTTCAGCTTTTTTGCAAGAAACGAGAAGCGTATTTGCTTCATTAACATGTAATCCTACCAGATTGTTTCTTTTCTGTTTTTTTAATGAATGCTAACTCTATTGCTTTTTTGTTTCGCGAAGCTACATACTGATGGCTAGCTTCCTTTCAGCCGACATGGAGATTCCGTTTGTTTATTTATTTTTAAGCTACATTCTAACTAGAATTTATCTACTATTTATTTTTAATAGGTACTACGGTATTTTGTTGATGTTATTTATTGAGTGTTAATGTTAGAATGAGTCACTTTGATTAAAGGTCATGAATTCGTATCTAATGTAGTAGCTATTTTAAACGTGCACAATTATTCAACCAAATGGTTCGAATTAAAAAAAAACTGGCATTCCGCGAGTGCCGACAGAAGTGAAAACTTGAACAATTTTATTGTGCAGGAAATACTTTTAATGAGGTGTCGGTAACGGTTACAGTGTCGCAAATTCAATTGTTTTTTCCCATCTCAAAAATGCCCAAAGCGCCTAAAGAAGTTTTTACTTAAAATAAATCCGTATTCCCCTAGACAAGCTCACTGCGTTCGTCAACATGTCTGACATACGGCAATGGATAACCGTAGATGTTATTCCAAAAACGATTTTTCTAACATTTCATTGGCTTTTTGACGTACAACCGCAGGAAGTGACTTTGTACAAGCGTTCTTAGTATAAGTTTATGTGCTGAAACGGTCCAAAGATAATACAAAATCTCATTTCCCCAATCAACAGTTTCACTGTACAGTATAAATTTTATTACGAGCGTAACGTGGGTAGTTTGTGCGTTATCGCATGCCCGTTCATGCTCATCCAATATGAATGGCAAGGAATACGTCGCTTTTATATCGCCATTCCAAACTGTTCACATCAACTTTACGATGATATTTTTTTGGTTACTCAAAAATAGGACTTAGGTTAACGGTTTAGGGCTTAAATCTTGTTTTATTATGATTGCGTATTTGTAGTTATAGTCGGAAGAACAATAAAGAAAATAATCTTTTAAGCTATTGCATAGCTTTTATCGTGGGCTTTGAGCGCGGCGACCGAATCAAGAAATTCCGTAACGTAACGAAAATAAAACCTAACACCCCCCACTCCGCCTACCATGTAATGACGGTTGATGATGTTGTCATGGGAACGTAATTTTTGTTTTATGTCATCACGTCATCATCCCAAGTGTAGCGTTGACAAATAGGAAGTATGGAGGTTACAAATGCTATGCAATAGCTTTACCGTGGCAGTCCCCGAGAATAAGGCTCAACACATGTTAAAATCGAAAGGAAACTGCTCTCGCACAATTTTTTCAACATTATTATTGTCTATTTTCAACCAATCGAGTGTGTTCTTATAATCGAGACAAATTGAAAGGAAATATTCCAAGAGCTTCAATCTTATTAGCGGCGAAACTTCAAACGTATTTGAAGATCTTTTAAGTGTTTGTTTATCTAATTAAAGAAACAGACGTTTTTGTTCGACATGTTTTGTTTTGTCATAGTTTTTTTACGGATTTTAAAGTCTTACAGTCGTAAAAACTAAAGACGTTCTTGAAGATGAATGAAATTATAGTTAACCTTTGTTGAATTTTCAAGTTGGTTTAGAAATAGAATAAACCTGAACTCTATGACCTGTTTATGTATTTGTCAGTAATTGCAATGTGAAACAGCACATTAAATGGCGAATTGAAATAGGAGGTCCTTAAACCATTCTCTTGTGTCACCACAAACACTAAAATAAAAAATCTAATCAAAGGTTATTTGGTATTCATCTATAAAACCGCCATTTTAATTGTACCCTTAAAATTAACGATTATATATGAGCTGTGTTAGAATTTTAAATAAAGAATATTCTTTTCGTTTCTTACCGTTCAATTTTCTTTGTTCCCAGGTCTTAGCGGTTCGAAAGCTGACCTGCAGCACAGGCGGGAAGTGTTCGGCTCGAACCTGATCCCACCAAAGCCCCCCAAGACGTTCCTTACGTTAGTCTGGGAGGCCCTGCAAGATGTGACCCTCATTATCCTGGAGGTGGCAGCCGTGGTCTCCTTAGGGTTGAGTTTCTACAAACCGTCAGATGACCCTGCTGATGTTGGTAAGTTTTAAGCAACTTTTAGTACCTGTTTCAAGGATAGGTCCACTTTAAGACTAGAATATTTGAATGAATCGGTCTTCGACCATACTTTTGGAAAAAATAGCAAAAGCCCTGATATTATGTATGACAGTGAACAAAAGTAAAGAAGCGTTCATAGTTTCTGGCTATCCCCTTAGGATACTTCATTATATTAAGGTCGTGGTGGAAGTCCTAAAATTCAGGCACCTGAGTTTGCAACAGATGCAACTCAAAGGAAATTTCTATTTGAAATCTCGTCTACATTCATCATGTCCATTTCTGTAACATATCCAGTCACATTGTTCCACAAACTCATTCCCGTAACTGTCACCATAAGATACCATGAAAAGGTTACAATCGATCGCAAAACCCATGTGCTCAATGTGAATAATTCAGAGCCGAGTTTTTGCCCTGTTCAAACGCGTGGGCCACATGCAAAGTCCTTAGTTGAACACAATATAAATGTTCTAGATGGTTGATGTTGTCGATGTGTGTATATAGCCTTGCAAAGCGTGAGTTAGCATTGATGAGGATATAAATGGGTCCCCATGGGCCTTATGGATTATTAAAATGCTTACTGTAATTGGCGATGTTCTCAAAATTTTGAATAGATGCTTTGTAGGAGCACATCTAAGAGGTTACAAGTTCACAAATTCCTTATTCTTTCTACGATCTGTTTATTCAATTAGAAAACCATAACGCAAGTCTGGGAGCTGGACATGATAATAACCATAATATCTCTATTATATTCACTTTCGTAAATTAAGTACATATTTTAGAAAACCTTAGAGTAAGGTAATGTATATTAATTCATGTATTTTTTCTTTTCAATAACAAAATGGAAACATTAGACGATCCTGGTAAGATTATGTGATTAGAAGTAACACGGTTGTTCGTTGTTAGAGCTATGTAGGTACTCGAGTACAATTGGCGAATAGATAGATCACAATTATTCTGGGCACACACTTGACCAATGAAAGGCGAAAAGCTTTCCTTCCGAGTCTCCGTTGTCGTTCGCGAAAGCATCTCGACGTAGTCAAGGAAGGCTAGTGAAAGTACATTGCAGCTTTCGTTGGTTTGTCTGCACCCAGCCTACCAACAAAATTCCTTTGTACGACACTTGCAACTAAATCGATACTTTGTTGTTCTACTAAATGTCTGTGTTCGGGTATTCTTATGTCTGTTTCTATACCATGGTTTACTTTCACATGAGTGAAGCGTAGTGCTGATATCGATATGGTTTTGCTTCGACAAATAACAGAATAATAGTACCAATGTTGGTTGGAATTCGAGAAAACTATGTTGAATCAAGATCGTACCGAGAATTACTTAATATCAGCACTATACCGTGAATTGGCACTAAATACCACGACTTTTGCATCTTGATCAAATGATCTGTATCTAAAATTACATACGCTGTATTTTCTAGTCGAAATTCGCCCAGAAACACAGAACTATTGAATAAAACCAACTGTAAAACAGCAAAGCGGTTAATGAAAATTGAATTTCCGCTAGATTCGACCACGAAATGCAGTTTCTATTCTAAAGTTACGATTTTCGACCTTATGTGGTCATAACTAGAGACCATGGTAATGGGGCATGTTATATTGATTTAGTTGCGCACATATCTTGAGTACCACATTGTAGATTGCACCCTGTAACCCTGTCCGACCCTGTAGGTTTGTCTGTCCGCTTGCTAATACATGTAACCACTATATTGTCTACAAATTCAGCAATTTCTTGAACTGTGACATTTGAATATATAAAAACATCATCAGCAAGAAATATATCGTCAAATATGATTTTAACTTCATCTGACTAGATATTTTCAATAAAATAAAATCTACATTCGTTCTTAATGATAATAAAGCGAATGATACTAACAACGTTACAGCTACATTGGTTGACCGATATTGTGATGGCATACCTGAATTCAATGAACTGAAATAAATCTACGTAATCACACCGCGAGGCATGGCTGCCAACGAATTGAAATACGATCACATACATATTTCAACAAATTACGTGTGAAATGACCGAAATTCACAATTCACATGTATAACTGTAATATATATGGTTTTTTTTTGATAATATTAAAATCATTTAAATTATCAAATGGAACGTCTCTTTTATCTTATATTTCCTTTGAATGTCGAGTCTCTTTTCTGAGGTTTATAATGTCACCTGTTATAAATCATGACATGCTAATCCTCTGCTATTAAGGTTTTATTATGAGTCTGCCTCACTCTTAAACGTACATATTACTGAAGGTTATATTTGTGTAAAGCTTACCAAAATATATGAGTTCACTTTATAGTAGTCCCAGTACTTTTATAAATACAATATCATCATCTGTTGTAAATTTATCAGTTGATATGTTGATAATATTGCGTGCTTAGTCTAGATCTTCACAAGTTGTATCATTCGTAGCTCCCACAAGATTCTCATCTTAAGAGGAATAGATATAGCCTCAATCAAAAGCGGTCACAGCATTACCATCCCATCAATTAGTCCAATGAATATTACAGCCACTATTAAATTGAATGCCACACCGTTATTGAATCTGTATTCCACCTGATACGGTTTATTATATCTCCCTTCTCTCTCCTACCCTATATCTTCTCTATCTATGTCTCCTTCTAGTAGTGTGATTGTTTTACCGTTGTAGTAATGTTCGTCTACGATGTTTGTTTAAATGGAGTCTTTAAGGATAGTTACTTTAATGTTTAGTGAATGGTAATTAATGTTATAGCTGTTGTTATTATTGATGTATCTCCAAGTCTTCTGATAAATAAATATACTAAACTAGAATCTTCTTAAAATTGTAAATGATTGTTGAAAATGTTAATGTAGTCATAATTGTAAGTTGTAATGCTTCGCTAAATGTCCTGCTATATGCTTTAGTTATAATAATAAATACTTCAAAAATTTGTTCATACTGATCCACAGTAATATTTCAAGCTTGAACACCGATACTAAGCACCTGTATTGTTGTACTCCGATTCAAGCCAACACCTTTGAGCCTCTGCTTAATTTCCCCCCAAAATAATCATTAAGTAATGTATCTGTCGCAGCCAACTAGCTTAATTAGCCTTTCAGTTTACAGCCTAGCCTTTTTACTAAACGGCGCCGTTCAACTAGCGGCCTGGATGATATTCATTATAGTTTATATTGGAACTGTGACCAACCAAGCGCGAGCCAAATTGGTTGCAGTAACTAAGCCAGGGCATCGACCAAATGAGTTAGCGTAGAACTGTGAGCCGATCGAGCTAAGCGAGCGGTGCCGCGGCAGCGGCTGGCGAGCGCTACTTCCAAAGGCTAGGCTATTAACTAAACGGCTAATTAAGCTAGTTGACTGCGACATATCCACTATGTATATTTATTATGCCTATTGCTCTACTACTCAGCCAGTCTTCACAAAGCTTAACAAGAAGAGTTGATACTTTTGAGTCAGCACTTTTAGGGCCGTATAACAGAACCTTACTTAAGACTAGAGCATTACTTAAAAATAGTTCCACTAGACTCTGGGTTCGACTCCCAGGTCGGACAAAGTGTTATTGGGGTTTCCCACCTGGTATTTCTCAGTAGTAACCCGGAGTCTGGATTTATGGCAGAAACTTCGCCCCCTATTACATGGGACTTAAATATAACTAGTGAAATATGGGTGTATTTAATGTACACCACTGCCTGACAGCTCGCTATGTTATGGTCTTTCTGTATTCCACACTACAGCCAAAATAAACAAGTTTGTCCAATAACCGAGAGTTTTTTAATTAAATAAAGACATGTTCAAATTCGTCGATAGCCGACCGGATACTTATTATCGTGACGCGTTCATTTGTTATTCATTGAGCGCTCAACGCTTTAATGAGTTTAACAGTCCTTATCGGGAGCTTGATGCTTCCTGGCTGACTGATAGTTTAAACTAATGTGCAAGGGATAGAAAAAAAAAATTGGACTAGGAAAATGGGAGGTTTGCAGTTTTGGCATAGTATAAAGAGAGGCAGTAAGCTATCTTCATAGAAACGCACCGCGCGCGGCTTGTATGTGTGGGACCATAGTATCTATGCGTCGCCGCACGCACACTTAACAAAATCTCGACCGGTTTCTCACGAGAAACGGCTATGGCCCCACACATATAAGCCGCGCGCGGTGCGTTTCTATGAAGATAGCTTACTATCTCTCTTTGTACTATGGTTTTGGCATTGGCGAAAAATAAGAGTACTCTAAACAAAGTCTTAAATAACAAAATAAAATTGCAAATCTGTAGCGGTGTTGTATTAAATAGAAAAATTAAATTATGGACTTAATAAATTAAACTAAATTGGTATTGCTATATTAAAACCACAGACTGTTAAATGTATATCTTAAAATTATATCTATGTACACCTTATCATATGTATACCTATTCCATCTATTTATACCTACTATGTAACTGTATACCCCCCCTTTCCCTCCATTTAGAAGAATGTTTAGAACACCTTTTTCTTAAGTATATATTTTTACCCGACTATGGCGAAGCCTAAAAGGAGGGTAATGTTTTTATTAATTCATGTATTTAACAGTTATTTAATAAATTTTTCAGCTCATCTTGACGAAGAGGAAGGTCACTATCAATGGATCGAAGGTCTGGCGATTTTAATATCAGTCATAGTCGTTGTAATAGTTACTGCATTCAACGATTATACGAAAGAAAGGCAATTCAGGTATGTGGATAACTTTGTCATTTAATTTATAAACCAATAATAATTATAGGGACTGATCATATACAGTGTGAGTCTTCATAATGTATACATATCGAAATGAATCTATGCTTAATTTTATCGACGGAAAAAATGGTCAAAAAAATGTTTTTTTTTTTTGTATCAAAATTTTTTTTTTTTTTATTCTCTTTGGCGTCTTATTTATAAATTTTACAATTATTACAGATTTTTGGTAAAAAAAACATGTTTATTTTCAATTGAGGGGTAGTTTGTTTTTCTCAATTTTATGTGGACGCCTACTTACTTCCAATCATTATGGAGTTTGTTTCATCGCGATAGCTGATTCAGTTTAAAAGTTACACAGTTTTGTTACAATTTTTTTTAATTCCATATAAAAAGTATTAAAAAAATATTTAGATTTTTTTAAATATTTTTTTTGTAGTTAAATTAAGCATAGATTCCCTCATTTCGATATGTGCACATTATGAAGACTCACACTAGATTGGCAAAGTCTTGATTAAAAAGCAACCCACGCGGCGGTGATTAGCAGTCTCATTTTGAAAGACTTTCACTTTGAAATGTTCTTAGTTAACTAATTAGGTAACAATTTATGACAAAGTTGTTGAATAGATGCTCCCATAGATAGGTACTGAATAAATTAACACAGAATTAATTAATTAGACTTGCATTTTTTTACATGTTTTGTTTTTGAAGTGAAAACTTTAGGCACGTTGGGCATTTTTGAGATGGGACTAAACCATTGATTTCGCGACACTGTTACGACACCAGCTTTTGACCATTAAAAAGACATCTACGCGTTGATTACCGCGGTGCCGACTTTTTTACAAGATTTCACTTCTGTCGGCACTCCCGGAGTGCCACTGTTTTTTTTATGGGATTAGACTATACTTACAGATGAACCTTTACATTTATTAATTTAGTCCTATTTTCCGTATTTCAGAGGGCTTCAAAATCGTATAGAAGGCGAGCACAAATTCGCCGTGATCAGGGCGAACGAAGTGAAACAAGTACCGATCAGCGAAATAGTCTGCGGGGACATATGTCAGATCAAGTACGGTGACCTGCTGCCCGCTGACGGTATACTGCTGCAGAGCAATGATTTGAAGGTACGTGGAAATCAACTGTCAGAACTTATCATTTGAAGAGCATTCAATATCTATGAGCGTTCGTCCAAAAAGTTGGCAACGTCGCAGATAACTGTCAAATATTTACCTGTTTTGATTAATTTGGCAATATTACTGTATGGAAATAAGAAATGTGGCTAACTAGTTCCCTAGAATATTAATCAATGAATTGAAATTATAACACTGAATTTGATGTTTTAACCGTTTTAGGTGTAAAAAAGGGCATTTGGAAAGTTTCCAAATACTTTTTTTTACATCTAAAACTAAATACCTATTCAATGTTACGATATTAATTATTGCATTTAAAAATCAATATTTTAGTTCACTATACTCCATTTGAAATAAGATTAGACATTGAAACAAACCTTTTTTTACAGTCCGTTCAACCGATTCTGACTTCTATACCGTGGGCATAAGGATGTCATTAAAAGCAAAAAAGTGGTTACAATACCAACTGTTTACTGCAGCTGCCATTTGTCATGCCACCAACGCAATAGAAGTCAAAATCGGTTGGACGGACTGTAAAAAAGGTTTAGTTAAATGTCTAATCTTATTTCAAATGGAGTATAGTTAGCCATATTTCTTATTTCCATACAGTAATATTGCCAAATTAATCAAAACAGCAAAATATTGAACAGCTAAAAGAATTCGTGAGGATCTGTAGCAGGGCTTAAAAAAGTCATATTAAACTTGCACATAGAAGTGTGCAATGTGCCACAAAGTTAGGAAGTCGCTCACAATAGTATTCGAAAGTCTGCCAAGGAGGTTACCATAGTCCATGAACTCTGGCATGCTAGACTTCATTGTACCTATGGATAGATCACATACAGAATCCTCCTTCTGTTGGAAACTAATTCCAACCAAGATAAACGATGACAATATAGAGGCATGAGGAACAGGGTGTAAAGTTCACTCACCCTCCATAGAAAAGGGAGGATCCTCCGGTGTTGTCTGGTGAGCAACTGCCTAACGATAGATTTTTTTTTTAACTTGGGCAACTCGCAGTTTTGACCACTAAGGTCATGGCTGCTTAACCGGACTTTCCTGTGGCTGCCTTAAGCTGCTACACTTAAAGCCTCCAGCCAGGGGCAAAAAATATTCTAAATTAAAATTAAACGAACGCTCGCTAAGGGCACCCCCTGTGGGGTACAAACCTCGGCTTAGGGCGTCGCTGGGGGAGGACAGCAAGAACAGACAGGCTGGATCAAAGTTAGATTTACATCATGATTATTATGCGGGGTATTTAAAGCTACGTGCTCAGCTGCAACAACTGCTGGCACCTCGTTTTCGAGCAAGGGTCAGGGGCCCGACGATTGATGTCGGGACATTGTATATTTGCTAGTCGTGCGGAAAACGCTGCTTGCGTGAAGTCAGTGTGATGCGTAGTTCGCATGTGCCATAATAATACAAAACAATACAAGAAATCAATAAAACTGGGACTTACCAGAGTTAAATAACCTGAGCAACAAACTCTCTAACAAATAATCAGTTAAAGATATACCTATTTGATCTGATGATTAATTCTAATATACACATTGACAAACACAACAACAATAACCATCTTCAAACATATGTCGTAACACTGCGGTTACTACATATGTCAATAATCTGTGCTAATAGTCAGGTACTTGTGTATCTTAAAGTCTATACGAATCGATCTGATGTCATTTCCATTTATACAAATATCAACTTTAAACTAGTGTAACTTAAATTGATATCAGAATAACTAGTCCTATTCAAAAATCTTGAAGTGGTAGCGTAACTAATTTTATGTTAAGAGGGTTTATCCTAAAAGTTGGCAACGTCGCAAATAGCTGTCAAATATTTACCTGTTTTGATTAATTTAGCAATATTACTGTATGGAAATAAGAAATGTGGCTAACTAGTTCCCTGGAATATTAATACATAAATACAATAATTAATATCGTAATACCGAATATTTAGTTTTTCCAAATGCTTTTTAAAATTGTTACAACATCAAATTCAGTGTTATAATTGCAATTCATCATTAATATTCTAGGGAACTAGTTAGCCACATTTCTTATTTCCATACAGTAATATTGCCAAATTAATCAAAACAGTGAAATATTTGACATCTATTTTCGACGTTGCCCACTTTCCGAATAAACGCTCTTAAGATTAGTTTTCAAAAAACACATTTGTTGACATGTTTGGAAACTAAATAGCGAACGCAGTATACATATCTGTGCTAATAGTCAAGTAGTTATATCCTATCTGATTTGTACAAGTATTGATATAACGTGCGTCAATTGATAACCGAATGCCTTTGCCTTTGATAACGCGTTATTGGGTTATCGGTTGTAACTATGTTATATGAAAAAAGCTTGCATAAAAAATATGAAAATATTTGTTGTCATGTCTAGACTTCCTTTTATGTTGGGGTTGCCATCCAGTATGAATGAAAGAGTCAAAATATTATGTAACATTACCGATTACTAATTATTTAGGAAGGGCTTGTGGCAAAGTAATAACAGCCGCACGGGTCGATCGATCAGGTTAAGCTACGCTTGCCGCGGTTGGTCCGTGGATGGGTGACCATCTTTACATACCGAGACTCCTCCGTGCCTCGGAAAGCACGTTTTGCTGTTGGTCCCGGCTGTCATTTGTAGATCTTTGACAGTCGTTACGGGTAGTTAGAAGCCCAAAAGTCTGACAACCAGTCTTACCAAGAGGTATCGTGTTACCTAGTAACAAGGTTGTGGAGGTCAGATAGGCAGTCGCTCCATGTAAAATACTGCTGTAATATTCAGCTGCATCCGGTTAGACTGGAAGCCGACCCCAACATAGTTGGGAAAAGGCTAGGCAGATGATGATCGATTGATAATTATTTCCATCAGGCGTGATCAAGATCAAGACCAGTACCCTAATTGCGTAATACAACACAATCACAATCTGTTTCGATTTGAAATAGATTGCTAATCCATTGCTTCATAAGTTGGAAAGAAAAATCTGCTCAGCAACGTAAACAACGCAATGAATGTTGTTGAACTGTCAAAATGAAACAAATTAGGCATAATTGTTTACGAATATAAGTTACGCAAGTCACTGGTCCATCCCACAATAAAAAAATAAAATAACTATTTATTATAGGTTCGCCCCCTATTACATGGAACTTAAACATAACTGGCGAAATGTAGGTGTACTATGGGTACATCTCTCAAAATCAAAGTCAAATCATTTATTTCAAATAGGCCCATGTATGGCACTTTTGAACGTCAAAAATTACAAAATAATAAAATTGATTCTAGTCGCCCCTTCCAAAAGGTAGTTTTCGTATGGAGAAGAATGGGCAAGAAACTCCACCGTTACTCTTTTAAAATGTTTTACAATTGTTTGTATATGTACGTACATTAGTTAAATAATTATTATATGTGAAGACGATGCACCTAGAATAAAATTACTATACCACAATAGGTAAAAAGAATTAAAAATGAAACAACGACAGATAATTTAATATGTGATAGATACATGGTGCTCACATATTTACAAACATTGTAAAAGTAGACGATTTTCCTTAAATTTTGTAATTAACAAGTCAGTGTGTGAGGAAGTAATCACAGAATGTAAAACCAACCCAACCCTTCGGGGATTAAAGGGGTGATTTTATGTTTTTACCTGGTCAATAGATTAACATATCGTCCAGGTATACCAACGTTGTATCACATTCCCGAGGCTGTGAAAATAGAGAAAACGAATTTTCCTAGATATGAGACGATTTTCACCCCCGTTAAACCCATATTGCAACTTTCATCGAAATCGTTAGAGCCGTTTTCGAGATCGTAATTACAAATGTTGCTGAATTAATAGTATAAGATAGGATCATTCTCTAACACAAAGCGCTTTAAATATTCAGCATTATCTATATTTCCTTCTGTAACGTTATCCAAATACATCAAACTACACTATCAAGAAGTATTACTGTCAAACTTGCTGCCTGCATGCAAAGATACACAAACAATTGTACGATTTACGTCATTACTCGTCATTAGCGAGCCTAGATTGATCCGATAAACCCTCATTTTAAGATACCACTGAAGTTTTAGATAACGGCCATATTTTTATCATTTATTTTTTATTATATGTGTATATTTGTCGAGTGCTGATTTAGCAAGAATTATGTCATGTGATTGTTTGATTATGACATTCTTTTGTAATTATGGCAGTAGGTAATGTTGGTAATTATTTGCGGAAGATGTTATGTAATAGTCAACATGATGAATTGCGAAGATCCTTGTTAATACTCTTGTTGATTTGTATTTTTATGTCGTACTTTTTACACTATTACGTAAAGTTAAATATACTTATAATAAACACGTTGCACACATCGCTGCATGCAAACTGCGCATCTCACTGACGTCACACAAAATCCGCAACAGTCCACTAGTTTCGAAAATAGCAATGTCCATACTTTGCAAAAATTCAGTTGACTATGGCTTCGAATTGTATCAGTAAAATAGCAGTTGATACACCACTCCGTATGTAGCAAAAACCCGTTTAAATAGTATTTTGAAATCTAAAAAAATTTTGAATAAGGAATTGTGGACATTTTGCAAAAGTGGGCATTAGTAGACCTGCTAACATATTTATAACGTCCCAACATCAATCGTCGGGCAGTTACCCGTCTGTTCGGAGGATCCTCCCTTTTCTATAGAGTATGTGTGAACTTACCCTGTTCCTCATGCCTCTATACACACAAAATAAATATAATATAAGCTGACCTCGCATTGTACGGAAATCCTATACAATGCTAGACCAGCAGAAACTGGAAATGTATAGCTTGATGTGTAGCCGTGTGTATTACCTATTAAATCTGTAAAGTATAAAGGAATTTAGTACAACATTATAACACTCGTTTGGATGATGTAATGGTTACTATGACACTGGCTGTTATAATGTTGCCAATAAGCTAACTGTTTCAGAAACGTTTATAGAGGTTTTATAGCATGGGTGTAGATAAAATCTGTAAAGTATTAAATAATATCTGCAGAAATCTATACTTGGTTCTCTGTATGTTTCAGGTTGATGAATCGTCGCTGACTGGCGAATCGGACCATGTCAAAAAGGGTGAAGCATTTGATCCCATGGTGCTATCCGGTACACACGTTATGGAAGGTATGTTGAATCCTTATCATAAGTTACTACGCTGTATCTTCAGAATTTCAGCCGAAAGACGTCCACTGCTAGACATAGGTCTCCCCCAAGCACCGCCACTTCGACCGGTTCTGTGCTTCCCGCATCCAGCGGATTCCTGCGGCCTTCACAAGGTCATCGGTCCACCTTGTGGGAGGACTTCCAACGCTACTTCTTCCGGTACGCGGTCGCCACTCCAGAACCTTTCGGTTCCATCGGCCATCTGTGTGATATTCATGTTAAAGAATGGACGCAAAAAAATGCTGTATCGCCATGTTTGACAAACGAATTGGAGATTGCAGTACCTATATGGTTTGGTAAACAGGTCTTTGTAAATTTAACCCTTTTGTTGTATTTGACCTGGCCACGAAAAGAGATGTAGCCAAGCACCAGTTGTAAAACTTTTGATTAATTGACATAAAACCAACAAGACGCTGTATTTTTTCCGGCACTCTTAGAGCTCCGGAGAAAGCAATGCTGCTTGAACAATACAAAGAAACATCACGGAACACATCGAAGGGCTTGTGGCTAAGTAAGAACAGCCACACGGGTATATCGATTAGGTTAAGCTATCCTTGTCGCAGTTGGTCCATGGATGGGTGACCATCTTTACATACCAAGACGTGACCGCGCCTCGGAAAGCAGACCTCTAGAAGCCCGAAAGTCTGACAACCAGTCTTACCAAAGGTGTATCGTATTACCTTGTAACATTGGTTGTGGAGGTCAGATAGGCAGTCGCTCCATGTAAAATACTGGTATTCAGCTGCATCCGGTTAGACTGGAAGCCGACCCCAACAGAGTTGGGAGAAGGCTAGGCAGATGTTGGCACTGTTTATTGTAACCACTGTTAAAAAAATTCAAAAGTCATTTATTCAAACTAGGCTGAGAATCAGCACTTTTACATAAGACAGTCCCCCAAAAACGCCCACCCTTCACCACTTCCTAGTGCTTTAGCTGGGAAGAAGAAGTGGCGCAACAAACTCCCCAGCAGCACAGCTGTCTGTTCAGTTAGAAAAACTTGATTCTCTACAATAGTAGGTACTTTTGCAAAATA
Source organism: Agrochola lychnidis (assembly GCA_963680765.1). NCBI lineage: Eukaryota > Metazoa > Arthropoda > Insecta > Lepidoptera > Noctuidae > Agrochola > Agrochola lychnidis. Next base: position 12,525,264 of record OY796873.1, on the reverse strand, counting down.
ATTTAAAACATTAAATTACTTGCTTTATGACAGCTAGCACACGCCAATATACCAACAAAAAACATCGAAAATAAAAAGTAAACCGAACTTAATACTCGAATGGCAGCCTTCAGGCATAAAGGGCGTGTCCGTTCATATATAGCTGTTTATTCTCAACCCTAACTCGAACATTCCAGGCTCCGGCAAAATGTTGGTAACAGCGGTCGGCGTGAACTCCCAAGCTGGTATCATCTTCACTCTACTGGGCGCGGCCGTAGAGAAGGAACACAAGGAAATCAAGCAGATGAAGAAAGGTCAGTGCCCCCGTGTTCTGCTCGCTAACGTAGCATAGTGAACTGTCCCCTAGACATGTGCCACCTTTCTGATGGCAGGTGATGGCCATGTCCTGTTCTTGTTTGTGATTTGTCTGTGATTGTTACAAAATTGGGGGAGTTTTTTTGTAGTAAAACGTAGTGAAAATCGTCATCAGAAAGGTTGTCCTATAGCAAAAACCCCGCAACATAGTTTAGCTGTTACTTTGCTCATTTGTGTAAACTAAATATACCTTAATAATCAAAAATATACCTTAAGTCAAAGCGATAAAGTGTAATTTAGCTTGCCCAAATGAGCATAGTACGCCCCGATGCTTGGTGCATACATTAGTGTAACCAGTGACGTATGACCCCCTCCCCCTTGTCATTGAGCCACCGCACTCCCCTCTCCTTTTGTAAGGAGAAAAAATTATAACGAAATTGGTAAAAAGATTTACACTTTTGACCACGAAAAGTGAAGCATGCATTTTTTTTTTTTTTAAAGTAGAGTGTTCAAATTATAAAATTAAAATAAAAGCTTTTTTTACCAATTTCGTCCCTAAAGTGAGATTATTTTATTTATTGATGACCGAATGTTATTACGTTTTTTTGTCTTGAGTTTAGTGTCTTTATCCATACAGTCTTGTTGAACGTTGTCTGTCTATGTTATATGTTTTAACTAATAGCCTGAAATGTTTTGTGACAGCATGACATATTTTAAAGTGATTTTTTCCTATAAATTATAGTATGTACGATCGATGTTGTTAATAAAAAAATATTGTTCTGTCTCAATAAAAAAAATAATCTCTTAAGAATCATAAAATTATAATTAAAATGATCCTAAAAGCATACATTTGTAAATGCAATTTTAGTCGCTATGTTTGAGCAGTTGAGGCAGTGAAAATATACTCAATTTAATTTCAAACTCTATTTCTATTGCTATTCATGAGACAGAGATAAAAAATCATAGTTTAATTTTCTCTCTTGTGTATATTGGTTTCTCAAATGCTTAAACAGTCTATGACATGAAACCCTTTAGATTTAGTGCCACGACCAAACATAGTGTGATCCGTACAATGACATCCAACTTTTTTTTCTCCACCCCCGACCCCGGCCTGCCGCACGCACCTCCATGTCGCCGATCAACAAAAAATAAAATTAAAAAACAAAATTAAAAACTAAATAAAACATACACATTCAATGCATCGTGTTACTGTCGTGTTGACTGCATGATGTATAATCGAAATATTATCCAATCGTTGTCATAAATGTGTATGCTTGTCTGATTTATATTGGATAAAAAATGTCAATGGATATTGGAAAATTTGACGCGAGTAGAACGCAAGCAGCAACGCAAGTCTACGCAACGCAAGAGTCTGAGCGGTAAGTAACCTCCTTTGCTATGCCCCGCTTTACGTACTACCCTCCGTACACTCAGGGCCAGAAAATATACGCCTTATGTTCTATTATACGTATATACAGGGTGGTGGTGCTTAGTTTTGTGGCTTCGAGCTTACCTGTGGGACTGGGTAGATAAATCTGTCCTTAAGTGTACTCTTTATGACATACTACTTTTATGACACAATCTTGATAGTAATAATTTTTACAGTAGTATGTTCCTAGTTAATACAGTAATAGAACTTTAGATTACAAAGTAATTTTACTAATTTTCTCGGCGGTAAAACGTAGGTTCTTAAATAATACTAAATAAATTATAAAATAATATAAATACCATATTTCATTTTCACATAACAGCATCCTAGTGCATTCTTCTGTAGTAACACTTTTGTAGTGTTCCTATTACCCTTTAATAGTGTATATTTAAGCATCTTGACCTTCTCCTAACATTAATAATTGAAGCAAATTTAGTTAGAATTAAATGCATAAAAAAAACACCCTGTTGCACACTTTGTGAGAGTTAAAAATTAAAGTAATATTTTCTGTTGTTATTTTTTATAATTTTCAAGTACTTTTCGTATCTACAATTTTTTTTTTTTCAAAATTTTTATTACAAATTGACAGCCTTTAATCAAACGTACAACAACAACTAATAAATAAAAAAATAATCATTTCTTAGTTAACAATTCATCGTTTAATTTCAGGCTGTTTTACAGTAAAATCGATTGGCATAGTAACTAGTAAAATTCTATTCAATTCTGAGCTTAATATTCCAATATTACATTAAAAAAATACATGCATAGGCGATAATAGCCCAATAATTAAAACGTTGACTGACAATTGAGAAATTGTGAATTATAAATCTGTTGTAAACTTATTGTGAACCCATTTCTCTTACAATTACAGTACACACGGCTACACATCAAGCCATACATTTCCAGTTTATGCAGATCTCGCATTGTATAGGATTTCCGTACAATGCGAGGTCAGCTTATACTGGAAATTTATAGCTTGATGTGTAGCCGTGTGTACCTGGGGCCATACTATGGCGTGTTCAAGCTATCATTGTTCCACTGTGAAAAAGGGATAGTGCTATTCGTCCAATATAGCTCCATCTCTCTCTGACACTGGAACAATTATGGCTTGTGAAAGTGGGCAATGTCGCTGTTTTAATTAATTTGGCAATATTACTGTATGGAAATAAGAAATATGGCTAACTAGTGAACTGAAATATTGATTATGAAATTCAATAATTAATATCGTAACACCGTAAAAAAGTATTTGGTTCCAAATGCCTTTTTACACCTAAAACGGTTACAACATCAAATGCAGTGTTATAATAATTGCAATTCATTATTAATATTCTGGTTCACTAGTTAGAGATATTTCATATTTCCATACAGTAATATTGCCAAATTAATCAAAATAGGTAAACAATTGACAGCTATTTACGACGTTATCATTTTTTTTTTTAATAAACGCTTTTAACACGACATAGTACTACCCCTGTGCTAGAAAGGGGTTTCACCGTAAAAATACAACTAGTTTTATTCCCAACCTTTTGATCGTCAGTCTCGTGTACAGAAAACAAAGTTATGATACTACCACAGATATTGAACTTATTAAGTTTGTTGTTGTTCGCACTCATATGTAATAGCTGGCGGATGGAAGACCTCGATTCCCAATAAGTTTCGTCCAAAGAAGCATTACCAATGCGTGCTTAACAACAAAAATAATAAGCCAAAAATCTGTACAGCAGCATATTTTGTTTTTGAGCTATTATCGCTTCAAAATCCCCGCGACAATCCCCTAAAACATCCCTTTAAATACAGGTGATGAGGACGCAACCCTCCCCGCGTCGGGCAACAACCTCGGCGCCAACCACACGCTGCCCGACGACAACCACGTGGCGCCGCCGCCCGACAAGCCGCCCCCCGAGACCTCGCACAAGAAGGAGAAGTCTGTGCTGCAGGCTAAGCTCACCAAGTTGGCTATACAAGTAAGTTCAATCTAAATTCATTTTGTACTTACAGCAGTCTACTTAATGTCTCTAGCCATGGGCGTACCCACGGTGGGGCAAGGTGGGGCCCACCCAGGTCCCTGACTCGAAGCAAAAAATTTGCTTTATTTAAGTAACAAAATTATTCATTCATTTGATCAAATTAAAAATTATCGCGCAAAACAATGCAGTATCGATGCATCGAGCGCGCAAACGTAGTTGAGTTTTATCGAGATAATTTTTTAATATATGTATACAATGGTGCCGATTCCCTTGTTCACAAACTAAACTAAATTTAAGTTCAGTGCATCTTTTTCTTTCTTTTTCATTAAGAAAAGGACAGAAGATACATTTTAGGTTAGTCCTGTCAAATTAATCAGCGCTTAAAGTAAATTGAATAGAGAGCAGTGGTGGCCCAGTGGTAACGGCCGCGACTTACGAGTTGTAGGTCGTAGGTTCGAACCCAGGCAGGCGCTTTACTTTGTGTAAATTATTTCATCACCACTGCTCTCAAAACGGTGAAGGAAAACATCGTGAGGAAACCGGCATGTCCTGGAACCGAAAATTCGAAGACATGTGACATCTACCAACCCGCACTGGGCCCGCGTGGTGGATTACGGCCCACTCCCTCTCACAGAGAGGAGGCCTGTGTCCCAGCAGTGGGAACATTTATAGGCTGATGATGATGATGAAAGTAAATTGACGTAATTTTAGTCGGCAAGTTTTTAATCACGTCTAAACTTGTATGGAGACTGACAGGCGCTGATTAATTTGACAGGACTAAACTAAAATTTATCTTCTGTCCTTTTCTTAATGAAATAGAAAGAAAAAGATGCACTGAACTTAAATTTAGTTTAGTTTGTGAACAAGCGAATCGACACCAATGTCGCCCATCGGCATGGGACCGCCCGAATTTTTCTGAATATGCATGAAAAATTATATATAAAATAACTTTAAAAGTCCAGTTATTTATTATAAACTACGTAATTTTATTTCTCAACTAACCACCTTCTTCACAGATCGGTTACGCCGGCTCAACGATCGCAGTTCTCACCGTCATCATCCTGGTCATCAACTTCTGCGTGCACACGTTCGTGATCGAGCAGAAGCCGTGGAAGGCGACGTACGTCAACAATCTCGTGAAGCATCTCATCATCGGTGTCACCGTGTTGGTGGTTGCCGTGCCGGAGGGGTTGCCTTTAGCTGTTACGTTGTCCCTTGCTTATTCTGTCAAGGTAAGATACTTCTTCATTTAATTCTATGAGCATAGTGAAGGCGTGGAAAGCCACGTATATCAACAACTTCGTGAAACACATCATCGGTGCGACCGTGTTGGTGGTTGCCTTTAGCTGTTACTTCAGGAGACTTCAGGTTTGAGTGATGCATCTCCAGGCTATGGGTTGACATCGTACATCTCCGGGTTAGACGGGGTGGGCGCGAAGTCCCAAGTCCTATCGCTCTTTAATGTGGGTTCGGTTATTGAAGACAGCAAATGTTACTGAAATACCTTGGAAAAAGAAATCTTTATTCTCATTAGTAACGCTTTTGTGAAAGGCGATTTTCCCCTGATGGGGGAACTTATGGACAGATGCGAGAGAAACTGTTTATCAGTCAATATGGTCAAGTCGGAGTTAATAGTAAAAATTAATTATAATAAAACGTGTCAAGAATTTTATTAAGTTTAAAAAAACGTACAAGAAAAACAGTCCACGAAAAAATATGATTTAAAAAATCAAGCTGGACCTAGTCGTACTATATAATATTGTAGTGTCTACCTAGTTCCGTTCTTTTTCATGATTGTGAAATTACTGTTTTTTTTTCTACTACTTTCCTGAAAACTCCGGGTCTGGCATTTTTGAAAGTTGGCAGCTCTAGTTACAATACGGCCAACATAACTTGAAAGTTCCAAACTTCGTGCCGAAGGCTGCGCAATGACCATTTTAGGAGGCTCCCGCTCTGCGCCCGACCTGCGCACGCGTTTCTTGTGCTGACATCCATACAAAACAAGAAATTACCGAAAGGCGTGTGTGGCTCCCTATAAAAATTTCATCACCACTGCTCTCAAAACGGTGAAGGAAAACATCGTGAAGAAACGCGCATGTCCTAGAAACAAAAATTCAGAGGCATGTGACATCCACCAAGGAGCTCGTGGCTGAGTAATAACAACTGCACGGGACGATTCATCCGGTTAAGCTATGCTTGCCGGGGTTGGTCTGCGGATGGATGACCATCTTTACATACCGAGACTCCTCCGTGCTTCGGAAAGCACGTTAAGCCGTTGGTCCCGGCTGTCATTCGTAGATCTTTGACAGTCGTTACGGGTCGTCAGAAGCCCGAGAGTCTGACAACCAGTCTTACCAACGGGTATCGTATTACCCCCGTTACTGGGTTGTGGAGGTCAGATAGGCAGTCGCTCCATGTAAAATACTGGGTATTCAGCTGCATCCAGTTAGACTGGAAGCCGACCCCAACATAGTTGGGAAAAGGCTAGGCAGATTGATTTTTGTGACATCCACCAACCCGCACTGGGCCCGCGTGGTGGTTTACGGCCCACTCTCTCTCACAGAGAGGAGGCCTGTGTCCCAGCAGTGGGAACATTATAGGCTGATTATGCCATGATGCTGTTATTCTCCAAGGGTGTTATAAACATACATCCCTATCAACAACACCCAATAATATTGTGTCTTTTTCGTCAAGAAATAAACAAGTTTCTTTCTTCCACAGAAAATGATGAAAGATAACAACTTAGTCCGTCACTTGGACGCGTGCGAGACCATGGGTAACGCCACGGCCATCTGTTCCGACAAGACAGGAACGCTCACAACCAACCGAATGACGGTCGTACAGTCGTATATCTGCGAGAAGCTCTGCAAGGTTACGCCCAATTACCGGGACATACCACACGATGTCGCCGAGACTATGGTGGAGGGTATCTCTGTTAATGCTGCGTTTACGTCTAGGATTATGGTGAGTTTTTAATCTTTTATTTTTGTTAGGTCACTGGAGAGGAGCTCGTGGCTAAGTAATAACAGCCACACGATTCGATCAATCACGTCAAGCTATGCTTGCCGGAGTTAGTCTGTGGATGGGTGACCATCTTTACATACCGAGACTCCTCCGTGCCTCAGAAAGCACGTTAAGCCGTTGGTCTTGGTTGTCATTCGTGGATCTTTGACAGTCGTTACGGGTAGTTAGAAACCCGAAAATCTGACAACCAGTCTTACCAAGGGTATCGTGGATACGTAGTTACTGGGTTGTGAAGGTCAGAGAGGCAGTCGCTCCATGTAAAATACTGGTATTCAGCTGCATTCGTTTAGAGTGGAAGCCGACCCCAACATAGTTAGGAATAGGTTAGGTAGATTGATTTTTGTGTTAGGTTGCTGGATATGAACTATAACAGCTTTTTACATTTTCTAATGAACGTATATACGGTACTTAAAACAAAAAAAAAACAAAGATTGTATGTCCGTCTGTATGTATGTTTGTTCCGGCTTATCCCCGAAACGGCAGGACCGATTTTGACGGGACTTTCACTAGCAGATAGCTGATGTTACAAGTAGTTTATTTTAGAAAAATAATTATGTTCCACGCGGTTGAAGCCGCAGGCAGCTAGTTATAATAATACTAAATATATTTTGACTTATCCATACTAAAATATGTAATTTTTCCTCCACAGCCAAGTTTAGACCCAACCGGTCCCCCAATGCAGGTCGGAAACAAGACAGAATGCGCCCTCCTTGGCTTCGTAGTAAACCTTGGACAAAGTTACGAGGCAGTTCGCGAGAGGAACCCAGAAGAGTCCTTCACAAGAGTATACACTTTCAACTCGGTGCGCAAGAGCATGTCGACTGTGGTACCGTACAAGGGAGGCTATAGGCTGTATACTAAAGGAGCTTCCGAGATTGTTTTGAAGAAGTGAGTTATTTATTTTTATAATAAAAAGTGTTACTTTTCAGTAGATCTTTGACAGTCGTTACGGGTAGTCAGAAGCCCAAAAGTCTGACAACCAGTCTTACCACGGGGTGTCGTGTTACCTAATAACTAGGTTGTGGAGGTCAGATAGGCAGTCGCTCCATGTAAAATACTGGTATTCAGCTGCATCCGGTTAGACTGGAAGCCGACCAAAAAATTGCTAATGAAATAAATAAAGACCCCAACCACAGATTACTAAATAGTTACTACGTAACAGATAGTTCACTCAGTAGAAAATTTCCAATACCTACTGCTATAATAGCCTACTCCGTCAAGTCAGCAACCGCTGCATGCTAAAATGTGCCTAAATGCTCAAGCGTACAGTTGTAAAATTGAACAACGTGCGTGCGCTTCGCTTGCGAAAACCGCACTGAATAAGGTCCGCAAACGGCCCGAGATCGTTCGGCCGGGCGGTAGGTAATTATAGCGCGCAAGTACATAGAGTGACGGAGGCCTGCCCCAACATAGTTGGGAAAAGGCTAAGCAGATGATGATGACTTTTCAGCAAAAAAAAAATTTTAGTTTGCATTGTTGCCTAACGCCGCCTGCGTAACGCCATGTTACGTGGGGTTGGCGCACCCCGTTTTCTCTTTCCACTCTCCCCTGTCAATCGTCACGCTCTCATTCACTCCCTTCTCTTTCATATCATTCCTCACACAGTCCTTCCATCTTTTCTTTGGCCTTCCTCTCCCGCTCCATCCATCAATGTTGTTTATCCCTGTCTTCACATCTATTTAGTTCAATATGTTGGTAAATAAACGACCATATTATAGGGGCTTGTGGCTAAGTAACAACAGCTGTACGGGTCGATCGATCAGGTTAAGCTACGCTTGCCGCGGTTTATTTATTTAAGGATTACCAACGAGTTACATTACAAATGATCTTTTTACAATAGTAAAACTTAGTTTAATTACATTATCCTGTAACGCACACTCAATTACAGGTAACCACAGCTTACACATTATCGAGTACTTAGTGCTCTGAATACATAATTTAGTCTAGTAGTCATAAGTTAGTCTGTGGATGGGTGACCATCTTTACATACCGAGACTCCTCCGTGCCTCGGAAAGCACGTTAAGCCGTTGGTCCCGGCTGTCATTTGTAGATCTGACAGTCGTTACGGGTAGTTAGAAGCCCAAAAAGTCTAACAACCAGTCTTACCAAAGGGTATCGTGTTACCTAGTAACTAGGTTGTGAGGTCAGATAGGCAGTCGCTCCATGTAAAATACTGGTATTCAGCTGCATCCGGTTAGACTGGAAGCCGACCAAAAAATTGCTAATGAAATAAATAAAGACCCCAACCACAGATTACTAAATAGTTACTACGTAACAGATAGTTCACTCAGTAGAAAATTTCCAATACCTACTGCTATAATAGCCTACTCCGTCAAGTCAGCAACCGCTGCATGCTAAAATGTGCCTAAATGCTCAAGCGTACAGTTGTAAAATTGAACAACGTGCGTGCGCTTCGCTTGCGAAAACCGCACTGAATAAGGTCCGCAAACGGCCCGAGATCGTTCGGCCGGGCGGTAGGTAATTATAGCGCGCAAGTACATAGAGTGACGGAGGCCTGCCCCAACATAGTTGGGAAAAGGCTAAGCAGATGATGATGACTTTTCAGCAAAAAAAAAATTTTAGTTTGCATTGTTGCCTAACGCCGCCTGCGTAACGCCATGTTACGTGGGGTTGGCGCACCCCGTTTTCTCTTTCCACTCTCCCCTGTCAATCGTCACGCTCTCATTCACTCCCTTCTCTTTCATATCATTCCTCACACAGTCCTTCCATCTTTTCTTTGGCCTTCCTCTCCCGCTCCATCCATCAATGTTGTTTATCCCTGTCTTCACATCTATTTAGTTCAATATGTTGGTAAATAAACGACCATATTATAGGGGCTTGTGGCTAAGTAACAACAGCTGTACGGGTCGATCGATCAGGTTAAGCTACGCTTGCCGCGGTTTATTTATTTAAGGATTACCAACGAGTTACATTACAAATGATCTTTTTACAATAGTAAAACTTAGTTTAATTACATTATCCTGTAACGCACACTCAATTACAGGTAACCACAGCTTACACATTATCGAGTACTTAGTGCTCTGAATACATAATTTAGTCTAGTAGTCATAAGTTAGTCTGTGGATGGGTGACCATCTTTACATACCGAGACTCCTCCGTGCCTCGGAAAGCACGTTAAGCCGTTGGTCCCGGCTGTCATTTGTAGATCTGACAGTCGTTACGGGTAGTTAGAAGCCCAAAAAGTCTAACAACCAGTCTTACCAAAGGGTATCGTGTTACCTAGTAACTAGGTTGTGAGGTCAGATAGGCAGTCGCTCCATGTAAAATACTGGTATTCAGCTGCATCCGGTTAGACTGGAAGCCGACCCCAACATAGTTGGGAAAAGTCTAGGCAGATGATGATAAACGACCATATTACATTACCAAATTTTAATTCATCACACAGTTAAAACTGATATTACCTCTCTCCACAGATGTGCATTCATCTACGGACATGAAGGACGTTTGGAGAAGTTCACACGCGACATGCAAGAGCGACTCGTGCGGCAAGTCATTGAACCCATGGCCTGCGACGGACTCAGGACCATCTCCGTAGCCTACAGGGACTTTGTGCCCGGCAAGGCTGAGATTAACCAGGTAAACTGTGATATTATTGTTTATAAGATTAAAAGCAAAATGACGAAAGAAGAGGCGGATATTTTCTATCACTAATCCTCTTATATGGTATGGTACACGACGATTATTTAACTACTAGCTGCGCCCCGCGGTTTCACCCGCTGAAGTCTCGATCCCTTGGGAATATCGGGATAAAAAGTATCCTATGTGGTAATCCAGGTTATAAACTATCTGTGTACGAAATTTCATCCAAATCCGTTCAGCCGTTTGAGCGTGAAGAAGAGAAACATTCACACACACTCACTCACAAACTTTCGCCTTTATAATATTAGTGTGGTTGTGTCTGATTCGCGCACATGCAGTAAAAGTATCAAGATTTACAACAGTCTGAACAATATTATAAGATAGTTAATTAATTCAGGCGTGACCTTGCGGAAATTCCATTGCATATCAGGGAGTAGACCGGGGGCGCGGTAATGGTAGGGAAGACGTGCCCTTAGGATATGGAGGGATTTGCGAGCCGTACCGGATATGCATCCTTGAGTAATAAATTAATGTGTGCAAACGCCAGGCTATCAATGAACAGATGACCACAAATCTTGTAATGAATGTCGAAGCTGTTAAACCATTTGATATAAAAATAAATTATTTGTGTTATTATTTGAAGAACGTTTACTATGACTTATGTTTGTTTGTTCAGGTGCACATAGACCAAGAGCCCAATTGGGACGACGAAGATAACATTGTGAACAACCTGACCTGCCTGTGCGTTGTCGGCATTGAGGATCCTGTGCGACCAGAGGTATGTATACATTACTTTTATATATGTTTGTCTTAAATAGATGTGGTGGCATCCACAACGCCACACGCGAACTATGCATCACACCGACGGTACGCAAAATTCTGCATCGCGCACGCAGAGTTTACCGTACGACACAACACCCGTCTGGTCGGATGATCCTCCTTTTTCTATGGAGGATGAGTGAACTTTACACCCTGTTCCAGTTACCTTTATTCAGACCTCTGTTTGAGACACTTTCAATAAAAATAAAAATTTGTACGTTGAGTGAAACATGTCCTTTTGACATAAAAGAACAATTTCAGTTGAAAAATTTAATTTGTAATAAATTACGTTTCACTTTGCCCCAATGGCATTAATGCAAAAATGTTTTGACCAAGTGACTGCTATTTAGTTCGAAATCTAAACTGCTTTTAGTTCAATTTTATATTACCAATTTTTTTATTCTAATGTATAGCTTTATCAAAATAATCTAGCTTTTAAATTGGCTAGTTTCATTTATACAATAAACTCAAAAAGAAGACAAATATCACTCTTGATTTTGGCCACAACACCCTATTTTCCGCGTTCAGCTTCTAGTCTATTCCTGACGCCTTTTGAAGGTCGTCGGCCCATCTAACCATGTACAGACAAACTATGTTCTTAATGTCCCTCGGCAAAACTCGTGTTTTGTCAGTCGTCGGATTTATATCAGTTGCCCTTTGCAGACCGGACGCTCTCAATCGACTTGGAAGTATATAGAGTTGTTAATACTCTTTTAACTTAATGCAATTTATAAAAAAATGGGAGGAAAGCTGCTAAAGTCGCAGGCACGATAGATAGGAAAATAGTTTTACATCTCTAAAACAAAACAACAATAAAGTGCTTAGTTCTGATTTCAAATTATTATACACGATAAATCTAATAATTGTTGGACATGAAAATTAGCATTCGTGTGTATTCGGAAATCCGATGATACCCGAGGAACATTAAGAAAATATAAATACTGTACATTCCGTTTATTTATAAACATTTCTATCCTCAGGTACCCGAAGCGATCAGGAAATGCCAGAAGGCTGGCATCACAGTCCGCATGGTGACTGGCGACAACGTGAACACTGCTCGCTCTATAGCTGTCAAGTGCGGCATCATCAAGCCCACCGACGACTTCCTCATCCTAGAGGGCAAGGAGTTCAACAAGAGGATCAGGGATACTGATGGAGAGGTATGTAGGAGGCTAAGGCTGATTTTAGTCTCACGCTGACCGCACGCTGACGGTCGTCGCTGATGTCAATATGTATGTAGTTAAAGCGCTGAGCGGTCAGCGCAACTCAAAAACGCTACCTATAACTACATACATATTGACACATCAGCGCCGACCGTCAGCGTGAGACTAAAATCAGCCTAAGTTAGCCAGTTACTGGACATAGATTCTACTCGTAGTCCATATAAAATAATAGCTTTTGCCCGTGTGGATGTCGGAAAATATCCCACGGGAACGTACAAAGCAGATAAGCGATGATCGCAAACTTAACAGCCGACGAAAAGGTCATTAACTCCTGTCCTAGCGCTGCGCCGCCGTCAACTATAATTATTTTGTTACGCTTAATTTTGTGTCTGTGATATCTTAAAGTATTCATTTAAATGATATGATGTCGAGGCATATTTTGAACTCGTGGCTAAGTAAAAACAGCCGCACGAATCGATCCATCAGGTTAAGCTATGCTTGCCGGGGTTGTCCGTCTTTACAATCGAGACTCCTCCGTGCCTCGGAAAGCACGTTAAGCCGTTGGTCCCGACTGTCATTCGTGGATATTTGACAGTCGTTACGGGTCAACAGACGCCCGAAAATCTGACAACCAGTCTTACCAACGGATGAAGGTAGATAGGCAGTCGCTCCATGTAAAATACTGGTATTCAGCTGCATCCGGTTAGACTGGAATCCGACCCCAACATAGGTGGGAAAAGGCTAGGTAAATTGAGGCATATTTTAATCTAAATTAAATGCCCAATTTAAATAACATATTTTTTGAGTTTATCGAGTTTAGACAGACAGATGCGTCGGGGACTTTGTTTTATAATTATTATGTAGTGATATCATGCAAAATCTTTAACACTATTCCTTTAACAGGTACAACAACACCTACTAGACAAAGTATGGCCGAAACTCCGTGTGTTAGCCCGTTCATCACCCACAGACAAATACACTCTGGTCAAAGGAATGATCGAGTCGAAAGCGTTTGATACGCGCGAAGTGGTCGCTGTAACCGGAGACGGTACCAATGATGGACCTGCCTTGAAGAAAGCTGATGTTGGATTTGCTATGGTAAGGGGTACTTTATTTGTATAGGGATAAGCGTTACAATTAATTGTAGATGGTGGTTTTGATGGGCTGATTCACTAATGTTGAACGGGAGTCAATTTTCTTCTGTGCATATCTTTACAGACACAAATCTTATAACCACAAAACCGGATAGTTCTGACTTGGGACAACTATTTTTAGGTCAAGAATAAGTGTTTCAAATTATTATCTATTTATGTGTATTAACATCCAATATAACAAATCGCATTATGATCCTTTTCAAATTCAGACACTATAATTTTGCTATAACCTAATAAATTCATTACCTCGTCTGTTAAAACGCAGAGAAGTACCTCTTCTCTTCTTAAGGATATGGATGACTTTATTTATTGGATTAGTCTACTCTGCCGCTGCCTACGCTTGCCGTGGTTCGTCCGAAGATGGGTGACCATCTTTCAATACCAAGACCCCTCCGTGCCTCGGAAAGCACGTTAAGCCGTTGGTCCCGGCTGTCATTCGTAGATCTTTGACAGTCGTCACGGTCGTCAGAAGCTCGAAAATCTGACAACTAGTCTTACCAAGGGGCATCAGTTACTCCATGTAAAATATTGGTATTCAGCTGCTTCTGGTTAGACTGGAAGCCGACCCCAACATAGTTGAGATGATGAATCTACTCTGTCCCTCTCCCAGGCAAAGATCTCCCTTGAAAACTGGAGCAAATCGTGAATTATTTGACATAATCTAACCTACTTTTCTTTCCAGGGTATCGCCGGCACAGACGTAGCAAAGGAAGCCTCAGATATCATCTTGACAGACGACAACTTCTCGTCGATAGTGAAGGCCGTGATGTGGGGTCGAAACGTTTACGACTCCATCGCCAAGTTCTTGCAGTTCCAGCTGACTGTCAATATCGTAGCTGTTATTGTGGCGTTCATTGGAGCCTGTGCGATACAGGACAGTCCTCTTAAGGTATGAAATGATATTATTAAGGAAAGCATGAAATATTATGCGTCCTGTGTAGAGTAAGCTAATGGCTAGGTTGTCCGATTCGGCGCGAGTACGTACGAACATTCGTTATGGGAACTTCTGTGCAACCAATACTGATTGTCATTAATAGAAAAAAAAAAATGGCACTCCGGGAGTGCCGACACAAGTGAAAACTTGAACAAGATCGCCTTGGTGGAAGAAAAATACTTGTATAGAACATTGATCCGTAACCTTATCTAAATAAAGAGCACAATCGCGTTTACAAAACCTTTAAAGTAAAAATACTTGCAAAGAATATTGATCCGTAACGTAATATAAATAAAGAGTGCAATCGCGTTTACAAAACCTTTAAAGTAAAAATACTTGCATAGAACATTGATCCGAAACGTAATATAAATAAAGAGCACAATAGCGTTTACAAAAATGAGATGTCCGTTACAGTGTCGCGAAATCAATGGTTTAGTCCCATCTCAAAAATGCCCAACGTGCCTAAAGAAGTATTCACTTCAAAAGACTGCAAAATTAAACTTTTTTCCTCCACAGGCAGTACAAATGTTATGGGTGAACCTGATCATGGACACGCTAGCCTCCCTAGCCTTGGCCACAGAGATGCCCACACCCGACCTGCTTCAACGAAAGCCCTACGGACGAACCAAGCCCCTCATCAGCCGCACCATGATGAAGAACATCCTCGGACAGGCCATCTATCAGCTCTTTGTTATATTCTCGCTGCTCTTTGTTGGTAAGTCCACAATAACTTCCAATCGAAGCAAAATATTCTATGTTCAGTATCACCAGTATGAGAGTATTTTGTCTAGTTACCACGAAACTTGCTACACGTAAGTCTGGCAGCATCTACAACGCCACATGCGGCCTACGCATTCCACTGACGTCACGCAAAATTCTGCATCGCGCAAGCAGGGTTTACCGCACGACGAGTATATACAGGGTGGGTAAAAAATCGTGAATCAAACGAAACAAGGTGATAGTTGGGGTTATTTGCAGTAAAACATATCTCTGTGGTAGAGCCCTAACTTGATCTCCTTAAAAGTTATATTTCAGTGTTTTAATAAATAGGTAATTAGAGTAAAATGGGTACCTATTTTAAAACAATAAATAGTGCTTAATTGCCTCTTGGAAATGTATCATCACTACAAAAGTGCTTTTAGGACCATGATTTATAAATATTGGCACTTTTTTCTATATATTTTAAGTATCACGAAAAATTATTGGTATATTTATATTTTTTATTCATAATTTTTTTACTAAAAATAACCACAACTATCGCCCAGTTTCGTTTGATCCACGATTTTTTGCCTACCCTGTATACAACGTCTCGATATCAATCATCGGGCAGTTGCCCACCAGACACAACACCCGTCTGGTCGGAGGATCCTTCCTTTTCTATAGAGGACGAGTGAACTTTACACCCTGTTCCTCATACCTCTATATAAGTACATAATAGACCTCCCCACGCCATCAGCAGACAGCAGATTTGTGTTTGCCATAGAGAAGATATCATTCTACAATGCTTGATATAAAATTAATGTTATTATATTTGCACTCGTATTAAAAAAAAAAATAAGTGAATAATAACTTTTTGATAATGGTGAGATATTTGAAAACGCATAGATTTTAAAATATTGTATAATGTAAATAATTACCTGAGAGGATGTTTTGGCTATTGTGAGAAAAAAAATAGAGTACGGTATTTTTTATTAATCGTTTATTTCAGGCATTAGCATCCATAAAATGAAAATTGAAAACTTGTCCTAAAACAAAAGTTATACTAAACAAACATAAAATATAAACAGCAAAAATTAACCCCTAATTCTTCGTCCTCCAGGCGACCGACTCCTGAACATCCCATCAGGCCGCGGCCAGGCCCTCGGCACCGAGCCCACGCAGCACTTCACCATCATCTTCAACACCTTCGTCATGATGACGCTCTTCAACGAGATCAACGCGCGCAAGATACACGGCCAGAGGAATGTGTTCCAAGGACTGTTTACCAATCCGATCTTCTACTCTATATGGATCGGGACGGCGGCTTCGCAGGTACGTTGGGTTATTTATGGGTTATATCTGCCAGTTATTTGTTGAGTTTTACAGGCACATTTCAACTAGGCTATAGGGTTGGAAATACGTCGACATTCAATACAAACATAACACAGGGCGTGTTGCCACACCGAGCGCTCGGCGTGGCAACACGCCGTGTTCGGGTTCGCGACAAGTCAATCGTCATCTTTTTTTTTGGGTGGGAAATTATCAAATAAATTCTCCCGCTCTGGGCGAAGCGGGAGGGCGTGTCAGATTCTTACTGACTAAAACCCACCCGTGTTCCTTCAGTTGCCATGTTACCGGGGGCCACGATCTCCCTTTCGGACTTTTTCGCAACCCCGGCAAAGTCAATCGTCATCCTGAGGATGCCTCGTTGAGAGTTGACACGTGTCGATTTCTTTCAGGGTTTTTAATGGCTCTTTAGAAATAGCTAAGCGGAACAGGTTACTAAATATATCCACGTCTATTGTATGTTATAATGGGTTTCCGCAATGTCACGGCTGAATCAATTAACTATCGACATTCTATGTTGTGTCTAAGGTTGGAAATGGATTGGCAAACAGCAGCAGGTATCTATATAAGCACTATTAAAATTGACTTGTCGAAAGGCACACTGTACTTTAAAAGGCTTTTTTACGAGCATTGATGTCATGATAATTAAGACAGGAGCTATCTTACAATGTTTTCCTTCACTTTAAAATATAGTGTCTCCAAAAAGAAGTGATAGCCTAGTGGTGTGACCATTGGACTGCCAAGTCTTAGGTCTCGAGTTCAGAAGTCACGTACCTCTGACTTTTCGGATTCATGTGCGTATTGTATAATTATCACTTGCTTCAAAAACGGTGAAGGAAAACATCGTGAGGAAACCGGCCTGAGAGATATTTCTCGACGGCATGTGAAGCCAAGTTAGAGGCCCATGGGCGGCTTTAAAACTCTAACACCAGGTTAGACACTAATCACACGAAATGAAGATTAGTGTCTTCTATAGAATAACACATTAAAAGTGGTGTATTAGTGTTTTACTTCCGAGAGATATGATGCAAATTTTACGTATATTACTGCAGAAATCTCATTCACAAAAAATATTGACTTAACATAACATAACATCACGCCTTGTTTCCCCGAAGGATTGGGCAGAGGTGTCCCTGTAGCAGGTACACCCACATTTCGCCAGTTATGTTTAAGTCCCTTGTAATAGGGGGCGAGCCTGTTACCATCAACCGGGCACAAATCCAGACTCCGAGCTGCTACTCAAAAATTTCAGATAGAAAAACCCAATAACACTTTGCCCGACCCGGGAATCGAACCCAGGACCTCATGCTTATTTCTGTCAAATTGATATCGATTCATTACAAAATATTTGTGTACGATTGCAGGTGGTAATCATCCAGTTCGGCGGCATGGCGTTCAGTACGGCCGGCCTGTCGATAGACCAGTGGCTGTGGTGCCTGTTCCTGGGCGCCGGCACGCTCGTGTGGGGCCAGCTCGTCACCACCGTGCCCACCAGGAAGATACCCAAGAGACTGTCGTGAGTACCAATCCCACTACCACTGAATAGCACAAATATAGCGTTAATATACTACATATTTTTTTAGAAAGTGTCATACAGCTGACGAAAGGATGTGACAGAGACTACGCTATACAAGGCCGATTTTTGAAGTGAAAACTTCTTTAGGCGCGTTGGGCATTTTTGAGATGGGAAAAAACAATTGGACTCGCCGACACCTTTACCGACACCTCATTAATTTTAGCTTTTGACCATTAAAAACACATCAACGAGCGATATTTTTTTTTGGAATTAATGACAGTCCAAACAGTGAGACATGATTGACATTTCCCTTTTTTTACCGACTTCAAAAAAGAAAAGTATTTCCTGCACTATTGTGTTAAATTGTTCAAGTTTTCACTTCTGTCGGGACTCCCGAAGTGCCATTGTTTTTTTTTTCGATTTAATATTCGATCTGCCATACCACAGATAATAGAATACTACGTACAGATACCCAATCCCATACAAAGAAATGACACCTCCCTAAAACTGGCTATTGAACTGGCTGTTTTTTTTCCTCCATTTTTATTAACAGATGGTAGCATAAGCGACTTTTACAACGCCATCTAGGAGTCGACTTAGATACTTTAGATTCTCTACATCGCACATCGCACGGTGCGTTCAAGGACAAGTGTAATAACAATACAACAAAAAAATATCTCGAGTTGGCGGAATAGTTTCTAAAGACTAAAATGACACAACTTAACTATATTTTGAAGATAGAACTGAGATATTACTTTAGTGAAAATGGCAATTTTGCTATTCTGAATTTGACGTTTTTCGACTAAAAACATGTGGAATAAAATTGGTTGTCATGAACTTTAAATTCACACCAACACCTCGACTTCAGATACAAACACAGTACTGAATCTTTTTTTGAAGTGAAAACTTCTTTAGCATCGTTGTGATTTGAAACTCGATGAAACGAAAAAGCGACAGTAAAAAGAGACGGACACATAAATTCATAAGATTTAACGTGGGAGAAAATGAGATAGGAAGCATTATAGTGTGTGGGTGGGGGGTGTGTCTGAGGGTGTGTGTGTGGGGGTGTGTCTGAGGGTGTATGTGGGTGTGTGTCTGACGGTGTGTGTGGGGGTGTGTCTGAGAGTGTGTATGGGTGTGTCTCTGGGGGTGTGTGTGGGTGTGTCTGAGGGTGTGTGTGGGGGTGTGTCTGAGTGTGTAGGTGGGTGTGTCTGAGTGTGTGTGGGTGTGTATGAGGGTGTGTGGGGGTGTGTCTGGGGGTGTGTGTGGGTGTGTCTGAGGGTGTGTGTGGGGGTGTGTCTGAGGGTGTGAGTGCAGGTGTATCTGAGGGTGTTTCTGGGGGTGTGTATGGGGGTGTGTCTGAGAGTGTGTGTGGGGGTGTGTCTGTGTGTGTTCTTATGTTCGTGGTTCTCTTTATGCTCTGCTTGGTACCCCCTCCACTCGTGTTTACCAAGGCATAGTGGGAGTTTGCTTGGATCTCAGCGTTGTACATACGGCTACACATCAAGCTATACATTTCCAGTTTATGCTGATCTCGCTTTGTATAGGATTTCCGTACAATGCGAGGTCCGCTAATACTGGAAATGTATAGTTTGATGTGTAGCCGTGTGTACGTGTGTTAATACGTGTTCGTGCGCGTACAAAAACATTTTTTTTTAATTTTTGAAGGTTTCACTTCTACCACGTGTGAATTGCACACATGTTTTTTTTTCTTTTGCTTATATCTCGAAAACGGTGTGTCCAATCGCAAAAATAATGAAAATTTCGACCCCCTTTATAAAACTCTTAAACACTCTACATGTAGGTTTTTTATTTTTCTACGTATATTGAAAAATTTCATATAACGAGGTTGCCCCCTGCGTGCCTCTGGCTCTAAAAAGATTCACGTGGTTAGGTATCACGTGTGGAGTCGCGATTGTCAAATTCGATTTAGATATGTCAAAATTATTTTAAAAAGAGAATTTATTTTGCAGAATAGCTTTGAGATTCTCATAGTAAAAAGTAAGGAATTTTAGTGATAGTTTAGTTAGTTTAGTTCGGTGTACAAGAGAATCGGCACCATTAGCTACCTATCTACTTTTAAAACGTTTCGTGAAATCCTTTTTAGGGTTCCGTATCTAAAGGGTAAATCGGGACTCTATTACTAAGACTCCGCTGTCCGTCTGTCTGTCACCAGGCTGTGTCTCTATTAAGACAGTTGTTTTCACAGATGATGTATTTTTGTTGCCGCTATAAACTCAAACTCAAAGCATTTATTTCAAATAAACCAATTACAGGTACTTTTGAATTGTCAAGGGGTCGGTCAGTCAGAAAGATGAAGCTAGTACCTATGGAGAAGAACGGGCAAGAAATTCCATGGTCACTCTTTTAAATAAAAATATTGTTACAAAATATTGGTAAAGTACATCATTCATGTTGAAATTATACATGTGAGAACAATGCAGAAAGACGTGCACGTTAAAAGCGTCCGTAATAAAAATATAAAACAAAAACAATTCAAAAATTAAAATAAACCGTGGCAGCTAAGAGATGACCAGTCCCTACAGACAGCGCCCGTTCACGAACATGATGCATGATTTAGCTCAACCATTTTGAAGGGAACTTAATGATGCAACACACACGCCACCATCAGCGAGACATTTGAGTGAGCATGACAGAGTATGTCAATACTCTCAGCCGCCACGGCATATTCAAGTCGATGAAAGACGTACCCAGAATTTGGTAGCGTTATAGAATGTACATGTTCACAGTGCACACGTGATATGCAATTACATACAATAAAAAGAGATTGAATTTAAACAAAGCAAAGATAGTTTTTACAATCTTTTCAACAAATACTAAAAAACAGAATAAAATAAATATTTAAGGGGGCTCCCCTACACCAAACTTGATTTTTTTGCCGTTTTTATAGATAATGGTGCGGAACCCTTCGTGCGCGAGTCCGACTCGCACTTGGCCGGTTTTTATAGAAAGGTATCAGTAAAATGATAAAAATATAACTAGGTAGGTACTTGCCAAAAACATGTATAGATTTCTTTCAGATATTATATTTTTACGTAAAGTAGGTAGGTATAGATTATAAAAAAAAACAGTGGCGCTCCGGGAGTGCCGACAGAAGCGAAAACTTGAACAAGATCTTGGTGGAAGAAAAATACTTGTATTGAACATTGGTCCGTAACCTTATCTAAATAAAGATCGCAATCGAGTTTACAAAAAAAAAAAAAATACTTCCAAAACCTTTGTACAAATACTTGCATAGAACATTGATCCCTAACTTAATAATAATAAAGAGCACAATCGCGGTTACTAAAATGAGATGTCGGTAACGGTGTCGCGAGTTCAATTGTTTTTCCCATCTCACAAATGCCCAACGCACCTAAAGATGTTTTCACTTCAAAAATTGTTTGATTTACTACTAAACGTAAAATAATAGCGACAGATGTGATGACAAATTGAATAGTACGCCATCTATTTATTGCAAAGAGCTCTGAACAAAATGTTTCATTTATCATTTTTGTTGAAAATAGATGATTTATGAGTTTATATAGATAAATCAGCATTAAACAAGAAGTTTTGATTTTTACTAATCATACTTACACCAAAATCAGCCGTTTATCGCTTTTTAGTGATTGTTAATTTCATATTTGTTACCTATGCTGCCATCTATGATTTTTTTTTCAGAACTAATTATAAATTGTTCGAGTTGAGACCCCATGGCCATACTAACGGATCTTTCGTCGTGTTGGAACCGAAAGTGGACTTCAGGCCACACCCAACACGAACACACACAACACGATTTTAACCCTTCTACGCGAGACACACAATCGCTTTTTAATTGTTTCTGTAATTACCTACAGCTTACAAAAGGTTAAGAGTTGAGAAGCCAGCAGCTGAACCTCCGAGCCATCATAACTTTCAATAATAAACATTCTAACTCTTTGCTACTTATGCAAGCATCTTTGTTGTGAACAGACGTGTCGAACATTTATTAAAATAAATAAATAATTATTTTCTGAATCGTGACCTGGTTTTACCAAATAGCCGGTAGTAAAGCAAACTGTGTCATACATAAGCATAACATGTGTTAATCGTTTCTGTGAAAATGTGTATACGTGATTAACAAGTAAATAACTTGTGTCATAATGGCAAGCAGTCCCTTCAGCAGGGGTGGCAGATGTGCTCGAAGCCCACCTCCTACACCTGTGCCCGCCCGCACCTGCGCCTGCACCCGGGCCCTCACCTCACCCTCAACCACCCAGCCAAAGAGAAGATGTCATGATGGAAGTAATACCTACGCCAGAAATCCAGAACTGGATGTCGTCCATTGAGCAGTGCCTAAACGAAGTGTGCTCTATTGTATCAGAGGGCAAATTAAACGTGGAGCAAAAACTGCGTATAAGTACCCTATGCCGAAAAGTTGGTCACGGCACATCGCAAATGGCTGTTCAGTACCAGTCCCTTAAGAGTAGAGCCGTCCAAGCCCACTCCACCGTCCAAACACTCGAAGACCAAATTGATCTGTCGCAGCAACTGCAAGCCCTTAAGCTGTCAATCGGAGCTTCAATGAAAACAAGGTATCAACAATTTTATACAGCCGATAAATCTAAGCTCAGTTGCCATATACCCTAACGACAAGCTGAAGTCGAGTGAGGAGACAAAATCACTTGTTCAAAAAATTATATGCCCCGAGCAAATGAAACTTCAGGTAAGAGGACTACGTAAGACGAAAAACGGCGGTGTCATTATCAGCACTGAATCAAAGGACGATATTGAGAAGGTGAAAAAATCTATGCAGCAATCAAATTCAGGTCTTACAGTAGACGAACCCTCAAAAAGGAAGCCTAGACTAGTAGTTATCGGAGTGCCCTCATCCATGCAAGAAAAGGAAGTTTTTACTTGTTTATTCCACCATAATCTAGCAGAGACTTCAGAATTGCAGCCTAGAGACCTTTTTGACCTCCATTAAATTAAGCCATAAGTCAGGTAAGAAGGACGCTGAGACCTGTAATTATATAATAGAAGTATCTGCAGAGATACGTAAAGCCCTGATATCAAATTGGTCGTCATGCCCTGTGAGAGACTTCACTCTAGTGTCACGCTGTTATAATTGCCAGCAGTACGGACATGCGGCCAAATCATGTCGGGAGACCACCGTTACCTGTGGCCACTGTGGTGATCAAGGTCCATTTATTCCCTGAACTACATGAATTGTAAGAGTATTCTCAAGGCTGCTCTCCAAAGTATGTCTTACGAAGATACAGAGAATGTACTAACTGTGTTAAAGTGAATAAGTATGTACAAATTTCACCTACGTTAAGTATTTATCAAATTTAGAAACTAAGATTTAAGCTACTCAACATATAATTAGTGATCTATTGTCAACCTGCAGATAATTTATTTATTTATAAGTCTATTTTAGCTCTTCTCGCCTGAAACACAGGATTACCTAGTTCAGGCACGTAAGTCTTAGGAATATAATTTACATTTAAGCAAATCTGTAATAATTTTTATGCCTTGTAATAATTTTTTGAATAAATATTATTAATATATTATTATGGATATTTTCTCCACCTCCGCAGAAATTTTGATAATCTTATCATCGTTCAAATTACGTCATACAGAATTTATTGCAATTTTTTATTTCAATATTAGACTGTTCCGTTTTCCCAATTTATATTATGCTCGTCGTCAACATGCAAAATTGTCTTGTGGTCTCAAAAAATTCCATCTTATCCGAAAACCAACATTATAAGCTAATAAATTATTTATATTTCTATACATATTTGGTTCCTTTACACAAAAATGACTGCTTTCCCAGATGGGGCCGAGGCCAGCCCGACCCGGAGACGATCCAAGCGGGCGGGGCCGACTATGAAGGGGACCTGGACAAGAAGCCGCGCGCCGGCCAGATCCTCTGGATCCGAGGCCTGACGCGCCTGCAGACGCAGGTACGCACTCCGCCGGGTACACGCACACGGGACACAGGACATTCCGACGGATGACATGTGCTTAGGAGATAAAATAATATTAAATTAGTCAAAGATTCCTTTTGTTGGTAATTTTTTTTATTTAGGTTAGAGTACACACGGCTACATATCAAGCTATAAATTTCCAGTATAAGCTGATCTCGCATTCTTTAGGATTTCCGTACAATACGAGGTCGACTTATACTGGAAATATATAGCTTGATGTGTAGCCGTCTGTACCTTAAAAACATCCCTAAGAAGATAAAAAGGGGAATATAGTTAATTGTCTTGTAAGGGAAGAACGCAAATAAATGAATATGAATATTTGTTCTTTTCCACAGACAAGCAATAGAGTAAAATTAAACATTTTTTTTTAAGAATTTTAAATAGGTATACACATTTCTTCAACAAAAAGTTCAGATAACTTATTCTAAAAGTAGTACACACGGCTACACATCAAGCTATACATTTCCAGTATAAGCTGACCTCGCATTGTACGGAAATCCTATACAGTGTGAGATCAGCATAAACTGGAAATGTATAGCTTGATGTGTAGCCGTGTGTACATGTTTTGCAAAACTTACTATGAAGCGTCAAAAAGCAAATATCACGCAGAAACAACAGCAATATGTTTATTTATTCAAATGGCAATACATTAGAGTAACTATTTCACAAAAATCTAATAAAATAGCTATCGAAAGAAAATTAATTAAGTAATTGCCAAAAACTTGAATCTCATACAAAAGTATATGTCATCCGTCAAACATTGCTGTGTGGCTTAATTCAGCAGCTGAAAAGTAGCTGAATTTCGTCGGGGCTTAAATAATTTCATATTAAAATTAATCACAGTTTTTCTATGAAATTATTGGGAAGTTAGGAACACTACACAAAATGGGATAAATGTTGGAGCTGATGTATGTACATCATCATTTTGGGGGAATCAAATGGTTGAAAAAGTTTATTCATGCCTGAATATATTATTATTTGGGTTTGAATAAATTTTTAAACTGCAAATAATAGTCGAAAACTTTAGAATATATTTTTTCTTTTAAATATTATATGAAAGTGTCAGACTATTATTTACAGTTAAGTATTTTTACTGGCGGCATTCTTAATAAATAAATAATAAGTAATAATAATTTGGAATTATACAGTTTTATTAAATTCAATACAGCAAAATAGTCGTATACATTTGAAGAAGCTGTCAGTAAATCCTCATGGGTTACATCATGAATTATTGGCTGTGATATAAAGACTGATAAATTAAAAAAAAAAAACATGATGATATACCAAGCTAATTTATATTAAAAAAAAATTACTGTGCATTTTTACCAAAATACGAATAAGTATTAAAACGAGTAAACATGTCACAGTAATAATAAAAATCAAAAAAATATCTAAATAATAATAAAAAAGAGAAAACAAATCATTAAAAAGGTATTAGGACTCGCAGATTACATGTTCGAGCGTTCGAAAGAGGGATAAGTTTTGAGTTTACAGCTTTAATACATACAAATATATATACAGCAAAGGTCAACAGGTCAACACTCAAGATACTTTGGGCATCCTAACGCTAAGTCAACGATATTATTGTCTTTATTATATATACTTTTACTATTTTTGCATACAAACGAATATAACCACCATTTTATTATGCATCCATATAGACTATATCGTATAGAATCTATAGAGATTACGCTCAATCATCTTTATATTACACATCCTTTGTTCGTACAGTAAGCGGGAACTTTCACAGTACGAGTCGATACAAATAATAAATATTATATATTTCATAACAAAATAATAATAATACACAAAATAATTTAATCCGTAAAAAACCGAATTTCAAAATAACTGTACGTTATTTTTTTGTTTTTATTATTTCTTTCTTGGTTTTTTTTTTCTATTTTTATTTTCTTATTATTTTACGTCTCGTATTTTTCATTTTATTCTCCTATACTTCTGTTCTTTTCAAGACATTTATTTTAATACCTACACAGAGAAACACTTTACAAAGTAATAAATAGTAGTATACGCTATTATTATTTTTGGCCCATGATTAACGTAGATATTAACTCATTGTTCGGTCACTAATTTTGTTTTGGAAAAGACCATTTTATTTTAATATAAAAATCCCAAAATTGGCAACCGAACAAGGATGAACTTAGAAGTTTTATTTATCCTACAAACTATTTTTCATTTTACTTCTTCAGACCTGGTTTCATGACATGTATGTATTTGTTTATTGAACTTGATTTTTATCTATTTTATCTGTATTTCAGTCTTCAGATTCACCCCTGCTGTCTCCTGCTCTAAATCCTTATTTGTCATGAAACCGGGACTCCCCCGTTAGTGTCATTAGATAGACTCGAAAGTAACCGCCATGCATGAACCGCAGTATAAAATTTACAGTCTGACGCTTCCCGTTTTTTTTTATTTTATTTTTACTATTTTAATACCTGAGTTGACTACCGCCGTCCCCACTACCCATTGGCATGCTCTTTTAGGCTGTGACAATGTTACTTATCCCTCGTATTTACCTTCAAACAGTTACTATGACTACCCCGATATATAGATATATAAATATAATAATTACTCAACAGAAATCACATCGCGGTATGAATATGACTATCTCTGTCTTGCCCTCTATCTTTTATTTAACTCTAGTCATACTGACTGTTTGATTTTTTTTTTTTACTATTTTTGTTTTATTTTTGTCTGTTTTATTTTTTTATTTTTAAGAATAGTATTTTTTGCTTGTGATACGCCAACCCGAAACATCCTCGCTACTGATCCAAAGCAACCCAGCTCTGTAAATGATCGCCGTTACAAAGAACCTGATAGTGACAGGCCCGCACGGCGTACCGACTAACATACGTTACCGAGATCAAAGTAATAAGCAGTAACATGACTTGTTCACATTCATAATAATTTATCCACTTACAAATATTATTTTAATATTATTTTTGTACCAAGTTGTGTTCAGTTACTGCTGTTAAAATGAACGTTAATTTTGAGTGTGGAGTGGATTTTTCTTGAGAAAAAGACTAGTAATTTACACACGAGAGCATGCCGAGTGTGCTCTGTACTAACACC
Source organism: Agrochola lychnidis (assembly GCA_963680765.1). Lineage (NCBI taxonomy): Eukaryota > Metazoa > Arthropoda > Insecta > Lepidoptera > Noctuidae > Agrochola > Agrochola lychnidis. The sequence continues at coordinate 12,498,256 of OY796873.1, read as the reverse complement.
AAAGTCTAACCGTTTACGGTGGAATCTCTCTCTTTCCTTTGCCGTTGTGTTGTTGTCAGTGTTTTATGTTTTGTTTTTTTCTGTTATTTTTTTTGTGTTTTGTTTTGTTTTTGTGAATGTTGTCCCTGTAGTGGCGTGTTATGTCGGGTGTGTTTGGTAAGGTGGGTACAGCGTCAAACTGGGCGGCGAGGTCCATCATCCGTAGTTTTGCATTGCCTTGCCGTTGGAAAGTTGCCTTCTTTGTGTTATTTTGCGTAACTCTTGTTAGGCTTGATGTAGTGTCCATTATTGTAAATGTATATAGCGGTGCTCTAATGCAGCGTTACAGGTAAGTATAGTATGTATGTAGAAACAAATAACCAGTAATTAAATTTATAAAATAAAAAAAAACAATAACCAAAAACAGTGATTTTGTTTAGCTTTCTAACTTTTTTCGACGTTCTAAGATTGTGCAAATATCAATGTATTTTTTTTTTGTTTTTAAAAACAAAACTTTTAATTTTATTTTTTTAATTAAATAGATATTTTCACAATAAAAACCGTCACAAATACTAAAAATAAAATATGTTCCTCCTTGGCTCCTAAATAGATGTTTAACAAAAATTTGACGATAAACAATAGCATGGTAGATGTTATAGTGTAAGTACCTGTTGTCACAAGTATATGCGGACTAGCGAGCCACCACCATAGAACGCATATGGAATTTGATATTAAATATAAATATAAATCAGTATAAACGTTACTGTATATTTGTTTTAAATAAATAAAGCCTGATGGCAGTTAAATAGGTGTAACCCAAGATTAGGTTAGTGCACCCTCGTCCTTATCCAAGCATCTTAGGCGTTCCCTGCGTTGTTTAGGTGTAGTTTAGACGGCTGTCGATCTTCAGGGTAGCTAAGGCCTCGATTCGTATCCCTATTATTTTGTCACGTTATTTTTATTTTTGTCTCTTTTTTTCTTCCTCCGTTGGCACTCTTCCGGGTCATATTCGTATCACGCGACACTGGTCAGTCCTGGCCCATACACGCATCAGTATACACGATACACATTATTCCATTTCGTTTTTATTTCCTGATTTTTTTTTTGTTTTAATAAAGGGTCTGTTTTTCCGTGTTGGCCTGCTTGCGGCTAGGACAGATATGGAACAGATGTTTAATGATTAAAATGTTATTGATCAATGTTTTTTCTTTGACCTCATCATCTCATACATCACTTTTTTATTTATTTCGTGTTTAATTCTTGAAAAAAAAAACTAGCAGTTTACAGTGCTGTTAAGTTGTCAAACTTCTTAAAGAAATTTATTTAAATATAAATATTTTTTTATGGAAAAAAACGAAAAAAAAAAACATAAAATTAAAAAAAAAAACATCTTCATAGTAGAATAAACACATGTTGACTTATCTAAGCAAGTGTGTTATTTACAGTACAATAAAAAATAAACATATAAGTAACAAAACTAAACAGATTCAACATATTGGTCAGATATTTTAACAAAAACCAACCTTCTTACCAATACAATCGTCCCCAAATGCACTCCCTAAGATGCATGATCAACCCACTGATGTATAACAAAACCCACCTACACTGAGATGATGACGTCACTAAACCAAAACAAAACACGGAGACTGACGTCACTACCCTTGTCAATAACTGCACAAATACGACGTCCCCGTACCATACGCTGGAGGTCTTCATTTAAGGCCAGTTAAATCCAAACTCCTTGGTAGAGGAGATGCCATATACAAAATTGAAAAAAAGAACAAATCCCGTGCCATATCTGTCCGGCGGCAGTTGTAAAGCTAGGGCTGCGCACGTAGGACGGTGTCGAATGGGGCGTGGAGCCGCGCGTCGTAGAGAGATGTTGTTGGCAGCCCCGGCCTGTGCTGGAGACCGAGGTCTAGTGGCGGCCGCGGCGGCTCGCGACGCGCTGCGTGCACAGGACGCTGACGGTACCGCACCCGCCCCCCTAGCCCCCTAGCCCTCTAGCCCCCTAGCCCCTAGGCGCGAAACAGATAGGAACATCACGACCATAAATATGTGTAAAGTTAGCAAAATTATTAAGCGGATTTCTCCTGAAGCATTGATCAAAATTTTAGATTCTACGAACGTTGTATCTACAAAACCATACTACTATGATATATAGGTCTTATCTTGAAATTAAATTCGTTATTTCACGAGGAAATCGCTTCTGAATTCGGTGAACGAAAAAAGTGTACACATATTGATGCTCGTGACTGTAAAGAAGGTTGGTTCATTATAACTAGAGAAACACGCATGCAAACATTCGACGATCTTTATGTCAAATAGTCGCGAGAGCACCTGCACTCGCTGTACGAAGACGCGTGTGTGTGTGTGCGTTTTTGCTCGTTGTATGGAGGCGACCTTCTAGCTATCTATTTTGTGAACTAGCCCCTAGTGCGTAGCATCCCGGTGCCCTTACACCTCCAAAACTCCCGTGCAAAGGTTGCGGCGACACTCGACTGCCTCAATAACTTCGCAATAGCACACTTGTGGACAGATTTGGCACGTTTGAGCACTTGTAGCTAAAAAGTGCACCTGTTGCTAAAATTATGCTGAATTCGGCACGATTTTTTGATAAATCTGCACAGTCGAATTTGGCACAGTTGTGCCAGAATTTGGTCACTTAAGTTGATGGATTAGGCACAGTTGTGAAATAAGCAACGGCTGTTTGCATTTGGCACGTTTTTTTGATGATTAGCAACTGAAGGAAATTTCAGTATTAATGATTTTAGAAATTTTTGGACAAAATTGAATTGGATTATGTTGCAGATTCTAAATTAAATGGGGATCAAAGGTTTAGTAACATTATTTTTTCATTGGATGTGCAAAAAATATGGATGTGTGTTGAATTAAGTAGAAAAAAAAAATGCGAGTAGAGTGTCGTCGAGTAACCGTTAGCAATCAATAGTTCTGTTATGCATCTCCACGACTTCTGGCTGTAGAACTCGCCCTGTTCCAACTAAAACGCACAAACATGCAGTTTGTGCGTTTGAGTGTTCGCTCCTGTACTGGCACCGTCTCGTCCGCCCGACCCTGAATCAGCACCCTGTGACATCGACGCCTCCACCACATGTGACACCTATGTCGCCCCGACCGCGTCCCTTCTCGTCCTGCTTTGTGATCTCACTCTTGTCTCCAGTCAGCCAGTCATCTAGACACAGTGTTTGTTATAGCAGTCAGTGTTTGTTCGCAGCACCTTAGCCCTTTTGTTTTGTATTACGTAGCTATGCGAGCATGGAGCCCACCGTTTCCCCCAGCACAGGATCCACTCATCGCGTCATCGTCACTTCGGTAGTGCATAGTTAGCAACGAGGTTCGAATAGTTGCATGTCGTAGCCACGACGTAGACGTCCCATCGTCCCCTCCACAGACGTCCCCGAACTCTGAATACAGACAACTAGGGCGTAACAAAGAACATCCACACCACACTCAAGATAAAGGTAGCGGTGGGTCGGTATCGCGGCGGAGTGCCGGACAGTCGGTCAGCAGCGAGGGTGTGCGGTGTGGCGGCGCGCGGTGAGACGAGAGCCGTTGGTTGCAGCTGCGCGTGGTGCGCGCCTTCAAGTCCACGCTGGAGGACATGGAGGAGCGGCTGTCGGCGCACTCGGCGGCGGGGCTGCGCTCGCGCCTGCGCGCGGCTCCGCCGGACATCGCCTACATCGACGCCGACGACGTGCCCGGCGCCGCCCGCACCGAGACCACGATATTCTGAGCTGCCTCTGACCCGAACCGACCGACCACGAGACGCACTGACGACGTTTTATTTTTATTGTATGCAAGTTTTTCGTTTGTCCCCGGCGGCCCGGCCGTCGATCGTACTTAACGCCGCAATCTCCCGCGTAATCTCATCGCTATCGCCGCGCCCCTATCTCGTTTCAGTCTCGATCGCGTTTACGCTTTAAACGATTAATCGACTCTTAATTTTTTAGTACGTTAAGAATTTTTATTAAGTGTTGAAATTTTTTAGTGCTAGGTAGTTGATAGAGCAATAAACTACTAGACGATGTTAGCGGCCCGATGTTAGGCTCTTAGACCGAATTGTGCCTGTTACCGCGCCGCCATGCGTGCGCGCATACTGTACATTTTCAAATCATATTTGTAACCTGTTGATGTTTTCGTAATGATGTTAACGTTTCAATAGAGAAGTGTTTGCATATTTTAATAGTTGACGAATGAGCATACGTTAGTGTCGGGACCCCTATATTTCTAATATGTAGATGATACGACTCTTTCTACCGGTCATTATAAATGAACACTGCTATTTTAGACATGAACATATTTGTACATAAGTTAGTGATCTTCAGAACGTCTTTTTATGAATATCGGAGCAGTGATATTTTGTATAGGTAGCTATATGAAACTAAATGATGAAACTCCAATTTAAATTGTAAACTTTTTAATAATCCTTGATCTTCGAAATTTTATGAAAAAAATAAATGAATAAAAAAAAACTTTTTTAAAGTTTTCAACTTCGTCACTTAGCTTTTTGTGTAAGTAGTTTGTTACGAGAAAATATTATTATTATTATGAGATATTGAGGGTACTTGGCAGCTTGTGTGTTTTGTTTCATAGTAAATTTTGGGACCACTTTTAACCCCTTTTTATCTTGAGATCTATATCTTCATTATATATCGGTTACGAGACGGTAATTTGTCTATAAAAAATCATTATAATTAATCAAAACTTAAATAGATTTTTATGTATACATACGCCTAAAGTTTAATATGAATAAGACACCTCACGCTTACTAAGGAGAACCGAAAAAGCTCTAAAATAAAGTGTATCTATAAAACTTCTTGGTTTTTGCGAAATGTTACGAGAATATTTACATTGAAAAAAATAAAACTGTAAGCAAATTCCATAGCATTTTTTTTCGCCTGTCATGTTCTGGTGGGGGTGGCCATTTAGCCCATACGCTCTATTTCAGATGTTGACGGTAAGTTTAGGTCTCACGGATAGGGAGCGTACCGTTGTAAGTATCACGACGGACAATGTAGGTACTCGTTGAGCCCTTAAGTTGAATAGAGCATGGAATCCGTGGTGTCTGCACCTTGGCTGCCCAGCGTCTTCGGTCTCCTGGCCGCGTTGAATCATAGCAATTGATCATCCACTGTTGGCACTCACATAATATAACACTATTGTACGAGAAAGTTTTAAGCATAATCCAATTTTTTTTATAACTTGTAAGTATTTCTCTATTTTAAATACAGTAAATGTTGTATTTGTTGTTACGATTTTAAAATCTATAATTTAAGACCAACAGTTTTTTTTTATATTTTATATCCCAGTTTAAATGACAATTGCATATCATTCAATAAGCCGTTTTACGTACACCAATAAAGGTGAGACCGCTAGCGGCCATCTTGTGACGTCACGTCAACAAAATGGCCGCTGCGACTAGATTGTAAGTACTGAGCATTTTATTGGAGCAAATGTATATTTTTTGGTACAAAATGTTGTTTCTTTGATTGTTTTATTTTTTAATTATTTTTGCTTCGCATTTACAGTGTGATCATGCTTATTACAGTGTTATGCATGTATACTGATGTCTGTGAGTATTGCACAATTTGTATTTTTTTTTCTTTAATTATTATTATTATGTACGTAGATGTTTGTACAGAGTCTCTGATAATATATTTTTTATTTAAATAACATTTTCATATTATCAGACTCTCGTGAAAGGTTTTATATCCGAATTTTTCATTTTTTATTACTGTAACAGTTCAGCAATTAATAAAAAATGGTTTTTATATACAACCACGTTAACTTACTTACAAAACTTCTAACACTGTAGTCGTTAAGCTGATAAAATATTTACATGAAAAATAAAATGAACGCATAAATTAATATTATCTCCACTATTACACCAAATTAGTAAACTAAGTTATATTTTAAAAGTAAATAAAACAAAACGGCTCTTACATTATCCACTTAATTTTTTTTTTTTTCATTAACTCGGTTGTGTATGTACTTATATAATAAGTTGATTTTCGTAATCTTTATTTATTATTGAGTTTTACTGTAATGATACGTTTTATTGTTAAATAATACATACTTAACCGGCACTATAAACCACTATAGTAAATAAAAACTCATTATAATAAAAATATTTATTTGACAAATGTTGATATTTTATTTTTTTTGTACCTCAAACACGTTGATAGTAAAAACCGAAGCAAATGATTCGCGAAGTAGCTCACATACCGGACGTTTTTCATTTTCTGAGTAGCTGTAGTCCACACGGTATTTTAAACTATATTTTATATTATTATTTTGTTTATATATTTAGTATTTTGCTACTGGATGCCCTCGACCCCGACCCAGCTAGTGAATGCCCCCTATCCTAGTTACAGTTAGGCACTTACTAACGAAACTGCTTTCTAAAAATATTTCCATAGTTTTCTATAGCTACAACTCTTCACTATCAGTAGTAGTGGTGTTCTAAAGACAAATGATGTTTCTGATAATATTTTTTTAATTTAAAAAGTAAATGGCCGTTTGATTTTGGAATGCCATTGGCGAGTTTCCACGTAATGTCTAGTGTATTGGCGACAAAGCAGTTTGGTTATGCGGCTGTGGTAGTTAGGAGACACTGCGCACTCGCGCCTGCCGGGCGCGTACTGACACGTCCGTCATGTTGTTTTGCAGCAAAAGGCGGACATATTGGCCGGCCGCAGAATATTTGTCAATAATTATTTGGCGGAGCACCGAAGGATCAGCGTGCAATCTGGCGGGAGCTCCCTGCCCGCTCTCAGCCCGGTATCGCATCAGAGCGATGATTAAATGCCCCAAAATATTTATAAAACGACACTAAAGTGAAAGTAACAAGTTAAATAAAGAAACACGGACTCAAACTACTGCCATTTAAAAACTAAAACAAATATTCCAAACGAATATTCTAAAATTATGATTATTACAGTTTTTCGCTAAAATTTCTAAAAGTAAAAAACCTTTTTTGAAATCTCTTAAAAATGTAAATGCAGTAGATAGTTAAGAATTGTTTATTAAAATATAAGTAAAATATTAGACGATTCGCAAAAATATATTAATTAGACTTATATGATAACTATGGTGCACCAACTATTTAGATGGAGTATATTAGAATTTGAGCAAATTATTTTATAGCCGGTATATATGACGAAATATTTAAAGTTTCTGATATAATATATTTAAATTGATATCGTGTTAATTTTTCTGTAAATATATAAATCTTTAAACTCATCTTTTCTTGTAATTAATATGTTTAAAATAACTGTTGTGTGTTAAAAATAAAAGTATATAATACGGATAAAGTCATGTGCCATTTTTATAATATATAAAAAAAACGAAAATACACAATTTGTGCTACTCAAGTGCTTTTATAAACGTTTTTAATAATAAGATGATATTTAAATTTGCTTGTTATTTTTGTTTGTTTATTTTATTGGAAGAATGCGATCTAGATGTGAAATATTTAGTGTTAGATGATGTGTCTTATTTCATAGAAGCTCGTTGTGTTTTGTCTTTAAGTAGTTGGCGGCTTGATTGGTCTGTATGTGTCGGCCACAACTACAAAACACAAACGCTATGCTCATATTTTTATAGACTATACATCGATTTAGCAAAACAGTAGAACTGTATGCATATTTGTTATATGGCACAATAATATAGTTTTATACATTTTGCATGAATCGGAGATTTACTACTTTATTATGAAATCTGTCTTTTGTTTTCTATTTACTATGTATTTTGGTAATGACTTGCACGATGATGTGTATTTTGTTCTGCATCGTCGTTACCAACGTACGTACTATATTCTGTCTCTTATTACACTACACACTGTCCCCTATTATTTAATCTTCCATCTCATCTCCTTTGTTGTTTTTTCCTCTTCACCAAGGTATTTCAAGCAAATTTAATTATCATTCCAATGTTTTGTGGTAAAGTTTAATATGTTTATATGTTAAGTATATCTTAAATATTTAATAAAAAAAACCTCTGTGTATTAATTCTTAAAGTATAATGCACCACAAGTAGAGACTAACTCATTGCCTGCTACATCAATGTTAAGACTTAGAAGAGTATAGTATACAAAAATAACTATTATACTTAAATTATGGATGATTACTCGTGTCTTGGTGTACACCAAAAGTTAGATGTAAAAATATGAAATACGTTTTTTCAAAAATTTAATAATATCGCTTGTAGTAAGTGCGAACACGCCGATAGTGATAAATCACGTAAAATATAATTAACAAATCCATAGCAAAGCATGATTTCTCGCTATACCTACCTAACTTGGTATAATAAACTGGTACTGTTGTTAATTCGTTATTTCTAACGCTTCTTGACTCTTAAACCTTAGTAATAAAGTATCTATACTCCAAAGTAACTTTCATTTCACCTGCCACATTGTGGAGAGCTGCAATAACAAGGTAAACTTGCAGTATTGGGAACATGTTGGTGTGTCGATGTTGGTCCAATTGTTGGCGGCCTGTGGCCAACATGGGCCATGTATGTCGTACGGTCTAGTCAATGTTAGATCGCTTGGCGCTTTCACGCGACGTTGTACAGTAGTCCAGTAGCTACACAGTTCGACTGGCATGTACTTAGACGTTGAGTCTTTGCGTATATGATGCACATACTACAAACTGCGAAAAACTGCAAATTATTCCACGTCAAGGTAAACAATACTTTTCTTATTCGCACATACTGTAAGCTTGCAGTTTCTATAATTATATGTATTGTGTTCACTTTGTCTGTAACATATATGCATTGACAGTAAACAATTAATTAGAATAGATCGTGCTCAGCTTGAAATATAATCGCCACGCTAAAACAAATATATGTAAATAGTAACACATTAAAAAATTAATCGACTACCCAAAAATCACAGAAAGCCAATATGTATAGGCATCATTGTTGTTAGTTTCACATATATGTATGCTTCTGTAAAATAGTTGTATATAGCTTGATTAGATTGTCCTATACCGGTATAATTTAGGTAGATTTTATCTGGTATGTGAGCGACTACGTCGATCCAACGATATATATGTGTGTGCTGCAATAGAATAGTTCGCATGATGACAAAGAACATACAAACAAGTGCCGATTGTTTACAAGAACACAAAAACACACAGATACACAAAACATGATTTATTTAAACAAAGAACCACGGAACCCGATCAAGGAACCCATAGGATAAGTGTTCAATGTTAAATGTTCATAAATATTGTATTTTATTTTACTTAGTTGTTATTTTAATTTTTTTTTATTACTTGCGTTTTTTTATAAAGATGGATGTAACGGAGCCCTGGATGGAAAAAAAGATAAAAAATTCTAGTTTTTAAGTGCACACCCCATGAATGTGCTTCTTAAGGTACCTAATAGGATGTACCCCGCGTCTTATACTTTTAGTTCTGTTTACTGTGTATCTATATATATACTTCTTCTAATATCTGCTCATCGCTTCGCGAGGCACACTGCTTCGTATACTCCCCCTGATAAATTTCTATACTTTCTTAATGAAAATATATCACTGCTAAAGCGTCGGACGCGATTCTACCCATAAACCCTTAAAAATCTTTCAAAATATCCTGTCTGGACTATGCAGTCATAAATATAATTTATATATTTTATTATTTTCATTATATTTATGTGAGTAGAATCACGTCGGACCCCCAGCACGCAGTATATATATTTATATATCTATGTATCCCTTCCGCGCGGCCGCTACTCAGCGGCGCGTGCCTCTCTGTGTCGTACCCTTTACTTCATGTTCTCGTTTTTATTTTCTTTTCCATGAATACCCAATTGCACACGGAAGGTGATAGGTGGCGAGTTACAAGAACGATTGATACCCGTCCCCTACAGCAAGACTTCAACCGATCAAGCTGTAAGATTCACATTTATGAGAGGACAGCCTGTTTCACTCACTTTTCTGTTTTATTTGACTATTTTTATGTTAACATTTTTTCGTTTTTTATATGTTCAACAATGTTTTAAAACTGTACTCTATCTATCTATACCTACAACTTGTCCGTTCTATCTGTATCCCACTTGCTTGTGTTGTAGTGTTGACTGTGCACTTCCACACTTATATATTACACTTTTAAGTCCTTATAAACGCTTTTACACTGCGTGTAAGAATCCTTTAAGAGCGCTTTTTAACCTGCACTGACGCTTATTTTCTTTAAATCCTAGAATGTACCTATACTACATTGCTTCGTGACAGGATGATTTTTGAACAAGGATCACTATGGCATCTATAAGACTCGTTAGAGATACGTTATTGACTAGCTAGAAAAAACATTTTTTTTTTTATCCTTAAGTACAGTATTTTTACAGTATCTCTTACGGTTTTCTAGCTGCCTCAGTGATTCCTATTTAAAAATTAACCCTGTATATTATTATATGATGTTGTTGAAGTGCTCCAGTCAATGTCTTCTGCATGGTTATCACAATCATTGGCATGGATCCTGACGCATGTGCTGTGTTATACATAATATTATATGCTTTTTATTCCATAATATATTCTTCACTTGGGCTGTGGGTCTGTCGATGAAAACATTTTTGTTTGTCTAATTGTGATCGGATTTATGTGGAACTGTGTTGTAAATTAATCTCGACTTCAAATAATAAATAAGAATAATTATTTTAATTATTTCTGTAAATATTTTAGAGTCTCATTTTAGTGTAATATCTTGAAGTCGATTTTCTAATTGTTGAATGCAGTGTAAATATGGGAATGTTTGTATTTTTTTTTACTATTGATGTTAACATTGGTTTTGATTGATGTGTTAATGGTTTAATTAAAATAATAATAACACAAATTTCGAACAATGGATTATTAAATTATTATAAATAATATTTAGGATTCTGATAGGAGTCTGATTGGGCAAAATTTTTAATGTAAATAGGCAATGAACACAAGTAGAAGTCCATAAGTAGAATCAAGAGCTTTTATGTTAATTTGGCAACCATACCTATATCATGACATAGTGATTTTGTTATTATTTTTTGCCTCACCTAATGCACTTAGCCTGGTCCACACATCAGGTACCCGCAATAATCTGTCGTGAAACTCAATCTACCGTCCTTTACAACAGATTAAATTCTAACTACCCTCCGATGTGTGACCAGAGCAATGAATTCGTCAACTCGTGGGGTCCTACAATAGTAGTGCCAAAAAGCCAGGGATTCGTCATATAGCTTTTAATTCATTTAAAAAACTAGACGCATCCAAAGTAATTTTTTTAACAAAATTATAGCTTTTAGAAGTACAAAATTTTTCTCTATTTCTGTCATAGGCTAGTCCAACGCTTTACGTTTATGTATGTAAAAGGAAGTCGAAGATCGTTGAGGGTTTTTGTCAGCTTGCTTACAATAATTTCGGATATAGGACGTTGGGTAAAGCGATGTTGCTTCGTATCATGTGCAATGTAATGTGTAAGTAGGTCAAGAGCATTACCATAGAGCTTTCGCGCGTAGCTCACATAGTGGAGAGTAAATACAGTCACAGAGGTGCGGAGTGCATGCACACGGAGGTACCTCCCATCCTCACGGCCAGGGTGTCTGTATTCAGAGGCGTGAGGCGAAGCCCCGGCCACTCACTGCATGGCATGGCTCGCCACCTACAAACTATCCTGTGACTGGAATTTTGATACCTAACGCTTTCTTGCCTCTTTTTATGGTTCGGTGTGCTTCTATATGTTGAGATTGTAATTCCGGTCGTCCCTCTCGTTGGTCTCTCAATATACAAGTGTGTCGTGCAGACCAGCCGGAGGGATTGGCACCGGGGTCTTCGGCATACGTGGCGCTCTGAACGATTTTATCATTGACAATTTGATTGGCATTCAAAACTAAATCAATAATGTCTTCAAAATCTAAATTGGATTTTGTCAGTGAGAGAATCTACGCACTGGTGTTTACCACTCGACTTTTTATTGATGTCACTGTAAATTCTCTGCAAGTGTAGCGTGCTTGTGTCACTCGGGGCCAGTCTCTCGAACGGAAATTATCGCAAAATTAATGTGATAAATTGACAAGTGCGCGTAAACTGCTGTGATTGGTTGAATGGTTTATCAACAGCCAATCACGCGTAAATTGCTGTTACGCGCGCTTGACAATTTGTCATATTTGTGTTGCCATAATTTTCGTTCGAGAAACTGGTCCATGGTGTAGTCGAGTGGTAGACGGCAGGCGGGCGCGACGCATGCCCTCGACCCGTACTGACCCGCGCGCGCCCGCAGATTCGCGTGGTGAACGCGTTCCGGCAGGGGCTGGACTCGCGCGGCTCGCTGGCCGACGCGGCGCTCGCGGAGGCGCTGCGCAAGCAGACGGCGCTGTCCAAGCGGTTCTCGCACTCGTCCAGCATCGACTACGCCGACGCCGCGCGCGACACCCTGGCGCCGCACGACATCGACGTGGAACGCCTCTCCAGCCACAGCCACACGGAGACAGCCGTGTAGCCGCCACGACCCGCACGCACGGAGCGGTAGGACAGTGTGCCGCGCGCCCGCAGCTCATCGATGCAATAATTTAGCGTTAATATCAGTATTATGGACGCCGCCGCCCCGACACCGACCGTGCCCGCGCACGATACGAACCGTTACGCTGCCATCGCTCTAATTAAATTATTATACATACATGTAATAATAATGCTAAAACGATTGTGTATAAAATCATATTTTGAAAGGTAACGAGGATGATCAAGTTTGGTATTTGATTTTGAACACGTATGGTTGAGGGCGCCGGTCGAGCCGGTTCCCGCTACGTCTCGCAGCCACAGTGTACTTGAGCATAAGTTATATTGTTAACTAGTGTGTTTAATTATTCGATTGTTTTGAAAATATTTTATTATTATACGCGCGTGTCGCGATGCGCGCGTCTGTTGAACAAATAAAAAAAATATTGTCTAATTATTAATTTTAGATTTAAGCGCAGTGATGAGCGAATGGACGTGTGATTTTTGAAAAAAAAAATAAAGTTTTCGCATACCATCGTGTCGTCTCTTACACGGAATGAAATGTTTTATATTGCTTTTGTCAAAGACATGTTGTGGGAGAGTGAGGCGGGCGGGGGAGGGCGGGCCGGGCCTCATCTTTTGTATAAAGTTATTTCATTTGTAGCGCAGATCATCGTTTGTACGTACGCCGAGTGATATTATCGGCCGCGCACGCCCCCGCCCGCCCGAACTAAATATATATACTTAACTAAATTATTAAAGTATTAGTTAAGGTGTTTGTTATAAATTTCAATAACTTTTTTGTTTTTACGACCTTTTCCCCTAAATCTAAGTATACATTAAGTCATATCTCGAAGCGTAGACGCATAAACTGAAAAAGTTTTTATACAAGAACCGGTTAGCAACTGCATTCTTGTGTAAAAACCGACGTAGTCCACTTTGAACATCTTCAAAATGTTTAAAAATAGAAATAAACATTAAAATTGTATAGCTGAAGGTATTTATTTGTAATGCTAGTCTCTTATGAAAACAAAATACTAATTATTCAATTATTATAATGTACTTATTGATTATTGATAAATACTTCAAGTTTATTAAAACAAGATATAGTCTACGGTGTAACGAATTGATTTCGGAATTTTTTGTCTATGAGCAATAGCGAGGCGCTCCACATAGGCGACGTAGAATCGCAGCAGTGGCATTTTCAACTTATAAAGTAAGACATGTAACTACTTAATCGAGTTAGTGACGAGTTGAACCGATCGCTCGCCGGCCACTTGTTATAGTATATTATGAGTATAATAATGAGAATCAAACGATCTAGCGAATCGGCAATGTTCAATTTTGTATAGAACGGTTCATAGTAGCGGTATTTGAGAGTTGTTACGTTTGATTTGTGAGTTTCGTTGGTAGGCGCGCTCCGTAGGACGCCCACGCGACACGGACTCGACACGACAAGGACTCGACACGGCCCGGCGACCGACCGACGGACGAGTGGCGCGACAACTATTAAAACTATTAAACAATCTTGTAAGTAATTAAGTATTAGCTTCGAATCAATAAAGCCTTTTTAAAAAAAATTAGTTAAAAAATGAAACTATTGAACTTCACAATGTTTAAATAAAATAATATTAGTTTTGATTTCAGTGAATAGAGAGGTCATGGTATCGTTTTGTGTATTATATAATATTGTTTCGTTGATATTCGTTACCACGAGTTCCCCAATGAAAGACATAAATAATTAGGAGGACATCTTCGTAGAGATGCGTGCAGCCCGCGCCATCCTTTACCTAACAATCAATTTGTTTGACACGACAGTCTGCCACTAACCATTTTAGGTGATAAGTCCCATTGTTGTATTTTTCGTCTCACAATAAATGAAAATCTATTTTATTGTTTTTATACATGTGTTTTATTTTTACTTGCCCTTTTCACCTCAAATTAGGAGAGAGCGGGGTTAGTTCTAACGGGGGTAGGAATTAACTTACCTATTACCGCCAAACCATGAACGGTAAAAACATGATATTCGGTATACCACTACTATTTACTACACAGAACTAAAAACCACAGCAGTTCGCACGGACGTAACAAATTCGCGGCGGGATTTTATCACGCACTGGATTTTCAGCTCTCGGTGTCAAGCCGAGCGTTGAGAATTCAACGCGCTGGGACGCACTCTCGTCCCAGCGCGTTGAAAAAACACTGTTGGTTTTTCAACTCTCAGCGCTAAACAGAGCGTTGAAAATCAAGTGCACGAAAAAAAATCGCTGCAATTTTATTACATCCGTGCGAACGTAGGCTTACTGAAATTAAAATGGTCGCAATCATAATGTTTTGTTGATCTAGTGGTCGCAAGCAGTGTGTACAGTTTGGCAAAAAAGAGTAAAATGAAAAAAAAGAATAAGGCACCACTATCGCATTTAGGTCAATTCGAATGAGAAAGAGTAAAAGAATTTAAACAAATTGTTTAAAACACTGCTTGTGGGTGACTCCAAACCTACTAGCACTTGTCAGCAAAATAGTGCCATCATCATAGGTGGTCATTACTTAAGTAAAATATTTAGTTCCAAATGTCATCACTTCAGACTTGTATGTCGACCTGTACTGCTAAGCATGAGATACTGGGTTCGATTCCCAGTTCGGGCAGTGTAATTGGGTTTTCCATCAGAAGTTCAGGAGCAGCCCAGAATCTGGATTTGTTCCCAGTTGATGGCAATTGACTTGCCCTTTTACCATAGTCAGCGTATAGTGTTCCTACTGCTGGGACACAGCCTCCTCTCGGTCACAGAGCATGTGTAACTTTCTCTCGGTGAGAGGGAGTGGGCCGTAATCTACCACACGGGCCCAGTCTTGTTGGAAGATGTCACATGTGGTCGAGAATTTTTGGTTCTAGGACATGCCGGTTTCCTCACAATGTTTTCCTTCGCCGTTTTGAAAGCAGTAAAGCGCCTGTCTGGGTTCGAACCTACGAGCTACTTACAATTCTGAGTCGCGACCGTTACCACTGGGCCACCACTGCTTCCCCTGCTGACTTGCCCCTTATTATATGGGAATTAAACATTACTGGCGAAATGTGGGTTTACTATTGGAGTTACCTACAGCTCTGTCTAAACCTCCTGGGAAAACAGGCGTGATGTTATTTAATAATTGCTAAAGCAGTTCACAGAAGTGTAGGGACTGGTATCTAAAACATCGCGAGTGTCAGGATCGTGGGTGCATTCCTTTGAAATGTTCGAAAATGAGTACCTACCTAATTGTCAGCTTAGCTGGTGTTTTTTATAGGCACGATTACTGAGAAACCTTGTGTCTACCCGTTGTCTACCTGTGTAGCTCGGACGCTAATATAATTAACCTTTTCACCGCCACGGACTTAGAAGTTCTAGATTTTCGTGCTACCAGCGCCACGACTTTATTAGAAGCTCTTCATTTTAACTATGTTATAAAAAGAAATTTACTGTATTTAACAGGTATTTTTCATTTTTTTATTTAATATAGCAATCTAATACCCTGTTTTTTTATTTTTCCACACAAAAGAAGCCTTTATTTGTCTTAAAATTGGCAAAAACAAAAACTCTGAACATTTTAAATGTCCCCAGAACGCCAAGGACTTTATATATAAAGTCGGCCAGTGATGTGACGCGAAAGTTATCACTGTTTGATTTCTCCCGTAGAAATATTTATAAACTATCGAAAAAGATTTGAGGTCAATAAAATATGAATTTAGTTAACTACTTTATAACAAAGGGAAAATTGACCAATTTAGACCGACAGATAATTTAGATCTTCAGACGATGCGCTTAAATACGCGCGGCTCAATAGACAGATCTCTAAGGCGACCTTCGACTCTATAATACGAACCGTATTGAGGACGCGATAGAGCAGAACAAGGGCTCCAAGGTTTTTGCTAGAGATCTGTCTATTGGACAGAGCCAGCTTGCGAAACTGAAGACCAATAATGGCAGAATCGTATCCGCCAAACCTGAACTGTTGAGAGAGATCGAGAGTTTCTATGGACAGTTATACGCGTCAACCAGTAACCCTGTTACGAATCTAACAAACGACCCAAGAGCTAGATTGACCCGACACTATACCGAAGACATCCCGGACGTCAGCTTGTACGAGATTAGGATGGCTCTGAAGCAGCTTAAAAACAACAAGGCGCCGGGTGATGACGGAATTACGGCTGAACTCCTGAAGGCCGGTGGAAAACCCGTTCTTAAGGCCCTCCAGAAGCTTTTCGATTCCGTCATACTCGAGGGTCAAACGCCACAGGCATGGAACAGAGGTGTTGTGGTACTCTTCTTTAAAAAGGGCGACAATGCCCTGCTTAAGAATTATAGGCCCATCACACTTCTGAGCCATGTCTACAAGCTGTTTTCAAGAGTTATCACGAACCGTCTCGCGCGCAGGTTTGATGACTTCCAGCCTCCTGAACAAGTCGGATTCCGTAAAGGCTTTAGCACCGTAGACCACATACATACGCTGCGGCAGGTTATACAGAAGACCGAAGAGTATAACCAGCCTCTGCTTAGCGTTTGTGGACTACGAGAAAGCCTTCGATTCGATCGAGACATGGGCTGTGCTGCAGTCTCTTCAACGATGCCAGATCGACTATCGGTACATTGAGGTGCTAAAGTGTCTGTACAAAAACGCCACTATGTCAGTTCGACTCCAGGACCAGACCTCGAAACCTATCCTTCTGCAGCGAGGTGTGAGACAGGGAGACGTTATCTCTCCGAAACTGTTCACCGCTGCACTGGAGGATGTCTTCAAGGTTCTGGATTGGAAAGGGCTAGGCATCAACATCAATGGCGAGTATATCACTAACCTTCGGTTTGCCGACGACATAATTAACATGGCTGAGACCATGGAGAAACTCAGTACAATGCTCGATGACCTCAGTAGAGCCTCCGAAAGAGTGGGTCTTAAAATGAACATGGACAAGACAAAGGTCATGCCAAATGCCCATGTGACACCCACTCCCATGAAGATCGGAGACGCTATGCTCGAAGTTGTGGACGAGTATATTTACCTAGGACAAACTGTCCAGCTAGGTAGGTCCAACTTCGAGAAACAGGTCAATCGTCGAATCCGACTCGGCTGGGCAGCGTTCGGGAAGCTACGCAATATCTTTTCGTCCCACATACCACAGTGTCTCAAGACGAATGTCTTTGACCAGTGCGTGTTGCCAGTGATGACCTATGGTACTGAAACGTGGTCGCTCACCTTGGGCCTTATCAGAAGGCTAAAAGTCACCCAAAGGGCAATGGAGAGGGCTATGCTTGGAGTTTCCCTACGTGATCGAATCAGAAATGAAGAGATCCGCAGGAGAACCAAGGTAACCGACATAGCCCGAAGATTTGCCAAACTTAAGTGGCAATGGGCAGGGCACATTGCTCGCAGAACGGATGGCCGATGGGGTCGAAAGGTTCTGGAGTGGAGACCACGTACCGGAAGATGTAGTGTTGGAAGGCCTCCCACAAGATGGACCAATGACCTTGTGAAGGCCGCAGGAATCCGCTGGATGCGGAAAGCACAGAATCGGTCGAAGTGGCGGTGCTTGGGGTAGGCCTATGTCCAGCAGTGGACGTCTTTCGGCTGAAATGATGATGATGAGACCTATACATAGATGGGTACCGATCCGGAATTAAATAGTTCTTGTTATTGTTCATCAATCCTTGTCGATAAATTATATTCCCATCTCTACAAAAAAGTTAGTTGTCACTGCCCCGAGCGCCACGGACTACTATAGAAGTCGTTCTGTGACGTCATAAGCGTACGGGTGTCAAGGTCACTTTAGCATAGTGCAGCAATGTAAACGGGAAAGCGCACACGCGTCCTTCTTTCCCGCTTTGCTTGTGATAAGAACAAAATGATAAAATTGTATTCTATTGGTGCCGATTCCCTTGTTCACAAACTAAACTAAATTTAAGTTCAGTGCATCTTTTTCTTTCTATTTCATTAAGAAAAGGACAGAAGATAAATTTTAGTTTATTCCTGTCAAATTAATCAGCGCTTGACGTAAATTGACGTAATTTAAGTCGGCAAGTTTTTAATCACGTCTAAACTTGTATGGAGAGTGACAGGCGCTGATTAATTTGACAGGACTAAACTAAAATTTATCTTCTGTCCTTTTCTTAATGAAATAGAAAGAAAAAGATGCACTGAACTTAAATTTAGTTTAGTTTGTGAACAAGGGAATCGGCACCATTGTATGACTAAATAAGTAAATAGTGCAGATAAAGAATTGAACTCTGATGAGTAACAAAAATTTTTGTAACGTGTGGAATCGGACTCGAAAGTGGAGGATATTGACACAGATGATTCTGATGTACTTAACTCCATCTAGGTAATAATCATAGTCTTTCCATAATTTTGGATAACCAGTTCATTTTAGCCACCCAAACCCATAATCCAATATCTTTATTTCCACATCCTGCAATAGCCCTACCTACATCAACCGAAGGTTGTCCTTTGGTGCTCTTGCATAGTGCGAACAGACATAATCGTCGGTTGGTGCCTCATTTAATTAATTAAAAACGTTTTACGGTCTCTACAAGTTGGCTTCGGCCCCTTGTACGCCTTCCAAAGGCCCGGGACCCCGGGGTCCCAAGAATTGTCAAGGGACGTAAAAATAATAATAACGGTCATTCATCAAAAAGAAAAAACACGGCATAGACAAAAATGAAAGAAAGAAAGACCATAGACATCCTTAATCAGAATTGAATATAACGTGCTCTGAGCGCCAAGGACTTGAAATGAAGTCAACGGATGACGTCATAAAACTAATAGGGATGTACAACATTTCTTATAGCTTTAATTGAGTTATGCATTTTTTTCTTTGATACCTACTTATAATTTATACTGTTTTTTTTTACTAGGGATACTGTGAAATAAAACAAATATGGAAATATTTAATCAGTTTTTATTTATATCCGGAAAATTATAATTAAAACCTAACTTAACGCGTATAAATCTCATTCATCGATATGACGATACCCTCATCACTACTGTTTACTATATATTTCGTTATACATTTATAGCTTGGCGCTGGCGAGGCATCGCGTTTTGTGTACGTGGGCGTTGAAAAGGTTAAGCAAATCAATCGATCTGCCTAGCCTTTTCCCAACTATGTTGGGGTCGTCTTCCAATCTAACCGGATGCAGCTGAATACCAGTATTTTACATGGAGCGATTGTTTATCTGACCTCCACAACCCAGTAACCGCGTAATACGATACTCCTTGGTAAGACTGGTTGTCAGGCTTTCGGGCTTTGACGACCCGTAACGACGGTCAAAGATCCGCGAATAACAGCCAGGATCAACGGCTTAACGTGCTTTCCGGGGCACGGTAGAGGCTCGCTATGGAGTAATGGTCACCCATCCACAGACCAACCTGCAACCCCGTCAAGCATAGCTTAACCTGATGGATCGACCCGTGCGGCTGCTGTTACTTAGCCACGAGCTCCTCCATAATATTATCAAGCATTATTAATAGTAAAAGAAAACACAACATAAATAAAAATGTTTTATTTAAACACTCTCGTACATATAAATCTAATAATGATTTGTAAATTTATTACTACCTATTGCAATGAATACTTCGTATTCCGACACAATTTGATCCATGTTGGACTATTTTAATGATACCTACATAATTTAAAAACACATTTCATAAGTCGATTATACAGGGTCAAGATAAAATAGGTAGGGAAACTCACAAAAAAAAAAATCATTTTTTTTGGGGTTAATGACCAAAAAATCAACTTGTTTTGTGTAATTTGAAACATCAATTTTTATTTGTGTAAACTTCAAAGGGTATCAATATCTAAACATGATAAAACAAAAAAACGAGCGAGCCTTACAGTTGTCGCATATGATGTGTAACATCTCACATCTCACTTTGGTAATAAGCAACATTAAAGAGGCGGGGGCCTCATCAAGGTTGTTTCTGACGGCCAACTCTAGCACCGCACACGCTCATTCGACAAATCAAATAGCGCGCGCTTCCCCGGCTTCCTGTGACACACTTCCGTCCCTTTCCACGAAATCACTCCCACATTATTTAGATTTTTATTGATTTTAATTGCAGGAAAGCGAGAGGAAAGATCACTTAAAAAAATTACATACTTCAAGTAACTACAAAAAAAAAGAACATCAAATATTTTTATTTTTGTTGTATCGTGTTTAGATATCGTTCGGCCGTTTGTCTACCGTTTGACCACCGTCAACGAGAAACGAGATGATACGAATCGAACGTGACGTCCCGGTGGTAGGCTGTGGACTAGTGGTCACAGTAAATGTATGTATCGCTACTTCGACGCCGTCATCTTGTTCTCCTTGACGGTTTTACTAGCTAATGTAATATGACCTTGATGATAATGGTATCAAATACAAAAAGTATTTTTTGTGACGGATATGGTAACAGGAACGTTTTAATACAATTAATAGAATTGGATTTAATAATTTGACGATTATTTTGAGGTAACTCTCAAAAATACATAACAAAACATACAATTTCTTAACCTACAGTTGATAAACAATTTAAGAAAGACGGTAACTCTAACATGTAAGAAATACCTTCCGTTGCTAGCGACACGTCGCCTGCAGGTACCTTTAAACTCACTTGCGTTCATCATCATCTGCCTAGCCTTTTCCCAACTACGTTGGGGTCGGCTTCCAGTCTAACCGGATGCAGTTGAATACCAGTATTTTACATGGAGCGACTGCCTATCTGACCTCCACAACCTAGTTACTAGGTAACACGATACCCCTTGGTAAGACTGGTTGTCAGACTTTTTGGGCTTCTAACTACCCGTAACAACTGTCAAAGATTTTACAAATGACAGCCGGGACCAACGACTTAACGTGCTTTCCGAGGCACGGAGGAGTCTTGGTATGTAAAGATGGTCACCCATCCACGGACCAACCGCGGCAAACGTAGCTTAACCTGATCGATCGAGCCGTGCGGCTGTTATTATTTAGCCACAAGCCCTTCACCTCACACTCACTTGCATTACTACTACTAAACGTATGAATTATCGTGGTACTTCTAGTACCAAAATATCGGAATGTTTGTACCTACATTAGTAAGGCACATACTACTTTGTTATCACATTGTGCTTATAAATAATACATTAAATATCTAAGACATAATATCATAAGGACAAAGCTTATACAATAAAAAAAGAAATTGTGCGATTTCATTTAAAAAAAAAAATGTAAAATAAATACATAACTCGTCATTATTTTCATTAGACAATATCGTTTAGAAATATTTCGCTTTCAGAAACGAATGAAAAAAAAAACAAATGCAAAAAATGTGCATAAAAATACTCCTATTATAATAAAAATAATCATAAAAATGCACACCTTATTTGCATACATAAAACTTAAAGTAGGAAGTAAAAATATATAAAATTTTGCTATACAAAGTAAAGCTTGATGAGGCAAAAGCAAAATACTGTAAAATAGTAATTTCATAATTAGCCTATAATGTTCCCACTGCTGGGGCACAGGCCTCCTCTCTGTGAGAGGGAGTGGGCCGTAGCCCATAATCCACCATGCGGGCCCAGTGCGGGTTGGTAGATGTCACATGTCTTCGATTTTTTTAAATTCTAGAACATGTCGGTTTCCTCAACGATGTTTTCCTTCACCGTTTTGACAGCAGTGGTGATGAAAAAATTTACACAAAGTAAATTGCCTTTCAGGGTTTGAATCTTCGACCTTACAATTCGTAAGTCACGGCCGTTACCACTGAGTCATCACTGCTCTTAAAATAGTAAATATACACAAATGCAACTTTTGTGAACACAAGTTAATCGAAAGCACCATAGTTTGCGACACAATGTGCATTTTGTACCATAAGACAAGTAAATAGAATAGTTAAACTCATTCATATATATTTTAAGAAGAAACGCGTTCACGTGATCTTTTCCGTTCATTCCATACGTATTCGTCTGTTTTCTCCCGATACTATAGTTTGACCTACTATAGTTTGGCGGGGGGCAGCCCGCCGTGAGCGTTGACGAATGAACGGCCTGCACTGCCCCCCGTCTCGCCACGCACGTACCTAAGGCGCGGCACAGCAGTCCGGGTCCCAATATTTGTTGACGATATAATACATATCTAACACTGCCATGTCCCTGTTTTGTTTTTGGCGTACTTACTAACAGTAAATTTTTGAAAAAATTCAAGAAATTACGTCCAAAAAATATTTGGACTACAGTGCGTTCATTATAATTAGTCCCGTGACGCGATTGGTAGCACTGTTCTGTCAGTCGCCATTTTGAACTCTATTGGTATTGAAACTAAGCTTAATAAGTAATGGTGCCAACATGACGGCAAGGGACAAGTTATAGTGAACGATCTGTAGTATCATTGTCAGGGAGAAAAACAGAGGAATACGTTAATATGCAATGAACGCAGACTAGTACGTGACCGCGTTACCTCATCATAATTTTAGCTTCACCTTCATAAGGAATTATATAAAATCATATTGTTCCGTAGGCACTTTCGGTGATCACTATCCCACAAAGTGAGCAATATTGAGAATATTGCTCACTTTTTGGGACACTTAAGGTGAAAAACTTTATTCTAATTATACTGAAAGAAAATTCATAAAACATAGAAATAGAAAAAATAAATGTTTATAATCATACATTGTTCATTTGAGGGGCGCGGCACAAATATTAATTCTAAAGTCGATAATATTAAGATTTTAGTGATGCGCCTGAGGATTCTCTCTTCCCCTTTTGAATACCTTAGTATTATTCCCGAATAGGTCCTGGCACAACTCTAAAACATCTACAGACGACCAGTCAATTTGATATGATTGCATTGAAAATCTACTAAAAAATCATTGTTATCACTATATTATATACTGTAGAAACCCGATAAAATCGAGTCAGTGTTTCTAATGGCACGACTGTAATAATTTAAGGCAAGAAATTCATACAGAATGGTCTTTTCGCTTTTACTGTTCGACAACAATAGACCACCGTTGACCTCACAACATCAGCACAATTTGCTACAGTACAAATAGTTTCTTAATGTCCCTCGGAAAACCTCGCGTTTCGTCAGTCGTCGGATTTCTATCAGTTGCCCTTTGCACTTGGTGCAGACCAGACGCTCTCAATCGACTTAGAAGTATATAGAGTTGTTAATACTATTTTAACTTAATGTAATTTATTTAAAAAATAGTAGGAAAGCTGCTAAAGTCGCAGACACGACTGATAGGAAAATAGTTTTACAGCTCTATATAGCTCACACGAAAAAAAAACAACAATAAAGTACTTAGTTCTTAAATTCAAATTATTATACAAGATAAATCTAATAATTGATGGACATGGAAATTAGCATTCGTTTGTATTCGGAAATCCGATGATTCCCGAGGGAAATTAAGAAAATACTAATACTGTACATTTAAAACATCACATTTGATTATCGAAAAGACTGTTTCAAGTCTTATACTAAACGGAACTAAAATAATTTAGTCTCAGCTACCCTTACCGGACGAATCGAAGGTCGAATCATTGGTTTCCTTATCATATTTGATAACGCTATCACAATCCAAATAATCCATATCAGTCAACTCCCTTCTGATCAACAAATGAGGAGTTTTCCTGATCCTTTTTTCCTTCAAAAACTTTGGTATCATTTGTTTCCCTTCCATCAAATATTCTACTATAAATCTCTCAAAGAACAGTGCTAGGAGAAGGTGGAATGAGGCTAACGCAAGTACTATGTAAGACATTAATGTGTCCTTTGGCATTCTGAGTTGTAAGAACTTGGCTATCCATTCTGCCGGCCATACGGCTATGTAGATACAAATACAAGTCATTATAAACATGCTGATCATGAGCTGTTTATTCG
Organism: Agrochola lychnidis; assembly: GCA_963680765.1. Lineage (NCBI taxonomy): Eukaryota > Metazoa > Arthropoda > Insecta > Lepidoptera > Noctuidae > Agrochola > Agrochola lychnidis. The sequence continues at coordinate 12,473,917 of OY796873.1, read as the reverse complement.
TCACAACTGATTTTCGGTAAGGAGACCCATGACTGAAAACTATGGCTAAAATGATATATTGGAACATTGATAACGCAAAAATAGCGTAATTCTCCCAACACTCATTTGCCTCATCCCCCTCATAAGTATGTCTTACATACCAGGGAAATAACGTCAGCGCGTAATAGCTAAGATATTGTCCTATGCCAATTAAAATCAGCTGACCAAACAACGAAAACAGCGGAATTAATCCCAGTAAAGATGTTAAATGTGGTGTCTTACACAATTTGCCCGTATACGCCTCAGTCATGCCGAAGAAAAACGCAAAATTGACGATCAAAGCGACATCTATGTACAAAAATTGGAAATCTGTCAAATTTGAGTCGAAATAGTATAGAAAGGCTACGGAGAAGAATTCTGATAAGGAGTAAGCTACCATAAATTTGAAGACGCCGAAGGAGGTTGATAGAGCGGCGCGACCTTCACGTAATACTCTCGCGACGCATACGATGTCGGGGTTGGCAGAGGTGAAGGGGGCTGCGACGCTTGATTCCAGTTCGGAGAGAGATATGCCTGTGTGGGCGGCGCGTAGGGCTCCGCAGTCATTCGCACCGTCGCCGCACATTCCTGGAAATAAAACACGAATCAATTATAAAACACATAACATCACGCCTTGTTTCCCCGAAGGGTTGGGCAGAGGTGTACCTGTAGTAGGTACACCCACATTTCGCCAGTTATGTTTAAGTCCCATGTAATAGGGGGCGAGTCTATTGCCATCAACCGGGCACAAACCCAGACTCCAGGCTGCTACTGAGTAGGGACACGGTATCGAATAGAAAGTATCGATACTGTACTCATGAGTAGTAACGAAAAAAAATATCGTACTCATAAAAGTACTGAAACAAAAGTATCGATAGAGAGCACATATACACATAGAGCATAGGTCAATATCAGTCAGTAAATAACGTCAGATTAACTTCAGTAGGACAGGACATGAAAAAAAAATAACAACGATAAACGATTGAGTGAATGGGTGATTGATTAGTGTAGTAAATTAATGAAGGAAAGGTTAGGAATTTAACTGTGAACGGAAGGAACGATTTCGAGCAAAGATCGATGTAATGTTTTAAAAGGTTCAGAACGAGTGAACTAGATGGCGTTGCCATAACCATAAACATAAGCCGTAAGGTCGCAAGTTTTAAATGGGTAATTTCTAAGATTACCCATTTAAAACTTAATTTCTTATTCGATACGATACCTGCCAAAAAGTACTCATTGAGTAAAAGTATCGAATGCAAAGTATCGAGTACAAAAGTATCGGTATCGAATGGAAATGTACTCGATACCACAAAGTATCGATACTTTTTTCGTGTTTCTACTACTGAGAAATTGCAGATAGAAAAACCCAATAACACTTTGCCCGACCCGGGAATCGAACCCAGGACCTCATGCTCAGCAGTAGCGCTTGCGACTACTAGACCAACGAGGCAGTCCATTATAAAACACTATAATATAAAATCGCATTCACATTCTCCGTAACCCGTTCGGCAGTGTTGAATTGTATTATATTCTCATTCCGCCAGTTACCATAAACTATTCGGTAAAAAAATCAAGTTTCATCCAGTTTTTTCCGTTTCCACACTAGCCTATAAAATATTCTATGGAGAAGCCCCTTCGCTATGGCACAACAAACTTGGCCACGATACTAAGCTAACTGAAGAATATCAACTCTGCCATCAACATACGATTAGGCTTGACCAGGTTCTTAAGTTTAACAAGTTGATCCAGGTTAGAAATGTACAGTATAACTATTTTCTTAATGTCCCTCGGCAAACTTCGTGTTTCGTCAGTCGTCGGATTTCTATCAGTTGCCCATTGCACTTGGTGCAGACCGGACGCTCTCAATCGACTTGGAAGTATATAGAATTGTTAATACTCTTTTAACTTAATGTAATTTATTTTAAAAATGGGAGGAAAGATACTAAAGTCGCAGGCACGACAGATAGGAAAATAGTTTTACAGCTCTATATAGTTCACACGGAAATCAAAACAACAATAAAGTACTTAGTTCTGAATTCAAATCTATATATCTATACTTAATATATAAAGCTTAAAAGTTTGTTTGTTTGCTTGAACGCGCTAATCTCAGTAACTACTGGTCCGATTTCAGTGTTAGATAGCCCATTTATCGAGGAAGGCTATAGGCTATATATCATCACGCTAAGACCAATAGGAGCAGAGCACCAATGACGAATGTTTCAAAATCGGGGGTTTTGTTTTCCTTTTGAGAGCTTCTGCTGCGTGCGCTGCGTAAACGGTTAAAGTTTCGCAAAAATCATGTATGATAGAATTGTTTCCCTTTAAAAGTTCTAAAAAAAGTCCGCGACAGCATATGTCTGTCTTTTAAGGTTGGTAACCTTTTTTATGCTAACCAAATTTGTTCTAAAATAATGTATTATTTGCGAAGGTGTTTTTATAAACATGATAATAATCCTTATCCAAATAAATACGCCTAAAGTAACTATTTCACGCGGACGAAGTCGCGGGCAGAAGCTAGTACACGATACGACTAATAATTGATGGACATGAAAATTTGCATTCGTTTGTATTCGGAAATAAGATGATTAAGAAAATAGTCAGACTGTATATTATTTGGTGGCCCTCCTAAAATCTTTGACAATGTATGTGTGGAGAGCCTTTTCCCAACTATGTTAGGGTCGGCTTCCAGGCAGCTGAATACCAGTATTTTACATGAAGCAATTGCCTATCTGACCTCCACAACCCAGTTACTGGTTAACACGATACTCCTTAGAAAGGTTTGTCAATTCGAGGTAAACAATAATATCTACCGACATAGCCCGAAGAATTGCCAAATTTAAGTGGCAATGGGCAGGGCACATTGCTCGCAGAAGGGATGGCCGATGGGGTCGAAAGGTTCTGGAGTGGCGACCGCGTACCGGAAGACGTAGCGTTGGAAGGCCTCCCACAAGATGGACCGATGACCTTGTGAAGGCCGCAGGAATCCGCTGGATGCGGAGAGCACAGAATCGGTCAAAGTGGAGGTGCTTGGGGGAGGCCTATGTCCAGCAGTGGACGTCTTTCGGCTGAAATGATGATGATTAATAATATGTACTCACCGACATAGTACCCTAAGGCCTGGTACTCAACGATGAGTTGTTGCTTCTGGTCTGACGTCATGCGCGCGAACACTGCGCCGCGCGCGACCACTCGAGATAACACGTTGGGATAGTGCTCACGAAGAACCTGTGATAGTAAATATGTACATGATTTTTATGAGGTAGTAAATAATTTACTATTATTGCTTGATCAAAAGGCAATCTGAATGCATAGGTAAGTTATGTTGAAATATTTGATGATCACTTTCAAACCACAACAAAATTATGGATGTAGAAAAAAAAAGAAAATTTATGGAATTTTCTTTTTTTGCGCTTGCGCAACCTTTGTATAGTTTATTGATCATGTTGTGTTTATCAAAATATATGTGTCGCCATCTAGTGGTAGGAATGTGTACTACACTTGACTTGTCGTATTATATTTGAACATATTTTCGACTCCTGCTTTTGTCATTGCACGCGTTGTTTCATTTTAGATCAAATTCAAACTTTTAAAAAATAACGAAATCTAACTTTTTATTATTCGGCAAACAACCAAATTAAAATTAGGAAAGGGTTTAAATTCTCATATCTTTAGAAATACATACCCTCCAAGTATCTCCAGTCATAACGATCTTATACCGCGGCTCCATACTCCCGCCCTCCGCGTCAAAGCAGTCCCCGTTGTCGTGTGCGTCGTGTGCGTCGCGCGCGGAGTGTGAGGGCGCCGCGGACGCCGACGCGGAGCGCCACGAACCGCGTCCGCTGTCCACGCTGCGCCACTCGCGGTCCAGCGGGAAGCGACGGCCTACTGTGGCCTACGAAGGATAGAGATTGATAGTTAAAGTGCGAGTTATATCGACATTAGACATTATGGCTGTTACACACCTAAAAAACTCGACTAATCAAAGTCAAAATCAAACAATTTATTTCAATTGGGCACATGAATGGCACTTTTGAACGTCAAAATTTACAAAAAATAAAATTGATTCTAATCGCCCCTTCCAAAAGATAGTTTTCGTATGGAGATTAATGGGCAAGAAACTCCACTGTTACTCTTTTAAAATGTTTTACAATAAATGATAAATGATTTTATTTCTGTAAGTAGGTTTGTACAAACAATTTTACTCGACAATCATATTTTTAAAACTAGATGAGGTCGGCGTTTCCTATCTGACTACTCTGAGAAGAAAGGCCGAAACAAACTCAGAGGTCACAGTCTCTTTTAAAGTCTAGACATAATCTTATTAATATTTTGTATACATGGAATTTGGGGGTGTAAGGGGGCACACTACCATCTCAGTGCCCCAAGTCAACCTCACCTGCTCGTGGTGCACCCTGCTGAATAACTAACGAGGCTCTGACAACCGACAAATGGCGGTATAACCATTCTAAATAAAATTTCGCAGCTAAATGGTGCAGACTAGTGACGGGCAGCAGCGTCACTAGTGCGAGAAGCTGCGATCTGCGATCGCCAACCCGCATGCCCAGCGTGGCGATTATGGGCAAACCCTCCAAATGGCAAGTCAAATTCAACCACGGCCTCCAGTTCCCGGCCGCCTTGCTATTCCTGATTTTGGCGGCAATCACGGTAACGGTAAGGTAGGGGGTGCGAAGAATCCCCGGGTTACGAATGGCCGCCAAACCCAACTGACCTTGGCAACGTACAACGGACGCACGTTACGGCTCGACGAACACCTAGTGCAGCTAGAAGAAGAGCTCGGAAAAATAAAGTGGCATATTCTTGGCTTAAGTGAAGTCCGAAGAGAGGGAGAGGACACAATAACCCTTGAATCGGGCCACCTTTTGTATTTTCGAGAGGGAGACCAACTATCCCAAGGCGGAGTCGGGTTCCTGGTAAACAAATCCCTTTGTGACAACGTTGTAGAAGTCTCCAGTGTCTCGAACAGGGTAGCGTACCTTGTAGTGAAGTTAACCAAGAGGTATAGCCTCAAGGTTATTCAGGTTTACGCACCGACCTCGGCACACTCGGATGACGAAGTGGAGGAAATGTTTGAAGATATCTCCAAGGCCTTGCATTCCACCACTAAGGCCCACTACAATGTTCTCATGGGGGATTTTAATGCTAAAGTGGGAGTACAGAATTGCAGCGAATCGGTAGTAGGATCTTATGGGTTTGGCAGCAGAAATCATAGGGGGCAAATGCTTGTCAACTTCCTAGAGAAGGAGGGGCTTTTCATGATGAACTCCTTCTTTAAGAAACAGCTCCAAAGGAAGTGGACGTGGCGAAGCCCCGATACTATGACGAAAAATGAGATAGACTTCATCATAGCGGATAAGAAACATATATTCAGGGACGTCTCGGTGATCAACAGGTTCAACACCGGCAGTGATCACAGACTTGTCCGAGGCTCTCTGAATATCAACTTTAAGCTCGAGCGAACTCGTTTGATGAGGTCTAGGCTCCGTCCAAACATGCTCCAAACCATGCTGGGATCTGAAGCGTTCCAATCAAACTTGGAGAACCGATTTGCTGCCGTGGAAACCACAAATGACGTTGACCAGGCACTCGACCAAGTGGCGGAAATCCTCAGGGAGGAAGGCACGCGTTTTTGTAAAATGCGGCGTACGGGCAAGAAGTCAAAACTTTCAAAGGAGACTCTAGAGCTTATGACGGAACGACGTGAAAACCCACCTATCACTTCGTCAGAACAACGGGCACTCAACATCAACATAAGAACACTGGTACGACGCGACCTCCGACGCTCCAATACGCGCTCTATAGAGAAAGCGATTGAGCAAAATCGGGGGTCGAAGGTGTTCGTCCAGTTACTAGGGAGGAGCCACCTGACGAAGTTGACCAAACCCAGTGGGGATATCGTCGTTTCGAAGCCGGAGATCCTTTTGGAAGTAGAAAACTTCTACGGCCAGTTGTACGCATCGCACGCATCTCGACCTGATCCCGAAAATGAGGATTCCAGAGCCACCTTAACTCGCCATTTCACGGAAGACCTGCCAGAAGTCAGCCAAGATGAAATCGAGGCGGCTCTTAAACAGCTTAAAAATGGAAAAGCCCCTGGTGAGGACGGGATAACGACCGAGCTCCTGAAAGCTGGAGGAAGTCCTGTACTGAAAGAGCTTCGGGAGCTCTTCAACTCTGTCCTGTTCTCTGGGAGAACTCCAGAAGCGTGGCGAGAGAGTGTGGTCGTTCTCTTCTTTAAGAAAGGTGACAAGACTCTTTTAAAGAATTACAGACCCATTTCGCTCCTTAGCCACGTATATAAGTTGTTTTCAAGAGTCGTTACGAATCGTCTAGCGAGAAGACTCGACGAGTTTCAGCCACCGGAGCAGGCTGGGTTTCGAGGAGGATACAGCACCATAGACCACATTCACACAGTGCGGCAAATTATACAGAAGTCCGATGAGTATAATCGGCCACTGTGTCTTGCGTTTGTGGACTATGAGAAGGCTTTTGACTCTGTCGAGACCTGGTCTGTTTTGGAGTCTCTGCAGCGATGCCAAGTCGACTGGCGATACATCCAAGTGCTGAGATGTCTGTATGAAAACGCGACAATGACCGTCCAAATTCAGGATCAGCGTACTGAACATATCCCCCTGCGTCGAGGGGTGAGACAAGGGGATGTCATATCCCCAAAATTGTTCTCTAACGCATTGGAGGATGTGTTTAAGACGCTGAACTGGGAAGGGCGTGGCATTAACATCAACGGCGAATACATCTCACACTTGAGATTTGCAGATGACATCGTCATACTGGCCGAATCGCTGCATGACTTGCAGCAGATGCTGGACGGCCTAGTTAATTCTTCTGTGCGCATTGGTCTCCGGATGAACTTGGACAAAACCCAGGTTATGTTCAACGAACACGTCACTCCGGGGCCGATTGCTGTCAATGGCGGTGCTCTCGAGGTTGTTCGAGAATACGTTTACCTCGGGCAAACTCTGCAGTTTGGTAAGAACAACTTTGAGAGGGAGGCTAACAGAAGAATTCAGCTGGGCTGGGCAGCGTTTGGCAAACTTCGTCGAGTCTTCTCGTCGCGTATTCCACAGAGCCTAAAGACGAAGGTCTTCAATCAGTGCGTCCTGCCTGTTATGACTTACGGAGCCGAAACGTGGACACTCACGGTACGGCTGGTCCATAAATTTAAGGTTGCTCAGCGAGCCATGGAGCGGGCTATGCTTGGAGTCTCTCTGAGGGATCGAATCCGGAACGAAGTGATCCGGCAGAGAACCAAAGTTATCGACATAGCTCACAGAATTAGCAAGCTGAAGTGGCAGTGGGCCGGCCATATCAGCCGTAGAACCGATGACCGTTGGGGTATACGTGTTCTTGAGTGGAGACCGCGAATTGGCAAACGTAAGGTAGGACGCCCTCAGGCTAGGTGGAGTGACGATCTTCGAAGGGTGGCTGGTAGCAGCTGGATGAGAGTTGCCGAGAATCGAGCTGAATGGCGTGCAATTGGAGAGGCCTATGTCCAGCAGTGGACTGCTATAGGCTGATGATGATACATGAAATTTATAATTGTATGTGAAGACTATGCACCTGGAATAAGATTGCTATACCAGAATAGGTGAAAATAATTAAAAATGAAGCAATGACAGAAAAAAATTAATTATGTGATGGATACATGGTGCTCACATATTTACAAGCATTGTAAAAGTACCTATACGATATTCCTAATTTTTTTACAAATAATACTAATAAGTCAGTGTGTGAGTTCAAGTAATCACAGAATGTAAAATCGATGTTATAATAATAAATCACGAGAACCTCGTAAAAGCTGAGAAAGAGAAACAAATAAAATATCTCGACTTAGCACACGAGGTTGTTGACATGTGGAATGTGAGCTCGGCTATCATTGTGCCGATTGTCGTAACGGCTAATGGCCTGATGGCCGAAAACCTCGACCAACATCTCTCGAGGCTCTCGTTAGGCGGCTGGATCACGCGCCTGATTCAGAAGGCAGTACTCCTTGATACGGCTCGCATTGTGAGGAGGTTCCTGTCTCTGCAGCCCTAACCACCGGTAGCTTGGACCCTGCTCCCGACACCGACGGACCTCTATTTTTATTTTTTAAATGTCTTTTTAATTATTTTATTTTAAGAAATATTTAAAAATGTTATTTAATAAGAACCAGAATGAATAAACGATAAATTATACTATTAAATTAGCAACCAGTTTGATTTTGTCTTGATCTAATCGAAGTAAAAGTATTGAAATGTGAGGCCAACACGACATCCAGCGAATAATCCACCACCTGCTTTTCTCAATTTATCACCATAATATGTTTTGGTGAATAAATGTTTAAGTAAATAATATTGCCGCATATTAGCAGTTGACGAAGCGTGGCCGAGGTGTGCAATGTGTCAAAGCGCCTTGACGGCACGGTCGGCGCAATGGTTAAGCGATTGACTGCTGCGTTGCGTGTCGCGGGTTCGATTCCCGCACAGTACAAATATTTGTATGACCTACAAGTAGTTGTTCCGGGTCTGGCTGTTTGTGTATGTGAGTTTTAAATGTTTGTAAACGCACCCGCAATACAGGAGAAATTCCTAGAGTGGGGCAACTATTAAAAAAAAAAGAAGCCGCCGACACCTCGTAGTGCATTAAAAATGCTACTATACGTGACACGATATAACGCTCAACTTTCTTGTGAAGCTTAGCGAGGCATATTCAGCCTATAATGTTCCCACTGCTGGGACACAGGCCTCCTTTATTCGAGAGGTAGTGGGCTATAATCCACCACGCGGGCCCAGTGAGGGTTGGTAGATGTCACATGTCTTCGAATTTTTAGTTCTAGGACAAGCCGGTTTCCTCACGATGTTTTCCTTCACCGTTTTGAGAGCAGTGATGATGGAATTATTTACACAAAGTGAAGTACCTATCTGGCTTCGAACCCACGACCTACAACTCGTAAGTCGGCGCCGTTACCACTGGGCCACCACTGCTCTTCAGTTGAGGAGTTGGTGTTCATCGATTTACATCGAAGGATACGCCTTACTGCGTCAAAAGATGACCGCATTTGTGCATGAGTTGTCATCTGTCACACAATGACGTAGAGAATTGTCGCTGTACGGTCAGCATACTTGTTTTGAAAAGAATACTTAATTTTAAAAGGAGGTGCTTTTGTAAAAATAAAATATTTGTTTTTATAATGTTGTGTCTAGTAGAACATATCATCATTAAAATTATTAAAACAATGGCTGTTTCGCATAGACTAAGTTTATTTCAACATTAGTTCACTTATTTAATACAAGATTGCTCTGCTGGTTCCACAGATTAGTTTGTTACCATCTTAAAATGGTAGCAGAGCGTGGTTCCGATCCACGGACCTCTGATCAAATGCGGTGAACAAATGCGGCTGTATTTGGTTGGCAACCATTCATCGTCTCTTTGTTCTTCTTGGATTATTTGAATCCATTTTTCTTTAACACATGTTTCTTGTGGGAACTTAATAGTTAAATACAAATAGTGATTCATCATCAGTACATCTATTTAATATTTTAAATCCTAAAGTAACTGTCTGTCTGTTACCTTTTCACGCCTTAAGGTTGAAAGACAAAATTTTGGGCTGCGCCTTTATTCACGCTACTTTCCCTGGATCCTTTCGACGTGCTTGAATAGGTGGAATCTCCATTTCCTCACACTCATAGTCTGACGGGATGGCGGAGAGAGATCAGGCGAAGGGCCCACGCTGTGCTTTCGAAGCAAGTCGCGTTTTATAATAATTGTTTAAGTACCTATAATTTTGTATTCGAAAACATAGTTTCAAAGAAAAGTTAATCTAAAAAAAGAAAGACATGAAAAAATCCGGCAGTTAAAATATTTTAAATCATAATGGCATGTAACCTCCATACTTCCTAATTCACATTTCAAACTTTTTTTGTGAACGTTACACTACCCTATCGTTCGTTGTCATGGGAACGTAATTTTTGTTACTTGTCATTTTCCGTCATAATATTTATTTTAGAAATCGTAATAAATTTGAAAAGAAAATTTACGCATGGAAAGTAATACCTTCCGTTTTATATGAATTTTTGGAGTTGTTGGTACATTTCCTGAAGGCACAAGAAGGCATCTTTGTACAGCTATGTGTATTAAAAACGAGAAAGTTGCTCCGATGTGTTACGAACTGTGACGAATGAGGAAATAATTCGCAAGTGAGCCACGTCGCACAATTTAGGGAGTGACAGTTTTCGCGCGACGTAAGTATGGCGAGGGCGAATCCTTGATTTACATCAATGTTGGTGTTATATTCGGCGTTTTGCATTATTAGGACTTAGCAGTAAATTCGATAAAAAAAAAACAGTGACACTCCGGGAGTGCCGACAGAAGTGAAAACTTGAAAAAAAAATCAGCACTGCGGTAATCAACGCGTGGATGTCTTTTACTCCACGCACCGCGGTAATCAACGCGTTGATATCTTTTACTCCACGGTGTCGGTAAATTGCGTTACAGTGTCGTGAAATCTATGGTTTAGTCCCATCTCAAAAATGCCCAACGCGTCTAAAGAAGATTACACTTCAAAAAAATAAGTCACTGACCCCATGCAGCGTACTCTCGCAGTATATAACAGGAGTAGTTCCGCTGGTGTCTGCATGTAGATGGACCACTCGTTCTTCGCCCATTAGGATGCCACATTCCTTGGCCACGCTTACTGCGGTTAGGACGTTGTCACCTGCAAACAAAACGTAATTATTTATTTTATAATACAGTCTTTTTTTATTTAAAAATAGTTTTTAACGCTAATGCATACAATGCGCGGCATGTACTGAGAGATTTCACGAAATATATAAAAGGCCGAAAATTTGGTTACCGATGAATTAATATAGGAGTTAGGGATGTGAAACGGTAAAATTACCTTGGCACATAATACGGTAAAAATTGGTCATTTCTAAAGTCAAGAATTCAAGATATGAATCACACCATGTCATGGATTATAATAATATCATCTATGGGCAAAGGCCGAGGCAGAGGACAGCAAAAATTAAAATTGAAAACTTCATAAGTCGCCGGTAATTTTACCGTAATTTATATAAATTACCATAATATTATCGTTTATTATTTTTCGTTGTTATTGGGTTTTTCTATCTGAAATTTCTCAGTAGCAGCTCGCAGTCTGGATTTGTGCTCTGTTGATGGCAATAGGTTTTTTTTTTTTAGGTATGGCATCTCGTAGTTGACCTCTGAGATCATGACTACTTAACCAGGCTTTCCTGTGGGTGCCTTAAGCTACTACACTTAAAACCTCCAGCCAGAGGTTATTCAACTATGCTAATTAAAACTAGGTGAACGCTCGCTAAGGGCATAAGGGCACCCCCCGTGGGGTACGAACCTCGGCTTAGGGCGTCAACCGGAGGGAGGACATCAAGGATGGGACGGGCTGGATCAAAGTTTTGATCATGATTATTAGTCGGGAAATTTAAAGCTACGTGCTCAGCTGCAAAAACTGCTGGCACCTCGTTATCGAGCAAGGGTCGTGGGGAGTATCATTTACGATGGCAATAGGCTCGCTCCCTATTATATGGGACTTAATCATAACTGGCGAAATGTGGATGTACCTACTACAGGTACACCTCTGCCCAACCCTTCGGGGAAACAAGGCGTGATATTATGTTGACCGTAAAATACCCGTATTTTACCAGCGTTTTCCGTAAAATTACGTAATTTTGCAACCCTAATAGGAGCTCTCGGTATCGTCTGAGACAATGACGCAGTCGGAATTGTGTGTGAGTGCGTGTGTGTGTCATGTGCTGACGCTACTCGTCTTCACGCACACATTCACAGCGTGTTTGTACAATTGGTTACCACAAGTAAAACGCGCGTCGCTTCGTGAGATAAAAATACTTTACCAAATCATTCTCTCTATCCTATGCCAATCTACGTTTTAACCAATCTGTTGTTAGTATTTTACAGCGCAATCTTGCATTCAAAATAGCTTCCCATTTCAGTTGCCACTTTTCCTCAACATAACAGTTTATATTAAAAATGTACACGGCCCAGTATGATTTGAAAATAAGGCAATAAACGAATGCTTACCGGTAATCATGACGACGTGTATGTTAGCCTCCTTCAATTCTCGTATGATGCCGGTTGTAGCCGCCTTCAGACGGTTCTCCATTATCACAAGACCGAGGAACTCCAGATCTCGTTCCACCTATGAAAATGACATTTATTATTCTAGCAATCAATCTGCCTAGTCTTTTCCCAACTGAATACCAGTATTTTAAATGGAGCGACTGCCTATCTGACCTCCACAACCCAGTAACCGGGTAATACGATACCCCTTGGTAAAACTGGTTGTCAGACTTTCGGGCTTCCGACGACCCGTAACGACTGTCAAAGATTCACGAATGACAGCCAGGACCAACGGCTTAACGTGCTTTCCGTGGCTCGGAGGAGTCTCGGTATGTAAAGATGGTCACCCATCCACGGACCAACCTCGGCAAGCGTAGCTTAACCTGATGGATTGATCCGTACGACTGTTATTACTTAGCTACGAGCTCCTTTTAGACATTTATAATTCTAGTATAGTTTTAAAAAGAGCAGATTTCATAACAGTTGTTTAAAGCAACACCAACAATAATTTACAGAATATTAAATAATAATTATAATTCCCCACCGCCGTATCTCTACGTTGACGTCGTGGTGGGGCCAGTGGCGTGCCTAGGGGTCAAAATTAGGGCAAGCTGCCAGATTTTTTACGAAAAAAAAATCTGCCAAGTGAGGGATTGACTTATTTTCATTTATGTTGTTCATGGTACAACATTATTATAATTTTGGTTAGAAAACCTTTCAAATGCGAAAAGGTCATGACATGTCAGGCACGTAATTGTCATAAGCGCCATCTATCGCCACGAATGCGCGTAATTACACCGCTTAGTCGAACCTTTTTACCATAATTCATACTGGCTTGTCTCATGCAAAATTTTTCAATCAAAAGCCACTAGATGGCTCCCATAGTATCGATTTGTTGTTCTATTGCCAAACGCATAATTTTATGAGTTTAAAATTTAATGTCAATTGAAAATGTTAACATTAGATATTACCTACCTAAACAAAATTTTATCATTTATCATAGTCATAATGACAATAGCCAACTCTAATCTTTATTTCAAAACACCTATAAAGAATCTCTTCGATACGAACATTATTGTTTTGTGATCTCAATGAGATGTACTTAAACATAATAAGATGGTTTATTTTTCAGTAATTTTCCAAAACTACATTGCCATAAACACAACACTAGTTATATGCTTTCATGGCACCAGCTACTTACATAAGTTTGTGTAATAGACATTCGAATGCCTATTTCAATCTATTCTTCGACTGACAAAAATACATGTTTTTTTCCGAGAAATAGGTACAATAATTTGAGGTTGGTTACGGTGAAGTAAAGAGTTACTTATTGTCAGAAAAATCAATATAAATACCTTTACGAACACAGTTTCCGAATTCCCATTTTGATGATAAAATTACCTTTCCGAGTAACAATTTCACACACTTTAGTCCTTCACAAGGAACAATTGCATGCGTTTCCGAATTAATTTTAATAATAAGAAACTTTTTAATCACTTCAAAACAACGATAATAAATCACAGCAAAAACTAATCACAATTCACAACACTTAAATTCACAGAAAATGAAAAAAATATCAAAGCAAAAAAAAAGCTCCAGTAGCCGCTCAAAACAAATTTGAACTAACTTGAAAATTTTATCATTCTATAGAAAATCACGCATTGCGCAGCGTCTTACGCAGCGTCTTGCAACGACATAGGTAGTTGCTTAACTCCTACTATTCATAATCAAATACACGATTCGTTCCATTCATAAAAAATCAAAAGCCGGGCTTAAAAATTAGAACATTTTGCGAAATGAGTACATACTAATGGTACCAACAACGTTAACAATTTTCCATGCGAAAGATGAGAGGTATGAAGCCTCATAAGAAGCCCCCTTGTGTGAGCGAGAAAGAAATGCAATGTACCACAGAATTGACGTTTTCATTCATCGATGCGATCTCGCTTCCTGCTTAACGCTATAGTGTTAGAGTGAGATCGCAACAGCGGCATCCGAGATAGTTTGGCAACGTGCGTGATGAAAACGGCGCGGAATTTAAATATTATTCTTTGAATACGTAAACCTGGCATCGTAGCTTCTAAAGCGCGCGGCTGATACGGTGCAGCGCGGAGTTTAATGTTATTATTATTCTTATCAATTCTTGCGACATGAATGAATTACTTGGTTGCTTTACAAGTTTACGGGTGTAGTTTTTTTTTTTTTTTTGTTTGCTCGTCTTTGAATGCAAGCCGGGCTTTTCGGCTTCTATGGAGGTACCGCCACTGGGTGGGGCTTGTGCGCTCCGAACTCTAGGTCTGTGCCGGTAGAGTTTACTTTGCCGGAACAGGTCTAGGATGAGGAGCCAGACCAAGAGAGATACAAAAACCCGCAGGGCAGCATGTGGCGAGCTGATGGGCAGTAGCGACCCCACGGACCCTATCTCCCAGGAGAAGTCTTGTTCTTCACCTCTGGCTTGCCTTCATTGGCCGGCTGGAGTGAACACTGACGAGGAACAGAGCTCCCGCCTCATTCTTGCCTTAATTGGCCGGCTTGAGTGGAGATTCGCAAGAGCAAACGTGCTTGGAGGAAGGAAGTATTCCAGTAAGTGCTCGTAGGGATCTTGACCATCTTCCGGGCTCTGGGATTGTTCTGAAAGCCGTGGAATACCTCTCCACTCCTCAAGCACCTCAGGACATGTTGTCCCCTTGTCGCTACGACACTTTGTGCTAGCGACCGTTTTCGGGGGCCCATTATTGAGTGTGCAAGTCACCCCCTGCCATTTTATCCGTGTGCATTTAAAACATTGATCAGGCAGGGGCCATAGTCTTTCCATAGTTCCAATTAACCAATCCATTATAGCCATCCAAATCCATAGCCCAATATGTTTTGTTTCCATGTTCTGCAATAGTCCTACACCAACCGGGGGTTGTCCTTGGGTGCACTTGTATGGTGCATACAGGGATAATCGTCGGTTGGTGAATACCACTTATTAATGTCTAAGGGGCCTCTGCGAGTTGGCTTCGGCCCCTCGTACGCCTTCCAAAGGACCGGGATCCATGAACGCGAGATTTGTTAAAATATATAAAAATTATAATTCATAATAATATTCTGATTCACGGAATCGCGGATATCCGGCTTGCCAAAGACGCTTGATGGTTCCAAATGCACGCGAATTATTCTGTGCAGCAAATATCAAACTTTTCGAAGCGTTTATCTTTAAAAACATTCGCCTAACGATTGGTTGTTTTTTTTTAACTACCTCGGGGAAGCTCTTGGCCTTCATCTCACCTGATGGCAAGTGATGATCAGGCCGAAGCTGGTAAGTTGCTTCATCTGGAATCCTCAACCACAGAGGAACTGGCTATCTTACCTCTAACTGCCGAAACACAACAATGCTGTTAACATTGTTGTTATAGACTTAGATAAGATGGTGGTAGCTAGCCAGGCGGAAATAGAACAAGCCCGCCTAAAAATTAAAATTAAGTATCATTTACAGTGATCGGAGTAGGTAGAGTGATTTTATGTACTCGCATCATGAATAGTCATAGAAATCATAACATGGATAAGCCTTTTTTTCCGGGATTTCATTTTAGTGCTTACGGGATTGAATCAAATATTGTTAAAGTAAGGATTTTTAAACCACTACATTAGAAATTAATAGAATGCGATAGATAAACATTTAGAATATATTATATTATTATACTGTTTTTATAGTATACCTATCCTTTTCTTGGAGTCCGATCACCTATATACTTATACTATTAAAAAGACAACAAAAGGGTTAAATATTTCTTATTCATATTGATGTATTCTTTATTCTACACATTACAACATTTAAAATTCCTTAAAAAAGTCTTAATAATTTCAAAATCCCGGGGGCATATCCATACTAATATATGTATACGTGCCAGTGCATTGACCCCAAATCACTCTACCTACTCCGATCACTGATCATTTAAAACGGCTGGGAATCAAACCCGGGACCTTTAGGTCTTGGATACGACTGACTAAAATGGAAATTGTCCTTACGGAAAGCATAATTTTAGGTATTTTTGAAGAACTCCATGGAACACGCAATGAATAACGTATCTGCAGACTACTTAATTGAAAAATCATATGCTCAAGGTACTCACCTCCTCTCGGGTCATCTTCTGCACCTGTTTCACGGTGTTCTCCAGCACCCTGGTAGCTAGTGCGATGACTCTGTACCCCTTCTCCGCGTAAGAGTTCAGTACCTCGAACAGGTTGTCTGGAACTGAGGAGATACATGATTAAAAGTCGGTAATAATACAAGCTTACTCACCCACTGACTTAATAGTATTATTATTCATTATTATAAGCCTGTGTTGTCCCACTGCAGGGCAAAGGCCTCCCTTCCCGATCTACTGCGATTGCGGGCCAATCCTTTAAGAATGCGGCGACGCATGAATTGTCCATACAAACGTAGTACATAAATCATTTGCAATTTGAGCATATTTCCACCATATTATGTTGATATTCGGATTGAGACAGTATTTATCTAGGCTCCTACGTCTTTTTATTTCCAAAAACTTACCTTTAAATGAAGTGTAAGCCGATTGCATTTCGTACATTTTTACAGCGTAAATGACATGTTTTCATATTGTTTTTTCTGTATTATAAACAACAATATTTGTAATATTGTTTCCGTAGAAGCATGGTTTATGTTATCAAGTTACAAATTATCGAAAAAAAAAATGGAAATATATTAAGTTTTCATTCATAATTTTGTGTATTACGGAACACATCCAAATTTATCATAAATTTTCGAAAGCTAGTTGTACTATCGCGTCAAGCAATAATTGTCAATGTGTGCGTGGTAGTATTGCTCACTGTAGGTATATATCGCTCCGACAGGCACTCACACTAGCGCAACGTGCTTGGAATTGAATTTTGCAAACATCTCGATTTGTAGTTGCGAGCCGTGTCGCCGGCCTCTTAAGGAGATATTACAATGTTTGTGATATTGTGATTTGTGTTTTGACATATTCAATATATCTGACTATCATTTATCTATCACATATAATTAATTTATATGTCATTGCTTAATTTTTAATTCTTTTTACCTATTGTGGTTTAGTAATTGTTAAGTATTTGTGAACGCAACCTCTGTAAGTACACATTTTTAACACGGATCGCTCTGCTTTTCTCTCTGACACTTCCGTGTTATATGAGGCTCGTTAGCATGATCTTTTCTATAACATTATACTTTTATTACAGCAAGTCTTCTCTTTTCTTTATAAAATGCACTACTATTAATCCTTCAGTAATCTTATTCCAGGTGCATCGTCTTCATATATAATTAATGTGTACACAATATTGTAAAACATTATAAAAGAGTATCGGTGGAGTTTCTTGCCCATTCTTCTCCATACGAAAACTACCTTTTGAAAGAGCGATTAGAATCAATTGTATTTTTTGTAAATTTTGACGTTCAAAAGTGCCTTTCACGTGCCTACTCGTATTTGAAATAAATTATTTAACTTTGACTTATTTCAAACAATTAGCGTATAAACTAACTTAATTTATTGTAAATTAATACTGATACTTATTCGTATCTTAGTGACCTGTTCAATATATTTTTATCATCTATCTTAACATTACATACTCCATAAACTTGTCTCTTTAAAATCAACACCTTCGACTTCATTGCTTTTAAATTATGAATACCCTTGATCCAGCTGTATTGATAACAGTTACTATTATTGCCATGCATCTCATCCAATCGACATGAATAGACAAAATTTGTACCTAAATAAAATAAATTATGATAAAACACGATTACGAATATTAATTTTCGTAAAAGCGTTGATACGATCAGTACATCAATATTTAAACGATAGTTACTACTTTGATGGTTTTTATCATAACAATATCCGTCATTTCAAGTCGTAAGCATGAACTAACTAGAAGTCAAAGATGACATCAATATTCAAAAATTGTAAAATTATTCCAAAACCCTCATTCCAAGTGCTCCCAAATAATATACTCGACAAAGAAGTTCAAAGAATAGTGTATTCTTTTAATTTTGCATTCCAACTACTTTTTTCATCAAAATATCGTATTCGTAATAATCATATCGATCCAAACGGAAATAAATATTATTTGCTATCATTCTGTTATATGCTGGTTTTAAATTCGTTGTCTGTATATCGGATATGGAACACAGATTATACAGATTTATATTTGAAGAAGGATAATTTAGGGAGAGGCTTCGCAATATCCGTAATTTTTCTCTTTTACGTCAGTTATGCAATCGGCTTCACGATGATGTTCATTCTGGACATCGTGCACAAGAACAACTACGTGGCCTTAATTTTGAAAATACAGACTATTCACGCAAGCATCGATTTTAATAAGAATATCCAAAGTTACATCATTTGGAACTGGATCTCACTAATAACTACCATCTTGTACGAGACTTTTATAAGTTTTATGCATTATTTTGTAGCGTATGATATTTCTAATTTAGTCCAATTAATTCCGGAGTTGATTTGTGATTTAACGTTCATCACATTAGATGTCAATTTTGTGGTCGCCATCCGAATTATAATATTGTTAAGGAAATATCTCGATGCGTGGATTAATGACGTCTTAATGATGAATGATAAACAAGAAAATGCTGAACAATGTCACAAACTGCTTGAGATACATCAAAATATTTTTAAAGCTTATAATCTATATAAATCAATTTTCCAAGTATTGGTAAGTGATACTGATGTAAGTCATGCTTCTTGTTACAGGTAGTGCCATCCACGAAGACGCGCCCCACTCCACGATTACTGTACTGTAAGCTATACTATTTTCTTAATGTCCCTCGGGTATCATCGGATTCCCGAATACAAACGAATGTTAATTTCCATGTCCATCAATTATTGGATTTATCGTGTATAATAATTTGAATTCAGAACTAAGTACTTTATTGTTGTTTTGTTTTGATTTCCGTGTGACATGAGCTGTAAAACTATTTTCATATCTGTCGTGCCTGTGACTTTAGCGGCTTTCCTCCCATTTTTAACCGACTTCTAAAAGGAGGAGGTTATCAATTCGGTTGTTTTTTTTTTTTATGTATGTTCGGGCATAACTCGATCATATATATAGACGGATTTGCAAAATTATTTTTTTTATTTCAAAGGGTATACTCTCTAGGTGGTCCCATTGCAATCAGTACCCTAATTGCGTAACTAATTTTCGTAAACAATTTTGCCTAATTTGTTTCATTTTGACAGTTCAACAACATTCATTGCGTTATTTACGTTGCTGAGCAGATTTTTTTTTCCAACTTATAAAGCAATGGATTAGCAATCTGTTTCAAATCGAAACAGATTGTGTTGTATTACGCAATTAGGGTACAGGTCAGAATCTGATGATGGAATCCTGGAGAAATTGAGGGAACTCTTTAAATATTATAGGCAAATCTATAGCGATTTGGGTATTTTTTTTATTGTAACTCGTGCAGTTGCTCTTGAAAAGCATCCGAGTTACGTGTGGGTGAAGTCGAACTGATGACAACAAATGGCCACCGGAATTACTCAATAATAAGTATTTCATAGGTTGCGCTTATATTACTTTAGTATAATTGCAATGCAATTTGCATTGCAGTTGGCATTAGGCTATTGTAACTTAGATGAATTACAAACTAACCCACTAAAAAGCGAGAAATAAAAATATTTTTACAAAAAAAAAAAAAACGAATATAAAAAAAAGTGACAAATAACGAAAATACAAAACCAAAGACACCGACTTCCGAAATTTAGGTTATTTTTCATTTTGTAGTGGTTTTTTGGAAGTCGGTTGTTTTTCTTTTTAAATAAATTACATAAAGTTAAAGAGTATTAACAACTCTATATACTTCCAAGTCTATTGAGAGCGTCCTGTCTGCACCAAGTGCAGAGGGCAACTGATAGAAATCCGACGACTGACGAAAGACGATGTTTGCCGAGGGTCATTAAGAACATATTTGTAGTGCGGAGTGGAGCGCGTCTTCGTGGATGGCAAGATCTATAGGCTTATATCTCACTAGCACCACAGAGTACGTTTTATATAGGGACACCATGGGGGCGCAACCATGGTCGCGCTGCCAGCACAGTTGCGCAACCAACCAAACACTTTTTGGCAGTGCGACCATGTTTGCGCCGCCACTGACCTACACTGTCCTCCCACACCTTTTTTTTTTTGGGTGGGAAAAAATTAAATAACTTCTCCCGCTCTGGGGGGAGCGGTAGGGCGTGTCAGACTCTTACTGACTAAAACCCACCCGTGTTCGTTCGGTTGCCCTGTTGCTAGGGGCCACGATTTCCCTATCGGTTTTCTTCGAACCCCCGGCAGGCATTGGCCCTAGCGGACCCCGTCAATTCTGCTGACATCTCTTTGAGGCACGCGTGGAACACAACGCGCCGTCGACCCGGGCTTGGTCCTTATCGGACGGCGAGCTACCCATTGCTCACCGTCCGCAAGCCCACACCTACGGTGGCCGGAAATCGGCTCACGATTCCCGCCCCGGGCGTCTCCTCCTGCGGCGGTTAGGGGCGTGAGGGCTCGAACTTTGCCTCTCCCTCACGCGTTCCGCCTCCTCCTTCGCGAGCATTATCGCTTCGCAGAAGGAGGTGACGGCCTGCCATTTCCTCTCGCTCCGTACCATGGCCTGAACCAGGGCCGGACGCGAGGGATCACCGCCGCCGATTGCCTCTACGAGGACACGGCGTTGCTCCGCCCAAGCCAGGCAGACCTCAACCGTATGCTCCACCGTGTCCTCAGGCCGATCCACACAATGGTGACACCCGGGCGTTTCCTCCCACCTTATCCTGAACAGGAACCTCCCAAAGCAGCCGTGTCCGGTGAGGACCTGCGTCAGGCGGAAGGTAAGGATCAATTACTGTTAAAAGAGTAACCGTGGAGTTTTTGCCGGCTCTTCTCCATAGGAAGCGACCAATTGGAACCGTGCACCTAGCTTCTGACGTTTCATAAGTGTCCTTGTAGGTTATTTTTTTTTTGTTTTTTTAAGTTTTACTTAAAGGAAATATTAAAACAATAAATCAAATTAATTCCAGATAAAAAAAAAATTAAACCTTATAATTATGTTCTAGTAAGATAGGAGCCATAGTGATCTAATTTTCATTTACAGGTATTATTTCAAATACTTCAGGCATTTTTCCGTACTATAGCCATGTTCGATTTGTTTTTTAATGAACTGGAAACATTTTCAAAATCGGAACAAGAGATGATATCGAATAGCCAGGTAAGTGCAGAAATAATTCCAATGAATCAGGTTGTACAGTTGATGAAATGGATAAACCGCACGGCTGCCAACAGGTAACGTGCCCATTTCTGGCAGCAATTATCAAGACTAGGATCATGCTTATTATTTGTCCAATGAATAAGCCAGCCCTCTGGTCACATTATGCAATGACGCGGGATTAAGGCTAAGCATATGCTGAGACGCAGGTGACGCAGCACAGCACAGTACAGATTTTGCAGGGTAGGGCAGGCGAGGCAGACATAGGCCGTGAGCGTATGCTGTGACGCAACTACACAGACACATTCGCGTCCTAGCTAGTACAAACAATCTGTCATTGAACCACAATTATTAATCAGTGGTAATAAACAAGTGACGATCTGCACGCTTTGCGCAGAAATCTGTACCGGCTCTACAACGAGACGCAGAGCAGGTCAAACACATGCAGCGTACGCAGCCGTCAGTACGTTCATGCATTACAAAATCTGCGCTGCTCTGCGCTGCGTGAACCTGCGTCACCTGCGTCTCAGCATACGCTTAGACTAACACCAGTACTCAGACCCCATGACCATATTGATAATGTATGGAAAATATTTAAATGATCCTCTAAAAACTTTCTCAAAGTTGGACGCAATACTTTAGCGGGCAACCCGACCAAATGGGTGTGATGTGAATTGTATAGGAGCTCGGGGCTAAGTAATTACAGCCGCACGGGTCGATCCATCAGGTCAAGCTAGGCTTGCCGGGGTTGGTCCGTGGATGGGTGACTATTTTTACATACCGAGACTCCTCCGTGCCTTGGAAAGCACGTTAAGCCGTTGGTCCCGGCTGTCATTCGTGGATTTTTGACAGTCGTTACGGGTCGTCAGAAGCCAGAAAGTCTGTCAACCAGTCTTACCAAGGAGTATCGTATTATTACCCAGTTACTGGGTTGTGGGTCGACTTCTAGTCTAACCGGATGCAGCTGAATACCAGTATTTTACATGGAGCTACTGCCTATCTGACCTCCACAACCCAGTAACTGGGTAACACGATACCCCTTGGTAAGACTAGGTAGTTACTTACTAGGTAACACCATCGTGTTGGTAAGACTTTTGGGCTTCTGACTGCTCGTAACGACTGTCAAAGATCTACGAATGACAGCCCGGACCCACGGCTTAACGTGCTTTATGAGACTCGGAGGAGTCTCGATATAATGGATGGTCACCCATCCACGAACAGACTGCGGCAAGCGTAGCTTAACCTTCGATCGACCCGTGCGGTTGTTATTATTTAGCCGTGAGCCGTTCTAATCGTTTAATTTAGGCAAGCCAACTATAATGTAGCGGTTACACCGCCACATACGAACTACGCATCATAGACATGACGTCACACAAATCCTGCATCGCGCAGTTAAGAGTTTACCGAGCGATCGACATACATACAAGATTTCAACTTCAAATCGATGGGCAGTTGTCCGCCAGACACAACACCCGTCTGGTCGGAGGATCCTCCCTTTTCTATGGTGGATGAGTGAACTTTACACCCTGTTCCTCATGCACTAAAATAATAACGAATTTTACTTTTCAGGTTTCGATATTTAGTATTATGTTTGCTGTATACATAATTAGGAATATAGTATATGTAATTATACAAAGTTTGTACTGCGAGAAATTCTATATAACTGTTGAGGATGCTGAGACGGCGTGTATACAGCTTATGAAGAACGGGAACTGTCCAAGTAAGTATTAACCACCAGTCATTTCAAGTTTGATGCTCTTCAGAATATTACGTGCTGCAATAATTTAATTAAGGCGAGGATAACCGACTTTTAATGATTTTATATTGAAGATCACGTCTAAACGAGTAGTGTTAATGATTTGTAAAAAACATATGTTAAATTAGAGCATTTTTTAATATTTTAATAACATAACATCACGCCTTGTTTCTCCGAAGGGAAGGGCAGAGGTGTCCCTGTAGCAGGTACACCCACATTTCGCCAGTTATGTTTTAAATCCCATGTAATAGGGGGCGAGCCTATTGCCATCAACCGAGCACAAATCCAGACTCCGAGCTACTACTGAGAAATTTCAGATAGAAAAACCCAATAACACTTTACCCGACCCGGGAATCGAACCCAGGACCTAATGCTCAGCAGTAGCGCTTGCGACCACTAGACCAACGAGGCTATCAATATTTTAATATAGGCATATTTTGGATTATGTTTATATTACATAGTGAAATTAATTTGTAAATTTATGTCTAATGCGGATAAAAAACTGAGAATGACGCAAAATTTATGAAGCGTATTTTTCTGAAACCTTCACCATTTTAAAGATAATTTAATTATTGATCTTTTAGTATACGTGTTTTATTAAAATACCTTTTGGTTTACGTGTAATAAATTAATAATGCGTCTAATTTGGGACAGCGCTCCTTGATGGGCGAGTCCTATTACTGGCTGGACGTACAACGCGTTGCGTGAGCTCAGTACAGAACACGCAAGCTAACCACTCAAGGTCACTGCCATATATCTGCGTCTTAAGTGGGATGCGCTATGATAGCCCACAAAATTAAAATGTTGGTTTTTTGCAATTTGCAGGTCAGTGTCAGGTTTTATGTTGATTTAAATGTTATATCATTAGAATCAGCAATACAACTCTTTAAGTTAGAATTGGCTTCAAATGTCGTGATTTCATGAAATAGTAGTCATTTATTAGGGTAATATGATCATAGATGGTTGTATTGACGATTTATGATTACAATTCTATAAACAAATATTTGCTGTGAAACATATTTAGATCAACATTCAACCTGATACTGACCTGCAAATTGCAACAAACTTAAAAAAATTATAAAAAAAAAAGTTTATTTCATCAACTTATGTAATTACATTATTAAGTTTGGAAGTCACCTTTTAAGCAAAGATTTGCTTGTATTAGGTGGTAAAACAACAATAAAAAATGTGCCCGGTTGATGGCAATAGGCTCGCCCCCTATTACATGGGACTTAAACTTAACTGGCGAAATGTGGGTGTACCTGCTACAGGTACACCTCTGCCCAACCCTTCGGGGAAACAAGGCGTGATGTTATGTTTTTATGTTAAAAAATTTAATTTCGCGAGCTATGCTTTCGCCTTAATACTTACCTGAAATAAATTCGAATCTAAATACAGTGTGAGTCTGTATAATGTGCACATATGGAAATGATTTTGTTCTGTTTGGCGTCTTATTGAGAAATTTTACGATTATAAAAAAAATTATGAAGAAAAAAAACTGATTTTTGCAAAAAAACTAGTTTATTTTCAATTGAGAGTAGTTTTTTCACAATTTTCATTTTATGAGGACGCCTAATTACTTCCAATCATTATGGAGTTTGTTATACCATTTAGTTTTTTTTTTTAATCCGTCGATAAAATTAAGCATGGATTCCCTCATTTCGATATGTGCACATTATAAAGACTCATGATATGATATCTTTCTTTACAGAGAGTCAAAAAGAACTTTGCATGAACGTGATAGTAGCAAATAGGACGTTCAGTAAGATGACCGCGTGTGGCCTGTTCTATGTAGACGCTACATTAGCAGTGAGCCTCATGGGAGCTATCATCAACTACGTTATTGTACTCTTGCAGCTTTTCTTTCTTTAAGAATGCGGCGACGCATGAATTGTCCATACAAACGTAGTACATAAATCATTTGCAATTTGAGCATATTTCCACCATATTATGTTGATATTCGGATTGAGACAGTATTTATCTAGGCTCCTACGTCTTTTTATTTCCAAAAACTTACCTTTAAATGAAGTGTAAGCGAATTGCATTTCGTACATTTTTACAGCGTAAATGACATGTTTTCATATTGTTTTTTTCTGTATTATAAACAACAATATTTGTAATATTGTTTCCGCGAGAGCAGTGGTGGCCCAGTGGTAACGGCCGCGATTTACGAGTTGTAGGTCGTAGGTTCGAACCCAGACAGGCGCTTTACTTTATGTAAATTATTTCATCGCCACTGCTCTCAAAACGGTGAAGGAAAACATCTTGAGGAAACCGGCATGTCCTAGAACCGAAAATTCGAAGACATGTGACATCTACCAACCCGCACTGGGCCCGCGTGGTGGATTACGGCCCATTCCCTCTCACAGAGAGGAGGCCTGTGTCCCAGCAGTGGGAACATTTATAGGCTGATGATGATGATGATGAGAAGCATAGTTTATGTTATCAAGTTAGAAATTATCGAAAAAAATGGAAATACATTAAGTTTTCATTCATAATTTTTTGTATTACGGAACACATCCAAATTTATCATAAATTTTCGAAAGCTAGTAGTACTATCGCGTCAAGCAATAATTGTCAATGTGTGCGTGGTAGTATTGCTCACTGTAGGTGTATATCGCTCCGACAGGTACTCACACTAGCGCAACGTGCTTGGAATTGAATTTTGCAAACATCTCGATTTGTAGTTGCGAGCCGTGTCGCCGGCCTCTTAACATCTGTGGCGGCATCTACATCCTAACATACGAACTACGCATCACACTGACGTCACGCAGAATCCTGCATCGCGCAAGCAACGTTCACCATGTGACTGGCATATACAATAAGTAAAAAAGTAAAAAAAACTTTGTCTGATCGGAAAGGGGCACATAGGTATTGCAATAACATTACCAAAAAGTAATATAAAAAAACTTTTATTATTGAAAATAAAAAAGTTATAGGTATTTAAAAAAAAATTTTTTTTTTGTAGGGGTCATAAGTTATGACTTCTAGACACCCGCTAAACGCCGCCCGCGCCCAACGTAATAACATGGTAAAAATTCTCGATTGAAAAAAAAAAAAACCTAATTCTTTTTCTTTTTTCCTGAAAATTTCCACATAAACATATGTCACGGATCGGACAGGGTTTTATTTTTATTTTATTTCATGTTGTATACAACGTCCCGACATCAATCGTCGGGCTGTAGCCCACCAATCACAACCCTCTGGTCGGAAGATCCTCCCTTTTCTATGGAGAATAAGTGAACTTTACACCCTTGTCCTCGTACCTCTATATATATATCGACGGTTGAAAGGCTAATTGATCTAAGCGACTTTTGTAAAACTTGCAGGAGGATGGATTGGTTGTTTTTTTTTTTAAATCATAATAAGATCTTATTATGATTAATTGATTTAAGTAAATAAAAGTCTATCAAATAGTTGTTTTTTTTATGATTAAAAAAAAAATATAACTATTATCCGTCCAGGAGGACGAATCATAAAACTTGCAGGAGCAAGTTTTACAGAATGTCGCTTATATCAATTAGCCTTTCAACCGTCGATTATGTATACATCTGTAATGTACCTATGCACCTACTTGTGAAGAATAATAAAGTTCTCAGACATTACCTAATGGAGATTCTTTTTAACCGTCTTATCCAATAGAAATACATATAGCATAATCAGCCTATAATGTTCCCACTGCTGGGACACAAGCCTCCTCTCTGTGGGAGGAGTGGGCTGTAGCCCGTAATCCACCACGCGGGCCCTGTGCGGGTTGGCGGATGTCAAATGTTTTCGATTTTAAGCTATTGCATAGCTTTTATCGCGGGCTTTGAGCGCGGCGACCGAATCATGAAATTCCGTAACGTAACGAAAATAAAATCTAACACCCCCCACTCCGCCTACCATGTAATGACGGTTCCCATGACAACGTGATGTTGTCATGGGAACGTAATTTTTGTTTTATGTCATCACGTCATCATCCCAAGTGTAGCGTTGACAAATAGGAAGTATGGAGGTTACAAATGCTATGCAATAGCTTTACCGCGGCAGTCCCCGAGTGCCACATGTTTTTTTGGTTCTAGGACATGCCGATTTCCTCATGATGTTTTCCTTCCCCGTATTGAGAGGAGTGGTGTGGTGATGAAATAATTTACACAAAGTAAACTGTCTGCTTGAGTACGAACCCACGACCTACAAGTCGTAAGTCGCGGCCATTACCACTGGCACTACTCTATATATTTATAAAAAGTGAACTACAAAGTTAATTTAAAAAAAATATCGTAATATTTCACACAAATTCTTGCTATTATTTAATTCACGTTGCAAGTAGTGATAAACGTTGACAGATGGAAAGGGAGAAGAACGACAAAGAATTATTTTCTTTAGATGGATTGTGTGAGGAATGATATGAAAGTAAAGGTAGTCAATAATAGTGTGACTAAGGAAAGTAAAAGGAAGTAGTAACCGTGTACAATCTAAACTGATCACACACTAAGTCATAGGTTTCAAATTCGAACCCAAGGCACGCATCTCTATCTCTCGCGTCCGGCTCTGGTTCAGGCCATGGTACGGAGCGAGAGGAAATGGGAGGCCGTCACCTCCTTCTGCGAAGCGGTAATGCTCGCGAAGGAGGAGGCGGAATGCGTGAAGGAGAGGCAAATTTCGCGCCCTCACGCCCCTAACCGCAGCAGGAGGAGACGCCTTAGGCGTCGGGAATCGCTGGCCGATTCCCGGCCACCGTAGGCGCTGGCTTGCGGACGGTGAGCAATGGGTAGCCCGCCGTCCGATAAGGACCAGGTCGACGGCGCGTTGTGTTCCACGCGCGTCTCAAAGAGATGTCAGCGGAATTGACGGGGTCGGGGGTCGGGGGATGCCTGCCGGGGTTGTGAATAAAACCAAAAGAGAGATCGTGGCCCACGGCAACAAATCACGAAAAAAAAAATCTGCTGTTTCATACATTTTGGTCAAGTAGGTATTGAACTTTTGTATAAACAGCTGATTTTTTTTCGTGCTTTCAGAGTTGCTCCCATAGTGAAAGTTAGAATTAAGGGTCTACTAGTCGGTCATTCTTCCATACAAACGTAGTATGGTGATTACTCGTCTGTTTAAATTGCCTTGTCATTATCTAGCCGTGTATGGAAGCAGAATTGAGAAAAAAGTATTGTTTGGCGTTAATAAATAACTTATTTAGTACGAAAATGGCAAAATAGAAACCGTACAGGGATAGATAATTTATTGAAAAGTTCAAAGAATTTTATTTTGAGTAGATATATCCAGTAGTTTTTCCATAATATCTATACACCCAAAGGTCTGTTCATGAAATTTTACGCGCTCGTTTTCTTTATAAATCATCGTCTATTTCACTAAATAAATAAATACAAAATAAATAAATAACTTAACTAAATAGCATGCATATTAGATACGCCACCAACGAGTACGAGCCGTCGACTAGTGGAACTTTAAGGTCTATACATTACATACCAGTGTCGTTGATGCAGAGCGTGCGCAGCATCTCGGGCGCGCCCTTGGTGTAGACGCGCAGTACGTCCTCACCTAACACGCGCGTCACCACGGAGGCGCGCTGCAGAGATGAGACGAACTGATGCTGTTCGACTATGCCCACTTCTAAGGGCAGCTGGGGAAAATAAATAGTACTACATTGTAGTAATTATTAACCGAGTAATCGACAATGGCTAAAAGTTACTTCTATTGAAGTCTAAGTCAAATCATCATCATCATTTCAGCCGAAAGACATCCACTGCTGAACATAGGCCTCTCCCAAGCATCACCACTTCGACCGGTTCTGTGCTTCCCGCGTCCCGCCGCTCATTCGTCAACGCTCACGGCGTCCCGTCGCTCATTCGGAAACGCTCACAGTATACCGCCGCTCATTCAGCAACGCTCACGGCACACCGCTGCTCATTCGTCAACGCTCACGGCATACAACCGCTCATTTGTCAACGCTGCCCCCCACCTCGCCGCGCATTCCTAAGGCGATCTCGGTCAAACAATAGTATACTTACATGTATATCATCGACGTCAATGTTGGCGGTCTTCCTTGGCTTAACAATAGTTGGTGTGAGTATCTCGTAGTTGGAATGTTCGGGGATGTCTGGTTCTTCTAACACCCATCCGGTGGACTCGAACATCTACACACAAACAGACGAATTGTAACAATTCTGTAACGCTGCTTCTACTACCTGGGTTCCGAACCTGGGGGTAATTACCCCCGCGGGGGTAAATCTGATATTCTGTGGGGGTGACAAAGAATCTAATTAAGACCTAATCTGGTGGGACCAAAGATGGTGCCGAATATACTGTTAATAGCTAACAGAGCTTTAATTAAAATGCTTGGCACCACATATAGATGGTGGTTTTTCAAATTTGGTTACACTGATAACAAAGGCCCGACCGTTTCAATGTAGAACATGACTTAAGATGCGCTTTAAGCTAAACTAAACCTTACACAGAAAACTTTTGAGTGCAAAACAACACCAACCATCACACTATGTCTTTTTACTTAATTCATTGTTTATATTAAA
Source organism: Agrochola lychnidis (assembly GCA_963680765.1). Taxonomy (NCBI): domain Eukaryota; kingdom Metazoa; phylum Arthropoda; class Insecta; order Lepidoptera; family Noctuidae; genus Agrochola; species Agrochola lychnidis. The sequence continues at coordinate 12,444,252 of OY796873.1, read as the reverse complement.
TATAAAATACGTAAGAATTATAAGCTTGTATTGTTTGTATTGATAACATTTTAAGGTCGGGGTAAAATCAGTTTTCCTAATAGGTCACAGGAGTAACAATATTGAAAAGGTTAGGAACCATTGTTCTACTACGATGACATTACTAAAAACCGCAGTGATAGCCTAGTGGTGTGACCGTCGCGCGTCGGACTGCCAAATCATAAATCTCGAGTTCGAACCCAAGACACGCACCTCTGACTTTTCGGATTCATGTGCGTATTGTATAATTATCACTTGCTTCAAAAACGGTGAAGGAAAACATCGTGAGGAAACCGGCATGCCTGAGAGATATTTCTCGACTGCATGTGAAGCCAAGACAGAGCTCCATAGGCGGCTTTAAAACTCTGACACCACGGTAAAAAGTATAAAGTTATGACGACGTGTGATATTAGTTAACATATTATGCCAGTAATTCCTGAAGGGTTAGAGTCATCATTTCTAATATTGCAAACGTCATATGATTATTCCGAGCAACAAAAATTTTTTTTACAGAAAATACAACCGACTTCCAAACTACAAAATGAAAAATAATCTTAATTTCGGAAGTCGGTGTCTTTGGATCAGTATTTTAGAGTTTTCTTACCGACTTCCGAAATTTAAGTTATTTTTCATTTTGTATTTTGGAAGTCGGTTGCATTTTTTGTAAAAAAGTTTTTTTTTTTCACTTTTTAGTGGGTTGGTTTGTAATTTATCTAAGTTACGATAGCCTAATGTCAACTGCTCATCAAAAATACCAAAATCGCTATAGATGTGTCTATAATATTTGAAGAGTTCCCTCGATTTCTCCAAGATCCTATCATCAGATCGTGACCAAATGACAATGGGACCAACTTGAAAGTATACCCTTTCAAACGATAAAGAACTTTTCAAATCGGTCCAGCCGTCTTCGAGTAATCAGGAAACATACATAATAAAAAATTAATAAAAATGTCCCGACGAACTGAGAACCTCCTTTTTTTGAAGTCGGTTAAAAATACAATGTTATGGAAACCATGGTATGTTATATGTCATTGAAAAAGAAGCTGCTAAAGAAGTTTAGACGAAAATATTAGTCAAAGAATAAAAGTTTGAGGGTGATGGTTCGATTTTTCCCATAACTTACCTTCAAATCTAAAGGATCGCCAGCCAACTCATCGTCCAACAACGTCAAACTATGACAAGACGCCATGGCTAACTTCAGGGGGTGTAGTTCATTTAGCAGTCGGGGGTCTCGCTGTGGCCTCCCCAGTCGAGGGGGGCTCGTGGCTCCACTCACGGCTACAATCCCCCACATGTCCAAGCCGTCTTCGGTTAGCGTTCCTGTCTGAAAAGAGAATCGATGCTTAAAAAAATATGCTATATTTGTCACCGTAAGATTGTGAGCACCGTTAGTTTATATCGGTATTATTTCCGTTAGATCATAATCTGTCGAAAAATTGTGAACTGGGTGAAATGGGTTAGGTTAGGTGAGAACTGTGACCAACCGCGCGCGAGCCGAGCGAGCGAAGCGAGCGGTGGCGCGGGCCAGCGGCTGTCATTCGTAAATTTTTTGGGGTCGATACGGGTAGTTAGAAGGGGTCGATCGAAGGTTAAGCTACGCTTGCCGCGGTTGGTTCGTGGATGGGTGACCATCCATTACATACGAGACCCCTCCGTGCCTCGTTAAGCCGTTGGTCGTCCATCTACGAACTGTAGTCCAGGCCGTCCAGTCATTACGGGTAGTCAGAAGCCCAAAATTCTGTCCATGACAACCAGTCACCTTGGTAAGACTGGGTGTCTGATTTTCGGGCTTCTGACTATCCGGTAAATCAGTCTGCTTAGCCTTTTTCCAACTATGTTGAGGTCGGCTTCCAGTCTAACCGGATACAGCTGAATACCAGTATTTTATATGGAGCGACTGCCTATTTGACCTCCACAACCCAGTAACTGGGTAATACGATACCCGTAGGTAAGACTGGTTGTCAGACTTTCGGGTTTCTAACTACCCGTAACGACTATCAAAAATCTACGAATGACAGCCGGGACCAACGGCTTAACGTGCTTTCCGAGGCACGGAGGAGTCTCGGTATGTACAGATGTCACCTATCCACGGGCCAACCCCGGCAAGCGTAGCTTAACCTGATAGATCAACTCGGCTGTAATTACTTAGCCACGAGCTCTTCAAATAAAGGAGTTATGATGACTATCACTTTATACTAACTACCCACTGTCATGGCGGCCTATCACTATTTAATTGTACAGTCTGACTATTTTCTTAATGTTTTTCGGGAATCATCGCATTTCCGAATACAAACGAATGCTAATTTCCATGTCCATCAATTATTAGATTTATCATGTATACTAATTTGAATTCAGAACTAAGTACTTTATTGTTGTTTTTTTTTTATTTTTTTATTTAATGATTTGGTTGTTTTGATTTCCGTGCTAACTATTTTTTTCTGTTAGCCTATGTTGTGTCCCACTGCTGGGCAAAGGCCTCCGCTTTTCCTTCCATTTTTAAAATACATTACATTTAGTTAAAAGAGTATTAACAACTCTATATATTTCCAAGTTGATTAAGAGCGTCCGGTCTACATCAAGTGCAACGGGCAACTGATAGAAATCCGACAACTGTCGGAACACAAAGTTTGCCAAGGGACATTAAGAAAGTAGTAATACTGTAATATGTTACTTATCTATACTCCGTTTGAAATAAGATTAGACATTTAAACAAACCTTTTTTACAGTCCGTTCAACCGATTTTAACTTCTATACCGTAGGCATAAGGATGGCATTAAAAGCAAAAAAAGTGGTTACAAACCAACTGTTTATTGCAGCTGTCATTTGTCATGCCGCTATCGCAATAGAAGTCAAAATCGGTTGAACGGACTGTAAAAAAGGTTTAGTTAAATGTCTAATCTTATTTCAAAACGGAGTATAGTGACTATCATACCTTATCGAAGCACACACAGTCCAGCGAGCCGCTGACGTTGACGGCGCGCGTGTTGAGGCATGCGATGCGCGCGCGCTTGAGGCGCGACACGGCGTACAGGCGGCCCACTGTCATGGCCGCCGGCAGGGCGGGCGGGATCACTATAGTGATTATGTCGAGGGCTTTTATAGCTATGTCGCCAGGGCTGAGGGCGCGGTATGCCTGTGGAAGAACAGAAGACAATTGTTAAAGATGTGGTAAGACAATATGCTTGCGCGGAAATTAAAAAACTCCATCAAAAATGTGATATAGGGATCAGAATTTCGATTATCACAATTTTTTTAAATATTTCAACAATTTGCAAATTCGACCTTTGCATTATCGTCTGTTTCATCGGCAACTCTAAATATTTTTTGAATATTTGTACCTCGTTAGATAGCTGATTAAATGAAGATGTTTTCCTCGTAATTTGTACGCTTAATGCTTCAGTAAAATTTTGAGATAACTGGTGTTAAAGTTCATGTACGAGGATAATTTTAGAAAATGGTTAATAATCTTCTTCCTGTAACATTAGAGTGTTTGATGTTTTAGAAAATTTGGTTACATCGAAACGTTTGTTAAAGTATTAGGTATCCAATGCAATACTCGTAGTAATGAAGGCCATTCAATTTGAGAGTTTGGAGAAAAGTGATATTTTGTGACGAATTCTGGGAAATTTTAAAAAATTCATAAAATGTCTATTTTTTCGAATCCCATGTATTTTCGCCTAGGCTTTATAGTTTTTAATTGTTGCAAATAGGTCACACTTTCACATCCTAGAAAGAATAAGTCAAATTACAAGTCATCCTGTATATTTCTTTAAAGTATTATAGGCTAAATCGAGTCGTGGATGGGTGACCATCTTTACATACCAAGTCCCCTCCGTGCCTCGGAAAGCACGTTAAGCCGTTGGTCCCGGCTGTCATTTGTAGATCTTTGACAGTCGTTACGGGTAGTTAGAAGCCCAAAAAGTCTGACAACCAGTCTTACCAAGGGGTATCGTGTTACCTAGTCACTAGGTTGTGGAGGTCAGATAGGCAGTCGCTCCATGTAAAATTCAAAAATTCAAAATTCAAAATTCAAAAGTCATTTATTCAAATTAGGCTGAGAACCAGCACTTTTCGAACGTCAAAATTACATAAGACAAGTAAAATACTGGTATTCAGCTGCATCCGGTTAGACTGGAAGCCGACCCCAACATAGTTGGGAAAAGGCTAGGCAGATGATGATGAGGCTAAATCGAGTCATGCGAATATAACTTGCGCTCTAGGACATCGTCAACAATTTTTTTTTCTTATCGCCATTTTTTCATTCTTTCCAATCCTTGTAGGCCTCACCTTGAGTGCTATAGTGTAGGCCAGGCCCGCGACGGCGATGCATGCGAGTATGATAATGAACTTGTAGGAGTCGCGGTCGAACTTGAAGTCGGCCGGCACCGGGTAGAGGATGCTGCGGACTAGCTGACCCTTGCTTGTGTTGTAGCCTGTGCGGAGGACAAGAGCCCTGAAATAAAAATATTATTATTAGATCTGACTTCGTGGCGTCCATTGAACTACAACCGCCTCTGCGATCTAGTGGTAAGACCACCTGCCTCACTCAGACCCAGAGGTCGGGAGTTCGATACCCAGCGAGGGCAAAATTTTCTGCTCGGTTTGGTTTGTGGTGGGCATGTTCTAAGTTCGCCTGGCTAGCTACCACCATTTAGAGCCATATTAGATTATCATAGAAATACGATCAGAGATGTATGAGTCATTTTTGTATGAAGAACCTATGACGGTATAATAATTACATATGATTCATATCGTCTATGATCATAGTTTAGGGATCCTATTTGACAGCAAGCGTACAAATGAAGAACAGCATCATTTTTTAACTATGATTAAAGAATTTGACATATGATGAATAGGTATATGATAGTGTAATTGGAGCCTTATCTAAGTCTCTCGCCATAACAACAATGTTAACAGCATGTTTAAATGTAAATTTTTGCGCACTAGCGCTTCTGTGAATGATTTTTAGGGTTAACTAAGAAGAAAAAAAAAGACTCTTATTCGTCAAGTTTCTTGCTCAACCGGCATTTTCAAAGAATTTTATAGGTGCCCTAGCTTTTGAGATTCAATTGGGTCAAGCTGAGGATATGCTCCCCAGATCGACCACCTATAAACCTTTATAACTTTTGAACCAATGACCGACAATTTTTTTTGTCATCAAAATTAAAATCCCTGATGGTGGCCATGCCAGTGTCGTGTCTCACACGCCGTGGTCATGATTCGGTTGGGAAGGATATTATACTCACTTGACGGGCTCGTTGTTGTAGTATCGCGTCTGTATGACCTTGGTGCCACAGAATAACACGTTGGACGCATGCTCCTTCAGGTCGAACGGTCGGTCTACTCGATGTAACGCAGTCTTTGTTACTGGTACTGACTCGCCTGTGAAAAGCAAGTAGGGTTAGTGGAAGTTGAGTAAGTTTGCGCAATGATATTGTCTTATAAATCTATAACCTAGACTGGAAGAATATATTTTTAATCTTTTATTAAAAAGTACCTGAGGGTCTTTATAATTAATTACAATCTAGCTTATAAGACTAATAAGCAATTTTAATATACCAAATTTTTTTAAGAACGCGGCGATCGACGCATGAATCGTCCATACAAACGTAATACCTAAATCATTTGCAATTTGGGCATATTTCCACCATATTATGTTGTTATTCGGATTTAGACAGTGTTTATCTAGCTCCTACATCTTTTTTTTTCCAAATAACTTTTCTAAAATGAAGTTTAAACGAATTTAATTTCGCACATTTTTACAGTGTAAATGACATTGTCTTCATATTGTCTTTTCTGTATTATAAACAACAATATTTATAATATTTTTTCTGCAGAAGCATCATCAAGCATCATTTTTGGTATTACGGAACACATCCAAATTTATCATAAATTTTCGAAAACTAGTAGTGCTATCGCGTCAAGCAATAATTTTCAATGTGTGCGCACTGTAGGTGTATATCGCTCCGACAGGCACTCACACTAGCGCAACGTGTCCAAACATTAAGCGGCAATCGCTTCTGTCAACCTGCCGCGCGCAAACATTTTTAGGAAACATTCGTCACTAATTGTGTCTGGACGTATTTCTGCAGACATATTTTAACGGCTAGGCAGATCGGCGTGTCTCGGATGTGCCGCGCAGTACTGCCGCGCAAACATTCGTCGGTTTGGTCCTAACTAGAACGCGGCAGAAATATGTCCTGCAAACGCCGCGTGTTGCTGCCGCGCTCTTGACGCTCAATGTTTGGACACACCTTTACGTGATAATTATTTTAAAACTGCCTCGTTGGTCTAGTGGTCGCAAGCGCTACTGCTGAGCATGAGGTCCTGGGTTCGATTCCCGGGTCGGGCAAAGTGTTATTGGGTTTTTCTATCTGGAATTTCTCAGTAGCAGCCCGAAGTCTGGATTTGTGCCCGGTTGATGGCAATAGGCTCGCTCCCTATAACATGGGACTTAAACATTACTGGCGAAATGTGGGTGTACCTACTACAGGTACACCTCTGCCCAAACCTTCGGGGAAACAAGGCGTGATGTTATTTTAAAACGTAGAATAGTGTTGATTGTACTTAGCATAAGTCCGTTCCACTTTTTTTTTTTTTCATTTCTCTATGAAAGCATCTGTGGTGGTTTTTTTCTTTCTATTTGAGACAAGACTCTTGGCGTCACTGCGCCAAAATCTCAAAATACTCGATATAAATAAATCTCAAAATGCTCGACGCATTGAGTATTTAGAGATTAAAGAACTTTTTGGTTCAAACAAAAGCAGATTTAGGTTTTACCTGTAAGCATGCTCTCGTTAAGCACAGCGGATCCTGACAGTAGTGCGGCATCGAAGTGCAGGATGCATCCCCTCGCGGGGAGGACTATGATATCCCCCGGGGATATACAACGACTGTCTACCCGCCGACCGTCCCATAGTTCTACTGTGTCGTAGGCTTCGACTGTAGCACGTAGGTTGGATTGGTTCTGAAAAATTATTAATTATTTTAATCTAATTGTGTTAAGGTAGGAACGAGTTAACCAATACCCTAATTGCGTAACTTATTTTCGTAAACGAATTATGACTAATTTGTTTTATTTTGACAGTTCAACAACATTCATTGCGTTATTTACGTTGTTGAGCTGATTTTTTTTCCAACTTATGAAGCAATGGATTAGCAATCTGTTTCAAATCGAAACAGAAAATCTAAGAGAAAGTTATTTTTCACTTTGTGGTGTTTTTTTTTTGGAAGTTCTTTTTTTTTTGTAAAACGTTTTTATTTTTCCGTTTTTAGTTGTGGTACCTACGCCACACAAATTCGAATACCATTACCTGCTAAGTAAATAACAGTGAAAGAAACTTATCATATCATCCACATACTAAGTGGAAAAAAATATGTACTTATTATTGAAGCTAACTAGAAAACTTTCTAAGCAAAGTTAATAAAATTTATATGGGACCACCATCACGAGAGCATACCCTTTAAAAAAAATAAGAATTTTCAAATTGGTCCACAAATGACGGAGAAATCGGTGAACATACATAAAAAAACACGCTTCGAACGTAGAACCACCTCCTTTTTGGAAGTCGGTTAAAAAACCATTCAAAGTCAAAGTCAAATAATTTATTTCAATTAGGCACAAAAAGGCACTTTTGAACGTCAAAAACAAAAAATAGAATTGATTCTAGTCGTCCCTTCCAAAAGGTAGTTTTCGTATGGAGAAGAATGGGCAAGAAACTCCACCGTTACTCTTTTAAAATGTTTTACAATATTTTGTATACAATAATTATATAATTATATGTGAAGACGATGCACCTGGAATAAGATTCCTATACCACAATAGGTAAAAATAATTAAAAATAAAGCAATGACAGAAAAAATAATTATGTAATAGATACATGGTGTTCACATATTTACAAGCATTGTAAAAGTAGGTACCTATACGATATTCCTAAAAAAAATTACAAGTGATACTAATTTGTCAGATTCAAAGATCAATTCAAGCTTACCTTCTTGGTCTGTATAACGGAAGTAGCCACACCGAAGGTAGACATCAGCACCACAGCGATACAGTAGTAGTAATAGGGCTCCGCAAGCCACACGGCGATGGTGAAGAGTTGGAACACGTAGAACGGGTTGAACACCTCCAGCAGAATGAGGGTCATGATCGACTGGACGGGCACGTTGATCTCGTTCAGGCCGTAGATGTTTAGCCTGGTGATCAAGTGGATTCATTAACATTTGGTTTGTTTGTTGGTCTTGGAGTCTATAACTTACGAATAGGCCTGTATCCAAAAGTTTTTTTGTCCGTCTTGTAGATTATTAAAAAATATTGAACACGTATTTTTTATTTTTTGACCTAATCAAAAGATTACGGCGGTACATTCAGTGGCGTATTTTAAGATTCAGCGCCCTGGGCCTGTAAGGCTTGCCGCCCCCATAAATTAATGGAAAAAAGCAAAAACTTTTAATTATAAAACAAAATCCAGCAGTCTGTTGATGTGGACTGAGAATGATGATAGTGAATAAAAAAAGTAAAAAGGCCATACAAAGAAATAAACACCATTTATTCTATATGTAATTTGTTTTCAGATGGACAAATCGGTTAACAAATTCTTCAATCATAATAACGGATGTTGTCAAGTCAGCTTCTATAGTAAGAACAGCTAAACTGTTCACAAAGTGCATACGTAACTGTGCTGTTCGCTTAAACGGGAATGTAGATATTTTTTTTATTCTTCCAAGTACGGAAAACGAACGTTTCGCACTGCAATTTGTCACCAGACTGCACAGAAATATGCGTCAAATCCTTTTGTTTAATAAATAATTTATTTTGGTTGCTTTAATTAAATTCATTTTATTTTCATGAGAGGTCAAAAATTGTTTTAAAAGAACACATTGTTCTTATTATTGTTTTAAAAGAACACATTCTTTATTCGCCAGATCAATCGGGTATACTTTTTGGAGTTTTATGGCATTCACGCTAACTTCTGATTCAGACATTGTAGCGCGAGGTCACGAGGTGCAGCTTGCGCCGCCCCTCGCAGCCTGCCGCCCCGGGCCCTTTGGCCCTAGGGTAAATACGCCACTGGATACATTGAGTTGCACGTTGGCACGACGTCACGCCTTGCTAGATTTAATACTGCGTTGTGACGTAGCGAGCCCCCACTCCCCAACTTTAATGCATGTTTTCTAAGTTATTTTATTAATATGATAAAGCAAAAAATACGTGTCTAATATTTTTTTATTATCTGAAAGACGGACTAAATAGAATTTCTTTTTTTACCTAGGCAACTACCGTATTAGTGGTATAATATTAAGAGTCATGTAAAAAATACAATAAAAACGGCAACAGCGTAAAAAAATTGCAGCCAGGAGGATACATTTTTAGTTTCGGATCGTGAAATTTTTAATACTCTTGGTAAACGGGTTTTGTTAATATCAAAAGCGATGGCTTTCCATTTCATCAGTCATGGGTGAAGAACCTTTTCGCCATAGTTCAACTTAGACTAGACGATAATCGAGATAAATTTATCAATTGTCCCGTACAAAGCTTCGAAACCTACACGACCAAAATGTATGGCACAGCTGATATTTTTTCTCAATTATGATGTCGGTCCCATTGTGAAAATTGTTCAGTTTGATGGGTTGTACCACACCCTTAAATTTGACCACACCTTTCTGATACACCCTGTATAATAACCATCAGAACTTTAAAGAAAGAAAGAAAGAAAAATATTTTATTTGGGACACGCACAGGAAATAAAAACAGTAATAAAAAATAAGAAAGGAGCATTTTAAGTTAACAAACTCACAACAAAAATAATAACGACCTGTGCGAGGCCAAAAAGGCTCCTATCTCAGCATAATGCAGCGATATTTAAAAACATAAATACCGCAGCGCTGGTATTTTGATAGGGCCCGCTGTGCATCTTATGCTTCAAGTGCATAAGATGTCTGCTTGAAGACACTACATAGTTGCAATTCCAAATTTTCTTGGTCTTTCCAACCCTACAACTCCGCAAGTGTCTTTTTCTGGATTGATGGGTTAGGCTGAATAAAAGGTACTCACATCCTAACCCGTCGTCCGCTAGAAGGTGGAGTGGCTCTCATGGCTTGTAGCTGAGCACAAGAGGCCTGATGAGACTTGATGCCGGCCAGCCTGGTCCATTGTGCGCGATGACCGTCCCATATAGGGGACCAACTAAGTTGTTACTCACATCCTAACACATCGTTCGCTAGAAAGTGGAGTGGCACCCATGGCCTGTAGCTGTGCACAAGAGGCACCAGACTCGGTGCTGGGCAACCTGGTTCATTGTGCGCGACTGCCATCCAACCTGGTCCATTGTCGTCCCATATGAGGAACTGTTCTATGTAATATGATACTCACATCCTAACTCGTCGCTCGCTAGAGGGTGGAGTAGCCCCCATGGCTTGTAGCTGTGCACAAGAGGTCCCCGACTCGATGCCGGCCAGCCTGGTCCATTGTGCGCGACTACCGTCCCATATGAGGGACTGCTTCTTGTGGCGGAAGTACCTGTAGTTCTGGACATCTGTTGGGAAGACGACATAATTATAATTTACTAGCTGCAGCCCGCGGCTTCACATGCGTGGTCCTTAGTTATTTTCCTAAAATAAAAGTAGCCTAAGTTACTACGTATAACATCAGCTATCTGCCAGTGAAAGTCCCATCAAAATCGGTCCAGCCGTTTCGGATATTAGCCGGAACAAACAGACAGACGGACGGGGTCTAGTGGTCGCAAGCGTTACTGCTGAACATGAGGTCCTGAGGTTCGATTACCAGGTCGGGCAAAGTGTTATTGGGTTTTTCGATTAAGAATTTTTCAGTAGCAGCTCGGAGTCTGGATTTGTGCCCGATTGATGGCAATAGGCTTGCCCCCTATTACATGGGACTTAAACATAACTGGTGAAATGTGGGTGTACCTACTATGGGTACACCTCTGCCTAACCCTTCGGGGAAACAAGGCGTAATGTTATATTTAATGTCTGCCTGTAATTTAGCAAGTCAATATTGAACCAGTTCTCCATGAGTGTTCTCAGAAAAAGCAGATTTTTTGGAAATGTTTTTTATTGTTAATTGATTCTGGCGAGACCTTGCGGAAATCCATTTTAAAATCTCTGCGTCCAGCACTCGGAGTGGCAACACGCCGTGTTCGGGTTCGCGACAAGTCAATCGTCATCCTGAGGATGCCTCGTTGAGAGGTGAAACACGTGTCGATTTCTGACAGGGTTTTTTATGGCTCTTTAGGAATAGTTAAGTGGGACAGCTTACTAAATATATCAACATCTATTGTATTTATTAATGTTTTTTTTTTTTTATCGACAGATTTTTTTTTCCTTACCTAATTTAACCCGAACAGCTAACTAGTTATATAAACAAATTGCGCAAATAGTTACGATAAAAGCTTAGGTATTACGCTGATTTCCACAGAAGCGTATTCGTAGGAGTGTGTAAAATCCCGCTATCGTGAAATAGTTGGGGTTAGGGACTTCCCTGTAATGTGGGCAATTGAGTTATGAGATGATGTCATTTCCGTATCGTTGCCCGTGAGTTCGTTTGCAATCCAGGATGAAAAGTATCATATGTCCTTATCCAGGTCATGGTCTATCCATGTGCAAAATTTCATCCAAATCCGTCAAGCCGTTTTAGCGTGTAAGCGTACAAAAAAAGTTACGTTCGCATTGAAAATATTAATTTTAATAAATAATTGGTCAATTATTTGTTGAGAAGAACTTTCTTTTGGAGACTTTAATTAGAATGATGCCCTTTCTCACTAACACTACGCGACATTTAAAAGTAATGCCTAATAAAGCACACTGTTGGATTTTGAACTCTCAGCGCTAAAGCAAGCGTTGAAAATCCAACAGTGCGTTTTAATTAAACAATACCTACATTTAAGTGTCGAGTAGTGTAAATGAAAACGGGTATGAATTTCGGGCATTAAGCAACCACAAATAAATAAAGATTTAAATGATTTTTAACACTATCCAGAGGCCAAGATCCGATCTGGATTTAAAATAAGGTCTATTCGCGGTGGAACAAAAGATTTGCAATTTACAATAAAATAATGGGGATGATGATGTTGGTTTACTTTTATTTGGACAAGGATTACTTAGGCTTGTTGAAAATGTTGAAATTGTATAAATCGTGGACTGCTAGTTTGTTGACTGAAGGAGGAAGTGAAGTGTTTTTTCGTCGCCATATTGCCGCGCCGACGTTAGAGCGGTCCGCGCGCTAGAGATGTGCTTCGTTACGGTTGGGTTTAGTCGATTATCTGAGCAGGGCGCGAACAGGTCTACATTTAATCTATCTAATCCAGAATGTAAGTACTCACTGAGTGCAGTTCCATCGTCTAAATGTATGGGAGTATGTATAGCGTCAGCACTTTCTATTGGTTCCTTCTCCTTATTGCCGTCGTCATCGAATCCTTCGTTTAGAAGTCCACTGAAATTACAACAATAATTATTTTTCTCGAAAATTCAAAAAAAATAAGTCATTTATTCAAACTAGGCTGAGAATCAGCACTTTTCGAACGTCAAAATTACATAAGACAGTCCCCCAAAAACGATCACCCTTCACCACTTCCTAGTGCCTTTAGCTGGGAAGAAGAAGTGGCGCAACAAACTCCCCAGCAGCACAGCTGTCTGTTCAAGTTAGAAAAAAATGATTCTATACAATAGTATGCAAAATAATTTACATTACACAAAACATAAGTTAAATGATAAATTATTGGCTGTATATCAGCTAGCACACGCCAATATACCAACCGAAAACATCAAGAACTATACTCAAGCAGAAATAAAAAAATAAAATCTAAACGTAAACAGAACTAAATATCTAAATAAAAGGCTCCAGGCATAAAAGGCGTGCCGCTTGCATAAAGCTATTTAAAGCTGGACATAGGCCTCCCCAAAGCACCGCCACTTTGACCGGTTCTGTGCTTTCCGCATCCAGCGGATTCCTGCGGCCTTCACAAAGTCATCGGTCCACCTTGTGGGAGACCTTCCAACGCTACGTCTTCCAGTACTGGCGACGTACCGGAAGACGTACCGGAAGACTCCAAAACCTTTCGGCCCCATCGGCTATTCGTTCTGCGAGCAATATGTCCTCACTGCCACTTAAGTTTGACAATTCTTCGGGCTATGTCGGTTACCATGGTTCTACTACGGATCTCTTCATTTCGCAAAATAAAGAGATCCATACATTTTTGTTTACGTAAATCGACAAAATGTATGGAACAGCTGGTTTTTTTTTCGCGTTGTTAAAGTCGTTCATAATGATGAGTAAAAACTAATGTTGTATAAACGTACCTTGTGTCTGCTATGTCTTTTTGTAATATTAGGTGAATGAAGAAACTTTTGCATTTCTTCTGATATGTTTCCTGAAAATAAGACAATATGAATTATTACATTTTTATATAACAAATAAACTAACAAAATAATATTGAGCAGATAACAACGTCAAAGTTCAGGGGCCGCATTTTGACGTGTTAAAGAGATAATTTTTCCGTTGAGAAAAAGAAATGGTGCTATATTTTTTCTGTATAGGTTTTTTTTTTATTAGGTCGTAGTTGACCCCTGAGATCACATTTAAAACCTACCACGATTAAGCTACCACAATTAAAACCTCCAGCCAGGGGTTATTCAACTATGCTAATTAAAACTAGGTGAACGCTCGCTAAGGCACCCCCTGTGGGGTACGAACCTCGGCTTAGGGCGTCAACCGGAGGGAGGACATCAAGGATGGGACGGGCTGGATCAAAGTTTTGATCATGATTATTAGTCGGGGAATTTAAAGCTACGTGCTCAGCTGCAACAACTGCTGGCACCTCGTTTCGAGCAAGATTTCTGTATAGGGCCATCTCTTTCTTACACTGAAATAATTATGGTTCTTAACCGTCAAATTATTTAATTTTAATGCCTCGTTGGTCTAGTCCAGTGGTCGGCAAACTCATTACTCAATAGGGCCAAATAGCAATACTATAACGACTAAGATTTCTTATGAGAGCCAATCCTTGTGTCCAAACTATCTCAATGCACTTTTCTTAATCCTTAAAACTCCCATCCTCTTTCACTCCACAACGCTTCCATATTCTACTTCTTAGCAAGTACATTTTAGTACTTATTTGCTAAGAAGTAGAACAATGAATAACCCCAACTATCGCCCTGTTTCGTTTGATCCACGATTTTTTACCCACCCTGTATAATATAATATTATATAAAAATACAGGATGGCAGGGACATCGACGCGAAAACTGAAACCGGTATTCAGTACATGATTCTGAAACCTGAAATTTTTCGTCGGTTATTAAAAAAAAAAAACAACTGTTCCATACATTTTGACCGCGTAGGTATTGTAATTTTCTATGAAACAGCAGTTTTTTTTTTTAAATAACCGTCGAAAAATTTCAACTCAGGGGGTTCATAATCATGTACTGAATCCATGGTTTCAGTTTTCGCGTCGATGTCCCTGCCACCCTGTATAATATATATATGTATAGTAGGAAGTAGGATAGTAGGATTAGTAGGATTTCAACTTACAACAACGAGTACTCTGTCAGCAATCTGGAAGGAGCACCGGACGCAGGTCACGTACAGCAGCCAGGTGGGCACCCAGTGGAACAGCAGGAAGGGCAGGCCGGCGAACAGGCACGAGAGTGTGTACGTCACCACCTGCCGCCAGCGACACTTGCGGTAGCCGTATACTACCTGTGGATGAATAAGTTATGTATTATATTAACCTGTACCCTAATTGCGTAATGTATTATATTAATCTGTACCCTAATTAGGTAATGTATTATTTAACCTGTACCCTAATTGCGTAATGTATTATATTAACCTGTACCCTAATTGCGTATCGTATTATTTAACCTGTACACTAATTGCGTAATGTAATATATTAACCAGTACCCTAATTGCGTAATGCACGATCAATCACAATTTGTTTCGATTTGAAACAGATTGCTAATCCATTGCTTCATAAATTGAAAAAAAATCTGCTCAACAACGTAAATAACGCAATGAATATTGTTGAACTGTCAAAATGAAACAAATTCGTCATGATCATTTACGAAAATAAGTTACGCAATTAGGGTACTGTTATCAGCATGAGTCAACAGGCAGGATCGGGAGGTCTGGGTTGCTCAATCGGCCAGCCCATCGCAAGGGGATGGTATCTTAATAAAGGGAAAAGAGAAGTCAGGCAGTGGTGTCTAAAATAGCCTCCACAATTATTAAATGTACAAGCTCGTGAGGAGTTCGTGGCTAAGTAATAACAGCCGCACGGTTCGATCCATCAGGTTAAGCGACGCTTGCCGAAGTTGGTCTGTGGATGGGTGACCATCTTAACATATCGAGACTCCTCCGTGCCACGGAATGGTCCCGGCTTTCATTCGTGGATCTTTGACAGTCATTACGGGTCGACAGAAGCCTGAAAGTCTGACAACCAGTCTTACCAAGGGGTATAGTATTACCCAGTTACTGGGTTATGGAGGTCAGATAAGCAGTCGCTCCATGTAAAATACGGTATTCAGCAGCATCCAGTTAGACTGGAAGCCGACCCCAAACTAGTTGGGAAAAGGCTAGGCAGATTGATTGATTGATTGACAGGCCTTTAAAGGGTGTTTCAGCAAGAACTTGAATTTGGAAACAAGCGCCATTTTCGAATGTCAATTATTGAGTCAGCCATATTTGATATTTGTTTAATTAAAACATAGAGATTTACGAAAATGTTGCGTTATTGCTTGGAAGAACGATAGTTCTTAGTGACAACCCATTACAAAAATGGGGAAAACTGACGATGAATTCCACAACGAAATCATCTTTAGTGATGCCTCGTCATTTCCACCTCAACGGCTTCAACAAGCAGAATTCTCGGATCTGGGGAGATGAAAATCCATATGCCTTTCAAACATTTCCGTTCCATACTCAAAAAGTGACAGTTTGGTGTATCGTGTGGGCAGGAGGGATATACGAGTCGTTCCTTTTTTGATAAATGATAAAAATATACTGCAAAATTTCGTCAAAAGAGAGATTTCCCTTTTATTAACACGCTTTTATTAGGTCGACCTGTATGTAACTAACTATGTAATGGAATCTAAGGTAACTAATTTAACCATCTTTCAAGGGTCGTAGCGTAATGAAAATTGGCAGCTGTATGTAGTTCTGATGACAATACAATAATATCGTACTGTCGAACTGATCTGATGATGGAGCCGGAAGATATGAACTGGAACTTCATGATGGAAAATCGTATCATAGCTGTTTTGGATTTCTTAGAAAAGCCTTGTAATAAACTTTGACCACGATTAGGTTTCAAGGTCTGATGATGAAGCCGGTAGATAGGCACTGGCATTCCATGATGGAATATCGTATCATAGTCGTGTTTGCACTTGTGAGAAAGGCCACGCAATGGACTTTGAACACGATCAGGTGGAAACAGCGTGTTTTTCTTTCTAGTGTTTTTTAAGCTATTATTATTCGTAGATTCCTGCCAACAAGGCAAGTGGCATTTAACCGATATTTTATTTCATGTTTAAATGTCATTCCTACTCTTTATATTAACTTAATTAATTTATATTTTTAAGTTTTTATTAAAATTCTAGTTCTTACTGAGACATCCTTTATTTTGAAAACGGTAAGAAACTACTTATTCATATACAGTGCATAACTCATAGTCGTAAGTTATTTGGTCTAAGCTGGGATTCAGGTTTTCCGACAAAAACACGTTTTAGAAATATCAACACAGTTTAGCAATCGATGTTTTGGCGTAAAATCTGGTTCAGACGATAAGCATTGCATTCAAAATGAAGTTATTTCTCCTTTTTGCATTCAAGATTGTTTGCATTCAATCGCCACTTCCTGTGCAATGAATGCAAGTATTCGCTATTTTTAGAACGCAAACCGACATTCAACTACAATGTTCTCCCTACAAAGTCGAATATCCCGTCCGAAGCCCGGGGAAAAACCTGATATGCAACGCTTGGCGGTCACAGTGAAATGAAATCTGACAATATTCTTGTACCTACTTAGCCGACATTCGCACGGACGTAATAAAATCGCGGCGGGATTTTATCGCGCACTGGATTTTCAACTCTCGGTGTTAAGCCGAGCGTTGAGAATCCAACGCGCTGGGACGCACTCTCGTCCCATCGCGTTGAAAAAACACTGTTGGATTTTCAACTCTCGGCGCTAAGCAGAGCTTTGAAATCAAAAGCAAAAAAAATCGCCGCGATTTTATTAAGTCCGTGCGAATGTCGGTTTACTGCAATGGTTTATTGGTTGTTTCGGTGGGACCTGCGCAGACTGACGGACGGGACGGCAGAATTTTAAATTAAACATTTGAATTGAATACTTATCCCATCGAAATAAGGTATATATTTCAATGCTCGGTGATAGAGCTTGAAGCATCGCGGCGCAGTTTTCCGTTGATCACCGAGCATTGAAATATAGTATACCTTATTTGGATTGGATAAGTTTGGTAAGGTTGACTGGTAGAAAATGCCTCAGGCATTAAATCCGCCTTTGTACAGTATTTTTTTTACTTGTGCATAAAGTTTTAATAAATAAAAATAAATAAGTATTAAATTCAAATAAATTTAAAAATATTTTTTTTAAAAGCGTTTCATATCAGGTTTTTCCCCAGGCTTCAGACGAAATATTCAACCTCGTGTGAAGTAGGATCATTGTAAGTAGTTAAATGTCGGTTTGCGTTCTAAAAATAGCGAATACTTGAATTCATTGTACAAATGTACAGGGCCTCAAGTCTGTTATTACAATAGTGTCAGAATGGTCTATCATTGATTTCATAATTGTCGATTTTGACAAGTTTGGTAATCTACTAATATAATGGCGTCATTATGACTTTCCAATGGTCAGCCACTGACACTCCATTGAACGAAATGGCACTTATTGGTAATCTCGTACATAATGACAAATGAATGAGTGACTTAGGCGGTATCAGTGGTCGTATTGTACGACAATGCCATTTTATCACAATCTATTACGAGATCATTGACCGACCAGTGATCAACCATTAAAAATTTAGCAGATTACGAACTTTTAGCAAAATGACAATGGGATCGTGTTGGAATGACGAATTTATAAAAATAGTTGACTTGGGCCCCAGGACGTCCGCCAGTCTGCGGAAGCCATTATACAACAAAGATATTATAATAATTATGGAAGCTATGTATATATATATTTTAAAATAGATTGTCATTCTAGGGAAGAATAGCAAACAATGGGCTGAATCATTCTAAACTCTTGTCATTGTTAATAAATGTCCATTGTGAATCATAAGACAATGACAATGTAGCAAAAAGTGTTTTAAGGTAGGTAATTATGCGTCTCTTTGATGACTCTCAAGCACAAGGGCTAAAATAATTGTTTCTTTCTTATTCAAAAAAATCTGTGCTCTAAGATGCGCTTTGAATAAGTATGGAGGAGCTCGTGGCTAAGTAATAACAGCCGCACGATTCGATCCATCAGGTTAAGCTACGCTTGCCGGGGTTGGTATGTGGATGGGTGACCATCTTAACATACCGAGACTCCTCCGTGCCTCGGAAAGCACGTTAAGCCATTGGTCCCGGCTGTCATTCGTGTTCGTGGATCTTTGACAGTCGTTACGGGTCGTCAGAAGCCCGAAAGTCTGACAACCAGTTTTATCAATGGGTATTGTATTACCCAGTTACTGGGTTGTGGAGGTCAGATAGGCAGTCGCTCCATGTAAAATACTGGTGTTCAGTTGCATCCAGTTAGACTGTAAACCGACCCCAACATGGTTGGGAAAAGGCTAGGCAGATTGATTGAATATGGACATAATAATCCAGGCGCGTTCATTCACGCGATTGCCGTCGACTTGTGTTGTGATCACTGATCAGTGATCGACCGAACCAGGGCTGTAACGGATGTCGTGTAACGGATGAGGATGCGGATGAGGATATCGAGATAATCGGGTTTGAGGACGCGGATGAGGATACGGACATTGGAAAATTCCTTATTGAGGATACGGATGAGGGCACGGAGTCGTATGAAAAATAGCCCTTGTTTTGACACCTGACACTACAATCATGCCACCACTGCCACGTGCGGCCGGTCGTCTGTCATAGTACAGGGACACTGCGAATTCAGGCAATATAAACGCGTCACTCACACTCCGGCCCGCATATTTAGCTCGGAGTGAGTTTAAAAAAACACTATTTGAGCGAACAACGTAGGTAGGGTCACATCCCCATAGAAATTATGAGGATGCGGATGAGGATGCGGAGCTTTTAAAATCAAAACTTGAGGAAGCGGATGTTTTGCGGATAATTTATGCGGATGCTCCGCATTTGCGAATGCGGATATCGATATCCGTTACATCCCTGGACCGCACCTCCGTTTTTGTTTTCGGCAATTTTCGGCCAAAAAAAAAACATTATTCGGCCATAAACCAGGCGAACCTGCGGCCAATCCGAAAATCCGAAGTTCGTGAATTGTCACGCGTCATTCGGGCAATAATATCAGGTGAATCCATACGACAAGAAATACACGAAATTTTATGGAATTTATAGTTTTTTATTTCTTTTAAAGCCTATATTTGCTCTTTTGCTCCCTAGGTGTAAAAAGAAAACAAGATGTACAGCGGAAATATTAATATTTTTTATAGTCTAAATCATTTTCGTTTTCGGCCGAAAATAAGACTAAAGCCGAAGCTTCTTTTTAATTTTTTTGAGTCGAGGTAGGTATCTTGAGTCTCATCTGAATCGCGTACGCGCTATACAGTGTGAGTCTTTATGTGCACATATCGAAATGAGGAAATCTATGCTTAATTTTATCGACGGAAAAAATATTTAAAAAATTCTAAATATTTTTTTCAGCATATTTTTTACGGAATTTTTAATCAAAACGGTGTAACATTTAAACTAAATAATTTATCGTGATGAAACAAACTCCATAATGATTGGAAGTAATTAGGTGTCCCCATAAAATGAAATTGTGGAAAAAAAATTACCCTCAATTAATTGAAAATAAACATGTTTTATACCAGAAATCTGTTTTTTTTTTCATCAATTTTTACAATAAGTATTCGTAAAAATTTCTATATATATATTTTTTTAAATGTTTTTAAATATTTTTCCCATCAATAAAATTAAGCATAGTTTCCCTCATTTAGATATGTGCACATTATAAAGACACACTGTATAGTGTCAATAATTTAATACCTACCATATATGTTGAGATAAGAAATCCCAATCTCTTTTCATGTAAGTAGGTATCAATCCGTATGAATATATTTAAATGCTAATTGATAACAACATATTATTACAATAAATTACCTGAACCATTAAACAATACAGTTGTTATCTAAACCATTATCCAATTGCTACATTTAATTACATATTACATTAACAATACACATAATCACTAACTAATTAAAATATGTATAACATTTAACTGGATGCATTGCGTACAGTATACTCTGATAACATAATACAATAGGTTTCATTCAGATATTAAAACTAATTACCTACAGGGTTGACTACCAAGCTACATTTTAAAACAAAAATACTGATAGACAATTGTGTTATTTATTTTGAGTATAGACTTGTGTTACTATTGAATGAGAATGTTTCATTTAGGGATGTACCGATCCTTCCGCCTGACGCAGGTCCTCACCAGACACGGTCGTTTTGGGAGGTTCCTTTTCAGGATAAGGCGGGAGGAAACGCCCGATTGTCACCATTGTGTGGATCGGCCGGAGGACACGGTGGAGCATACGGTGGTGGTCTACTCGGCTTGGGCGGAGCATCGCCGTGTCCTCGTGGAGGCGATCGGCGGCGATGATCTATCGCGTCCGGCCCTAGTTCAGGCCATGGTACGGAGCGAGAGGGCATGGGAGGCCGTCACCTCCTTCTGCGAAGCAATAATGCTCGCGAAGGAGGAGGCGGAACGCGCGAAGGAGAGGCAAATTTCGCGCCCTCACGCCCCTAACCGCCGAAGGAGACGCCCTGGGCGTCGGGAATCGCAGGCCGATTTCCGGGCACCGTAGGCGCGGGCTTGCGGACGGTGAGCATTTACTGGGATCGATCCATTATCACTGACAGGACTATTGTTGCCAATAAACCTGATATAGTGGTGGTGGATCGAGGAGAGCGGCGCGCAATGATTATTGACATAACGGTCCCGCATAACGGGAACCTCGTGAAAGCCGAGAAAGATAAACAGATCAAGTATCTTACTTGGCTCGCGAGGTTGTCGACATGTGGGATGTGGACTCAGCGATCATTGTGCCGATAGTCGTGACAGCCAATGGCTTAATCGCCAATAGCCTCGACCAACACCTAAAGAGGCTCTCGTTGAGCAGCTGGATAAAGGGCTTGATTCAGAAAGCGGTACTCCTGGACACGGCTCGCATTGTCAGGAGGTTCCTCTTTCTGGAGCCCTGACCGCCGGTAGCTTGGACCCTGTTCCCGATACCGGTGGGCTACTATTTTTTATATTTTTAAATGTTTTTATATTTTCTTTATTCTAATATTTATAAATAATGAAATAAAAGTTAATAAAAGTGCGAAAGCAATACTCGCTTTTTTTTATTATGTCTATATATATCCAAGATTTCTGGTTTCACGGACAGCCCTAGTGATAATTAATATAATAAATTGATAACTAGGCTGTAGCTGTGAGCGGTTGTTCCTGGTTTGTATGATTATCTCTACTGAACTATTTTACGACCCCCCCCCCCATAGCCGCCCCCTATTACATGGGACTTAAACAAAATGTGGGTCTATTAAAACACTACTACCTAACCCACCAGGGAGACACAGGTGTGATGTTATGTTATGTTATGTGTCATTCTACCAGCATGCTGACTTAATACATGGGCATACTCGTCATTGGTAATTGACAGGAAGTGAGAAATATGTATTGTCGACTGGGGATTGTACATATATGTACAATAAGAATATTAAATTTAGTCAGTAATATTCTGGGTTTGGTTTTTATTAGTAAGACATTACAACATTATTTATAATACCTAATTGTTTAGGGACCGTTCAAGTATTACGTAAGCACTATATATAGGGGGTGGGAGGGTCTATGCTTTGCTTATTTTTGATGACATGGGGGTGGGGGGGTCTAGACGTCAGCAGTAATTATTAACTTTTTTACACATACTGCAACCCACACATTGTCTATGCTTGAAAACGAAACGCATATTCAGGGATTCCCACAACTAATTAATACATTTAGGTACTCGGTTAGAACCGAGCAGAGGAATTATCGTGTGCTATTCACTTGTCTAAATTTCTTCCGTCAATCTATTGCTCATGAATCAATAAAAAAAACAGAATACTTACATTAAAAGAAAAATATATATATGCCAATGTTTACGTAAGCATGGGAGAGGGGGTAAGAGCTTTGCTTACTTTTGCTGACAAGGGGGAGGGGAAGTAAATTATTGTAATAAAACTGTTTGAACAGCCCCTTACTAGGGCAAATAATTTCTACATTACAGTAGCTATAACTAGCAAGGAACTAACTACATTGGCGTTTTTTAAAAACTGACATTAATAACTATCTACTCAAAACATTACAACAAAATTTAATTCTGCTTATATTCTGCCACACACTTGCATGTTTTTTCATATTTTATTTTATGTAGAGAAGTTGTAAACTAAATATAGCCTCCTGCAATAAGATGATCAATTTCATTCTATCGCAGGAGCCTATCCAAATAGGGGCCATTTTAGCCCCTATTTGGAGAGGCTCCTATGTTGGCCGTCATCATTATTAATGGCTAATTTTGCCTCTATATTTAGATGATATCCAAATCATTATGAAAAAAGATTTCTTTTTTCCAGAAAAGTATTTAACTGGATTGCCTATCTTTTGAAATGTGCCATCATAGACCACACCTACTCTACTCTTTTTTTTTTCTATCTTTGGTTAGCCCTTTTCATACCTTTCAACTGTCATTAACGAGACACAATAGAATTTTAATTGTTATCCACCTCAATGGGGCATCGTGACAGATAATGAGATAAAAGATGTTGCAAAGCAAAGATAACTGTCTGGTTACTGTTTTTTTTTTTTTTACGTAATGTAATATTAATAATAAGAACCACAGAATAGCCTGATTGTTGTAGACTGCATACAACATGTTTAGGATTGCATAAACTATTAATTAACTATTATCAACTTAATAGACTCTTATTGTTTTCCACATAATGCTATCAAAATATTAATAAAAATTAATAGGTTTTGGTATTATTGATTATGATATAGCTCATAATCAATAATACCAAAACCTATTAATTTTTACCCATTAAAAAGTAAGATAAAATGGAAAATATCATACAGTATACTGAGGCTAGTGTATGAAAGAATAACAAAGTATTACATTCAGCTCTCTCACAGAGAGATGGCCTATTGCGAGAACATTATAGGCTGATTATGCTTATTATATTTATATTTTACTCAAACGGAAATGAGAATTCTTTGAAAATCCATTACTTCTTTTGTTTCCTTGTGGCTTCGAAGATTTGTATTTAAGTGTGAATAATAGGAATAAAAGGAGTCACCAACCACAAGTATCATTCCACTGAGTAGTGGCTGGCATGACTCAAGGCTCCCGCAGATAGTCGCGACGCGACAACGCGACGCGGCACGGGTAGAGCAATTTTCGTGAAGTTTTCAAATAAATTGTACCACCAGTCGCATCGCACCTGTCTGAGGAAGCCTTTAAATTCAATACCATTAAATATTGATTACCTTTATAAAATAAAGATATTCATAATGAATTTTGATTGTTGTATTTTTATTCTGTTTTGAGATAGAAAAATAAATATTTAATACTATCTTTTGTCCGTGACTTTGTCTGCGATCCAGGATGAAAAGTAGCCTATGTCCTTCTCCAGGTCATGGTCTACCCATGTGCCAAATTTCATCCAAACCCATTCAGCCGTTTTAGCGTGAAAGTGTCCAAAAGTGAGTTTGTCTTAACAAACAAACTCACTTTTGGATTTATAATATTACTTAGAATTATTTAGTCTCAAGAGAGCAGAGGCTATTAAAGGTTTCAGTGGGATGTAAAATATAATTTGTTTACCTGTTCAAACTCAGGGTCAGTGTTTATAAGTTGTGCATTGAGTTCCAAATACAACTCCCTGCTTCCTTCATAATGGATAAGAGGCTGAATGTCATCTTCAGACTCCATTGTTTATATTCTAAATTCTTTATATACACAGTTGTTCTATTCAACACATTTTATTTTATTTACACTGCGGCAGCTGCCATTTTCACAGTTAAACATTTTTGTACTGAGTGCTGGTTTAGTCATCATATTTCTATAATAATTGACGGCAGAAAAATGACTAATACGTTACAAAATAATTAGTTTCGTGCATTTGTTGTAACATTCTATTCCGTAGTGATGTAATTAGATATGCCCATAAGTTTCGTAAACAGCAGTGATAAGCAATGTTAGGGCACGTGTATTATACCTATATTCTAATAACAATGCCTCTAAGATTACCTATTTAATAACTCTTTTGTTAGAATAGCAAATTAGTTTACTAAGGTCAGATTGAATGAATAAGTTTTCCACAAAGAATCAATATTTTTTATCGTTTCAAAATTAAATCTCGGTCTAAATGTAACCCGTTTACGGTTACAGTAATTATCACATTTATTTTACGTATTTTTGAGACTGGATAATATTTATTTTCGAGCAATTAATGAAAACACAATACACAAAAAACCCAGCTCCTCTAATCTAATCTGTTTACTGACACTACTGACAGAAGTGACAGAACAGCCTGTTACTTGTCACTTGTCAGTGTCGTGCCTCTGTTTGACATCAGCAGGCACAGCATGAACATGGCATGAATGAATGAACCACAGAATACATATACTCCTAACAGAATGAACTAAGGAGTGTTGCCAGATTCAAGAATGCTCAAAATCGCCAGCCTGGCAAAAAACTAATGAGCTTAAAATTCGGCCATTCCTTTATTGGAAAAATCAAAAAATGTAAAGTTTTTCCTTAGGTGCAGTAGTCTAAAGGATGAGGTTTCGCAGATGCATGTTTTATTAGCAGTGGCCCCTGGTGGTGGTGGTTAAAATGGTGGTGGTTAATTAAAATCGCCAGGCGTGTTGAATCACAGTTACGACAAGTGCACAATTATGTACGAGAGATATTTCGTGATGATAATACCAGAGTTATTCACAACCATTTGATTCGTCACCGGATTCGATTGTTATATTTCGTTTATGGGGAAACTTACAAAATGGTAACTTTTCTGACTAACTTTGGAACTTGTAAATTATACTTACATTGAATGATTAATCAAAAAGGAAACTAGTACCCTAATTACGTAACTTATTTTCGTAAACAATTTTGCCTAATTTGTTTCATTTTGACAGTTCAACAACATTCATTGCGTTTAAACGTTATTGAGCAGATTTATTTTTCCAAGTTATGAAGCAATGGATTAGCAATCTCTTTCAAATCAAAACAGATTGTGTTGTATTACGCAATTAGGGTACTGTAGTCGTGGTTATAATAAAAATAAAAAACCTTCCACAACCGCGAAATCTGCAGATCTCAGGGACTATTTCCTTCAAACTGACGTGGGGATGCCCCTAGATGTGGTCGCAGTGGACAGGGACCTCACTCACGCTCTCCTTAGCGAAAGAGAATTGGTGCATACCTGCAGTACTTAATCCCAACGATTGTAAGGAAGTATGGCAAGGCAAAGAGCTTCACGGACGCTTTTTCCGGGTCCTCCATAGGCCTGATGTAGACTTTTTGGCATCTATTATCCTCGCTGCGTTTTGGGCAACCTCTTCGGGAAAACCGAAGGTTTTGTCTGTGCGATTATGGATGAAGTTATCATGACGAACAACTGTTAGAAATACATTGTCAAGGACGACACGGTTGACATCTGTCGGGCATGCCGTTGCCACCATCCCGGTGAATCGATCCGACAGAAAGAAGAAAGAAAGAAAATACGTTTATTTGCGGTAAACATGACGCAAAGAAAGATTTAAAAAAAAACACGTAAATAACAAATTGGGGGAAAATATGCGTCACATCCACGCAAAACAGCAATCGCTCAGCATAGCCTAGCATAGTTTTCAGCGATAGCCGGCGCTGACGTCATGACGTCAACCGGCATATTATTTCGGTTGTTTTCGTCTTGCTAATGGCGAACTTGCACAGACATAATCTAGTGGCTAGGATTTTCCACCAGCAACTTGCCTTACAGTACAAACCTGTGGAGTCTGAAGTAGCATACTACAGGTATGTGCCCGACTCAGTTCTCGAGAATGGTCACGCCACATTGTACTAGGATCGATCTATCATCACTGACAAGATTATTGTAGCCAATATGCCTGATATTGTGGTGATAGATCGACGAAAGCGCCGTGCAATGATTGTTGATATCGCTGTCCCTCATGACGAGAATATCGTGAAAGCTGAGAAAGATAATAAAATTAAGTATCTTGACTTAGCACACGAGGTTGTCGACATGTGGGACATGGATTCGAGAATCATTATACCGATAATCGTTCCGGTTAATGGCCTAATAGCGGAGAGCCTCAACCGACAACTCAAGAGGCTCTCATTGCGCGACTGGGTCAAGGCCTTGATTCAGAAAGCAGTACTCCTGTACACGGCACATATAGTGAGGATGTTCCTCTCTCTAGAGCCCTGAACACTGGCAGCTTGGGTCTTCCGATGGGCTATTATATTTTAAATAAAAACATGGTTTTATAAAAATATTTAAAAATGTATTGAAAATAAATAAACGAGAACAACATATTTTCTTCTTTCAAAACTTGCTTCGTTTGAAAGAGAACCACAACATTCAATTCGATGGAAAATAGAACGGTTGTGAATAGCTGTGCAGAAAATGAAAAAAAACTCTATTTACCGATTGACTGTCATCTGTTGTGAGGTATTGTTCCATGCTCAGTGTCATTTTGATGCAGTTTTGTGCCGTCTAGTGAACCTGAAAATAAAAAAAGAGCAGTCAAGCAAGGGCTAGATCCAGCTATCATAGTTTAAGAATCTTAAATAATAACATGAAATTGCTTTAAGTTTTTCGTAATGGGGTTAAAAACTGAAAGCTCATCATAGGTGGCAGCACTGTTGTGCGTCTACAAACCACCATAGATTTATTTATGTTTACTTTTGTGTGGATCACAAATTAAACGAAAACTAGATAAATATAAATGTGACTTGGAGTGTAGCACTATTAAAAGACGAGCTAAGGAAAATGGAAGCGTCTACCACTGGTAGAAAAAGCTTTAGTGAAAAAGTAAATAAAATATGAAAATTTTATAATTTATAGGTTATTTTGTGTTTGTTAATTTTAAGTCCATTTTGATTGACAACTTAAGGCATAAGATAGGAATAACCTGATCGGAGTTGAAAACGAACTCGAGGATGGTCTTCATGATTTAAAAACTTCAGTGATATAATATCTAACACTGATGTAATATTAAAACACAAAACATAATATCACACCACAAGTGCCTATAGGCATTGAAAACGAAAACGAAAACAGACTAAATTCTCTTGACTAAATTCTTTTTCTTTCTTTCTTTCTTTCTTTGGGAGTATCACCTGTATACAAATTTCTCTCATAAAAATCTTCAGGTTTAAAACGAATAGCACATAATCTCGGCGAAATATCGGATTTTCAATTTTATTTCAGAGTTTTTCACACAGAATTTTCGTCTTTATTATCTTTGGCAAATACATGGATCTCTGTATATTTTTAGACAACAGCTGTGCCACAGGGCATGTTCATTAGTTATGCGTAAAAAAGTCACTTGTTAACAGAAAATGTATGGATGGTCACAGCTAGCTGTCAAATTCTTGGACACGGGATAGTAGCGACCTCTGAAGTGAGAAAGTGGCAGTTTTATCCCCGTTTAGTTCATGCAACAAGTTCCACAATAAATTGAGAACTTTTAACTTCACATCAACATTCAAAATAAACAGCATTATAGTAGGCTGATACAATCTAGATTGCCATCGACATGCTAAAAAAACGAACTTCAAAAAAGTGGCTTGTAATATTATCCGTCAACAATATTTTTTCCATTGTAGACCACACTCAGTCAATTTTTATTATCTGTGCTAAAGGTTCAATCGCGTGAAGTTATCGCTGTAAGCGGTGCGGTGGTTTGCGGTCGCATTCATTCATTCACTCAATATTACATCCAATTACATCAAAATTGTGTTTCATGGTTTGTTATGTGCGTGTTTGTGTATTGTACAAAATAATCAAGTTAAGGACGAATAATTGTTGACAAAAGTAAATAATCAGTAAGGATTTACGTTTAGTAATTTGTAAGTATGTATAGAATAGAAACTAGAACCGTAACCATACATAACCTAAAAATCTCACTACGAAATGTTTGTTTTGATATATTTTTTTGCTATACCAATGGCTTCTAAGTTAATAATCCGTAGTTTCAGCAGTATTCTACAAGTTTTCATACTGTTTGCTTCTTACATCGCCGATAGTTCGCGATAATATTTAAGTTTACACTATGCTAGCCAAGCTAACACTAACACATTCATTTTCAGGATTTTCAGCAAATATGATTATTCCAGTACGTTGTTTTACCTGTGGGAAGGTCATCGGTAACAAATGGGAGGCCTACCTTGGTCTCTTGCAAGCAGAATACACTGAAGGGTTAGTATATCATGTGAAATATCTAAATAAACGAAAGTTGCTTTTCAATGTTTGGGTACTTAGTTACTTAGTACTACTACTTAATGGATTTGCTAATATACGAATCCGCTTTAGTTCTGGTTCGCAGCTGCTACGCTTACGCTAAGCAGTGGCTACGCCATTGAATTAAAATAAGAACAATAAGCCCCTTATTAATAAACCCGGAGTAAAGTTATAACCAGTATTTACATCAGTTTAACCATACTTTTCAAGGTTTATGTTTGGCATAACTTTACTCCACGTTTCGGCAATGATCGACTATGATTTTACTAAAATTGTTAAAAAATTATCAAGAATGATTAAAAATAAATAAAAAGGATTTATTAGGAAGATCTTTATACAAATAATTTGTGCTCTAATTAATGAATAATCAGTCAAAAGTTCTAGCACATTGGTTTAGTCAGTCTTTAGTTTCCAGAAACGGCGGAAAGGATTTAAAATTTATTGTTAATACTTATTTGTACAATATTTAGGTTCCACTTCTTTCATCACGCTTATTTACTATATTATGATACCAATTCTGGAAGGAAATCTCTTTTGAAGATACAAAGCTTTTTATAAACACACTGATCAAAAATTGTTGCATAAATAACATACCCAAGACGACAGTAACTTGTAACTTTCTACTACTGGTAAATATGGGCCCCACTAATAAACAGTGAAGAAATTTATCGGTAGCCACCAATTATAAAAAATTTTTGGATGGGCAAAAAATACCGGTCTGAAAAAAATATGATATTACATATTAGGCATTGATACAATGGAAGAAGAAAGACATTTAGCTTTGCAATTGAGATGCTTCCCTTTTGACGTGGTTCACTTCACTCAGAAGGCAGAAGTAGGCAAAAAAAATATTGCTTTTTTACATTAAACTAGCTGTTCGTGCCCGGCGTCCCCCTGGTGAATTTTATACCAAATTCCCGACGAATAAAAAAATATCAAAACAAAATAAAAAAACAAATCACACAAACCTGACATTATAGTGAGACGTTTTAAATATTTCTATCTATACTAGTAATAAAGCCAAAGAGTGTTTAATCTTTCATACAAACTTTGTCCTGACAATTACGAAAATAAGGAAAAAAAGAGCCAAATCGGTCGAGCCATTCTCAAGTCATGATCTTTCATACAGAGATGTGGGAATCGATTTTTATTTATAGAGAAAAAGATAGACTACCTTGTTCTCTAATTATGAACACGTAAATAACAATATTTACGTGTTTTTTTAAATCTTTCTTTGAGTCATGTTTACTGCAAATAAACGTATTTTCTTTCTATGATGATAACATGTAGATGCACGCTACTTTTTATACAAAATACAAAGTAAATTAAACCATACAACAACTAAATGATTCTATTTGTTGCAAAAAACGATAAAAAAGTGCTAAAGACTGTGACAATGTACAGACAGATAATTACTGTCATTCAGTCATTAACTGAGCAACCCATAAAATAAGTCACTTATGTTATCTTGTATTGTTTGAACTTCAGCTTAGTGTTAAGGAAAACTGCTGTTATCTGTAGGAAATGGCTTTGAGAAAATAGTTTAAAGATTCTAAGGTTGACTGCAAATTAATGAGGACAGGCAAGGTTGAATTCGTGAGTTATTTTGTAGAATTCTGAATGTTTTATCTTTTTTGTGTCCTTTGTATGTTTATGGCTTGATAATTAGTGCCAAAGTCACATCTGTAAACAAGCAACAGCGTAGCCAGATGTTCCGATTTTGGCGGGACGTCCCGATTTTTTTGCCCAAAATTAAATGTCCCGCGCGGGACAGGCTCAGTCCCGATTTTCCGGGATAGAAAAATAAATAAGTAATGTATAACTTATTTAATATAATATTCCTCTGAAGATTTAACTGGGTAAACCAATGGTTATTGGTTATTAGTATAGTAAAGTAACGTATTTTCGAAAAAAATTAAACGAATGTAAAAAATATATATACTTATAAGAAATTCCACATAGGTATTTTGCCTACTTATTTCAGCATGCAAAAAACGTCTTAAAATAAAATTATATAAGTACAAAAACACTCCAATTGTTACTATTGAGATCATGAGGTAAAAAATAAAAATCTTTAAAATCACATTATACAGTATGTTATCTAACGAAGAGCGTTCCCGTTAACTCGCAATAGTATAGCGTCAATACATACAAAAAAATATATTTAAAAACAAATTAAAAAATATTAGGTATTTATTAACTTACCATAAAAAAATATTGTTTAATGTTTTTTTAGCATATAATATATGGACGCTATTACGGATACTATTGCGTATTAACGGGAACTGTTTGTTGAATAATGTATAATTATATTACGAGTCGATAATATTTGATAGTTTTTCAAAATGTAGTACATATTTTTCTAAAAGATAGACATTATTTTCTAATGCTTACTTCATACAAACGAATACATTAACTTACATAGTTGCTTTGCTGAAAACTCATAAATATACATAATGTATATTGAAAGTAATAATAGATTTGTATTCACATGCATTAGACGTGTTATTGCTCTCACGTTTTATGCTAATAATTATTTCGTTTCGTTAAATACCGTGACTGACATCATGTCTTGTCTAAAATAACCACTTTAAGGCTGCCTGTCCACCCGAGTAGAACGAGGCAGCGGAGCGGAGAAATGTGCCAACATTAACCAATAGGAGCGGAGCTCTGAAGCGGAGTTTAGATTCTATTGGTTAATAATATTGGCACATTTCTCCGCTCCGCTGCCTCAAAATATTTTTCAAAATACAATGTCCGTTTCTCTGTACGATAGTACGCTTTTCAATCGAAAAAACTTTTCCCTTGGACGATCTACAAAGCGGAAGGCGAAAAGCACTCGACTATGTTTATAATTATTAAAAGGACGATAGCTGACTTTTAATGATTTTATACTGAAGATGACGTCTGAACGAGTAGTTTTCTTAATATTTTAATATAGGCATATTTTAGATTATGTTTATATTACATAGTGAAATTAATTTGTAAAGTTATATCTAACGCGGATAAAAAACTGAGAATGACGCAAAATTCATCAAGTTTTTTTTTCTGAAAACTTCACCATATTAGAGATAATTAAATTACTGATCTTTTAGTATACGTGTTTGATTAAAACACCTTTTGTTTTACGTGTAATAAATTAATGCGTCTAATTTGGGACAGCGCTCCTTAATGGGCGAGTCCTATTACTGGCTGGACGTACGACGCGTTGCGTGAGCTCAGTACAAAACACGCAAGCTAACCATTCAAGGTCACTGTTATATATCTGCGTCTTAATAACATAACATCACATCACGCCCGTATTCCCCGTAGGGTAAGGCAGAGATGTACCTATAGTACCACATTTCGCCAGTTATGTTTGAGTACCATGTAATAGGGGGCGAGCCTATTGCCATCAACCGGGCACAAATCCAGACTCCGGGCTGCTACTGAGAAATTAATTCATTAATTTTTTTATTAATATTTGATTTTATTTTCACAATGTTGATATTATTTAGGGCGTAAAAAACGCTGTTGCGCTACGTTTCGCTAGACGTGCGCTAAGATCTTATCCTGGACTCCCCATAAATATTCACCATCTCTGGAAGCGAGCTTCACCTGATATCCTCAACCACATTCAATCTTCATTCTATCCATATTCAACCTTCATTCTATCCATATTCAACCTTCATTTGTCTTTTTTCCAGTGACGCCCTTGACGCTCTTGGCTTGAAGAGATACTGCTGCAGACGAATGCTTCTGGGACACGTTGACCTCATCGAGAAGCTACTCAATTACGCACCATTGGAGAAATAGTTTCTCCATTATGGAGAAGAATTAGTTCATAAGCTATTATAATATTTGTGATACTGAACTTTGTAAGTTTAAATAAATAAATAAAAATAATATACCAAGCAAAGTTTTGATTTTTCTTTAGTGTAAAAAAAGATTAACGAGTTCCAAGAACAGACGTAAGTCATTAAATTTTTTGTAACCAACGAAGTTTTATCTAAATGGATTTAAAGATGTTATTTACCTACCTAATGACTAGCATAAAATTGATCAGTGCCTAGCTCGTGGTGCCTAGGTATTTTGCATACCTATATCTTCAAGGCAAAAAAATAAAAATCTTTGATTAAAATTAGTCAATCGTTAAGATTTCACAAAATTATAAATTGCTAAGACATTTAAATATGCTAAATAGTTTAATAAAGCCTCGTGCAGACTAGCGCGACGCGACTCTAACAAAACAATTTCTAAGAAAAGTTCACGGTAAAACAATTCGACCGTAGCAATTAACATTGTCGGATCTACATTTTTGCGTTTTTTTTTTTTACTGCTTCAAATCTTTGCGGGAACATTTTTATAATTTATTCTAAGACCTTTAATGCAACAAATTTAAAAATCGCAAATATGTAGATCCGACAATGTTAATTGCTACAGTCGAATTACAGATGTCCTGTCAGCACGAGGCTATATTTTGTCCTTTTGGCGCATCGTAAATCATCACGCAGACCTGTTATCTCCGCGGGGTTACCAGAAGCGTAGGCAGGTCAGTACGTACAGTATTTCTATTTTCTTAATGTCCCTCAGGAATCATCGCATTTCCGAATACAAACGAATGCTAATTTCCATGTCCATCAATTATTACATTTATCGTGTATAATAATTTGAATTCAGAACTAAGTACTTTATTGTTGTTTTGTTTTGATTTTCGTGTGAACTATATAGAGCTGTAAAACTATTTTCCTATCTGTCGTGCCTGCGACTTTAGCGGCTTTCCTCCCGTTTTAAAATAAATTACAGTTAAAAGAGTATTAAACAACTCTATATACTTCCAAGTCGATTGAGAGCGTCCGGTCTGCACCAAGTGCATATAACTAATAGAAATCCGACGACTGACGAAACACGAGGTTTGCCGAGGGACATTTTAGAAGATTAGTTTGTCTGTACATCCTCATTTCACCAATTAAGTAATAAGACCTTTCTAATAGTGAGCTAGCCCATTGTCGTTGGCAAAAATCGAGATCCAGGGTGCTACTGGGAATCTACTGCTGCTCGAAAACGAATAACTACTCGACTCGATCGATACGAGAATCGAACCAAGAACGAGTTGCGCTTGCAACCACTGGACCAACAAGACAGTCATGTGCACACTGCAAAGAAATAAATCTTCATTTATAATAATGAGTTTGAGAAGAGCTCGTGGCTAAGTAATAACAGCCGCACGGGTCGATCCATCAGGTTATGCTACGCTTGAAAGGGTTGTTCCGTGGATGAGTGACCATCTTTTCATACCGAGACTCCTTCGTACCTCGGAAAGCACGTTAAGCCGTTGGTCTCGGCTGTCATTCGTGGATCTTTGACAGTCGTTACGGGTCGTCGGAAGCCCGAAAGTTTGACAACCAGTCTTACCATGGGTATCGTATTAGGTACCCAGGTCAGATAGGCAGTCGCTCCATGAAAAATACTGGTATTCAGCTGCATCCGGTTAGACTTGAAGCCGACCCCAACATAGTTGGGAAAAGTCTAGGCAGATATTTTTAAATAATGAATTTCTTAATAAGTTGGGAAATCATACCTAATTGTTATTAATCATAATTAGTTGAAAACATAGTTAAGTATCTTCAATCGATTAACAAACAATTATTCTTATGAAAACTTGCACATCAAGTGAGGAATTTCTGCCGTAAATAAAACAAACTGAGTATCATACAAGGAGTTATCTTTAATATCTGACAGCAGAATGGTAAATACCCACTTGAACGATAGTTCGTCACACATCTTACAGTTTTAAAGTAGGTGTGCACATTGTGCGCGTGTACACATTCTTTATCTTAGAAATGAATAAATGATCTAAAAATAAATAACACGTAGGAGTTATGGATTAGAAGCATGGTATCTATATGGCAGTGAACTTGATTCTAAACGTGATTGTAAGAGCGTTTATTCTGAAAGTTGGCAACGTCACAAATAGATGTCAAATACTTCACTGTTTTGATTAATTTGGCAATATTACTGTATGGAAATAAGAAATGTGGCTAACTAGTTCCCTAGAATATTAATAATGAATTGCAATTATGACACTGAATTTGATGTTGTAAGAGTTTTAGGCTTAAAAAAGGTATTTTGGAAAGTTTCCAAATACTTCTTTTACATCTAAAACTAAATATTCGGTATTACGATTATTTTAGTTCCCTAGTTAGCCACTTTTCTTAATTCCATACAGTAATATTACTAAATTAATTAAAACAGGTAAATATTTGACAGCTATTTACGAAGTTGCCAACTTCTATAAAACGCATATATCAACCTACACTCTTCAATGGTTCATGATGGCATATAATTTGGGCGTTATTTCACGTCACTAACGAATAGCTAGTTTCGAGACAAACTGTAAACACGTTATTTTGTAAGTAGTTACATTTTCGATGCAGACAGTCTTAAGCCTGCCTGAATAAAGTATGAAAGGAGGTTTATTTGTGTCATTATTACTTATGATCTAACTGCTGAAAATTAGTAGCTACAAAAACTTATTCGTTGCAAAAACGTAAACCTTGTGATATGTTACGAATTACGTAGGTAATCATTTTTATTTTATGTTAATACTAGCTTTTGCCCGCGGCTTCGCACGCGTAAAGGTCGGAAAATATCCCACAGGAACGTACTACCGATATTCAGAGTACTTATCAAATGTACTAACCCAGGTCATGGCCTATCCGTATGCCATTCATCTAAATCTGTTCAGCCGTTACGGCATAAAAAGGTAACAAACAGATAGATAATAAATCTGTTTTAGGGTTCCGTTCCTCAAAATGAAAAATGGAAACCCTTAAAGAATGACATCCTTGCCTGTCAAGACACTTTTTCTCAGAAAGCGTGGAGGCATCAAGTTGAAATAGATATTATAAACTTAGGTTAAGCGCGCACTACGGATTTTGATCGTTGCGGATAATATTTCGTGTTGTTCTATCTTCTCTCAGGCTCATTTCCAACGAAATGTATGGAAAGATTTTTGCAATTTTTGAATTTTCTCGTACTCAAACCTCAGTTGGCCTGATATAGTTTTTTGACCCTAGTAATAAGAAATAGGATCAACTGGCATCAAAAAAGTTTTGTGAATATTGCCCATGTTTTTGCTGACTGTACAATTTTTGCAAAATCTGTGAATGCAGATCAAAAAATTTCAAAAAGTTAAGGACAGTCACCTAAGACCGTTTTCTTGTAGCGACAACGGTTAAGGTACCTGCCTTTATTGCCCCATATTAATATTCACCCTGTATGTGTTATGATTGACAACTTAGCTCCATAAAGGTATAGCGTGATGATAATCTTTTAAAAGGTTAAATCCGTAATTATCTGCAATATTCTAATTTTTTGGAAAGTCTTTTTACAGTTTGCGGTAAACTATAGAAGAATACGAACATAATGCAATATTGCTCATCCCCCATAGCAAATAGCGTGATAATAATTTTTAAAAATGTCTATTGTGACGTTTCCATTATTTGACATAGATTATTTATACCAATTTTCAAGTTAATCAAGCCAAACAATAAAATCCTCCCTTGTAAAAATGAAAACCCCTTTTCACCCCATTAGGGGAAGATTTTCAAAAAACCTTGATATACGTTTTTATTTGTTTTCAGTCTTTAGTATAAATACTGAGTTTCAAGTTAATCAGACCGCGTGTTAAAATTCTTCCATACAAACTTTGACACCCCCCAATCCTCCCTTAGGGGGTAAATTAGAAAAACTAAAAATGGCAAACTTTATAATTTATATAGATAAGTATTCGTGCCAAGTTTCAAGTTTATTAACTCAAGGAAAAAGATTTTTGATACAAACGAAATCCCCCCTTTTCACCCCCTTACAGGTCGATTTTCCAAAAACCCTTTCTTAGTGGATGCCTATGTCATATTATCTACCTGTGTGCTAAATTTCAGCCCAATCCGTTCAGTGGTTTGAGCTGTGCGTTGATAGATCAGTCAGTCAGTCAGTCACCCTTTCCTTTTATAGATATAGATTTTAACTTAAAAAAATAAGGAACTTTAATTAAAAACAAAATTTTATCCCCCTTTTGAATTTAAATTCTAACAACACCGTTGCGATAGCTTCTAACAATAAGCGTAGATAGCAAATTTAGTGATTTAAATTCGAAAATTAAGGACTTTTCAACTTCATCCCCCTTTTTAACCCTTCGGGGGTAGAATTATCAAAAATGCTGAGATACCTATAAATTAATTTTCAATTGTCAGCCTAAATGCAAAATTTTAAGATCCTAACTTCAAAACTGACGGATTTTCATATAAACTTCCATCCCCTATTTTACCCCTTTAGGGGTGGAATTCCCAAAAATCCTTTCTTAATGGATACTTACTCATCACAAAGAACACACCCTCCAAGTTTCATGTCTCTAGGACCAGTGGTTTGGCCTGTGTGTTGATATATCACCCAGTCAGTCAGTCAGTCAGTTTACCATTTTATATATACAGATTTTACCAATTTTTAATACTGAATAAATATTATTATTATATTATTTAAATGTCTTTGACATATCTCGGGACCCTGGGGTCCCGGACCTTTGGAAGGCGTACGAGGGGCCGAAGCCAACTCGCAGAGGCCCCTTAGACATTTTTAAGTATTGAGGTACCAGCCGACGATTATCCCTGTATGCACTATACAAGTGCACCCAAGGACAACCCCCGGTTAGTGTAGGACTATTGCAGAACTTGGAAACAAAACATATTGGGCTATGGATTTGGGTGGCTATAATGGATTGGTTACCTTGAACTATGGAAAGACTGGCCCCTGCCTAACCAATATATTATATAACATACACAGGAAAATGGCAGGGGGTGACTTGCACACTCAATAATGGGCCCCGAAAACGGTCGCTAGCACAAAGTGTCGTAGCGACAAGGGGGCAACATGTCCCGAGGTGCTTGTGAGGAGTGGAGAGGTATTCCACGGCTATCAGGACAATCCCGGAAGTACGGTCAAGATCCCTACCAGCATCTTACTGGAATACCTCCTTCCTCCGAGCACGCTTGCTCTTGCGAATCTCCACTCAAGCCGGCCAATTAAGGCAAGAATGAGGCAGGAGCTCTATTCCTCGTCAGTGTTCACTCCAACCGGCCAATAAAGGCAAGCCAGAGGTGAGGAACAAGACTTCTCCCGGGAGATAGGGTCCGTGGGGTCGCTACTGCCCAACAGCTCGCCACATGCTGCCCTGCGGGTTTATTATATTATTATTTTCGTTTCGCAAATAACTATAATAGGTACTTCGATAGAATCATCACCGAATAGAATTTGAAAAAACAACTAGTCACTAAAATCACGTGTTTTCAAAACAGGTGAAGCCTTCGAATAATATTACCAAACCTTGATCAACCCATGTGCCAGTATCACTCTAGCAACATAGATGCTGTTTCTCATGACTATGTACGGTGCCTACCTATGTATTCAGGCAGTCAACTAGCTGATTGTAATCGGAGCTTCGACTACTGCTAACGCTGACTTAAGCATCAGTCAATAACACAGCTGCATCTGCGTACTATACAAGTGATGTACTGACGTTTTTCACATACATAGGTATTTCGTCGTTTTTCCCCATAGAATATATTATATATAATATATTGAAACAACAAAATCAAAATATTTTATTTCACATAAACCTACATGGGCACTTATGAAACGTCAGAAGCTAGGTGCACGGTTCCAATTGGTCGTTTCCTATGGAGAAGAGCCGGCAAGAAACTCCACGGTTACTCTTTTAAAAATAATTGGCTTTTACAATACTTTCAAATAACAGTGTTTATAGGTATGGGAGGACAGTGTAGGTCTTTCAATAAGTACCAAGTACTTAACAAAATAGAAAATGGTCAACAGGTCTACAATCCACTAAGCCTACAGCGTTCTCACATTCACAAAATATGTAGAAAAGAATCTATACAAAAGATAAATAAATTAATAAAAGTAAAAACCTATTTTAATAAAACGCAATTATATGATTGCTATTACAACTGTAATCAATCTGAATAATTATCATGTCCACAAAAGTCACTAATAAAAAGTAATCGTAGGTATATAATGTCAAATAATAGAATAGTACAAATTAGTTAATCCTGTGACATTACTCAATAGCCATTTGAATTATATCGAGAAAGGTTATCGTTACTTAACTGGGTAACCATTTAGTATGCGTTGTACGTCATAGTGGCTTGACCCTTGTCTAAATCTGGCATAGGAAACACGTCATCATTACGTTCTGTTGCTCCATCATATCCTATTGTATCTAATACATTTGAACATACCATACCTACCGAGGTACTTTTAATCCAAAATTCGAAACTAAATCTCAGACCAAATAAAAAACCAAGACAGCGCGGTTAACAGTGACGTGAGGCCGGTTTCGTAAACATGTGTGCACTTAGTGAGGTGTAGTTTGATTGTAAATGGTTGTAAGTGTGAGCGTGTATGCACAGAACGGAGGTGTAGTTTTGGTATGCTTCACTGTATTGTTCACAGCGTTATGACTTGGTTTTTTATTTGGTCTAAGACTGAAAACAAAAAAAAAATTTTGGGCAAACAATCAGAATCGCCATTCAACGTGTCAATGCTGCCAGCATGGGCACTTTCCCTGTTGACAGCGATGCGGACGAATTGAATGCCCTATGATTATTTCCCTTCCTTTTTTAAATACATGAAAATATTATTATTACTTTCTTTAAATTTGTTAGCGTATACAGGGTGGCAGGGACATCGACGCGAAAACTGTTACCATGGATTCAGTACATGATTCTGAACCCCCATGCGTTGAAATTTTTCGTCGGTTATTAAAAAATAGTCAGCTGTTTCATAGAAAAGTGCAATACCTACGCGGTCAAAATCTATGGAACAGCAGATTTTTTTTAAAATAACCGACGAAAAATTTCAACGCAGGGGGGTTCAGAATCATGTACTGAATCCATGATATTTAGTGTCCTATTACATTTTCATTTTGGATATTTATAGGATTCTTCTTCTTTTCGTATAGTCAGTGTTCTAAAGCCGCCCAAGGGCCTCTGACTTGACTTCACATACCGTCGAGAAATATCTCTCAGGCTTCCTCAAAATGTTTTCCTTCACCGTTTTTGAAGCAAGTTATAGAATACGCACATGAATCCGAAAAGTCAGAGGCCTTGTGTTCTAACTCGAGCCCTACTATAACTTGGCACTCCGACGGTCATACCACTAGGCTATCACTGCTTACTGATTAAAAAAATGGTGAAATTAAAAATAAACGCAGTAGAAGTCGCAGCTAACGGCTACTTAGTTATTAAGTAGTCCACCTGTTTTGACGACCTGTTAATGACGACGGAGTGGTCGTGAGCTCGATCTAGTGATGGGTAACTCATCATTTTTATATGAGGTTGAGGGAGTACCTCATTTTACCTCGCGAGGTCCTCATGAGGTACCCCTCATTTGAGGCGAGGAGTCGTTCGTCCGGCATATTCACCTCACGAGCGGAGCTCGAGCCGAACTCAGCCGAATTCAGCTGATAGTCCGAAACAGCGGGGCGGACGGGTGCGTCGACTCATAAGTACTCACGATTCCGATTTTTACGTCTCCCTCATACACATAACTTTCTTTCGCTCATAAATTTTTGATCGTCAAAATAAACGGATCAATGACACTTGATTACCAATCTAATGTAGATGTTTTTAGAGTTCATAGTAATAGCTGCTGTAATGTTTACTGTGTTTTCAAAATTTCGAGACCTCACCTCACTCATTCTATAGCTCACTCAATACTCTACTCACTCGCGAGTACTCGCGTTAATAATATCAATGTCAAAATTTTTAAGTGAGGGAACGAGTGAGGTGGTTCAATGTTGAAATTCGAGTAACTCTTTCAATTTGCGATCACGAGTACCTCAAACGAGGCACCTCATGAGTGAGGGACACATCTCTAGCTCGATCGCATCAGTTGAACCCTTAACTTGGTCGTGGACTCTACTCTTGAAAAGCAAAAGCATATTATTCAGTTTAGTAAAGGCAGGGTTTACGTCGGGGGGCCGCTCGCGAAGGAGGAGGCGGAACGCGTGAGGGAGAGGCAAATATTGCGCCCTCACGCCCGTAATCGCCGCAGGAGACTCCCTGGGCGTCGGGAATCACAGGCCGATTTCCAGCCACCGTATGCGCAGGCTCGCCGTCCGATAAGGACCAGGCCCGGGTCGACGACGGCGCGTTGTGTTCCACGCGCGCCTCAAAGAGATGTCAGCACAACTGAAGGGGTCCGGTAGGGCCGATGCCTGACGGGGTTGCGGGTTTGTCCGAAAGGGTTACCTTGGCCCCTGGCAACATACAGACAACTGAAGGAACACGGGTGGGTTTTAGTCAGTAAGAGTCTGACACGTCCTCCCACTCCACCTAGAGCGGGAGAAGTTATTTGATACATTCCCACCAAAAAAAAGGGGGTTAATAGGAACACAACCAAATGCGAGATGATATTGGCACAAAATATAGTTTTAAAATTACATTCAAAATCGTGACTGAATATCTTTGAGATGATATCAGATGTTTCGAGCTGGAAATCAAACCGTTTTTATAAGTCGTACAGTTGACTTACAAAAACGAGTTTCAAAAGGGCTAGGTACCAATAAAAACTTTGAACAAAAACAAAAAAAAACAACCGATCTCCAAAAAAAAACACTACAAAGTGAAAAATAACTTTAATTTCGGAAGTTGGTGTCTTTGGTTTTGAATTTTCGTTCTTTGTCACCAACTTCCGAAATTAAAGTTATTTTTCACTTTGTAGTGTTTTTTTTGAAGTCGGTTGTTTCTTTTTTGTAAAAAGTTTTTATTTTTCACTTTTTAGTTGTGATACCTACCCCACACAAATTCGAATACCACTACCTGCTATGTAAATAACAGTGACAGGAAGTTATCATAATATCATCCATATGCTAAGTGAGGAAAAAATACGTATTATTGAAGCTAACTCAAAAACTACCCAAGCAAAGTTAATAAAATTTATATGGGACCACCTCTGAAGTATGATCTACCAAACAAAAAAAGAACCATCAAAATCAATTCATAATTGACGGAGTAATCGCGTAACAAACATACAAAAAAAAAACATACAGTTGAATTGAGAACCTCCTCCTTTTGGAAGTCGGTTAAAAATACGGAAACTCGTCTGCCTCCACATTTATTATTTTTAAGGATATCCAACTGGTTTTATCTCCGAGTCGGTTCTGTCCTCGTAACACTTACATTGCAACATTGCGCTTGCGCCGGTTGTCCAATCTTTATGATGTTTCTAATTTGGCACTGTGTCTTTCTTATTTGGTTATGTTGTACAGGAAAACCACACAAAATGTATGTTATTGGAGGCGTTTACGTGGTTAGTCGTGTTTGTAAATATTTATACCTGAGTAATTTTTGGAGGTGGTAAGTTTGTCTTATATGAGTAGGTACTAATAGAGTCCTACCATTTTATTTTTTGCTTGGGAAATTATCAAATAACTTTTCCCGCTCTGGGCGGAGTGGGAGGGCGTGTCAGACTCTTACTGACTAAAACCCACCCGTGTTCCTTCAGTTGCCATGTTGCCAGGGGCCACGGTATCCCTTTCAGACTTTCCCGCAACCCCTGCAGGCATCGGCCCTAGCGAACCCCGTCAGTTCTGCTGACATCTCTTTGAGGCGCGCGTGCAATGGAACACAACGCGCCGTCGACCCGGGCCTGCATGGTCCTTATCGGACGGCGAGCTACCTATTGCTGCCATACCTGTTATGTCGGTTCATTTAATATGCAAGAGAGAAAACAAGTCCTTATCCAAGATACAGAATAGGTAGATTAATTTTCATCAAACCATCGTAAATGTTAAAGTCGAGCGTCAGGCACTTTACTCGGTGTAAATAATTTCATCACCATTGGTCTCAAAACGGTTAAGGAAAACATCGTGAGGAAACCGACATGTCTTAGAACCAAAAATTCGAAGACATGTGTCATCTACCAACCCGCACTCGGCCCGCGTGGTAGATTACAGCCCACCCCCTCTCGAAGAGATGAGGCCTGTGTCCCAGCAGTGGGAACATTACGCTTATGCTATCTATAACTACACCTAGGTATAGTACGTAAGATACTACCTACTTGAGCTTCTACAAACCCGCCAGTGTAGAAAGAAAAAAAACTGGCCAAGTGCGTGTCGAACCACGCACAATGAAGGGTTCCGTAGTTGGGATGAATTTATCCCAAGAACAAACTTGACTTAGTAGTTAAGAAACATGCTTTCCCATACATTGCTAAACGTCACGAACTCACGATCAAATCTCCAACTGCAAATGTAAGCGTGTAAAAGCAAAAAAAAAATAATGTGATCAAACTACAAATTATTCATTTTCGGACTTTTTCCTTTACTTGTACTGTGAGACCTTGCTTCCTGCCAAATTTCATGATTCGAATATATCACATAAATGGCCAAATTTTTTATTGTGTTGTCTTAGAAGCTTGATTTTTTAGAGCTCCAAGGGAACATAATATATCAACGTATTTGATATTAATTTCAACTTGATACCTCCACGCGTTCCTCAGAAAATGAGTCTTGAAATACTGACGGACTGACAACGAAAGTGATCCTATAAAGGTTCCGTTTTTTCCTTTTGAGGTACGAAACCCTAAAAAGATACAAAAATATTTATTCTGTAGCCATTGCACGACACGCAACCGTGTCCTAAAGGCACATTATGTCATGTAAAATCACGCACGAACATCCAAAGGTTGTCTTCATTCGCCATTGTCACAGCCCGCCGAACAACAAATCAGTGTCATTAGCTTCCATACAAGATGGTCTCATGGCACTCGTTTACATAATTCGAAGCTATTGTTTTTATTTCACGCACATGACATTGATTTGTAAATGAATGGTTACTTTTTGTTACGTACAGAACACATGAATCTAGAAATCAGTAAAACTAATTGATTTAACATTTCTACGCATGTTAAAGGGGCGAATTACTTATCTGACTGTGCGTTCGCACTGGCGAAACATTTACAGCGAAACATGTTGGAATCTCTACTTTCTGTCAATTTTCCATACAAAGTTTGACAGGCACTAGAGATTTCAACATGTTTTGTTGTGATGTTTCGCCAGTGCGAACGCATAGTGAGGAACACTGTTTTATAGATTATATTTTCATAAAATTTCGTTTCACATCATTTTTTTCTCATATATTCATATTAGAATAACAAATCAAATATTCTTTATCCTCATATTGTTTAGTTAATATAAAACTTATTACCAAGAAAGACATTTTATCGAGTGAAAGTTTCTAAACGTTTCAATTCTTACCTTTGACAAAATGCATACCCTCATATAAAATTACAACACTGCGTTCACAAAAACAATGCAGGTAAATTCTAGTCCAGCAGGAAAAAGAGCTTGTTATTCTCATTATTAGTGACTTCTTATGCACGTACTGTGTTTATTTTGCTTTTTGACACTTAATTTTTGATATTTTATAGGGTAAAAAAATATTTTTTTGCTAGCGTAGTCGATGGAGCCCGGCTTGGCGGGGCTCCTATTTCTGTGTGGTTTAAAAAAATAACCTAACTCTTCTCTCCTAATCTGCCCGAGTCGGGGTGCCCCAAGTGCCGAGCTCGCTACGCTCGCTCTTGCAGCCTAAGTTGACATTCGACTTTAATTCGACACTTAATCTTCGACGTTCAAATCTGTACCCTTAAAAAATTATGGATAGCATTTTCGTTGAAATAGCATAGAAAAATAAACCGAACAAACAATATTCGTAAAAAAATAATTCTACTGTTTGATAAGTTTGTAAAATAAAATAATGTGATACTTATAAAATTCATTGAATTGTGTTTCTGTGAAATATGTTTCATTAAAGTAAATAGTCTTTAAAACAATAATATTTGAAATAAAAATACAAAGACTAAATATTTGATGAAACATTTTCTGCG
The DNA here is from genome assembly GCA_963680765.1 of Agrochola lychnidis. Lineage (NCBI taxonomy): Eukaryota > Metazoa > Arthropoda > Insecta > Lepidoptera > Noctuidae > Agrochola > Agrochola lychnidis. The sequence continues at coordinate 12,399,553 of OY796873.1, read as the reverse complement.
AAACAAGGGGACACCCTGAGGAACGTTATCATGAATAAAGAATCCTCTCTCAAAAATCAATCTGTCTAGGCTTTTTACTCGACTACGGCAAAGCCAAAAGGAAGGGTTATGATTTTAGCAGTCTATGTATGTATGTTTGTATGTATGTATGTATGTTTGTTTTTACGTGTGTTCCACCGTAGCGCCTAAACTACTAAACCGATTTTGATGAATGAGATATCAATAGATTCGTAATAATGGTCCGGGTGACATAGGCTATATAATTTTTCCCTAAATTTAATTTGGTGGACTTTACACGTAAATTTCTAACCTCGAAAAAAATTAAAATGGGATGATCATGACATGTTTGGTATCAAAAGAAAGGTCTTGACGAGCACATTACAAATATGTATATGGGTAATTCTTCAGAGACAAAATTTTCGATTTCTATGGGTATATTTTCTGTAACCAACTAACAAAACGACATGTAATTTTTTTTTTTGTACATTTTATATATGTTACTAACTGGGACAAATTATATTTTTCAAATAATTGCTGTCTAGGTACAGAATAAAAATATTTGAAGTTTGTTCTTCTGATTCATATAACGCGTCCGTTTGCCATTTTCTGGAACAAAATAGTCGATGTCGCATTTTCCCTTTGATAAATCAATATAAATTATAATTATATCAAAAGAAAATGAATTGTCCTCTTACAAAAAAAATGAGAATTAGTTATAACTACGTTAGTGTGTTTAAAAATATGTAAATAAGAAGTGTCCGGCGTATAATACTGATTAATGTGGCGTAAGCTGCGCTTGACCGTACTTAGTCGGGTAATAATAATGAGAGTCTGGCTTCCCGCGCGGGGGGGAGCCAGTCGTACAACAGACGACCTAGAAGGTGGACGTGCGGCTAGTTGGCTTAGATCCCGGTGTTACGACGGTAAACATCTGATTCATCTGTGCTTGGTTCAGGTGGCATTCTGATTACACTGCCTACTTTATCAAATTTATTTTATTGTTTTAAAACTTCAATCTAAGTTTCGTGTGATGCTCTTGGGTTATAGATTCGTGTAGAAACATGACAATACTGAAGTCTGTATGTATGATGAGTTATGCATGATTGTAGGCAAAATCCTGATTAATCTGTGCCTGATTCATATAGTCAAAACCCCATATGAATTTTAAAATAAATTAGTTTTTCGCCTCTCCAGCACGAAAGGAGCGGTTTTGTTGCGTAATTCTCCTTGTCAAATTTTTGACTGTGTACAAGTCAGTAGTTCTAGTCTTTTTGTTATATTTAATTAGCTATAACCTTTTCAATAATTCAAAATGGCGAAAATGCAGTGGTATTTTTCAAGTTTGCGATTATTAGTGTGGAATTATTCTGAAAAAGGACACGGGAAATTCTGAATTTCGGGATGCCGAATTCAGACTGCAAAAGATACGGATACACCCCAACAAGACCTCGACCTTCCCGATGACGACAACTTTTGGATGGAGACTTCGTCAATCGATGAAAAACTTATAACTCCAAAATTCACCAGAGATGTACTATCGACCCTTCATCAGAAAAGCGTGAATGATCGCTCAGATTCTGACGATGAGGATATTTTCGTGTTTAAAAGGCTCAATATGATAAACGGATAAACGAGTCTCACGCCATTGGTGAAGATAATATAGAAGATATTATTGTTGTTGTTAAAATATGAATATTTTCTTAATACAGAGCTCATCTGCATAAAGTTTATGATTTTTATTTCTGTTTCTGATTAATCTGGGCACAAAATATTTGAACATCGATATCTTGAAAACCACTTTATAAAAACGAGTCCCTCATTCAAATATATGTTATTTGGTATACCTATTTTCATATGAACATATGTTACAAAGCTGAAAGTGAAATTAAATTTTAGCCATATGAATCAGTCGAAGAATCAAATTTCGAAGAACTACCCATATAATATTATATTTTCAAAGTAAAAAAATATGTTTAAATCGTTAAAAACAAGCAAAAGTGAGACTGCGCTACGTAGTATCGCAAGATGTTACCAACGTGCAGTTAATCAAATCTTAATAAGTAGTACCGATTTGTAATTCCACTCTTATGAAGAAAAACAAGTACAACGAAATATTTATATTTTGGATTTCTTCGAAGCTCGATAGCGATATATGGTGTTGGCGTCGAAATAAATCGCTCTATGGTTTCGTCCAAAGCACTATGCACTGCTATTGGAATTTAAAATAGGTTAATTACTGAACTATTGTATTACTCTACTCTTATTTACGTTTATCAAGTGTAAAAACGGAAAAGTATAAAATAAAAAAATAAAGTTTAATAAAAAACTGTAACCCGACTACGGGAAAATAAAAATGATCTAAAAAGTACGAAACAAGCAAATATTTCAGACAGAAATCAAGACATAGGTACAAAAATGGTCAAGGTAAAGCCGTCGTCGCATGCCATTATAATTTTGTAGGTGTTCCTGGCACCAACATGGTATACAGGCATGCGACCACGGCTTTACTTTGACCATTTTTGTACCTATGTCTTGATTTCTGTCTGAAATATTTGCTTGTTTCGTACTTTTTAGATCATTTTTATTTTCCCGTAGTCGGGTTACAGTTTTTTATTAAACTTTATTTTTTTATCCCAACTATGTTGGGGTCGGCTGGGGGGTCTAACCGGATGCAGCTGAATACCAGTATTTTACATGGAGCGACTGCCTATCTGACCTTTACAACTCAGTTACTGGGTAACACGATACCCTTTGCTGGTTGATAGACTCTTAGGCTTCTGACTGCCCGAAGCGACTGTCAAAGATCTACGAATAACAGTCGGGACCAACGGCTTAACGTGCTTTCCGAAGCACGGAGGAGTCTCGGTATGTAATGGTGACCCATCCACGAGCCGACCTCGGCAAGTGTAGATGTGTGCAACCTTCGGTTGACCCGTGCGCCTCTATATTATTCCCAAATCGGGATCAATTTATACTGAGCATAGGTCCATTATTAATTTCATTAGACCCTCAGCTTAATGTTGAACTGCGGTGAGGGTCATTCTGCAATATTACTACAGTACAGACGCCGATCTTTGCAGGTTTATACAGGGTAAGTTTTTATCCAGTGCGCAAACTTTGACATGTGACTTTACTCATCATTATGAACAACTTTTACTATGGGACCAAACATGAAATCGCGAAAAAAAAACAGTAATTTTGACGAGTTCTAATTATGAGCTCAACTGTCATCTATGAGACACAATAGAATTTTAATTGTTATTGATCTCCAGGAGAGCTCGTGACAGTCAAGGGGATCATCATCATCATCAGCATATAAATGTTTCCACTGTTAGGACACAGGCCTCCTCTCAGTGAGAGGGAGTGGGTCGTAATCCACCACGCGAGCCCAGGGGATAACTCGTCAAAATGTAGGGAACAGCTGATTTTTTTTTCGCGATTTCAGGTTTGGTCCCATAGTAAAAGTTGTTCATAATGATGAGTAAAGTTACGTGCACTGGTTAAAAGCTTATCCTGCTATGTTAGAGGCCTAAATACTATATTTATATTTCAATACAAAATGGTGAGATGGTCGCATTAGGATCAGTATTAATCTCATGAAAGCTGAATTAATGGTATTTTGTAGCCTTAATTTAGAGTGTAAAAACAGTTGAGGGATTAAAAAAAAACCTGATATTAAAGGTTCGTAGTGGCAAAAAAAAAGTATTAACAATAAAATGTTTTTGAAATATATCTAAGCACTATTTTTTTTTACAGGCAATGGCTTCGAAACCACTACTATTATATTTGGTAGTATAAAAAAGTTGACAACCATTTAGGTACCTACTGAAACGTGAGAATCCTATTTAAATATCATTTTTATTAAGCTTATTGGTAGACACCACTAGAAGTATCATTTCGCAATAAACATTATCAATAGCTGCTTACCAAGTATGCAATCAATACTAATGAACTATTTCACAATGAATGAGTAATTATAATGAAAAGAACCTTGGTCCGCCCTTTGCCCAATACCACAGTATAATAAAATATTATACTGTTTACATATCGAGAGTAATCGAGGCCCCTCCGCGTGTCTCGGAGGTTTTGTAGTATTTTGTGAGTCAAGTTTTACGTAATTAGCAGTTTGATTGTAGAGCTCATGGCTAAGTACCATCGGGGTAATGCATATCTAGCCACTTTGAAAATTCAAAATCCCGTGCACACGGTCCTTTTTTCGTAGGTCGAGCGCTGCAAGCCAAGAATAGTCCTTACAGTGTACAGAAATGCATTTCTTCGATAGTACCTACTCACAACCGTACAGGTCGATCAGTCAGGTTAAGCTACGCTTGCTGAGAAGTCCGTGGATAGGTGACCTTATTTCATTATGAGGCCCCTGACAGTCGTTACGGGTAGCCAGAAGCCCAAAAAAAGTTACCAAGAGGTATCGTCTTAGTGTTACCCAGTAACTGGGTTATGAAGGTCAGTAGGCAATAACTCCATGTAAAATACTGACATTCAGCTGCATCCGGTTAGACTGAAAGCCGACCCCAAAATGGTAAAAGGCTAGGCAGATTGACTGTGCCAAAACATACCTATAAGTACCACCGCGGCCACGCATATCTAACCACTTTGAAAAAACAAAATCCCGTGCACATGACCCTTTTTTTTACGTAGGTAAGCGATACTATAGCAGCCGAGCGGTGCAAGCAAGAATAGTCCTTACAGTATACAGATATGCGTTTCTTCGATAGTACCTACCTACTATTAGTAATGATTACCCGCAACAAATAAGTGGATAGGCAGCAACTAAAGTAATTACGCTGCAATAAAAGTGGTAACATAATGATCTGAGTTCTCAAATTATTATTTCCTGTATTATTATCGAAGGCCTTACAGAATTGGTACCTATAACATGCATTACCGCACTCTACACTTAGACTATCTCGTGTATACCTTTTGCCTAATAGTATGGTCATCATAATCGTCAATCACTTTAAGGCCTATGTTGAAAATAAATAGTAGTTTGATGGGCGTGGCTTATTGCCCCCGCACGCGGGGAGTGGCGGTTCCATATTCGATGGATGGCCGCCACATCGTCGCGCTGCCACAAACTTATCTGAACCAGTAGCAAAAAGTGGAACTAACGAAATAACTGACCGGAATTTGAAAACGTTAGTTACTTAGCATGGGCTTTAGCTAAGCATTATTCTTGTCACTGTACCGACTGAGTCCAGGAGTGGAGACCGCGTATCATTAGGAAGCGTAGTGTGGGACGCCTCCCAGCTAGATGAACCGATGACCTTAAAAAAGTGTCTAGGGCAGACTAGATGCTGAAGGCGGAGGATAGGCTCCGAAAAATTTCTGAGCTATAATGAAAACAACAAAAAATCGTCAGCACCCGTCAATGCGTCATTATGCTAGTCCTTAAAAAAAAAAATACAATAAACGTACCTAGATATATTTAGTACCAACTCTGCGTCCGGCGCTCGGCGTGGCAACACGCTGTGTTCGGGTTCGCAACAAATCAATCGTCATTCTGAGGATGCCTCGTTGAGAGGTGAAACAAGTGTCGATTTCTTACAGGGTTTTTTATTAATCTTTAGGAATATTAAGCGGAACAGGTTACTAAATATATCCACGTCTATTGTATTTTATAATGGATTTCCGCATGGTCACGCCTGAATCAATTAATTATCGTCCTTACGGGATTTCAGCGTCGTTTTACGTCCTGATTACCTATCCAGGCAGCACACAAGTCAGATAACTGGCCAGCAATTTAACCTTATGCAGAGTTAAGCTTAATTATATATGTATAGAAGCTGTGTGTATTACGAAGTTCTGTATTTAAGTTTTTTTTTGCTATAATAATGCTATTAGCTGAGTTAGTTTTGTAATTTGCGGATTTAATTTCTTAAAACTGAATAATCATCATAAAAAGACCTGTTACTCAAGAGTTTGTGTAACTTTTTGTATAATATGAATCAAAAATCAAAATCAAAATATTTTTATTTCACATAAACCTACATGGGCACTTATGAAACGTCAGAAGCTAGGTTTAAAATAAGGGGTTTAAAATTCCATTATCAAGCATGATGCTGGATAAGTTATATTCTGTTCTCTGTTAGCTGTATTACACACCACATCTTGACAGTTATTCAGCTGCTGTATAAAATAGGCGTTATTTCTGTTATGAAGCATATAGTGACTTAACAGAAATTAAGATAGCTGTTATAACTACTTTATGCCGCTTTAAGTACGAAATTACCGTCATTTGCAGCTAACTGTGGTTAAAGCAATAGTAACAGATTCTTATGCAGAAGTTTGCTGGGTATTCACGAAAAGTAGACATTTTTTAAGCTAGAAGAACTGTTCTGGAACGTTAGTCAGCATTTAAGTGGCTAACTGCGCTTTGTTTTGTAGTGGTTGTGTGAAAATGCCTCCTTACAATTTTTTTTTTAAAAATACTCCACATTCATGGAAAAATAAAAAAGAACAGGGGCCTACCACCAGCTCAAAAGCAGTATTATTTTAATATTACTTCAGCGGGAGAAAGAGATGGAGCTATACGTCCTGTAGAGCTTCATCTCTTTTCCACACTGATGTAATATTAAAATAATATTGCTTTATGAGCTGGTGGTAGGCCCCCAGGAGGCATACGAAAAAAGTGCTTGCTTTGATAAGAGCTAAAAAGAACAAATAATATACCTATATCGTGGGTTTTCATTACTATAATTATGACTGAATCCTGTTTGATTTACAGTACGAAAATAAACGAACAGTTATCGAAAAATGTTGAGTGCAGACCACTTTTAACCAGAGCACAACTTAATAAGTGGACACATAAGGTCTGTTATACAGACATAAGCTGATAAGCCGCTGTGCAATCAGACTTTATTCAAAATGAGCGTCGCCATATCGAATAACATAACCTATTATAATGATGTGGAATTTTATACTCAAATACTCAATTTTAATAACGAAATCGGTATAATATTCTTATAAAAGTATTACAAGGCTATTTTTGAACTGCATAAAATAGGTATAAAAAATATTTCACACGTAAAAACATATCAATAGACGAAATGTTGTTTATTTCTCCAAAACCCAGCTTATAGCGCCCGGTAGCACGTGAAAATTTTACACGAAATGTATATATAAATACACGGTAAAGTTGCATGCGCACCAACAATTTCTTCTTCTAAACATAAATAAGGGTAAAATTGATTTACGATAGGTTATTATATTTTCAATGTCGCTGTCACGCTGTTCGGATTTGTCAATTTCAATTTAATTTGATTAACTTCTTGATAAAAATACCGAAATGAGCTAAACGCTGTGTATCGTCTGAATATCTGAGCTTTGAAGGACTTAACCATTAGTTCATTCATCATTCATTCATCATCTGGTTAACAGAGCTATAATACTTGTATTAAAGACCAAATTGCTTTTATGCAGAAGATACTCAGCTTGTCGTACAATTATTCAAAACTTATTCAGCTGTTACGTTGCTATTACACAGCTATTAGCAATATAATTTTGTGCCCAAATTGCTTGAATAACCTCTGAGTAAGCGCTTAATCAGCTAATTACGGTAGTCTTATTCAGCGATTAGTTTCTATGACTGCTGTTAAACAAAACTTACTCAGAAGGTTTGTGCTGGCTGGGTAATTACGTCCAAAAAAGAAGTAGTCCACTTAGAGCACCCGTCCGAATAGCACCTGCGACACAGCAGCCTACTGCTGGGATGTATTTGTTTTACAGGACGTTATTAAATGAAAGATATCGATAAAAATCACTAAAATGTTTATTAATTACACATACTTACGTACATCCGATTTTTTTTTTATCGATATCTTACATTTAATAACGTCCTGTAAAACAAATACATCTCAGCAGTAGGCTGCTGAGTCACAGGTGCTATTCGGACGGGTGCTTTAAGTGGACTACATCCCAAAAAGTCTCTAGAAAATTGCGCATTGTCTAATGATTTAGATATTTTAATAAATACCTACGTTGTACGATGACTGTACCCAGGTTTCTATTCTGATATATCTCGATGTCAGTGGCGCGCATCTGCCTATTGTTTTTCTACTATAAAAGTGTTTTATATCATTTTTACTACAAAACGTCTTTGTTTTATCATTTATCTGATCTACATCTAAATAAATCTGAATGATGGTCATGTGACTCGCTTTTATATGTAAGATTAAAACTTTTCATGTTTATTCTTTCCTGTATAAGTAGTTATTTATTTGAGTTCTTGAAATAAAATCACGCAGACCTGTACCCTAATTGCGTAATGCAACACAATCACAATTTGTTTCGATTTGAAACAGATTGCTAATCCATTGCTTCATAAGTTGGAAAAAAAATCTGCTCAGCAACGTAAATAACGCAATGAATGTTGTTGAACTGTCAAAATGAAACAAATTAGGCAAAATTGTTTACGAAAATAAGTTACGCAATTAGGGTACAGATTAAAAAAAACGTGTGGCACTCGGGGACTGCCGCGGTAAAGCTATTGCATAGCATTTGTAACCTCCATACTTCCTATTTGTCAACGCTACACTTGGGATGATGACGTGATGACATAAAACAAAAATTACGTTCCCATGACAACATCACGTTGTCATGGGAACCGTCATTACATGGTAGGCGGAGTGGGGGGTGTTAGGTTTTATTTTCGTTACGTTACGGAATTTCTTGATTCGGTCGCCGCGCTCAAAGCCCGCGATAAAAGCTATGCAATAGCTTAAAAAGGCTACCTACAGGTTTCTGAAGAGGTTTTTTGCAAATGTCTCAATTTTATCTGTGCCACAGATAATATAACCTGTGTTAACTTCTAAAGCCACGTTCAGATATGTTTTTTGTTCGTAGCGTACAGACGCCAGCTTATCAACATACCACAAACTGTCAAATTTATTTAATAGATTTTCAACTTTATCGATAGTTAGTATAAAGTTCAAAGTTGATTGGGAAAATTTGACAATTTCGGGTAGCTTAATGTGCTGGCGTCTGTACCTCCATTTCGTATTAGCGTCGAACCAAAATAATTTTCGCAAAAGTTGGTTCCGAATTTGCTCAATGTAATTGTACTTTCGTTTACAGAAAAAATAATCCAAAAGAAATTGACACTAAAAAAAAAACTAAAAAGTACCTACTTTTTAAACTTGGAACAGCTTTATTGTGTTAAGATCATCTGTAACAACAATAAATTATATTCTACTAACTTTTGCCAGAGATCGGAAAATATGCCACGAGAACGTAAAGTCGGAATAAAAAATATCCTATGTCCTGACCCAGGTCATGGTCTGTACGTGTGCCAAAATCGAATTCCGTTCATCCGTTATGGCGTGAAAAGGGAACAGACAGACAGTTACTTTCGCATAATTATAATATTAGTTGAGGAAGTTCTTTTCAAAACTTGACTATTCCACTTTCGACAGAACACAATTACCCTAATAAACGTGATTGATCCAACAAAAAAAAAATTGTGGCACTCCGGGAGTGTCGACAACTTAAACGAAAACTTGTACAAGATCGCCTTAGTGGAAGAAAAATACTGGTATAGAACATTGGTCCGTAACCTTATCTAAATAAAGAGCACAATTGCGTTTACAAAACCTTTAAAGTAAAAATACTTGCATAGAACATTAATTCGTAAATTAATATAAATAAAGAGCACAATCGCGTTTACAAAAATGAGGTGTCGGGAACGGTGTTGCGAGTTCAATTGTTTTAAAAATGCCCAACGCGCCTAAAGAAGTTTTCTCTTCAAAAATATTTAGTGGAAACATCATGTTTTGAAAAGAACCTCCTCAGTTCAGATATGGATGGACCATGGATTCTATTCTATTGTACAAAAGAGCACCAAAGTAAATCTTTGATGAAAATCGACGGCCACCACGTAAAGTATCGAAACTGCAAAACCTCTACTTTACAGGAGAGCGATTCTAAGTTTAGATTTAGATTTTTGTCGAACATGAAATTCGAAAATTTTAAATTACCGATGTATCTAAAGTGGAAAATTTGACCGTTTTAAACTGTCTACTATAGTTTTTGGTAATTATTATACTTTTTCTAATTTAACTTTCGATGTTTTAATGTGTTCAGTTTATGTACTTTCGATTTTGTTCAATTGAAAAACAATTGAGGGTGTAACAATTAGTACATAATTTTTATACAAAGTCATACATCTTTATCTCTACTTGCTATTAGTGCAATAAAACGAAAATGGCTTTTTTGTAATTTCGATAGTATACGTGGGGGCCGTCGAAATGGCGTCGCTCAGTCGGGTGTTTAGCAAAACACTCATTGATCTGGTCACGCCCCAGTTGCTGCAGACCGAAGGTCGAAGGACAATGCAGTTGATTAGCCGGAATCAGGACCGGAACGAGAGTCGATCAATACGGCTTTTAACTAAACTATCACTGCACAATACCACATTTAAACGAACTATCTGCTATTGAAATGAAGTGTAGGTACTGAATTTCAGGTCCCTTACCCTGTTGTAACCTGAAAGGGTATTAAAGAATGGCCGGAAAATGACATCAATGAAAGAATTGGAAGTTACTCATTCACACGGAGCTGTCCTTTACGATAACAAAGTTGGGATCACGCATAACATCCTTTTTTATTTATTATTTTTTTGGGTTGGAAATTATCAAATAACTTCTCCCGCTCTGGGTGGAGCGGGAGTGCGTGTCAGACTCTTACTGACTAAAACCCACCCGTGTTCCTTCGGTTGCCATGTTGCCGGGGGCCACGATCTCCCTTTTGGACTTCTTCGCAGCCCCGGTAGGCATCGGCCCTAGCGGACCCCGTCAATTCTGCTGACATCTCTTTGAGGCGCGCGTGGAACACAACGCGCCGTCGACCCGGGCTTGGTCCTTATCGGACGGCGAGCTACCCATTGCTCACAGTCCGACGCATAATATCCTACTGTTCATATTCTGTGATTCATAAGGTTAAAAACGAATGCAGTATGAAACTGCCAAAAATTATACAATAAAATATTGTACCGATCATCAAGCTGAAACTCAAATGTTGTCTTTTATAGTTCCAGCTGTAATTTTTAGTTATTAATGTAATACATCCATCTAAGATAATATTTACACAATTTTTTTTAAACTTGACTTTAAATAATAATATCGCCGTCTCCGACGAATATTAACTTTATTGCTTCGATATTAAGAGGTCCGATTACACTTTGTCAATGTTTTCATTCATTTCCTACCGTTATTTCAGAAGTTACGAGATTTTAAGGTGTATTGTAATGAATGTAAATCACTTTTCTTTTGGTATTTGAACAATTCCGCTATGTAAAACAAAAAACAGTTTTTTTTATTTTTTCTGTAAAATTTAGTTTTTACGATTACGATTTTGTTCACCGGGGACAGTGATATATATATTTTTTTTTCTAATAATAATAATATGTACAAGTGTACAAAAAGAAATGACCGACCTCCAAAAAAAAACACTACAAAGTGAAAATAACTTTAATTTCGGGAGTCGGTGTCTTGGGTTTTGTATTTTCGTTTTTTGCCACCGACTTCCGAAATTAAAGTTATTGTTCACTTTGTAGTGTTTTTTTTGGAGGTCGGTTATTTGTTTTTGTTTTTATTTTTCACTTTTTAGCTGTGGTACCTACCCCACACACATTCGAATACCACTACCTGCTACCAGTGACAAAAACTTATCATATCATCTACATACTAAGTGGGAAAAAAATACGTATTTTGTAGCTAACTCAAAAACTATCCAAGCAAAGTTAATATTTATATGGGACCAATTCGAGAGCACACCCTTTCAAACAAAAAAAGAATTTTCAAAATCGGTCAGAAATCGGTGGACATACATAAAAAAAAAACATACGCAACGAACATATAACTTCCTCCTTTTTGGAAGTCGGTTAAAAAGGGAGGGGAAATAATCGTTCCTGCTGGACTACTTACATAAAAACTTGGTAATAACTTTATTTTTTTTATCTGTTTTTAAACAATACAATATCTTGTGCTCGGAGCAGGAGCTCGTGGCTAAGTAATAACAGTCGCACGATTCGATACATCAGGTTAAGCTACGCTTGCCGGAGTTAGTCTGTGGATGGGTGACCATCTTTACATAACGAGACTCCTCCGTGCCTCGGAAAGCACGTTAAGCCGTTGGTCCCGGCTGTCATTCGTGGATCTTTGACAGTCGTTACGTGTCGTCAGAAGCCCGAAAGCCTAACAACCAGTCTTACCAAGGAGTATCGTGTTACCTAGTAACTAGGTTGTGGAGGTCAAATAGGCAGTCGCTCCATGTAAAATACTGGTATTCAGCTGCATCCGGTTAGACTGGAAGTCGACCCTAAAATAGTTGGGAAAAGGCTAGGCAGATTGATTGACAATATCTTGTGCACACATTATGAAGTAAATAAGAGGAACAAAACACGGTCTCATTGCTAAAACCGATCCCTACCTTCAGTTTAAAGTTAACAATCTTTTGTCTTTCCTTAACTATTATTATACTGCTTGCTTCATGTGATACTCGTAAATCATGTGGTATTTACTTTATTACTTTTAAGATGTGAAGGAAAACTTCATGAGGAACCAAAAATTCGAAGACATGGTGATATGATCCGCCAACCCGCACTGGGCTCGCGTGGTAGATTACAGCCCACTCCCTCTCAATGAGAGGAGGTCTATGTCCCAGCATTGGGAATATTGTAGGCTGATTATGATGATCATATCACATGTCTTTGAAATTTTGATGAAAGAATCACCACTTGTTGAAAATTTTATTTCACTAATAAACAAAAAAAGAAGAAAGAAAATTTGTTTAATTATAATACAAACATAATATCTTAAAAGTCATCACTTTTCTTTTTTTTTGTGAAAAAAAAAATTTCAACAAGTTGTGATTCTTGCTCTTGCAATCCGTCAAACCCTGGGCTGTCAAACCCATCACGACCTTGCTGACTGGCTAATATCTCGACCACGGGATGAATTTATTCTTCGTTCTTGTCCGTTAGTCAGGAGCGGATACTACCCTCTAAAAAAGTTTTGATCAAGTTGGATTAGGAGTTGCTCACAATCCATACATTAAATATCAAAACCATTCATACTAATTTATTTATATTTATTTTATTAAAACTTTATGCACAAGTAAAAAAATACTGTACAAAGGCGGACTTAATGCCTGAGGCATTTTCCACCAGTCAACCAGGGTGATGCAGAGACAAAACATGGCAGGTACAACATAAATTATAGATAACTTGAAAATGAATAAGTACATACCAATACATAGATACATAAATACATACATATAAACCGAATAAACTTTGTCAGGAGAAATAACGATAGGTAGAGGAGAAAACAAATCCAGTAAATCAGCGCTGCAAAGATTCTGCCAACTTTTCACGAATATGTTCACGTGCTTTCACTTTGAAAGATAACCGATTGGTTGCCATCCTGATGTTCAGAGGGAGCGCATTCCAAAGAAATACCGCCTGGACAAAGAAAGAAGAGTGAATAAAAAACCGGAGCGGTGAGAAGGACAACGTAGAAGACGATTGATGGTAGAACGAAGATTATAAATTCGAAAGTAACGATATAAGTTCGATAATACTATAAATTCGAAAGTAATGGAGTCCGGAGTCTGAATTTATGCCAGATTGATTGCAGTAGGCTCGCCCCCTATAACATAGGACTTAAAAACATAACTGGCGAATTGAGATTGTACCTACTATAGGTACAGCTCTGCTTAACCCTTCGAGAAAAACAGGCTTGATGTTATCTTGTGTTTTAAATGATTGAAACAGACAGACCTTATCAATGTTTTCATCTCCCAAAAACCCAACTAGTTTTTAACCGTGGCACCAGACGACATAATGGAGGGACATGAAGGGGACCTTGAGCCCCCCTCCACCTTGGGTTTGGCGGTATAGCCCACCGTGACATATTGCGAATATATTACCATTTGACTGCTGTTACTATGAGGTAGGTCATGGCAGGACTATAGATAGATTCGACCTTTATTTGGTTCGGAAGATTTTGATGCTGGCTTCCGTGATGCAAAAAAGTTAGCGGATCAAAGTTACATTCAAATATTGGTAAGAATAGATCTTAGAAGTGCATGTGCATGCTCTTAATGATAGAATTAAAAAAAATTCGATCATGGAACCTCAGATTAAATAAAAAAACTTTTTACAAAAAAAAAAACAACCGACTTTCAAAAAACACTACAAAGTGAAAAAGAACTTTAATTTCGGAAGTCGGTGTCTTTGGTTTTGAATTTTCGTTTTTTGTCACCGACTTCCGAAATTAAAGTTATTTTTCACTTTGTAGTGTTTTTTTGGAAGTCGTTTGTATTTTTTTTTGTAAAAAGTTTTTTATTTTTCAATTTTTAGTTATGGTACCTACCCCACACAAATTTGAATACCACTACCTGCTATGTAAATAACAGTGACAGGAACTTATCATATCATCCACATACTAAGTGGGAAAAAGTACGTATTATTGAAGCTAACTCAAAAACTATAGAAGCAAAGTTAATAAAATTTATATGGGACCACCTCGAGAGCATACCCTTTCAAACAAAACAAGAATTTTCAAAATCGGTCCACAATTCACGGAGAAATCGGTGGACGTACATAAAAAAAAACATACGCGACGAACATATAAAAAAAAACCAAAACAGCGCTGTCAACAGTGACGTGAAGCCGGTTTCGTAAACATGTGTGCACTTAGTCAGGTGTAGTTTAATTGTAGTGTCATTGTAAATGGTTGTAAATGTGTGCGTGTGGGCGTGTATGCACAGAGCGTACTAACACTTTATTGTTTACAGCGCTATGTCTAAGTTTTTTATTTGGTCTGAGCATGGGACAGCATCAGTAATTTTACGGACAATTCCCACGATGTTTTGATTATTGGCACAGAAACAGAATAGTTACTAACATAATTAATAAATTATATTACCAATAACTACCTGTTTGTAATACGTTATGTCCAAAAAGGTAAGACTAAGTAACGCAAAAATAACGATATTCAATGTTTTGTTTTCAGTTTTCAGTAATTAAAACAAAGCTACATTGCACTTTAATATTGAAATACTTATAGTCTCTAAAATATAAATTAACAGGTACGTACGGGTTTTGCAAGGACATTTTTTTAAATGTCAATGACAAAGATGTAACAGCAAAAACTACTGATTTAAAATTGTGATTATTTTGAGTGACAAACTCCAAAACAAAGACTGCGATGCTTAAAATTGGTCTTTTGTCCAATTAAATTTAAATTTGCACCTGAAATTATTGTCCAAAAACATGTTAGTACTTACATAAAAGTATATTCAGGTAAGTTTAACTTTTCGCAATCATAATATTACGGCATTGTTTCAGATTTGTTCCCACGAGCGTATCGATAATAATCTTGAATTATAATAAAACACATCCATTCAAGATGGTCAGGGATGCTTTTAAATGGAACTGTTTGCATAGGCGTTATAGGCGTATCATCATCATCATCATTTCTGCCAAAAGACGTCCACTGCTAGACATAGGCCTCCCCCAAGCACCGCCACTTCAACTGATTATTTGCTTCCCGCATCCAGCGGAATCCTGCGGCCTTCTCAAGGTCATCGGTCCACTTTTGGGAGGCCTTTCAACGCTACGTCTTCCGGTACGCGGTCGCCACTCCAGAACCTTTCAACCCCATCGGCCATCTGTTCAGCGAGCAATGTGCTCTGCCCACTACCACTTAAGTTTGGCAATTCTTCGGGTTATGTCAGTTACCTTGGTTCTCCTGCGGATCTCTTCATTTCTGATTCGATTACGTAGTGAAACTCCACGCATAGACCTCTCCATTGCCCTTTGGGTGACTTTTAGCCTGTTACTAAGGCCCATTTGTGAGCGACCAGGTTTCAGTGCTCTAAGTCAACACTAGCAACACGCAATGGTCAGTCTTTCGTCTTGAGACCAATGTGGTATGTTGCGTTATTGCAAAGCTTCCCGAACGCTGCCTAGCCCAGTCAGATTTGACGATTGACCTCTTTCTTGAAGTTGGACCTACCTTACTGGACAGTTTATCTTAGGTAAACATACTTGGCCACAACTTCGAGTGCTCTCTTAATAGCTCAGGTTTGGAGGACACAATCCTGGCATCATCGGTCTTCAGTTTCGTAAGTTGGCTTCGCCCAATAGACAGTTCTCTTGCCTCTGTAGGCGTATATGATATTCCAATCAAAATTAGTAAGTTTTTTTCCTCGCTGTACGAAAATCGGAAAAATGGAACTGCTCTACAATCATCATCTGCCTAGCCTTTTCCCAACTATTTCAGGGTCGGCTTCAAGTCAAACCGGATTTACTTAGCTAAATACCAGAGAATTCTAGTCCCAGTATTTTACATGAAGCGACTGCCTATCTGACATCCATTACCCAGTTACTGTGTAACAAGATACCTGTCGGTAAGACAGGTTGTCAGACTTTCCGACTTCTGATTTCCCGTAACGACTGTCAAAGATCTACAAATGACAGCCGGGACCAACGGCTTAACGTGCTTTCCGAGGCACGGTGGAGTCTCGGTATGTAAAGATGGTCACCCATCGACAGACCAACCCCGGCAAGCGTAGCTTAACCTGATGGATCGAACCGTGCGACTGTTATTACTTAGCCACGAGCTTCTTAACTTTGCCGTCGAGAAATATCTCTCAGGCATGAGTGAAAACGTTGAAGGAAAACATCGTGAGGAGCTCTACCATCAAACTGCTAATTACGTAAAACAAGGATAAGTTGACTCACAAAATAGTACAAACATTTAACTTGAAAGCAATCACTGGGCGCTTGAGTTTACCTTTCATTAGATAAAAGCTATCTATGTAGGTGACTTTACAAATGAAAGATTCACACCCAGTCACCTACTTCATTATCGATTGACACACTCCACAACAAACTACTTATGGGCTATTTATAAGTTAAGTGTTTTAAAGTGGTATTCCTAAAATTGATAAATAAATGATCTACGCAAACAATGATTAAGTAAATTCTTTGATACGTTTTTACCTCATCAGCGCACTTAGATGTGGAATTTATAGACGTCGGGAACCACACTCGAAATTGGAATGTATTTATCATAAATTTCTCAGTGGTAACCAGATAGTGTCGTTCAAGAATAGATAAGACAAAGAAGTCGAAAAATGAGTTCAAAATGCTTGGAAGACCTAAAAGCTGGGCTCTTAAAGAACACATGAAAGGAGAGAGGGAGATTTCCCTATAACATTGAAAAGAAAACTCATCGACATGTGCATTCTGCCCGTCCTAACCTATACTGAACAACAGAAGTCCAAACTCAATATTTGCCAGCGGGCAATGGAGCGCAGCATAATAGGTGTCAAACGAACGGACCGCGTTAGAAACACCACCCTGCGCTCCATAACTCAAGTAGAGGATGTTGGAGAAAACACAGCCAGGCTGAAGTGGGAGTGGACCGGCCACGTCGCACGAATGCACCCGGAGAGATAGGCAAAGATCGTCACTAACTGGATGCCTGAAGGAGGACAACGCCGTCGTGGTAGACCGCGGCGAAGGTGGTGTGACGATTTAATCATGTTTGTGGGGCCAACATGGCCTGAAATCACACAAAACAGAGAGATTTGGAAGGAACAAGGGGAGGCCTTTGCCCGGCAGTGGGACACGAAATAGGCAAATAAAAAATAAATCTGGATTTTGGAATTTTTCCCGGTTTATGGCAATAGGCTCGCCCCAGTCGCCCCCTATTAGTACATGGGGCCAAAACATAACTGGCGAAATGTGGGCATACAATTTGTACAAACTCTTCTTCTAAACCGGGAATAGCTATGGGTGTGAGTGATATCTTGCTTATAGATATCACGCCTATCCTATCTTGATCAATAATCTGTGCACTTTGTCAACAAAAATAGCTACGGAGGGTAATATAACTCATATTTCTACAGTTATCCGCCCATCAGTCTTTAGGTCATTGGAGTTCTTGGTATAAAAATAATCTGTCTGGATTTCCGCAATGGTTTCACTTCTGCTAACTGTTACGCCTCCCACAAGATGGACCGATGACCTTGTGAAGGCCGCAGGAATCCGCTGGATGCGGAAAGCACAGAATCGGTCGAAGTGACGGTGCTTGGGGGAGGCGTATGTCTAGCAGTGGACGTCTTTCGGCTGAAATGATGATGATGATGATGAACTATTACGTAACAAATTTTCGCAAACGATTACGACTAATCTTTTTCATTTTGACAGTTCAATAACATTCATTGCGTTATTTACGCTGTAGAGCAGATTCTTTTTTGAACTTATGAAGCAATGGATTAGCAATCTGCTTCAAAACGATTCAGATTCTGATTGATCGTGTATTATTTTACGCAATTAGAGTACTGTTTCTATCGCTATTGTTTTTTAGTGTCTGACGCTGTGATTATGATTCTATTCATACATTCTGATAATGTTTCTTCTATTCATACATTGTAAATTACTTTAGCTGTAAAAAAATTATACTTGAATATTTACTAACCATAGATTATGCACAGACAGAAGATCTACTTGTTGTCTGCAAATAGAACCGCTAACATGATATTTTACTTTTATTTACCTAATTTATATTTAGTTTATACTTTATGCTCATAGTTTAATTTATTACATTAAGTATTTATGCACTTCGTAGCCTGAAACACAGGTTTAACTTAGTTCAGGCAAATAAGCAACTGTGCTCTATTTTAATTATTAAGTTACCTACTTATTCTTCTTCTTCTTTATAATTATATTATTTTATTGTAAATGTGCACCTTTTTATAAATAAACGATTTATTATTATTTTTATTTTAGTTATTTATTATTGTGGCCCATTCAACTAAGTGAAATAAGAACCATCCTTACTCTAAAATAACTAATTTAATTCCGAATATAATTATTTAACCTCAAAATGGGTACTTATCCCCAAATTAATCTTAAAGTCGTTACCCTAATATCATAATCTAAAACTGTTTAGTAAAACTACATATTTACAATTTTTCAGGGATTAGGAAAATAATATGAAACACCAAGATATTTTGTCAGTCATTTATATTTCTTTGCCAACATCAAATTCAATACTCTACACCATACCATCACATCTCTTATTCCCCACATAATATCACAATTCAATCAGTATTCTAATATCTACCATAAAACTAATAGGTTACCTTAATTTACAGTAGATCTCCAACCAATCCTATCCCAATCTATCTTTTTACCGACACAGCCACTAAGCACGTCTTACCGTCACGAGCGGCCAAGTGCCAATCCAGAAGGGTCGCTATTTCCTCATTTTGACATATCGAATCTTTGGGTGTTGCCAGTACAATATCCAACAATTACATATTAATCAATTGAAACCTAACATAAGTATTACACTAGACTCCTTAACTAAGTAGGTAGTGATGACATCTACAGAAACCTCTAGAAAATATTGCAAATGTTAGCTCTCTGAGACTGAACTAATGACCCTACTTACAAGTCACTGCGACCGCTAGTAAGTACAGCCTTGTGACGATCCGTTACTAGTTATTTGTGCCAGCTGTTAATTGCGGTTGGAGACGAACCGTTTCTTTGCAGTACTTCATAATAATCGAGGTATGAAGTGGATAGAGATACTCAGACAATGGTGCCGATTCCCTTGTTCACAAACTAAACTAAATTTAAGTTCAGTGCATCTTTTTCTTTCTATTTCATTAAGAAAAGGATAGAAGATAAATTTTAGTTTAGTCCTGTCAAATTAATCAGCGCCTGTCACTCTCCATACAAGTATAGACGTGATTAAAAACTTGCCGACTAAAATTACGTCAAGCGCTGATTAATTTGACAGGACTAAACTAAAATTTATCTTCTATCCTTTTCTTAATGAAATAGAAAGAAAAAGATGCACTGAACTTAAATTTAGTTTAGTTTGTGAACAAGGGAATCAACACCAATGGTAATATACAGCGTGGCGCTTTAATGGTGACATTAATTTAACATACGTATACGGATAAGCGTTTTCGTTTTATGGAGATATTTTAATTTCATTAAATGTTATTTATTTATTGATTTATTTTCAATTTTCTAAAATAGCATCTTGGTGCAATCACTACTTAACAACTGTAGCGCAGAGGTCATTTACCACTCTCCGACCCAGATGACCCCATTACACTCCTCCAGGAGCAGAATAGGGCCACCAGTACAGTGCACAAACACAGACGCCTCCCGTCATTCCGACCTCACCGCCGAGGTCCTTTACGTACGCAATCTACTCCCCGAGTAAACGAATCCCCCCCCCCCGACCCTTGCTCGAAAACGAGGTGCCAGCAGTTGTTGCAGCTGAGCACGTAGCTTTAAATACCCCGAATAATAATCATGATGATAATATAAATTTGATCCAGTCTGTCCCCTCTTGCTGTCCTCCCGTCAGCGATGCCCTAAGCCGAGGTCCGTACCCCACAGGGGGTGCCCTTAGCGAGCATTTGCTTAATTTTAATTTAGAATAGTTTAAAAAGCTCCTGGCTGGAGGCTCTAAGTGTAGAAGCTTATGGCACCCACAGGAAAATCCGGTTAAGCAGCCACGACCTTAGTGGTCAAAACTGCGAGAAGCCATTTAAAAAAAAAATACCGGGATCACGGATCATAGCATCGTATCAATGAAAATAAAACCAATAACATGCAAAGAAAAGGCGAATTGAAGGAAAAGAAGAGCCCTATGTCGGCGAGCTTTTGAAAATTTTAATTTTTAACTAACGAAAAATTTTTTCTTATTATATTTTTATGATTACTGGCCACTAGCCCTACCCGATTGTAGCAGCACGTTGTATAAGGTCCCATTCTGCCGTCCATACAAAAAGTGCAATAACTCGAGTTTTGAGCCGAATTGAGATAAGTACATATTCGGAATTTGCAGAACGAGATCTATATGTATATTCTTTTTAGACTCTTTTTACGTATCTATGACGAAACCGGTTTACCTTGTATACCATGTACAGTGTTGGAGATACAAACAAAACAAAAATAAAATCTTTACCCGCGTTTTTCTCGAAATCAGGTTTAACCTAGTAATTGCACTTTTCGTAAGGTTAGAAGTCATTCAGACCACCAAAATAAGGACAATGGTAAAAAAAATAAGAAATACGAATTAGACACTTACAAGACAAAAAATCAGCTAACGAAAATATACTAAAAATGTTGGTTAATTATTTTAGGTCAAAATAAAATCACTTTAATCATTATTTTTTTTGCTTGGATATCTTTTGTTTAGACGTATTGAATGTTGTGTTAAAATTTGTCCATCTATTTTAATGGGACCTTATACAAAGTGTAACGTTAAATGCGCAAAACCTCAAACACCCCAAATTCAATTGACCTATTTAAGAGATAAAAAAAAAACATTAAAAAATTGTAAAGGTTTTATGTGCTGTCTTAGTTCGTAAAATTCGTATTTGCATTGAAATAAAAGCTATTATTTATTGTCCCGCGTATGAGAAAATTTAAATTGGTCGACAACAATTTGTGTTTGTTTACCTATTTTGGCGGGTTTGCGCATGTGATGGCTTGACCTTATTATTAAATAGACACGGCAACGTATTCAATGAAGATTTTTTGAAAAATGTGACCTATATTAAAAAGTGGTTCAATTGATTTTGCTCGTTATTCTGATCAAACTATTTTCATTTTATTGTGTTTGTGGTGTGTCTGACCAAAATCTCACTTGATGGTAAGCGATGAAGTTAGGCTAACTTTGCTCGGTCCTGATTCGGGCCATGCTACGGAGCGAGAGGAAATGGGAGGCCGTCACCTCCTTCTGCGAAGCAGTAATGCTCGCGAAGGAGGAGACGGAGCGCGTGAGGGAGAGGCAAATTTCGCGCCCTCGCGCCTCTAATCGCCGCAGGAGGAGACGCCCTGGGCGTCGGGAATCACAGGCAGATTTCCGGCCACCGTAGGCGCGGGCTTGCGGACAGTGAGCAATGGGTAGCTCGCTGTCCGATAAGGGCCAAGCCCGGGTCGACGGCGCGTTGTGTTCCACGCGCGCCTCAAAGAGATGTCAGCAGAATTGACGGGGTCCGCTAGGGCCAATGCCTGCCGGGGCTTCGAAGAAAACCGATAGGGACATCGTGGCCCCCGGCAACACGGCAACTGAAGGAACACGGGTGGGTTTTAGTCAGTAAGAGTCTGACACGCCCTCCCGCTCCGCCCAGAGCGGGAGAAGTTATTTGATAATTTCCCACCCAAAAAAAAAAAACAAAAAAAGGCTAGTGACTTAACTACAGCCATTTCTTAACAAGTTTAGGTTCTGCCTGTTTCTGATGCCATAACTAACAATTTTGCATACAAAACTTTCTATGAATGCTTGTGTTAGGAGTAAGTTACACCTAACACAAGCATTCATAGAAAGTTTGTTCTCTGTCTCAATCAAGAACTTGTTAAGTTGTCGCACTATTAACATAATCAGTTTACATAACCACTGTCTGTAAGTTACAAGGCTAAGCAAACTTTCTATGTGACTCATTGATCTACAGTAACATGTTAAATTATAAATAAACTTTAGAGTTCAATGACCACAAGATTGCTTCAAAAAAAATTATATATTCCGATGATCTGAGAACCTCCTCCTTTCTTTTGAAGTCAGTTAAAAATTTCAATATTTGAATTGAAACTTCTGAAAGTGGGCAACGTCGCAAATAGCTATCAAATATTTACCTGTTTTTATTAATTTGGCAATATTACTGTATGGAAATATGAAATATGGCTAGCTAGTGAACTAAAATATTGATTATGAAATGCAATATTTAATTTCGAAACACCGAATTTTTGGTTTAAAACTTAAAATGATTTTTTTACGGTTACAACATCAAATTCAGTGTTATAATTGCAATTCATTATTAATATTCTAGTTCGCTAGTTAGCCATATTTCATATTTCCATACAGTAATATTACCAAAATAATCAAAACAGTTAAATAAATATTTGACAGCTATTTGCGACATTGCCAACTTTGAGAATGAACTCTCTTAACTTTCTTGTGATCGATCAAAAGTGCCATACATGGGCCTATTTGAAATAAATGATTTGACTTTGATTTGATCTAATTTTCTATTGACTAAAACTCAATCAATCTGCCTAGCTTTTTCCCAACTATATTGGGGTCGGCTTCCAGTCTAACCGGATGCAGCTGAATACCAGTATTTTACATGGAGCGACTGCCTATCAGAACTCCACAACCCAGTAACTAGGTACCTAATACGATGCTCCTTGGTAAGACTGGTTGTCACTTTCGGGCATCTGACGACCTGTAACGACTGTCAAAGATCCACGTGTGACAGCCGGAACCGTGCTAACGTGCTTTCCGAGGCACGGAAGAGTCTCAGTATGTAAAGATGGTCACCCATCCACAGACCAACCCTGGCGAGCGTAGCTTAACCTGATGAATCGACTTGTGCGACTGTTATTACTTAGCCACGAGCTCCTCTAATTCTTTAATTGACTAAAACTAATCAAATTAATTGTAAATGGTTATTATCTTTTATATGTACACAATCAGGCAATAGAAAAACAATATTGGTGCCGATTCCCTTGTTCACAAACTAAACTAAATTTAATTTCAGTGCATCTTTTTCTTTCTATTTCATTAAGAAAAGGACAGAAGATAAACTTTAGTTTAGTCCTGTCAAATTAATCAGCGCCTGTCACTACTCCATACAAGTTTAGACGTGATTAAAAACTTGCCTACTAAAATTACGTCAATTTACGTCAAGCGCTGATTAATTTGACAGGATTAAACTAAAATTTGTCTTCTGTCCTTTTCTTAATGCAATAGAAAGAAAAAGATGCACTGAACTTAAATTTAGTTTAGTTTGTGAACAAGGGAATCGGCTAGAGATGGGCCGAATGTGGTTTGAACCGAATCCGAACTTCGGCCGAACATTCGGTTAAAATGAAAAGTTCGGCCGAACTTCGGTTCAATTTCGCGCGCTTTCTCGAGAGCGACGTCGTGACTTGTTTACGCATTTACTTTAATTATTGCTAGATGTACCCCGCCCACACACCGCGCTTCCACCGCGTGGCCTAATAAGAAGAACAGATTTTCAAGACTAATAAGAAAAACTGATTTAATTTAAGGTTTACATTTACAATGTTCCTAACTAAAATAAATGACCATGAGTGAGTAAAAGACATAATTTTATTTTACAGTAATGCTATTCTAGCTCTATTAAATTTCAGTCAAAATAGTGCAAGTTGGTATTATTTTTCTTGTGCCGAATGTTCGGCATCTGAACCGAATTTCGGCCGAATGCCGAAGTTCGGTTCAAGCTGCCGAAATTCGGTTGAACCGAATGTGAACCGAATTTCGGCCCATCCCTGGAATCGGCACCATTGATATGATTAAGGCACTATAAATAAATAGATGAAGATAACATAATATAACATCCATCACGCCTATTCACCGAAGGGTTAGGCAGAGGTGTACCAATAGTACATCCACATTTCGCCAGTTATGTTTAGGTCTCATGTAAAAGTGAGCGAGCGAATGAAGATAACATACAACGAAAGATGCATAGTAGATAAGGAAGGGTTTGTGGGGATTAAGTAAAACACAATGAGTAGGGCCTACATTATAGGCTTTTAAAATTGCTAATCAAAACCGAAACAATAATTACTTTATTTGACCCATCAAAGGGCGATAATCACACTTGAACTGACGATCAACGTAATCTGTGGCTAAGATCACAAAGTTTGTGATTGGAATTATAATCATAAAGCATTGTTGCAATTCCTACACAGTCCACTGACACAGTTAGTTACGAAACTCCTCTTAAGGATACACTAGTCGGTCATTATTCCATACAAACGTAGTATGGTGATTACTAGTTTGTTTGATGTACGTTCAAAACCATAAATTACATCAATTTGTCTTGTCATTATCTGTATGGAAGCAGAATTGGGAAAAATGTATTGGTTTGGAAGGAATGAGCGTCGAAACTTCCATATTTCAACACTAATTTTAACTCATCTTTGGGCGTAAATAAATAACTTATGTAGTATGAAAATGACAAAAAGAACCGTACATGGATAGATAAAATTTATTGAAAAATTCAAATAGGTAATTTTATTTTGATTAAATTCATTCAGTAGTTTTTCCATAATATCTATACGCCCAAAGGTCTGTTCATGAAATTTTACGCGCTCGTTTTCGTTATAAATCATCGTATATTTCACAAAACAAAAAAAAAAATTACTATACTAAATAGCACGCATATTAGCCACGCTACCAACGAGTTCGAGGCGTCGACTAGTGGAACCTTAAGAGTCTATAATACCTCAAATTGTAGATAATTCTCTGTTATATCGAAAATACTGCAACATTAATTTAAAAAAAAAATATATGTTAAGGTTGAAGATTAATGTTAAATGTTTGACGAAAACATGATTCAATATAAATTTATCGACAAAAAAAAACCAAAGTTACCTTCAAAAGTTACATTCGTTTTCAATCACAATGTACAGACGCACATCAAGCTACTACAATCTGTCAAATTTCTTTAATAGATTTTCAACTTTATCGCTAAAGCATAAGGTTTAAAGTTGATTGGGAAAATTTGACAGTTTCGGGTAGCTTGATGTGCTGGCGTCTGTACCTATTCATTAGATTTTAAAAGACATCATGTCTTTTCACACATCGACAGTCAAGTCGTCTTGTTTATTGGAAGTCAAAGTTCCACCAATAACTCTATCGAAAAACGTAGTATTTTTCTCGGTGATAAGAAAGTAATCAGTATTTCCTGCTGTCGCATCTAACGATACATTGGTTGGTAAAAATACCGACAACCGATCAATACTTTTAAAACATGATAAATTGACAGCCGATTTGCTGATCCATCATTTTAGAAAATCTTGGAGATAACCCAAAATTTTTAACACGTATTTTTTCTTTTTTGACGTAATCAAAAGATTACGGCGATACATTGAGTTAAAATGTGGCATGACATCACGCCTTGCTAGATTTTATCCTGAGTTGTGACGTAGCGAGCCCCTATTCCCCAACTTTTATGCGTGTTTTCTAAGTTATTTTTGAATAATATTATAAAGCAAAAAATACGTGTCTAATATTTTTTTATTATCTGACAGACGGACTAAATAGAATTTCTTTTTTTTTACCTAGACAAATACTGTATTGCGTAATACATGATCAATCACAATTTGTTTCGATTTGACACAGATTACAAATCCATTGCTTCATAAGTTAGGAAAAAAATCTGCTCAACAACGTAAATAACGCAATGAATGTTGTTGAACTGTCAAAATGAAACAAATTCGTTTACGAAAATAAGTTACGCAATTAGGGTACAGTTTAGTCGCACAACTGCAGAGGGTGGGGTCATGCTAATCCCCAGCCAAAGTATTTTTAAATTGGGAATTTCCATTAGTAATTCAGAGTCTCGATTTCGTCGGTCCCCGCCGTCATTCGTAGAACTTTGACAGTCGTAACTTAAAAAAAAACAATATATTTTATTTCACATAATTCTACAAGGGCACTTATGAAACGTCAGAAGCTAGGTGCACGGTTCCAATTGGTCGCTTCCTATGGAGAAGAACCGGGAAGAAACTCCACGGTTACTCTTTTAAAATAAATGGTTTCTACAATGTTTTCAAATTACAGTGTTAATAGGTATGGGAGGACAGTGTAGGCCTATCAACAAGTACCAGGTACTTAGTAAAATAGAAAATGGTCCACAAGTCTACAGCATACAACATTCTCACATTCACAAAATCTAAAAGAAAAGAATCTATATATAAAAGATTAATAAAATAATAAAACTAAGGAAGTATTTAACGGGTAGTGAAGAGCCGGAATGTCAGACAACTATGTTCTATCTTACCGAAGGGTATCGTGTTACCCAGTAACTGGGTTGTGGAGGTAAGACAGGCAGTCAGTCGATGGATAAAATACTGGAAGCCGAAGCCAACATAGTTGGGAAAAGGCTAGGCAGATAGTTGATTATGATTCTTGTTTTCCGTCCCGATAGCGGCAACATTATCCTCCCTTTTAACATGATATTTGTATAGAAATACATACATACATAAATTCACGCCTATTCCCATGGGGAGTAGGCAGAACGCCACATGCTAGGATCCTAATATACTCCTTTTGCTTCGTTGATGTATATCTGGTCACACACGCACGCCGGTTGCGAGTACTACGCAGCCATAGATGCAGTGTATGAGTCTTTATAATGTGCACATATCGAAATGAGGGAATCTATGCTTAATTTTATCGACGTAAAAAATATTAAAAAATCAATTTTCTTTTTTTTTCTGTTCGGCGTCTTATTGAGAAATTTTACGATTATTGTAACAATTTATGAAAAAAAAAACTGATTTTTGCCAAAAAAAACATGTTTATTTTCAATTGAGAGTAGTTTTTTTTCACAATTTTCATTTTATGAGAACGCCTACTTAATTACATCCAATCATTATGGAGTTTGTTTCATCGCGATAGATCATTTAGTTTAAAACTTACACCGTTTTGTTACAATTTTTTTTAAACTCTATAAAAATTATAAAAAAATATTAAATATTTAGATTTTTTTAAATATTTTTCCATCGATAAAATTAAGCATAGATTCCCTCATTTCGATATGTGCACATTATAAAAACTCACACTGTATAATTTTATATTTCTATGTACACACCTGACCTTTCAAATGTGCCAATTCCTTCCGGGACCACAGTCCGATGTCTATCTCATATAATTCATAAGACAATGAACTAATATTTACCGACCGGCATTGAACTTGGCACTGTTCGCTCAGGCTCACCTGTCTCTGGATCTCAGCTGTCCGCGTTATTGGCTCAAATGATTTTATCCGGCGAGAGGAAACTCTCTGCTGGGTATTTTTAACGCCTATGTGTCATATTTGATACTAAAGTTGGATATTTCGGATGTTACCTAACCTTCATAGAAGGTATAATCCAATACAACAACGCTTTCAGGGTATTGGTGGGGCTGCCCCGTTTTTACAGCTACATCGGGAATGTTCGCGGACGCACATATAAATTGCTTTTACGCAACGATGCGAATGAGTCAGGCATCGACTTGACGCTCGGCACCGGTCACGGACGGTTGTGTGTGCTTGCGCGCTCTCCCGTTCATGACTCATTGCTCTGAGTCATAATTCGTTGCATTCCGTAACGATTTTCGTAGTCGCTCGACTACATCCGATCTCCGATCGTTTATCGATCGGGCATAGATCCATAAAAAAGGTCTTTTTCAAGGCTATCTTATTTCTTTAACAAGAGATTCTCGTCTGTAAATTCACCAGGCCCCTTCCGGGCAAAACCACAGTTTCGTGGTCACTCGGTGGATACCATACGGTGCCAACGAAGCCGAGTGGGGTGTTGACCCAACACACCCGCCGATCCCCTTCAGGGTAAGGCAGTGAATTGGCCGGGTCCCAGTGTTTGGCCTTGGGGGATCTCCTAGTCAACACGTGGTGACAGTTTTGCCTCCACAGCAACTCACCTAGCGTGGTCGGGTATCTTCATACCCTTCACACTAGACTGGTTAGGACCCCGTTGCACATTAAGATAGGCAACGGGCCAAATCAAGCTTAGGGCTCACCGATAGGCACTCATCCTCCCTGTCTTACCCGACAGGGAGGGATTGTACACATCCCCGGCATTCCCACCGGGGAGTCAGGCTTAGTTAGGCCATTCCCTCCCCCCCCCCCCGCCATTATGGCTACCAAAGTAATTGATCTCGAGCTTCTCTCGAAGCAATTAACACTCTTTCTCGAGTATATACTCGAGTCAGAGCCTTCCCTCCGCGGGAAGTATAAGGCTCAGCTCTCCAACCTCTTGAGCATCTCAAGGGGCGAGAACCCCCACCAAGATGTCAGCGTCGCTACCTTCAGCGACGCTCTTGACACCCCTCCGACTGTGGAGTCGCCCAGACCCCCCTCCCCCTCCCCTTCGTCGGAGTCAATGGACACCGACGCCCCCGCTGCTTCTTCAAAGCAACCCTCCTACCCCTCTGGCTCGGAGGAGGAAGACGAGCCTAAGTCCGCTGCTTCCTCTACCTCTTCCTCCCCCTCCGACGACGGCTTCATAGCCGTCCAAGGAAAGGGAAGAAAGAGGAAGAACAAGAAGCAGACCTCTGCGCAGGCCAGTAAGGTCGCCGCAATAGAGGACTCAGACTCCTCCTCATCCACCGTCACCATCAAACCAGCTGTGATTAAACAGCGTGCTACCGTCGCGACTTCCGCTACCGTAGCTTCCCCCTCCCCCTCCACCGCCCCCCCGATCTCGTTTACGTCCTCCGCGAAGGCCCCCCCCGCGCCCCTCGCCCCCCGTACCGCGTCATCCTCCGCAAAGGATCCCCCCGCGTCCCCCGCCGCCCCGACCGCATCATCCACCGCGATGGATTGCCCCGCGCCCCCCGCGAAAAAGATTCCCCCTCCACCCCCCCTGTTCGTACAGGACAAGGGGAAGTGGACGGACATCTCGAAATGGTGCGCTGATCAAAAGATCAGCTTCACCAGCGCCCGAAATACCCAGCAGGGTATTAAAGTTCTAGTCCCTACGTCGCGCGACTATAGGGAACTAACCCGTCTACTGAGAGCGAGAGGTGTGTCATACCACACCTACTCTCTCCCAGAAGAGAAACAAGTTCGCGTTGTAATAAAACGCATCCCTAGGGAAATCCTCCCCTCTGAAATTCTCGCCGACCTTCAGTCGCAGAACGTCCCGGTTGACGAGGTCCATCGTATGCACCGCTCCAGAGGCGGTGACCTCTACGACATGGTCCTCGTTATCTGTCCGCCCGTAGAGGGCTACCATCCGATTTTCCAAATTCGTTCTCTGTGTCATCTCACAGGGTTCGAAATTGAAAAACCCAAAAAGAGTGGCATTGTCGGACAATGCCACAGGTGCCAGCTATACGGCCACTCACAGCGGAATTGCCATGCTACACCCAGGTGCGTAAAGTGCCTGGGAGAGCATAGCACTTCCGACTGCCCCCGCCCCAAGGACCGTACCCTATGTACCGTACCTCCTAGCTGCGTTTTATGCGGCAAAGAGGGCCACCCGGCAAACTACCGGGGTTGTTCCAAAGCCCCTAAGGCCTCTTCTCCCAAGCTGGGGAAGCGCTCCGGCGCCCGCCAGCAAAGGGAAACTCCCTCCTCATCCTCTTATAGGATTCCCTCCGCCCTTATGCCCCAACGACTAAGCCCTCAGAGGCCTAGTCCGTGGAATTATCTCCACCACCAGCAGTCTTTCCCTGCCTTGGTGCCCTCTTACGGTCATTTCCCCCCCCCGCCGCCCCCCCATCTCCTCCCCCCCCACCTTAGGGACCCCCGCTTCCGTGGCACCGCGCCACCCGCGCCCTCCGCGCGTCCCGCGCACTCTGCGCCCCCCGCGCCCGCCGCGCCCCCCGCTAAACCCGCGCCTGCTCCCCAAGCTCCGCGTCCCCCGACTGCCGGTCCCGCGACCGAGCAGATGTCAGGTGTTGCTTCGTTCAACATAATCACATCAAATTTCGCGTGTTTTGCCTCCCCGCGTGCTAAGGAAATGGCAAAACTCATCGTCGCCGCCCAAGGCAATATCATTAGGATTCAATCCATTTATAATGCGTATCCGGATATTACGCAAGCCCTAGAATCCCTCGCCCAAACCCCTAAATCTTTCAATGGATAACGAGGCCTTAGCTAGATTCAAACCCCGATCCCTAATAATAGGTTACTTCAACGCCAATGGCATAAAATCCCAAAGGGAAGAAATAGGGCTCTTCCTCCGCGATCATCAAATAGACGTTCTCTTAATACAAGAGACTTTCCTAAAGCCTTGCCATCGCGATCCGTCACTCGCCAACTACCGGATAGTTCGCAATGACAGGTCGCGATGTCACAAGGGTGGCACCCTGATCTATTATAGAAAGCAGCTTCACTGCATCCCACTAGACCCTCCCCCCCTCTCGGTATTAGAAGTCTCCGCCTGCCGTCTAGGCATGTCAGGTCACGAGCCGATCACTCTCGTATCGGTCTATAATCCCCCCGGTAACACCACGGGGCATTACCATCACCAACGCCTCTCAAACGACCTCTCGATTCTACTCGCTATGAGTAACTCGCTCATTATAGCGGGCGATCTAAATGCCAAACATCCCTCTTGGAATAGTTCGGTAACCAATCTCAGAGGTCAACACCTGTTCGACCTCTCAAACTCTCTGACTTTTGACGTCATCGCTCCCATGACTCCCACCCATTTTCCGCTGACGAACCCAAATCATGCCCCCGATATCTTAGACGTGGCGCTCCTTAAGAACGTCAACCTAAAGTTAGATTCAATAGAAACGGTACAAGAGCTAGACTCTGACCACCGCCCGGTAGTCATGAGACTACACCCCCGCATAGGTCTTTCCGACCCGAACGCCCCCCCTATCACTAAGAGGATCACGGACTGGAAGAAAGTAAGCACACAGCTGAAATCCAACACGTCCCCTCAATTAGACTCTATCCCCGACCTTTTCGACTCGGTCGCCGACACCACGGCCGCGATCGACTCACTCACTAATCACGTACAAACCGTCCTGAACGATTGTTCAAGGGAAGTTCCAGCGACGGACGACCGTCGCTGGAAATTGCCGGACGACGTGCGTGCATTACTGACTGAGAAGAACGCGGCCATACGTGCCTACGATAGCTTTCCCTGTAACGCCAACAAAGCCCATATGCGCTATTTACAGAGATCTGTAAAGACACGTATAGCGGAGCTGCGGGACGCGAGCTGGGGAAAGTTACTCGGCGAACTTGAGCCCACCCATCAGGCCTTCTGGGAGCTCCAGAGGAAACTCAGGTCTCCCCAGGTCTCAGCCATGCCCCCCCTGACCCGTCCCGATAAATCCATCGCATTTGACGATGCCGAAAAGGCTGAATGCCTCGCAGACAGCCTCGAGGCCCAATGCACTCCCAGTTCCCTACCTGTAGACAAAGCTCACCTGAAAAAGGTCGACGCCGAAGTCGAACGTAGAGCCTCCCTCCCTCCCGTCGATGACCCTGATTGTCCACTGCCCCCCGTCCTCCCGGACGAGGTGCACGACATCATCAAGGGTCTTAAAGACCGCAAAGCCCCCGGTTCAGATGGCATCACCAATAGGGTGATCCAACTATTCCCTGCCCACCTAATAATGCTTTTGACCACCATCTTCAATGGTGCCTTAAGCAACAATATCTTCCCCCAATCATGGAAGGAGGCCACGGTTATCGGTATCCCTAAGCCCGGCAAGCCCAAAACCGAGGCCTCCAGCTACCGTCCCATCAGTCTGCTCAAGGTTCTCGGAAAAATCTATGAGAGGCTTATTTATAAGCGCCTCAGAGATTTCGCCGAGACCAAGGGCCTCATCCCCAACGAACAGTTCGGCTTTCGAACTGAGCACTCTAGCGTGCATCAGGCCCACCGCATCGTAGAATCCATAAGCGCTGGTTTCCAGCGCGGGACTATGACCGGTGCAGTATTCTTCGACGTAGCGAAAGCGTTCGATAAAGTCTGGCACAACGGCTTAATATACAAGCTGTACCAACTCGGCGTGCCAGATCGTCTCGTACTCATCTTACGAGACTTTTTATCGAATCGCGTCTTCCGTTATCGTATCGAAGGAGCGTTATCCACTCCCCGTCCCATCCGCGCAGGTGTCCCCCAGGGCTCTGTGGTGTCCCCCCTCATTTTCACGCTATACACGAGCGATATCCCAAAAGGTTGCGGTAGGTCGCAGTTGGGTCTGTTCGCAGACGACACTGCCATCTACTTCAGCTCTAGATCCCCCGACATCATTCGCCTAAATCTCCAACGCGCAGTCAATAGACTGGCAGCTTGGTTTACAAAATGGCGGATAGAAGTCAACCCCGATAAAAGCCAAGCGGTTCTCTTTACGAAGCCGCGTTCAAGGCTCAAAAACCCCCTCCCCCGACCAATCACCATGTTCGGCAAGCCGATCCCTTGGGAGAAGCGAGCTAAATATCTCGGTGTCGTTCTAGACCATCATTTGACTTTCGCAGAGCACATAAAGATGGTTCGTTCGCGAGCCTCTTTCGCTCTCGGTAGACTCTTCTATCTGGTGAATGCACGTAGCAAATTGTCACTTAGGTGCAAATTGCGCGTTTACACGGCGTGCATTCGACCGATCATGACCTATGCGGGTGCCGTCTTCGCTCATGCGAAACCCCGTCACATCCATAGAATGCAAACAGTGCAAAATAAATTCCTCCGTAGGGCCACAGGTTCCCCCTGGTTCGTCAGGAACGAGGCACTCCACCTCGACCTAAAGATTCCCACAATCCATCAGTTTCTAAAACGCCTTTCCAAGCGTTTCTTTGAGTCCGCGGCCAAACATCGCAACCCTCTGGTTGTCGAGGCCGCCAGTTATGTCCCGAGTAAAATCAGCCATGTTCGCCGTCCAAGGCATATCCTCGTAGATCCCGATGACCCCATAACCCTCCTCCAGGAGAGCAATAGGGAAACAAGTACAGTGTACAAAAACAGACGCCTCCCGTCATACCGACCTCGCCGCCGAGGTCCTTTGCGATCTCGACCGCCGCGCCCCCGAGTAAATAATACTCCCCCCCGACCCTTGCTCGAAAACGAGGTGCCAGCAGTTGTTGCAGCTGTGCACGTAGCTTTAAATTCCCCGACTAATAATAATGATCAAAACCTTTTGATCCAGCCCGTCCCATCTTTTGATGCCCTCCCTCCGGATAACGCCCTAAGCCGAGGCTCGAACCCCGCAGGGGGTGCCCTTAGTGAGCGTTCATCCTTAAATTTTTAGCTTAGTATTTGTGCCCTGGCTGGAGGCTTTGAGTGTAGTAGCTTAAGGCAACCACAGGATTGACCGGTTAAACAGCTACGGTTTTCGGAACCAGCTGTGAGATGCCCAACAGAAAAAAAAAAAAAAAAAAAAAAAAAAAAAAAAAAAAGATGCGAATGAGGTGTGCATCCCTGGTACGCAGAGTGCGGGCCAGTTCCTACAATATCCTAAAAATGATCGCTAGCAGGCTGGATTGCATTTACATCAATCAGTGCAGTGCCATCTCCCATGGGGTGAAATAAATTTAAACTAGTAAAATAAACTAAAATAGTTCTTAAGTTTACTAATACAATGAGTCCTTGTTACTTGAATAAAGAAATTTATGTTTATGTCACCGTAAGATTGTGAGCACCGTTAGTTTATAATCTATCGATATTATTTCCGTTAGATCATAATCTGTCGTAAAATTGTGAACTGGGTGAAATGGGTTAGGTTAGGTTAGAACTGTGACCAACCGCGTGAGTCGAGCGAGCGTAGTAAGCGCTGCCGCGGCAGCGGCAGCGCTTACTACGCTCGTTTCTCATGGATATAATATAAACTATCGAAAAATAATGTGTTAAATCGTAAATGATTTGTCGCAGTTCACAATTTTTCGACAGTTTGTAATCTAACGGAAACAATACCGATAGATTATAAACTAACAAAGTTTATAATTTTACGGTGACATATATATTATCTGGGATTCTGGTTTCGTGATCAACAGTAGGACACCTCTTTTATCTCACGCAGGACGCCGAAGATATGTCAATTGGATACGCAAATCCTATTATGGTCCTTTTTCTCATATTCATCAGTCCGAAAAAATATATAAAGTGCTCCGTTCGAGATCGACATTAGTCGGGCAAATCCGAACAAAATGAACTCGCGGGTAAAGCTGTGAACAAGATACTGTAGATCTTTGTTATCACACAATAAATAGTTTAACAATAAACTCTTCAAGCATCTAAACATCCCATTATAATCAGCATTAATAATTAACACGTCTACCCTAACGGTCATGGGTTCTACGGCTAATATGGCTCATTGCCACTTCAGCTTGCTAATTCTGTGAGCTATGTCGATAACTTTGGTTCTCTGCCGGATCACCTCGTTCCGGATTCGATCTCTCAGAGAGATAGACAAGCATAGAGCCAACTGCACGCGTAGCATGACCACCGTAGAAACGAGTTTTGTCGACGGAAGAATAGACAAAATGACAGATTGTGATTGTTTATCTGTCATTTTGTCTACTCTTCCGTCGACAAAACTTGTTTCTACGGTCTACTGGCGTGCAATACGAGAGGCATATGTCCAGCAGTGCAATGCTGTAACCTGATGATGATGATATCATCGCTGTACTGTGATCGGTTGACTGATTATTAGATTCCGCATTCTGCCTCAATCTTCTCCACTTTAAATCTACATTCAGTCTATAAATAAAAACACTGATTAGTTTGTAAGAACTCTACAGTTGTAAGGCGAGGAAACTGACTTTTTCATTTGCAACACCTACGCCCATTAACGACTACACGTGTGTATGAAATATTGTATTGATTAGTAGTCCATTCGTTCATATTGTGACGTAAACTACAGGGAAACATGTCATGAAAAATCTTTTGGTGGAAAAAGATATAACAACACTTGTCTTGTCGTGAAAATGTGTCAATTTTGTAATTTTTTGACAAGTATATGCTTTGTCAGTAATATTAAATTATAATATTACTGACAATGTATATATTCGTCAAAAAATTACCGGCAATGCGATGTATTTGTGATGTGTAGTGGTGACAGATGTTGTTTTGTTTTATAAAGCAGAAAATTTATGAAAGTAGTTTGATTTAATTAAATAGGACTCAGGGAAAAGACCAAGGGGTCGACGACCAAAATGGACAGACCTGCATCTCAATTGCGTTACTCACTTTCAATCAAAATTTGAAAGATTTTGAAGGAAATTCCTAATCCATTGCTTCATACAAATATTTGGCAAAAGCCATGACACGGTAATAACTTCTAGATGGCGGGTCAAGATCATCAGCACTGAGGAACGGAGTGTAAGAAAATATGAACACGATACATGGTGTGCGAAGGATGACATGGCTAGGAAGGGGGGCTAGGAATGGGCTAAATTCTGAGAATGATGACAGCTGACAGCTCAGAGACGCAGGGAAGAAGAAAACAAGCTAAGTGGGTATTGCCAAAGTATGGTATAAGCCCTTATCCTAATATTCCTGACGTAGTGATGTGATGAAGGACTGTGTTTAAATACTTACTTCGTTTTTATAGTGTACACTTGTTCTTATATGACGTATATCTGTCACTAGTATTTACTTTCTAATAAACAGTTTTAAGTAATAAAATCAGTGCCATCGTGACGCTAGTAATCGGAACGATCTTAATAAACATAAGAGTCTATGATAAGGTTACATAAAATATTACGTGTTTATCTCAGATTGTGAGATAGTGTTGAACACTACTTACTTTACTTTTGTTTTACTGCCCCGTTGGTCTTGTGGACCGTGGTTGCAAGCGCGACTGCTGACCGTGAGGTCTTGGGTACGATTCCCGGGTCGGGCAGAGTGTTGTTGGGTTTTCCCATTAAGAATTTCTTAGTAACAGCCCGGAGTTTGGAAGTTGGTGGTTTAATACCCCCGTGTCTCGAAAAGCACGTTAAGCCGTTGATCCTGCGCCTGATCTCTCTCCGGTCGTATCAGATTGTCGTCCCATCGGACTATGAGAGTGAGGGAAGAGAGAGTGCACCTGTGTCTACGCACACACTTGTGCACTATAATATCTCCCGCGCCGAAGGCTGGTCTCCGCTGAAATTGGTCGCCATGGCCGAAATGCGATATGGAGGACTATTACTTAACTTTTTTTTAACAGAGATTTCTTCGCTCACCTCGGCAGTCGACACAAGTGGGTATCAGAAGCCAAACGATGCAGCAGTTTGTTAATTAATGGGCTGATTTTTAAAATGTTTTGTTCACGGTTACAAATATTCACAAAAAATTTAAAAAGTTGGAAACTACGTATAGCGACAAGACCCCTGAAAACACTATTTTATTTAGTTTTACAGTGTTTTATAACACGGTTTTAAACCTAATGCCATTGACCGTCCGCGATGATTAACTTTAGCGCAAACGTGATGCCGGTAACCCTCCCAGAGGGTTCACTTCCAATATGTATGGCAGCATGGCAAAGTGTGTGGAGTCGAAAGTGTTAAGACTGGACCTTACGTGGAATTGTTTAATGACACCCCTATCTATGTTCTATGTGATACATATATGAACATAGATGACACCCCTTTGAGATGTAATAACTTTATCTACTTCTTTAGAGTCTGATGTATGGAATGAAATGTTTCGAATAAGCCCAGTTGGATAATCACAAAAATTCGATTCGATTCAGAACTTACGTAACTAAACACATATATTACAAGCACTCGAAATTGGTACTGAAATATTACGTTGTACGTTTTGTGTAATGTAAAGTAGTAATTTCAGTTGGTAAAAGGTACATCTGCATGAGTTAATTAGCTAACACTTATTTAAATATACGGGGTGGCAGGGACATCGAAAACTTTTACCATGAAATCAGTACCTACATGATTCTGTACCCCCCCTGCGTTGAAATTTTTCGTCGGTTATTTAAAAAAATCTGCTGTTTCATAGTAAGTGCCTACACGGTCGGCAGGGGGGTTCAGAATCATGTACTGAATCCATGGTAACAGTTTTCGCGTCGATGTCCCTGCCACCCTGTATCCGTAACCTCAACCTTTAAATATTAGTTTAATATTTATTGTCATGTAAGTAATTTTTCACAAACTTCTACAAGTGAGCTATTCTATTAGATACGACTGTGGCAAGGTCAACCCGAATATACAAATAATTACCGTTCATAATCTGTTGAATAGATAGCTAATTAGGAAGTCTAAGCAACTCTCAGACTGTTAACTATTTACATGTAAATGATCCCCTAGAAGGCTAACAAATTGTAAAAAAAAAATTTTAGAAAGAAAGAAAGAAAAATAAGTTTATTTGTCACAGAAACACGTGCATAAAAAATAAAACAATAGATTTAAACATAATCACGAGCACAAAACAGAAATATGCGGCAGCTGCACGACATGACTGTGACAAGAAGGTATCCACTCAGCATGATGCAGTGCTATGGTGACCCACAGCACAGCCCTGATTTTTAGTGGTCACCCGAAAAAGTCTAGAACGAATTCTACCTAGTTCTAAGTATAGAACGCCACCTGCTATGATCCTTCATACTCCTTTTGCCCAGGCGCGGTCGCAGCCGAAGATTTTGGGGGGGGGTCACCATGGGTGCCGAGGAATAATTTTGTGCATATACCTCCAGCTCCACATTACTTACTTATTTCAGGGACGCAGTTTTTATATGCGGGGGAGGGGGGTAGTAGCGGGCAAATTATTCGCAGTCGCAGCACTTTTTGATAGATACATAGTAGGCATTACATCAGTAGATTATGAGAAGAGTAAGCAAAGCTAGCTTGACAATTTAAACAACCAGCCTTGGATAGGTTAGGTTATGTTAGATATTTTAAATTCTAAGAACTTTTGAACTGAATACAGAGCAAGCGAAGTGAGCTCGAAAATTTTGCACACACTCGGATAGGTTAGATTTTCTTTTGATCATTCAAAAAGAACTAGGAATCAGTTACTTTGTCGACTTATGAAGAAAAGCTCAAGAATTAAGAGAATGTAGAAGGCAAGAGCGAGCGAGCGAAGCGAGCCTGAAAATGTAACCTGTGGCTTTAGTATGCAGTTTTAAAAGTTAGTAATACAAGTAAATCATTCAGGGTGCCGACAGCGTGAAAGATTTTCGGGGGGGTCATGACCCCCAGGACCCCCCCCCCTCGGACCGCGCCTGCTTTTGCCTCGGTTACGTTCGTACATTCAAAATACTAAAACAAAAAACCTTGAGCAATGGAAAGCATTGCATTCGTGACTTTATACGAACACTATCAAAGATAATTATCTTAAAGACTATAATTGTATATTTATTCAGGTTTAATAACTTGCTTCATAAACTTGTTGTACCTAGTATTATATAATGAGTAATATTTGTCTTTCATAATATTAGACAATTCATAATATGTCTTATACCTACGTATAAGATATGTACATAAGTACCTACATATATCTGTCGGAGACGGGTATGTGACTCTTTCATTATTATCAGCGATATTTTAACTACTGTGGGTAGTGTTGGTTAATGCGCAATAGAAAAACAGTTTGCAGTTGCACACTGGGTGCGACGGCGTTTATTAAAATCACCAATTAACACAATGATCACAAATTACAACTAACACAATAACTGAGCACCACGAATCGAGAACAGTTCCGCGACGTCTTAACTCCGATGTGATCCGAAGCTGAATCTTCCCCGCCGTGGCCTTAAAACATCACTCTCGAGAGTTACGGCTTCGATTGTTTTTGAATTAGCTTCAAAAATACGTATTTTTTCCCACTTAGTATGTGGATGATATGATAAGTTCCTGTCACTGTTATTTACATAGCAGGTAGTGGTTTTCGAATTTGTGTGGGGTAGGTACCACAACTAAAAAGTGAAAAATAAAAACTTTTTACAAAAAAAAAATCGATTTCCAAAAAACACTACAAAGTGAAAAATAACTTCAATTTCGGAAGTCGGTGACAAAAACGAAAATTCAAATCCAAAGACACCGACTTCCGAAATTAAAGTTATTTTTCACTTTGTATCTAGTGTTTTTTGGAAGTCGGTTGTTTTTTTTTTATAAAAAGTTTTGTCTATTCTAAAATCTATAAACCCGTAGAAAACCCGTTTCTATGGTTTACGCTACGCATGCAGCTTGCTAAAGTATTTTGTGAGCTATGTCGACAACTTCGGCTATCCGCCGAATCACCTCGTTCCGGATTTGATCCCTCAGAGAGACTCCAAGCATAGCTCGTTCCATTTAAAAAAAGAAAATACTTAACCTTTGTTTTTCTATTTTAATTGTTTAGATTCTTTAAACTGTAAACTTTTGCAGTTTTCTTTTCAACTCGATGCTACACGGCTAGAACATGAAAAATTATCATCAAAATGTGCTAATCCTAAAAACATACTAGAATTCACTCAGTATTTTATTAGCATATGGCTGGAATGGAATGGATGGTGACGCAATCACGAATAGCTTCAAACAATCAACAAAATAATCATAATATTACGTTACATAATGACTTTCTTAAACATTCTTTTGTTATGTTTTAATTGAACAACATTTATTATTATGACAAAACAGTCTGTGTGGATATCCACGTATGATCTGTTGCTGATGAAAGTGTAAACAACAGAATAGCACTACTGTAGTGCTATTCTGTAAAAATCGCACCGTGATATCTTAGGTGAAGTGAGCTGCCAATAGTGTCAATCCTTAGCAACTGACAGCTCACTTCACCTAAGATAACACGGTGAGATGGTTACAGAATAGCACTACAGTAGAACTATTCTGTAAAAATCTCACCGTGGTAACTCAGGTGAAGTGAGCTGTCATTCCACAAGGATTGACACTATTGGTGAAATCTGTGCTATTGGCAGCTCACTTCACCTAAGTTATCACGGTGAGATTTTCACAGAATAGCACTACAGGTCCATTTATTACGCAATCTTACTAAAGGGAATTAATTAGTAACACATTCATCGGTATTTAGAAGATTTCAACTTCATTTTCTCACCAGTTTTT
Organism: Agrochola lychnidis; assembly: GCA_963680765.1. Classification (NCBI taxonomy): domain Eukaryota; kingdom Metazoa; phylum Arthropoda; class Insecta; order Lepidoptera; family Noctuidae; genus Agrochola; species Agrochola lychnidis. The sequence goes on along the minus strand of OY796873.1, from coordinate 12,359,002 downwards.
CAAACAAATATTGTTTGAATAACATTATTAAATTGTAAGTGAAAACTCTTAGACGAAGATTGAGGTTATACTATTAACCTTAATTGTCAAACGAAAAATATAATTAATAATATGATTTAAAATTAGAATTTCGGGTGTAAGTATTAAATTATCCAAATCAAAACACAATTTTTTTTTAAGTAGCAGAATTATTTGGCATCCACACTCCACAGAGGACGTTTTCCATAGTGATCCAATGGGGATAAAAACTGCCACTTGCTCACTTCAGATGGCGCTGATCTTTTGACAGATAGCCATACATTTTTTGTAAACAAGCGCTTCTTTTACGCATAATTAATTATTGAGCTCAGTTGCGCAGCTGTTTACTGCAAAAACACGGAGACCCATGTATTTGCCAAAGATGTTATAAGAAGAAAACTGTGGGAGAAAGCTCTCCGAAAAAAATTGGAATCCGAAATTTCGTCGAGACGATGTGCTATTCTTTAAGCCTTTTATGGGAGAAAGTGGTTTATAGGTGATGCTCTCAAGAGAACTAAGTCTGTTTTCATTACATACAGGCACTTGTGATGTGATATTGTGTGAATTATAGTAAAGTATGTGTGTGTTGAGCAGTGGTGGCCCAGTGGTAACGGCCGCGACTTACGTTCGAACCCAGGCAGGCTCTTTACTTTGTGTAAATTATTTCATCACCACTGCTCTCTCAAAACGGTGAAGGAAAACATCGTAAGGAAACCGGCATGTCCTAGAACCGAAAATTCGATGACATGTGACATCTACCAACCCGCACTGGGCCCGCGTGGTGGATTACGGCCCACTCCCTCTCACAGAGAGGAGGCCTGTGTCCCAGAAGTGGGAACATTTATAGGCTGATGATGATGATGATGTGTGTGTTTATATTATCACATTAGATCAGTGCTAGTAGCGCTATCTCTAAGATTTTTCAGTTAGAAAGATCATGCCCGAGTTGGTTTTCAACTCTGATCAGGTTATTTCTATCGTACGCCTCCAGTTTTTAACAAAAAACGAACCTAAAGTCAACAAACACAAAATAACCTATAAAATATAAAACGTTCATAATTTATTGACTTTTCCACTAAAGCTGCTTTTTTACCAGTGGGAAGCGTCTACGCTTCCCCTGTCCTTAGCTCGTATTTTAATAGTGCTACACTCCAAGTCTCATACATATTTATCTAGTTTTCGTATAATTTGTGATCGACACAAAAGTAAACAAACACAACAATGGCGGTTTATAAAGACGTGCAACTGTGCTGCCATCTGCTATGAGCTTTCAGATTTTAACCTCATTGTTTACACTTTTGGAACAGACCACAGAATATACCATAAATGTTGAAACATTAGTTACAATTTACGGTAGAAAGTGGTCAATTATGCTTTACAATACGATACAAATACCTTTTAATGTGTGTTGTAGCATGAAATAAAACATTCAAAAATAATACTAGGCACTTACGGTATTGTAAAACCTACAAAATAAATAAATAATTTTGTACAATTTTCGCCCGAAATTCATTGTTGCTAAAGTTGTCAATATAATGGTAAAATTAATATTAAGAGCGTTTATGCAAATACTTATATAATTTACTCATGCATGTCGCGCTAAGCGTGGTGCTATTGTGTGTGTCCTAAATAGACATACACACATGACATACATACTCTCGAAAAACGTAACCCGCCTTCTGCGGCAGTGGGATAGTAGTAGATTGTTATACGAGGGGCTATAATATAACCCATTCTATCGAGGTAGTTTTACTCCCGAGCTTTAGCAAGGGAGTAAATAGAAACCGAGTTTTATAATGGGTTTTTCACTCCTCTTGCCCAAAAAGGCCGTCATTGTAGAGTACCAGAGCGGGGAAAAAATAGCATTTCTTGCTCTAGGGGAAAAAGTAATTTCTTTTTAATTTTTGTCTGTTCCAACGAGCCTTGAAAAACTAAAAAGTCTTTATTCATAAGTAGAATAATCATGATTATGGACAAGAAGAACATTCTATTTTTGAAAATGGAACTATATGCGGCTATCTCTTCGGTAGAATGCGTGCATTGCGTTGCGGCTACAGAAGAAATAAAAAAGGCATTGGCGCGAAATCTTTAGATTTTTTTTCTAATTACGAATTGAATTGGTGACCGTAATATATTTTACAACAGTGAAAATGTTATCATCTAGTGAGAACATCTTCACAGAGGACTGAAATTAAGTTGCCGGAAAAAACATCTCGTTAAATATCCAGAATTGTACAAATTGTACATTTAATTAAAATAAACTATACTCAATAACTTTATTGCTTTACCATAATGTGTACTTAGGTGGTAATTATATAATTTAGATCATTATGGACCCTGTAGGGCACAACAAAATTTACTATTTAATATTGTATTGGATTATTTTATTTTCTTGCAATCGTAGTGAAAAGTAGAGTGTAATACACGGCGCTAAAACCCATTATAACTCGGTTTCTATTTACTCCCTCACTACAGCTCGGGAGTAAAACTACCTCGTTACAATGGGTTATTTTAGCCCCTCGTATAACAATCTACTATTAGCACCATGTGTTACACTCTACTTTTCACTACGATTGCGAGAAAATAAAATTATAGTTTATTTATTTAAAAAAAAAATTGTTCAATCTGAATTTTTAAGGAAACTTTTTATCCCAGTATGCGGTAGTAAAAAGCTAGTTTTACATAAGAATAAAGACTTTTTCGATTTTGTAGGCTCGTTGGTTCCAGACAAAATTACTTTTTCCCCCTGAGGAAGATATGCTATTTTTTCCACGTTCTGGTATGCTACAATGACGGATTTTTTGAGCAAGAGGAGTGAAAAAATACATGTTGCGCCGACTCCAAATATATTGGGTAGGAGAATGATGATGGTAAACCTTACCAACTCTCTTATTTCTATGTTTAACACTTCCGACTTCACCCACTTTTCATAGAACTCATACGCCATGCCGCCATATACATTGGAAGTGAACCCTCCGGGAGGGTTACCAGCATTACGTTTGCGGTAAAGTTAACAATTGCGTCCGCGGTCAACGACATTAGATTTAAACCGTGTTTTAAAACACTGTAAAACGAAGTAAAATAGTGTTTTCAGGGGGCCTTGTCGCTATACGTTAGTGAATATTTTTAACCGTGAACAAAAAAATTAAAATGCTTGGATTTTAAAACCAACGCATATAATACTAATAAAACTTATTAAAATATACATCAGATTTTATTTTCACGGTTTATAATGCTGTATTCGCTAAGAAAAACCTACATTTAAAACAAAATGAGCCCTCCGCGAGGTATCGCGGCATCCCATATACGACTAAGTGAACCCTCCAGGAGGGCTCCCGGCACAGAACGTGTTAAGGGTAGCGTAAAATGTGAAACAAATGACTAACATGATGAAAGTTATGAAAATATTTTTTTCGTGCGTCGGCGATAAGAGGCGACTGTTGTTTTGATGCGGGTTTTCATTGTTTCAGTAAAAAAAATACATATATAGTGGTAACAGAAGTTTAGGAAGGAAGTATTTCCATGAAACAGTGTCACGAGTTCCTGAAATGTTATTGGAAATTCCCGCACATCGAATGTAAATAATTAAAACTAAGTTAGTTTATAAGTTCGTGAGCATATTCGTAAGAAGCTGGCAGTATCATCACAACGCTAATGTTTTCCCATTGTTTTTGTCGTATTATTTTATTTACTATATTCATATATTTATGTATATTTATTTGTGCTTATTTTATATATGTAATTAGGCCTATATATTATATTTATAGTTTGTAATAAGATTATGTGAATATAATTATATTTGAATTTTTTTTTTATTCCTCCATTTTCGTAATTGCACCTACCACAGTTTGTCTCTGCATCACCCTAAGGTTGACTGGCCTCTGTACATTTCTGTGCGTGAAGTATTAAATAAATAAAACTTTTTACAAAAAAATCAACCGACTTACAAAAAAAAATTACAAAGCGAAAAATAACTTTAATTTCGGAAGTCGGTGTCTTTGGTTTTGAATTTCCGTTTTTTGCCACCGACTTCCGAAATTAAAGTTATTTTTCGGTTTGTAGTGTTTTTTTGGAAGTCGGTTAATTTCATTTTTGTAAATAGTTTTTATTGTTCACTTTTTAGTTGTGGTACCTATCCCGTACAAATTCAAATATCACTACCTGCTAAGTAAATAACAGTGACAGGAACTTATCATATCATCCACATATTAAGTGGGGAAAAAAAACGTAGTATTGAACCCAACTCAAAAACTATACAAGCAAAGTTAATCAAATTTATATGGGACCACCTTGAAAGCATCTCCTTTCAAACAAAAAAAGAGTTTTCAAAATCGGTCGATAATTGACGGAGAAATCGTTGGATATACATAAAAAAATAAAACAACATGTAACCTCCTTTTGAAAGTCGGTTAAAAACTGTTTTAGCTCTTGAAAAGTCGACACTTCCAGTCTGTTCATAATTGAAGAAACTCGCTTAATTTGTACAGTTACAGTTTAATAATAGTGTGTGCAAGGAATTCGTCAACAATTGGCCGAAATGGAAATATATTATCGATAATGTTTACATAACAATGAATAATAATGTTGAATTCTCGAACATTTGCAGCTTCCGTGCAAATTGAAACTGTATAATATACAGTTAAGTACCAACTTATTATTGAAACTGTATACAACGTGCCGATACAATGGCGACATTAATTTAACACATGGGTAGGGCTAGTGTCCAGTAATCATAAAAATATACTAAGAATAAATCATTCGTTAATTGAAAAATTTAACACCAACATAAGGCTCTCCCTTTTTAACCGACTTCCAAAAAGGAGGAGGTTATATGTTCGTCGCGTATGTTTGTTTTTTTTTTATGTATGTCCACCGATTTCTCCGTCAATTGTGGACTGATTTTGAAAATTTTTTTTTGTTTGTAAGGGTGTGCTCTGGAATTGGTCCCATATAAATTGTATTAACTTTGCTTGGATAGTTTTTGAGCTACAAAATACGTTTTTTTTTCCCACTTAGTATGTAGATGATATGATAAGTTTCTGTCACTGGTAGCAGGTACTGGTATTCGAATGTGTGTGGGGTAGGTACCACAACTAAAAAGTGAAAAATAAAAACTTTTTACAAAAAAAAACAACCGACCTCCAAAAAAAAACACTACAAAGTGAAAAATAACTTTAATTTCGGAAGTCGGTGGTAAAAAACGAAAATACAAAACCCAAGACACCGACTTCCGAAATTAAAATTATTTTTCACTTTGTAGTGTTTTTTTTGGAGGTCGGTTGTTCATTCGCCTTCTCTTTGCACGTTATTCGTTTTATTTTCATTGATGCAATGTTATGATCCGTGATCCCGCTAACTGACCTCTGTGTTACAGTTTTTAAGTACAGTTTGCACCAAGATGCCATTTTAGAAAAATGAAAATAAATCGATAAATAATAACGTTTAATGAAATTAAAATATTTTCATAAAAAAAAACGCTTATCCGTATGCGTGTGTTAAATTAATGTCATCATTAAAGCGCCACGCTGTATACAGGAAAATCACGAAAAAAAACTGCTTTTCCCCACATTTTGACGAGTTATGCGAACATAAATGTAGGGATAGAGTTGCCATCCGTCCGGATTAAGCCAGTCTTAGGCTTTTTAACCTCTTGTGCTGGCCAATTTGACTGCGTCCGGCACGTCCAGCTTTTGTTGGACTTTTCATTCTCTTTAATAGGCCAGCAATGGACGAAACAAAGAAACAGGTTAAAATCGGAAACTATTGCAAAAATATTAATTGTGGAATTTTATTTAAGACATGTAACTTGCAAAATGTTTTATGATAAAGTGATTAAGGAATTAAAATGATAATACTTACCGATTAAAACTTTCTTATAAAAATTAGTGTTTTATTTGAATTTTTTGTCTAAAATATTTATTTTTTGGCCGGCCATGGGAACCAAAAGTTCGGCTTTTTTAGCGGGTAAGTCAGGTTTTCTGATTTTTACAGATGTCAACGCTATGTAGGGAGGAACAACAGATATCCACCTCAATGAGGCATCGTGACAGATAATGAATAAGTGTCCCTCAAAATGTTAATACGTAAATAGGTACCTACATCCGGTTTTCAGCAATTTCCGTAAACCTTGTCAACTACTTACATCTGACGTCACACAAACCTTGTTTTCAAAATGCTACAGTAATCTATAGATACCTAAACCGCATTAAAAAAGGTTGTATACAAAACTGAGTCACAACATTTAACTCTGGGGCGGAAATACTTACACATAATGATCTCATATTTTATAGCTTTTACTGCCGCGTTGATTATGGTGTTCAAAGTAAACAATGGGGTGCCTACACGTGCTAGTAATCACCAATAGTAATCACCAATGGTTATTCGGATGATGACTTTCGTCATCGGTCCAGTGGATTTGTTCGTCAAGTCGTTGAGCTCCTTAAGTTCTGAGTTGAGCTCCACGATTACTGACAAATGCTTGCACTGACCAGACAGGTCCACTCAAATCTGTATGGTTCTTTCCTCAAAATACCATTTCAGATACTACATGGTCCTCATATGGCCTGACCAAGATTATGTCTGGACTTTAAGAGACTGCTGCGACCTCTGAGTTTGTTTCGGCCTTTCTTCTCAGAGTAGTCAGATAGGAAACGCCGAACTCATCTAGCTTATTTTTAATATTTTTTCATATGACGTGTAAAAGTGATTCCGATATCCTATTTACAGAATAAACAATTTCATTTTATGGCATCGCTTCAACTATTTACTTACTTACGATACTTTTTAGCGCAGTCCTTTGTTTCAATTAACCTGCACTGTCTTGGTGAGGTCAGTTTCGGTTGTCATAATCAAATTCAATATATTGTATTTTATTTAAACCTACATGGGCAGAAGTTAGGTGCATGACTGTAGGTGTATCAAATTGGTCGTTTTCTATGGAGAAGAACCGGCAAGAACATCACTATTCACTACACTATCAACCATTTTGAATCAGTAAACGTTGGCACTCAGGGTCTGACAGCGAGCAATGGAACGTAGCCTAGGAGTTAACTCACTGATCCTTAAGGAACTCGAAATTACGTTCTAATAAAACCCAAATTGCTGATGTAGGTCACACGGCTGCCAAGCTTAAAAGAGAACTGGGCTAGCCACATCTGTCGAATTCCAGAAGAGCTATGGATTAAAATAACCACACTATGGGTCCCAAACAGCAGCAAACGGCAACGTGGCAGGCCCAGGAGGAGAAGGCAGGACGAACTCAACTTTGCCGACAATGGGTCACAAACGGCTGCTGATAATAATAAATGTGTTAACTATGTGCTAGCGACCGTTTTCGGGGGCCCATTATTGAGTGTGCAAGTCACCCCCTGCCATTTTATCCGTGTGCATATAAAACATAGATCAGGCAGGGGCCATAGTCCTTCCATAGTTCCAGGTGACCAGTCCACTTTAGCAACCCAAACCCATAGTCCGATTTCTTTGTTTCCATATCTTACAAATAGTCCTACACCAACCGGGGGTTGTCCTTGGCTGCACTTGCATAGTGCGAACAGGGATAATCGTCGGTTGGTACCTCATTTCATTAAAAACGTCTAAGGGGCCTCTGCGAGTTGGCTTCAGCCCCTCGTACGCCTTCCAAAGGTCCGGGACCCCTGGGTCCCGAGAAATGTCAAAGACAAATAAATGTGTTAAAAATAATACCAGCCTATTATTGTCCCACTGCTGGGCAAATGCCTCTTCTCATACAGAGAAGGCACGAGCATTGATCACCACGCTTGCTCAAGACGGGTAATAAATTAAATTATTTATGACAATCGGGTAAGTACCTTCTTTGAATAAACTTCAAAATGACCGCTCTCCAAGCCAGAACCACAGCTAAACGGGGGCTGACCATTTGCATTCACGGATGACGCGCGAGCTGACTAACATCCGACACCTGTGATCACTATGGTAAAGTCCCTGCCGGGGGGATTGATCGCAAATTATAAATGAAACTTACCATTTTGAGCGTTATTTCTATTGGTAGAGCTGGACGTAAGGTGTCAAAGAAACGATGGATGGGCTGTTTGAAAGATCGTATAGCTAGAAAGGGGTCGACTACCAAGGTGATCGTGGAGTTTCTTGCCGGCTCTTCTCCATACGAAACGACCAATTGGAACCGTGCACCTAGCTTCTGACGTTTCATAAGTGCCCTTGTAGGTTTATGTGAAATAAAATATTAGTAATTATTGACGACTAATGGAGAAGTATGGAAGAAAAAGACGTGTTGCACCGACCACACAAATTCAAATGTCATTTATCAATCATTTATTCAAACTAGGGTGAGAATCAGCACTTTTCGAACGTCAAAATTACATAAGACAGAAGCAAAACGCCCACCCTTCACCACTTCCTAGTGCTTTAACTGGGAAGAAGTGGCGCAACAAACTCCCCAGCAGCACAGCTGTCTGTTCAGTTAGAAAAACTTGATTCTATACAATAATACATAAACTGGGAAAAGAGCAGGAGAATGATGATAGGTATAAAACTACTAAAAGTGTCTATACAAGTGTTTTTCTGAATATTCATGATTTTTTTTTTCGAAAATTAACTATGTATAAATGGTAATAGTAATTAATGGTGATAATGGTAATGATACCATTAGTGGTAATTTACTGTCAAAAATTTTTTTTTTCAAAATCCCCCTATGATTTTGTGGACTTACTTACACTTGTGTTTTTAAATATTTTTTTTGAAAAAAAATTTCTTCACCTCCGTTTTTTTTTCTTAGTCAACAACATTTAATAAACATTTTTAGTTAATCCGATAAAATAACTCATAAGCTTTTAGAAACAACAGAATCCAAATCGAGCCCATAACGTCGGAGATATGGCAAACGCTACTCAAAAAAGAAAAAATTGAATAACATGAAAAATATTTAGGATAGGTCCCTTTTAAAGTCAATTTTCGGTATTTTTTCATAAAAGTTCAGAAAAATATGGGTCACATGCCCATGGGCGACATTGTATAAATAAGTGAGGCAGGAAATAAGAAGTGTTTTATTTACACCTTTGCGTGCATAACATTTATTCGTTATTTCGCCCAAAAGATCTTTGATCTTTCTTTTCGATTTTTCTTACTACTGTTAGCTTAGGATCTATGCTACAATGGGAAATATATTAAAAAAAAAAGAAAGGTGTGTATGTGTAAATTTATCTGAGGGGTTTGGCGCTGATAGCCGAAATACAGGTTTTTGCAGATGCTTAACTCACTTGTACTCAAAACTAGCCTAGGTTTAATTTGTAAAACAATAACATAACGCCTTGTTTCCCCGAAGGGATGGGCAGAGGTGTCCCTGTAGCAGGTACACCCACATTTCGCCAGTTATGTTTAAGTCCCATGTAATAGGGGGCGAGCCTATTGCCATCAACCGGGCACAAAACCAGACTCCGAGCTGCCACTGAGAAATTTCAGATGGAAAAACCCAATAACACTTTGTCCGACCCGGGAATCGAACACAGGATCTCGTGCTCAGCAGTAGCGTTAAAGCTCGTGCAGACCAGCGCGACACGCGACGTCGCGCGACGAGCGGTGCCTTTGTGTCTCGTCGCGTGTCGCGGCTGTTAGTAAGAGCCTTTAAAAAACAATCTAGAAAAATAAACTTTATTTATTTACTATATTTGCCATCTCTCTCTAGAAGTGATTGATGACTCTCTGGATTAACCAGAAACAATTTCGACATTAATTGATTTTGTCTTGAACATCACTAAATCCAAGTAGATAAATTGGGCTTTAAATCAGGCTAGTGAATGTAAACCAGCACTCTAGAGAAAGTTAGACACGGGCATGACCTGAGGATATTGGTATTAAACAGTAATTAGATTGCGGAGGTCAGATGTCAGTCGGTCAGAGTCAAATACTAATATAGAGTCCCCAATAACAAATCCGTATAAAATATTATTGTGTCGTGGCAATATTGTAAGTATTATATATTAATAATTCTCTACACTTTTTATTGAAGTGAAAACTTCTTTAGGCGCGTTGGGCATTTTTGAGATGGGAAAAAACAATTGAACTCGCGACACTGTTACCGACACCTCATTTTTGTAAACGTGATTGTGCCCTTTATTTATATTATGTTACAGATCAATGTTCTATGCAAGTATTTTTACTTTAAAGGTTTTGGAAGTTTTTTTTTTTGTAAACTCGATTGTGTTCTTTACTTAGATAAGGTTACGGACCAATGTTCTATACAAGTATTTTTCTTCCACCAAGGCGATCTTGTTCAAGTTTTCTTTTTTGTTTGTTTCCATTTTTATTTCTTTTTTTTTTGCTTGTGTTATAATTATGTTGTGTTGTGTGCCTTTTTGTCTGTGATAAATAAATAGTAATAGTAATTTATTTCCAAAACTTCAGCACACATTACATCCATAAGGTTTCGACCCCTGAACTAGGACATCCTGTATGACAGGGGTCGAGGTTTCTCCAGTTACATGGACCAACATGAGAAGACTTTGACTAAATATAATTTAGTGATTTTTAGGGTTCCGTAGTAAACAAGGAACCCTTATAGTTTCGTCATGTCCGTCTGTCTGTCTGTCCGCGGTCTAGCTCCGAAACCCTTAGTACTAGAAAGCTGTAATTTGACATAGGTATACATATTAATTACGCCGACAAAGTGGTAAAACAAAATTATGAAAAACATTTTTACCCATACACATTAAGTGGTGATGATTTTTTTTTTACTCTTCTCGAAAGAAAGGAGGCCAATACATAACAATAGGTGGAATATAACATAACATTAATAATTCCCGAAGGGTTATGCGAAGGTATACTTCTAGTACACCCACATGTCACTAGTTCCGTCCCATGTAATCGGGAACTTAAACATAACTGGGGAAATTCCGCCTATTGCCATCAACCGAGCACTAATCCAGATTCCGGGCTGCTACTGAGAAATTCCAGATTGAAAACAATGACACTTTCGAACCCAACTGAAGGAACACGGGTGGGTTTTAGTCAGTAAGAGTCTGACACGCCCTCCCGCTCCGCCCAGCACGCATAGCATGACCACCGTAGAAACGGGTTTTGTCGACGGAAGAATAGACAAAATGATGGATTGCAATTGTTTATCTGTCATGTTGTCTATTCTTCCGTCGACAAAACTCGTTTCTATGGTGGTCATGCTACGCGTTCTAAGCGAGAGAAGTTATTTGATAAATTCCCACAACGACTAACAAGGAAGTCTAAAATTAACCAAGCATATTAAAATACAATGTCGCCCATGGTCATGTGTCGCCCGTATTTTTCTGAATATTAATGAAAAATTATTGAAAATTAACTTTAAAAGGCCAGGGAGGGCAAGGAGATACTTATGGCACACGCTACTAAAAAAAAATTGAATAACATGAAAAATATTAAATAATTTCCCTTATCTTTTTTAATAATTTTCATGTTAATCAATTTTTTTTTTTTGAGTAGCGTTTGCCTTAAGTATCTCCGATGTTATTGGCTCGATTTGGATTCTGTTTATTATTTCTAAAAGCTTAGTTATTTTATCGGATTAACAAGTAACATTTTTTATTAAGATTTGCCGACTATGAAAAAAAAAACGGAGGTGAAGACATACTTGTTTTTCTAAAAAAAAAAAAACTGTTTTATTAAAAAAAAACACTTGTGTAAGTCCATAAAATCGTAGGTTTTTGAAAAATAAAACAAAAAAAAATTGATAAATCCCCCATTTAAAAATAAATTTTCGTAAAAAAATAATTAATATTCAGAAAAATACGGGCGGTCACATGCCCATGGGCGACATTGTATATCTACTTATTACTTCCTTAATACTAAAGAAACTACGGTGTCTCAAGTTAATAGAATGGTAAACGAATTAAACCCCAATTATTATTATTATTTATTAATTTGTTATTTACGTATTTTTTTTTTCTTTCTTTGCGTCATGTTTACCGCAAATAAAAGTTTTTTCTTTCTTTCTTTTTTTTAATAATCGTGAAGAAATATGGCTTGAGACTGAAAGATTTAAACAACTATATTATTTACTTATTTAGTAAAAGACAGAATTGACGTGACTGATGTGATGGCTACGTCACGAGTATTTCTATGCTAATGTAAACATAACCATATTATATTCAATATTGTGAAGTGCCTTTCAGGTAAATGTAAACAATGATTTACTTTGGTTTCAATCATGTTATTATACTGTCACACACACACACACACACACACTCACACACACACACACTGACACTTGTATGAGATATTAAAACAATGGTCCGGAAGCATTTAAGTATCAAAGTTATATTTAATAATGTAAAGTAACTGTAAAATACTACAAATAATTTATTTAAGGTTGTAATCTTTTCAATAAATGGTGAAGAATAGACTTTAAATCTTTTGTGAAGACTCTTGTATTTATGTACCTATTTAGCTACCTACCAGTGCTTAAAAAAAAAAGCGAGAACCTCGTCCTTTTCTGCTGTAGGTTAAATAGAATTATTCGAAAATAATGCCAATGCTCTTTTGACTGATAACGACCTAAAAGTCCTACTCATTACATCTATAAAAGTATTATTGTTATTATTTGATGGAAAAATAAACATGAAAAAACATGAAAATGACACCTCCGTACAAATTGGTTGATACCTGATTCAGTCAATAAAGAAAATGTTTTTAGTAAATAGTTTCAGTTTACTTAGAGCGTACATAATTAAGTGTGGGTTCCTGGTTCCACGAACTCTTGTCAATAATAGAAATTTTTTAATGGTTTTGGTCATCGCAAATCGATATTTTTCGGCAGTTTTGTACGCCTCTGTCCTATAAGCTGTATTAACCTATCGGAAATATAAAAATAATAAATATTGCTCATTTCTATCCTATACAATTAAATGAGCAATATTTGTATGTATAATTATATACATATTTTTGTAATCATGTTCTCGAAAACGGCTCTAACGATTTCGTTGAAAGTTGCAATATAGGAGTATACGGGGCGAAAAATTATGTCATGGCAGCATGGAATTAGTAAGTACCTAATATCACAACAGCATGGAATTAGTATGTACTATCCTATACTATTCAATGAGCATTTTCTATATTCACCCAGAGCAGAGCTCGGTCGCCCAGCTACTTTTAAAATAATAGAGATATAATTATGCCTTATCGCGTCAGATTTTGGGTTAAAAGGCTTTTCTTATAATTACTTACTTCTCATAACTGTTTATTTATTTTACATTTATAACAACATCGATAATCCACGACCCAGTACCACCTATCTACCAGAATACCTGCTTATTATTAATTTTGGGATTTTTAAATTAACAAGGAGATTTCTAACATAATAACAATTTTGGAACCTCATCATAACATTATGCCTACCTACTTATTATCCTTTTATTTTTCCTTTTTCCGATTTTTGTTTTTCCTGTTGGTATATAGGTAAAAAGAATATCTTTCGATCTATAAAATTGTGATTTTTGAACAATAATTACTTTTTTTTTCAAAATCAATTCTTTCGGGATCTATAATTTTAATTTCACTAATATATCCGTATAGGTAATTAAAATTACAGAAATCGATTACAGATTAAAATTCCGTTTAAGTATTTCGATTAAAAGTTTAAATAGAAAGTCTATTTAACTTTTTAACATAACATAACAGTGATTAGCTCAATAACCATTGTAGCATAGTTCTCAATTAGTTTTTAATGTATTCGCTCATTAGAGCATAATTTTAAAACTTATTAGTGTCAACTGTCAATAGCTATACAAATGACTTCCATTGCACACCATACATTAGAGCTAGAAAAGATATCATTTTAATTTAGTACGCTACGAAATTACTATGAAACAGTTTAAAAATATATTCTTAGATAAAACTCACCTAAAAGTGTAGTAATTATTTGTTGTTCACGCTTCATTTAATTGTAATTAAGTAAACAAAAAAACAGCTGGTTCTCCAGCTTTTTTTTAATTTGGTATTTATGTCTAGGTTTTATAAAACAAACAAAAAAATACGCAAGTACGTAAGACGTTTGGTTATACGCGCAACTTTTTTTTACTTTTTTAAGTAAGTGGAATTGATAATCTTTTATTTTATGGTAACTATCCTAAAATTGATAATTTAATTAATTATGCTCTACTTACCAGCAAAGAAAAGTCCCACTTACACACAAACTGATTTCACTATTCACATAACCACAGACACAAAACCAAAAATATTTCCTTTGCCCGAAAAAGTTAAACTATTTTCCCGCCAACGCGCGACGTTCGACAACCGAAATTGCGCGCGAAGTGGCAGCAATGGCGGACGGCGAGGTACTGTCACCGACAAACGTGGTGGCTCGAGAAGGTCGAAGCGAGCTGTGGAGTCGTTGCATCGTTTAGATAATGTTCGTAAGCATTTGCATCGACAACAGCAGGAAACAATTCGCACCCACCTGTCGGCTGAGAGTTTAGCTATCCGGAGTATTCCGGAGCCCGGATTACATTTTGTAGATGTCTTGTTTTTGAAATAGGCTATTATGAGAGTGTATTTTTGGAAAACGCAGATTTTTATGAATGAATGATTTATAAACTTAAAGTTCATAAAAGAAGAGATCGCTTTTACTTTACTCTTTTTATGCCAAATCTATCATTTAGGTACCTACCTACTGACAACTTCAGCTCCAAAGATTTGATAAATCAGAATCTTAATTGAAAAAATTGGTAGGTATTCTACTCATTTCTACTTTGTAAATTATAAATTAACAGAAGTCATAAAACTACATTTGTTAAACAATGTCAATGTATTATTTAGATTATTGTGAACATTGTTGGAGAAACAATTATACTTGTAGAAGTGGCTATTGTTGATGCATTCATGTTGATTTTAAAAGATCTCACTCAGATAAAACATTTTACGACGACAAATATTTTTAATGAAGGCTTCAAATCCTTAGTAACACCTGAGTAAAGTAACAACACAAATTTTCCAGAACAGCCATAAAACAAGATGGAATAAAACTTGTTATAACCACATTTTACTTTTGGACCGATAACTACTTTTATCTTAAAAAAATCTCTATATTAATAAGCCTATTTTTCTCCTACTGCAGGACAAAGACCTCATACAGAGAAGGCACGAGCATATTGATCACCACGCTGCGCTGGCTCAAGACGGGTTGGCGATACTTATCTATCAGCCCGTTTAGTGTACTTTAGCTATTTTCATAGTGTAATGTCGTACGGTATTGTTGTGGGGAAATGCCGCCGACATTCAGAATATTTTTGTTTTGCAGAAAAGAGCTATTCGATCAATTTATAAATTAAGTTCGAGACACTCTCTCAGAGATAAATTTAAGGAGATTAATGTAATGACTGTGCCTTCTCAGTATATTTTTGATAATCTTTTATATGCCCATAAAAATATAAAATTGTTTAAAAAATACAGTGATATCCATAACATAAATACTAGGAACAAACACAAATTTGTTGTACCCCCAACAAGGCTCAAAAAAATAGGTGGATCGTTCAGATGTCAATGTATACGCTTTTATAATAAACTTCCAAGCCACGTACAAGATCTAAGCCTTAATAAATTCAAATCATTCATTAAACGTAAGTTGTGCCAGAAAGCTTTTTATACCGTTAAAGATTACATTGAGGACAAAAAGGCTTGGGATTGAGCTGCTCCAATTATTATTTTTATTTTTTACTTTTGGAACTTTGTTTATTTTGCAAACTTCAAAATTATATACACAATGACATGAATATTTACTTTGTTAAGTATAACATTATTATTATTTTAATTGTTGTGAATGTGAGGACTATGTAGGTAGCTCATGTATATATATTTATTTATTTTTCTCAGTTACTACTAATGATAATCTGGCAGTTTTGAGTACTTTATGCGGCCTACCCAAATGTCCTTTCTTTGGTATTGTTCGTCGAATCGTTGAGCTCCTTTTAAGTTCTGAGTTGAGCTGCACGATTACTGACAAATGCGTGCACTGACTGGACAGGTCCACTCAAATCTGTATGGTTCTTTCCTCAAAAGACCATTTCAGACACAAATCTACATGGTCCTCAAATGAAATGCTCTGACCAAGATTATTTCTGGGTTTTTTTTTAATATACACATTGACATTAATGATTTTTAAATATACAATGACATGAATATTTACTTTTAAAGTATTATATTATTTTAATTATTGTGAATGTGAAGACTATATGGGTCATTCCTTTTTGTTTTGTTTTTAATTTTTTCTCAGTTAGTTTTAATCATGGTCTGACAGTTTGAGTAATTTATGTGGCCTACACAAATGTCCTTTTTTTGGTATTGTTCGTCGAATCGTTGAGCTCCTTAAATTCTGAGTTGAGCTACACGATAACTACATTTCGATACAATGTAAAAATTGTTAATGAAATAAATAAATAATAAATAAATAACTGACAAATGCGTGCACTGACTGGACAGACCCTCTCAATCTGTGTGATGCTTTCCTCTAAAGACCACTTCAGACACCAATCCACATGGCCTTCACATGATCTGACCAAGATTATGTCTGGACTTTAAAAGAGACTGTGACCTCTGAGTTTGTTTCGGCCTTTCTTCTCAGAGTAGTCAGATAGGAAACGCCGACCTCACCTAGTTTTTAAAATATGATTGACGTGTAAAAGTGTTTGTACAAACCTACTTACAGAAATAAAATCATTTATCATTTATATTAACTTATATTAAGTCCAGATTTTCTCACGATGTTTTCCGTCCCAGGTGTTGGTAATGTCGAAGATAATCTCTGAAAGTAAGTACACATTTATTGAAAAGTCACATTGGTGTTTGTCCGGATTTGAAACACAACCTCATGCATGAGAAGTCGAAAACCAAAAAAAAAAAACAATACCTACTACTATAAATAGTACATTTTTTATCCCAGATAGTAATTTGACAGATGCAAATGTTAAACACCAAATTGAAAAACCAGAAAAAACATAGATTTGAAATGTTAAAAATTACTATCTAGGATTAAAAATTAACTTCACAAGCCTTAACCAGCATTGAACGGATAAATAATAGTACCTAACCCTGACTAGGTACCTACACCATTTTACGTCTTGTGTCGAACTCCTGCCGTCAAAAACTGTGCTTTTTCTGCTACCATGAAGCGCAGGCCACACTGAGAACGAAGCGATACGAAGCTAAGTTCGTTTATTCGTTCATGTAGCTACCAGTACGCTAATTGCATAACTTATTTTCGTAAACAATTATGCCTAATTTGTTTCATTTTGACAGTTCAACAACATTCATTGCGTTATTTACGTTGTTGAGCAGATTTTTTCCAACTTATGAAGCAATGGATTAGCAATCTGTTTCAAATCGAAACAAATTGTGATTGTGTTGTATTACGCAATTAGGGCCTACGGGTCTTTTCATACTTCGGTTCATACTTCGCAGTGTGAACCGAAGTTAATTCGGGAAATCGGGAGTGCTTTTCCTACCTAGAAACCATGGACATCAAGCCTGGCAGCCATGTTAACATCAGCTAGAAAATCTATTTATATCTAGCTTTTGCTCACGGCTTCGCCCGCGTTGTGGTCGGAAATTATTCAAGGGGAACGTACTTCAGGGATAAAAAGTATCCTATGTCCTAACCCAGGTCATAGTCTACTCATGTGCCAAATTTCATCCAAATCCGTTCAGCCGTTTTAGCGTGAAGGCGTAACAAACAAACTTACTTTCGCATTTATAATATTAAGGATGTGAACTATTATATATGTAGTTAGGATATTTTCGCCAGCTCATGCGCGTACAAAGAAGTATTTGCCAAGAGTTATTATCTACATTCTACAAGATCTAAGACAAGATACGTATAGTGTGGGTATCTAATCGCGATCCATTGGCACTCGACTCAAAGTCAAACGGAATGAAACTACATTGTCTATTGTTGTCGTTTGCCAGTAATAACTCGTTTAACGCGGATATCATTTTTATCAGCAGGTAAGTAGGTACTAGATATTATCCACATAATGTCTTCAGCTGAGAACAAAAGCTATTGGATAAATCTCCATACAGGGTCAGCAGTGCCGGTTTTAGCAATACCGGCGCCCCGGGCGAAGTTTCTATGGCGCCCCTTACTACTCTTGGAGATTAGAGGGGTGAAAATTTTAGCTTTTGTTCTAGTTTGAGGAATAGGAAAATGCAGGATGCTAAATCGAGCGAAGCGAGCTCAAAAATTTCAGCACCTCGCCACATAAAACTTAGGATTTCTTTTATGCAGAAAAGTTTGAGAATTGAGACTTCAGAGAACGCAAGGTTTTTAGCACCCCGCTGCGTCTTTTCTTTGGCCCATTATAATAAAAATAGTACTTAAATTTTGTTGACTTGCACAGAAAAGTTAGAGAAAAAAAACACTACAAAGTGAAAAATAACTTTAATTTCGGAAGTCGGTGTCTTGTGTTTTGTATTTTCGTTTTTTGCCACCGACTTCCGAAATTAAAGTTATTTTTCACTTTGTAGTGTTTTTTTTGGTGGTCGGTTGTTTTTTTTGTAAAAAGTTTTTATTTTTCACTTTTTAGTTGTGGTACCTACCCCACACACATTCGAATACCACTACCTGCTACCAGTGACAGAAACTTATCATATCATCTACATACTAAGTGGGAAAAAAATACGTATTTTGTAGCTAACTCAAAAACTATCAAAGCAAAGTTAATATAATTAATATGGGACCAATTCGAGAGCACACCCTTTCAAACAAAAAAATAATTTTCAAAATCGGTCCACAATTGACGGAGAAATCGATGGACATACTTAAAAAAAAAAAAACATACGCGACGAACATATAACCTCCTCCTTTTTGGAAGTCGGTTAAAAAAAATATAAGCTTGTCTTTGCTGTCCCGCAGTCGGGTAAAAAAAGAGTTAAATAACAGAAAAGATGGAGAAATAAAAGGCAGGTGTTCGCGTTGGGCGCCCCTTCATATCCGGCGCCCTGGGCGGTCGCCCAACCGCGCTCTACCCTAACGCCGCTACTGAGGGTCAGTCATCTCAGCTAGAGGAAATGTGGTCAAAGCCAGGAATACATTTAATAGTGGGTGGTGTACGGCACATATATCACCAAAGAAAACTACTTATCTGTCAATTCACATTATTTATCTTATCTATGACTTGCGTCGTGAGGTCTTTAGTCAGTTTAGTCTAGAAGCATGCAAATAAACTATTTGAATGCTCATTCTGAAGCGATATCTTCTAATTTTGACAAGAGGGCCTTTTTAGGGTTCCGTAGTAAACATGGAACCCTTATAGTTTCGTCATGTCCCTCTGTCTGTCTGTCTGTCCGCGGTCTAGCTCCGAGACCCTTAGTACTAAAAAGCTGTAATTTGGCATAGGTATACATATTAATTACGCCAAGAAAGTGGTAAAACAAAATCATGAAAAACATTTTTTTTAGGGTACCTCTCCTACACGTAAAGTGGTGATATTTTATTTTTTTATTTTTAATCGTATGGTGTGGGGTATCATTGGAAAGTTCTTTTAAAAACATTGTGAGTTTGCGAAAACCATTTTTGGATTCAGGGATTCGTTTGCGAAATATTAAGCTTTAAAGTGCTAATTTTTGTTAGAGTCAAGTGTGTCCCCCCCCCCTGCCAGCTAAATGGTTGATTTTGGATTTGTGAAAAAAATCACAGCAGTAGGTTATGTGACGAAATTAAAAGGAAAACTATCACAGCTAAGTAGGCTCTACAAGTTAAATAGTAATAATCGACCAAGTTAACTTTGCAGTTGTAAAAACATGTTTTCCCATACATTCCGTATGGGAGAACATATTTTTCAACTACAAAGTTAAGTTTGTTTTTGAGATAAATTCATCCCAACTACGGAACCCTTCATTGTGCGTGGTCCGACACGCACTTGGCCAGTTTTTTATATTACGCTATCTTTTATTACATTATTTATTCTGATAACTAATTTATTAAAACGGACACACTTCCCTTTTTACTATTCTAGCGCAAGGCATTCGTGGGTTGCAGCTGAAAATCAGCGTCAGGTGGTACACTTTGTGTTGTCATATGACAATATGCTGAGCTGAGGCCCTTTTGGCATTGTTTTCTGTTTAGGAACGATGTTCTTTAACGCGGCTTGTGAACATTCAGAAATCGTCACGCTAAAAAGTGTTAAAACTTGCGACTGTCTTCTTCTAATTCAAAGAAAAGAAAGAGAGAGAGAGAACGCCGGCAGAGAAAAACAAAAGAAAAGTGTAAAGTGATTACAGTGTCGTAGGATAAAATTGTACACATCGTTCCGAGTACACTGCATGCCGGAGAGAGAGAGAAAGTGTGAATTTGGTCAAAATGAAAATGCAAGATGGCGGCTGCGAAAATTTTGTTTTTGTTTTAAATTATACTTAAGAAAGAACTTCGTGTTCCTGACGGGAGTCGCCCCGACCACACACGTTTTTTTTTATAATTATAAGGTGCATTTTTTCTGCTGTAATGCCAATAAACGCATTTTTCTTGATTTTCTTTCTTCCTTTCAAATAATACACGTAAGTATACCAACCTAGCCTGAAATATCGGTAGGCTAGGCACTACTGAAAGCTGGGGAAGACTTGTTTGTAACCAACCAAGAACACAAAAATAGCACATCAATACCCTAATTGTGTAATGCACGATCAATCACAATTTGTTTCGAATTGAAACGGCTACGAAAATAAGTTATGCAATTAGGGTACAGAATCGTATTACTTTTAGATAAAATAAAACAAGAAATAACCGAGATAAAAATAACTAGAATTTCTTGTCAAGTGTCGTAACATCAGTTTCTTTAGTGTTTAGATAACTATGTCTAATCTATAAGAAAGGAGATAGAGTGGTAGCTACCGCAGTATTTAATATTTTGCAGTGTTTTCAGACGTATCCAAATATGCTTTTTTTTTTGGGTGGGAATAACTTCTCCCGCTCTGGGCGGAGCGGGAGGGCGTGTCAGACTCTTACTGACCAAAACCCACCCGTGTTCCTTCAGTTGCCATGTTGCCGGGGGCCACGATATATAGATAGATAGATAGAATATTATATTATATATCCCTTTTGGACTTCTTCGCAACCCCGGCAGGCATCGGCCCTAGCGGTCCCCGTCAGTTCTGCTGACATCTCTTTGAGGAGCGCGTGGAACACAACGCGCCGTCGACCCAGGCCTGGTCCTTATCGGACGGCGAGCTACCCATTGCTCATCGTCCACAAGCCCGCGCCTACGGTGGCCGGGAATCGGCCTGCAACTCCCGACGCCCAGGGCGTCTCCTGCGGCGGTAAGGGGCGTGAGGGCGCGAACTTTGCCTCTCCCTCACGCGTTCCTTCGCGAGTATTACTGCTTTGCAAAAGGAGATGACGGCTTCCCATGTCCTCTCGCTCCGTACCATGGCCTGGAGCAGGGCCGAACGCGAGAGATTACCGCTACCGGTATCCAAATATACCTACCATTTAAAACATGGATAGACCTATTTCTATCAATGAAGCATAGTTATTCTGTGACTGACGCCTTGGGCAAAGGCCTTAACATCATAAAAGAACATACTGGGTATGTATGGGGGTCCCAGGGAACCAGTTTTTTTACGTCACTTAAAATATGGCAAAAGAAACCGATAAGTAGTAGGTACGATATAAAAACTTTTTACAAAAAAAAACAACCGACCTCCAAAAAAAAAACACTACAAAGTGAAAAATAACTTTAATTTTGGAAGTCGGTGTCTTGGGTTTTGTATTTTCGTTTTTTGCCACCGACTTCCGAAATTAAAGTTATTTTTCACTTTGTAGTTTTTTTTTTTTTTTGGAGGTCGGTTGTTTTTTTTTTGTAAAAAGTTTTTATTTTTCACTTTTTAGTTGTGGTACCTACCCCACACACATTCGAATACCACTACCTGCTACCAGTGACAGAAACTTATCATATCATCTACATACTAAGTGGGAAAAAAAAAACGTATTTTGTAGCTAACTCAAAAACTATCCAAGCAAAGTTAATAAAATTTATATGGGACCAATTCGAGAGCACACCCTTTCAAACAAAAAAAGAATTTTCAAAATCGGTCCACAATTGACGGAGAAATCGGTGGACATACAAAAAAAAAAAAAAAACAAACATACGCGACGAACATATAACCTCCTCCTTTTTGGAAGTCGGTTAAAAAGCGTCAACTAAGTGGAATACAGATTATCCATTGTTCCTGTCGCAGTATGCAGCATTAACTACTACAAGCATTCAACAGAAACTGGACTTCATCATTGACAGCCTTGTTCCAATCGCAGCTGAGTAGGCCTGCTTCCTTTTAAGCCGTGCTTCCCTGTACCCTAATTGCGTAACTTATTTTCGTAAACAATTTTGCCTAATTTGTTTCATTTTGACAATTCAACAACATTCATTGCGTTATTTACGTTGTTGAGCAGATTTTTTTTGGATTAGCAATCTGTTTCAAATCGAAACAAATTGTGGTTGTTGTGTATTACGCAATTAGGGTACAGCAGTGCTATTGTGTAAAAATCTCACCGTGAACGCTTAGGTGAAGTGAGCTTGAAAGTAAGCTGTCAACAGTGTCAATCCCTAGTATTTGGTGGAATGACAGTTCACTTCAAGCTCGCTTCACCTTAGCGTTCACGGTGAGATTTTTACAGAATAGCACTGCTGTAGTGCTATTCTGTAAAAATCTCATCGTGATATCTTAGGTGAAGTGAGCTGCCAATAGTGTCAATCCTTAGCAACTGACAGCTCACTCCACGCTCACTTCACCTAAGATAACACGGTGAGATGGTTACAGAATAGCACTGCTGGTCTTACCCGAGGTCTTTTAGGCGATGACCAGACGATGGACAATTTTTCCGCGGACGTTTTGAAATCGTATGGAAATCCTGTCATTTTGTCTTACGTGAGCGTTTGACTTCCATACGATTCCAAATTGTCCATCGTCTGTTCAGCGCCTTATAGGTCATCCACCCATCTGACTGTTGGTCTGGACTGGACAGAATACGATAGTTGCCTAGGTAAAAAAAAAGAAATTCTATTTAGTCCGTCTTTCAGATAATAAAAAAATATTAGACACGTATTTTTTACTTTATCATATTAATCAAAAATAATTTATAAAACACGCATTTAAAGTTGGGGAGTGGGGGCTCGCTACGTCACAACTCAGTATTAAATCTAGCAAGGCGTGACGTCGTGCCACATTTTAACTCAATGTATCGCCGTAATCTTTTGATTACGTCAAAAAAGAAAAAATACGTGTTCAATATTTTTTAATATTCTAGAAGACGGATAAAAAAAAAATTTGGACACAGGCCTATTGGACTTGCCCGAACAGAATTGTCCCTATGGATCTCTTTGGATATGGAAAGGCTATTAACAACACACAATCTAGGTCGCCATGTTTAAAATCCGATGCAAATTCACGACCTCGACTAGAGAAGATTGCAAAACGCATTATCATAAGATTTCACTGCGGATTGTATCTTTTTATTATTTCGCCAACATCATTAACGCAAATTGCAGAAAGATAACGGGATTCTGCCATAAACCTCGGTTGGTACTACAATCTGTCAAATTTATTTAATAGATTTTCAACTTTATCGCTGAAGTATAAGGTTCAAAGTTGATTGGGAAAATTTGACAGTTTCGGGGAGCTTGATGTGCTGGCGTCTGTACAGTCAACCGCACCGAGGGTTACCATTTCGAAAATTTGATGAGACCTCACCAAAAGCCGGACATTTGCAAGATGTCCAGACATTTTTCTTTTATTCCTTTTTTTCAGTAAGTCCGGAAAAATGACATGGACGGGGCAAAAAGTCGGATAACCACAAGTCCATGGTATCATTTTGATTTTGAATTTTTGACATGTCCTTTATTGCTAACTAGTTCCCTAGAATATTAATAATGAATTGCAATTATAACACTGAATTTGATGTTGTATTCATTTTAGGTATAAAAAGGCATTTGGAAAGTTTCTAAATACTTTTTTTATATCGAAAACTAAATATACGGTATTACAATATTAATTATTACATTTCATAATCAATATTTTAGTTCCCTAGTTAGCCACATTTCTTAATTCCATACAGTAATATTGCTAAATTAATCAAAACAGGTAAATATTTGACAGCTATTTACGACATTGCCAACTTTTAGGATAAACCCTCTTAACGATGTTTGGAGAGGTGTAATAAAAGGATTTCGCTTCTCGTAAACCTCTTTATAAAACAATTATCGCGTGATGGTCGATAACAAAGGATGAGTTGTTCATGAGGTCATGGCTAACTCGCAGACCGATCAGTAGGACGGTAGAAGGTTGTGGTAACTTGCTAGTAAAGATCACGCAAACTAAAAATTGCGCGGTAGCAGTACAGCCCCTAGCATATCTCGGGGTAAGTCTGAGTACCTATAGTTTGACCGGCACCCTAATTGCGTAATACAACACAATCACAATTTGTTTCGATTTGAAACAGATTTCTAATCCATTGCTTCATAAGTTGGAAAAAAATCTGTTCAACAACGTAAATAACGCAATGAATGTTGTTGAAATGTCAAAATGAAACAAATTTCGCGAAATTGTTTACGAAAATTAGTTACGCAATTGATAAATGATAAATGATTTTATTTCTGTAAGTAGGTTTGTACAAACACTTTTACACGTCAATCATATTTTAAAAACTAGATGAGGTCGGCGTTTCCTATCTGACTACTCTGAGAAGAAAGGCCAAAACAAACTCAGAGGTCACAGTCTCTTTTAAAGTCCAGACATAATCTTGGTCAGATCATGTGAAGGCCATGTGGATTGGTGTCTGAAGTGGTCTTTAGAGGAAAGCATCACACAGATTGAGAGGGTCTGTCCAGTCAGTGCACGCATTTGTCAGTTATCGTGTAGCTCAACTCAGAATTTAAGGAGCTCAACGATTCGACGAACAATACCAAAAAAGGACATTTGTGTAGGCCACATAAATTACTCAAACTGTCAGACCATGATTGATTGATATGAACAAAACAAAAAGGAATGACCCATATAGTCTTCACATTCACAATAATTAAAATAATATAATATAGGGTACGGGACCGCACTGTGTCGCACCTTAGGTATGTGCGCGGCGAGACGGGGGGGCAGTGCAGGTCGCTCATTCGTCAACGCTGCCGGCCTCGCCGCGCATTCCTTTGGCGCGGCACAGTGATCCCGCTCAAACTATACTTAGACTTACTCAGATATGCTAGGTGCTGCACTGCCACTCAAGTTATTTTTTTTTGGATTCCTTTGCTATACAAGGTGGCAGGGACATCGACGCGAAAACTGTTACCATGGATTCAGTACATGATTCTGAACCCCCCTGCGTTGAAATAATATCGTCGGTTATTTAAAAAAAAAAACAGTGGCATTCCGGGAGTGCCGACAGGAGTGAAAACTTGAAAAAAATCAGCACCGCGGTAATCAACGCTGGTGTCGTCACAGTGTCGCGAAATCAATGGTTTAGTCCCATCTCAAAAAATGCCCAATGCGTTTATAACTGATGAAAAATTTTAACGCAGGGAATCAGAATCATGTACTTACTGAAACCATGGTAAAAGTTTTAGCGTCGATGTCCCTGCCACCCATTTTTTGTCTAAACTGGGACATTTTACTAGTTAAATCGAACTCTTGGCATCCAAATCTTTTATGAGAAAGTATTTTCTAAAAACTCGAACCGAAAAGAAGAGACCACAGAATATCGCCAAGAAAGATGTACACAAAAGCAGTTGATCTTCTTTCTTTTTAGTGTGGTTAGTGACTTACTTGTAGTGCTGTACTGAAAGCTAAAATCTCTTCTCGGCGATAAGTAATGCCAAAACCATGTCAAAAATGTAGGTAAATTAGACGTATTTTTGACAGATTAAGACTCGAGTTTAGAATTCGAACGTTCTTAAAATGCAGAAATTGCCCCTCAGCACGCTTAGCATGAGCACAATAGAATCGGGTTTTGTCGACGGAAGAATAGACAAAATGACAGATAAACAATCACAATCTGTCATTTTGTCAATTCTTCCGTCGACAAAACCCGATTCTATTGTGCTCATGCTAAGCGTGCTGGTTAGCTTGTTAGCTCTTACAGGAGGGTTACAAATGACAAAACAATTTATTTGTATAACTCATTTATTTTATATTCACATTGTAGTTACGAGTTTCAAGAGGTGAAACACCAGCTTTCACATATAAAATGAGAACAAAAATATTTCACAAAAAATAACTAGATATAAGAGAAATGCGTTCCAACGAAAGCTATAATGTTTGTATTAACTAGAACTTGCTATAGTCATGTTATAGCAAACGATACTTAATTTAACTATATGTACTTGGCAGTTATATTGCGAGTCGAGAAGTGAAACAATGATTAATACTGATCGATGCCAAGCGGAGCCGAAAGAAGTCAACGCCGACGTCGAGAACATGTAAACAATACACTATCACGGTTTTAGAGGGAGTGATTGACTCTTCCCAGCCCTCAAGTTCCCAAAATTACAAAAAAAAGCTATACAATAATTGACTAAATACCTTAAAACGCTATGGGAAGCGTGATGATACACAAATTGTGAAGTAAATAAAATAACATTACACGAAGTAAATAGCCTTGTAAAACTTGAACTGAACAAGCTACACAACTTTCGTTTATATTCCGTGCGCGATTGCTAGTCACCGCCTGAGGTATATGAGCGGTGAGACGGGCGGGAGACAAAGCCCAAGCTAAAGCTTCGGCCAAACCTGAGCGACTACAACGCGGGAATTATCGTGCACACCTGCGCGACTACAGCGCGAACAGCGAACTTCATTTTGTTTAGTGAATACTCACAGCCACACGTCTATACCTTAGTGTAGCACCTAAATTGTTGTGTTATGTCAGTCTCATATTTAACATCAGAGTCTGACTCTTTCCGATTCATCAGAGTTTGGCTGATTGAGTCCCATATTTTATCCTTTTTACGTATATTTTTATATCCAGGATTTTTCAGATCGTATAGAAGAGTATGTTCTCTTACTTTTTCGATAAACATCTCTATATTATTATCGTCTGTCATCGTGGAGTTTAAATAATGAGACGTCCGAAATAATGTGACGATCTGTACACACGTCTGGCCACAAGACGCGTGCTTCCCGCTTACTCCCGCTTTGCCGACGCGGTGTTCCCGCGTTACGGTCGTGTAGGTGTGCAAGGCGCCATACAGTGTGATTCTTCATAATGTGCAGATATCGAAATGAGGGAATCTATGCTTAATTTTAACGACAGAAAAAATATTTTAAAAAATCTAAATATTTATTTTATACTTTTTATGTTTTTTCTTTTTTAACAAAACTGTGTAAACTTTTAAACTGAATCAGCTATCGCGATAAAACAAACTCCATAATGATTGGATGTAAGTAGGCGTCCACATAAAATTGAGAAAAAAAACTACCCTCAATTGAAAATAAACATGTTTTTATAGCAAAAATCTGTATTTTTTTCATAAATTTTTACAATAATTGTAAAATTTATAAATAAG
Source organism: Agrochola lychnidis (assembly GCA_963680765.1). Taxonomy (NCBI): domain Eukaryota; kingdom Metazoa; phylum Arthropoda; class Insecta; order Lepidoptera; family Noctuidae; genus Agrochola; species Agrochola lychnidis. The sequence continues at coordinate 12,331,478 of OY796873.1, read as the reverse complement.
ATGCAAAAGAGAATTTAAAAAAAAAAAATTATACAAAAAAAAGGTACATTTTTCCGGCGATAAAATTAAGCATAGATTCCCTCATTTCGATATTTGCACATTCTGAAGACTCACACTGTATAATAACTCGAGCAGCGTCCGCCGCGCGGTAGACGCTCCCGCTTCGCTTCCCGCCTCCCGCGTTGTGGTCGCTCAGGTTTGGCCGAAGCTTAACTCAGTCTGACAATCTTGTCAATGCCGCCCTCCCCCGTCTCACCACTTACATACCTCAGTCGGTGACTACCCGTCGCGCACGGCCTATCGCTACTTTATTATACGTCATTCAAACAATCAATGTATCTCCACGTCACAAATAATAAACTAAGGTCATCGCACAATTTTATAAATGTCTAGATTTAGACAATCCAGAGTACTAACACATTAAACTATCATTGAGCATAATTATAAGAAAACGGCAGTCAACTTAAACACAATTATCGAAATAAAAATGCTATATTGAGTATAGTGAGATAGGTCAAATAATAAAATACAATCGGGGAAGCAAGCACGTACGGAACTTTAGAATTCAGGGGTCCGTAGCGTTAATATTAAACCCTCACTTTGTTCAATTGGTCGATATTATATATAAAAAGCACAGGAATTATCCTGTTTATTAAATAGGGTATCAAACATTAAAATATTTCCAAAATCTTTGTACATTACAAGTGAGAAATTAAAGTATCAAACATTCCAATTATCGAAATTATATTATTAAACTGAAAATTAATTATAATTATATATTAATTAAATATATTTATATATATTATTATTAATTATATATAATTATAATTTTTATAAATTTTATTATTATCATAGAAATAAAGTTTCATAAGTGCTTGCTCGGACTACAATCCCACAAAATTGAAATAATTCATTTCATTTGTAAGGCATTATCTAGATACATGTATCCAAGAAATTCTACGAACTAAATCGAAAAATAATAAAAAAATGCATGTTAATTGAATAAACATTTATAGGCCCTTTGTAAAATGTTACAAATATAATATATGAGGAAGACGAAATTAAAATTTTATGTCAAACATATTGCACTAATTACAAGTACTGTCAAGTTTGTATCAAATACATAGACGCTGTTAGAGAACGCACGGACAGACTGCGGTCTAGCGTTCTGCGATCCGTTGAAGTAAGTTCCCATTGGACGCAAAAAAATCTAACGCGAAACGCAGCCTGTTTGCGCGAACTCTAAACCTATTTCGTATTAAGCTCGCTATTTAGTCGAGTGTCCAAAAAAAAAAACTCGACTTAAGTAGAATAGGCCTGTATCCTAGGTAAAAAAAAGAAATTCTATTTAGTCCGTCTTTCAGATAATAAAAAAATATTAGACACGTATTTTTTGCTTTATCATATTAATTAAAAATAACTTAGAAAACACGCATTAAAGTTGGGGAGTGGGGGCTCGCTACGTCACAACGCAGTATAAAATCTAGCAAGGCGTGACGTCATGCCACATTTTAACTCAATGTATCGCCGTAATCTTTTGATTACGTCAAAAAAGAAAAAATACGTGTTCAATATTTTTTAATAATCTACAAGAGGGACAAAAAAAAATTTTGGACTCAGGCCCATAGATTTGTTCACACACGTCTAGCTACTAATGTCACTCGACTAAATCACTAACATAATGCAAATAGAAGAGTTACACAAGTTTGTTCGGCTTCATCGAGGTAAGCAATCGTCACATCGCAAGAATCGCTCCACACTAACGTAAACCTAAACGTAACACATAGTTTGGACTAGGTTCAGTGCCCGACTGGTTACCTCGATCAACCGCTGGCAGGACAGCTCGCCTTGATATGTTTGACTATCGACAACAAAAAATATATGACAAACATCTGTAAAAAAAATGCTGTAAAATGTACTTTACTGCGCTATATAATAAATGTAACTTTCCATGTGAATGGCCCAAGATACAATATTATATTTACTACTGGTATAGTACATAAGCGCTTTACAAATTATAATGTTAAATCATATCAATGAATCACAACATATACTACGCTAGTCGACAAAACAAATCGCGTAGCTTAGCTCCTTAACCTAATTTCAAAGGCCTTGTAACTAACTACCCTTATATCCTTTAAGAATTCCGATTATAAGGTCACCATTTCGTTACGAATACAGCTTCATTATATCACTTGAGAACAAATTAACTAATTACAAAAAAAAAATAACTTAAAATCGAATTATTTAAAAATAAAAATGAATGACATTTGATACTGAAGAAAAATGTTAAATTATTTAGTCACACAAGTTCGCTTAATCTACAGTTTCGAGGGGGAATTTTTGTGCGAGTAAGCTCGTTGCTTGCGGCGCTCGACTTCGACGGAATCGGAAGTCGTCGCGCAAGATCGTCCGAGCCGCGAAAAATTCGGCCCTCGAAAGCTAACGAGTCGTTATCGGTAAAACGATCGGGGATCGTTTCACGGTGGTCGAGGGTTTCCCTAACGCTAAACGAGACTCACAGGCACTAACACCGACACACCCGAACGTTCACGTCAATAATACATAGAAAACCGTAAAACTCGGGGGGTACTCTCACAATTCCACTACACGCTCGTATAACTTAGTTTTAGAGTTTATTGAGATCATTTGGGCCCGGCGGGGTGGCTAGGAAGGCTAGGAAGGCTAGGAGCGGTCTGCTCACACGAGGTGGTCGCGCTCGTCGAGCGACACGTCGGAGTCGCGGTCCACGCGCAGCTCGCGCTCCAGGTCCAGCGAGCGCCGCTCCAGCTCCAGGCGCGCGCCGCCCGCGCCGCGCCGCCCCGCCTCCAGGGACGACACCTGCCGGGAACATACGTTGTTACTAAAAACTTTGTAAACACACATTCAGGGGTTTGCAATCTTTGGGTAAAATAAAATAAAAACAGTTTTGTACTATTTTTTTACAGAGATATAATTATATTAACACACACATCTAATTACAAACAAACAATATAACCTAATCCGCGAAAACACCACAAACAAACAGACGCATTCGAAACTCGAAAGACAGCAGAGACAACGTCAGCGTGAACTTACTTCAAAATCGTGGCCCAAATGTTTACGTTCCATGAATCAGATGCGTTCCAGTACCACAAAACCTTAGACGACAGCGCTTTATATCGCTAAAATATAACCCGATCAAGTGAAATTGCTCATTAGTTTCGTATAACACGTACGTTACTTTGACTTCATTGAATTTGGGATTATTTGTTGTTGATTAAATTGTCGCTACGTAACTTGGTAGAAGTTCTTTATTTACAAAAATTATAGCTTCTCGTGACGGGGACTTTACACGCGAGGACACTGCGCGAGACTGCTGGAAAACCTTTAGGTTCATAAGGACCACTTCCCATACGTACCATTTCCCATAAGGACCACTTCCCATAAGGACCATTTCCCATAAGGACCACTTCCCATACGTACCATTTCCCATAAGGACCACTTCCCATAAGGACCATTTCCCATAAGGACCACTTCCCATACGTACCATTTCCCATAAGGACCACTTCCCATAAGGACCATTTCCCATAAGGACCACTTCTCATAAGGTCCGCTTCCCATAAGAATCACTTCCCATAAGGTCCGCTTCCCATAAGGACCGCTTCCCATAAGAACCGCTTCCCATAAGGACCGCTTCCCATAAGGACCGCTTCCCATAAGGACCGCTTCCCATAAGGACCGCTTCCCATAAGGACCACTTCCCATAAGGACCACCTTCCATAAGGACCAGTTTTTATAACGACCTCTTAATACTGACCGACCGAAAAAAAAGTTGGTCTAAAACGGGCGCCCAAAAATACTTTCGGGCGCCAGATTAGATGTCAGTATTGGGTTTAATAGATCGTCAAATGGGGCGCCGAAAAATACTACGAGGCGCCAGACTTTAGGTTAAGCCACCTTTATTTACATACAAGTCATACTTTTACAGAATTATCAGATGACGATGTTTATGTTTGAAAAATGGGACGCGAGGTAATATTTAGGGGCGCCAGGATAGCCAAAGTGAGTAATGGGTTTAACTGCATCTCTCGACACATACCTTGGCGAGGCGGCGTGCGTCGGGCGGGCGCTAGGAGGGCGCGGGCAGGTGCGGCAGCTTGGCGGCGGCCCAGTAGCGTGCGCAGGCTCCGCTCGCTCCGCTCACCGCGCTCACTGCGCTCACTCCGCTCACGCCGCTCGTCGTGCTGCCGCCCCCACTCTCCTCCGATAACGCCGCCTGCAATTTCGCTTCTGGGGAAAGAAGAAAAAATATTAATATCATTATCTGTTTGTGTGCAGTATAGACATTTCCTACCTTACAAAAAGACAGCGACCGAATCAGTTGCTCTCCGATAATCCTGATTTAAAGTCTTTGCGGATTAAATCCACGTGCCCTGCAAAAGGTACGAATATCGAGACTTGAAAAACCTGAATAACTTTTTTTTCCAAAATTTTATAGGCGGCTTTTTATCCACAGTGGCATGTCAGCCTAATCATAACTTAAACTATTCTAAACTACATCTATAAATTTACATTATTAATGTCTAAAAAAATCAGTAAGTAGGTTTACTAACTCAGCACGCATATGACAACTATAGACAAAATGACAGATAAACAATCACAATCTGTCATTTTGTCTATTCTTCCGTCGACAAAACCCGTTTTTATTATGTTCATGCTAAACGTGCTGGTGAAGGCACAAAAGCATCAAAGATAGAGTTACTATTGATATCATCTTTTGTGGTTGCTCTTTCATTTCCAAGCGTGATATTCAGCTAACAGGTGTTTCATTGATTCGGGAAGGCTGCTCTCAAACATATCAGTCTCCTCCGGATTCGTCTTACATTCAAGATGAGTCGTGTTATCGTGTTACTATAAGAGTGTGGTAGGAAATAAAGTCAGTACCCAGCCCGTCCCATCTTTTGATGTCCTCCCTTCGGATAACGCCCTAAGCTGAGGCTCGTACCCCACAGGGGGTACCCTTAGCGAGTATCCTAAACTTTTTAGCTTAGTTTATGTGTGCCCTGGCTGGAGGCTTTGAGTGTAGTAGCTTAAGGCAACCACAGGATTGATCGGTTAAATAGCCACGGTTTCAGGAACCAGCTATGAGATGCCATACAGAAAAAAAAAGAAAAGTCAGTATACTCACTAGCGACTTGCGAGGCATTGAAGGTGACGGGTGTGCGCGCCAGCGGCGTGCGCAGCGAGCCCCCCCGCGCGCCGCTCCCGCCCGCGCCCGCCCCCGCCCCGCCCGCGCACCCGCCGCTCGTCTGGGGACAACCAGAGACTCGTATCACACTACGAACTTAGCCCCTTAATCTACTTTACAAATATACACAGGACTCCATCGCAGCCATTGAATCAATTGGCTTCCACATTTTCATCAAATAAGTTTTGAGTATGAATGTGGATGGCTATAAGAGTAGGGGAAGACCAAAGAAACGATGGATGGGCTGTATGGAAGATGATATGACGAGATGACGAAGAATGGAAGAAACAGAAAAGTTGCGCCACCAAAAAAAACTTCCAAAACTAAAAATACTTGCATAGAACATTGATCCGTAACGCAATATAAATAAAGAGCACAATCGCATTTACAAAACCTTTAAATTAAAATACTTGCATAGAATATTGATCCGTAACATAATATAAATAAAGAGCACAATCGCGTTTACAAAAAGGAGGTGTCCGTAACGGTGTCGCGAGTTCAATTATTTTTTCCCATCTCAAAAATGTCCAACGTGCCTGAAGAAGTTTTCACTTCATGAAATTGGGATATGGGTAGGAGATTTATGATGATTTTTGGAACAAACCATAGGCCCTGAGCTACGTACGAGTATAAGCTACGTGTTGAAGCGAAACGAATAGCAAACTAGAACACGCTTATGGCCACGTTCAGACATACGCGTTTCATGCGCGTGTACCCTCAAAGGTTATTGCAATTTTCAGTCCTATGCTAATAACATAAAGCTTATTTTGAAATCCTACAAACACCACGCGTACGTGCAGCCACCGAGCAGTAACCGCGCATTCACCGATCAGCGAAAATAAGAAATAAGCATAAAACGCATAGTATGTCGGAAGGCGGCCTTAGTTGGGCAAGTGAGGTAAAAACTTTTTTTTATGTCACTTTTGGAGATAAAAAAAATTACCACACAACTAGGAAAGCTGCACATGTGGTCGCCAGTCCAACGGACCTAATGCATTACAACTACCTGAATTTAAAATGGACTTCGAAACCATGGAAATGGTATGGACCAGACTCGAGGATACAAGCCAGAGATAGGGAAAAATAGAGAGAGTTGGGGGAGCCCTACGCCACAGAGGCGATTTCCATAAATAAATAATTTCCCGTGCATATTAATACTTATATACATTTTTTTTACTTTATTTTGCTTACAAGCACCTATGAATAATAAATACAATTATAAAAATGAATTTATCTCAAAAAAGGATTGTGTGGTTTTATGAAACCACGGTAAAAGTGAAACTTCTATAGGCGCCGCCATATTGGCCTTGGCTGCTCTGACGAGCGCCTTTCACTTTATCCCTACTCCGCGGCCGACCGTCACGCGACATGCAACACACAGACGAAAAAGTTTGAGACGATGTAATAAAAGTTTTACTTTAATAATAAACAATAATATTAATGATAATGAAATGTCAAAATTTTATAAACAATTATGAGATACCTATGATAAAATAATATGCTTAAATTGTTCTATGTGTTCATGGTAGAATGAAGGCTTTTTTATTTTATTTTACGCGGAGTATATTTACCAAAATCAAAAATTTTAAACAAACAAAACAAAACAACAAACTACTAAAATACAAACATAAATTAAATGCCCCACGGCGCACATTGCCCTATATTTTACAGCAAACCTATAAAAACTGTGCCATCGATTGTCACAAACGCACCGATAAACTAAACGCTTCACTAACTAGGGCACAAGATAATGATCAACGTTTCTACAATAGTGCATGTTGCATGTTGCGTGATTACCCAAATTGTAATATTATGCGTCGGTGATACTTAACTATGCAAATTGAGTAATAATTGATTTTATTGTGGCATGTTGACAAACTAGCTGGTGAGCGAGACTATTTATTAATTTGGATATCTCCTCAATTTTTTGAGACTATTTAATGTGTCTCCTCAATTTTTGTCGAGAGATTGATTGCAAGTCTCCTTGCTAAATATTACGATTCGTTTCCTCGTAAAAATTTAGTTTCTGATGTCCATTAAAAGTATTCTGATTCATTCATCATCATCATCATCATTTCAGCCGAAAGACGTCCACTGCTGGACAGAGGCCTCCCCCAAGCACCGCCACTTCGACCGATTCTGTGCTTTCCGCATCCAGCGGATTCCTGCGGCCTTCACAGGGTCATCGGTCCATCTTGTGGGAGGCCTTCCAACGCTACGTCTTCCGGTACGTGGTCGCCACTCCAGACTCCACGCCATTCATTATTCATTAACAAATCTTGATCTCTCATCTATTAACTACCTACAGCAAGAAGAAAAGTTAAACTTTTATAACTAATCCAAGGGACAATCTGTAATCATCTTGAACATAAATCAACGCCTTCGCAAAAAAAAAAAGCCAATAGTTAGTCACTAAACTATGACTAACTTCTATAATCTAAATCACCATTCTATATTTAACTAAAATCGTCACAGATATATTTGAACCAAAATAACCTCATTTCTAATCACCCTCCTAAAGATAGGACATATATAACCTTCCCATATTCATTGACTCATAAATGAAAACCTATTTCAATTTCCACGTAACCCTAAACTACCCTGCCACATCAGACATCTGTCCGTATCTACGTCAGTTAGTTAATATACAGTGTGATTCTTCATAATGTGCACATATCGAAATGAGGGAATCTATGCTTAATTTTATCGACAGAAAAAATATTTAAAAAAATCTAAATATTTTATTTTTTATGGAATAAAAAAGAATTGTAACAAAACTGTGTAACTTTTAAACTAAATCATCTATTGCGATGAAACAAACTCCATAATGATTGGAAGTAATTAGGCGTCCACATAAAATGAAAATTGAGAAAAAAAACTACCCTCAATTGAAAATAAACATGTTTTTTTAGCAAAAATCTGTTTTTTTTTTTCATAAATTTTTACAATAATTGTAAAATTTATAAATAAGATGAAAAAAGAGAACAAAAAATTTTTTTTTACTATTTTTTCCGTCGTTAAAATTAAGCATAGATTCCCTCATTTCGATATGTGCACATTATGAAAACTCACACTGTATAATCTAAATATATTCTAGGAGTCAGCTGTCACAGTTCGCTGGAGAAATACATGTGCGTTCATTGAAGTGGGCAGTGCGCACTCATGTGAAGGATGGCTAAACTTGGAACTGATGACACCTGACTGCATAGTATCATAGTTCTGATTGGTATTGAACTTGAGGACTAATGTGGAGGAAAAGGTGAAAGTATGCTGTCTATTCACAGATTCATATTCAGGACATTTTGCCTTGGAAGCCTGACACAATGCTTTAAAAAAATTGATACTTTTATTTGTGTATTTATTACTGTTATTCATTTGAGACTTACTCTACTCTGTGTTATTAGGAATCACATTTTTTTCTTACTATCACGAGTCGCGTGCTCGCGTGCTTTCGTTCGGCATCTTTTGGTGGAGCAGGGTTGACCAAAAGCCTTACAAAAGCCGGACAGGCTGGACTTGTATACATTTGGCCGGACACCTAGCAACCCTAAACCCGACTAAAGTTCGAAATACATGAGTTTTGTGAACAGCAGAACCGTGGAGTATTTGCTATGTATGTTTTCTAATGCTCTATACGGCACCTACAAGTGAAGCTAAAAAACTTCGATCCTATAAATCTATATAAATTAATAAAATTGAAGAGTCTATTTGTAATGGCAAAATAACAGCTTTTTACTAAATGCATATGAAAGTACACCGTACTTAGAAAAAAAAAAACGTGTGGCACTCGGGGACTGCCGCGGTAAAGCTATTGCATAGCATTTGTAACCTCCATACTTCCTATTTGTCAACGCTACACTTGGGATGATGACGTGATGACATAAAACAAAAATTACGTTCCCATGACAACATCACGTTGTCATGGGAACCGTCATTTCATGGTAAGTGGAGTGGGGGGTGTTAGGTTTTATTTTCGTTACGGAATTTCTTGATTCGGTCGTCGCGCTCAAAGCCCGCGATAAAAGCTATGCAATAGGTTAAAAATTGTCTGTCTTGTCTGTTTGTTCCGGCTAATCTCTAAAACGGCTAGACCGATTTGACTGGACTTTCACTGGCAAATAGCTGATGTCATAAGTAGTAACGCTACTTTTATTTTAGATAAAGAATTATGGGCGAAGCCGCGGGCGGGTGCTATTGCGAATATAAGTCTTATGCTCCAAATATCCGTCAAGAAAATGCAACATTTAACATTATGTTCCTGACCTATGTTCAGTGTTGGTTCCGGCAAATTTTGAAGTTCATTCTAAAAGACACTAGTTCATAAAGCGTTATTTCAATTAACCATTTGCGTTAAAAGTAATGTAAGCAATGATTAACACATTGTTGGGGTAGGAAGTAAAGTTTTAGGGCTATGACACACGGTACGACGGCGCTACGTAGCGTCGCGACGGCGTTGGGTCATCTCTGGCGCCAAACAAGACGTGTCAGTTTATAAAATTGGTAGAATGGCTCAGTTTTGTTGTGATGACGAAACAGTTCCGTGTACTTGCGCTGACGCTTAAATGTGGTGTTCAGACCGGTGATTGACGGAGGAAAAAGTAATTTAAAATTTAAATAATAATTGCCTCTTCCAAGACTTATTCATCAATCCATGCACACAATAATCTTTACTTATGATTTACATAAAATAAAAACTAAAAATAATTTGCAACTAAAGTAAAAATCAAATTAACTGCTTGTGGTAATAGGACAATTTTCAAGAGAAGAAAAAAATTTATGTAAACTATTGTCTATGCGCACCTGTTCAAGCGGTACTCACACACGTTTTTGAAGCCAAGATGTCGATCAGAAACGCAAGATTTAGGTAAAAAACGCGCAAGATTTATTAAGAGGTTACTTATAAACTTCTGATTTAGTTAGTTGGTTAAGACGCAGATATATGCCAGTGACCTTGAGTGGTTAGCTTGTGTGTTCTGGTACTGTTCTGGTACTGAGCTCACGCAACGCGTCGTACGTCCAGCCAGTTTAGGACTCGCCCATCAAGGAGCGCTATCCCAAATTAGACGCATTATTAATTTATTATACATAAAACAAAAAGTATTTTAATAAAACACGTATACTAAAAGATCAATAATTAAATTATCTTTAAAATGGTGAAGGTTTCAGACGAATACGCTTGATAGATTTTGTGTGATTCTCAGTTTTTTTATCCGCGTTAGACATAACTTTACAAATTAATTTCACTATGTAATATAAACATAATCTAAAATATTCATATATTAAGTTATTAAGAAAATGCTCTAATTTAATATATATTTTTTGCAAATCATGAACACTACTCGTTTAGACGTGATCTTCAGTATAAAATCATTAAAAGTCGGTTATCGTCCCCTTAATTTTGGCGTGTTTTGGACTAGTGAGTTTTGAAAATAAGTAAGTCCAAAAAAGAGTGCGATAATCTGATCAACATCTTACGAAATCTCATCATATTCCCACAGACAATTAAAGAAAAATAAATTGAAAGAAGCAAAAAAACAAACCTATTTGTCAGTGCACTTAGGGTGCGCGAGCCGCTTGGCATGGTGCGCTATACTAACGTGGTTGGCGGGCAGCGAGTGCGGCAGCGGCATGGGCAGCGCCTGCGCCGGCTCGTCGTCGTGCGGCGGCCGCGGCAGGCGCCGGCGCAGCCACGCGTGCCGCAGGGCTTGCGCGGGCGTCAGCCGCTTCTCGGGGTCCCACTCTAGGCACCTGGAACGAGAAAACTAGAGTATTAGACCTAATTTGATCAATCTGAAAGATCTAAAACAAAACAGTGGCACTCCGGGACTGCCGACAGAAGTGAAAACATGAACAAGATCGCCTTGGTGGAAAAAAAATCTTGTATAGAACATTGGTCCGTAACCTTATCTAAATAAAGTGCACAATCGAGTTTACAACAACAAATACTTCCAAAACCTTTAAAGCAATAATACTTGCATAGAACATTGATCCGTAACTTAATATAAATAAAGAGCACAATCGCGTTTATAAAAATGAGGTGTCGGTAACGGTGTCGCGAGTTCAATTGTTTTTTCCCATCTCAAAAAATGCCCAACGCGCCTAAATAAGTTTTCACTTCAAAACTCTTGTGCCCTGAAATTTATACCAACTGTCGTGCAATGTTTTTTTCAGTGGTGAGAGAGTGGTGGTTAGAGCTTGAAATTCTAGCAACAAACTTATCTATTTAATATATGTTGGTATATCGACACTGGAAATTTCAAATGTCGTAAAGGACAGGGAATACAATGTCCTTTACGACAATTGAAATTTCCGGTATCAATATATATGAAAGGTAGCAAACAAGAGGGAAAAATACTGGTATTACATTGAATATTTAAATACGTAACAAAGTAGTTTTTCACTCATGGACCTGTATAAGCTAAAAACCCGAGTTATTGAGAAACCTCTATAAGCTATAAACAGATCAAGGTCCCTTGAACACTTATCCAGGTTCGACTGTATTTAAAAGTCTAATGCAATTGTATTCCCACGGAGTAATGGCAAGAGCTAATTTATATGCCGTTTCTCGCTTCGATTGCAATAAAGATTTCAGCACATTGACATGCTTAGAGTGATCGCAGTAAATTCTTTACGGACAACAGCATAGCCTTTATTTGTTCATATTTTTCGATCAATTTCTAAGAAAATTTTGATGAAAAAAACGTGATGCGAAAATCCTTTTATTTGTACTTAACGTAAACTGTAAATAACTACGGGTTTTTACTCTGAGAGTCGACAGCAAGGTCGGATGCAAGATTTGTAAATTTTACACATCCTTTTAATATCAATAAAAATCATTTTAATGACGAATCAATGCTCTGTACTAAGAAAACAGACATCGAAAGTCGAATTACATTTCAAGTTAACAAACTAATAAAATTATTTTCCCAAATAATTTTGGCTCGCCCAGTTTTATCCATCGAGACCAAACCACAAGGAAAATTTTTGAAGTCGACAGCATTTTACCAAAGTTTTCCGGTTCAGGCGTTGAAAAATTACCCTGTTGACTTCCGAAAATTAATGTGGGTGGTTCTAGCTAATTTTGGCAACCACTCCACTAAAAAGAATATTTATCTTTATATATATAATTCTTCTGTGAGTGTGTATGTCACTGAACTTCTCTCAAACGACTGGACCGATTTTGATGAAATTTTTTGTGTGTGTTCAAGGGGATCTGGGAATGGTTTAGATTCACAATCGGACCCGATAGGTGGCGGTATTCGGTCAGGACAACGTCTGTCAGGTCCGCTAGTTTATTTATATAACAATTGCTTGTTGCACTTACCGTAACACCAAAGCGCGTAGCAAGCCAACAACAACATTTAGCTATTGTCTAATGCAAGACTAAAGTGATCTTAGTTCAAAGAACGGGCAATCCAGATTTAGTTTTTGCTTTGTGATAAGTCAACACAACAATCTTTATTGCAGAAATTATAATTTTTACAGTAAGAAGTAATTGGCGACGCTTACAAATGGGCGCCAGAAAAAACTCATAAGTTTATCTTTCTTTAATTTTAATCTTTGTGGTTCATTTTGCAATGCACATCATCATCTGCCTAGCCTTTTCCCAACTATGTTGGGGTCGGCTTCCAGTCTAACCGGATGCAGCTGAATACCAGTATTTTACATGGAGCGACTGCCTATCTGACCTCCACAACCTAGTGACTAGGTAACACGATACCCCTTGGTAAGACTGGTTGCCAGACTTTTTGGGCTTCTAACTACCCGTAACGACTGTCAAAGATCTACAAATGACAGCCGGGACCAACGGCTTAACGTGCTTTCCGAGGTGAGGCGTGCTTTGCTTTGCAATGCATATAGATAAAATAACATATTTTTCTTAGTTTTGTTTTCTAAATCTTACCTTCTAATAAAATCAATGAAAAATTTGTCTTGACAGCCCTTGAGGGCCGTGACAAAACTTTTTGATCCCGGAGGACCTCTAGGCTTGCCTCTTCTCGACATTCCTGTAAAGAAACATAATTTTCATTAAATACAGTTTAACAAAGACCGAAACGGCTGAAGGTCAGGTTAGAAAATAAATAAATGTAATTAAAATTAAAACAGTCCTAAAAAATGCAGGTCTTTTTAGAGAGCTTATCCTAAAAGTTGGCAACGTCGTAAATAGCTATCAAATATTTACCTGTTTTGATTAATTTGGCAATGTTACTGTATGGAATAAGAAATGTGGCTAACTAGGAAACAAAAATATTAAGTTTTAAATGTAAAAAAAGTATTTGGAAACTTTCCAAATGCCTTTTTTACACCTAAAACGGTTACAACATCAAATTCAGTGTTATAATTGCAATTCATTATTAATATTCTAGTTCGCTAGTTAGCTACAGTTATTTCCATACAGTAATATTGCCAAATTAATCAAAACAGCGAAATATTTGACATCTATTTGCGACGTTGCCCACTTTCAGAATAAACGCTCTTAATTTCTCCGAAATGGACGAGTTCTCAGACACTAGCATGATTTTGTATTTTCCCTGAGACGTGCCATTGTTTACATTTATTTAAGCGATTTTAATGGTTCTAATTCACTCTAGTTCCAAAACTTATTTGGTCATGCTGAACTATTATACAGCTGCTTTGAGGAAAATTAAAGACAGTTAATTGATTCAGGCGTGACCTTGCGGAAATCCATTATAAAATACAATGGACGTGGATATGTTTAGTAACCTGTTCCGCTTAGCTATTTCTAAAGAGCCATAAAAAACCCTGAAAGAAATCGACACGTGTTTCACCTCTCAACGAGGCATCCTCAGGATGACGACTGACTTGACGCGAATCAGAACACGGCGTGTTGCCACACCGAGCGCTGAACGCAGAGCAGCGCTGCGGTTTTTTTTTTTTGAAAATTATTTTGAAAAAATTATCTAAGGCATTTTGTAAAAGCAGCAAATATTTAGTAATTCTACACTGAATTAATGACAAATGCTGCTATAAGATTATGTCAGTTGAATTTGGCTAGCTACCAACCAAAACAGCCAGACTGTTTCCTCAACACACATCGATTACATCCGCGACTTTTCCTGTAGTATAATTTGTGTTTTCTCTAATAGTACTAATTATTTGGCAATTAATCGATGTTCAGAAACATTAAAACAAATAATTGTATCCCAAATAACACGAGGCTTTCTCTGCCTGTTTTCAGACCAAATTAATTCTATTACCAAATCTTCCGAAACAAACCACACACGACCCACATAAATTAGCCACATTCTTAGGTAACTTTTTACGTTCTATGAAAGCCTATTCCAAAATACCGCAACAGCTAATCGACATAAAAAATTAACCACAAATGACTAATATTTATGGGTTAGACCGTCAGACGGGCACCAGACACATGTTATATTATGTACACATGTCGCTCGATGAGTCAGACTCAGGTCATATAATGGAAGGAAGATATCAACATTAGACATCGCCAAAACATCCCGTAGTAAGATGATTCAGAATATTTCAGATTTCAGTTTCATGACGTCGAGAGAAAGTATTGCGTGGTCAGGAATTTCAGTCAGTGATGATGGAATTTATTTTTAGAAATGTCGTATGTATTTGTTAGTTTTTCGATTTGTTACATTTTCTTTAGTTTCTATCGTTATCCGAAGATATGGTGAGATATGATTTCCGGTCGAAATAAGGTCGTTTATGGTGAAGGGGGTCAAGTTACGATAAGTCAACAGCAGACTTGATAACCTTAATCGTTTGAAATGGATTGAGAACAAATAAGTTCTTACTGATATCATTTATAAGTTGCGAAATCAATAGCGTACTGAAAACACTCCCTATTTTTACCCGACTGCCTGTATGTATGTATGTGTGTCTCTATGTTCCCTCGTAACTACAAAACGGCTGAACCGATTTTGATGAATGATATGTCGTTAGATTCGTCTTTATTGCACGAGTATCACTAAATAATTATATTAAAATAAAAATGGCGGATTTTTGCCGTCAAAACGGTTATTGGTTTGTCCCCCGCCTGCGATACCAAAATTCTATAGATTATAATGCTTGTTTTCCTATTTTCTATTATGTATTTTTGCAGACTGTTTTTTTTATTTTTTTTATTACTTTTTTTACAGTCGGATAATATCTGTGAAAGTGTTTTTAGTACGAAATTTCTAACTTGATTGGAGATCTGCAGTTTGTATTAAAAAAGGACTTTTGTTAGCAAATAAAAAAAATCTCTTGAATCAAGTCAAAACTTTGGCATTCTTCAACAAGATACAGACACATCAAAATTGATTAAAATTAAGTGTGACGATGGAACTCCTGTACCCTAATTGCGTAACTCATTTTCGTAAACAATTTCGCGAAATTTGTTTCATTATGACATTTCAACAACATTCATTGCGTTATTTACGTTGTTGAACAGATTTTTTTTCCAACTTATGAAGCAATGGATTAGAAATCTGTTTCAAATCGAAACAAATTGTTATTGTGTTGTATTACGCAATTAGGGTGCTGGTATCGATGAGTTCAAAGTTCAAACTTTTAATAAAGTCCCATTTATTTCTAGATATCCTGGATGCACCTACCTCCACTAAGAACGGTGGTGCCATCAGCCAGTGTAGTAGCTGTGCAGTACCGTGGAAGACCTTTGCTGCTGATAAAGTTCTTGGAGCGCTTGCCCTGTTCGATGAGCTTCTGTGGCGGCATGCCGAGCAGCTCGATGATGCATGCCATCTGGTCCGCCTCATCCTCGCCCGGGAGTAATGGGAACCCTGAAATCGTGGAAGAACACGTTGTAATGATGGATAACTTGTATCTACGGAAGAACCAACAAGTGTTTTTTTTTTTTAGCTAATTTTGAGATAACAATGTACTGATACTCCGAAAGCTGATTCATTTGTTTGGCTTTGATGAAGTCGATATAAAGTTTTTTGCACAGAACCGGTTTTGTTTCTACATTCAATTCATTGTGTAAAAAAAAATACTTATGCTAAAATTAATATTTGAGAATTATTAAACACTACTCGCGAAGTTGCTTCGACGAAGTTGACCGAAGTCCGAAGTACGTGACTGTCACAGTCACATTCGTGTGAAGAACTACAGGACGCTTCGTGTCCTTTGAGTCGGGCGCAAAAACAGACTACGATTGGAAGTCGCCCGAGGCGAGCGGAGGTTGCACGAAGCGAACCGAAGTGCCCTTCTACACTCGCATATTCGCTTAACTTCGATCAACTTCGCGAGTAGTGTAGTGGAGGCTTAAAGCCTGCACTACACTTCCAATCGTTGTCGGTTTTTGCGCCCGAGTCAATGGTCTCGAAGCGTCCTGTAAGTTCTTCGCACGAGTGTGTACTCACGTACTTCAGACTTCGATCAACTTCGACGAGTACTTCGTCGAAGCAACTTCGCGAGTAGTGTAGTGGTTGTAGACGAATTATAAACCCAAACACTAGTTGCCATTTGTTTTTTTTATTATTTTTTATACATTCCAAAGAAAACACATTCTTGAAATCAATTAATAAGTACGAGTTATCAAACGACGTGCTATCATCAAATCGTCGATATCAATAACCTCAATAATGAACTCCAATTTCATGTCATTGTCCCCGTCCGTCTGCAAATTCTATTGTTTACAACATGTAATCATAATTCGCAAAAGATTGTTGACACGTAATCTTGAGCCAAGACGTACAATAATAACATTATAATAATAGGTTACGAACACTAATAACACATTTTCACTGTTTATTTGTCATGTAAATGTAACCCAAAGATTTCAATACGTGTAGGATTTCAAGAATTCTTTGAACAAATTCCAAATACATTAAAAAGGGTTTTAAACTTTAGTCATACAGTTATTTAAAAAGTATTGTCAGACGAAAAAAAATTGCGTGTTTTTTTGTGTCTACGAAGTTAAACGCCTTAGCAAAGGGTTTTAAGTCGATGCCATGGGGAACGGAAACGTTAAAACGTTTAGTTGACGTGAAAAGGCGGAGGCAAGGCTCGTTTATGGGGTTCGTTATGTAAAAGTGAACGGCAATTCGATTGTGCTTTTTTGGGCGGTTTTTAACGATGTGGCATTACTTGAATGTATTTTTTTAGAATAAATATTTTTCATTAGGAAGGTATTTCTATCGAAAAACACAATTAAATAAGATAAATGTGCGAGATAGTTTTGACTTTTTGTGCCCGGTTGATGGCAATAGGCTCGCCCCCATGGGACTCAATCATAACTGGCGAAATGTGGGTGTACTTATAGGTACACCTCTGTTATGTTATGTAATCTTGACATCACTTTGTTTTTTACTATAATTATTGTGTCCCACTGCTGGGCAAAAGCCTTCACTTTTTCTTTCCAAATCTCTTTGTTTTGTGCGATTTCAGGCCATGTTGGCCCCGCAATCATGATTAGATCGTCACACCACCTTCGCTGCGGAGAAGCGCGCGCTTGGTGGTCTGAAGTGGGAGTGGGCCGGCCACGTCGCACGAATGCACCCGGAGAGATGGGCAAAGATCTTCCACTCACTAGACGCCTTAACATAAATATAATAAAAAAATATTTTTGAAAATGATTGTTACCTTAGCACCCGTATTTTCGAATGAATTAGTAATTAACCCGTTAAAGTAGGTCAGTATCTCACCTGTAAGTAGCTCCGCCAGTATGCACCCTAAGGACCACATGTCGATGGGCATGCCATACCTGGCGCCCATCATCACTTCTGGCGCCCGGTAGAACCTCGACTGGATGTACGTATACACCCGCTGGTGCTCGTAACACGAGCTGCCGAAGTCTATCACCTGGAAACAAAAGAAGAATATCGTTAGTTTCGATGTAAAAATAAATTAATGATAGGTCGGATAGCCAATGGTGGGCTAAACTTATGCCAATACGAGATACACGATCGTGACCAATGTTGTATACACCATGCGTCAAAAAAAAATGGGCTACAGTTATAAAAAAACAGAATTGATAATTAGATAAAATATTATAAAGAGGTAAAATTTGTTTGCTTGTAAGTTTGTATGGGAGAGGGTAATATCCAGAACCAATAGTCGGATTTGAAAAATTCTTTTTGCATTGTTCAGCCCAATTCTTGAGAAAGGTTATAGGCTCGCAGACGAAGTCGCGGGCAGAAGCTGGTAGATAATAAAACGTGGATAGCTCGAATATCATACAAACTCAAATCTGATGGTCGCCAAAAAGGACTCAAGACTTCAATACTTAAAATACCGAGGGCTTTTTTAAGAAAAGTAAAATATCAATTAATCACCGTTCTTGGCAGACAGATGATTATCGTTTTCTTATGAGTCTAGTGAAGATAATAACTTTTTTATAACAAAACCTTGTAGATAATACACGAAAGTCACTTAACGATGACATACATTAACGTAACCTAAATACACCTGCACTCGTGTGTTCAACATCAAGATTGAACCCACGACCCGACATTCAACACCTCCATCCACGACATTGTCATCTTAATAACATTAACTAATAAAGTTTGCTACAAACGGTAAAAGCTTAAAATCAATCTGTCTGCCTTTTCCCAACCATGTTGGGGTCAGTTTTCAGTGTAACCGGATGCAGCTGAATACCAGTATTTTACATGGAGCGACTGCCTATCTGACCTCCACAACCCAGTAGGTAATTGGTTAATACGATACCTCTTGGTAAGACTGGCTGTCAGATTGAGGTTTCTGACTGCCCGTAACGACTGTCAAAGATCTACAAATGACAGCCGGGACCAACGTGCTTTCCGAGACACGGAGGGGAGGGGTCTCGAATAGTCTCGATATGTAATGGCACCGGGTATCCACAAACCGACCCGTGAGACTGTTATCATTTAGCTACGGGCCCCTTACGCAGTTCAAAAATGGCAGAATTTATTACTAACTGCGAGATTCTGACATAAGGAAGTTTATCAGTTCGTAGAAAATGATATTACGAAGTATTCGTTGAATATTTTTTCTCCTCAGAAGGTAAATAACATGGCAATTACACGTCATTTTAAAAGCTGGAGTAATATGTAACATCAAAGGTTCGCGTTCCCATTTGGAAGTAATAAGTTGTTTATTTTTAATGTTACAACACTCCAGTTTTCCGTTTTTAATAGACTTAGAGGCTAGGTCGCAATCGTAGCCAGATTGAGTTATAAGTTTTTCTATGTTTATCAAATGAGTTGACCCACTTAGATGGCAGAGTTAATAGAAATACTAGAAATGTGTAATATATAATTGCTTGTTGGCTTAGGTAAGTATCGAATTCGAATGAATAGGTACTTACAAACAACTATGTACCTATGTACATACAAATAAATTAATAAACTTTAGATAATATCGAAGATAACATTTACATAATATATAAGCTTTTTTACATACTTCCTTGACATAATCTTTTCATTTAGAATATTTATATAATACTATGTATAATACAACTAGGGCCGTGGGGTCCGTATGCTCACCGAGTATTCCGGGACACCGCCAAGCGGTTGGTCGACTCTTTACGTGACCAGAGGGTTGGCCAATTCTTAGGCCAAAGAATCAGCATTGCCATCCAAAGTGGCAACGCTGCCAGCCTTTTGGGCACTTTTCCCGCTGACAGCCATGCGGACGAATTTTTTGACGCCCAATGAGCTCTTCTCTTTATTTTTAACTTTTTCCATGTACTTGTACATGTGTATATAAAAAGGAAGGGAAAGAATCTTATGGCATCAAAAAATTCGTTCGCATCGCTGTCAACACGAAAAGTGCCCAAAAGGCTGGCAGCATTGCCACGTTGAATGGCAATGCTGATTCTTTGGCCTTAAAAATAGGCAACCGTCTGCACGCGTAGCTTAAAACCATAGACACGGGTTTTGTCGACGGAAGAATAGACAAAATAACAGATTGTTATTGTTTATCTGTCATTGTGTCTATTCTTCCGTCGACAAAACCCGTTTCTATTGTGGTCATGCTAAGCATGCTGGTCACGTGAAGAGTCGACCAATCGCTTGGCGATGTCTCGAAAAAGACATTTTTATTTGAAAACAATAGATATTCAAATGCTCAATTTGTAAAGAAATCCTTGCATCGAACACGTGCTATTTTTCTCCCAAAATAACAATAGTGAGACCTTGTTTAAAAAAGTTCAATGCAGAATAAAATTCGATAAACGTTAGATTTATTAATGACGTGCTAACAGGGGGATACATCTGCCTGTTTTTCTGCGGCGTAACATATTTTCTTTGATAACATTTATATTAGTTAAGAATAACATCATATTTCATGTTCAACATTTTTACTTCCTTATGGACGGGAACTGCAAGTGGTATCAATGATTATATTATGATCAATGGTTAAGTTATCAATAAAAAGTAGTTTATTCTTCTTTTTCTTTCTCCTTTTTTTCTTTCTTTCTTTATTTTTTCTTTATTTCTTTTTTTCTTTTCTTCTTTCTTTCTTAGTTATAGGTTTATAGTTATATGAGCCATTCTTACACATCGATTTCCAATTGGCAAGGCAAGTCTACAGTTACTAAATTTTAGATTGTAGATAGTTTTGTATTGGGACAATATTAATATAAACATAACATAACATCACGCCTTGTTTCCCCAAAGGGTTGGGCAGAGGTGACCCTGTAGCAGGTACACCCACATTTCGCCAGTTATGTTTTAAGTCCCATGTAATAAGAGCCTATTGCTATTAACCGGGCACAAATTAATCGTAATTAAATTGACCAGCACCCTAATTTTGAAAGATATTAGTAATCCAATGCTTCATATGTTCAAAAAAATGGTCTGCTCAACAACTTAAATAACGCAATTAAAATTAAATCTTTATTGGAACAAAAACACATTTTACAAATTTATTGCGTACGTAAATAGCTACATTAGTTATAAAACTGTGTCGCAGCTATTATTAATATTATTTTTATTTATATTATTTATATTTGCAATGAATGTTATTGAACTGTCAAAATGAAAGCCATCGCTACAGTAAGTGTGTTAGGCAATTATCCCGCAGTATTCACGCAATTTTTTTCTTATGGCTGTGACTGAATTTTAAGCAAAATTAAATCACGTGTTCCGACATAATATTTACAAAACCATGTGTTTACAATAATAGACCATGCTTCCAACCTAGTTAAAATTCATATTCGTTATAAGTATATTACTCCTCGATGTGGTATCTCACTGTTTACAACTCAAATTATTTTAGAGTGCCTTTATTGACATACGCACCCCTCTAACACGACCCAATTCCTACTTGTTTATATATTGAACATTGCCCGGAAATGTTTACGTCAAATGGATTATGTATTTCATGTTTTTGATATTTGACTTCAAAACATGGATTGATTTTGATAATATTTGAGCTTTAGTCTTAATATTTTGAATGCAAATATTATCTACTAGTCCATTGCCTAATCTAGGATGCATATCCGGTGGGCTCGCAAATCCTTCCTTATCCTGAGGGCACGTCTTCCCTACCATTACCGCGGCCCCCGGTCTACTCCTTGATATGCAATGACCTCTGTAGCACCATGAAACAGGAGGCTCCAGGTGCTAGTCCAAATCTTTGGGTTCATTCGAATAATCAAGTCTGGTCAAACCACGCTGGGGTCGATGAATTTCATTCATTCATATTCTATAGCTTGACTTCCTCGTTTTTCTAGTGGTGGCAAGCGCTATTGCTGAGCATGAGGTTCGCGGATTCCCGAGTTGGGCAAAGTGTTATTGGATTTTTCCATCTGGAATTCGTCAGTAGAAGCCCGGAGTCTGTATTTGTGCCTGATTCATAGCAATATGCTCATCTCCTATTTCATGGGACTTGAACATAACTGGCGAAATGTGGGTGTTCTGTCGGTACACCTCTGGCTAACCCTTCGGGGAATAGAGTCGCGATGTTATGTATTATTGTATAACTGAGGAGTCTTTATGAAGTTTCCTACTTCCTTCATTCCGAGATAGAAAGTGGAACCATGGAATATTGTATACAGGGTGGCAGGGACATCGACGCGAAAACTGTTACCATGGATTCAGTACATTTTTCTGAACCCCCGTGCGTTGGAATTTTTCATGGGTTATTTTTAAAAAAATCTACTATTCCATACGTTTTGACCGCGTAGGTATTGCACTTTTCTATGAAACAGCAGATTGTTTAACGAAAATTTTCAACGCAGGGGGTTCAGAATCATGTACTGAATCTATGGTAACAGTTTTCACGTCGATGTCCCTGCCACCCTGTTAAAGCGTTTCATAAAAAGTGCTTATGAACCAGCCAGGTGCACTTTGACCATTGAGCATTATAACGACTTGATTTTCAATTAATCAACGATAATCAAAATCAACCTACGTTGCTGCTAAACTGGAACTGAGATAAAACCTTTTTTATTGTTTTAAGATTCTCTGATTTGAATCCTGCAAATAAGGACTAATGTGATGTAGAATTTCCCAAGTCTAATAATACTTGTGTATACAATAGAACTGGCGCCACAATGCATCCTAGTAGGAGTGTGAAATTATATACGCAATGTTTATACAATTCAAAAGTCATTTATGGCAAACTAGGCTGAGAATCAGCACTTTTTGAACGTCAAAATTACATAAGACAGTCCCCCAAAAACGCCCACCCTTCACCACTTCCTAGTGCTTTAGCTGAAAAGAAGAAGTGGTGCAGCAAACTCCCCAGCCGCATATAATGTGTTTTCATCTTAAAGTCAAATAGAACAATAACCCATTCGGCTTTTAGATCCAAATAACGAGCATTGCCTTACATACAATAGAAATCAATCATCACAATGTTTCTAGCGCATACAAAATTAAAATAACTACCTAGGAATTGGAACCCACTTAGAAAACAAAGCGGCAATATATCAAACGTCAACTCGAGAAAAAATTACAATTATAAACAATCAATTTATTTACACTTAAAGTAACAACTCATGTTATATGTAATAGATTTCTGGATCAATAGATCGATAAAAACGCTTGAGTATCGGATGGCGATTGGATCGAATGCGGCAGGCGTGTGCGCACGCAATGGTACTACGTCAATGTTGCCATACCAATCTATCTTTCGGTATCTCTCTTTCTACCGATATGAAGACTGTCCACTGACAAGGCAGTCATATACGTAGAAATATAGACAAGAGCGATGATTGATAGCACAGCGAAAAGATGATAAATTGACAGATTTTCAAACTAAAAGTAGATACACATTTTTAATTTTAAAAAAACAGTGGCACTCCGGGAGCGCCGACAGAAGTGAAAACTGAAACAAGATCGCCTTGGTAGAAGAAAAATACTTGTATAGAACATTGGTCCGTAACTTTATCTAAATAAAGAGCACAATCGCGTTTACAAAAAAAAAATACTTCCATAACCATTAAAGTAAAAAAAATTGCTTTGAACATTGATCCGTAACGTAATATAAAAAAAGAACACAATCGCGTTTACAAAAATGAGGTGTCGGTAACGGTGTCGCGAATTCAATTGTTTTTCCCATCTCAAAAACAACGCGCCTAAAGAAGTTTTAACTACAAAAATCCATCTTTCAATCTATTTATTTTATTTAGACGAACTACAAATGCTACAGTTGGCAACACCGTGACGGCGTTTGACGTACGCGCAAGTTCCGATCAACGCATTTCAATGGTCCATTGTCTACTGATTACGTTCTTACGAGTTTATCATAACCCCATAACCAAGCTCTTGGAATTGGATTCAAGGTTGCACATATAAGGCATCACGGAGAATTGTTGAAAATCAATTAGTACCGGTGTTTGTCTGTCTGTGGAACGAGATACCTAAACACTTGAGCATGTAATTCGTAATTTTTTGCGATTACGAAGATTCATTGATTGAAATATCGTTTATTTTTTAACCGAGTTCCAAAAGGAGGAAGTTCTCAATTCAATAGGATGTTTTTTTTTTTTGTATGTTTGTTACGCGATTACTCCGCCAATTATGAATTGATTTTTTAATGATTCTTTTTTTGTTTGGTAGGTCATACTTCAGAGGTGGTCCCATATATTTTTTTAGAACTTAGGGTAGTTTTTGAGTTAGCTTCAATAATACGTATTTTTTCCCACTTAGTATGTGGATGATATGTTAAGTTCCTGTCACTGTTATTTACATAGCAGTTAGTGGTATCCGAATTTCTGTGGGGTAAATACCACAACTAAAAAAAGGAAAAATAAAAACTTTTTACAAAAAAAATACAAAGTGAAAAATAACTTTAATTTCGGAAGTCGGTGTCAAAAAACGAAAATTCAAAACCAAAGATATCGACTTCCGAAATTAAAGTTATTTTTCACTTTGTAGTGTTTTTTTTCGAAGTCGGTTGATTTTTTTTTGGGCCAAAGATGTTGTGCAAGCATTTTGTTACGTTCCAGTCCCGAGTGCAGTTCTCGGAAGTCTCGAAAAGATCGAAAAACAACTGATTGATTTATAGTATCTATCATTATGATTGATTGGCATTTCCTGAAATAAATGATTATGATGGGGTCTGACAGCATAGGAAGAAACACAGACAAGAACCGATGCCAAAGCGTTGTTGCAAAAATTAATAAATGGCTCAAAATATTGCTCTGTCCGGACAAATCTACGTCAATGAACCGTTTAGTACTTTACAATAATGATGTATTCCATAGAAAAACGTTTTTGACAGCACTAAATGAGGGACGGAGGCCAGTGCTTGTATTCCACGAAGCGCCAGCGTCATTGGCAGGCCTCCAATGATTGTCATCGGGTTATGTATCATATTAAGGTGACAGGTTATATCTTATAATGACCGCACCATGGTTTAGTCATGAAATAATGATTGTACGAATTAAAATAAGCGATACAAACCTCTTTGTGATAAAATATGATACTTTAACCATAATAAATGATGTAAGAAATGTGTATATCTTCTTAGTAATGACTAATAGAGAGACAAAGAGTCTGGTACTAAATTTGGCATAGAGTTGAAACACTTGTCTTGTCACCATTACGATGGCATGGTGACTAAAGAGGCTGAAATAGGCCGTCTTTTTTCGGGTGACCACTGAAAATCAGTGCTGTGCTGTGGGTCCCCATAGCACTGCATCATGCTGAGTGGAAGCCTTCTTGTCACAGTCATGACGTGCAGCTGCCGACTATTTCTGTTTTGTGCTCGTGATTATATTTAAATCTATTGTGTTTTATTTTATTGTTCTTTTTTTATGCACGTGTTTCTGTAACAAATACACTAATTTTTCTTTCTTTCTTTCTTTCTTTGATATTAGATGTTTTATTATGATTATAACATGCACATACTTCATTCAATTACGCGAAAGTGAAACTCAAAGCATTTATTTCAATTAAAATAATTACAGGCACTTTTGAATTGTCAAGTCGGTCAGTCACAATTCACAAAGATGTAGCTAGTTGCCCATTCCAAAAGAAAGAAAGAAAGAAAAGTAGTATTTGTCACAGAAACACGTGCATACATAAAAGACAAGAGTAATCGAAAACAACAAAAAGTACATAATAAATCACGAGCATAAAACAGAAATTAGTCGGCAGCTGCACGACATGACTGTGACAAGAAGGCTTCCTCTCAGCATGATGCTGTGCTATGGGGACCCACAGCACAGCGCTGATTTTCAGTGTTCACCCGAAAAAAAAAAAAACTTGATACTAGGTTTCTATGGAGAAGAACGGGCAAGGAACTCCACGAGCACTCTTTCAAAATATTGTTACAAGTGAAAGTCGAAAGTAGACAAACCTTATACCGAAAACATATTAAAGAAATATAGTGAAGAGTGTTAATCAAAGTAAAATATACGTAGTTTTTCAACTCGGCAAAAACTACACGTTCTGGGCGCCACGGTAAACATTGGTCTGACGTACGCCAATATTTACTTACGCTATGCCAAAAGCTACTTTTTTGCGTTTTTTTTTCTGGTCTTTGGTTGTTTTTTAACGGCACTAATTAGTAACTAAACATTGTACTGAAAGATTGGTTCTGGTTCCCCGAATGAGCCACAATTCCTCTTAAAAAAATATTATCTTTTGTAAGAAAATGATGAATTACGCAGTTAACTTCTGTTTGGGAGTAAAGATCATAGTTTGCATAAAATAAGAATTATATCTGACTGGAATAAACATTTTTCGGGAACTGTTGCGTTCAATTTTGTAATGAGCCTGTAATTTTAATCTTCCATTTTCCAAGAAATGAAGTTTAGATTGTAAATATTACAGTTTCGGTATCGTTATATTTTCCTATAAAACAGAGGTTATCAGAAATACAAGCGTAACATAACAAATTAGCTGTGCTCGTATGACGTGGAATATCTAATAATTGTTTTGAAAACAGGAGGTAATTACAGTACAAGTGCAATATACTAAAACCTCAGAATAGAAACCTTTTGTTGACTAACCCGGTAACCTGTTCTCACTACTCACTGGTTTACGTAAGTAATAAATACATTATTCCTCTATTTGACAACTCCTTTGCACAACTACCATCGAACCCGCTAATAAAATTCACATCTATCCTCATTGACATAAAATCGAAAATTGAACAGTAATCAAGTGCTTTGGCGGCAGTTACACACAAATCACGTATGGTATGCCACAACTTGATGCAGAAACGGCAGAAACGGACACATTTACAATGTGGTGACGTCATGGGAGTCTGAGATCGATGTGTTCCCCATATTTCACGTAAGGAAACGTAACGTATAAATCAAGTTGACACGCTATTACACGTAGGTGGTGTTCCCGTTTTGGGGGTAAACAGACGACATAGCGAGGAGATTCTAGGCGAAAGTGACATGCAAGGAATACCAGTGTGGCAGAAATGTGTGACGCTATTACAGTATTCTGACAAGATTGTGTATAGGGTGATCGTTTCCGAACGTAAACAATGAAATAAGTCAATGCTAAAGCAAATGTGGGTATAATAAAAGCTTGTAAAACTAAATACACAGAACAAATTTCAGCCTTAAAAAAAACGCACATTTTTTTAGATTTCCATCAATTCTCAGTAAGTATTCAGTTCGGCGTTGTGCAAAAAAGGCTGATTGTAAAATTCATTGAAATAAAATTCGCGCTTCCATTTTCCGATTCAGTCATTCGAAAACATGCTCTGCCCGTTGGTAGCGAAGCATGCTGTGCAACGAAGGGTTATAAATACCAATGTATTTAAATATACGCAATTCTGCATTTTTGGTAATGTAATTAAATACTGAATTCTAAGTTGATGATGACTGAAAGCATTCTATGGTTAAGTTATGCAAAAGCTTTTTTAATCTTCACTGATTCTACTGATTCACGATATCAAAAAACGACTGATTCAACAATATATTTTTCCGAATCGATAATAAAAATTAAAAAAAACCTTTTTTTAATTAGTTACTGGAAAGTGGAAGTGGTAAGCTGTGGGGGAGACCACGTAAAGCCTCGTACAAAACAAAACAATTTCTAAGAAAACTTTACGGTAGAACAAATACCAGCGTCGCGTCAACGCAACAAAACAGATCTACCTTCTTAGTAACAAAGCCGAGAAATTCCAAACTGTACAGACGCCAGCACATCAGGCTACTACAATCTGTCAAATTTATTTAATAGATTTTCAACTTTATTGCTAAAACGTAAGGTTCAAAGTTGATTGGGAAAATTTGACAGTTTCGGGTAGCTTGATGTGCTGGCGTCTGTACAAGCTATATAAGTTATTTTATGAAACTGTTGCATAATGAGGGGTATTAAAACATGAGTGTGGTTTTTAATAGTATCACACGAATGTTTTAATACCTAGTTATGTGCAGTTTCATACACTACTTTATCTACTCTCAAACATTGGGATTGAAACAAATACTAAATAAAAAATCAAAGTTAAAGATCAAGAATAAATTTAAAAATCCCACGAAATTAAGTAAGTACTACAAAACAAATGAATGTCGCCTGCACCAGCACATCACCGCACATGCGCTACAGCGGGTGCTGCTGTCCCCCGCCAAAAGTTGATGGAAACTCTTTGGTGATTTTAACTTCTTGGATTAGCGCTGTATCGTAATAGAAAAAAAAATGTTTTACTCAAAAATGCATGTAATGTGGTCATTATTTTGACAACCTTGTTTGAGCAAAGTCGACCTTGCCGTTCTGTTTCAAGGAGCGGCCGGCAAAGTTTTGCTGGTCGCTCTAACAGGCCGGCAAAACATTGCCGGCCGCTATTTTGACGTTTCAACGTTTTAAAAAATCAAATACAAAAAGATTTTATTTAAAACACAGCTGTTTGTATTTATAGAGATAGGTACAAAAGGATTTTATTCCATATTTGGCTGTGTAGTTCCAACTACCATTGTTAAAAAAAAAAACAAAGAAGTAACAAAAGCACCGTTCAGCGAAAATTTTATTTTTATTTAGTGACTTTTTTGCTAAAAAATGAGCTCTCAAAGCGAAAATTATTCCGATTCAATGTGTTTAACACCGCCAGACATTAAAGATGAAGCTAAATTAGTGGTTGAAAATTTAATACCGCGAAACTCAAAGGAAAAATATAAGCTTGCATATGAAAAATTTGTGCAGAGGAAAATCAGTAGGAAATCTAAATCTTTACTTGCTGGTTTTATTTAGATTAGGTACTTGCATTTTTTAGTAAAGCACTATACAAGCCTTGGCCCATTATGACTGCTTCGCTGGTCACGCTATGATTGCCTCGAGCTAGCCTAGCTACGCTCTAGGCCTTCCAGCTTGGCCATCATTGCAGCCCTTGCTGTCCTCGCTGTAAAGGCCTCGACCTACGGCCTCGGCCTTTATCTCAGCTCGTCTATCAAGTGCTGCACGCTGACCGCGCTGTGTCGGCCTGGAGCTGCGCTACGCTGCGCTGTCGGCCATCATCAGCGCGACCAGCAAAGTAGTCATTATAGACCGCGGCAGTAATGTACTATTATAGTATTATTTTGTTAGAGAAAAAGTGTTATAATATGATTCTATTTTTAAATTTCGGTATTCTGTTTATAAAGTATGTCAATTTAAACTAGTTTTGAAGTTCATAATTCGAATATTACGCTATGAGAGTAGATAAACTACTATTAACACACCACAATTTTATGCCTTATGGCCGATTACAATGAATTATTTCAATATTTAAATATGACACTGTTTTTATAACTATTATTTTTCTCACCACATGGTGCAAGCCATCTTCTCACTTTATTCCCCGCGTGAGGCGTAGGCACTGTGATAGCCAATATGTTCTTGAAAGTACTATTATACGAGTAATCATACATGCTTAAGTATATTGTGCATTCTTCAATAATCTACACAAACAGACCCAAGTTCAAATCAATTTCTATCTAAAATTAGTAACGTATGTTTTACATATTTAATTGATTTATTGTTATCAAGTCACGATATATTGAAATCTGTTTGTAAATAGGTAAAGGTCGGACGTAGAATTATGTTTAATGACATGCAGTTGGACTATGAATAGATCCTCATTATACTGTTTACGCACTATTGTGGATGTCGCCAACGCATAAAGGAATATTCCTGAAGGTTTTTCCAACCCTCTCGAATGTTCATTTATAGCTTACAATCATTCTGAGTCTACCTACAAAAAATGAAAAGGGGAAAACCCATTTATTGGCGACAGGTATAGGGAAATTTGAATCTCCGAAGTGGACATTCGCGTTTTGACATAAAAAAATTGGAGTGAATTATCCGAATTTCTGGAACATTTTCCTTAAAGCTTTTTTGCATTGTTTGGAAAACGTATAATAGAAATGTTTCTGAGAGCTTGAGACCTTCACGTCATAATTCTTGGCGTTTGCCGCACTTTTGTTTATGTTTCGCGGCAAAAGTCGTAATAAAGCTGTGCTGTGTAAAATATCAATTGTTCTCGGTAACACATAATTTAGCCACTAATTTACTATTTGGTAAATGTATTCATTTAGGTCTTCGGAAACATTTGACCTTAGGTCTATAACAAACAGACTATAAGCTGCAGTGTATGAGCTTCTTTGAAGCTATTCACATTCACACATTACGAATGAGATCATTTCTCTTAACCCATACAGATAAGTAGCAATCGCCATTAACAGTTGACATAATGAGAAAAGGAAAATAAGTGAATACTAGCATCAAAATTAGCAAACACAAGCCACATGCCCCAAACCACAGTGTGATAAGCAAGGTGATAAGTGAGATAGCATGACTCGAGGATGGCAGCGAACGAGTACTACTTGCGATGCTTCTAGTATTGTAAATGTCTACTTTATTGCTATAGTTTGCCCGAGACCGCGGTACTGTGCCTCAGGAATGCGCGGCGAGACAGGAGGCAGCGTTGACGAATGAGCTGCATGCACTGCCCCCGTCTCGCTGTGGACGTACCTAAGTCGCGGTACAGCGATCTCGGTCAAACTATAATACAATAACATGAAAAAGCAATCACGTGCGTAAATACTAGCCCAACGCTGCGTTAACAGGTTGATAAGAAGCACATGTTAACTTTAAAATCAGGAGAAAAGCAATAGATTTACCTAAACTATAAATCCATCTAAAACTCTTTCAACTTCTAAATCCGTTTCCTACATTCTCGGAAATGAAAATTCTATTTGTTCCATGTATTTTAGATGTTATGATGATGAAAAACAAACGCCCAGGCTATTGTTTGAAGAACAACACTTCCTCGATAATATTTATAACTTTCAATGATAAATCCACTATTTTGTATTACAGTCGGTATTGTTTACAATGGGCGATGTATCTCCGAATATCTATGAATGGATGAAGGTTGATAGATATCATATGGAGGAAATGGGAAGACTTGGTATGATGTTAGTTGAATTCTTTCGGGATACTGTTGAATAATCGGATTTCGCCTTTTACGTAATTATTGGAATAGAATTGAGCAATCAAAGGAATTACAGGCAAGTGGTAACACCACATAGATTAAGAAAATAATCGTCAATTCTGATTTTGGAAGTAATGTACCATATTTTCATCGATGTTTTTTAGGTTTATCTGAACCAAGCAGATACAAACGCAATCACAAAGTTTTCTTGATACAAAACATGTATAGCGCTGCTTTTAAAATTCACATTTGTTTCAACAATGATACTTTTCACATCCAATTAAACTACAAAACATTAACAAATGAGAATTTCTAGGCAATAATACGTGGTCTGCAGTTGGAATTTCCAGTTAGCATCGCGTGCAACCTACATTGTGCATATTAGTGTCCTAGCATTTAATATCGTTATGTCATATACTAACCTGATTTGGAGCTCAAGGAAACTGCTTTAAGTGCTTATTATCTGAGACTGGTTCTGTTGTAACTTGGGGATATATTTTAGTCAGCCTAGCAACTGTAATTCTCATATTTAACTTACTTGTGTAAGTCTTAATATCTATATCAACAGATTCCTCATCTTTATCTTGACGGTTTTCAATGCCAGACAGATATCTTTATGCTCATACCATTAACCATGAACTTGGCTGTTATCATCGCATTTTCAATACTAATTATGCAGATAATATTCTACTTCAGTAACCAGACCGTTAACCACCTACTGACCACTGTTAGTCATCTGAAGATCGATTTTTGTAGCTCTCGATGACGCATGTGGTGTATAAAGTTGCTAGAATCTATACATATTAACTAGTATTTGCATTGATTTAACCTTTATACACGTCACCGCCATTATCAACGTTTCCATTGTCCTTGAGGTCCCTATCATCATCATCTTTATCCATAACCCGACTTCATCTACTGCTGGGGATAGGCCTCTTTTCTTATGCCAATCCCTACGCTCCTGTGTCAGCTTCTTATAGACCACAAGAATCCTATAGAAAATTCCAGGTTTCTTAGAGCCAAACAATCCCTTGAGTCTTGTTTTCCTTCAAACACCTCAATTAAGTTTGAAGTCTAATCAAGCCAAGATGCTCCTATTAAGGCTTAGTACGCATTAGCTGTCACGTCGCGTGCTTGCGACCTAATTACTGTAATTCTGAAGCTATCATCCACTCTGTAGACAAATTATATAGTCGTTAAGTTATCTCTGCGACCTTCACCGATTTTGTGTTGGTACTTGGTTGAGTGTGGATGTGTCAATGCATGAGCAGCGTAGAGGTTTATCGTTAGCTGTTTATTATGTAAAGAAGTTATTAATTCATAATGGATTTTAGCACTGTTAACTGATCAAAAGGTGGATCCTAGCAGAAATGGAGATTAGTACTGCAAGACAGATTTTAGCTATGAAAGAATTAAACTTAGGATGACATCACGCGGCTAGTAAAAGAAGATAAGACCTCAAATAAGTTGCTCCAATTTCAGACAGTCTAATAAACCAATCTTATCTCGTAGCTGCAGCAGGGCTTCGCCCTCGTGGACCCTACATCTTTTTCTAAAATAAAAGTAGCCTAAGTTACTTCTTATAACATCAGTTATACTACCAGTGTAAGTCCCGTCAAAATCGGTCCAGCCGTTGCGGAGATTAGTCTGGTCAGATAGGAAAAAGTTTTTTTTTTGTTGTATATTTTCATATGCTTTTAATTCGTTTATATCGTTATTTTGACATTACAAAGAGATATTTGAATTTTCTTTATTTGTGTAAATGAAATGAATGTGAATGGAATGTATAGATTTTTTGTCAACTGATAAAAAATTAGAAAACTTTTACGGTAGCAACAGCTCATGTTTAAAGTTTTATATGAAGCACATAATAAGATAATGTCATAATTAAGTTCAGACAGATTATTCTCTTAAAGTAATTTCGTGCCCATAAAATATTCCGAGTAGAGAGGAAGTGATGGATGTTTATAATTAGTTACTTACGAAAAACATCTGTGTCTGAAACATGATAAGTTCTTTGATATTTTTTAATATTTTTTATAATAAATTACGTTGTTGAAAATGAAGGCAGAAAAGCAAAATGAGAAAGGAAAGAAGTCACCTTCTCTTGAAGGGGTTTTTAAAAACGGAGACCTGAAATTAATAACCAAAGAAACAAAGAAAGAAAAACATTTACTAGGACACAGTTCGTGAAACACAAATAACAAAGTGAAAATAATGTTTTAACAACAATGGGTATACTGACAATATTGCTTCTTTGATCTAGTAGGTGCAAACGCGCGTGATCTTGGTCGGGAAAAGTATTATTAGGTTTTTCTATCAGTAATTACTCCGGAGAAGCCCGGAGTCTGTCTGCCTTTGTGCTCGATTCGTGGCTAAAGGCTATCAACTGACCCCTTACTGGCGAAAAATGGGTGTTCTTTAGGTTCATTCGATTCTGCCTAACTATTCTAGGAAAACAGAAATTATTATTTTTTCCAACTACATATGTTGGGGTCGGCTTCCAGTCTAACCGAATGCATTTGAATACCAAAATTTTACATGAAGCGACTGCCTATCTGACCTCCACAATCCTCCTCCAGTTACTATGTAATACGATACCCCTTTGGTAAGACTGATTTTCAGACTTTTGGACTTCTGACGACCCGTAACGACTGTCAAAGATCCACGAATGACAGCCGGGACTAACAGCTTTACGTGCTTTCCGAGGCACGCAGATGGTCACTCATCCACGGATCGTAGCTTAACCTGATCGATCGACCCGTGCAGCTGTTATTACTTAGACATTATGTTATGAATGTATTATGATTATGACAATACTACGTTTCGCAGTACTTAATAAAAGGATGAAGTAGACTGTTACAAGACTCGTTTGCATATTTTTTAAAGCAGCAACCCTAAGTCTAATGACGAAGGCCATTTTCTGCCAAGACTATTTCCACGACAGTAAATTAAAAATTTCTCTCGGGACTAATTAATCTCTTGCAACAGTTTATTTAAACAAAGCAAACCGGGTCAAGAAAATCAAAACCACAGCAGAAAAATAAACTATCTAGTGTAACCTTCACAATTAATGAACGACGTATAATATTACTGACAATCGAATAGTAACAATTTTAAAGTATTCTCCGTAAGATATAATAATCCCAAAGGGGCAAGCTGAGATGTATGTATAATTATGTATAATGCACCCACATCTCCCCAGTTATGTTTAAGTCCCATGTAATACCACGCCAAATGTCATCTACCGGTCAAACTTCAAGACTTCGGGGCTGCTACTGAGAAATTCCTAATTGAAAAACCCAATGAAATGAAATTGTTTATTCTGTGAATAGGATATCGGAATAACTTTTACACGTCATATTAAAAAATTAAAAAATAAGCTAGATAAGTTCGGCGTTTCCTATCTGACTACTCTGAGAAGAAAGGCCGAAACAAACTCAGAGGTCGCAGTATCTTTTAAAGTCCAGACATAAACTTGGTCTGGCGATATGAGGACCAGATTAGTGTCTGAAATGGTCTTTTGAGGAAAGAACCACTCAGATTTGAGTGGACCTATCCAGTCAGTGCAATAACACTGCCAGACCTGGATATTGTAGACCCAGGATCCCACGCTCAGTAGTCGTTCACTAAACTCTGCTAGACCAATGAGGCAATCAATGGAATAAAAAAAAAAAACGAGCGAGTAACAGTACTCTCGCATATCTCTATGTATCTTGGCTGACAGTACCAACCTCTCGGAAAATGGGTTGGTACCATCTGACTGACAACTATAGCACCGCGCGCGCTCATTAGTCGAATCAAATAGCGCGCGCTTCCCCGGCTTCCTGTTACACACTTCCGTCCCTATCACGAAATCACTCCCACAGATTGCCGGAAAGCGAGAGGAAAGATGTTACACATCCAGAGACAATAACGTTACAAGTCCACTGTAATGATTCACGTAACGTTATGTCAGTAATCTCGACACAAGTGGGCTATGTCCCCGATGCGAGCATGTAACGAAACGCTCGGTAATTAAGAAAAAGGATGGCGACGTCGCAGAAGAAAAGTATATTAAAACGAAATGTTTTTCAAGCGAAGCGCCACTGATTTTGAATAATTAATGCTATCGTGAGAAATTCACGGAATTTCTTACTCGTTCGAGTGACGAAGATATTCGTCACGGTGGCGAGCGCTAGTTGTGACAGGGAAAGACGAGTTGCTTGGACACATGCCGAGGGTGCGCGCTACTTTCCCAATCGGCCCCATCCTACTCTTCCATGTATAAGCGATTCCGGTAATCGATTCTGGAACACTTTGTGTGGGATATCATTTCCAGTTAAGTTTTCTTTTTCTTTGAAGGATGACTCAATTACTTATTCTAAGCTCAAGTTTTGGGTCAAATTACTCTGAAAGATATATTCTGAGAAGCTTTGAAATATGAAAGGGCTAATCTCTTTATTATTTTTCGGAATTAGATACATGCCCCCGTTATGATCAAATCTGTTTGAATATAATCGTTCAATCAACTAAGTTCACTCCAAGGGATTATTGCACTTGATTTGATAAACACTTGACTTATATTAATCTATATACATATTATAAATTTTGACTGCCTCGTTGGTCTAATGGTCGGAAGCGCTACTGCTGAGCATGAGATCCTGGGTTCAATTCCCAGGTTGGGCAAAATTATATTAGGTTTTTCTATATGGAATTTCTTAGTAGCAGCCCGGAGCCTGGATATGTGCCCAGTTGATGGCAATAGGCTCGCCCCAGTTACATGGGACTTAAACATAACTGGCGAAATGTTGGTGTACACCTCTGCTCAACACTCCAGAGAAACAAGGCGTGATGTTATATTATAAATTAAAGTCGATTTTCGTGTCTGTCTGTGTAACTGCGTTGTTTACTTAACAACACAACGGATTTTGATGCAGTTTTTCCTATCATTTTGAGAATAGAATAGAATATTCTTAAATTTCAAAATAGTCCAAATTAGGTAGAATGAATGTAATGCATCGACTCCAGCGTGGTTTAACCAGACTCGATACATCGAATGAACCCCAAGATTTGCACTAGCCGCTGGAGCCTCATGCTGCATGGTTCTACAGAGGCCATTGCATATCAAGGAGTAGACCGGGTGGCAAGGTAATGGTAGGGAAGACGTGCCCTTAGGATATGGAAGGATTTGCGAACCGTACATTCATAATAGCCCTAGTAATAGTTGGTTTGACAAAAATTGGAAATTCTCGGCTAGTAAATATTTGTAAATTAAAGTACGCCGTAAAAACCGTGCGACTCGTGCGAAGAGAGGGCGGGTCGCTAACAGTACAAATAAATAATAAAACAAATAATGGAGCAACTCTATAATATCGCGTCACGGTATGTTTACATCGCCGATAGCCGCACACGTGCGCTTACGCAATGTCACCAGCAAGAGTTACTGATTCATTGATTGTGGGACATTGATCGATCGTGGTACTTTATGCAAAGTTATGTAAATTGTGGTAAATAAAGTTTTTCTTTTCAAGGTTTTCAAAACTAACTTTAACACCACATCTCTTATTAACCTAAGGTTGGAAAAACTTAATTAAAACTTGGTAACAATTATGAACTTTTCCCAACATGCTCAACGAAAATGTACGAGGAGACTCTTTCATCACTCACTCACTCACTCTTCTTTTCTTTCTTTCTTCTTCTCTTCTTCTTCCTCTTCACGGTGGATTTTCTTGCCCATTCTTCTCCATACGAAAACTACCTTTTGGAAGGGGCGACTAGAATCAATTTTATTTTTTGTAAATTTTGACGTTCAAAAGTGCCTTTTATGTGCCTAATTGAAATAAATGATTTGGCTTTTTGACTTTGACCTGACCAGAGGGCTGGCCTATTTTTTGGCTAAAGAATCAGCATTGCCATATAACGTGGCAATGCTGCCAGCCTTTTGGGCACTTTTCCTGTTAACAGCGATGCGGACGATTTTTTTATTGCCCTTTATAATTCTTTCCCCTCCTTTTTTATAAAGGTACATCATTATTATTCTAAGACTATTTGTCCAGTATTCTATTTAATAAATTCCTGGAAGTCGGTAGGAGAGAAGTTATTAGTTACTCGATAGATTGCATACCAAACTGAATATGAAGAAATGAAACAAGATTGCGTAAAAAAACTGAAATACCATTGTAATCATAAACGTGAGCTAGTTTTAGCTAGCTCAAAAACACGTACTTTTTACACATAGTTTATCTCTTTGTATTACAAAACAAACTTGTAAAACAGAAATAGGGGAAAAATATACTACTTACTAGAGAAACTATTTAGAATAAGTTGTTGGTAAGAAATTCTATGAACGCATAAAATTGGGAACCTGAAAACTTGCTTATGAGAAACGTGTAAATCTGATCTTGAAGTGAAAAGCAAATAAATTGGCCGATTACGGTTTTAAGGTTCCGTACACGTAACTATTAATAAATAGGGCTGGTTTCACAGCTGTCCGGGAGACCCGTGCGGGCCGCCCGTACGGGCTCCCGAAACGGAGACACACGTGAGGTGCTAGAACATTGTTTCACAGCGACACGGATTGGTCCGTCCGCGGCCCGCTCCGGG
Source organism: Agrochola lychnidis (assembly GCA_963680765.1). Lineage (NCBI taxonomy): Eukaryota > Metazoa > Arthropoda > Insecta > Lepidoptera > Noctuidae > Agrochola > Agrochola lychnidis. The sequence continues at coordinate 12,293,863 of OY796873.1, read as the reverse complement.
TAGAACCCGTACAACGCTAGCAACCGTATCGTACTAATTCCCTCTTTTCAGAGCACTGCGGGCGCTACCCGTGCGGGTCTCCCGGACAGCTATGAAACCAGCTTTAGGCTCCGCTGCCCGTCCCTGTCTGTCTGTCACAGGGCTGTACCATAATAGGTAAACACTTCAAATTTTCATAGAGTGTGTATGGCCGCTATAACAAAAATAATAATAATGAAATAACGTCAAAAATTAAAGGGTACAAGAAATAAGAAGAAGAAAAATATTTAACGGTGGTGCGGAACCCTTCGTGTGCAAGTCCGAATAGCACTTGGCCGCTTTTTTTTACTAGTAAAGTAAACGTTTTGTTCAGCGATATTTTATTTATATACCGATTTAAAGAATGCTATTAAGAATAAGATTGAAAAGCAGCAAATATAAAACGAGTTTTAAGCAAATAATAATAATATACAAAACATCTTCCGTACAAAACAGTAGGATTTAAGTAAATATTTATGCGTATAAATAGAACACAACATAACATCACACTTGTAATCCGCAATGGGCTAGGCAGAGGTGAACCTATAGTACACCCACATTTCGCCAGTTATGTTTAAGTCCCATGTAATAGGGGGCGAATCTGTAGCCATCAATCGGGCATAAATCTAAACTCCGGACTGCATATAAGCAGAGTTCACCAACTGAGTTTTGAATGTGGCTTCCGATTGGTCGTAAACTCCCATCCACTCCATCCATCCAAAATCCACTTGGGATATTGCGAAAACACGGATATTAGACAATGATGAAAACATTTCTCCGAGCAACTTGGAAGCAGCGCTCGCCGGCCGCTGCTGCGGCACCGCTCGCTTGGCTCACGTGTTCACAAATTCTAACCTAACCTATTTCAACCAGTTCAAAATGACAATTCATACAATCGGCGACTAGATAATTAGACAATGTTGAAAACATTTCTGCGGAAGATTGTATGATTCGTCATTTTGAACTGGGTGAAATAGGTTAGGTTAGAACTGTGACCAATGCGCGACCCGCGCAAGCGAAGCGAGCGGCGGTGCCGCGGCAGCGGCCGGCGAGCGAGTTTAACACCAATCAGAAGCCACATTCAAAACTTAGTTAGTGGACTCTGCTCCGGGCTGCTACTGAGAAATTCCTGATAGAAAAACCCAATAACACATTGCCAGACCCGGGTGTTAATAGAAATGAGTATTTAAAACGTTTAAATAACTAAACTTTTGTTTAACAAGTTACGTAATTACGGAAATAAAACGGGTTTAGTCCTGACTGGTGAAACTCACCCGAACTTTCTTCGATTCGACTTTAATCCGAGAGTTTCGGACGGAAACATTTATCACCAAAGTAATTAATACAACATTAATTATTCCGCAGGTGCTTAAATCGATGCAAGTAAACAAAATTACGGTTACCAGATGTTGGAACTAAACCACAGATGAATACAGATGGGATACTCCAAAATCATTTAAATAAAAACCCGACTCTTGCTACAATACAATAAAGTGCAATTCAGGTCGCACAGCGCTAATTACCTACAGTTATATTCACCTAGAAGTTGCCTCTCTTTCTATCGCGTAACTCTTATATCTTCTGACTACGTTACGCTCACTGAATTGGCCCGACAAGTCGAGCCCGCCGCGTACTTGTATGTGGAGTGAACCATCTATATTAATTAATCTATGACTAAACCTCAATTTAATCAATAAACATTTAAACTTCCCGAGAAACACCGTCAACTTATCGAATTTCGCGTTAAAACGATAAAATATTATGTTTTATTATTTTCAACATCTAGGTTTATTGATTGCACGGAACCATCTGAAACGGTTAAGCTTCCTAATTAACATTATGGCTTGTGTGACACATTTTTCATTATGTAAAATATTATGGCTCCATCAAAATAATGTTATACCTACATGCAACATGATATTAAAAAGAACCAGACACGCCACATAATTTTTGGAAAAAAATAATATTGCTTCAACAATGTCCCTTTTTCATTCGTAAATCGGATATATTTACACAAACATTGTGCACTTAGCCGCGGCATATTAGGATAATCTCAAGTTTCCAAATAACCACGTGAAGATAAAACGCGCCTTTTCTTATTTTTATAACATGAATCAGCAAGCAAATAAACAATAAAGTCGATTTCAAGGAAACGCTGGTTGCTGCACCTTGCAAAAACTCCAAATTATGTTCACGCCTCTCCAATTTCGGTCGGGGGATAATCAAAGTTTCAATAAAAATACGCATTACCAAGTTCACTCATCGAAAAAGGTTAAATCCGTCCGCCATTTTCGATTGAATTGCGGTATTAACTTGTCGAAGTTTTAAGGCTGTGTTCAAAGATATCGTTGTCGTTCGGAGAAAAAAGCGTCGTTTCTTTTTTTTTTTGTTTTTTCGACATGTCATCGAAGAGTTCCAGCTACTGAGTCGTTAGCTAATAAAATGGTGCCAGTATGCATTTTAACGAAGTGGATGTCCCGGAAAGAAGTTAATGGTGATTGAATGAGGACGAGCACGCTCCGGTGGTCCCGAGGACTCCGCCAGCTGATGCGAACTGAATCACTTTTTCTTTGGGTTGCCAACAAAATTAATGGACCGTCGTCGTAATGTTCCAGGCAACCCCGAAATCTTTGTTTTCACACATAAACTTTTTTGCTGCTTTTTTTATGTGCAACAAGTAATCGAGGAAACAGTAATTGTCTATTAAAAGTTTTTTTCCGAGATTTAGATATGTAATTTATATTTGAATAAGGAAATCATAAAAGATGAAACTGCGAACAGCATACAGCCAGCCACTGCGTAAAATAATAAATGAAAATTGAACCAATCTGAAAAAACGCGTAATTAGTACTGGAAATCTTCCGTGAGCAAAAACACACCGTAGACTGAACAACAAAGTATTTTCTTAACAATTTATCTCCAAAGAGAATTTATTACGACATTTCCACAAAATAGCTGAATTATTTAGTATGAGGCCTTGACATGGTCGTGGGACCCAGTAAAAACATATGTCTGCCATCGTAACGTTATGAGAGTCGGGGCAATAAACTATATGGGTATACTGGATCAAATTAAACTACGAAATGAAGCAACAACTAGTTTCTTTATTTTAGAATTACATGAAGATCTGTGTTGTTTTAATTCCAACATAACTCCAGATTTGTTTTGTGTAACGTGAAAAATATGGATCTTTTGAAGCGGAATTGGGGTAACTGCTGGCAGAGATTGAAAGGACAACAAGAGATCTGAAAGACAAAAGACAATTCTCAATACCTACTACAGAATATTCGAAAAATATATATTTAATATGATATATTTTTATAAAAAAAAATATGGCGCAAGCTTTAATCCCGTGAACCCAGGCCAACGAACGTCTGACTAATATTCCAGCCATGACCCGACTTAGCTAATCTTACTTCATCAGATCATCTATTTTCCTCAAGCGACTATTACACAGAAAAGATTACCTGATTCACGCTTTTTCTAACACATCCGAATCGGAACTATAATATAAACAAAGAGGTAACGAGAATTGAGGCTCAACACCTTTCAAACACATCATACTCAATTTAAGAAAAAAAAAAAGAATTTCAAACGAAGAAAAAAAAAATACAAGATTTCAAATATCGAATTCGAAGCTGGCAGATTTGAAATGTTCTCAAAACATTCGAAATGTGTGAAGGATATTGTGGTCATGTAATAATTCGGGTTATGTGCGGTTTTCCTCTTCGGTTCATTGGAATAGGGCGCGTGCTGCAAAATGATTTCAGTGCCAGGTTTTCTTTACGACACTTTAATGTTCTCAGAAAAACTAATCGTAGATTCTCAGGTGATATTCCGATTAGAAGCATGTGTCTACGTGATTTCAATAGCGAAAAATCAAAAGCTAGAAATCCCATGGCGACAATATGCATACTTGGCTTCGATAACTATGTAGTGTAACTACTATTTAGACTTGCATTCGGTCCAAGTATTTTTAGATACGAGTTACTATTTAGCATTATTTTTAGAACTAACGTACATTACATGTGTTGTATGTCAATGTTTCAGGCTATTTTTACGCATAGTACTTGAGAAACTCAGAGAAACAGATGTTGATTATAATTAACATAAGAAAGTGTTCTATAATGACTTCTAAATGTACTTTCAACGTAATATTTTTAATTAAAAAAAATATATTTACCTCTTCAAGGTTTCGAACTGTTATTAAAGTTAATTGTTTAATCTTAAAAATTGTTTAAATAGGCGGATTTTGAATGTGTTTTGAATGTTCATTTTGGGTAATATATCCATGGGCTTTGACTGTCTGGCTGACGAACAACGCCCAGCCTACCATGGAGAAGAGCAAGATGGAATTCAATTTCAATTTGGGCCAAACTGAGGACTGAAGATTTTATAAGAACGAAATTGTAAACACCCAGTATTACCTACATGGGACTTAAAAACATGACTGGTGAAACGTGGGTGTACTATATAGGTACAGTTCTGCCCAACCCTTCGAGGAAACAAGGCGTGATGTTATGAAATCCTACTAATATTATAAGCGCTTTTTTTTTTCAATGGGGAATTCTTAAATTGGGCGCGGGCAGCCGTCTTTTAGCCGATGTCTACAAGTCATAACTTATGACCCCTGTTGAAAATTTACAAAATTTCAATGGACTTGGGGTAATTTTGGTAACAAAAAATGTGAATTTTAAATAGCAATAACTTTTTATTTTCAATAATAATAATATATTTTTTTACTCTATGGTATTTTTTTTTGCAGTAAGTACCTATGGTTTTTTTTACATATTGTATAATTAAATTATACATTTACCTGCAAGACACTATTTGTTCTACAAAATGGAGTAACAACCAAAAAGCAAAGTAACCCAGTCTTTTCACTTGACAGAGAAAGAAATCAAAGCCGTTGGTTGGTGCTGGTTGCTATTAAGCACGCTAATTGGCGGCGGCGTGAAGAGAGCGTGACATTACCAGACGAAAGTCTCGTTCTAACTGCGGACTGGCTACTGATTATATGTTCCTGGTAATGCGGGAATTATAGCGTTTTAACTTTTGAAAGTGTTGGATTTTTCCTGGCTGTTACGAGGGAAGTTTACAAGATCTTGTTCTAAGGGGCCGAGCCTAGCCGAAAACAATAAGCAACTCATTTTTTTTTCGTCTATGGTTACCACGAACGAGGCGGGAAAACCAAGGCAATTGATAGAGATCCTATCGGTCTGTCCTTGGACCATATAAAAAGAGTTGCAGGTTCTATTTTTAGCAGAGATATCGCTGTCCCCGGCGAATAAAATCGTAATCGTAAAAACCAAACTTTACAGGAAAAATAAAAAACATTTTTTTGTGAAACTCTTATTAACTTATACATAGCGGAATTGTTCAAATACCAAAAAAAAATGATTTTTTACATAAATTACAATACACCTTAAATTCTTGTAACTTCTGAAATAACCGTAGGAAATAAATGAAAAAAATTGACAGAATGTAATCGGACCTCTAAATATCGAATATGCAATAAAGTTAAAACTATCGTATTAGCACATTACCATTTTATTCGCCGGGGACAGCGATATAGTTTTTCATAACAGAAAACAAAATATATTTTCAATGTCAAGGCAAGACAATAAATACCCTTCGAATTCTATTTATTATTGAAATGTAAGAGAGCGGAAGTAGGCATCGGAACAATAGAATATCGATTTTTTATTGCATTAAATCGTATCGATATAAAAAATAACAATGACTTCAATCCATTACGGTTTTGCACGTAACTAAAGTTCAAGGGAAATCTTTATGTTTACTGAAATATTACTATATACAACGGAAGCGATTTGTTTTGTTTCATGAATTTAGGCCAACACTTGTTCAAACATTTGTCCAAACGTTTGCTCCAACGCAATTCGTCAACGAACCGAAGTGGGGCGACACGGACAATGAAGTGCCAGAGATCCAGAATCCAGCATTTTCACTGAATTTTATCTATAGATGGATAGTAAATGGAACAGAAACAATATTCCGGGAATATTAATATTAATGAGCGTTTCTGGTCGTCCAAATGTAGACAACAAGTGGGTCAGTTCTGATGACCCAGTGTGACACCAACGCAGACCACCATGGATTCATGGAATTGCTTTAGTCGGAAACATGGAGATAAAAAAGTAACTGTCAAACGAATATGGTACATTCTGACGTTTCTAATCCTGCTTAAGATTTTCGAGGACTTCATAGTTTAAAAGCTAATTTATCCTATTTTTCAATCTGAGAAAATAGAACTTGAAAGAACGTTATAAAACTTCACTTTCTAAAGTAATTTAACACTAATATTTAACCGCTACGCTGTCATAGTGCGTTAATTTGTTAAAGAATAACAATGTGAAAACGCTACCGAGATTTTTGTTTGAAGTAATGTGACTCACTTTGAAAGAAACAGTAAACAAACGCTGTGAATAAGCTTATTAATTAACCTACAAGAAAACTTTAAACAAGACATAATTTTGAATAGAATGACTATATATTAACCGTGTAATTTGGACCAGACTTTTTAGCCTAAATTCTCTACTTTTTGGATCAGACTTTTCAACCCATAAAGAGGTAAGAAAAAAAAATGATAAGCGTATGATAGGTGGCAGTAAATATTCGAGGAAACGTCACTGATTCCAACTCTATAGCTCTTGTAACATGCATGGTAAATAAATGGAGATTATTCCCAACCCAGGACACTATGACACAAACTCACAACCCAAAACTAATGACTTTCTTCTTCCGAACAAGAATTGTCAATGTATTTGGCGAGTTGCCGCCGCAGAACTGGACTGAAGTAGGTCAATACATTATTTATAACCAGCACGTCAGTGTGCTGCAACACTAGTGACAGTGCAAACAATGCGTGGCTGTTGCTGTAACGTGTTACGTGTCGTGTTGCACTACGGAGTCGGTTTTGGGGTGAGGAATGCTCCCGTTAGGAATGGTATTTATTGCGTGCTAAAATCAGTGGATTTAGAGTTGGTAGGCTTATGAGATATTCCGTTTGAGGCTATGATTGTAGCTTTAGTTGTAATAAAGTTTAAAATTAATATCAATGCGAAGTTTATGTTGGTTTCAATAGAGAATCTCTTGTAACTATTCCAAGGAAATGAGATGAAGTCGGGAAACCTTGTATGACTTAATGTGACTCTTTTCCCAAAGGTCTTGCTATGAATTTTCTTTTAAAATGGACACAATTTGCAACTATATCTTAAGTTGAAATAAAAATCTTTACCGTTTTTTCGACTTTAGACCCCCAGCCAGCCAGGCCAGCTTTAAAGAAACAGAAAATTTGAAAGAAGATTTTGCAGTTTAATATTGCTGAACTGTTTCAGAGATATACAACGACAAGGTTAAAACAACGGTTGTTTTTATTTAAAAATCTTCAAAGAACGGACTTAGATACTTAAAGCCCCATTATTATTATAACCCTACTTCTTGTTTTTCTGGTCAGCCTCACTTTTTACAAAGAGCAGTAAAAAATACAGTTTAAAAACACCAATTACGGGGATTAAGGATTATTAAAACACAATCTGCGGGTAGATACAACTGTAAACAAAGTCAATACACTCGTCAAGAGATGAAAAAACCTTGCAATTACGCAACTAGCTCCATATTGGATGTATTCCAACGTACGTAACAACAACGGGGTTTATTGCACGTAAATCATTCTTTGTGAAGAGCTAATTGCCATAGACGCATCCTTTATGGCGTTTTTAGATCATAGACTCGTAAAATCCGATGTTTAAACGAAAATTACGAAGATAGATTTCGAAAATCCCGAAGCTACATATCGAAAATTACAAAACTGCATATCGAAAATTACGAAGCCACATACCGAAAATTACGAAGCTACAATATATCGAAAATTACGAAGCTACATATCGAAAATTACGAAGCTGCATATCGAAAATTCAAAGCAACATACATACCGAAAATTACGAAGCTACATATTGAAAATTCGGAATGTAGCCCGAAACCCTGAGGGTTTTATTACGTAACCCAACTCCTGCTGCTTAAAAGTGAGAAATAAAATCATATCGAAAATTACGAAGCAACATATCGAAAATTACGAAGCTACATTATTGAAAATTCGGAATGTAGCCCGAAACCCTGAAGGTTTTATTACGGAATCCAATGCCTGCTGCTTAAAAGGGAGAAATGAAATCATAGGTGTCGGAAATTTCGAAGTTACATATCGAAAATTACGAAGCTACATATTGAAAATTCGGAATGTACCCCGAAACCCTGAAGGTTTTATTACGTAATCCAACGCCTGCTGCTCAAAAGTGAGAAATGAAATCAGGCCGAGGTTGCAGAGTTCGATTTGCTATGCGAATTATAACGGATTGGATTGATTTAATTGACGTATGACGTATATACGCAGATCAAGACTGATTGTCTGTCCGTCAGTGAAAGTCTGTGCGAGTAATTTTAGAATCACAACAAAAAATAATTTTAGAAATTAGAAATAATTACTGTAGATTTTTAAAGCGTATTTTCCTTTGAGATTGACCACAAAATTGTGTGTTAGAAAGTTATGACAATCAGATATAATTTGTTTCTGACCTAAAACTCCCTGGCTGAAACAGTCTGCATTGTAAACAATTTTAATAGAGACGACTTCAAACCACATTTATTGTTATAGCAATTTGAAACTTTTTCACTATAAATAGTTTAAGTAATATCAGAATATACAGCAGTTATGCCAGAGTAAAAGTTCTTAATTTTCTTGCTTGAAAATTAGTCTACATGCTTAGAACACATTCTGTATGAGTTTCAATTCTAAATTATTTGACTCTCTTATGAGCTTCTCTGGGCAAATAGACTCAGAGGCAGAGGTGTGTCTCTTTTTACCCGACTGCCCCAGAATGAGGGTATTGTTTTTCGAGAATATGTATGTACAAATGTATATATGTATGTATGTCTATTTCTTTGGCACGCTCTGTAGCCTAAACGGCTTGATGGATTTTAACATATGAGGTGTCGTTAGATTTGTCTTAATTGTGGGAGTGACATAGGCTATATAATATTTATATATTGTATCTGCAAATACAAAGGGAGTGGAAGTTTTTTTTAAATAAATTATTTACGTCACGTGAGTCTCCTTAGAATGACCAGCAGGATCTTTTTCTACCACTTTAACTGGAAATATTTCAGCTGACTTCTGTAGCTATGCTTCAATAGTAATGCCAATACTAATTTAAGATAGCTTTTTGGTCCCTACGGTCTTAAGATTACCAAAATTCCTCATTCACCTACAACAATATCGAAAATAACCAAAACACACTGGTCGCAGACCTGCACAGATCCTCAAGTGCACACTTAACCAACTATTTACGGCCTCCGGTTTACGGCATAAGGTTTCAGATGTAAATCTCTGACGTCAATGTGCGCAGGAGTGCGCAAACTAAAACTGAACCGCATTATGGCGGCCGATACACTCGTAAAGGAGGCTGTAAACTGTACATGTAAATAAAAAGGTCGCATACTTTACCCCCGTTAAGAGTTTTATGTTTAACTTGATATACGATAAACCTGTTGGTGGTTGGGATTTCTATACTGTGTTTCCTGTTCTTGAAAAGATTTGGATATGTCACCGTAAAATTATAAACTTCGTTAGTTTATAATCTATCGGTATTATTTCCGTTAGATTACAAACTGTCGAAAAATTGTGAACTGCGACAAATCATTTACGATTTAACGCATTATTTTTCGAAAGTTTATATTATATCCATGAGAAACGAGCATAGTAAGCGCTGCCGCTACCGCGGCAGCGCTTACTATGCTCACTCGACTCGCGCGGTTGGTCACAGTTCTAACCTAACCTAACCCATTTCACCCAGTTCACAATTTTTCGACAGATTATGATCTAACGGAAATAATACCGATAGATTATGAACTAACGGTGCTCACAATCTTACGGTGACAGATACAAATGCAAAGTCCCTTTGAGTAACTGACAGCTTTATACTGGATCATCCCCATACTATATTTATTTGAGATCTTCTTTCTTAAAACGATCCAGCCTATCCCTTGCTGTCCTCCCCCAGCGACGCCCTAAGCCGAGGTCTGTACCCCACAGGGGGTGCCCTTAGCGTGTAGTCGCTTAGTTTGTAAGTTTTATACCCTGGCTGGAGGCCTTAATTTATTAAGTCGCCGACTACCTGACAGATGCCATTTAAAAAAGGAATGGTTCGTCTTTCTGTGCATCTCTATTAGCCGTAATCTCACTGTTTACATTTTTCGTTCTTTTGAAATGCATACAGCTTTTCACCGAATATCAATAAATATACTTCAGATTCACCATTATCCCGTATTAATTCCTATGGGAAAAATTCTATTAACAAAACAAATGAAACAGCTTTCGATTTACTACAAAATGTTTTTCCTCAGAAATTCCCAACAGGAAAACAACCCTAGAGTTTACATAGAAGGAAAACTGTACCGTATCTATTTAATAATTAGCTCGGAACTGAAATTTAGCAACAGTAATTTCATTATGAAATTCCTCTCTCCGTTCTTTTTACTTACCTTTAAGATTTAATATTTTATAATGTTTGTTACACGGGGCTTCGTCATAACATCATGCCTGTATTCTCCGAAGGGTTTGGCAGAGGTGTGGTGGCTAATTTAAATACGAAATATTTTATTAAAATAGTTCCTTCGGGTCCTGTTTTCCTATGATTTTTATCGTATTGCAATAATTTTAATAAATTTTTAAGCGTCAAGGTGTCCATTTCTTAGAAAATGTTCGCTCACCACTCAAGTAAATTGATAGTTCCTTTCCAAGATCTGAAGCATATCTCGGAAGAATTTATCCTGTTTCGTTTATTTTTATATGTACAAAAGGCTTTTATGAGCTTTGTGCCATGAAACACTATTCAAAACGGTTTATTTGGGGTAACAAAACGGAACATGTTAAAAACTAAAACAAACAGAAAATCACTTTATTTCCGCGCCAAAAAGTTCAAAGGATTCGAATTTGGAACATAAATTTTATTCCGTTTAAAGTGAAGCTTCGCTACACAAAATAAAAAAGTAAAGTTTGCGGTATGTAGTCGATGGTCAGTGTTTTTTGGCTTAAAAGTTACGAAACTGAATGAATATTTGTAGAAATTAGATTTATATGTTTACGCTGCGCTAACGGGTTACTAAATTAGTTTGATATTAATATTTATAACAGTTAATTGGTAGATATGCGTTACATGAGACTTAAACCGATATTCTAATAACCTATGTGTATTAAGTCTGGAGTGAGGTCTTCATTACGTGTGCTCGTAAAACCGAAATAACTTTAGAGCTATTAGGAGAGTTAATGTACCTTTGTAATGTACTGGACACTTAACGAAGCGTGTTCTAAATATGCACAACGCAATTCTGAGAAATGTACCTACTTAAATATTTTGACTTAGAAAAAAGAGAATAATATAAGGATGCATCCTTATGGTAACAGACGGTTTTGGACGGGCTTCCCCGAACTATATTACTTACACCTTAAAATACGAAGGCGTGACTACGTGTTAAGTGGAAGACACTAACGAAGCGTCTTCCTGAAACCCGCCCTCTTTCTCACTCCCGTCCTATAAATATGACGCTGAAACGTTTCGGCTTCAGTCGTTCAGGAAAGCTCGAGGTGTGCACTGTGCCAAATCAAAGCATTCCCTAGTGACAACGTGATACGGGACGCGTAACACGAAAACAAATATCTAACTGCAGAAGTTTTTTGTATAATATTTTTTTTCTAAGTGATTTTTTGGATTGTTCAGTGAAAAGTAAAGTGAAGCAAGATGTTGGACAAGAGCATCCTCGGTGGTAGTTGGGAAAGCGTGGTAAGTTTAACTTGATAATTAAGTTAAACAACTAAACTTTAATTGTAGAAACATTAGAATTCGCCTAGACGTTTATCTGTTGAACAATAAATCCACGTATTCGGATTATGGAATAAAGTTTACACAGCAGTGGTCAGTGGCAACTATTACGCAAAGTGCATGGCCAGTTTAATGCGCTTAAAAGGCAACTGACTTGTCTATGGTCGCTGTCATTGAACTGCGGCGCGTGCGTGTCCGCTGTTTGAATATGGAATTACGTTCTTTTTGTGTTAAAGCTCTTGACATTGCCGCCTGCGGCCATTCTCATGGCTACTCACATTCAAAGCCGTGAGCATTATATTAATCATGGCCCAAAATTGATCTGATCGAAGTATTTGAGATTAATCATAAAGATTACTTCCATCAAAAGATTTTGTACGGTTCAGAAAAGGTTATCGGATTTTAAATAAAGTGACTTTGATAAACTTTGGCTTTTAAGTTATTAAAAGTTTTTATTACTTTCTTTAATTGAGCTTTTCAAAAAGTACGTAGTAGCTATTCGTTATAAATAATATAACGGTAGAAATAAAGCATTTAAAATGCGAGTTGTAGTAATTATAGTTGAAAACTGACTCCCTGATTTTGCTAATGGGCAGTTCCTGCAGTTCGTAAAAACGGAAGCGAAGCGCTCAAGAAAAAACAATTACTCTTTGTCTATGAAAAACTCTCATACCGCCATATTGCTTTAGAAATTGAACTGTAATTTAAAACAAACTGATATTTCGATACAATCAGATAGCGAGTGAATGATTAAATTGGGAAGCGTAAAGCTGTCATTGTGAGCAATAATAACTGTTATTAGAAAGTGATAGGTTGTCAAACAAACAATGAGCTGTCAAAACCGATGTCAAATTTTTTCGGATCGATTGTTGTCAAATAGTTGTCGATATTCTTAATTCGTGGACCGGTCTTAGCGAATTTCGTCGGGATACTTTCACCGGAGTTAAACGTAGCCGAACTGGATAGACTGCTTAGACATTTTCGTGTTGTTGTAACAATCTAATAGCTGTCATTCGTCGCCCGCCATTCCGGTTTATGGTTTCGAAAGTGGAGAGCTGCAGCGATCTCTGATAATGACAAATGACAATTTTAAAATGAGAAGCATTAAAAAATGTGCTCATAGATCACTGCCATTAGATTTTAATAATGCAAAGTCGGTCATGTAAAAATATGGCGATTTGTCAACGTTTAAGAGTGTAAATATTTGTTTAGAGTATGTTTGTTGCTTGAATTAAATATAAAGTATTTGTCAATGTCATAGAATCTACGCCTGCAGTTTGCTACTTTTAACACGAAATAATTAATCAATATTTTGGGATTTTATAAATAAAATCCTCTTACGAGTTATTTCATTTATCATAAATAACTTGGTAAGCTGATCATTTATTTAGGCTGTGTACTTTTCATAACTGTAAGTTTACGTCAATAAACTCCGGGTCATTATCATTAATATACTGACGAAATCTGATGGTGCAATATGTATTAAAAAAACTTGTTACTCATCGGAAAAATCATAGTGACGAAAAAATGCGCGTGGGCAAGGTACAGTTAGTCAGTGTACAATCATGGCTACGTCATTTTCTAATAATAATATGTCTCATCAATTAATGATCTTTATCGGTTCTTAACCCGTAACGATCTCACATTAATTCTAAATAGACAATCCACTTAGCATTTATGACGGTACTTAATTGATTAATCCTCTGTAAACAAAATTAATTGATGCAAGAACAAAAAAAAAGAACATCTTGAATCAATCGAACAAATCCAAATTCGAGGCAAAAATAAAACCATAAACAATCAATAATTCCAAACTTAAAATCTTAGTTGCACTTCGACTTTCGATCTAATTGTGTGCGAAAGATCACGTATGTAACCAGTGCCTAAGAATAGCGGCCTATACTTGAACTGGCCTTAAAAATAGATACCGTTAGCCTTATGTTGAATATGAATAATTGATTTATCCTCTGTAACTAGACTGGAAGCCGACCCCAATATAGTTGGAAAAAGGCTAGGCAGATTTATTGATTTATCCTCTGTAAACATAGATAAATTATATGCAAGAACAAAAAAAAAAAACATCTTGAATCAATCGAACGAATTCAAACTCGCGCCGAAAATAAAACCATAAACAACCAAATTCTAAATTTAAAATCTGTTGCACTTCGACTTTCGATCTAATTGTGTGCTAAAGATCACGTATGTAACCAGTACCTAAGAATAGCGGCCTATACTTGAACTGGCCCCAAAAATAGATACCGTTTGCCTAATGTTGAATATGAATAGCAGAACCAGCAGAATTCGCGGAGTCGATCGCGTAAATTACACATGCTGTACTGTTTACGTTTCGCAAACTTATGTTAAATATATCTTGCAGTTACTGACGAAATATAAACATTGAAAAAAAATACGATTGGCATTTTATTTGGTGTAAACTGGCTGAAGACAAGCTGAGTTTGCTTTCTTAATTATGGTGATTTTTTCTCAATGAGGGCAATCCTAAATATAGAAAACAGACTTTACAAAATTAACCCTAAATACATCGCAAAAAAAAAACGGTACCGTTAAAAAAGTAACATCAAATGTAACGAGAAAGAAATTATAAAGTTAAGCTCAAAGCATTAAGTGTAGCCTAAGCATTACATCGCATAAATTCAAGAGGATGTAAGAGCATGTAGCTGTAAAAAAAAAAAAAAAACGATGTGTGCCAAGTTTTTTGCACGAAGTTTGCACATACGAGTTAACGGTACCAAAAAACTGGGTACAATGCACATGAGAAACAAAAATAAACCGTAAACTCATCTGAACAGAGACCGTTTTCAATTAAAAGTATCGACGATGAGATTAATCACAGTATCGTACTGATTTCTAATCTTGTTTTTTAATCAAAATACATGTTTTAAGTCATCAATTGGTTAACTAAGTTATTAAAACGTTATGGGCAGTTTTGTAAAATTGAGTTAACTTGCATAATCGTAATTAATATACATTGGTAATTGATTAAACATTGATAACTAATTCACTTTCTAATTTAATCATTGGCGTAATTTTATGTACTGGGATTAATCTCTTCGGCAATTTGCTTGAGTAATACGTAAAGGGAATTTCAGAAGGCTGTTCCTTCCGTAGACCTCAATTTATCAAAAGTGCAATAACAAACGAGTAATCGTACATAATAAACACGTTGCAACAGTATAATAATAGACATTGCATTGAACATTCTGATGCGTTTTCTAAAATAACCTGTGACAAAATTAACAGCACCATTTAGTAACGTTATCACCTTCACAACTATAATAAGTTTCACAAATAACACGAAGTATGCACGTCGGGACAGAAATACTATACACATTTTAACGTGGTATTACAAAACGGGTGCACGAAATAGGACACGCGGAGCCAGCGTAAGAGTAGCGTGGATACGTCACAAACACTCACCCAGCGACGACGGCCGCGATGCGTGTCTCTGTGATGGACAGTAAAAAATTACCTGAAAACGAAAAAGTACAAGGTTAGACGAAATAAAACAAGAGGTTGTAGCCTAGATTCGAGGCTTAATTTCGGTTTTAATTAGACCGTGTTAACTAACGGACACCTATTTAAAAATGACCCATTTTACGTTGCGACCTAAATTCGCTACAGTGCACTGTTTTTTTTTCCACAACCCATTAAAAAAATGTTACTCAACACGAGCTGTCAAAATATAAAGTAGCAAGTATTTGTCGTGTCAGTACCAATGGACATTGAAACATGAAATTTCTCTAGCCTGTAACAGTTAATTTTAAAAAAAAACATTGTCTATTTGATAATAGAACTCAAAAACTTACATAAACAACGATTTAAGTGGAACTCAATATTTTGTAAACCAGTTGCATGTTTGACATTTAAAAATGTATCGCCCCAAATTTTTTGACCAAAACATTTAGCATGTTATATCATCTCACATAACTTAGCATTAACGCTGTAATAGTGATTAATATTATTTAAAAACACGCACTATTTCATCGTTAAGACTAATTTTGTTTTCTCCCGAGATTAGTGCAGTCAGATCCATAGCATTCCAATGCGTCGTATACACCATGTTCTAATGAACTCCAATAATAAACCGTCTATTTCTGCGTGACCCATTATTTGACCACTGGCCGACGTCATACTCTGGGATTCCAAGAAAACCATAAAAATATTACATAATAATAAGATTAAATTAAACCTCGGGACAAACGTCGGGAATATAACCTCAAGAGAGTTGTGCAAGCGAGCCGGTAACGTAAAATCTTTTAATACTTCAAACGACACATTAGCAAAGCGTTTTCCGAAGGACTTAATAAACATATTTTTTATCGTCCGACCTTTTGCCGACCTTAGTTAATTTTTCATGCGATGACGTCATGATACTAAAAGCATCTTTTGTTACAATTGGAATCGAGAAAAGCGACCTCAGTTTGATTAACATTGTAAATACCAAACTTTTATTGAGCTTCCTAGACAGTTCACGGTTCTAGTTAAAAATTGGTAGCACATTGCCAAGTTCCTGTAGATTGAGACATATGGCGCTCATGGCAGGTGTTGTTAGACATGTGGGCACCGCACGAAGGGCTCCGATGACGAACGTGTTGAACATCGTCGAGAATGACCCTATTAATAATAGAAAGAGACGGCGATACGCCCTAGCCTCACGTTCTAACAGTCACGTAGTTACATTCTATTGATACTTTAAATAATCCACAAGATCACTGGCGACCCAGACTTGTTTATGGGACAGCAGGGAGATTAACATCATCATGTTGTTTACATAAGAAACAGTCACTGATCTGAGATTTATTTGATTCCAGGTGTCGCGAGATGACTACGAGATTGACTACAGCCCGAGCCCGAGAGGGTCTCCGTTGAAGGACACGTCCAACCTCCAGGATGAGCCAGGCTACTGCATCAGCCGCCACAACCCGAACAAGACCTTCCGTCGTGAATCTGTCATCGCTTCCTGGAAGAGTTTGAAGAAGGAGAGGGAGCTGGCTTTGGGAAAGCGGTTTATCTATGTCGATGCTGACAGCTACCAAGATTATTACGGCAGGAATAAGGTCAAGCGATGCAAGAGCGACAGGGCACCTAACACGCCTAAGGAGCCGAAGAAAGTCAAGCGTACATACTCTGTTTTGTACAGGTATGATCCGTCAGAAGAGAAAGTAGTAAAGGAGTACAAGTATCAGCTTCCCAAGGATGCTGAACCTTCAGACCACCCAGTGATGAAGAAGTCCGCCTCAGAACCCTTCTTGAGGTCGGAGACGTCACAGAAGAAGAAGGTGAAGAGGTCTTTCACAACGTTACTGAACATTAAGACAAAGTTCTTGAACATATTCACCTCCAAGAGTTAAATAATTGTAGAGATCCAATTTGGTTTAATTGCTCAATTCAATGCATTTTATGATTGGCGTATTATTTTACTTACAAGGTTTCAACCGCCATGATTCTAGTCGAAATTTTGCCTAAGAGGTTCAATGCCAGAACCGTCTATTTTGATATTGTATGGTGGAAGTAAACATAAACAAAATCGTAATGGGATTGATCAACATGCTGTTTCATGTAAAAACAGATAAAGATTGGATATTTTATCAGCTCGTAACTTTGTAAGCTTTATTAACTATAAGTACATATATTCTGAAGTGCCAAATGTATTCATATAGTAAGTTTAGTTGATAATTTGTGATATTTTTGTGTGTTGTGATATTTTTTATATTTTCTGGAGTATCTTTATCGTAAGATGAACTTACTATAATAGATACCTAAAACCCTACTACAATTACTGCTAAGGATAATTTTATTACAATAACTAAAGGTTAATTATCCACTTAATTAATTGCAAGTAATTATTTATATTAATAATCGTTAATATGAATGTAATTACTGATCTTAATGGTTTTAATAGCAATTCTTTATATTTAAGATAAATATTAAAGTAATTGTAGAACATAACTGTTTGCATAACCATTTCTATGTGATTCTTTGTATTTACTTGTAAAAACAAAAGATATTACTTAAATATTCAAAACATGTGATCAGAAATATTGATTGCTTTACTTAACTTATTGTATTTTTGTATACAAAAGTGGTTGGGAAGTTGCAATTGAATTTTATTTAAAGTTACAATTTAATTCTTTATATTTAAATGTCTAAATATAACTGTAATTTATAAATGTAATTTCTTAATATTTTTTTAATAACAGTATAATCAATTCATTATATTTAACACCATAAATATACATGTAATTGTCATTTAAGTACAACTAATAAAAACTGATATAGCATGATTACTCAGCAATAAATACTAATGCAATTTAATTGTATTTTAATGATTACTTACAATAATCTTATATACATTTAATTAATGGTTTCATTCCTATAGTGTAAGAAGATTTACTTAGTTAATCATAGGTATTTTAATTATAAGTTATTATTAAATAACAATGAGACTCTGCTACTTATTGTTAGAATTATAAACATATCAATTAATTAATTATTAGTTTGTAGAGTTAAATGATTATTAATGTGATGGGATATTTTTCTGGAAGAATTGTAAGAAAAGTGAAAGTATTATTATATTGGAAGTATTAATTTAATTACAATTATTATTAATAAATATTTTGTAATATTAATAAATATGTATTTTATTTATTCCATGTTTGTAGAATATTTATAGAATAGCATTAGGTACCTTTTACATTGGGCGTAGGTAAGGTAAATTAAACACACAACATTATTAGGGAAATTAATTGTTATTGGGAAAACTGTATAGTATTATAAAAATAACTTTACCTGTCTATAGTTAAAGCATGGTTACTGACACAATTGTTAACTAATTCCAATTTCCAATGTGCTTTTAATATTTTACTATTTAGTATGATTGAACCTTAGTCAATACATTTTATTTAAGAGTTGAGAGAAAACCGGGATATAGAAAACCAGTACCGATTTTTACACTCTCTTTGTCGATATTCATGTTTAGAATATGAACGTATCATGATATCCTTGTATCCAATAACAAAAAGGGATATTTGTATCTGTATAGTGAGAGGAAAAGTTAACAAAAATAGGGATTAAGCAATGTGCCCGCATAAAACAGTTTTTATTGTGAACGAATTAATTAAAAGCCCGACATTATGTAGCTGCTTTTGTGTTAAATATGCGGGATTGGTGAATATTGTGTTACTGAAGAGCTATTGATACTAAATTAGGAAACTCGGGTATCATAAGGGAGGATAAAACTGTTTGTCTCTGCATTACCCAAAGGTTGAATGGTAAAAGTCCACCTCTGTACATTTGTGTGCTTAAAGTATTAAATAAATAAAATATTTAAAGCTGTGGATATTTTGATATACTTATAACATGGCCTATTTAAGTATCCTTTGACCACAGGGCCCTTTAACGGATTATTTTGTATATGATTCAAAACATTTCAAGTATGTAAATAATGTATTTATTAAAAAAAACTACAATACAAGTTTTATTTAAAAAGAATGAGGACGGACTACGAAGTGAATATACAACGACAAACACTGTATTTTATAGCTAAATTCACGACAAAAGTTACATGAAATATCGACAAGCAAACAAAGATATCGAATGTCAATCGCAGATACAAACAAATTGCAGATATTGAATACAAGACTTACAATTCAGTTACTATTTATGTATTACTTAAATAATATTTCTGCCATAATTTCATTGATTTGAAATGCGTTGTATTTCTCATACCATAACTATAGGAACAACTACGTACATTTTCCTGACTACAAATAAAAATATTGTACAATTTCCAAAGCAATCATTATCCTAATAAAACAAAACAGTATATTTCGTACATCCATAATCCTAAAATCCAATTTGATATCCATAAAATTTAGCATTCAGGTCTAAATTGGAGGGTATAACCGTATAAATACGAATTTAGCACCGAGGTCGACGGGGAGTGGGCTAAACGTATTCAGAATTAGACCTAATGTGAATTTAGGCTGTGGTTTGTAGATTACTTAGTAATGAATGTGATGCATTATTTATTAGGTGCTTTGTATATGAGGACTAGGTATTTATTAACGCTGATTTTGGTAAAAAAATGAGGTTTTTCTATTCAGCACCCCAATTGCGTAAAACACTCCTATCAATCATAATCTGAATGATTTTCAAGGATTTTGCTATTCACGCGCGCCTCAAAGAGATGTCAGCAGAATTGACGGGGTCCACTAGGGCCGATGCCTGCCGGGGTTGCGAAGAAGTCCGAAAGGGAGATCGTGGCCCTCAGCAACATGGCAACTGAAGGAACACGGGTGGGTTTTAGTCAATAAGAGTCTGACACGCCCTCCCGCTCCACCCATAGCGGGAGAAGTTATTTGATAACTTTCTACCCAAAAAAAAAAATATTGCTATTCATAATGTTCGAAAAATTTGAATGCTCAACAACGTAAATAACGCAATGAATGTTGTTGAACTGTCAGAATGAAACATATTTTGATTGATCGTGTGTTACGCAATTAGGGTGCTGATTCGATTCCGAAAATTCTTTCACGAATGGGACACACAGAGCTGGGAGCTACAGTATTGCCGAGTGACATAGGATATAATCATATAATGTATTTTTTTGTAAACAACAAAGTAATACATTTTTGCAACAATAATATCGAACAAAAATGGCGGGATACGACGTGAATTCGAATAACCTATAAGTTTTTTTTTTAAATTACGGCGATGTGGTAGTGAAACGCGTGCATGACAATGTTCTTTTTTTTAAATTAGAGTTGCATAATGAAATTTAGTACAACATTATAACACTCATTTGGATGATATTATGGTTACTATGACACTGGCTGTTTTAATGTTGGCAATAAGCTAACTGTTTCAGAACTTTTATAGAGGATTTATAGCATGGGTGTAGATAATCATTATATTAAAAGTTCATGAGGAACAAATCTAACTTAGAGAGACGTATTAATGATTCTTATGATTATATATGTAATAAGAACCATCCTTACTCTAAAATAACTAATTTAATTCCGAATATAATTATTTGACCTCAAAATAGATACTAATACCCAAATGAATATTAAAGTCGCTACCCCAATATCATAATCTAAAACTGTTTAATAAAATTCATAATATTTCAGGGATAAGGAAAATAATATGCAACACCAAGATATTTTGTCAGTCATATACAGTGTGAGTCTTTATAATCTGCACATACTGAATCGAGGGAATCTTTGCTTAATTTTATCGACGGAAAAAATGATAAAAAAATTCTAAATATTTTATTGACATTTTTAATGGATTTTTTATTTATTTTTTCGTTTCTGTGACTCCAGTGTATACAAAGCGGTGTAACTTTTTAACTCGATGTTTTATCACGATGAAACAAACTCCATAATGATTGGAAGTAATTAGGTGTCCGCATTAAATGAAAATTGTGTAAAAGAACTGCCACCAATTAAAAATAAACACGTTTTTCCCTCAAAAATCTGATTTTTTTTCATCAATTTTTGCAATAATCGTAAAATTTCTCAATAAGATGCCCCGATTACCTTCATTTTTTATTACTTTAAATTATTCCTCATCGTATTAGCTACCTAATAATAAAAATTGTATGCTTTTAGCTCAGACAAAACACTTTCTATCAAGTGTTAAAGATGGCACTTCGAACGCGCTATTTTTGTTCTCTTAAGGATGATTTATTTGGGTTCAATGAATGAAAAAGAGTTCAATTAAAACATTTATTATTTTAAAGAAAATTTAATGCATTAGGTTCTCAAAATGTCCACCTCGTTGTTGTAGGCACAAAGCCGCGCGAACTAAAATTTGTTGTGTCGCTCTCCTTATCATTTCGGGATCATTGCGAATATCATTTGCACAGTTAATTATGCGATCACGAAAATCGACCTCACTGTTGATGGGAGTACTGTAGACGCGTTGCTTCATGGTCCCCCACAGGAAGTAATCAAGGGGCGTTAAATCGGGTGAACGCGCAGGCCACCCTACAGGTCCTAGTCGTCCAATCCATTTATCACGATAATTTTCGTTTAAAAATGATCTCACATTTGTGGCATAATGGGCAGGGCATCCGTCCATCTGCAGAAACATCCTTCGACGCAAAGACAGTGGTACATCTTCCAATAACTCAGGTAGATCGTCAGTCAACAAACTTAAAAATCTTTCACTGTTCAAAGTTCTCGGCAGTATGACTGGTCCAATCAACATGTTATCGATAAGACCAGCCCAAACATTTATTGAAAATCTTACTTGAAAAGTCGATGAACGTTTCAATTTCGGGTTTTGACCTCCAGGGCACCATCTGTGTAAATTTCTACAGTTAGTAATACCATCTCTGGTAAATGTTGATTCGTCCATCCATAGTATGGTTTTCGGAAAGTTTGGGTTTGCTCTGGTATTTCTTTGAATCCAGGTGGACATCACACACCTTGGACGCCAATCTACGTCTTCATGTAGATGTTGCACTCTTTGGTAGTGGTAAGGGTGCAATCCTTCTTTCTTTAAAATACGCCACGCTGATTTTTGTGATATTCCGTGACGAAGAGCCAGTCGTCTAGTACTTATGGATGGATCAGCAAACAAATCGCTCAGTACTGCTTGTTCCAGAACCACATCAATAATTATTTGAGGCGGCTCGCGACGATCTCTACTTGATTCAAGTCCAGTGATCGACAATCTTCTGTGAACTTCCTGGAAGTTGCGGGCAGATGGCACTGGTTGCCTGTTAGGAAACGCAGCTATGTAAGCTGCGCGCGCAGCTCTGGCACTTCCTCGTCCCATCCCATAGTAAAAATGAATGTCGGCAATGTGTGCCGGGGAGAATTCACTTAAGCGCGGCATCACGTAGCAGCGAACGAAAGTCACGAAACTCAGGTAGCAGTGAATGAAAGTAACGAAACACATGTAGCAGCGGCGAATAATTCGGAGCGACTGCCTGTCTGTCATCCCTTCTGGTCCCTTCAGCTGGCCCTACCTCCCCGCACCCCGACCCGCGCACATTCTCAACAAAAAAGGACGTCTACCTGCTAAACAATTAGTGCGTAGCCGTGCTCTAGGCCTTTCTTTGGCTGTTGATAAGAAATGATGGGATTGAGTTAAACCCTTGCAATTTTTACTATTGGATAGCTAATACGATGAAGAATAATTTAAAGTAATAAAAAATGAAGGTAATCGGGGCATCTTATTGAGAAATTTTACGATTATTGCAAAAATTGATGAAAAAAAAATCAGATTTTTGCGGAAAAAACGTGTTAATTTTTAATTGGTGGCAGTTTTTTACACAATTTTCATTTAATGCGGACACCTAATTACTTCCAATCATTATGGAGTTTGTTTCATCGTGATAAAACATCGAGTTAAAAAGTTACACCGTTTTGTATACACTGGAGTCACAGAAGCGAAAAAATAAATAAAAAATCCATTAAAAATTTCAATAAAATATTTAGAATTTTTTTATCATTTTTTCCGTCGATATAATTAAGCAAAGATTCCCTCGATTCAGTATGTGCAGATTATAAAGACTCACACTGTATATTTCTTTGCCAACATCAAATTCAATATTTTACACCATACCATCACATCTCCTATTCCCCACATAATATCACTATTTAATCGTATTCTAATATTTACCATTAAACTAATAGGTTACTTTAATTTACAGTAGATCTCCAACCAATACCATACCAATCTATCTTTTTACCGACACATCCACTAAGCACATCTTACCATCACGAGCGCCAGACCCAGAAGGCCGCTCCCGCGCTACATTCTGACACATCGAATCTTTGGGTGTTGCCAGTACAATATCCAACAATTACGTATTTATAAATTGAAACCTAACATATATAAGTCAGTTAACACATATCTTTTATAGTCGCGAATTATATTTTGATCAAGATACAACCTAACACTTACCTCCAAATTGCAAAAAAACGTAAGAAAACTTTAATTTCGCGGGCAACTGCGGATCCACCTTAATGCAAGGTAGTCGTCATTTGGTCATTCATCATCATCTGCCTAGCCTTTTCCTAACTATGTTGGGGTAGGCTTTCAGTCTAACCGGATGCAGCTGAATATCATTGGGTCACTATGGGGCGGCAGGGACATCGACGCGAAAACTGTTACCATGGATTCAGTACATGATTCTGACGTTGAAATTTTTCGTCGGTTATTTCCATTCATTTTGACCGTGTAGGTATTGCACTTTTCTATGAAACAGCAGATTTTTAAGCTATTGCATAGCTTTTATCGCGGGCTTTGAGCGCGGCGACCGAATCAAGAAATTCCGTAACGAAAAAAACCTAACACCCCCGACTCCACCTACCATGTAATGACGGTTCCCATGACAACGTGATGTTGTCATGGGAACGTAATTTTTGTTTTATGTCATCACGTCATCATCCCAAGTGTAGCGTTGACAAATAGGAAGTATGGAGGTTACAAATGCTATGCAATAGCTTTACCGCGGCAGTCCCCGAGTGCCACACGTTTTTTTTTTAATAACCCTGTATTTCTTTTAATCCAGATTTACTTTTTTTACAACGCAATCTGCTATAGGTTTTACACATATTTTACATAGTAACGTAATGCAAACTAACACCTTTACATAAAAGGCACGGTTATTAATTACATGTTAATTATCACGTCCAACAGTACGATTACGAACTATGAAGGGATTTATGTAAATAATGTTGTTCCTAGCTAGTGAATTGCAATTAATTGAATTGACAATCGTCGGTAATAGCAACTGGCTCGATAAGCTGTCAATAATTGCAGGTAATCGTATCCTTATTAGGCGATTATATTAATTGCTTATTAGTAAACAAACATGATTACAGAGCTAGGAAATCGGATACTTGTTATTTCATTATTTTTGAAGAGAAAACTTCTTTAGGCGCGTTGGGCATTTTTGAGATGGTAAAAAACAATTGAAGTCGCGATACTACTGTTACCGACACCAGCTAAAAGACATCAACGCGCGATACATTTTCTGCACAGTAAAATTGTTCAAGTTTTCGCTTCTGTCGGCACTCCCGGAGTGCCACTGTTTTTTTTTTCTGTAATTTTTTACCAAGCTCTTTCCACACCTATAAGCCCAGAAGGGTTAGGCAGTGGTGTTACCTATAACCCTTAGTACACCCACATTTCGCCAGTTATGTATAAGTCCCATGTAATAAGGGGCGAGCCTGCTGCCATCAACCGGTCACAAATCTAGACTCTGGCCTGCTACTGACAAATTCCTAATGGTAAACCCAATAACACTTTGCCCGACCTGGGAATCGAACCCAGGACCTCATGCTCAGCAGTAGCGCTGTTTTTGACTTCACTTTATTTTTTTTAATACAAAACGTAGGTAGGTACTACCGAGGTAATATATAATTTTCGCGAACGGGAAAGTGTATATTTTAATTGGATTGCATACTCG
This sequence comes from Agrochola lychnidis, assembly GCA_963680765.1. Classification (NCBI taxonomy): domain Eukaryota; kingdom Metazoa; phylum Arthropoda; class Insecta; order Lepidoptera; family Noctuidae; genus Agrochola; species Agrochola lychnidis. Next base: position 12,268,498 of record OY796873.1, on the reverse strand, counting down.
ACTTGATTAATTGAAAAACATTTCTAGGACGTGCCCACCTTTTTAGGACAATCTTGATAATACTGGTAGCAAAACTTACGGTCACAGGTTCTAAGGGGCGGAGCAACCAACACAACAAACCCAGTTAATTCCCATCCAAAAATACCTGACCTACAAACGAAAGCCAAAAATCTAAATTCAAAAAACCCCTGTACAATTCTGACAGGTGTAGAGTGGTGCCTGGCGCTGCCCGTGGGAACCCCGGCCCACTCCCGCTGTTGGGAAATTTGAATAACGAATGAGACACGTATCTACTCGGGCGCGGATGCCATGCTACGATTCACCGTGTAAACCCGATCCCGATGTACGGCGGAATTCAATTTGAGATTGGTAGGAAGAAAAACTGCTTAGATGGCTGTTAGAAATACATCTTCGGTATATAGAAAGAGAGTTATGTATTGAAGATAATAAAACAATTCCACAGAAATGTAAGTCAGTTAGGTAAGTACCGGGATTTTTATACCGAAACTTGAGTACAAAGCTAAAGATGCTTTTAAATACATAAATAAACTCACTCCTTACAGAACGCGACCTGCTACAATACTTACATAACATACTCCTTTTGCTTCGTTTACGTTCTACATGTGGTCATACACGTACACCGGTTGCGAGTACTAACGCACCTGACCTTTTTGAAGGTAAAGGTTTAAGGTCAATGTAGGTCACTAAATGACCTTCCACTGTATGTTTTAAATCCCGCAAAAAACATATTCGCGCGAAAATTTCAAAGTTTAGAGCATTCTACGACCATAAAGAATAAGGAACTGACTGGCCAGCAAGATTACACACCTCTATGCCTACTTTATAAGGTAGACACGTACTTATTAGGAAGTGCTGTAGTAATGCATAGCCGAAAGCCATTGCAAGGAGGTCACAGGCCACGGCCGGCCAACGGAACCTTGAACCCTAACTGTCACTACACCTTAACTTGATTTATAACTTAACCGCTGCTACTTGATTAACTTGATTGATCGTCTATTACTTTAATTGATTGCCACTCGTAATGATCGCAATTGATGATTGCAACTTCATGTTTTGATAGTTTCGAGATTGCGATTAATTTGTATTTATGATATGCCATAAATGTAGTTAAGAACACAAAAACTAAACAATTATTTTATGATTTTACAGTATGAATCCGTAAACACGTACAAGTAACGCCATCTGTTACAACTCTGCTGAACTTCATTGAGCTTCTGAAACAGAATCTATGAATAGAAAACCGACATTGGGACTCGGGAGATCAACGGACGTGTATTTTTTAACGATCCATTCACCCTTGCGAAATCCGCTTATTAAAAATTTCGAAATAACTCCAGTTAAATAAATGATACTATAATCCATTTAAAAACATACAACGAATAAAATAAACCTAGAAACAAATTAGTCATAAATCTGAACGGATTTGTTGACGTTTAGATTTTATTTTTATTATCTTTTTAAACATCGATATTTCATCATTTATTATACTGCTGCGGTAAAAAATAACGGTTCCATTTTAAAAATAATAACAAAGAACAACCATAGAGATCAGCAATATAGAGTCAGCACAGATTAAAAATCTAATCTGCAAATCGGATCGGTAAGGTTTCATTACATCTCGATGACTATGGGACAAAGAGATTATGCAAGAGAATGGAGTTAATTAACGCGTATGTAATTAAAATAACAATAAAGGTCAGGGATCGACCTCAGTAATTAAGTCACTGGCTCATAGTGACATGAGTTTCAATGTCACCGCAAATTTGATTGTAATTAAAACTGTAACAGTAATATCCTCGTATCAGGTAAAGGTCTAGTTAAAACTATTTTTTTTTTGTCAAGGCCTAACCTTGACTGTAAGCTCTTGTATAATAAATTCTGTTGTTTTTTTCTAAACGTACTAAGAAACATTATTCTTTTTACGTTTCCGGGGAAATAGCAATAAATGTCATCAAGAAAAAATGTCATTGGACTTATTATCTTCCAATAGTCTAATGTAAGTAAATCATTTTGTAATCGTGTTTACTTGTTTAATTTTAATACAAGTTATGTAATGTTTGTTGCCAACTATACATATCGCGGTTTGACATCTTCCAAATAGAAAATATAATCAAACTGTAATATTTGTTCATCAGCACGTGTAGCATGACAACCATGGAAACGGGTTTTCTACGAGTTTTGTCGACGGAAGAATAGACAAAATGACAGATTGTGATTGTTTATCTGTCATTTTGTCTATTCTTCCGTCGACAAAACCCGTTTCTATTGTGGTCATGCTAAGCGTGCTGATACAAGTTATCCGACTTTTGAAAAATCAACCATAAGTCAGAACAAAATTCAACAGACGGACTTAATAAAATCTACGTGCAATCCAATCAAATTAGATTCCATTCGATTCGACTTTTATTTCTAATGAATACCATGAAAACTCTCATTCAGTTACTTGAAGGTCCAAATTAGCCGCTCGCAGAGTAACTAAGACTTTCTTCATATGAAAAAGTAATGAAACCAAATAGTTTTAATGTAATTAAATTTCTTTATGGATCTTGATTAGGGCATCTGTCCCACCGAAGGCGAAAAAGCGACTAGCTATCAACGATTTTCTACATCAAAAAAGGTACAAAATATTGTAGGCCTCGTGTAAGTAAAAGAGATGGATATATTAATAGTTGATCACTGCCTGTTCACACCGCCAGCGAGGACTCACTCCACTAATTTGTCGTTGAGCCACAAGAGCTATCAAAGACAATACTCGCTCAGCGATACTTTCTTAGTTACTCGCTTGGTGGTCAGAACTCACGCCGAGAGACCAAACAGCGGTAATTTTGCCCCGAGCGAGTGGTGCGCACTCGGACAGCTACACACTCACTGCTCGCCAATTCGTTTTCAGTTGCTAGTTCTACTCGTTCGCCGGCAGTGGGACAGGTGCCTTAATTAAGGAATAATGTCTTGAAGGTTATAAACAGTGCAGGGAAATAGCAGGATGTCCTAGGTTTCCATTCGTCGCCACACTAATCGCCTCCTGGCTAGACAGACAGAGTCGTATTCATACAGAATGATCGGCTGTTCACATCCTACAAGTTATTAGTGGAAATGACAAGTGATGCTTTTCGTTACCATTTCCTCAATTTAATTAGAAACATTATGGTGGGCTATAGTGCAGTAAAGGGTTTGTTTCATAACATAACATCACCCCTGTAATCTTCGACGGGTTAGCCAGAGGTGTACCTACAGTACACCCACATTTCGCCAGTTAGGTTTAAGTCCCATGTAATAGGGGTCGAGCCTATTGCCATCAACCGGGCACGGATCCAGACCTTGGACTGCTACTGAGAATTTCAAGATAGAAAAACCCAATAACACTGCCCGATCCGGGAATCATGGACCTCATGCTGACCAGTAGCGTTTTTTTTTAATAATGGACTTTTATGAAGTTATAGTGCAAAAAAGGGGTTTGTGTAATATTATTGGATAATAATAAAGCTTCCAAAAAAAAAACTTATGTTTCCGAAAAGTCAATATGTTGTGCTACAAAAGTTAATGACAGAAACGAATCGCTGCAAAACCGACTCCACATAGTCTTGTTTGCCCTATTCCTAGAGTGTAATTTAAGCCCGCGTAGGCGTGGAGGGGCGAGGCGGCTCGCGAGCTGAGGAGGAGGTGGTTTGAGCCGGCTCAGCCAGCCAGCAAGCCAAAGGTGCGGTGGTGAGCGTTAAAACCATCTGCGACGATAAGCTCGCATGAGACCGCCGGAGCCGTGACAAAAACCATGCCTGCTGCATATTGCATGCTCGCTTGCATGCTGCATGCATGGTGTATGCTTGTTTGCATTTTTGAAAAATATTACGTCAGCAAATTCTGTACTGATTTTTCGGAATTTTCAGTATTTTATTCGGTCGTTTCTTTATTTGTATTCGCATATAAGTTGTCGGAAAATTAGTATTCAGTAAATTTCATATTTTGAGTATGCACATATTTTAATTTTTTTCCGGGGCGTTTATTACTACCCAATATTATTACTTGAAAAGTCAGTTTAACGTTCGCATTTCTTTTGAAGAACGAGAAAATATCGTATTTAGCTTTTCTCACGGGTCTTAGAAAGCAATTAAATCCTTATATGACGCGAGTGTTATAAACGGCGAAGTCATCCGTTATTTTTTAACGATTAACCCATCCGTTTTACCTGAGAAAACCATAAAACTATGCCTTATTGAAAATTGTGAGACTATAAACTTTTAATATCTCTGAGAAGTGTATATCTTCCCTTTTCAAAGATACTATGGTGCTAAAAGTCCTAAGACAAGGCAACTCGATACCGAAGTAATAGTTGCGAAGAATTTATACAGCAGCACTTTCATTAAGCAAGTTTGATAAGCAAACTTGTATTCGTGGTCATAACACAATATTCATTCTATTGCCGAGATGATTGAATGAATGAAATGCACCGATCCCAGCGTGGTTTAACCATGCAGACTCGATAAATCGAATGAACCCAAAGATTTGCACTAGCCTCTGGAGCCTCGTGTTTCATGGTGTTACAGAGGCCATTGCATATCAAGGAGTAGACAGGAGGGCGCGGTAATGGTAAGGATGACATGCCCTTAGGATATGGAAGGATTTGCGAGTCGTACCGGATATGTTTCTAAGAGTAAGCAATGGAAGAGTGGGGAGACGGGTGATATTTATCTATGGTTGGGCATTTTTTAACGACGTCGCCGCCAGGTTGGTTCAGGTCAAACTTCACCTGTGAATCTTTTGGCGGGGTTGCACTGCTTTCTCGGCTCTTTTTTATATATATCACTGCTGTTTTATGATCATATCACAATATTTAATCCATTGCCGAGATGACAGTTTTTTTTAAACCTTCCTGCCAACAAGGCGGAGGCAGTGACGATTGTAAGTTTTGCAAAAAAGATGCTGGATTGGACAAATTAATCCTTCGTACAGTCAACTGATCTGGCAGTGGATGCCAATGACCGATGGCCGGTGGCGCAGACGAGTCCTGGAGTAGACACCGCATATCAGCAAGCGTAGTGTAAGATGGTTTCCAGCAAGATGGACAGATTGGACGCGGAAGGCGGAGGACAGGGTGTTGTGGCGTAGTTTGGGAGAAGCCTATGTCCAACAGTAGACTGCGATAGACTGAGAAGGTGGAAACGTTTGTACCTTCACGTCTCTGTCTATAAATAAAGTCCCAGACTCATATCGCCTAGTAAATCCTCCCACATTCATACGTCGTAGAAATACTTGGGTAGCAATTACCTTCCATTCATAAGGTAGCCTCGGCAGTGACATTGGCTTCAATTGGAAATAATATAGCGGCGAAAAGATTTAGCCTTCGTTATTATTGTTGTGTCACAGTTAGCGTATTAGGCAATTGAAATGACTATGGTTTGATATAATATGTGGGTGTTATTTGCAGCCATTTTTTTAAGAGGATTAGCAGTGCCGTCAGTTTCAACTGAGCAAGATTGGAGCAAGGTTGGGAAAATGATAATAGTGACTTCGAGAGGCCACGTGATAGCATAAGCATATAAATCTGTGCATCTCTGTGAGAGAAAGTGGCTATAATCCACATAATCCATAGTTGTTGGATAAAGCATAGATAAGTATTATGCTTCTATTTTTGAAGTGAAAACTTCTTTAGGCGCGTTGGGCATTTTTGAGATGGGAAAAAACAATTGAACTCGCGACACCGTTACCGACACCTCATTTTTGTAAACGCGATTGTGCTCTTTATTTAGGTAAGGTTACGGATCAATGTTCTATACAAGTATTTTTCTTCCACCAAGGCGATCTTGTTCAAGTTTTCACTTGTCGCCACTCCTGGAGTGCCACTGTTTTGTTTTTTTTGAGGGACTTTTTCCTTACTACTCTTTCTCCTCAGGAACTGAGCGAGGGTCCTGCCAAGAATTTCAGAAGGATGATAAGGAGTTGGGAATGAGGTTTCCATTTGTACAGCCCACGATAACAGAGGGGTTAAAACACTGGAGTAGTTCCACGCAGCACGAATACATAAGTAAGCAATATTATATCACGCCTCAATTCACCGAAGGGTTAGGCAGAGGTGCATCTATAGCACACCCACATTTTTCCAGTTATGTTTAAGTCTCATGTAACAGGGGATGAGTTTATTGCCATCAACGGGGCACATATCCAGACTCCGGGCTGCTACTGAGAAATTCCAGATGGAAAAACCTAATAACACTTTGCCCGACCCGGGAATCGAACCCAGGACCTCATGCTCAGCAGTAGTGCTTGTGAGCACTAGACCAACGACGCAGTTACCAGTATTATGTTTTTTTAAATAGCCAGTTAGGTAATGCTTACCTATCTATGACTGATCTATTTGCTTGGAACAGTTTTTCAGAAGTAAAACGCTGTCAAAAACGTCAGAAATTTTTCTTGACTATCCGGACACTATTTAGTTTTAAGAGTCATTAAAAAAAACTTGTCAGTCAACTGATTAATTACAAAAAAAAATACACCTGTCCCAAGATTGTTTTTAAGTTTCTACACGGATACGTTTTATGCATGAAGCGAAAGAACTCACATTTCCACAATACTCTCTTGAACCAAACCAGACTCTTTAAAACATTTTTAAAAGGTATTTTCCTCAATGTCTTGTTAGTACAATACCTTACATAACACAAGTAGGCCAAGCTCAAAAAAACATCGAACTTCCACGAATCAATAACAATGTTTTTACAATAATGTACGATACTTAATTTTTTACCAATATTTGACAAAAAAAGTGCTGAATTGTGCCAATGAAATAACGTTGACATCACTGTTACGTGTACCAAATTGCTTTAACCAGAATTGGTAGAAAAGTAATAAGACTCCTAAAACAGCTAACATTATAAGCAGTAAAATTAAATGCCTTTGCTTTTTATTACTGTCAACTTTCCGCCATGTTTGATCAAAAACCGTTTACGTTACGTCATTTCTCATTTAAAAATTGAATTTGGAAAATATTAATTGTTGATATTTTTCATTCACGGTCGGCTTTCCATGTTTAAAATTATTGTAGTCGATTTCGAAATACGTTAATTATGTGAATGATGTGTTCTCATTCCTTTCTACCAATGTTACCGATAATTGTAATCGGTACTTGGAATAATCATCATCAGCTTCCACAGCCCGACTTCACCGACTGCTGAACATAGATAGACCTATCTTTTCTTGTGCTATCCCCCACTCTCCTGTGCCAGCCTCATCCAGGTTCTACCCGCGATGGTAACAATTTCGTCCGCCATCTCGTCGCCAGACGACCGACACTTCTTCTTCCAGTCCATGGACGCCACTCGGTGACTGCCTTACTCCACCTGTCATCCACTACACCTTGCCAGCACGCGTAGTATGACAACCATAGAAACGGGTTTTCTACGGGTTTCGTCGACGGAAGAATAGACAAAATGACAGATAAACAATCAATCTGTCATTTTGTCTATTCTTCCGTCGACAAAACCCGTTTCGATTGCGGTCATACTAAGCGTGCAGGTGTTTTCCGATGTCGAAAACCTTCGTACATCTTCGGATCCCGACGTTTAGAACTCGGTCAATAAGTCGTATGATGATGATGAATTGTTGACATTTTTCATTCACCTTGTCGTTTATTTTAAATCAGCTTTCCATGTTTAAAAATTATTGTGTTCGATATCGATAAACGTTATTTGTGGATGACGTGTTCTCTGTCCTTTCTAACAATGTTACCGATATTATATTGTAATCGGTACTTGGAATACTGATTTGTTTTTCCAATATTTTGATAACAAACACATTGTTATTCCTGTTTACATTACTCTGATGTCAGCTTTTTATCGTCAAAACCTACATAATTTTCCGTCATGTCCATTGCGCTACAAACTGCTGAGTATGAGATCCTGCGTTCGATTCCTGAGTCGGGCAAAGTGTTATAGGGATTTTTCATCTGGAATTTCTCAGTAGCAGCTCTGCTACGTGTAACTTAAACAATAATTGGCGAAATGTGTGTGTACTATAGGTACATCTCTGCCTAACCCTTCGGGGAATACAGGCGAGATGTTATGTCTATTATTTTAATAATATTTGTGATGATGAATAGGCTAACTGCTATGGTCATCTCCATCTTCTAATGAATAAATAGCAGCAACAGATGCAGTGTGAGTCTTTATAATTTGCTTAATTTTGTCGACGGAAAAATATTTGAAAAAAATCTTTTTTTTTTTTGTTCTGTTTGGCGTCTTATTGAGAAATTTTAGGATTAAAGTAAAAATTTATGAAAAAAAAAAACAGATTTTTGCAAAAAAAAAAATAGGTTTATTTTCAATTGAGGCTAAACTTTTTTCCACAATTTTCATTTTATGAAGACGCCTAATTACTTCCAATCATTATGGAGTTTGTTTCATCACGATAGATCATTTAGTTTAAAAGTTACACCGTTTTGTTACAAAATTATTAAAAATTCCATAAAAATTAAAATAAATTTTTAGATTTTTTTAAATATTTTTTTCCGTCGATAAAATTGAGCATAGATTCCCTCATTTCGATATGTGCACATTATAAAGACACACTGTATAGTATCATAATCACGCTATTTTCGTAGTTTACACCAATTAAACAGTTTACATGAATGACGTCAATCACTTATCATAGTTAAAAGGTGAAATTTTAATTTGCATCGATCGGTCATCAATGCTAATTAATTTATACATTTGCTTGAGGAACCGAATTAATTCGGCATCAATTAAATCAGTGTGTTAATCAGTTTTATTTGTAATCCATTGGAATTAACATTACTTGGAAAGTAGGACAGTAAATCTTGCTAATAGGTATGTGGCGCCTGCAATTTGCGATTTTAAATTACCATTATTTATACGGATTTCATTGAAATCGGATATGGGTGACCATCCATTACATATCCCCCCGCGTGACGGGTCTCCGTGCCTCGGAAAGCACGTTAAGCCGTTGGTCCCGGCTGTCATTTGTAGATTTTTGACAGTCGTTACGGGTCGTCAGAAGCCCAAAAAGACTGACAATCAGGTGTATCATGATAACAAAGTAACTGGGTTATAGAGGTCAAATAGGCAGTCGTTCCATGTAAAATACTGGTTTCGATAGACTGGAAGCCAACCTCAACAACATAGTTGGGAAAAGGCTAGGCAGATTGATTGATTTATTAGTTACTAGCTGCATAAATCTCGATCCCGTGAAAATAACGGGATAAAATGTATCCTATGTCCTAATCCAGGTCATAGTCTACCCATGTGCCAAATTTCATCCAAATATGTTCAGCCGTTTTAGCGTGAAAACGTAACAAACAAACCAACTCACTTCCGTATTTATAGTATTACTAGCGGACGTCACGCGGTTTCAGCCGCGTAGTACCCGTTCCCGTGGGAGTACGGGGATAAAATATAGCCTATGTTACTCGCTGATAATGTAGCTATCCATTGCTGAAAGAATTTTTCAAATCGGTCCAGTAGTTTTTAAGTTTATTCGTTACATACAAAAAACTTTTTACAAAAAAAAACAACCGACCTCCAAAAAAAACACTACAAAGTGAAAAATAACTTTAATTTCGGAAGTCGGTGTCTTGGGTTTTGCATTTTCGTTTTTTGCCACCGACTTCCGAAATTAAAGTTATTTTTCACTTTGTAGTGTTTTTTTTGGAGGTCGGTTGTTTTTTTTTGTAAAAAGTTTTTATTTTTCAGTTTTTAGTTGTGATACCTACCCCACACACATTCGAATACCACCTGCTACCAATGACAGAAACTTAACATATCATCTACATAGTAAGTGGGAAAAAAATACCTACGTATTTTGTAGCTAACTCAAAAACTATCCAAGCAAAGTTAATAAAATTTATATGGGACCAATTCGAGAGCACACCCTTTCAAACAAAAAAAGAATTTTCAAAATCGGTCCACAATTGACGGAGAAATCAGTGGACATACATAAAAAAAAATAAAAAAAACAAACATACGCGACGAACTTATAACCTCCTCCTTTTTGGAAGTCGGTTAAAAAATACAAATCTTTCCTCTTTATAATATTAGTATAGATAGTATCGATATTTATTAGTTAGGAGGATTACTTACTACAGTTTGCTAACATTTTCATTTTGGAAAAAGCTAGGCAGATTGAATTGTTTCTCATTTTTGTACGATAATACCTATGAATTTCTCGAAATTGGCGATCAATTTACCCTATTGGCAGTAGTATCTACTAACAGCAAAGACCTAGGTGATGTATCTAGCATAAACTCAAAACTCTCTGTGTATATAATTGATGACCTGACTAATAATAATTACTCGAATTTAGGTATCCTAGAACTAAGAAAATTGTTTGAAACGGATCTGTATAAAAAAAAATATTTAAAAAAAACAAAAAACCCGACTGCAAAAACACACAACTGAAAAGAGAAAAACAAGCATTATAATCTATAGAATTTTGGTATTGCAGGCGGGACAAACCAATAACCTGAAATGATGGTGTAAATTTTGTTTGTCCCGCCTGCAATACCAAAATTCTTTGTCGTTGTTTGTTTTTCTCTTTTCAGTTATGTATTTTTGCAGTCGGGTTTTTTGTTTTTTTTAAATAATTGTTTTTATTTTAAGCTTTTTAGTTTTATTAAAATTGACTCATTACTAGTTTTTATTTGATACCAATCATGTTTTTTTTTAAACCTACTCCTCCCTTTTTTTTGTATTTGCAGATGCAATATATAAATATTATGTAGCCTATGACACTCTCACAATTAAGATGAATCTAACGACACCTCACATGTTAAAATCCATCAAGCCGTTTAGGCTACAGAGCGTGCCAAAGAAATAGACATACATACCCTCGCAAAACATTACCCTCCTTCTGGAGCAGTCGGGTAATAAAAAGTGCAATTGAATCACTCGGCCAAAGATCAATATGCCCAAGAAATCAGGCATAATGACAGGTCGAAACATAAACTTCCAATACAAATGATATTCTCTTACCGAAATTAACAAGAAAACAATAAAATACAGTAATTTAACACTTGCCCTCGACACGATAACCAGAATTACCTCCTTCACCTTTATATTTACAAAAACTTCATTGACAGCAACCAAATATTACCTGTGGACAATCAAAAAGTAAACATTAAAATATATTCTTACACATCAAAGGTTTTTAGGGTTCCGTACCCAAAAGGTGCCAACGGGACCCTATTACTAAGGCTCCGCTGTCCGTCCGTCTGTCACAGGGCTGTATCTTTTGAACCGTAATAGGTACTTGAAAATTTTCACGAGCAAAAATACATACACTAAGCAAAATTCAAAATGATTTTCTCGTGGAATAGCGATTGTAACTTGACATAAGCCCTATGTAGTGTGAGACTGTGAGTTCCAAAATACTATATTCCTAACAACATACAATTACAATCAATAAGTAGGTGAAAATAACTCTAAAGAGTTGATAATTGTACACATATTCGTGCTCGTGACTGTATTACTAAGCCGGTGTAGCAACAAATGAAATAAACTAAAAAATTAAAGTAAAAAATATATGTAGTATTCAATATTGTACGGTGGTTAGGAACCCTTCGTGTGCGAGTTCGACTCGCACTTGGCCGCTTTTTTATAATAAAAATTGATTAGTCTGTCAATCAAGTTTGCAATTTATCAAGTGTTAAAACTTTAAATTTTAGGTTATAACGAGTTAACCTGTTTGAGAAGATTTATTCGCTCTCAAGAAATTATCTTTATGCCAAAACGGGAAGGGTTTGGACAGTGATAAAAAGAGACATTAAGGCTTGATGCACAACGACTTATTATGATTATGACCTACTTAAGGACAATTAGCTTTAAACACGATTTACATCATTGTTTTCCTGTCAAACGTTTGAAGTTGATAGGCAGAATGACGTTTTAATTATGTTTCACTCTTAGTACCTACAAGTTATAAGATCTACTTAAGACGGCACTAAATGCCAGTGGCCTTGAGTAGTTAGCTTGCGTGTTCGGTGCTGAGCTCACGCAACGCGTCGTACGTCCAGCCAGTAATAGGACTCGCCCATCAAGGAGCGCTGTCCCAAATTAGACGCATTATTAATTTATTATACATAAAACAAAATATATTTTAATTAAATGCGTATACTAAAAGATCAATAGTTAAATTATCTTTAAGATGGTGAAGGTTTCAGAAAAATACGCTTAATAGTTTTTGCGTGATTCTCAGTTTTTTATCCGCGTGAGACATAACTTTACAAATTAATTTCACTACGTAATATAAACATAATCTAAAATATTCATAAATTAAGTTATTAAAAAAATGCTCTAATTTAACATATATTTTTTCCAAATCATTAACACTACTCGTTTAGACGTGATCTTCAGTATAAAATCATTAAAAGTTGGTTTTCGTCGCCTTAAGAAAGGCTTTTTAGGGTTCCGTAGTAAACAAGGAACTCTTATAGTTTCGTCATGTCCGTCTGTCTGTCTGTCTGTCTGTCCGCGGTCTAGCTCCGAGACCCTTAGTACTAGAAAGCTGTAATTTGGCATAAGTATACATATTAATTACGCAGACAAAGTGGTAAAACAAAATTATGAAAAACATTTTTTTAGGTTACCTCTCCTACACGTAAAGTGGTGATGTTTTTTTTTATCCCATGTTGTGGGGTATCATTGGAAAGGTCCTTTAAAAACATTGTGAGTTTGTTAAAACCATTTTTGGATTCAAAGATCCGTTTGCGAAATATTAGGCTTTAAAGTGCTAATTTTTGTTAGAGTCAAGTGTACCCCCCTGCCAGCTAAATGGTTGGTTGTGGATGTGTAAAAAAAATCACAGCAGTAGTTTATATAACGAAATTAAAAGGAAAACTATCACAGCTAAGTAGACCCTACAAGTTAACGAGAAATAATTGACCAACTTAATTTTGCAGTTGCAAAAACACGTTTTCCCATACATTCCGTATGGGAGAACATATTTTTCAACTACAAAGTTAAGTTTGTCTTTGGGATAAATTCATCCCAACTACGGAGTAGTACATTGTGCGTGGTCCGACACACACTTGGCCGGTTTTTTTTTTTAACTTAACCCCTGATCTGGTAAAACAGGCAGGAGGTCCAAGTTTAAATGCAACTCACGAGTCACAGCTAGTACTAAAGACAATTAATAAATTGGTGTTAATAATACATCTAAGTAAACAAAGGACATAAAAATGAGTAAAAATGGAAAATTTCTGCAGACAATAATTAATTTGGAATAACACAAACACTTGCATGCATGCACACGTATCTGGGTCTGTAGGCCAGCGAGTTTTTTCACTGGAGAATAAATTATAATAAATTACAATAATGCAATTATAATTTATTAATCATTGGGTCATTATTATAATCTGAGTCAGCGAGAATTCCGTGTTGTTATTTGAGCTGTTTGCATACCAAATGCATGTCTGAGTTCTAGACAGAAGACGTACTAAGTTAAACTTAAAATAATACGATGAAAGAGAAAAAATAAATTTATTTTACCCAGGTAAGACATACAAGATTCACAAAAAATATTACATAGTTTAGAGGCATGAGGAACAGGGTGTAAAGTACACTCATCCTCTATAGAAAAGGGAGGATCCTCCGACCAGACGGGTGTTGTGTCTGGCGGGCAACTGCCCAACTATTGATGTCAGGGAAATTGTAAGGGGATTTAGGAGGCGTCATTTACAAATGACGCCGATTGACTACTATGTAAATGTCAACAATATTCGAGTAATTTGACATTTTATATTTTTAATTCATACATTTTAAAATATAAAATGTCAAATTGCTCGAAAATGGTTGACATTGGCATAGGGGTCATCAGGGGTAATTTGGTTGCAAATGACCTCTCCTACAACGCCTTAACGGATTGCCGACGAATTACCAATAACCCTGTTTATGGTGTTCGCACGGTAAATTCTAATTGCGGGATGCAGGATTTGTGTGACGTCAGGTCTTACATGCGTAGTTTACATGTGGCGAATATAGATGCCGCTACCTACATTTCCTGCACAGCTGAACATGGGCTACCAAAAAACCACAATAAAACAGAAACCACCACCACCACTGAAAATCAGCGCTGTGCTTCTTGTCACAGTCATGACGTGCAGCTGGCGACTATTTCTGTTTTGTGCTCGTGATTATATTTAAATCTATTGTTTTATTTTATTGTTCTCTTCTTTTATGCACGTGTTTCTGTGACAAATAAACTCATTTATTTTTCTTTATTTCTTTCTTTTCTTTCACTATGATCACAGGAAATTCCGAATTCTCTTGAAATAGTTGCAAAAAAGTCTTTACGAGACCCATGTGTGTCTTATTCCGTAGTAACATCGAAAAGTTTGACTTTCTCCTTTCCTATTGAAGAAAAACGCCTGAAAAGTGTAAAAATAGTACACTCACATCAGTTATGTTTAAGTCCCATGTAATAGGGGGGAGCCTATTGCCATCAACTGGGCACAACTCCAGACTCTGGGCTGGTATTGAGAAATTCCAGATGGAAAAACTTTGCCCGACCCGGGAATCGAACCCAGCACCTCATACTCAGCAGTAGCTTGTGCGAGGCAGTCCTTACGCCTGAATTAAAAATGTAATAATAAAAGACGCCCTATCAGCATAACTTTGTTATATAAAATCCAATAAGAACCGTTCTCGCATCTTCCATATTTGATTGTTACCTTGCCAACAATGAACTTGGTTATGTCGACGATCTATTTTTATTACAATACCGGTATCATAAAATGCTAAACAGTATTTTAATATAATCTTACATAACAAGACTAGACTTTTACATCAGAGATGAAATCTGACGCGACTTTATTAGATTCCAACCGATTATTGTCTTATATCATAGTTTTATGCAAGGCACATTGCTCGCAGAACAAAATGGCCGATGGGGTTGAAAGTTTCTGGAGTGGCGACCGCGTATCGGAAGACGTAGCGTTGGAAAGCCTCCCACAACGTGGAGCGATAACCTTGTGAAAGCTGCAGGAATCCGCTGGGTGCGGGAAGCACAGACCCGATCGAAGTGGCGGTGTTTGGGAGGCCTATGTCCAGCAGTGGACGTCTTTCGTCTGATATGATGATGATATTGATGATCATAGTTTTAAGTCACGGTAAAACCCTAAGTTAGAACACATACCTACAGAAATAAACCGTCAAAAGTTTCTCTATAACAACACCACAAACTATTGTATCCACACGTAAAGACAGACCAACCGACGAACTATAAAAAACAAACACGTTTGAAGCTCAACGATTAGGCGTAGAGAACTAAACTTAAGTCATAATAACAAGAAACTATAAAGAGTTGCTTCTACTTCAAGATTAAGTATAGCGTGACTGTTCGACCTTGGCTGCGGAGCCGCCGAGTCTACGGCCACAATACAATAACTATGAACATAACCTAGTGGAGCCAATCTTCGTGTATCTAACAATATAGATGTTTGTCTTGTGAGTTATAACGGTTACTGTGTTACGTGAAAGAATAAACTAGAAAGTTTTTTTGGTGACTGAGGTTAACCAACGATTTTATTTTGTCTCACACTAGCTTTAACCCGAGAAATTTCGCTGATTTATGTTTTTTAGGGTTCCGTACCTCAAAAGGAAAAAACGGAACACTTATAGGATCACTCGTGTGTCTGTCCGTCTGTCACAACCAATTTGCACCGAATCTAATGGACCGATTAAGTTAAAAGGTACACATATGTATTTCTGTGACCCAAACATGGACGTGTAACGTAAATAAATGAATATTGAATATGGGGGTCACTTTTGGGGGCAAATAAGAAAATTAAAAAAAAGTTTTCTAACTGTATCGTGTGACATAACAAATGAAAGGGCTTGTTACGAGGATCTCAAGTATATATTTTTTATAATTTTAAAATAAATACATTTAAAGATATTTAAGAAAATTTTTGAAAATTGACCATTCTCCCTTTATCTCAGAAACTACTAAGCCTAAATTTTTTTAAAAATTCAGAGAATGGTTCTTCACTCATAGATTACAGGAAAACCTATAAGAAGTATATGGTCTTAAAATAACATGGTAAATCTCCCAATAATTGTGCGTATAAACTTACATTTGCAGTTGGAATATGTTTTTCAACTACAATGTTAAGCTTGTTATTTGGATAAATTAATCCCAACTACGGAACCCTTCATTGTGCGCAATCCGACACGCACTTGGCCGGTTTTTATGGCACCTCTTTGGATCATGACATGAGCTATCCGAATATCAAAAAAATATTTGGCCTAGGTGTGAAAATTAATTCACTGTTACAATGATTGTGTGAATACCATCTTACCATACTGCAGTAGTATCGAGGGGCTCATGGCTAAATAATAACAGTCGCACGGGTCGATCGAAGGTTAAGCTACGCTTGCTGAGGTCGGTCCTTGGATGGGTGACCATTCATTACATATCGAGACTTTTCCGTTCCTCGGAAAGCACGTTAAACTGTTGGTCCTGAATGGCTGTCATTTGTAGATCTTTGACAGTCGTTACGAGCTTGAAAGTCTGACTACCAGTCTTACCAAGGGGTATCGTTTTACCCAGTAACTGGGTTGTGGAGGTCAGATAGGCAGTCGCTCCATGTAAAATACTGGTATTCAGCTGCATCCGATTATACTGGAAGCCGACCCCAAAATAGTTGGAAAAATGCTAGGCAGATGACTGCAGTAGTATCGACATAGTTAATGCAGGGGTACGCAACCTTGCAAACTTGTAACCGACCGAACCTCAGCAAAAAGCTCAGAAGTCGGGCCAAAGCAAAAAGTTCCGACATTGCTTCTCAAATGCAAAGTCTAGAATCAGACATGTGTATTGAGAAATTGTGAATAAAAGTGGGACCTTCGAGACAACAATGACCAATTTTATTTGACCCTAGAAGTAGACTAAGAGTTTTTCCATGAAACGCTTCATTTTTATTACATTTCTCAGCTTCGGTATTGTGTAAAGTCTGTAATAAAAATACGAAATCACAATACAGAGCTACACTTTACCAAATACCAAAAAAAGTCTTTATTGATAAAAATTTCACAAAAGTATCTTCGCACGTAAATCATAATAAAATCGTCGCGACTGATCGCAACGCCCCAACGAGGTGTGGTGAATAACAATTCCTTCTGAAGTCTAGACAGTGTCTCAGATAGGTACACCGTATCTCCGGATCTGTGCGATCTATACCTCGATTTAGGAAGAGCGTCATACTGGAGCCGAGTGAGTAATGTCCAGGAAGTTACGCCCTTTACAGATATCCGATCGATGCTCGGATATTCCCGAAAGTTTCGTCTGGGGGGGTCGGTTCGGGGTCTCATTTCCCTCTATGATACGTGCCAAATCGAATTTGTCGAAACTCCTTGTCATTCTCACAAATCGAATAATGGGATCTTCAATTAAAAATGTTCCTAGGTTCGATTTAAAAAGTAACTCCAGCTCAAAGGTCCTTTGTCTAAAAACAAGTGCAATTAAAAGTAGTATTCAAGTTTCAAATGAAACAGGAAATAATAATACTAAGCAGGAACTCAGAAAGTAATTAGTCGCCAGAGGGTTGGTCCAACAAGCGACTGATAATTAAATCATTCTAATCCCACGAAGAGAGCTATGGAACGGAGTATTCTTGGTATTAAACTTGTGGACCGGGTTAAGAATACAACAATCCGTTCCATCACTAAAATAACTGATGTCACTCGGAAAGCTGCCACGCTTAAATGGAATTGGGCTGGACACATCTGCCGCATGTCAGACGATCAATGGGCCAAAAACTTACGACCCAGTGGGTTCCGCTTAGTGGCAGACGCCATCGCGGCAGGCCCAGACTCCTTTAAGAATTGGTCCTTGGAAGCTCCAGAGCTCTGGACAGAGGTGGAACGAGAGTAGGGAGGCCTTTGCCCAGCAGTGGGACAATAATGGCTAAGAAAAAAAATTCCCACGAAACCCTTATACTAATACGCTTTCATAAACCTCTGATAGCGACACGGCACTTATCTTTGAGCGAATCTATCAATTTGTTAGAGATAGATAGAGTGCTGTTTTTCATCAACCTGGAATAGGATCAACAGGTATTTGATGAAGTCAAGCGAGGAATGATCCGGTAACAAATTAGCATGACAAAGCGACCACGACACAGCTTTAGATCGGCTCCATTCGCCTTTGCTTGCGCCACGTCATCGCATTTTGTGTACACTTTCAGAACTTGTTCAACGAGTTTGGCGGCGATTGATTAATTCGTTGAGTGAGACATGGCTAATTTATGGTACAAATTGCCTTTACGTACTGCTATAAAATTTAATACTTACGTTCAAACGACAGTTACAGGACACGCCTAAGCTCTTATAACTGCTAAATAAATAAAACATATAAAATATGACTAAGTTGCATTGCTGGTACGTGGGAGGGTGTCCTCATAACCAAAACAAAGGCCCAGACAGACGGACAGACAAAGGTTCGGACTGCTGGAACTGTGCCAAGTACATTTAAGCCGTTGCGTGAGGAATTATTCTGCCTACGCACGATTGCTTAGCCGATCGGGGTCTTAAAACGTTGCTTGATTTACGGCTTTTTTTAAGTTAATTTATTACTTTTTTCTCGTTATCTTTTTGTGTTTTATTATCATGCTTATTTTTCTCAACTTCCTTATTATTTTGTGTGAGAAAGAACTCAAGCAAAACTACGTTATTACAGTTACCAATCTTATTCAGTTGAATTATTGTTGAAGCAAACTCTTCGAGTCATGCAACGATTGTTAGAATACTATTAAATGAATCACAGATTAAATAAAATTGTTTTTCTATTTCTAGAAAACAAAGGTCCATGTTTTCTTCAGTTATACAATTTTCTTTCATGACATTATTGCGATAGCGGTGAAATAAACGATTATATAACTTATTAGAAGTTACGACATCGCTAATCTAGATCCATTGCAGTTCCAATGTCACCTTGTTTATGATAACTACCCCCTTATATTCAAGGTTAGTGGGGGTAACAACCAGCGTGGTTTGTGGTGGTTTTTGGTGTTTCATAATCGAACTAGCTAAGTTAGCTAACATTGCAAAAAAAAAATAGAAAAACCTGAGGAGAACAAATTATGAGCAATAACATAACATAGCGTGATTCAGATCCACGTGAGGAGCTTGTGGCCAGCTTCACATACCGAGACTCCTCCGTGCCTCGGAAAGCACGTTAAGCCGTTGTTCCCGGCTGTCATTCGTGGATCTTTGACAGTCGTCACGGGTCGTCAGAAGCCCGAAAATCTGACAACCAGTTTTACCAAGGATTATCGTATCACCCAGTTACTGGGTTGTGGAGGTCAGATAGGCAGTTGCTCCATGTAAAATACTGGTATTCAGCTGCATCCGATTAGACTGGAAGCCGACCCCAACATAGTTGGGAAAAGGCTAGGTAGATTGATTGATAGCGTGATTCAGATACCTAAGTACTATTTGTGAATCATTTGTAGCTTTGATAATCTAAGAGGCAGCAAATTCGGTCCCCAAAGGTTTAATATTAAGTGAATCGCAATGTTTTAATTAATAAATTACACTTAAGTGCATAATAAAATTAATGAGTACAGTAACTGCATCACCGTTTCCATTTATTTAAATATTCTCAAACAAATTACAAGTATGTATAATTAGTTTCAATAAAAATGTCCATAAAACGTCGGGGACGATATTTTAGCGCCCCATACTTTTAACCCTGTGTCTGCGATGGGGTAATTCGAGCGGTACCCGTGGGAACAGTGTACGCCTCCATGATTTTTTCCCGACCACTCTCTGTTTATTGCTATATTTTTAACATTTATTGAACGGGGTCCCTTTTCAATCACGTTATGAGGGCTGGGTTCTGTTTGTGTTATTTTTTCTGTAATCATAATGCGGGTAATATTTATGGTCATTAAAAGTATTTTGGGGAGTGTATAAATATTAATAACTACACGTTGCAGGGAAATAATAGACAACGCTTAGGGTGTCGCAAAAGAAGTTAAATACATTATGATAGAAAAATAGGCTGTGGTCTTTCTTCTGTGTTTGAGCTGAGAACAGCATCCAGCGATCACCAACCTCTTCTAAACTGTGGTGGTTATGGCAACATTACATTCAAACCGCACACTTGTATCATTCTATGGTGCAGCCCATTTCTAACAGCACATTTACGGACAATGAATCAAACACACGCGCCATTTTGCAAAACAAAGCAAAACAGGACGTGTCGTAATTCGTAATGACGTGCAATGATTTAACAACAGTTAATCGTTTATGAAGAAACATTGCAGTTTAACACACTGTTTATTGTTGATAACAGTTCACGCGACGTTCGAGCTCACACGTGACATACAGCTGGGTTTGTTACATAAATGTCTGACTAATGTTATGCACGTATCTAGTTGCGGGTTAAGATTAGATGATATTTACTTCCACGTTCACCTGGAAATGGAGGTGGCGCTGTCGGTAGAAGATATAAATATATCGTCGGTTTATCGTTTAAACTATTACGAAAAAGTCGATTGAGATAATGATTGGTCGGTTATATCTACTTAACATAACAGCAATGCCCCAGACATAGAAGATCTTATAGAAATAGCTGTCTTGTTCTGAAAGAGTTTTATCTAAAAGCGGCGAACTCAAAACAGTTTTTGATTTTACCGCTAATGGGTGTCTAATGTGCTCACTTATCTTTAAGTTATTTATTAAAACTTGGTCATTATGCCTTATTAAAAAAAAAGACATCTAATATGACCATAATATTGTGCTCTAATCTAAAGGAGGTATCCTTTGACACCTTTAAACAAATGAATTACGGTGTGAACTTTTAAACATCAAAGAAGCTCCTACAAATAATTATATACTTCTAAAACCAGTTGATATTTGATTTAAATTCTGCACCACACCCATACAAGGGCAATGTAGGATACTAAAAATGTAAAGCATGTTTAATTTTTATTATCACCATTTTCAGGAAACCTATAATAAAAATGTAGACAGACAAGACAATTTTATTCGTTAAAAGTGACAAGTTTGAGCCGGAACAATAAACTGCTGATTTATCATTGTCGCGAGCGCTGGATTCTGCGAAGGACCAACACTAGCTTGTAGCGCGGACGCACGATGCTTCCAAACATGGTCGCTCTTTGTTTCCTTTATGTGTAAATTAAATGTTATAGACCAATTTTGTATTTAGGGAAGGAAAATTATGTGGACACACACTACACTTTTTAAACACTGGTGGAAAAAAGACATGTATGCAAGGTGTATTATTCAATTCTTTTGTATTATTCAGTACTAGCTGCTGCCCGCGGCTTTGCCCGGGTGGATCCTAATTCTTTTTCAAAAATAAAAGTAGCCAACTTACTCCTTATAACATCACTCTCCTTATAACATCTGCCAGTGAAAGTCCTATCAAAATCAGTCTATACTCTATTTGAAATAAGGTTAGACATTTAAACAAACCTTTTTTACAGTCCGTTCAACCGATTCTGACTTCAATACCATAGGCATAAGGATGGCATTAAAAGCAAAAAAGTGGTTACAATACCAACTGTTTACTGTAGCTGCCATTTGTCATGCCACCAACGTCATAGAAGTTAAAATCGGTTGAACGGACTGTAAAAAAGGTTTAGTTAAATGTCTAATCTTATTTCAAATGTAGTATAGACATTTCGGAGACTAGCCGGAACAAACAAGACAGACGAATTTTTTTTAAATCATTTTTTTGATTTCTTATGCATTTAGTAAAAAGCTGTTATTCTGACATAACAAACAGACACTTCAGTTTTATTTATATGTATAGATTTTATTTATTTGTATGGATATAGATTGTAATTATGATTGAAAACCATGTTGCTTCGTAGGGTGAGTATTGCTTTTACGAATAAACAAGAAAAAGTACGAAGATATTGCCACATTCAATAAATCTCCAAAATCACACACATTGTTTAAACGTCCTTCAAACATTGCCTTCGAACCCAAAATAACGGCGGTACCATAAACATTGGTCCCAATATAGCCAACACTTTGCCGCATTTGGCATGTGTGTGCTGCAATCGATCCTACTAATGTGTACAGTATGATTTACAAGCTTTTAAGATAATATTATTGAACACAAAACGTGAAAGGTGTCATGAGAAGCTGTTAAAAGCTATAAACAGTAATATGTGAATAAACTTATGATAAAATGACCTTAATACAAGTTCCCAGTCTTTTCCAAAAGCTGCGTCAACATATTGGTTTGAATCATCAGAGCATAACATACTTTGATATAATGCTGTTTTGACCCCCAACTATTTACCTATGCGCAGTGGAGGGTTAAATTAGTAGTCAGCTTTAATTTTAACCGATCGATGCGGTTCGCTGTATGTGTACGTAACATTATAGGCAATCATTTCTTGAATTGAAAGCGAGTTTCCCTTTCTATTATCGATGTAAAGCTGACATTAAGGGGTTTGCTTATAAACGTTGCTTAAAGTGACGTTCAAACGTCAAAAATGTACCTATGGTTAAACCCCCTTAAGATGGATCAGCAGTTGTAGTTGCGAAATTAAAATTTTCTTACGTTTTTTGCAATTTGCAGGTCAGTGTCAGGTTGTATCTTGATCAAAATTTGATTCGCGACAACAGATATGTATTTACAGAATTATAATCATAAGAATCATTAATACAAGGCTGCTCAACCAATTTAAAAGGTGGGCCATAATTTTGATTTCATTTCAGCCGGTGGGCCATCTTCTAGTTAATAAAACTTGCCTACAGTTATGGTAAATACCGATAGCTATTAACTTTAAATAACACTTTAAGTTACTCATCGTTTGAATAATCTAAAAAAAACTTCACTATACAATAACTTATCAATATTTGGAGACAAATCTGAGGTCAATAATAAAATCAAGTCTGAAAATATGTTTTATCGTTGGCGAGAATATGTTCATCAGCGCTGTGCTGTGGGTCCCCCATACCTCTTAAATTAAAGCTAAAAATGATTCACAAATTGCTACGTCTCTATGTATAATAGTACTTTAGGTATCTGAATCATCTGTCTAGCCTTTAGCCAACTATGTTGGGGTCGGCTTTCAGTGTAACCGGATGCAGTTGAATACCAGTATTTTACATGGAGTGACTGCCTATCTGACCTCTACAACCCAGGTAACTGGGTAATACGATACCCCTTGGTAAGACTGGTTGTCAGACTTTCGGGCTTCTGACGACCCGTAACGACTGTCAAAGATTTACGAATGACAGCCGCGACCAACGGCTTAACCTGCTTTCCGAGGCACGGAGGAGTCTCGGTATGTAAAGATGGTCACCCATCCACGGACCAACCTAACCTGATGGATCGACCCGAACGGCTGTTGTTATTACTTAGTCACAAGCTCCTCAATAAAAAAAACGTGTGGCACTCGGGGACTGCCGCGATAAAGCTATTGCATAGCATTTGTAACCTCCATACTTCCTATTTGTCAACGCTACACTTGGGATGATGACGTGATGACATAAAACAAAAATTACGTTCCCATGACAACATCACGTTGCCATGGGACCCGTCATTACATGGTAGGCGGAGCGGGGGTGTTAGGTTTTATTTTCGTTACGTTACGGAATTTCTTGATTCGGTCGCCGCGCTCAAAGCCCGCGATAAAAGCTATGCAATAGCTTAAAAATACAATACATGTCTTTAATAAACAGTTCAGTTGATTGATACATTAAACATATATATTGAACTATACAATTATCCCTATTGTTCACTAATCTATTGTAATATCTAATTATTTCAAGACACCACAAATTCAAAACATTACTAGCTATAATATTTAATGTCCCCGTAGTTTACAAAGAAATTAAATCACAATCAGGGCATTAAGGGAGGGTGGTAGTACAAACAAATGTTCTCACCCTTCCGGGCTATCGATTTTAATTTAGTAAACAGCAGTAGTAACCCCTAAAAGACAATGGTTACTAGTTTGAGTAGTTATTTGGGGATATTTATGACGAACACAACATTTAAAGTGGCATTAGGGAAGAAATGTGGCTGATTTATGGACAGACAGTAACTGAACCCTTTACTTGCGTGAAACTTAGCCAGAAAATAATTATATCCTATAATGTTCCCACAGCTGGGACTCACCACGAGAGTGGGCTGTAATCCACCACGCGGGCGCAATGCAGGTTGGTAGATGTCACATGTCTTCGAATTTTTGGTTCTAGGACATGCCGGTTTCCTCACGATGTTTTCCTTCACTGTTTTGAGAGCAGTTGTGATGAAATTCTTTACACAAAGTAAACCACTTGCCTAGGTTCGAAGTTCGAACCCACAAACAACTCGTAAGTTGGGACCGTTATCAATGCTTTATATCTATGAACTAAAACCAAATTCACGTACACAGGATTACTGGTTCTCGAGGTATAGCAAACTTACTAGCAGACAGAGAGATATTGCATTTTATCCTAAAAGTTGGCAACGTCGTAAATAGCTGTCAAATATTTACTTGTTTTGATTAATTTGGCAATATTACTGTATGGAGTTAAGAAATGTGGCTAACTAGGGAAATAAAATATTGATTATGAAATGCAATAATTAAAATCGTAACACCGAATATTTAGTTTTAGATGTAAAAAAGTATTTGGAAAGTTTCCAAATGCCTTTTTTACACCTAAATCGGTTACAACATCAAATTCAGTGTTATAATTGCAATTAATTATTAATATTCTAGGGAACTAGTTAGCCACATTTCTTATTTTCATACAGTAATATTGCCAAATTAATCAAAACAGCGAAATATATGACATCTATTTGCGACGTTGCCCACTTTCAGAATAAACGCTCTTAATAAGAAAGTATTAATTCAACTACAGCTCTATATTATTATTTTTTTGTCTGCAGTCAGGACGAGTTTTACAATAACACATCTATATTTACTTAACTAACTGTCTCTAAACGTCTAATGGAAATAAAAACTTCCATCTTAAACTTATTAATAGGTTTTTCTTCTTCAAAAGTCAACGTTAAAGTTAAATTAAGTCTTCATATGTATAAAAGCGTCTGGCTGTTTGACCGGTCACAGAGATTGTATCAAAGCTGAGAGTTATTTCAACTTTTACATTGTTGAACTTTATAAAATTAATTAAAAGCTTCGTAATGTTTGTAAGAGTATAAATATTTCAAACAATTTAGTCAATCAGACAAATACTTATTACTTGAGTTGCTATATATAACATAGCATCACGCCTGGTTTCCGAAGGGTCAGGCAGAGGTGTACTTAATCTTACCTATAGTACAACCACATTTCGCCAGTTATGTTGAAGTCCCATGTAATAGGGGGCGAGCCTATTGCCATCAACCGGGCACAAATCCCGAAACCGGGCTGCTACTGAGAAATTCCTGATGGAAAAACCCAATAACACTTTTCTCGACCTGCGAATCGAACCCAGGACTTCATGCTCAGCCGCAGCACTTGCGACCACAAGACCAAAGATGCAGTCAATTACTTGCTACAATTTTCATAATTTAAAGGCCGTTTTAATTTTTGTTCTCGAAAAACAAAAGATTTCTGTCACAATAGAATCCGCCCACGACGACAATGTCCAGGATCATTCATCACAGTGCTATATAAAGTGATATAGGTATGATAAGTGAACAAATTGCATTGTCTTCATTTCTTCAATTAATAAGGACATCCTGACGTCCCTTTGTTGAAGTGATAAGTGCGAAGTGCTGAGCAGTTATAATCAGAATTAATTAACTATGACAGTAAGTGATCGAGCCAATTTTTTTGGTTGATTCATACATAACCTTTTTACAACCCGTTCTATGTTATAGGGTTTGGTTTCCGCACTTAGTCCGTAAAGTGGACCATCGTGCGTGGGCCATGGCAGCCGTTTGGTGGTTATTCCAACCAGCCCATCTCCCTCCAAAAGCTAATTAAATCTCCTAGTCTGTTCAGAACATCTGTGTAGGATCTGGGTGACCCGAGGGTTTCTGTTCTAATCTGGGTGACGCCTGTGCATTAAAAGAGCACATGCGCTACGGTTTCTTCAGCCTCCATGCACGCCCTGCACAGAGGACTGTCCGTTATGCCTATTGTGTGGAAGTGTCAATTTAGCGAGCAGTGTCCCGTGATGGTCCCCGTCACCAGGCGCAGGCCGTTCCTATCCAGGCGTAATAAGCGCCTGGTTAGCCTGCTATCCAATTTACAACCCGTTATAGGAACTTATGGACGCTATAATCAATAATCATTTTATTTGCAATAAGTTTTGGTACAGTGTTGGCATAGTATAAGGAGAGGCAGTAAGCTATCTTCATAGAAACGCACCGCGCGCGGCTTGTATGTGTGGGGCTATAGTATCTATGCGTCGCCGCACGCACACTTAACAAAATCTCGACCGGTTTCTCGTGAGAGGTGCGTTTCTATGAAGATAGCTTACTACCTCTCCTTATACTATGGTGTTGGTCTTATAGTCAGTAATAAGTTCCTAATACAGTGTCAGATATTTGACGTGCAAAACATTACAGTATATTTAATGCTAAAGTATATTATTTATGTCCAAATGGCATGCTTTTAAAATGTTTCTGTTATTAATTAATTTTACAAGACATTCATTATTAATATTATCGTTACATTAAGTAACTTAAAATAGATTTTTAACATTATTTATAAATTCATTTAAGGAATTTCTAAGTAGCAGCCTGGAGTCTGGATTCGTGCCCGGTTGATGGCAATAGGCTCGCCCCGTATTACATGTGACTTAAACATAACTGGCGAAATGTGGGTGTACTATAGGTACACCTCTGCCTAACTCTTCGGGGATTACAGGCGTGATGTTATGTTATGTTTATAGAATAAAATCGTTTTCCTACTGTTAATACTCCTCCTTTAGCTAATATCTGGGCTGACACCCTTACTTCCAATGCTGAAATGGGCCAGTATTTGATTGAAATTGAAAAGCAATCCCACACGATAACAACCACGCACCTATCATCCCAAGATTATGTAACAAACAGAATGCATCACACCTCACGAGATGATTGCGTGAAACCAATCCCTCGAATATCTGATATTGAAACCGCAATATCCCAGCACTATATCAATTATTTTGCATCCGACGCCCGCTCCGATTTCCTTTATGATACGAACACGGAAACAATTTTATTGTGAACCTTACTACGCCGTAGCATCAGCTTATCGCATGCCCTTGCATCCTGATATCCTGCCATTAATCACTTGCAAACAAATAACTATAGTATTTTGTATAAACCCAACGTAACTGTATTCTGTCTGTGCACTGACCGCTGTGGATAAATGCATTTCTCAGCTTTTAAAGAAAGGCGGTGAAATATACGAAAAACACCGAGTAGAGAGCAAATGGAGTTCCCATGTACAAATGATTTTATGAGACGTTCATTTTGGGGAGCTTTGGAGAAAGATGTATCTGTTATTCAACGAGAGATTGGGAAGCAGCACTAGCCTTTGCCTTAATATTGATGTATTTAGATATTTTGGCCAACTTGAGTAGCCTTTTTCTCGATATTCTTAATGGCAAGAACTATAGAATAGCTCGTGGCGTATAGTTAATATTGTGTTGTGGCAGATTTGGCACGGCTGGGCTGACTGTCCAAGTAATACGACCCCTGGAGGCCAGGCTAGTCACGTTAATGAGGCTTATATTCATACTTTTATAGATATGGCATCGCGCCACACATTGTTTTTCCAATTCCATGCGCACTGTTTTTGTTCTTAGCCCATTATCACTCCATTTATATTCTACTCTTCGATACGATAGCAAGGTCGTAAATAAACGAAGTCCCTTAATCAAGTCCTTTGTTGTCTCGCCAGCGAGTTTACGAATACAATAAGAGGCTTTCAGACAGGACAAATTAATGAAGTCGAGTTAGTGTTTGTAAGGTGTGTAGGGTACTTAGTTAATTGGTTGCTTTAGTAAGGAAGCTAGAAGTCTAGTGTAGTTTTACCCGACTTCAAAAAGGAGGAGGTTCTCAATTCGACTGCATGTTTTTTTTAAATGTTTTTTACGCGATTACTACGCCAATTATGAATTAATTTTGATGATTCTTTTTGTTTGGTAGGTCATACTTTACAGATAAATTTTATAAAATTTATTAATTTTGTCCCACATAAATTTTATTAACTTTGCTTGGGTAGTTTTTGAATTAGCTTCAATAATACGTATTTTTCCCACTTAGTCTATGTGAATGATGTTATAATAAGTTCCAGTCACTGTTATTTACATAGCAGGTAGTTTGTGTGGGGTAGGTTAGGTACCACAACTCGTCGGTGGCAAAAAACTGTTTGTTTTTACCGACTTCCAAAATTAAAGTTAATTTTCACTTTGTAGTATTGTTTTGGAAGTCGGTTGTTTTTTTTGTAAGTGTAAGACCAGCAAGACAAAGCACATAATTCTTAGACAAAATGAGACCAAGACCAACAGAACAGAATGCTTGAGACAAAATCTTTTTGAGAAAATCTCTGAATCGCTAGATACTTCTGGTTAACGATTTGGAAATAAGAGAGCAAGTAATATCCTGTAATATCCTACCGAGATGATAGCATAAGATCGCAATCTAATAGGGACTGGGAATAACGTTAAAACCACATTACTGTTTCTGAAATCCTTCCAAGCGTTCGACTCGATAAATCAAATTGTACAAATGCAATGATGCCAGAGAGAAATGCATGACGATTACGTTTGATGGTGCTGAGATGCTGATGATAACCGATGATAGATTAGCTTTTTATATGCTGACAATTTTTGCGAAACATGAAGCTCAGTTAGCACTGCATTTATCGACACTAAGTACAAACAAAGTCAAAGCCAGTTTGCATTTATCGACACTAAGTACAAACAAAGTCAAAGCCAGCCACACACACACACCCCACACTCATCAAACAAACTCACACACTCACTCACTCATCAAACACTCACACACTCTCAACACACCTCCCCGCACATTTCATGATTGTTATTTTTTGTGTACTTTATCTATGGAAAATGTGTCTTTGTTTTATTTTTCATTGCTTTTTTAATAACCAACGACATACGTAACGGTTTTTTTAATGGAGGAACACTGACTCCCAAGTCACAGGTATAAACCTAGTTTGGGAGCCAGGGGACCTATGTTTAAGACACTTCTTCTGTATGTTGTAAATGTATTTAGTGTTTGTAACAATGTTGTAACTTTTGAATAAAGAAAGTCTCACACTGTAGCAAACGTCAATTCCTACGTCAACACCTGCAAGATTCCAACTCGCCAAGAAGATAACAAAGGCCACTCGACAAAGAGTAAAGATTTAATTGGGAAGGAGACTACAAAGAAATATGTTCCGAGAAATATTGTAGAACAAAAGCTTCTGACGTTTACTGTTCCTAGAATGAGTGTTATAATTTTTTAAGTGGTGGATCTAGTTGCAAGGAGCACAGCATAAATAAATAGCAGTATTATATCTCGGCAGTGACCCACGGCCGCTCGGAGCCGCGCCGACCCTCGGCAGCGTCGCCCCTCGGCAGCGCCTGTGTGCGAAACCTATGAAGCGCCTCTTTTTTGACGTCCTGTTTCGCCGCGTACTTTTTTTATTTTTCAAATTTTGACTTGGAGATTTGCGCTTACTCATCAATACTCAACTATGATGAATGTTATGTATACTCATAATATAAGCCAAAGCCTCATGATTTGTGTAAAAAAAAAACAGAAATTGGCGCTGACATTTAATTAAGTCTTAGGGTCGCTTCCGGCGCCCCTAGTGCCCTGGCGCCTGTGTGCGCCGCACACTTCGCACATACGGGCGGCGCGGCCCAGCCGCTCGGTAGATAAACCTTCCGCGTCCTTGCGTAACTGCCGCGCACTCGATAGTGTTACGTACTGATATACACTAAGATTTCGAAGTGCGTCGTTTCGGCCGTTTTCTATGAAGATAGAATACTGTACTAATTTATACTGTGAATGAGTATTATAATTTCAAGTAGCAGATCTTGTTACAAGAATCTTGAAGCTTGGCTCTTGTAATTAACGGGCTTTTAGATTACGCTTATTAAGATGTTAAGGGCTTCTGTATTATCATTTTCACGTCTTTTATATCCGTGTGGATAGGTATAAAACTGAGGGACAGAAACATATCGTGTGACTTCACTAATGAGTAACCCAATTAGTCGAAGTCGCTTAGTGCATTGCAAATTGCATTCATTTTAATCGATTTATTATTACATAATCGATTAGCGATTTCGTCGGTTAATTAAAGACTAATTTCCTTGGTGTTGATATACTTATCAAAACGTAAGTCTGAACAAAAATTGTCTCACAGAAATGTGTCTTTTTTTTGCTCTCCTTTTTGTAAAGTAAGAAGAGTGATAGGAAAACACAGCAGGGTTTTTGCTTAAATTGGGACAATAATTTTAATTGGCAGACACTAGACAGTGACTTTGGCGAGGTGTCGGTATGTCTAACAAAGGAATATGATAAGCCCAGTTTACCAATTGTTATCGTCCACTGACCATTAATTGACCTCATAAACTGCTTGTTTTTTTCTATCCAAAACTATCAACAAATCACCGACATCATCAAGATTTAATACCTAAGTTCCAAGCCCAAGTCAATCAGCTGTTAACAGTTCGTGCAGGCTAATAGGTACATGAAATGTTTACACTCGTATCGATTGCCTATTGCACGCGATGCTTGAAAACTCATCCAAATCATGCATTGTTTTACAAACCTCTTCAGTCGTACGAAGGGTACTGAGAAAACATGTCTTTCTAGATACAAGTTTTTGAAAACTGGTTGGTTTACACGTAATAATGAGACACTTGCTTGGCCAGTTACGGAAATATATGGTTATAAAGGATGTTTTTTAATTAGTCTGTTAGGTGCTGTTAATATTAAGTTTGCGGTGTCATCAATGCAAAAGAAAGTGTTTCAAAATTCGATAATTAACAGTTAGGAAACTTGATTGACTAGCCACCTATAGTTTTGCTAATTAGTTTGTTAATAGGTTTTCTCTGCGTTAGCTTGTCATCAAAAAGAAAGCAGCCCAGAATTGGATAATTTATTTTAAGGAAATCTATGAGCAGCAGAGGATGTGTTTATGACGATAATGATGATGTAACAAAATGTTTTACATGTTATTTGGTCAATCTAACATCAACACAATCTGTCTGTATCTTATCTCTACATATTGAAATTACCTTATTGGCCTCATATATTTCTAGTACAAACTAAGCACAGAGTACGAAATCATCGTGCCATATATGAAAACTGTTGACAGTAAGTACCACAGTATAAATAATCTCTTCATATAAAACGGCCGAAACGACGCGCTTTGAAGTCTCAGTGTATAACAGTACGCAACAGTATCGAGTACGCGGCAGTTACGCACGGACGCAGAAGGTTTATCTACCGTAGGTAGTTATTTCAAGGTCACTGCCGAGATATAGTACTGTTACTTTATTATACTGTGACAGTACAGTCTCAAGCCTACTAGCGGCCGCCGAGCCGCCTGTGTTCTGTGAAACTAAGCTAATCTATTCCTACAAAAAATCTCTAGATTCGTAAGAGAATATATTTATCTATATCGTTTTCTATATATTTATATTTATGACTACCTCGTTGGTCTAGTGGTCGCAAGCGCTACTGCTGAGCATGAGGTCCTGGGTTCGATTCCCGGGTCGGGCAAA
This sequence comes from Agrochola lychnidis, assembly GCA_963680765.1. Taxonomy (NCBI): domain Eukaryota; kingdom Metazoa; phylum Arthropoda; class Insecta; order Lepidoptera; family Noctuidae; genus Agrochola; species Agrochola lychnidis. Next base: position 12,236,819 of record OY796873.1, on the reverse strand, counting down.
ATGTAATTGGGTTTTTCTATCTGAAATTTCTCAGTGGCAGCTCGGAGTCTGGATTTGTGCCCGGTTGATAGCAATAGGCTCGCCCCCTATTACATGGGACTTAAACATAACTGACGAAATGTGGGTGTACCTGCTACAGGTACACCTCTGCCCAACCCTTCGGGGAAACAAGGCGTGATGTTATGTATGTATGTTATGTATCGTTTTCTATATCACTACCTGTCAATATCGTCTAAATATCATGATATAGCCTCATCTACATCTAACTCCGCCACCATTTTCCTACAAAACTCTCAAGTCTACGAGTACTTCTTCTTTTCGAATCGATGATACAACATTCGTATCATATCTTTCAACGCGACCATTTTCCTACAAAACTCTACTTACTTCATAACAAAAACGCGTGTGCAATTCAAACCATATCGCGAGTTATTGCGCTTGCACAGAGCTCGACCACAAACCGCGGCTTCGCTCGCTTGCGGACACTGCCCTGTCAGTCGGTAATTGGGCTACATTGCGACCGAACAAAGACTACATCTGTTGCTAGTGGGCTATAGATCAAGCTCGTGGATACAGCAGGGAATTTGCAGTAGAACAACGATGATAAAATGGCGTATTTTGTTGATAGCTAATTTGTAAGTAAGTACCGAAAACTGCCGAAATGTGAACGCACTAAAGGTACAACTCTGCGCCCTTCAGGGACACATGGTGATATGTTTTGTAATGTAACGACCGATCAGTATTGACATGAACCGATGATATTGCTCAAATCAGAGATGGAACCTCGACTGAAACGGACACAGGATCAAGGATGATGGAGTAATTCCCAGGATTTTGAGATCCTCGATTAGTTTTGGTCATAATAAAGCTACACTACACTAATATACTTATGTATTGTAAAAGCCAATTATTTTTAAAAGAGTAACCGTGGAGTTCCTTGCCGGATCTTCTCCATAGGAAATGACCAATTGGAACGGTGCACCTAGCTTCTGATGTTTCATAAGTGCCCATGTAGGTTTATCTAAAATAAAATAATTTAAATTTGAATATGCGAGGTTCTATGTTCGATCTATGTTATGGGGTTTGGTTCCAGCACTAAGTCCCTCAGGAGGACCATTGTGCGTGGGCCATGGCGGCCGTTGGTGGTTATTCCAACCAGCCCAACTCCCTCCAGAAGTTAATTCAATTTTCTGGTCTGTTCAGATCATCTGTGAAAGATCTGGGTGACTCGAGGGTTTTTGTTCTAATCTGGGTGACGTATGTGCATTCAAAGAGCAGGTGCACGATGGTTTCCTCAGCTTCCATACGAGTTAGGTAACTGCTGAGCTTAATAGTTAAATGCTACTATTTAAACACATTGATGATCGATCATTTTATATTGATTTTATGACAGCGAAAGCTACTTCTAACAACTCATCAACTTTTAAAGTAAACAAAACGTCAAGCAGTATATTTTTATACCTGCTATAAAAACAACATTTTGTTAATTAGAAAGTATTAAAAATGGCGGTGACCTTTTCACAACGTCCCAATGAAAATATATATGCGAAAGCGTGTTACAATCAATCAAGATAAACTTGTAAAGGTATAAGCTGGTAGGATAACGAGAATTTAGATGATCCTGGTGGAGAATAATAGACCTTAATTCCTTGATAACACAGGACAACAAAATCGAACTTTTTTTTTGTTGCATAAAGTTTTTCTACGGTTGTTTACTAATTTGGGTACGCTGATTTCGAATCTACCCTCAGATTTTTTGTAGCAGCTCTAGTTAGTGAGATACAGGTACTGTCTTGAATTTTGTTAAGTAGTCGATCATTTCTATCAATAGCTGTGTAACTAAACTAGTTTCTGTACAAATTTTATTATGTCTTCTTCACGAAGGACATGTTTAAACAGCCCTGACTGTTTTTGAGTTATTTGTGGAGAAAATATGTTAAAAAAAATCCGTTTAAACGTGTCGGACTTCGTGAAAAAAGCATATTTGGACTAATTTGGGTTTCCATTACTGACGAACGCCAAGCCCTGGATACCTAGTTTGGTATATAAAAGTTATGTTGAGTCTTTGCGATAATGGGCAAACAATAAAAGACCCTCTTTTAAGTACAAAGCTCCTATGATCTGGCGTGAACCATCCGATCATCACGATGACTGTTATTTCTGTGTTACTAAAATCATAGGAATAAACCATAACAATTGCTCGAAGTGGTTATATCCTAACTTAAAATCCGCTATAAGACCAGTCTTGAATACTAGTGACACACCAGTACCTCAGCAGCCATGTACATCTTCGGAACATCCAGACGAGTGCAGTCAACAAACCGACTATGACAACAGTAGTGGAAACAGTGATTTTGATTGCTTTGGTTATCCCAGACCACTAAATTAAGTTGATAGATGATTCAAGTTTTATCAACCATATGACAGCTATCGAGAAATGTGCATGGCAAGAGTTTGTTTGGGTAGTGACGAATTTTTTGGGAAATAGAAAGTCTGATGGCTATATTCAGCACGTTGAACAGTTGCTGATACACTTTCAGCAGCTTGGATGCAATATAAGTGTTAAGCTTCACTACCTTTACAGTTATTTAGAATATTTTCCTGAAAATCTCGGTGACCTCAGCGAGGAACAAAGGGAGCGTTTTCACCAGGATATTCGCAACATGGAGGAGAGATATCAGGGATATTGGAACGTAAATATGATGGCTGATTATTGTTGGAGCATTTAAAATAGTAATTCTAACACACTTCACGCGAGAAAATCATTTATAAGAAAATTTCATTCAGAATAAATATATTTAATAAATTTTTATACCTTAAACTGTGTACATTTTTAGTGAAAAATCCCGTCACTTCATAGCCGCTAAACTAGAGCTGCTAGATAAAAACGGCATATGTTTTTGAAATCAGCGTGGAAAAACTATTCAGATTCATGAAAAAAAAATCATGCAACATACATGCTGTTGTCCTGTGTAATGAACTGGCTTTGTCGAACATTTTAAATATTAATTAGATCTGAAACTGCGACGGGTTGAGCGGATATGCTTGAAGGGGCGACCTGTTGGTGAAGTTCTTCTCATTATTAATTTAGCCGGCTCCAATCTACTGCTGGACATTGGGTTTATTTAATTTATTCTGATAACATACTACGTTAATGTTGAAACTGTATAATAAGGGTATATAAAGGGACTATCTACGAACGAGATGGAGGCGACGCTTGGGGGAAGCCTATGTCCAGCAGTGGGCGTCTTTTGGCTGAAATGATGATGATGATACCTGCCATCGAAGTCTTCCATTTCGGTTACGTTGAAATTACTTTGTTTTCAAGAAATGTCAACAAAGATGGCTTGTTTTGAATTCTGTACAAATTCATGGAAGATTTCAAAACTCAGAAAATCTTTTCGATGATAATGATGATAATGACCAGCAATATAGAAAACTGTACTTCTGCTAATTCTTTTGTGATAAAGGACCTACTTAAAGGGCCTGTGGGCGACGCTAAGGGCAGATCACAGAATGTTATCTCATAGGGCTATTTCGGTAAGTCTGACGCGGTGTCCTATTGACGTAGGTAATTGCTGTATTCAAAAGTCCTTTAACGCTTTGAATTTTAGATTTAATCTTGATGAAGCACAGGACTTGAAGAGTACTTAATTGATTTGATACTTACTTGATTTTTATTTTTTTTATTTATACAATAGTTTTGATTTTTTATATTATTATTATCATTGTTTTATTTTGTAATCCCCTAGTGGGATTTATGTGTCCGTAGGTATGTCCGTGACATCACAGCGGGCCCTATCAGAATACCAGCTCTGCGGTATTTATTTATTTTTAAATATCGCAGCATCATGCTGAGATAGGAGCCTTTTTGGCCTCGCACAGGTCGTTATTAATTTTGTTTGTTAGTTTTAAAATGCTCCTTTTTATACTTGTTATTTTTTTATAACTGTATTGTATTTCCTGTGCGTGTCCCAAATAAAATATTTTTCTTTCTTTCTTTTCTTTCACTTGGCAAAGTAATAACAGCCGCACGGATCGATCTATGAGGTTAAACTACGCTTGCAAGGGTTGATGGGTGACAATCTTTACATACCGAGACTCCTCCGTGCCTCGGAAAGCATGTTAAGCCGTTGGTCCCGGCTGTCATTCGTGGCTCTTTGACGGTCGTTACGGATCGTCAGAAAGCCGAAAGTCTGACAACCAGTCTTAACAAGGGGTATCGTATTACTTAGTTACTGGGTTGTGGAGGTCAGATAGGTCAATCTGCCTAGCCTTTTCCCAACTATATTGGGGTCGGCTTCCAGTTTTACCGGATGCAGCCGACTACCAGTATTTTACATGGAGCGACTACCTATCTGACCTCCACAACCCAGCAACTGGGTAATACGATACCCCTTGGTAAAACAGGTTGTCAGACTATCGGGCTTCTGACGACCCGTAACGACTGTCAAAGATCTACGAATGACCGCCAGGACCAACGGCTAGCCGTGCCTTCACGAAGGAGTCTCGGTATGTAAAGATGGTCACCCATCCACGGACCAACCCCGGCAAGCGTAGCTTAACCTGACGGATCGACCCGTGTGGCTGTTATTATTTAGCCACGAGCTCCTTTAAAAAGTAACATGAGTATTTAATTATTTTTTTGTTGTAAGTGCTACTTTCGAGACATTCAACACCAACTGTAACCATAATAAAAGTGGATTATCTTGACTGATTACATCTGAATGGCGTAATCTGATATTTGACTTTTAATAATAATTGTTTAACCTTTACGTAATGCTTGTTATTGCGAAAGAGGTTCAAAGGTGACGTGAACAATAATAATATATTATTAAATCCTTTTAAAAGCATGAAATCGACACCTTTCTTGGTCACCACGAACATGACACGCACGAGACTGTCTCGTTGGTCCAGTGGTCGTAAGCGTTACTGCTGATCAGTGGTGTTTCCATCAGGAATTTATTAGTAGGAGTCCGGAGTCTGGATTTGAGCCCAGTTGATGGCAACAGGCTCGCCCCCTTTTACATGGGACTTAAACATAACTGGCGAAATGGGGGTGTACCTGCTTCAGAGACACCTCTGCCCAACCCTTCGGGGAAACAAGGCGTGACGTTATGTAAAATTTAAAAAAAATTGAGATCCTCGTATCAAGCCCTTTCATTTGATATGATATGTCACACGTTTGCAATAATTTTTTTTTTAATTTTTCCATTTGTCCCCGAAAAGTGACCCCCATATTCAAAATTCATTTATTTACGTTACACGTTCGTGTTTGGGTCACAGAAATTGATATGTGTACTAAATTTTAACTAAATTGATCCAGTAGATTAGGAGCAAATTGGCTGTGACAGACGGACAGACAGACACACGAGTGATCCTATAAGGGTTCCATTTATTCCTTTTGATGTACAGAACCCTAAAAGTAAAAAAGTATCAATTTGGGCTATCTAAAAATTCATGACGCAAATGTACGACGCTTGCCATAAAAAAACTTGCTACCGTTTTCATATTGACCTGTTACCGCTCAACTACCCAATAAATATTATTTCAATTCAAAGTCAATATCACTGAGTTCAATGGCTTTTTAATTAGAAGTATTTTTCTCACCTTCCTCTATATGAGTCAGTCACGCCCGTAACATTTATGGAAAGGCAGCTCGTGTCAGATTGCAGGCATTGCTATTGACCGAGAATGTAGGACTTAGAAATAGTGTTACGAGGAATACTGATAGTTTTCCTCTGATAGCTTATCGATAAATTCATCAAATTAAATTACATAATAGCCTTATATCATCTACTTAAAATAAAGAAAGTGAGCACTAACAAAGGATTTTTTTACAATACTCGTGATAATTAAACAGTAAAGTAGGCACACAAATCCTCACATATACCCAAAGTCCAACCACCAAGCACAATCACTTACACTCACTCACTCACTCACACTCACATACACAAAAACACAACAAACACACACGCACACAAACCACTCATGAGCATGCATGCACTAAATTGGATTCCTACATTTTAAATTATTTAATTTTTAATTTTATTGCTTAAAATGTTAATTTAATTTATTTATTTAATTCAGACAGAATGATCCATATTTTTGTTAGTAGATATACTTAAGAGTTATGTTAGTATTCAAATACACACCACAATCATACTATTATTACTAAGATAAAAAAAAATCAGAAACTAAATTACTAAAATGTTTAAAATTATCAATAATATTACAATAAAAATTAAAATTCATTGAAATCTTTAAATTAATTAAATCATAAAACAACAAAATAAATGCATAAAAATCAAAATAATTTAGTCAACAGCTGTTTTTTTTTTTAATATTCAAAAAACTGGTGAAGACACTGATTCCTGTAACACAGGTACCACCTAGCTCAGGAGTCAGGGCTTCAAATTAAAATGTAGCAACTTTATTTTTATGTCAATAAAACATTTCATTTTTTATTAATTTAAATTTTTGAAAATTAAATAAAAAACAGTGGCACTCCGGGAGTGCCCACAGAAGTGAAGACTTGATAAAAAATCGGCACCGCGGTAATCAACGCGTTGATGTCTTTTAGTCCACGGTGTCGGTAACAGGTCGCGAAATCAATGGTTTAGTCCCATTTCAAAAATGCCCAATGCGCCTAAAGAAGTTTTCACTTAAAAAAAACTACCTTTCATCTTTGCGATAACGACAAACTCGATTAATCATCCAATTACAACTATTTATTCGTACAATTAACATATCTTCAAGGCTGTCATCCTTTCCACTTACTAAACTACAATTCTATAGAAGTAACGGTCAAATCAAAGGTCACCGAATGATCATACACTTGTTGAGATTTCACTCTCATCACACTGTCATCAGTAAATAGGTTTGTACACCATTAGTGGGGTCAATGACACCGGCTGGGCGTTCACCCCATCAGCTGACCGCATGGCATCATAAATGCTCATGGTATAACTATTGTAATTCTATTGTGAATTATTTACAATGACAATAATTATAATAGTAAATTGTAATGATATTTATAGAAAAACTTAAATGTTTCAAGTTTTTAGGGTTCTGTAGTTCTGTACCTAAAAAGCGAAAAACGGAACCCTTATAGGATCACTCGTGTGTCTGTCGGTCTGTCTGTCCGTCTGTCACAGTTAATTTGCTCCGAATCTAATGGACCGATTAAGTTGAAATTTGGTACACATATGTATTTCTGTGACCCAAACACGGACGTGTAACGTAAATAAATGAATTTTGAATATGGGGGTCACTTTTTGGGGGGCAAATAAGAAAATTTAAAAAAAAGTTTTTCGAACTATGTATATCGGGTAACTTACCAAATAAAATATAAAAAAAAATACGTTTAAACATATTTAAGAAAATAGACGAAAATTGACCATTCCTTTATCTCCAAAACTAGTGAGCCTGAAAAAATTCAGAGAATGCTTCTTCACTCATAGATTACAGGAAAACCTATAAGAAGTCTATGGTCTTAAAATAACATGGTAAATCTCTCAAAATTGTGCGTACAAATTTACATTTACAGTTGGAACGGAGTACATGTATTTCAACTACAATGTTAAATTTGTATTTGGGATAAATTCATCCCAACTACGGAACCCTTCATTGTGCGTAGTCCGACACGCACTTGGCCGGTGTTTTTTCAATAAAAAACTAAATAAATTCTCGGTGGAATTGAGTTGACACAAAGTATTTTATCGCTCTCATTGACTCGGATACGTTAAAAGTACCGTATTAATTAAGTGACTAATGGACTTTTGACGTCAGAATCATTCGGTCCAAGAATCGTCTTGCGATCATTTCAAAGTCAAACGCCAACTCTGACTTAATTTTCCTAGAAATGCCACAGACTAATTAATTAAAGTTCGCTAAAAGCCAGTGCAACAACTTCCATGAAGTCTTAAATCAAATTCAACTATGACCTGAGAGATAATAACGATATTTTCTTAGAATCAATTAGAAAGCCGAACCATAAGCCACTAATGGAAACGGACTAGTTTATTCACACCTACGAGTTTCCCACACGTGTTTTCAATGATTTATATAGACGACCAAAAACATTGTATTAATTAGAGCCAGCGATGGATTGGATTAATTATCGAGGACTTTTATGAATTTCTTGATTGATAGTTCGAATGATTTAATTGATGAAGCACAAATATTATTATTAAAACAGTTAGAAATTGACGTAAACGAGAGCCAACCAGATGCTTCATGATATCATGTTCGTAATCAAGAATTATGGTTATTTTATATCTTACAAAAATATATGCCATGGTAGACAATCGCCTAACTTGAAACTTTGAAAGGCATAGTTTCGACTCGATCTGCCCTCAGAAACTGTCAATGTCAAAATTGTTGGGACACTGCAGCAGGAATTATTCAAATACACTGTGACATCATTGCGAATTCAATTCTCATTATGCTAGTTAATTAAACAGTGTTTTAGCTAATGACCGCGATATTATGTATAGTCACAGATAATCCAGGAATTTAGGCCAGCGATACATGCATGCGCTTAAAACCAATTACTGAGTTAGGGCGAGGCTACATCATTCTCAGGTTGTAGATCAAACAGAACCTAATATGTTTCCGACATTTTTGGGACACTGTTAATTGCTAAAACGACAGCTTATTTTTCATTTCAAATTAAAAATGCCAAATTAGTTCATCATTGATTAATTTCTTTAATTTATTTCGAATCTGGTTCATATTTTGGAAAGGACATTAATTTCGTCTAAGTCATTAAAATCGATCGGAAGACACCTTGATAGCTTTTGATATGAAAAATGTACTGTAGTTCAGTTATGTGGTCCAATTGGGTGGTTATAACGGTTATTACTCGACATAACTGTCAAAACGTTGTTTAGAGGTACCATTATCTTAGAGGCTTAATAATGAAAGGTGTTGTATAAACAAGCCTCAAAAGCCTCGAATGTGCTCCAGCCTTTATCGAAAATATCGTGATTACCACGCATCGGTGTCGTCGCGTGACGTACCTCTATAATGAACGAGTTGACAAGTCAGATAATTAAACGCAATGACAACACTAACCATAGTACAGAGTATGGCAACACTCCCTGTTATGATCTATAGCGCACCTGGGAATATCAGCCTTGGGAGCAAGCTATAGGGTTCAAAATCCTGTGACGGTTTACATAGGTAATGATGATAATGTTGCCGTGTGTAAATATAGTTTACAAAATAATGAATGAAACTCTTTTAGTGATTCTGTATTGATAGTCTTCCTTTGTATGGGGTCATAAAAACAAGTGTGCTAAAGAATCGCCATGCGTCCACCTGATAGGTTGATTGTAAACAAACACTTGGTTTCCTTTGTACGCTTGTTGATGTAATGTGAGGTGTTGAGATAAGAGGAGACGTGGAAACTTGGACTTGGCCATGTCGTGAACATAAGTTTCATAAATTATTGGTATGTATAAATGAAATATTTATGTTATGTGCTTACGAAGAGGTTTTTGAACTGGCATCAACAGGGATGATGCCTGGGTCAAAAAAAAGAAATTCTATTTAGTCCGTCAGTCAGATAATAAAAAAATATTTGACAAGTATTTTTTGCTTTATCATATTAATAAAAAATTACTTAGATAAAACGTATTAAAGTTGTGGAGTGGGGTCGCCTCGCTACGTCACAAGTGAGTATAAAATCTACATACTCGTGACGTCATGGCACATTTTAACTGAATGTATCGCCATGTAAAAAAAAAAAACATTTTTTTTGTCGTCATCCCTATTGTAACTTAGAAATTACTATAAAATCATTACCCTCCTTCTGGGGCAGTAGGGTAAAAATCGGATTTGAACAGCAATTGATTACAGGAATTCTGGATACTCATAACACACTAAATCAAAACACTGCGATATTTGGGAGCTAACCCAAAGCAATTTGCATAATGTAAGTTATTTTGCATATTATTGTATAGAATCATTTTTCTAACAGAACAGACAGCTGTGCTGCTGGGGAGTTTGTTGCGCCACTTCTTCTTCCCAGCTAAAGCACTAGGAAGTGGTGAAGGGCGGGCGTTTTTGGGGGACTGTCTTATGTAATTTTGACGTTCTAAAAGTGCTGATTCTCAGCCTAGTTTGAATAAATGACTTTTGATTTTATTTTTTGAAAAGGTCAGTATTTTATGAGCTGAAAGTTTCTAAATAAACTTTACAAGAAAATGGAAATTGTATAATTTCAGCGGGCCTTCAAACCTTACGAAAATAGAAAATCCTTTGCAAAATATTACAAACGAATTTCTTCAAATCATGCACAGGCTGAGCCGCCAATCCGCCTCTATGAAGCAACCTAATAGGATGTGCTAGTATCTGTGGCGGAAGCGGTTACTGCCACGCGACGTTGCGCCTGAGTTCACTAAATGGTAACATGGCGGGCGCATGCGCGTAGGGTTACCATTCGTCCGGACATGTCCTGCTTTTTGCGCCCCGTCTGGACTTGGTCCGATTTCGTGATTTCTCCGGAGTTTTAGACAAAGGGGGATTTTGTTTATAAATTTATATAAAGTTAGCCTCGTACTCTCCTCTTACTTTGTTTTTTTATATTTTTTATAATAAGTTTTGTTTTTTATGTTTCTATGACTGTGTTTAGTTTAGTTTGTGTTGTGTTGTGAGTTTCTTGTGTGATTCCCAATAAACAAACAATAAATAAAGAGACTGCGACCTCTGAGTTTGTTTCGGCGTTTCTTCTTAGAGTAGTCAGATAGGAAACACAGAACTCTTCTAGCTTATTTTTAATATGACGTGTAAAAGTGATTCCGATATCCTATTTACAGAATAAACAATTTCATTTCAATTTCATTACACTTTTCTTTTTCTTTTCTATTACCTACATAATTTAAGAAAAAAAAGAAACTGAAAAGTCCGTAATTTTTTGCAAATGTCCGGTTTTTGTCAGGTCTTTTCTTTCGAAATGGTTACCCTACAAAGCGCGTTGTGTAACGCGGGACGATCAGAGTTCCGGTTTATCGGATGCATTGTGTGATCGGTACTTTGAGGTTTATTTTGACGATAATTGAGCTTAAAGTACTTTTGAAGTTGAGCTATTGTGTGGTGGTGCCTTTACCTAGCAGTGGGATGACATCGTTTGACAGTATTAACAATTAACAGCATGTATTAAACTCTGAAGAATATTTGTATTAAAGCTTTCTCTTTAATTTCCTTTTGTCATTAATTTCAGGTTCATCAGCAATTCAACATCATCAAATCAACTCGACGGCCACCACGTAAAGTATCGAAACTGCAAAATCTCTACTTTACAGGAGAGCGATTCTAAGTTTAGATTTAGATTTTTGTCGAACATGAAATTCGAAAATTTTATATTATCGATGTATCTAAAGTAGAAAATGTTACCGTTTTATACTGTCTACTATAGTTTTTGATAATTATTATACTTTTTCTAATATTACACATTCGATAGTTTACTTGGTTACTGCTGGTTACTTTTTTACCAAATATGCCAATTTCAATTTTGTTCAATTGAAAAACAATTGAAGGTATAAAATTTGTACATAATTTTTATATAAAATCATACATCTTTATCTCTACTTGCTATTAGTGCAATAAAACGAAAATAGCTTTTTGTAATTTCGATAGTATACGTGGGGGCCGTCGAACTATACTTTAATAGAAGCCTACAATGAACAAAACACTAGGTTCATGCTACAGAGGAAAATAATAATATGCGTCATGTACTTTCTTGCCTTATCTTATATTATTCGCTCACTGCTTTATTTGTATCAATACTTCTTATTATACAGTAGCATATTCGTTGATTAATATTATTTATTTTCTCTATTTACTTCAAAAACACTGCACAGCTAAATTGACAGCCGATTGCATCGCAGAATCGCGCCATAGATTATACACTCTCGCGCCGCGTCCCTTCGCTTGTCATAGATTGTTATTAGTCCATACCTGACAAGTGATGCGGAGGTTGGAACGTCGCGTCGGGCATGCGTCGATTCTTCAATGGTTTTGTTTTTTATTATTTGTTTATATGTATTATAATTTTTTATTGTTAGATCTATTTTGTAATCCCTTAGAGGGATTTATATGTGTACGTAGGTGTGTCCGTGGCATCACAGCGGGCCCTATCAGAATACCAGCGCCGCGGTATTTATTTAAATATCGCAGCATTATGCTGAGATATGGGCCTTTTTGGCCTCGCACAGGTCGTTACTATTTTTTGTTAGTTTAAAATGCTCTTTTCTTATTTTTTAATTTAATTCTATTTTTTTTTATTACTGTCTGTATTTCCTGTGCGTGTCCCAAATAAAATATTTTTCTTACTTTCTTTCTTTCTTATGTCATGGGCAAAGGAAATAGCCATAATAACAGGATGAGGATGCACGTTCCTTGAAGAGGATGGGTCGATCATGGACAGCCAGAAAATGTTAAAATAAAGATGAATACTTAATAAGTAGACAAAATTGCCCGAACTAATTAGTTTATAATAGAGATTAAGGCACTTTGCAGATGGAGCAACTATTGCAGCAACTGGCAACTAGCTGTTTACATATATCTCAATAGAACTGCGCACATGTAGCAACTCAAGTTGCGTTCAAAAGTGCCATACATGGGCCTATTTGAAATAAATGATTTGACTTTGACTTTGCGTGTTCCGGTGATAGACAACAATTTTCAGTTGCTGCAATCGATGACTAAGTTAGTTTCTAATTGCCACAACCAGCAACTGTCGAATTTGTGTCGGTTGTGTAAAGTTGCTGGTTTCGTTGTTGACGCCGTCGACGGTAGCGACGTATTATAAAGAGAACACGTGCTGCTTCTTCGATATCCATCATTACACTGTACTTACGTAGCGTAGATTGAGCAACTCGGCTATAAAAGTTGCTCACAAATTGCCATAAAATTGCAGCAACCGTAAACCGGGCTATTTGATTGTAGCAACTGGCAACTTTTAAAGGAAACTTTTTTAAAGTTGATAGTTGCCTCAACTAAAGTTGCTCCATCAGCAAAGCGCCTATAACTATCTCTCCCAATTACACGAAATTATACGACAGTGAAAGAGCTATGGAAATTAAACAATCTACGCGACTACTAAACCAGCGATGTATTAATAAAATAATAATTAATGAACCAATAAAAAGTGAAACTTTAAACGGCTTTTTCTTACTGTTTCATTACTTAATTAGCAGTAAACGTTTTGTTATAGCTTTCGGTACAAAGCAGGAGTCTATCAACACATATGTTTTGAATCCAACTGCAGGCTAGTCGTAAAAACAGAATGAAATAGTCACAACATAAAAGCGTACTATACCAACATACATCCCACAGTAAAGCCACTAACAGGCGGCCTTACCCGAAGCATTCCAACCGAATTTAATATGCACCAAACTGCGAGGCAGACGGTCCACGTCAGCTTGCAGATCCTCTGCATTTAGTGCAACGCAAAGCGCTTCTAAAACCAGCCGTCTAATAGCAACGATGCCACATTTCAACCGCAGCAAAAAAGGGCAAATTAAATCTGGCAGCACAAGGACAGGTTCAAAACGATGAAACGGGACAGCGATATCATCGTTGATGGCATCTTGGCAAGTTAAGGCGAGACAAATCGATTTAAGCGCAGCCTGTTAAGACATGAAATCGCATTGGAGACAGGGACAGAGATATCCGAGTTCCTTTGGGAAAAAAGCGTCTAGTTGCAGTCGTTGGAAAGCGACCGGGAACGGGTAAGGTCGTTGCCATGTAAACAGAAAAAAATGGAGATCTTTTGTAAGAGATTAGCCGCCAAAAATGAGGAGTGCTTTCTGGTAAACAAGATCTCAGCGGACGCGTGTTGAATCTGTAGACAGTATCTAATTTTCTCTGAAAAGCTCGAGGTGGAAGACTGTTATCTCATGGCTCGGTAAAATGTTCAACAAAATAAAGGTGAAATGGAGAGGGTTTGTAAAAAACACACCGGAATCACACCCTCGTAAATGAACAGCAGCCCTAATGGGGTTTGCATCGCCCCATGCGCTGGGGTCGGATTCGCAAAGGGTCCATTAATCGATTTAGTGGTATGTAATGTACGTACCGAGCTGTTTCAAGTGGTACATTTATATATGCAAACCATAATCTCGTCGACTTCTCTAGAGTTCAGTAAACTTTACTCAGTTCAACGAAATTAGATGAAGATTTCATCATTTTGAAAAGCATCCAAACATTCAGGGGTCGAAACACTCTGCTAGTCAATTGCCAGACAGTTTTCCAAGAACGCAATAAAGCTATTTATCTGGACGTGCGATCCCGCGGATATCTCGCGACAGACTAGGCTAGTGTACGGACCCGACACACACGTGATTTTTACGCGCAATATTTATAAATAAGCTGCTAATGCGAGCAGCTAGTGGTGTGTTTGAAGCGTGAAATTATCGATATCGATAAATTAGCAAGACGATTACGATATTACAGATTAGCTCCCGACAAGACAAAAGGGTGAATACTAGATTCTGACGCTAACAAATGAAGTTTTGATGAGCCTTAGAGAACAATAGGATTACCATTAACCTCATGAATCCACCTGTTCTGCGGTATAAGGCAAACAAACCATTATTATGGCACAGTTATATGTTCAGTATATTCTGCGACTGCAATAGTTTGTCTAGAAACAAAGCGATTGTGGTTTGGTAAGTCTGATCTGCTACGCTACTCGGGGATATAATTCAAAATTAATCCTCCGGGCAAACCAAATCACATTACTTCTAAACCTAGGGTATAAGCCGTGATCTCTAAAGCTTTAACGGTCCCCATTACAGCATATTGAATCAATCTAACGAACACAATAAAATTATCGTGGCCGAGTAAACATCAATCTATTTCCAAGTCGGTATGAGTATTTGATTAATCATCCTGTTTTTGCTTTTTCACGCTAATTATAACACTCTATCGCTTCCTCAAACGCACAACAGTGTACACATGAATTATTTATCTTAAGTTTCAAGGATGCTTATTGTTTAGATATTTAATGTGTTAAAATAACTAAAGATTAAGATGAAGAACAAAGGGTTGACAATAGGTTGCGATTGGTTTCGACTTATTATATAGAAAAATAAACGTCAACAAAACATTTGGAGGTCGCAATATACGTAAAGCTTTATGGAAATGGCGTAACAATGTTATGTTGAAAGGGAACCCCTGTTACTGGCTCCGAATGCCGAGATTGGGAAGTCGTATGCTACCACAACCTGTTTTTTTTTTGCTATTGACTTTTAGGAAAGTT
Organism: Agrochola lychnidis; assembly: GCA_963680765.1. Taxonomy (NCBI): domain Eukaryota; kingdom Metazoa; phylum Arthropoda; class Insecta; order Lepidoptera; family Noctuidae; genus Agrochola; species Agrochola lychnidis. The sequence goes on along the minus strand of OY796873.1, from coordinate 12,221,548 downwards.
AATGTTGAAGGAGAAATGTTTAGAAAGTAATTAATTTTGTTGATTTCGTTAATTTAAAAAAAAACTGAACAAAAGCGCTTGTAAGTTCGAGACCCTAAAAAGTTTGCAGGAAATGACAAATTCAACTTGCCAGTTTGTGCTAAGCTTTGCCAGGTAAATTTTAATAATATTTTTTATAGGACTTGTACTTTGTTATCTGTATCAGAAGATAAAACATAATCTTATCGATAAAAGAATATCGATATTTGTGCATCCCGATTATCTAAAATTAACGTCAGTCGACGCTCAATGATCAGAGAGAATGGACTTGTTTTCCGTTTTTATAAATTTTTCACTGGAAAAATATACCATGAATAAATCTTTAGAGTTGGGAAAAACAAGAATCTTTGAGCAGATATTTGACAAGATATCATTAGGACAATGGACCGAATTGAACCAAATTCATCCTATAAAGTCGAAATAAATAATTTCTACATACATTAAAATGTTAATTAAGTTATTTTAAGAAATACGTAAATAAAAGATGTTCGCGTGCGTCCGCACTGACGTCACAGATCCACGGTATACAGTTACCAGTATACAGAACAAGATTCTATAGAAAAGCGGAACAGTTTCGAATTTCATTTTATGTTACAGCATCTTAAAATAACGTTCCTTGTTTAACTAAAATATAACACTTTCGTGAGCACTGTTTTGTTTAGTAAACGAGTTCTTGGCGGCCTTTTAATAATATCTATTGAAATCGATATAATTATGTATAATCACACTAATATTATAAAGGCGAAAGTTTGTGAGTGTGTGTGTATGTTTGTCTCTTCTTCACGCTCAAACGGCTGGACCAATTTGGATGAAATTTGGCACACATATAGTTTATAACCTAGATTAACATATAGGATATTTTTTATCCCGATATTCCCACAGAATCGAGACTTACGCGGGTGAAACGGCGGGGCGCAGGTAGTCACACTAATATTAAAAAAAGGCGAAAGTTTGTGAGTGTGTATGTATGTTTGTCACTTCTTCACACTCAAACGGCTGGACCAATTATGATGAAATTTGGCACACAAATAGTTTATAACCTGAATTAACACATAGGATATTTTTTATCCCGATATTCCCACAGAATCGAGACTTACGCGGCTGAAACCGCGGGGCGCAGCTAGTGTATAATAAATCCTTCTTCTTTTCGTGTGGTTACTGACTAACCTGTACCCTAATTGCGTAACTTATTTTCGTAAACGATTATAACTAATATGTTTCATTTTGACAGTTCAACAACATTCATTGCGTTATTTACGTTGTTTAGCTGATTTTTTTTTCCAACTTATGAAGCAATAGAATAGAATAATTATTTATTTGCATAGAAAGTAGGTACAAAAAATGCAAATGGTTTATAATTAGAGATCCTTATACTTTCTACCTTAAATTAGGCATGCAAACACTTAGTACAAGTGCTTAATAGTCTAAAAATACTGACAGTATTTTTATTAAAATTATATGAATATGAATTTATATGAATTTTTTTTATAATAATATGGTCAATAAAATAAAGATTTAAAGATATCAGAATTCATAAGGTAACTATAAAGTTTTATCATTTAGAAATTCACAAATGGAGTAATAACATTTATCAATTAATAAGACTGACAATTTATTTTTAAACAGTGGAATTGACGCGTTTTTTATTTTTAGCAATCTGTTTCAAATCGAAAAAAAAATGTGATTTATCATGTATTACGTAATTAGGCTACTGGTGTCAGTGTTGTAAAGCCGAAGCAAGTGATAATTTATACAATAGGCACAAGAATCCGAAAAGTCAGAGGTGCGTGCCTTAGGTTCGAACTCGAGACCTATGACTTGGCAGTCCGACGGCCACACCGCTAGGCTATCACTGTAATTTTTGCAGAATACATCTGAACCATAACCATACGGGTAGTTAGAAGCCCAAGTCTGACAACCAGTCTTACCAAGGGGTATCGTGTTACCTAGTCACTAGGTTGTGGAGGACAGATAGGCAGTCGCTCCATGTAAAATACTGGTATTCAGCTGCATCCGGTTAGACTGGAAGCCGACCCCAACATAGTTGGGAAAAGGCTAGGCAGATGGTGACATCTGAACCATAACCTGAACTCATTATGGTATCTACGTCTCTAATATATCTTGGTCATTGACCATCACTCACTAGTGCTCCTATTCTTTATGTAACTCGACATTTAATGTGTTGCGTGATCGAATTATTGCTAATACCGTACCAACATCAGAACGATTAATTACGTCATTATTTACTGGTCTGGTGGTCTTAGGTTCGATTACCAGGTCGGGCAGTGTTAATTGGACCTCATGCTCAGCAGTAGCGCTTGCGACCACTAGACCAACGAGGCAGTGAAAGTAGTAGAACATTTTATAAATGATGAATATACCTGATAATAAGCCTTATTTTTTACATGTTGCGATTTAATTGCTTGTTGGATACCATAAGATTAAGTACAATAATATTTGCACTGTCAAAAGTTTAAAAAATTTACATCGTTTAACTTAGGCGTTAAGTTGAGATTCGAAAAAGTTTTAATCTAAACTTAAATAAAACAAATACTCAAATAGCCTGTTTCATTTCAAAAGTTTTTACAAAGAATAACAAACTTTTTTTATAATCTTCCTAGCGTTGCGAATTTACAGACGACATTGTATAAGACCTGCCCACACAAATGACAATAAATAATACTGTCAAATAACTTGGTAAACCATAAATCAATATTCAAAACACCTTGTAAGTCGCTTCATGCCTTCCTAAGTAGCTGTGTAGCTTCCCAATCATTGACCACAAATAATAATGCCTGTTTTTTTTTCCTCTTTGCCAATCTCAAGGTCGAATATCTAAGTTATAGTTGCCAAGTTACGTTCAAGGAAACGGTAGCCAGGGCGTTGGCACTAGTTCCTTAAGACGCAGCTATATGCTAGTGACCTTGAGTGGTTGGCTTGCGTGTTCTGTACTGAGCTCACGCAACGCGTCGTACGTCCAGCCAGTATAGCAACAATAGGACTCGCCCATCAAAGAGCACTGTCTCAAATTAGATGCATTATTAATGTAACATAACATAACATCACGCCTGTAATCCCCGAAGGGTTGGGCAGAGGTGTACCTATAGTTACACCTACATTTCGCCAGTTATGTTTAAGTCCCATGTAATAGGGGGCCAGTCTGTTGCCATCAACCGGGCACAAATCCAGACTCCGAGCTGCTACTGAGAAATTCCAGATGGAAAAATCCAATAACACTTTGCCCGACCCGGGAATCGAACCCAGGATCTCATACTCAGCAGTAGCGCTTGCGACCACTAGACCAACGAGGCAGTCACTGATTCTCAGTTTTTTATCTGCTTTAGACATAACTTTACATAATCTAAAATATTCCTATATTAAGAAAATGCTCTAATTTAACATATATATTTTTTCCAAATCATTAACACTACTCGTTTAGACGTGATCTTCAGTATAAAATCATTAAAAGTCGGTTATCGTCGCCTTAAAGCTGGATTGCGATAGCGCGATTTTATGTAAGTAGGTTTATTGTAAAGCTTTTTTTATGGTAAGTAATATACTAAGTAAGAACTTAAATTTAAGTGTTTTGATTTTTATGTTATACTTTTGTAGAGTTTTCCTTCATATTATGAACTAGCAGCTGCTGCTCGCAGGTTGGCCCGTGTTGATCGTAATTATTTTTCTAAAATATAAGTAGCCTAAGTTACTCCTTATAACATCAGCTATCTGCCAGTGAAAGTCCCTTCAAAATGGGTCCAGCCGTTTCGGAGATGAGCCGGAGGAGCTGAGGCCCTTTTGGCATTATAATCATTGTTCTCTGTTTTTATAGTTTTAAGGTGTATTTTTCTGTCTTAATGCGAATAAACGCAATTTTCTTTCTTTCAGACAAAAATTATAAAAATTGTTTTTTTTTTTTTTGTTATAATTACCGTATATACTTTCTTAAGCATTTAGTAAAAAGCTGTTAATTTGACATTACAAACAGATACTTTTATTTTATTTATTTTTATCTTAGATATTGCTCCTGAATTTGGAAAAAGCATTATTTTAAACGTCGATGATAATCTAATAAATAACAATAATAAATAACTTGGTGGATTTCCTGAATCTTCCATGTTATTTATTCAATGGTTAATTAAAGTAAACAGTAAATAAACGAAGCGTGAAAACTTTATCAGAAATCTTAAATATTTAATTAAGAACATGTTGTTGTATTCAATTTGTTGTTTATTTAAATAAAAGGCCACTGGGACTCGTCTTCAATTTAATTAATGTTGTTTCCTACAATTAGAAATTTTGTTTTCCTTGAAATATTCGCAAACAAAAGTTTAAAACTCTCAAGGCGCACTTGTAATAACCGAAAACCTGAAAAGGGGTCAATGTACTCATCATTGTCTGAGTCACATTTTATCACGTGTAAAATGACAGCTGATATTTTTCTAGATTTCAGGGTTGATTCCATTGTAAAAGTTGTTTATAATGATGGCTTTTCAATCATTTCAATTATGACTTTTATGCAAGACTACAATTACATGACATTACCAAAATGTTATACCTATTTAAGGCTGGTTTTACAGCTGTCCGGGAGACCCGTACGGGCTCCCGGAACGGACACACGTGAGTCGTGAGGCGCTAGAATATTGTTTCACAGCGACGCGGATTGGTCCGTACGCGACCCGCTCCGGGTTGAGCACATAAAACGCTAGCAACCGTATCGTACCAACTCCCTCGTTTCAGAGCACTGCAGGCGCTACCCGTACGGGTCTTCCGTGTTGGGCGGCCCGTGCGGGTCTCCCGGACAGCTGTGAAACCAGTCTAATGGTGCCCCAGATACAGGCTGTGCCTAGTTCCTTTGTAATTTTGAATGTTTCAATAAACGATTTTTTCTTTATTTTTTACTTTACTTCCTCAATTTCTTTAGTTTAGGTAGATCAGAGTAGTTGTTTGATTCGTGAATCAACACTACGCACACGTACTTATTTTTCTATAGTTTTCCTTATGAGAAGGTATAGTTTTAGATCATTTGGCGGTTTTCCGGTCCATCCGGACATTGGCTTTGTTTGTTGTACCTACATAATTACAATTATAACAATTTCATTTATTATAATTTGCTATCGAATGTTTTAAGATGACTGCGCCCACCAAGCTTTATAAGTTTTTTATTTATTTTATATTAATCGGTTTTTTATTATACAGGAACAAAGCGCTTATTTTTTTAATAATAAAAATAAATAATGATGAACTCGCAAGCCTGAACATTGCATTACGAATTGTCAATTTTGAAATTAATTGAACATGCGTTTTCAATTAGTATTGTATTAATAATAGATGAACCAAATAACCAATTGATTGGATTTTAATCTCCAATCAATGGATTATGTTCTCATTCGTTATGTAACAATATGATTTTGCAGATCGAATCATTGAAGATATAAAAACAGCCAAGATTTAGGCTGTCTACACACAGACGAATTTATGATGTGATTTTATTACAAATTTACAATGTTATAAGTGCGGTAATATCGATTTTTTTTTTGTACTACACTACTAGAACCGATAAAGAAGAACACAGAAGGTTTTTAATTCTGATCAGACAAATTCATGTAGTAGCTTTGTTTGAATCCATATACGGAGTTTAAGTTTTAACTTAGATTTCATTTTATGTAAGCAAAAATTCGTACAAAATCCACGAGAACCTACTGTCGTCAAATTGCTTTGCAGTTTGGCAGATGTTATATTAAAGTAAAACTCTGTAGGATTAAATAAAAACTTAATAAAAAAGCCTTCTCAAACCCATTCCTCAAACAAATTCCGCTGTTACCATGCAATATTGCTACTCCACTTTATTCTCTACGGAAAATTTATAGCTCCGCTAACACACAACATCATGCAAGTCATTAAGCTCATAATGCCAAGGTCCAATGCGTAACGAACACGATACGAATACGTCAAACGCATCGTGCGTACGATTCGCAACTCCTGCGCAGTCTCAAGTGTGATCAATCTTATTAAGTGGATGCCACAAGCTGGCCCGCGAAATTAAAATTTTCTTACGTTTTTTGCAAATTGTGGCACTGTTTCACGTTATATGTTGAACAAAATTCATTACCAACAATTATGATAAAATTATTAATAAATTATAAAAAATCATCAATATAGCTCACGAAATGATATTTGCTGCAAATCGTCTTATTTTCACGAAATAGGAATTTGCAGCAAATATAATTTCGCAAAAAGAAATATTGAATTTCGTGGGTTACATTGACGGAACCCCCTTAACTATGATCTTCTGAGATTGTCAGATCGACAACAGCGATGTCCAAGCGAATTTCGCATAACAATAGCAGGGTATGCGGTGCGTGAAACACTTTCTATGTTGCGCAAGCGACGATCATGCGATTTTTGACTGATCCTATAAGTATTGAACACAATGGTCATAGTTGTTGTCAGTTCTGTCTTGAGGTGTGTCTTAAATGATGAAATCAATGCCCTGTCTCGAGTTCTCGTCCCTCTTAGGGTCAGCAAAATGCTCGAGCAATTAAGTTTTTATTGATAGTGAACCAAGTCTTAATTGGTATAGAGTTCAAGATAGCGTGCAAAAAATGATTTCCTTTGGCGTGTGCTCGAGAAAGCTTAGGAATATTTTCACATAAAACTTAGTATTGGCCACTGTCTGCGCTGATCCTTGTCAGAGGAAAAAAATGAGCATATGCGCTCATTGAATTAACAAACATTTAAAAAGCTTCAGTGTCGCTGTTGTAGTTATTCATCCCACAGCTGGACAAAGACCACCCACATGCGTTCCAGTTAAGTATTTTTTGTGATTGCTTTTTAATTTAATTACAAAGGGTGGGTGGACACTGGGCAGTGTGAAGGGAAAGGGGAAACTGGCACCAATCTGCCCTTTTGTTGAAAAGTGATGCATTGCCAAATGTTACACAAAGCGATTTTATATGAGTGACATTTATTACTAAAAAGTGTGACTAAAGATCTTCCTCCCTCTTTTGATTGTTCTCATATTTTTAAACATGGTTAGTATGATACGTAGTTTTATGCACTAATAGGGATCAAAAACCAAAAATATTTTTTGTCCCTCGGGTAGATTATTAAAAAATATTGAACACGTATTTTTTCTTTTTTTACGTAATCAAAAGATTACGGCAATACATTGAGTTAAACTGTGCCATGACGTCACGAGTACGACCACCACTCCCCAACTTTAATGCGTTTTATCTAAGTTATTTTTTACTTATATGATAAAGCAAAAAACACGTGTCTAATATTTTTTTATTATCTGACTGACGGACAAAACAGTTTTTTTTTTACCCAGGCGTCATCACTCTTTTATAATTTCTAATGTGACGATATTATCGTAGACGTCCACGTTTTTTAAATGTATGGAAATACGTGCACGTTAATAAATAACGTTATCGCGAACGGAAATTTTAAAAGAGTCTTCATTATTGTTCCAAACATTTTACTTCCCCGTGTTATCGCGATGTCGTGACGTGGACGTGGACGTCCACGATAATTATATCGTTACGTTAGAAATTTAAATAGCGCACATTGGGTAGTGGGTACTGAAAGCTTAGATTTTAGCCAAAATTCGACCTTTATCGGACACATCATGCATTAAAATCCCTTAGAAAATGGCTTCCGTTTATCGCTTCTATATGTAACAAAAAACTAGTACAATTAGTTAGTCATTTAAAAAATCGATGATAATATTTTATTAGTAGGTCTCTCATACCAGTCAAGGTGATATTGCTCCATTTAGCGGCTGCTGTACAAAGAATAAGGTCAATTACCTGCAACAAAAAACACATACTTATAAAAAAAATGTTTTTGTAATACCTCGTGTACAAATGGGATCATTTTTTCCCTGTATGTATTATTAGGTACAAAGAATATTGGTACAGTCCATGACATAATCTCTTCATTGTTTTTACATAAAATCGTGATAGAACAATCTTCTTTTACATGTTTTTATGAAGCACTAATATAAATTGGTATTAATTAGAAGGCAAAATCTACATAACCTAACCTACACTGTCCTCCCATACCTATACACCGTTTGAAATAAGATTAGACATTTAAACAAACCTTTTTACAGTCCGTTCAACCGATTTTGACTTCTATACCGTAGGCATAAGGATGGCATTAAAAGCAAAAAAAGTGGTTACAAACCAACTGTTTACTGCAGCTGCCATTTGTCATGCGACCAACGCAATAGAAGTCAAAATCGGTTGAACGGACTGTAAAAAAGGTTTAGTTAAATGTCTAATCTTATTTCAAACGGAGTATAGTAACATTGGTATTTGAAAGTATTGTAAAAGCCAATTATTCCGTGGAATTTCTTGCCAGCTCTTCTCCAGAGGAAACGACCAATTGGAACCGTGCACATAGCTTCTGACGTTTCATAAGTGCCCTTGTAGGTTTATGTGAAATAAAGCCTCTTTCCATAAATAAAATAAAAATGTTCACCTGTCTGCTTCAACCCTAACTCAAAACTACTTTTCGATAAAAATCTAAACTCCTAACGTTAATTTCGAGAAATGTTTCCTGTAAATCTTAAAGGAGATATGATGCAATAAACAAACAAGTTGAAATAAGTGGGAGAAAGCATTGTTTGTAATAATTAACTTAAAGCAGTCGTGGTAACCGTGGGAGACCACGACTCATAGTCTCATACCGCGCAGTTATGGGCCAGAACTAATTAATAACATGATGTATTCCGCATAATTATAGACTGACAGATAGATGGTACGACTTTTATTATGAGATAGAATTGTTTCTTTAGTTTAAGTCTATTAATTTTCATAGAAACTGCTTATTTAGCTGTCGGTTCTGCGCTAACGCACATTTGCAAAAACTATTAATTTTGTTTATGCTCTGTAGAGGTAGATAGTTAATTTATTGAAACCAGTTTCTACAGATATCAAGCACCTATACTCCATTTGAAATAAGATTAGACATTTAACTAAACCTTTTTTACAGTCCGTTCAACCGATTTTAACTTCTATTGCGTTGGTGGCATGACAAATGGCAGCTGCAGTAAACAGTTGGTTTGTAACCACTTTTTTTTTGCTCTTAATGCCATCCTTATGCCTACGCAATAGAAGTCAAAATCGGTTGAACGGACTGCAAAAAAGGTTTGTTTAAATGTCTAATCTTATTTCAAACGGGGTATAGATTGTCATAACTTAGTATACCCAAAGTTCACGACACCCCACACATTTAAGACCGGCACTCGATAAACCGTAATCTGAACCCCAGTCACAGATGCACTGAACAGATTAAACTCGTCTTAATAAGTAAAAGTTGATACAAAACAACTTTGACATCCTTGATCTCTGATATTTGTTGACTCATTGGCGTCTTAGATTTCAAATCTGATTGTTAGCAACAAGTCTGTGCTTTCTCAATACTCGCCTCGATTGAGCTTAGTAACTTAAAGCTAACTTAAATAATGGAACTATGAACATGGAAATTCTGCGAATTTAACCTGATAATGTCAAGTCATTATAATTAGCAATGACATACGTTGGACAGAACAGTATTTATTATTATAATTAATTCATTTATTTCCTCATATACAACAATTTACTTAAATAATGTTCTACAAATGTGCGTGGTAAATGATTGTTTAGTTGTGTCAGTGACTGTACCGGGTTGAGTGTGCCATAGAGGAAAACTTTTCGAATTGGCCACGCTATAAACAGGATAAATGTCTGTCTATGGACGTTGTATTATCTAGTCTAGACTAGGGATGCAAGAGCCAAAAAGTATCGATATAATATCGTACCGATATTTAAAAAAAAAGCGGCCAAGTGCGAGTCGTACTCGCCCATGAAGGGTTCCGTAGCAGCAAGTAACGATAAGTTTACGATTTATGACGTATTAAAAAAAAACTACTTGCTAGATCTCGTTCAAACCAATTTTCGGTGGAAGTTTACATAGTAATGTACATCATATACTTTTTTTAGTTTTATCATTCTCTTATTTTAGAAATTACAGGGGTGGGGACACACATTTTACCACTTTGGAAGTGTCTCTCGCATAAACTATTCAGTTTAGAAAAAAATGATATTAGAAACCTCAATATCATTTTTGAAGACCTATCCATAGATACCCCACACGTATGGGATTGATGAAAAAAAAATTTTTGAGTTTCAGTTCTAAGTATGGGGAACTCCAAAATTATTTGTTTTTTTTCTATTTTTGTGTGAAAATCTTAATGCGGTTCACAGAATACATCTACTTACCAAGTTTCAACAGCATAGCTCTTATAGTTTCGGAAAAAAGTGGCTGTGACATACGGACGGACAGACAGACAGACAGACATGACGAATCTATAAGGGTTCCGTTTTTTAACGGAACCCTAAAAATATATCAATATCGTTATATCGAAAACAAAATATCGATATATCAAAAACAAAACATTGATATTTTTGGCACTTCTGGCATTCCTACCTTAAAAGCACCTTGAAAATGGCAGATGAAAAAAAAATTACGGCTTTGATCCAGCGGTTTTAGTAAGTGGCGACAACGCGGATGTTGCTATTGGAAATATATCGAATTTGATACATTTTCGATACTTGATATTTTATATCGATTTATCGAAAAAATATCGCCATTTCAAACAAAAATTATCTTTATAACGAACAAAAATATCGATATATCGATATTTTTTCTGCAAGCCTAGTCTAGACAGAGCCATGTGTTCAAAATATCTGTGTCTAGGCGGTAAGTACGTCTTTGTATGTGAAGTGAACAGTTGCCTGGGACATGTCCTAACAAGGCGAGCCGTTAGTTTGTGGTGTTTATCAAAGGGGTAACAATGTTTGTGACAGGCTCAGTTTCGAAAAAGTTTTGACAAACGAGTATACAAAAGTTTATTCAGTAATGAATACCCAGAAAGGCATGAGTTTACGTTTGGGTGGACAATAAGTTGTATTAGGGATTTGTGCCCGGTTGATGGCAATAGGCTCGCCTCCTATTACATGGGACTTAAACATTACTGGCGAAATGTGGGTGTACTATAGATACACTTCTGCCTAACCTTTCGGGGTCTACAGGCGTGAATGTTATGTTATGTATTCCATATATCTATATAAATAAATAAAATTGAAGTGTCTGATTGTAATGTCAAAATTACAGCTTTTTACTAAATGCTGCTGCTTTAAGCGAAAAGAAAAAAAAAACAACCGACTTCAAAAAAAACACTACAAAGTGAAAAATAACTTTAATTTCGGAAGTCGGTGTCTTTGGTTTTTAATTTTCGTTCTTTGTCACCGACTTCCGAAATTAAAGTTATTTTTCACTTTGTAGTGTTTTTTTTGAAGTCGGTTGTTTTTTTTTTGTAAAAAGTTTTTATTTTTCACTTTTTAGTTGTGATACCTACCCCACACAAATTCGAATACCACTACCTGCTATGTAAATAATAGTGACAAGAAGTTATCATAATATCATCCACATACTAAGCGAGGTAAAAATACGTATTATTGAAGCTAACTCAAAAACGACCCAAGTAAAGTTAATAAAATTTATATGGGACCACCTCTGAAGTATGATCTACCAAACAAAAAAAGAATCATCAAAACGGAGTAATCGCGTAACAAACATACAAAAAAAAAAAAACAACATACAGTCGAATTGATAACCTCCTCCTTTTGGAAGTCGGTTAAAAAGAGAAAAGATTTTTTGTTATAAGTAACACTATAATAATTTGTTCCCGCTAATCTCCAAAATGGCTAGTCCGATTGTGACGGGAGTTTCACCGTCAGATAGCTGATGTTACAAGGAGTAATTTAGCTTAACTTTTATTTTAGAAAAAGTATTAGGCTCCATGCGGGCAAAGCCGCAGGCAACAGCAAGATATATTTACAAATAAATCTTTACCGATATTTTTGTAGCTCTGAATAAAATGCTTCAAGCAATAAATTTGATTTCCAGTGAATACGCCTTATATTCCAAGAATCCAATATACAATACTTGCGTAGCGTACCTTTCTTTTACTGACATATTTATTAGTATTTGCTAACTCACTAGCAATGCTCCAAGTTGGCGTACCACCCACGGAGCATAGAAATCTCGGTACCTACAATATTATTAAAGCAAGTGCCGCGAGGCACAACCCGGTATACCTGATAAGGTAACATAGTGAAATAATTGTATGTTTTATTAAGGTGACGATAACCGACTTTTAATGATTTTATACTGAAGATCACGTCTAAACGAGTAGTGTTAAAAAATTATGTTCATGACATCTTCAACGATCATCGTCATATTTCAGCCAATTTACACAAAACCTTTAATGAATTATACACCTAAACCTTCCTCATGAATCACTCCGTCCATTGGTGGAAACCGTTTGAAAATCCGTTCGGTAATTTCTGAGTTTATCGCGTTCTCACAGACAGACGTGGCAGTCTTTGTTTTATAATATGTCAGGTTTGTCCAAGTCACTGACCTGGCTAGCCCAGGCCAGATGCACTGGACCACTGGAGAAATACTCACTAAGACGTGACTACTTGGTGATGGTTGATTATAAAGATGCTTATCTTACAGCGAAGTTTCCGTTTCTTTGATTTTCTTTTCTGTCGAGGGGAAAGCTGAATGTAGAATCGTATCTACAGATTCTTGGGATGTGATATAGCAAATAAGTGATATAGAATAAATATAGTCTCATGTTGTTGTTGATGTATTTATTTATACAGTGTCACCCATGGGACTTTTCTTTTTCTAATATTTTTTTATTTATTTTTCCAAAATGATTTTATGAACAAACACTTGTTAATCTATTGCATAGCTTTTATCGCGGGCTTTGAGCGCGGCGACCGAATCAAGAAATTCCGTAACGAAAATAAAACCTAACACCCCCCACTCCGCCTACCATGTAATGACGGTTCCCATGACAACATCGCGTTGTCATGGGAACGTAATTTTTATTTTATGTCATCACGTCATCATCCCAAGTGTAGGCACATAGGAAGTATGGAGGTTACAAATGCTATGTAATAGCTTTACCGCGGCAGTCCCCGAGTGCCACACGTTTTTTTATTTTTTTTTCCAAAATCCCACTATGATTTTATGAACAAACACTTGTTTTTTTTTTGAAAAAAATGTTTTCACCTCCTTTTTATTGCATAGTCGACAAATTTTTATAAAAATTTTAGTTAATCCGATAAAATAACTCATAAAGCTTTTAGAAATAATAAACAGAATCCAAATCGAGCCAATAACATGGGAGATATAGCAAACGCTACTCAAAACATAAAAAAATTGATAACATGAAACATATAAAGATTTAAAATTAAAAAAAAAAACAAAAAAAAATCATGCTGAAATATACGGCGAGCACATTCCAATAGGCAAAATTGTATGAAGATTGCTTCTTTTTAATACAGACTCGAAACTGCCCATGCACCCAGCCAGATGTGATCAAGATGAAAGATACCGGATATTTCGAATACTTGATGATCAGACTGGATACGGAATGCGGACGATCGTGTGATGCCACAAAGTTTAGAACAGGACCAAATCTAGCACTCCAGGAGACACAAGTCGTTAACTATTCGCAGACATGGAACCCGAAATAACAAAGTACACAAAAATAAATACCAAAACTCATATCAACCACACAAACTCGTTGGTTCAATAACATTTCCTGATCCAAGTCAATTAACTTACGTACCTAGTCATTGGAATCCATTTGAGTGTGGCATTGTATTAGGATCCAATCAAGCATGTAATCAGACCAAAAACCTAAGGTGTTTGTGTCCAGTAATGGTTTTGAGCTAGACCAGTCTAAGTGTGGGGCGATGACCTGGGTCTATTAGAAAATATCCTTCTATAGCTCTTTGTATTGTCCAACATGTTTATATATTAGTAGATTTAATAATAAGTACACTATCAGACGATAATTAGCACACCTCTTTCTGCAAGATAGAGGTGTGCTTTTGCACACTAGAAGTTTTCTAAAATTATGACAACCTAGCTGTTGCCCACGACTTCGTCTGCGATCCAGGATGAAAAGTAGCCCAAGTCCTTCTCCAGGTCATGGTCTACCCATGTGCCAAATTTCATCTAAATCCGTTCAGCCGTTTTAGCGTGAAAGCGTAACAAAAAAAACATTGGCATTCCGGGAGTGCCGCTAAAATCCGCACCGCGGTAATCAACGCGTTGATGTCTTTTACTCCACGGTGTCGGTAACAGGTCGCGAAATCAATGGCTTAGTCCCGTCTCAAAAATGCCCAACGTGCCTAAAGAAGTTTTCACTTCAAAAACTCACTACCTATCGCATTTATGATATTAGTTTTCTCCCAAGATGGATTTTTCTCAACGGAATAAAAAAGGATTAGGAAGTTAACATTCCATTGCGGAAAAATATTGCTGAAGAATTTGTTGCACTGTCAGTTTAGGTATTTAGATGAAAAACGAGAATACATGCCTTTGAGACTGATTTTTGGGATCGAGTAGAAAATGTAAAAGACAAAAAATTAAATTTCTCGAGAAATGAAGTTTATACTTTTTAAGCGTCCCAAAACCCCGCGAATACTGTATACTAGGTATTCATGAGTACACGTAATTTGATTTTTGTTCAGATTTGTTGAAACAAAAAAGGCAAGTTAGCTGAAAGGACTCAAGGGTACTAATGTAACCGCCGACCGGGGCTCGACCCGAGCGAAGGTCAAAATAATGATACTTGTTGCTACTGCTCAGATATTGTAGCAAAAACTAGAATACATATTTTATTAGTGTGATGTTCGAAACGGTTTTTGCTGCTATTAATATTATTTTTCATCTCAACGGCCCAGAGAATGAATATGGGCTATAATGATGGCCGTGGGGGATTTTGATTTGACGTCATTTTCACGCTTGGTAGACGAATTGGTGATCACAGAAGGCTATTTGAGAGAACAGGTTATGAAGATGTTAATTCGAGTATTTTTATAAAACCCACGGGCAGTTACCCCTTTTGTTCCTTGACGAGAACACGATAACAGATTTTGCAGAAATTTTGATCATACCACAGTTCAATAAAAAAAACTATTTAGCCCGTTAGTCAGATAATAAAAAATATTAGACACGTATTTTTTGCTCTATCATAATAATAAAAAAATTACTTAGATAAAACGCATTAAAGTTGGGGAGTGGGGTCGCTACGTCTCAAGTAAGTATAAAATCTACATACTCGTGACGTCATGGCACATTTTAAGTTTAATGTATCGCCGTAATATTTTGCTATCGTAAAAAGAAAAAAAGCGGCCAAGTGCGAGTCGTACTCGCCCATGAAGGGTTCCGTAGCAGCAAGTAACATTGAATGAAAGGTAAATTGCGGTTTACGATTTATGACGTATTAAAAAAAAACTAGAAAGAAAGAAAAAAGAAAAAGTATTTATTGAGACTCGCACAGGAAATCATAAATTAATAACTAAACACCTTAAATAAGAACATTAATAAAAATAATAAAAAAACAAAGTAAAATTAAAAAAAAAAGCAGAAGGTCCTGTACGAGGCCAAAAGGCTACTTGCTAGATCTCGTTCAAACCAATTTTCGGTGGAAGTTTACATGGTAATGTACATCATATATTTTTTTTAGTTTTATCATTCTCTTATTTTAGAAGTTACAGGGGCCCCCCCCTGTAACTTCTAAAATAAGAGAATTAAAACAAGAAAACACATTTTACCACTTTGGAAGTGTCTCTCGCGCAAACTATTCAGTTTAGAAAAAAATGATACTAGAAACCTCAATATCATTTTTAAAGACCTATCCATAGATACCCAACACGTATGGGATTGATGAAATATTTTTTTTTGAGTTTCAGTTCTAAGTATGGGAAACTCCAAAATTATTTGTTTTATTTCTATTTTTGTGTGAAAATCTGAATGCGGTTCACAGAATACATCTACTTACCAAGTTTCAAC
This sequence comes from Agrochola lychnidis, assembly GCA_963680765.1. Classification (NCBI taxonomy): domain Eukaryota; kingdom Metazoa; phylum Arthropoda; class Insecta; order Lepidoptera; family Noctuidae; genus Agrochola; species Agrochola lychnidis. The sequence goes on along the minus strand of OY796873.1, from coordinate 12,205,579 downwards.
AGCATAGCACTTATAGTTTCGGAAAAAAGTGACTGTGACATACGGACGGACGGACAGACAGACAGACAGACAGACATGACGAATCTATAAGGGTTCCGTTTTTTGCCATTTGGCAACGGAACCCTAAAAACATGTGTCCAATATTTTTTTATAATCTATCTGGAGGAAAAATTTTTGGTCATCCATATTATGTAAAAAAATTATACGTGCTTCCCGAAGCATCAACCTGAACACTGATAAATTAATAATACTGCAACACCCTGATTTCCCTAAGGAGCTTGCGGAAGTTGGTTAACAATTGAGGAGATCCTGTTCAAAAGGTCGTATTTCACTTTTCAATTTTTTTGAACCCTTGGCATAAATGTTCATCGAATGAGCATAAAACCTTGTTCAAAAGGAGCGTATTTCCCATATAATAAAATCCAAAATATTTGGATTCCAGTCAAAACGGATGTATTTCTGCATCATATATAACGCATTAAAATATACTCTTAGATTTTGCTAAATTCATTGTCTGTAAAGTTTTTTTTATGTTAGAAATATGACTTTTTGAAAAGATCTCCTCAGTTTAACACTCTCGTTTCAAGTTAAATCAAAAAACTTCCGTACTGTGTGTAGTGTGACGTAAGATCTGCAAACAAGTAAACTGATTCTGAATTTCTGACGTAATTTGTTAATAGACTTTCAGCAGAGGATAATTCGAAATAGTAGATGAATCGATTGAGTGATTTGTTTGCCATGTCATTATTCTAAGGTAGCCATCTTGTTCTTTGGGCGATCGAGCTCTGCTCGGGTGAAAATAAGGAGAAAACGAATTTTACCAGATATGAGACCTAGCTAGATCGGTTCATTAGATACAGTCCGCTGACAGACAGACGGACGGACAGCGGAGGCTTAGTAGTGCTGAGTAGGGCTGAACAGATTTAGCTAAAATGTGGCACATGCGTAGACCATGACCTGGGTTAGGACATGAGATACTTTTATCCTGATATTCCCGCGGGATCGAGACGTATGCGGGTGAAACAGCAGAGCGCAGTTAGTTGAAAATAATTTCCGAGCAACTACGGCATGGTCTAGCACGCACTGCGATAAAAAATCGCGCAAAATTTTATCGCAATTATGTCACACATGGTATCTATATGCACTGGAGATTTTATATTCGCGCTCAAACGTCCTACGTACACTAATAATAAACCGCGCTCGAATAAAAATCGCGCGACGAGATTTCGCAGTGCGGGCTGGCCTAATAATGCGGACAGAGCCACAAGCAACACTATAGCACATTGTAATTTACCATCATATTTTATGATCTTGTTTACATAGGGTTACTAGTCACGAATCTTTCATGATTGGTAGTTACGACGATAATTTTTAGCGCTGATATCATGCGGTATTTAAGTTCGATTACATCGTTGTTAGCATCGTTGAGAGCAGTGGTGGCCCAGTGGTAACGACCGCGACTTACGAGTTGTAGGTCGTAGGTTCGAACCCACACCGGCGCTTTACTTTGTGTAAATTATTTCATCACCACTGCTCTCAAAACGGTGAAGGAAAACATCGTGAGGAAACCGGCATGTCCTAGAACCGAAAATTCGAAGACATGTGACATCTACCAACCCGCACTGGGCCCGCGTGGTGGATTACGGCCCACTCCCTCTCACAGAGAGGAGGCCTGTGTCCTAGCAGTGGGAACATTTATAGGCTGATGATGATGATGATGACATCGTTGTTAATAGTTTTTTCATTGCGATAATTAAATTTTATTACACTTGTAGTGTTCGGAATGTAACCGGCAAAATCTAATGGTTTATTGCCACAGTCAAGGAGATTCATTGAACTTGGTCTGAGTCTTCCGTAGGTGACACATACTATACCAGCTTAAATCTCCCACTTTGCCCATAATGGTCCAATTAGTGTCAAGTTGTTGACCTTAAATGGCCTTGAAAACCACCGCCGCAATTTCCTCCGACCGTCTTACACGCAACGATAAAATCTGACATGTATGTACGACACGGCTACACATTTCCAGCTTATGCTGATCTTGCATTGTATAGGATTTCCGTACAATGCGAGGTCAGCTTATTCTAGAAACGTATAGCTTGAAGTGTAGCCATCTGTACGTCCTACATTTTCCCTTTCAAAGTTAGCGGAAATAATAGAAATATTCAACATTTTAAAGGAAATTATCCAAATTATAATAGAGTAAAAACTAGTACTTTCTAATTGGGACGTAATTGTCGTTGTTAGACTATATAGCGAAGCTGTCTGGCTTTCCTATTGTCTCAAACAATAACTAATTAACCCACTTTGTCTGTCACTCAAATCGTTAACTGAGATGATTTTTTACTTCTACTTTTTAGGGTTCCGTTGCCAAATGGCAAAAAACGGAACCCTTATAGATTCGTCATGTCTGTCTGTCTGTCTGTCTATCTGTCTGTCTGTCTGTCTGTCTGTCTGTCCGTCCGTATGTCACAGCCACTTTTTTCCGAAACTATAAGAGCTATGCTGTTGAAACTTGGTAAGTAGATGTATTCTGTGAACCGCATTAAGATTTTCACACAAAAATAGAAAAAAAACAAATAATTTTGGAGTTCCCCATACTTAAAACAGAAACTCAAAAAAAATTTTTTCATCAATCCCATACGTGTGGGGTATCTATGGATAGGTCTTCAAAAATGATATTGAGGTTTCTAATGTCATTTTTTTCTAAACTGAATAGTTTGAGCGAGAGACACTTCCAAAGTGGTAAAATGTGTGTCCCCCCCCCCCTGTAACTTCTAAAATAAGAGAATGATAAAACTAAAAAAAATATATGATGTACATTACCATGTAAACTTCCACCGAAAATTGGTTTGAACGAGATCTAGCAAGTAGTTTTTTTTTAATACGTCATAAATCGTAAAACGCAATTTACCTTTCATTCAATGTTACTTGCTGCTACGGAACCCTTCATGGGCGAGTACGACTCGCACTTGGCCGCTTTTTTAATTGATTGCTTTATTTTCTGCAGAACCATCAAACAGATGTTTGGGCTCCCCAGATGTTTTTAAAAGCTCCGATTTCGTTCCAATTTTTGGAGACCTGACCTACTATAGTGTAATAATATTATAATAAATATTCAGTACACGATGTCTACATTGTTTAAGAATTGACCCGAATATTTTGTATTAATATACACCGAAACGCCGACATTTTATAACAATTCATTCATAATTAAAAATTCTTTGGAGTCAGCGGCGGAGTATTATCGCTGTTTTATAGCCAGTAAGATTAGATTAAAAGCGGGAAAAGAAAGCAGTTAATAATCAACGTACGTTATATTCTAACCGCATCATCGTCGAAGGCCTTATAAGGCCTCTATTCGACAAGGTCGAGGGCTTGGCCATTTAAGGGCGCTGGTGGCGTGCCATAGTCATTGAAATCCTTCCGACAATTTTTTATACTCATTCATACAAGACGTTTACAGATGAAGTACGTTTGAGAAGAGATTAAAATGATGGGCATGTTATTTAAATAGTCGTGATTACTTTTTATGTCTGCCGGGATCTTCCACTGTTTGGTTGCTGTTAGGTAGACTTCTGTATAAATTATTAACTAATATTCAACAAAATCTGGTCGGACTGAAAGGCGACGTCCTAATTGGCTACGATCGTGCGAGCAAACGTTGCGATTTTGTCGCACGACGAGACTAAACATACATTTCTTTAGAGTGTTTTAATTGAAGCCTGCAAGTCATCGCGCTAACGATCGTATGATGGGTTTGATCGTGCAATCAAAGCTACAAATCTCATTTGAGTATCCTAATTGGTTACACGTCTCCGCACGAGCACAGCAACGCGGTAGCATCGTGTGATGCCCATCGCGCGAGCTATTAGGACACCTGTTGGACCATCGCACGATCATTTTCATCGTGCGACGAAATTGCATCGTTTGCTCGTACGATCGTTAGCCAGTTAGGACGACGCCAAAGACCATTGAAAAGAGCAAGGACAGAACAGTTTAATTATGTACGCAAATAAGCCGGTAGCACGAGGAAGCAGTCACTAATTCAATTTGTGAACAAGCTTATAATTTGCGAGTTTATGAAAGCCCAAAATTTCTAAACATCTGTGAATTGAGCAGATTGACGTAAACAAATTTATGGGGTACGCTCTTTGCTACATTCAGTCGTAAAAGAAGAATTAATGAAAACGCGCGTACTGCCAATACTGCCAGACCGGACGATATTACACTTTATAGATACAAGTTCAATAGCAATCACTCATGAATACTGCACAGTTTATGGGTGAAACGTGGGTGTTTTAGAATAAAAAAACATATGTTAATTCGCAGCAAAAAACTGTATCATTTAGCAATACAGTTGGATCAGATATTGATGGGCAAAAAGGTGAACAGTTAGCGGTGTGGGCGCAAATGCGTAATGTAAACTAGGAGGTCAGTCATGTCAGTACAATAAACCACAGTAGAGGCATCGACCTTTTACTCATTTATGGTATGATAAGCGACCATTACAGGAAAGTAATGGCTTTCAAATATGCGTATGGTATTTTAATGGCGGGCTTAGGTGTCGGTTGCGTAGTTAGGGTGGAGATTGCTGAACGTTGTAATTTTAGATGGAGCAGTGGTTTTTAGACAGAGGAATCAAAGATCGTTATTTCTACCCCTTAAAACAGATTGGCGTGAATGTCCTCCTCCTATAAGGAATAGTAATTAAGCTGACACTTTTTAACACATTCAGAATTTGTCATGTAGTCAAGTTCTTACGAGATTCTTTAGACTCTCACGGAATATATTACATTCTTTCCTGAATCAAAACATACCAGTCGGTGCCTCACGATATCATTTATTACGAATCCTTCATGCTCTTCTCTATGTTTCATCATTGGTGCGTTTCGAGGAATTAAATTATAATATTTTTAAGCTATTGCATAGCTTTTATCACGGGCTTTGAGCGCGGCGACCGAATTAAGAAATTCCGTAACGTAACGAAAATAAAACCTAACACCCCCCACTCCGCCTACCATGTAATGACGGTTCCCATGACAACGTGATGTTGTCATGGAGGTTAGAAATGCTATGCAATAACTTTACCGCGGCAGTCCCCGAGTGCCACACGTTTTTAATTTGTTTTTGTTAGCGCACCTGAATGGTGTGTTTCGAGGAATACTTTTGGTGCGTTTTAAAAATGGTGCGTTTCGAGGCCCAAGGGACGGTACTAATTCAAAACACTCCATTATTTTGATCCTTATTTACGCTTTTTGTTCAAAGTCATAGTACATCCTCGACCGTTTCATATACTCGGTGACAATTTGCCAAATACGTGTTATTCTTCCAAGAACAATGTTGAAACCTCTAGACATTTCTTTCTCTGTACTACATCTAAACCAATTCAGAACAAAGTTATAACACAACAAACATTGTTTCCTAAGTTTCATATAAATTTTATTCTCACCGCGTACGCATATTGATTGAGGCGTTATATTGTGGTAATGTGCAATATTCTGTGGTTTAATATAGAGCAGTAACGCCACATAGAGGGTGGCTCGTGAAACGAGGTCTTAAGCAAAATTTTCGAAGTCTCTCTCAAATGGCTTCCCTAAATATTAAAAAAAAACAACAAATTGCGTTTTTCGCCTTACCTACCACGTTCGAACTCCAATTTCGCCAAATAATGTCCGGAAAAGTATTTGAATTGCTTTGGAAAGTTGAGGGTCCGTGGAAGTTAATAAACTACTTCGGGGTCATTGCCAGGGTGGCAATGACCCCGAGTCGACGGCGCATTGTGTTTCACGCGTGCTTCAAAGAGATGTCAGCAGAACTGACGGGGTCCGCTAGGGCCGATGCCTGCTGGGGTTGAGAAGTCTGAAAGGGAAATCGTGGCCCCCGGCAACATGGCAGCTGAAGGAACACGGGTGGGTTTTAATCAGTAAGAGTTTGACACGTCCTCCCGCTCCACCCAAAGCGGGAGAAGTTATTTGATAATTTTCCACCCAAAAAAAAACAGGGTGGCAATGACCCCGAAGTAATTTTAAAAACTCTTTTTTAAAGATTGAAAATCTACAACGAATCGTGTGAATGAAAATGTTACCTTTGAGCTAAGTTTTAGTCACATTAGGTGATGTTTAGACTTTAGATTTAAGAATTAAAAAAATAAATTAAGTCAAGTGAGAAATTCCCAAAAAAAAAATTTTAAGTCCGTTTAGCTCCTAAACTATAAATAATCGCTGAACAAACAAGGGGGATGTTTCGGAAAAAGAGACTTCTACTAATTTTTTTTTGGACCTCGTTTCGTGGCCCACCCTGTAACCCTTCTTGTTCTGGTGTAATATTCTGGAAGCATAATATTAATAACAAAGTTAAATTGAAATGAAGCCTTATCCGTCAAGGGGGAATTTTTTGGAAAAGCGAAAGAAAAAGTATCGCAAGGGATGTTTTAAGGTTGTAAAGGTACATTTCGTTACAACAATAAATGTTATAAGGAAGAGTTAAATTACAAACCATTGTATTTTTAGGCTGAGGAAAAGGGGAAAATATTATTTCAAAAGCAGAAGCCAGGAAAATATGATGTAAATTTCTATTTATCCCACACTTTTATTTAGAAATAGGTAAGTACTACTGCCATAATTAAATGGTGGAAACAATCGAATTTACCCTATTTATAACACAACGGTTTCCAGAGCCATATCCAGGCAAATCGATTCGTCCAATCAATTTGAGGGACGATAAAGTATCCACAGCACTTACTTTAACGTCGCTATCAAACGCTTTAAGGTCACACAATGATTCAATTTCTAACCAGGAGACCATAAAGAGTAGAATACAGGACATTCGACTGAGTTCTTTAAGAGGAGGCTCCCTAAATTGTATATTAATTTGCATTAATATTCTGAAAAAGTCACGCATACAATCAAAATGGAACTTTAGTATAAGATTTATTGGATCTTTTTCTTTCCATATATTATATAAGACAGTTACGTAATTGGAACATTTTCACACATTTTGTCCCACATTTTGTCAGTCCCATGTAATGGGGTGGAGTTGTTGCCATCAACCCGGCATAAATCCAGATTCTAAGCTGCTACTGAGTTGACGGGGTCCGCTAGTGCCGATGCGTGCCGGGGTTGCAAAGAAAACCGAAAGGGACGTGGCCCCCGGCAACATGGCAACTAAAGGAACACGGGTGGGTTTTAGTCAGTAAGAGTCTCACGCTCTCCCGCTCCGCCCAGAGCGGGAGAAGTTATTTGATAATTTTCTTTTAGGTCAAGCTTTTCACAATCTTCCATAAAATATATTATCCAAAGAAAGACCATAACATTAAATTATCAGATCCAAGATTTCTTTCAAACTCATTCATTTACGACCTATCACGACTGGATTTAGAAAACCAACTCTCCTTTTATCCGGATGTTTCAATAGATTTAATATTTTAGTGGCCGTAACTTGAGTTAGTAAGCTTAAAGAGTCAAAGTGGTTTTTATGAGTTAAATGTAGACAGGAGCAGTTAAATTATGAGAACAGATGGTCGACCATGGAGATCAGAAGTTACTTTTATTTATGAATAATATTAAAACTCAGGAGTACGTAGGGTGTCGGTCAGACGGTCAGCGGGTGAAAATATGTTCATAATTGTAATTTTTTTTTGCATTATTTTTACGCTTAGAGGAATATATATGTCACGGCTAAAACCCGAAGTGCGGCTATACCTAGTTTTAGCCGGCTACAACTAGGTGCGGCCGGTAGCAGTTGGTTAAATTTTGTTGTAGCAAATGAAAATGGCTGAAAGGTAGGTTAGGTTAGAACTGTGACCACATAACACACCGCACGAGCCGAACGAGCGAAGCGAGCGGTGCCGCGGCAGCGGCCAGTGATTGCCAGGGTCCATTTAGGCAAGTTTAACCAACTGCTACCGGCCGCACCTAGTTGTAGCCGGCTAAAACTAGGTGTAGCCGTACTTCGGGTTTTAGCCGGAACATTTACATATATTCACATTTCTCCTAAAGTGTGTTATTATGTAGGAGTCAAGCGTTAGGAAAGGAATCATAACAATGTTTTCTTATTTTTTTCCATATTTTAAAAGTATGGATTTCATGTTTACGCCCAATTTCCTTGATCAGCTTGTTAAGTCTCGTATTGCCATCGCCGTCGGCCATAACAGTGTAGTATTTCACCCTGAATCTCAAAGGAATTGGAGGACCTTCGATTTGTGAAATATTTATTATTGATATTTGCTCTGATAAGTGCAAAAACTGAATCAATAAATTCCAATTTTATTTATGCTTAAAACTCGAATTTATTTTGCCTAGTCACTAACAATAGAGGAGAGGTGTGTGTTACCAGCGTTCACAACTGTTTGCCAATGACGACATAAAGTGCGATGTAATTAACGGCCGAACCTACTTCCATTTGCTGCACAAAATTCCAAACAAGCTGTTATAAACTATTTTGTAACAGATTAGAATAAAACCTAACAAGTAGCTGTCACTTCTCCGCCCACCAAAAATACATGCCCATTAAAGCCCAATTTACACGATGAAATTTTCTTGCCATACAATAAAATTGAAGCAACAAATGACTGGCATCATCTTAACACAGTTTAGAAGGTGCAACTTTTATAGTTGCTTCAATTAAAGGTGCTCTCTCAAGTGGAGCATTCACTTGTAATGTAATGTAACATTTCAGCTTCGATTTTGAGCATTACGTTACAATACTGCCTCCCTGCGAACTGCGAACTGTAATGCTCGGTTTTCCTCCCACACTGATGTAATGCTCGATCTGAACTGTTACATTACAGGCGACTACTCGCGGTGAGCGCACCTTTACGGTATGCCTAAGGCAATTAAATCGCATTGTGTAAATCAGGCTTTTTAAGATCGGCCTATTGACGATATTGGGAACAATCTTTGTTCCATCTGCCATTCAACGTATATCCGCTATATTCACGACCTCGATCTACTACTTTCTCCCTTTACATCACTCCATCACTCTCACGCACTCCTATGTTAACATGTCACTAAGACGAGCCTCTTATTGACCCCAGAGAAATTATTGACAATGGAAAATGCCTTGAAAATATACACGTCAAATACACTGATAGAAAGCAATACAATGTTTATCGTTAATATAAATGTACAAAGAAACTATTTTCTATTGAATTATTGGTAAGTGTTAACAGTTTTATGAAAGAGCAAGGAGAAAACGAAAGTTTTGTAAAGGTAAAATGCGAAATGTCTGAGAATTGGCTTTAAAATATTTTTATTCTTCTGTATATACAGGGTTATTGGTAATATGTCGGCAATTTATTAAGGGGGTGTAAAAGAGGTCATTTATAACCAAATAACCCCTTATGACATGTGTGCAAATGTCAACCATTTTCGATTTTTTTATAAATTTTCATAAATCTTAAAAAAAAGTTTAATTACTCGAAAATTGTTGACATTTGCATAGAGGTCATCAGGGGTCATTTGGTTGCAAATGACCTCTCCTACATCCCCTTAATGGATTGCCGGTATATTACAAATAATCCTATATATAGTTCGTCAGCCAAATCAATAGTGTGAACTACTGCCAACTCATTCTCGTGCTTCTTTTACAAGGAATCAGTCATCATCATCCATATGCCAGGAAAACAATGAACTATCTTTGTCTTTCAAGTCATCTTTCACAACATCCAATCAACGCTTCTTTCTTTCTAAGAAAGCAAATCATAATGTATGCAATGCGTTTGTCAATTCTTTTACAGTTGCATGTTGCATGCGTTTTATCGTATAATCCTCTGAGACCGTGAAGTAATCAGCAATTGAGATAAAACATCTTATGAAATTATTGCTAATATGGCACTTAAACTTATTACAAACAAGGATTAGACTGGAACGTACTGCTCTTTTGTTCTGCTTTGTGATTCGATAGTGACAGGCTTGAATTCTTTTAGGAACAATTCATCTCTTAACTCATAACTATTTCTACTATTCCTCCTATTCCAACAATCCTTTCTCTTTTCTGTACTATCACAAATATAATTCTAACAAAAACATACTTCCCATGAACAAACACCCAGGTCTCGCTGTACCAATTAGTAAGCAATCCATTTTTTCCTGAGCTATCATGAGTTGTTCGTGCCACAGAAGCCAAATGCTCAGCTACCGCCCCAACCATGCCATCAATTTCACATACATTTCCAGTTTACTCGCATGCTACTTATCACAAGATCGTCCGCTGACTAATCAGTGCATGCGCAAGTAGATCAGTGAATTATCTGAAGAATGCTGCAGTCATGAGCGGCCGTCGACCGCGGTATGTCGTCACACAGACATTACACCTACGCTGGTCTGCGGATCATTGTCCACAGTCCACACGAGTTTTCTGATACGTAATGTAATTTCGAAATTCTATAAATATCAAATGGTATATGGAATGGTAATAAGTTTTCAGGGAAAACAGTTTTGTTGTAAATACCCAATTGACCATCTATCAGTACGTAGCAATTTTATTGTAGCATTAAAAATCAAACAACGATCGCAGAATTAACTATTGCGACAGCAATCAATCAATTAATCTGTAATTTAACAACGGTTTAAGCAATAAATCGCGAAGTAAAAGTAATCGGATTAGCGAAGGCTAGCCGTCAACAAATAAAATCGTCGATACAACTCAATAATCCACTAAAAGTTACACGAAAGACATTGACATGGCACGATCTCGAATGGTCAAAGATTATCGCGATAATCCTTTTAAGATTACACGTGTTTATTTATAAGATTAACCTAAAATACACATATAGGCTAGTAGGCGAGCTGGTTGAAATATATTATAATGTGTTTTCATCGTCATTCTCTAGCTCAGTTGCCCATATTCCAATCGATTTTATAATGTCAATGCTGCATGTCTTCATCTCAATATTATGGTCCTCTTTCTATCCACATCATCTTTCATCGTCGTTTCTTCAGTTTTTCTCTACTGTGTACCTACTTCTTTCTCGAAATTAATATTAATGATTTTATTTATACTCGCTAACATTCAGACCACGGCTCTACACCCACATTGTCTAGTTCAGTAACAAACAGTAGTCGCACAGATTCGATTGTTTTCATCGACAGATGTTCTAACGGTACTATTTTTGTGAATAGAGCATTGGGTTAGTAATTACGGTAACTGAAGTTTCACTGTTATGGGAAGCTACCCGTTAATGGGCTTTGTATTGTGAATTTGTTTGGAAGGATGTGTCATTCTATTTTTGTATGGATAGTGAGTATCATTAGGTTTTCGTGGTTGGTCGCATTTTTTTTAAAGCAATTGTGTCAAACTCAAACGCGTTAGTTGGAAGTATCCAGAAAGAGGTAACAAGTAGCTGCAGTGAGCAAAATGGTCGGTATTGGAAAGCTGCAAGATGATGATAATGAATTAATTACATATGATATAGTAACACATGTCGTGAGGGAAGTTTTGAGTATGAATGTGGATGGCTTATAAGAGTAGGGCAAGACCAAAGAAACGACGGATGGACAGAAAGGGGGTGATTACCGATATGAAGACTAATAGAAAAGTATGGAAGAAAAAACTTGTTGTACCAACCACAAATAAATTGGAATAAGAGGAGGAGAATGATGATGATGATATTTAAAATGTAGCTCTAGTTTGCGTCCTTAAATGAATCGTTAGTTGGAAGTATCTGGGAAGAGGTAACATTGTAGCTTGAGTAAGCAATATGGTTAGATGTGGAAGCTGATAAGCTGATAATGAATATAGTAAGACCTGATGCTGGATACAATTGGCGTATACCGAGGAATTTATACAGAATTAGCAAGCTGAAGTGGCAGTTGGCCGGCCATATCAGCCGTAGAACCGATGACCGTTGGGGTACACGTGTTCTTGAGTGGAGACCGCGAATTGGCAAACGTAAGGTAGGACGCCCTCAGGCTAGGTGGAGTGACGATCTTCGCAGGGTGGCTGGTAGCAGCTGGATGAGAGTTGCCGAGAATCGAGCTGAATGGCGTGCAATTGGAGAGGCCTTTGTCCAGCAGTGGACTGCTATAGGCTGATGATGATGATGAGGAATTTATACCTACCAAATGAGAGAGTTATGGATTGAACAAGGCTGTCAATAATGATGACGCAGTGAATGGTACTAGGTGTATTCCGTCAATCACTGCCTGTCTGTTCTTGACAAATCTGTGAGGAGGATACGGTATTTCTACGGTTTCCAAGAAGAGCGGTGGCCGTCACTGAAACGTTGTTGTGCGTTTTCCTAGAGAGCATTTTTGACATCGTAAAGTCAAACCCCACAGCCAACATCTTCATGACAACCGTCACTGCGGTTGATATGGAAACCGTAGCTTCAAGTACAATAACTTTATTGCAGACAGATAATACATTTCGCAATTCCTTATCACAAAATAAATTTCTATAAGATGTTTGCAGTAACTTTCCGAAGCAGGTCAGTGTACTATCAGGTTGTCTAATAAACAATTTGAATGATATCAGTACTTGCATAGCTTATAACAATGTTTGTTATGTGATGTGCTCCGTAGTTGATAGCACAAGTAGGTCGGTTGGCGACCTCGTAATCTCAGCTGATGGTAGTGTCAATATAGTGCTACTACTGGTTAGACTTACCGATAACGCCTAGTAACTAGTGATATTTTTAACGATTTGTTTCTTATACCAATAGTTACTAAAACAATTAGTCATTTATAGAGATGGGCCGAATGTGGATTGAACCGAATCCGAACTTCGGCCGAATATTCGGTTAAAATGAAAAGTTCGGCCGAACTTCGGCCGAATTTCGGTTCAATTTCGTGCGCTTTCTCGAGAGCGACACGTGACTTGTTTACGCATTTACTTCAATTATTACTAGATGTACCCCGCCCGCACACCGCGTTTCCACCGCGTGGCCTAATAAGAAGAACAGATTTTCAAGACTAATAAGAACTGATTTAATTTAAGGTTTACAGGTACAATGTTCCTAACCAAAATAAATGACCATGAGTGAGTAAAAGACATAATTTTATTTTACAGTAATGCTATTCTAATTCTATTAAATTTCAGTCAAAATAATGCAAGTAGGTATTATTTTTCTTGTGCTGAATATTCGGCATCTGAACCGAATTTCGGCCGAATGCCGAAGTTCGGTTCAAGCTGCCGAAATTCGGTTGAACCGAATGTGAACCGAATTTCGGCCCATCCCTAGTCATTTATTATAACAAGAAGGTCACAATCTTTAACACTACACTCCTATATCTATAAACAGTATAATTTGTAAACATTGTAAAAAGAGTAACCGTGAAGTTTCTTGCCGGCTCTTCTCCATAGGAAGCGATCGATTGGAACCGTGCACTTAGATTCTGACGTTTCATAAGTGCTCATGTAGGTTTATGTGAAATAAAATAATTTGTAAGATATAGAAACCACGCTTTTATAAGCATCCGCCTTTGATAATTTAAAACATGTATTATCATCTTACACAGAGTTGTTTATAAACATATGCGATAGTCACGTCGTTAAATAGCCATATATATGTGATTTGCGGAAGAAATCTTAATGAGTCACCTTGAAAGGTCAGTCGAAGCCTTAAAGAGAAAGAACACCCACTGAGAAATGTTTGTATGCAGATAAAATTAAATGAAGGCAAGCAATATGTACATGTTTTAAAATAAAGCTCGGCGTAAAGGAGTAGAGAGAAAAAAAATGTTAGTCGATATAGCTTCATATTTTGTGAGGTATTGTCTATTTACTTTAAGGTTAGGCTAGTCGGTCATTCTTCCATAAAAACGTAGTATGGTGATTACTCGTTTGTTTGACGGTTTACGTTCAAAGCTAAAAATTATATTAATTTGTCTTGTTATTATCTAGCCAAGTATGGAAGCAGAATTGGAAAAAAAAATGTTTTGGAAGTTATGAGCGTCGAAACTTCCATATTTCAACACTAATTTTAACTCATCTTTGGGTTTAAATAAATAACTTACTTATGTAGTATGAAAATGGCAAAATAGCAACCGTACAGGGATAGATAATTTATTTAAAAGTTCAAATAATTTTAGTTTGAGTAGATACATCCAGTAGTTTTTCCATAATATTTGTACGCCCAAAGGTCTGTTCGTGAAATTTTACGCGCTCGTTTTCGCTGTCAAGCATCATCTATTTCACTCAATAAAAACTAGATAGATATGTAAATAAATAACTGTACTAAATAGCATGCATATTAGCCACGCCACCAATGAGTTCGAGCCGTCGACTAGTGGCACCTTAACTCTCAAGTAAAATTTTGTTTTTTGTCTTGCTTTGGAAAGCAATAGTAACAGATTTGAAGATGCGCAGGTAAGCCAACCCACCCTGGGCCTACTACCTCTCAGAGGAGGCCTGTATCCCAGCAGTGGGAACATTATAGGCTGATTATGCTTTATGTATTGAAGCCAAGACTTTACCTGAAAATATTGTTGGTATTCAGGTAGTCACAGACGGCCTGTGTTTCCCATACCCAATAGTTGTTCGGTATTCAGATTGGGTAATTCCTACATTTCTTACCTTTTACCTCTTTTTGTATCGCCCTTTGAACTAATATGATGTTCTATCACGATCTTTTTACAAATTCAGGCAAAAGGAAAAATCTAGGACATTTTTGTGCTCGAAATGGCACTTTGAGACATTTCTGCGTAAGTAGGTACTATACAAGAAAGGAGACATAACATCGCGTCACACCTGTAGGATTAAGCAGAGGTATACCGACAGTACACCCACATTTCGTCAGTTATGTTTAAGTCCCATGTAATGGGGTGGAATTGTTGCCATCAACCGGGCACAAATCCAGACTCCAGGCTGCTACTGAGAAATTCCTGATAGAAAAACCCAATAACAATTTGCCTTGACCAATGGAGGAATCTAGACATGTGTAGCATTATTTTTATTAAAAAACCATACAATTTTTTGTCATGATGAACATGTAGTACCTTACCATATACAAACTACAGGTTAGACAGCTCACAATTAACTCCATATCCCTAGGTGTTAGTACTAAAGCATAATAATAAAGTGTTTACTAACATAACTGTTGAAATGCCATGCTGTTTACGGCTAATATTGCAAGTTCAATGGTTCTCGTAAAACTTTATCGTTCGATACTATTATGGAGAGTGGTGGAATAGGGGAAATGTGAGTTGGTATGAGGTTTAAGCATTCGCGATTGCAAATGCCTAAGAACTTGTTTCCATTAGAGGTTCTGTGCACACACTCCGTGGAGTTTCTCGCCTGTTCTTCTGCATAGGAACCTACTACGCTTTGGAATGAGCAACTAGCTTCATCTTTCTGACTGACCGACTCCTTGACAATTCAAAAGTGCCTGTAATTAGTTTATTTGAAATAAATAGTTTGAGTTTCACATTAGGTAGGAATATATTTAAAATCTACAAGAATGTAGATACTAATTACAGTTACGATACGATGTCTACTGCTGAGCTTGGAGCTTCCAAAACATTGCTACAGATTACTTACAATAATAAAATGGTGGTTTTCGTGTTGGAATATTCAAATTACTATGACGATAGACAAATATCGGTTATTCCATTAACTTTGTAGCATAGTAGTGATACCTCCCCTGCTAGTGATCCTGATCTTCCTGCCAAATCAATGTCTCTTAATATTGGAATATGTGCAGATGAGACAATGATGAATCATGAGTCACGAGTCACGTTTGAAAAAATTTAAATTCATCTTACAAAACTTTCACAACAGTAATCTTCAATTCCGATCCATCAAAGATTCAAAGATAGCCCAAGCATTAATCAAGAAAACTCCTTTCTTCTAACTACGGAACTATCTAAAATTCAAAATAAACGTTCAACTTCACAATGAACTGTCAAGCAGAACTGCAGTCTAATAATAGAGAACGGGTCGGCAGGAAGCGAGCGTTGTGATGATTGACCGAGACTGATGGATGGCGGGTTAACTTTCTCAGTAATCATCCGTTAAGGAGGATAATGATAAAGGTGAAGAAAACAGAGATAAATATGAAATGAATGACAAAGGAAAGGTTAAACATAAAAGAATAAGAACTTTTAACAAACGCAAATGTTTACAAATCACAGTAGCAGACAACATGAATCTTAACAAAACTATTCTAGTACCTACTATCACAACAACTGTAGCTATTAGAGCCAATAAAGTAATCAATATGCTGATGGAAGATAAAAAAAATGGTGCAGAAAATGCAGATGCACTGAGATTGAATGTCTGATGTTGGATTTTTAAAAGGTTTATCGAAAGCGAAGTAAAATTAAAGAACCTTGGTAAAACAAATTATGTAAAACTTAAAACAATAATGATGAAACTATCGAGACGGTTTGCTAAAAGTCAAAAAACAAATTACTAGCTTCATAATAAATTCATAACTAGAACAAAACCACGAAACCTTGGAATTTCAGAACAATATTAACTGAATGAAAGAAAAACAGAAAGGCTACCCTTCATTTTCAATTTTATTTAAACAAAAGTTAAAACGAAAGGAAAGTTGAGAAAAAACAATGAGAACATAGTATAGATGATTAAATGCGCATAATAAAATGGTAGAATAATTTTAAAACTAGTTAGTTACTGTAAATAAACCCATTATCCCTTGTACGTATATGTTCTGTATGATATATGTGGAATATTATTTTTTATAACATACGTAACATTTCTTAGCGAACAACCTCTATTTATTTATGCTGCTCCGGTATTGAAGTTATTTCAATAATGAGTAAATTAAATTGTGATGTTTTTGCCGTGTTTTGAAATACGCTTTAATTTTAATGACTTCCTTTGGGAACGCTTTCCAAGCCATCATAAAATCATCAACTCATGTTTTTTAAATTCAAATGAAATCAAGCTTTGTAGTACGTTTTTCATAGCGATACGATACGATATTGTCTTCAATTCAATTAAGGTCAATGATGTCTGCACATGGTGTTCTAATTTGTAATTAAAATGTATGTCATTCTTGGCATACACTTCCATTAAAAGTTCTATCGGACTCTCTAGTGACATCATTTCCGAATTTCTTAATTCACCCCTAATCGTGACGTCACTGCCCTATTTGTACAACAAAAGCTTGGCTAAAGATGACGTCACTAAAGTTGCGTCGTTAATTCTCTCATCTCTCTTTTTGTAGAGGGTAGTTTAGAAAAGCTTAATAACCCGTAACGATCTGAGAGTAACGTAATTTAATGCAAAAATATGGTTCAGGAAGTTGGTGGAAAGACAGTATCTGAGCAAGACTATCTCTTAGTTAATTGCAGATCTATGGATTAGTGGACAACTTACAAAGTAATAGACATATTACAAGACGATTAAGAAATAATGACGCAATATTCTAGAGACGACAAAATGTAAGATTGACATCTGTTGGGCTCAAAACATGATAATTTTGAAACGCACAATGATAAAGGTGAAGAAAACAGAGATAAATATGAAATGAATGACAAAGGAAAGGTTAAACATAAGAGAATTGAA
Organism: Agrochola lychnidis; assembly: GCA_963680765.1. NCBI lineage: Eukaryota > Metazoa > Arthropoda > Insecta > Lepidoptera > Noctuidae > Agrochola > Agrochola lychnidis. The sequence continues at coordinate 12,188,104 of OY796873.1, read as the reverse complement.
AAATAATAAGAAATAGGGACACCTTTTGATGGCAAAGACAACCTTTAACAAATGCAAATGTTTACAAATCACAGTAGCAGACAACATGAATCTAATCAGAACTATACCAGTACCGTATCACAACAACTGTAGCTAATAGAGCCAATAAAGTAATCAATGTGCAGCTTATTTGCATTAGCGGAAATTGCAGCAACCTTGCCAATGCATGAGTGGTTGTTTTGCAAGCGTGCTGGCTCGTAAGTCACCGATAGGTCAAGTGGCTCCTTCTTGATATTTCCTGCCGGCTCGTGAACGTTTATAAGTTACGATATGGACTAAATTGATTTTTTTTTCGTATAAGTATGTTTTAAAAGTTGGTGTTAGCTGTTAGTCTGCTTTTAATTATAGATATTACTGGTGACTAAGCATATCTTCACTACAGAATGAGCTTTATTCATGTTACAAAATAGTTCCTGGTGCCACGAGAAGAAGACAATCAAGAAACCATCGGAAATTAGTTTAAGTAAACAGATTGGAGGACACATTATTTTCTGTGATAAATTCATCCTGTAAGACATTTTAATATATCATCAAGATAGTTTAAGAGAATAAGAAAGCGTGCATAAATAAATAAACGAAGACACTAGCAAATTAATTAACATTAAACATTGTAGTACAGATGGTACATTTACCCCAATGACACTTGAAGACCCCCGCATGGAAAGGTTATAAAAATAAACACGTCTTTCTTTCATAATTACTGACTCAGTCTTACGATATCATACATTACTTTTATGTAGTTTCCTTGTAATAAAAACAACGTAAACAGAATATATACAACTCATTTGCTGTACAAAAGATTCATTGCTGGAATTGAACTGGCGTGAAAGGAGTGTTACGACTGTATTGGAAGGGACAGCAAACACGGTTTTCCTTCATGCTGCTTCTGAATTTGTACGGTAGCTGTCTGTACATTATGATGTTGATTCGTTATGCTAGCATATATTATGCCAAGAGAAATGTTGCTAAGGTTGTTGATATCTCTGGCCGTTTTATCTTCAACATTATGCCTAACACAACTTAATTTTAAACGATGAGAATTATTAAAATAGATGAACGTTTAAGCAATACAGTTATATCAATCAATCACCTTGTTAATGAAATATAAACCATCAGTGGATGATAATATTATGGCCAAAGAAGAACCTGTCGCCAACATCACTTTGACAGACAATAATTAAAACATAAAAACACAATCGATATCTAACGGAAAGTTTGGAGCGTTCACCTCAAACAGGATCCATGTATTATCAATTCGACACAATAATTTAGTAATAAATGAAAACGTGTTCAGTTAGAGATAAAAAAGGAAGACGTGGACAAACATCTGGACGAGGACAACGACTGGAGTCTGGAGCCATTATAGACAAGACAAGAACTTAGCGAATGAAACGACAAGCATATTGTACTTATTCTTTCAAATAGAGAGTAATTTTCAGATATGTAAGTCCTCGAATGATTAGATATGGACTTTCTCTAAGTAACCATTCTTCTATTGTAACGATGGTACGAACTTCATTTGATCAGCCCAGTCTGTTGTATCAATCACTATTATTAACCGTCTTTAGCCAGTCGATTAAAAATATTAATCGTTCACAGTATTAGTCAAGCGGATGCTGCACGGTCTCTTGATAAACTTGATAAATTAAGAGAACTAAGTTATGGTGAAAGTACCGGAAACTAAACTGACATGATAGCCATTGTCACAATATTGCTGTCTGCATTGCAGGATGAAGATGTGTAAAGTCAAACAAATATTATGAGTGTTAGTACTTAGTTTCCCTTTCAAGCCATAGTGACTCACGACAATTGTATACGGAATTAGAAACAGACAAAGCACAATATAGTCAAGGTTTAATGTAAATTACAAACTATATTTGTGAACCAAATGTGAAAATGTTGCCAAGTGAAAAGAATTGCTCAAAAGTTAGTGATGAAATATCTCGGTCATTTGAATATAATTGAGTCTTAACTCTGTTTTTCGATTTCGGCAGATGTATGCATCGATGCAATCATAGTTTATTTTAAAGCAATTGACAGTACTGACTTTTGAGAATGATGACGAATCCCGAAGAGCTCTGGAAAGTTCTACATTAACTAACATCATCACCAAAGAGGACATTTCAAATTAAAGTTAACTACTGTCCATTAGAAGTTTAGAACCCATCCTACCACACTTGGCGTGTCAACCTACACTTAATTCCGTACATCATGACCTTTATCCTACGTTTAACAATTTGTAATTACCGTACACTGAAAAGTGCTTCAAAAGCTGCTAAAATGTTGCAGGTTCGACTGAACGCTCGAGATAAGAGATATGGACTGAATAATGAATGTACCGAAATGTGGCGTTGTGTACAAATCGCCTGCTTTGACGCTTGTTAAATATTTCAGGTGCAATGGTCCTCCAAGAGTTGAATCGCGTAAAAAATCTTTTTGATCTTCCAAACCTTCACGAGCTAAAGAAAGAATTTCGCTGTGAATAAAATAATCGTTGTGTGTCTCTTTGTGAAGAAAATAAATAATTTATAAAAGCACTTTTCTTTTCCAAGAAAAACCAACAAGAAAATTGGAAGCTTATGTGAATCAATAGTTTAGCGAATTTGAATAAGGAAAATATCTAAAATAGGCTATAGAATAAATAGTAGGTAATGCTGATGTGCGTGTTAAGTGACATTAAATTGCGTTTTCCACGTGGGCATTACCCGGGTCACCGACTTCCATGATTGACTGGGTTAACTGCCGATTGTGACTGCAGATAAACAAATCGTAGACTCCACTGACGTACTTCAGATTATAAAACAATAACACAAGATAATCATCGTAGGAAGTTATCGTTTTTCTAACATTTCCGTCGAAAGTTTGTTGTGCCAATTTCTTTATTTTATTTTATCGACACCGTCATAATTTCAGCTATAAAAGCTACATTTTATATGAAGCTATATTTTTCCAATAGATAACTTGTCAAGATAAAAATAAAGCAATCAACATGTTCTGCATTAACCACTTGGCGCCATTCTATGTGTCCGGTGCGTTGACCTTACAGATATTCGCACTGTTGCGCAACTCGTGCGCATCTTACCTACGGCCAGCCAATAAATTCATATACTGAACATCTACAAACGTCAGTTCAAATGTTTCTCTATCTCTATTATCGATCGAGCATTTATAAATAGGAAATTGTGTTCGAAAACAATTTGCTGTCATGCCAGCAGTTTTGTTAAATATTTGATATTGTAGACACGGCATAAATATTTATATTATGGCTGCAATATCAAGTTTAGCAGAAACTAGGAACAAGTTTTTGAAAATTTTTGGTACAACTTTGAGGTTGCCGATGATGTTATCAGTGACAAAACGTGAAAAAACAACAATTTGGTATTCGTGTCGCGTTTAGAAGTTACATCTGGGCATACACATGGATTTAACCGGCTATAACGATGCAAATTCCGTGTGTTATCCTGAGGCGTCCACTCTGCATGCGTGGATCGTCGCAAGCGCACATTTTTACCGTTACTTACACTGCATTCGTCTTCCGAGAAGTTTTGTTTAACGGCTCTCGCGGCCATATTACCGTCGGATGCAATTAAGCTGTATTACAGGATAATTTATCGGTGCTACGGTAAAATTGATACTCTTCGCAGTCTTCATGCCTTCTTAAATATGGTGTTGGTGAATTTTTCGCTTAAAATTTTTCGTCTTTATAAATTTTTAGTCGCATTTCTGTCAGTTGTTTTATAATCATTATCCAAATGTATTTTGAAAGAAATACCAATAGTCCAATAAATAAATAAAAGTGCTTTGTCTATTGGTACTACGATAATGTGTAAGATAACGTATCAAAAAGACAGACTAGTAATAGTAACACAGCCGCCACTTCCCTTGAAAATAAACACAAAAAAAAATCCAATCTATCCTCACTTTTGACATTACAGACTCTGTTTACGACCGTTTTTATTTCAGAACGAAATTACGATGTAATTAAATGAATCTGAGTCGGTTTCCTGTCCAAGATCCGTTTGGAGGAGTTTCAAGTCGTATCCAACGATAAGATAAATTTTATTTACCAAACGACTTTATTCATGGTGATGTGAAAGTGACATTTAGTAACGATTCCAGAAAAAGCGACGTTTACAACACATGTGTAGTATTTGTGCAGTCTATAACAAAGGCTCAGGCTGTGAACGTAATACATCAAAAGTCAAGAGTAACACATATATGCATTCGCTGTATCGGAGTTGACACAATTCTTCAAACGGTTCCAATTTTTAAAATGTTAATTGCTTGGTTGTTAAATGTCGAGTTTAACGACCCGCCCAAAACTGAGAGCGAAGTAGATGACATGTTTGACATGACACAAAGCTCGCGTGACACATATTCTGGTTTCCCGCCGGTACAATGCGCGCTCCGTTATGGCGACCATTGTTTTTCTTCGCGCCAAATTCGGCGGCGCGTGTAGGTGTCATTTTTTATTCGCACGCTGTTGCGATTATAATGACGAATTGATTGGGCCAACGTTCTTGGAATGAGGACAGTGGATTGCAAATGTGGGTGTACTCGCTAATGATTCAGAGGACTGAAGAAAGGATGAAAAGGCCCGTTGTTTTGCTCCAGTTCTTGGTCAGACGGCGCGACAGCAAATTGCCCGTTGACCATGTTAGGTAGATTATGGGATTACAATGAGAATTAAGCGTATAATTAAAGGTCAGAGGAGGAATTGGAACTGACGACAATCGAGAACGAATCAGAAGTATAAGTGAATAAAGCATCGTTGAGGTATTGATTATATTTATGGATGATACTAAAGGAATTGTGTCACGAAATGTAATAAAATTTTATCGCAGGCGGTTATCTTGGTGCGGTTCTGTTCAGATATCGGCGAACACAAGTATTTAGGTACCTATTTCCTATTTAATTTAGTTACCTAACCGACATATTGAAAATTTTGTATCGTTAGCATTATTCCCTACATGTACCGTGGATAACTGGAGGATTCTTTCTAAACTCGAATGAATTATGTAATATGCACAGAAAACACAAACGCGTTACGTGTTTATTTAGATTTTATCTTCTTTGAACTTTTGCGATGCAGGTTTTTGTTTGTTTCTTGGATTGGTTTACGTACCTGCCTAACTAACCATTCATCATCTTCTTGCCATGTTACTTGATCGAGGGCACACGTTTTGTCCTTCCATTTTCTCCTATCAACTATTATAGTCTTTTTTTCTTGACAATGTAAAATAGTTTCTAATGCGGATATAACCAGTATCAGTACGCATACGCGCAATATTCAAATTCGCAGCCTGTAATCAAGATTGCTGGTGGCGCTAAAGTACTAGCTATCGAATTAACAGTACCTCGAATTGATAAAAAAACAAAATCCGTCTCTTCAGTTGATCATAATCTTACTGGTAATTAAATTATTAATCACTGTATTTACACGTACAAACTCTCATAGGTATTATTTATTTAGTTAATTGACATACTTTAGCCAATTTCTGCTAATTATTACTCATTAAATACAGGCTAATTTGTTGAATGCATTTTAAATATTAAGCTGGTCATATCCTATTTGGTTGATGAGACATAACGTATGGTTTTAGTTCCACAAAACCTGATATTTCCTCAATGAACCAGTTCTAATTCCTTTCAAAGTAGACAATGGAAACTTGCATTTTACAGGAAAACCAAAAGTCTAAAAAAAAACAGGAAAACCAAAAAGTACACGTTGTACACGTGTACTTTTTGGTTTTCCTGTTTTTTTTTAGACTCTTACGACGATACACCTTTGCAGACGTAGTTCAAAAACCACACTTAGCCCCTAAACTAACTTGCAATAATTTTCCAGCATTCATAAAAAACTAAATAACCCACAAGACAGTGCAGAACACAAGAAACGAACTGTCCGACATGAACTTGACCAACTAACACCTTTAATTCATTACAAAACAATAGATTAACAAAAAATCTAACAGACATAGGCCTTGTCACTTTACAAGGACAAATCAGGCATTAATCACTAAGTGGTAGAAAGAATTGGCAGCATTATAAAAAACGTAATTAGTAGCAAGGTTATTGGATCATTGTAATGGATATCTGATCTCATTGATTTTAAGTACAACGATAGTAATCAGTTTTGTCTTCACAGAGTATTTCCTTATGTATTTGAACTGCCAATACAAGGGGGACTTGTGGGCAGACCAGTAGCAGAAAAGGAGATGAACAAAGTTGAAGATACAAAAAGAGAAGACATAGGAGATGACCAAGAGAAACAAAGACCTATCTGTCAGGCAGAAAGAAATATGAAGTAGGATGAAGATATTAGAGGTGACTCAAACAAATAAACATGGTGATACAAACTGCATTGTTGGAAGCAGGCTATGACGCAACTTGAAACTACTCTTTTCATTACGGGTCTGGGGGGAATAGCCTGGTTCAACAGAGAGAAGGCTCTGGTGATACCTAGGTAATAGGTAATACGGGCTGGTATCCGCAACTCCACGACAAATCGCGTATTTTGCGTACGGGTGGGAAAATCGATTATTCGATCCACCCCAGCTTCTCAAAGAAGGCCAGCAACGCCTTCACTGACAATCTCATGGTGATACCTATTAGGTAAATATGTAGCAGCATTCCGAGACATTTTCCTGTACAGTGTAGAACCCCATATAATTGGAAAAACACTACAGCAAAAAGTCTTACAATTAACCTTAAAACATTCTTCTACTAATTAAATATGAAAATGATTCTAGATCCTGCTTCACTTTTACCTCATCTTCGACAACCTATGACTATTGTTGACAGGAAGTCGGCAATCTTAGCAGGAAATCATAGCTTCCGAATAAGTAATTTATGAATCATTAAAACACAGGTGTGATGCCAATGCACATACGCCATGACCTACGTAATATGTACTAATGTATGTATGCATCCGCAATCAGTTCTTATCTGTATGTGTCATAATAATATTGTTATCTCTTACTACAGGTGCAGCTGCTGTTTTTAAATGCAATTCCTTGAAATAGTTGAAGAGTTACATCAGCACTGGAGTATTGTTGTTTGATTGCTTATCGTAAAACGACGTGGAGAAGACCCAATCAAAGGCAACGAGGAGAACTAGACTGTTTCATGAAAGAATGGACCAGAGTTATAATATATAGTTTGATCAAAACCGCTGTACCGCATGACTAAATTTTATTATGTTGACTTGAAAGAGCATGGCAATTGAGAGTATGTCATGCTCACTTAAATGTCTCGCTGATGGTGGCGTGTGTGTTGGATCATTCGGTTCCCTACAAAATGGTTGAGCTGGATGATCCACGCGTCATGTTCGTGAACGGGCGCCGTCAGTTGAGACTGGTCATCTATTATCTGCCAAGGCTTATTTTTAATCTTATATTTTCAATATGGATGATGACTAAAAAAATATTTTTTGTCCGTCTTGTAGATTATTAAAAAATATTGGACACATATTTTTTCTTTTTTTACGTTGGCAAAAGATTACGGCGATACATTGAGTTAAAATGTGCCCTGACGTCACTTGTATGTAGATTTTACCCCCACTCCCCAACTTTAATGCGTTTTGTCTAAGTAATTGTTTATTAATATGATAAAGCAAAAAATACGTGTCTAATATTTTTTTATTATCTGACTGACGGACTAAATAGAATTTCTTTTTTTTGACCCAGGCATCATGCCTATTGCTTTGATTATTTTTTGTACATTCTTCTCAGATATAGAACCAACAAGAATAATGTACCCAGGATTTTGTAAATATCTATATTTAAAAGAGTGTCCTTGGAGTTTCTTGCCCATTCTTCTTCATAGAGATCTACGTTTTGGAACGGGCAACTAGCTTCAACTTTCTAACTTACTGACCGACTCTTTGACAGGTCAAAGTGCCTGTAAATGGTTAAATTGAAATAGATGCTTTGAGTTTATGTGGCTGTACCGCGCCTTAGGTAAGTGTGCTGCGAGACGGGGGGGGTAGTGCAGACCGCTCTTTCGTCAACGCTGCCGGCCTCGCCGCGCATTCCTGAGATGCGGTACAGAGGTACTATAGCGTAGAGAGATACTATAGAGTCAAACTATAACAGCAATAAGCCGAGCGAATTGAAGTGGAATGAATGGAGAAGCATATCAACAGTGTCAAATCAGCTAGACCACGTCCATGGCGGAAAAAGGATAAACGTCTACATGGGTCAGGATTACTATGGGCCATGGATAGTTGCAGACAGACTGGCAACCGCAAATCCATTTCAAAGATGTTAACTTTACTTTAGTACAATTGTTTATTGCACAGACTCCAGGGTTTGAAAGACAAACAAATCAAAGCTATGACGCCTATTTGTTAAGTAACTTCACTGTAGTATTTGCAAGCGAGAAATTGAAGTGGTGGCCGTTCAAAGCAGTGTAACTCACTAAGAATGTCTAGGCTAGAATCTAACCCCGAGATCTTTGTGCCGTATTTTAATTTCAGACCTTTTGGCACGGTATACCGTTTTCGAAGTTGTATAAGCTAATGCATGCTTATGCATGCACACGTAACTTTGCTGTTTATATTAAAATTCCTATTTTTTTTAATGGTTTGATGTTAAATAATACGTCTTACGGGTCGTGAAAAGTTGGGATCGATTATAACTGCGTCGACCCAAAATAAATTGGTATAGCAGGAGAATGATGAAGATGATCAAATCTTATGAGGTCTAGGATTGAATACTGCCTTGTAAAGTTTGCTAATCAAGCATTTCAAGATGGTGTCGTAAAAAGACAACAAAGAACTCTCTCGACGTTATCCTTCCAGATAATATATGGCATGAATCTATCAAAATGTATTATTGTCGTACAAGTAATCGAGGTCACCTCATGTCTGCGATAACAGATAAGATAATTTACATGTTATTATTATTTTATACATTGTTATTATTGCGTCTACCCAAACAATTTAGCACAAAAACGTCTTTTTATCGTCCAAAGAGCCTTCCAAAAGTGTAGTGAACTTTCAGACCTGTCCTCGTAATTTTTCGATTAATCATGAAATTCTCGACCTTGTAAAGAAACTCTCGTAAATAAGGCTGTTTCTCGAATATTTCTGCTTCAATGTAATATTCAGTGGCCTGAGGAGAGTTATCAACAATTCGTGCCTTGTTTCCTCCGTTTACGAATGCCAGATGTGCTCAATCTTGTTCCGCCATCACGAATATCTATTATCTATTACGGTTATCAGTCTTTGATATTGTTTTATCGTTTTTTTTTCTTTGGACTATTTAATTTAACGTTTGTAATAAAATAAATCATTAGTATAACTTTAAAGTAAGGTATTGTTAGATCAAAGTGTACACTAGCCAACGGTGGAGCATACGGTGGAGGTCTGCCCGGCTTGGGCAGAGCATCGCCGTGTCCTCGTGGAAGCGATCGGCGGCGGTGATCTCTCGCGTCCGGCCCTGATTCGGGCCATGCTACGGAGCGAGAGGAAATGGGAGGCCGTCACCTCGTTCTGCGAAGCAGTAATGCTCGCGAAGGAGGAGACGGAGCGCGTGAGGGAGAGGCAAATTTCGCGCCCTCGCGCCCCTAACCGCCGCAGGAGGAGACGCCCTGGGCGTCGGGAATCACGAGAAGATTTCCGGCCACCGTAGGCGCGGGCTTGCGGACGGTGAGCAATGGGTAGCTCGCCGTCCGATAAGGACCAGGCCCGGGTCGACGGCGCGTTGTGTTCCACGCGCGCCTCAAAGAGATGTCAGCAAAATTGACGGGGTCCGCTAGGGCCAATGCCTGCCGGGGGTTCGAAGAAAACCGATAGGGACATCGTGGCCCCCTGGCAACACGGCAACCGAAGGAACACGGGTGGGTTTTAGTCAGTAAGAGTCTGACACGCCCTCCCGCTCCGCCCAGAGCGGGAGAAGTTATTTGATGATTTCCCACCCAAAAAAAAAAAAAAACACTAGCCAAATTCAAAGTCTTCGTTCAAGGACTCATAAAACAGCCAACAAAAAATTAAGTAAGTAGAATACCGAGAAACAGAGCATAGGTTAAGTTATCAATCTACAACTTAATTATATCATTATTTATTAACAAAGCTAGTACTAAAAAACACATCTTTGTTCTAACATTTGAACAGAAGACACGTCACGGATCGATGATCATAGTCTGGCAGACATTTAAATTTTTCCGCTGTGGCCACCATTAATATTCATGGGTTCAATGTTTTCTGATTTTTGTATACGCCTAAAACACTATAATACACTCAAGTGCGGATAAGCTTTGAATATATAGCATATGATTAACGAAACCGCGGAATAAATTAGATAAAGTGTCCAGATTATTCGATACTCTTCATGTTCTAAGTTTATTTCATCGAGAAAAGATTGTGTGTGTAAGTCAAACTGTCACGTTTTAAAAATATAATCAAAATTCATCAAGATTACAACGAAAACATGTGACGTATCCACCACGGAGTTTCCAAAGCAATCTGTCAGATATCTTTAATTTCAGGTCAACGTTTTTATACATTTATATTCGCGAAAGCAATACATCACTGCTTTCCCTGCACTCGGATGAAATCATATTCCGTACAGCGTGAAAAGCAATCGACACCAGCTGCGCCTTAATTTACTGAAGAGTCGCCTTTATGATGAGGAGATAAGATCTAGAGTTGTACAACGCATGCTGTGTGCATCGTTATAATAGAGTTGGAAGCGAAAAACTTAGGTTCCGTCGCTCCGTTGCGCGCGCCCCGGCAATTTAATCGTGAATTAAAAGCAAAGTAATTCACGCCAACTTACTAAGCTGATCTTTAATGTAGGCAGATTATGTATGTAAAAACTGTTACATTCGGTTAGGATAATCTCATTCAGGATAAAAGATAAAAGGGTCTATTGTGAAAATGATATTAGGGATTTTCTGGCCGTCTGCCTTTGCTTGGGTCAAATTGACTATACATATTCATACGTTTTCAGTGAATCGATACAATCGGTAAGGTTCGGACAGTGATCAAAATTTCTTGCACGCCTTCAAATCAACTTGGTGACCTTCTCACAAGCAGTCGAATTCTAGGAAAGTCGCTTCAGCAGACAACAATACGACAAAAAAAACGCCTACGTCTCCGTTGAGTTGCGCGATAAAACGCCCACTTTCTACGCGGGCACAAAGCGCGCACGCAGATGATCTGGTCATATGCGCTTGCGCAGTGCATTGCGCAAACCGTATATAATTTTGTCAGCCGTCTGAACAAATTTTTTGAAAGTCGCCATATTGCACCATTATGCTTTGTCCCGGAGTGAAAACTGTGACGAGTGTCGAGTATTTATGGAAAATGTGGCCATTACATGGTGCGCCTATTTACTTTCACGCCATACTCCCTCAAGCGTTGAGATGACTCTGACTCCAATAAAGTATTTTGCCAATATCGAGTGATCAATTGCGTGGTCTCACAGGTCTCGAGTTCGAACCCAAGGTCCGGATTCATGTGCGTATTGTATAATTGTCACTTGCTTCAAAACGGTGAAGGAAAACATCGTGAGGAAACGGCATGCCTGAGATATTTCTCAATGGCATGTGAAACCAGAAGCCCATGGAAAAGAAGAATCACGAGGTTTTCTTATTTTTTTCCAATATTTCGCATAACGAAAATAGAGGACTTTCTCGATAAAATATGAGTAGAAAACAATCTTATCGAAACATATTGAGGCATTACGTATGAGGAAATACTGCATTTAAATAAAGTTCGCCGTACAACAAACGTAAAACGATGAATCATGGCCAAATTGTTTTGCAATTGCAATTTTTTCTAACGGAATTGGGGCACTGACCCGAATAAAATTAACATGAAAATGTAGCTCCATAACAAGATATATGCCAACTATGTAATTATACGAAATATGTTCGAAAATGTGGCAAAAACTGAGTCTACAGAACAAAGATCTGTTCTCCTTTGAACTGGTTTAATTAAAGTTGTTAAAGTAACTACCACTAAGACTTCCTGCGCAGTGGCTACCTATACCACAGTATAATTAGGTACAGTACTTTATCTTCATAGAAAACGCTTCGAAATCTCAGTGTATATCAGGACGCAACAGTATCGAGTGCGCGGCAGTTACGCACGGACGCGAAATGTTTATCTACCGAGCGACCGTAGGTAATTATTTCAAAGTCACTGCCGAGATATAATACTGTTATTTATTTATTCTGTACCTATAATTAAGTAACTAAGTAAGGACGAGATAAATACATGATAATATCAAAGTAATAGTACTTTGTTAACAAACTAGCGCTGTAGTACTGAAGTAATTTTCTTTGTTAATATCAAGTGTCATGGTAATTGCTTTGAATGTTCAGCTGTAATTAAAGTTTATTAGCTTTCAAGTATAAAGGATTGGGACTCTAAACTAAGAACTATTGTATTTATAGTTACGTAATGTTTCTATAATTAGTTGTTGGCAGTCTCCTAGGCTTCTATCATCCTACGAAACTCGCTTTTTGATTTGTAACAACTTTTCTCCCGCTTTCCTGTGGGAGAGATTTCGTGATAGGGACGGAAGTGTGTAACAGGAAGCCGGGGAAGCGCGCGCTATTTGATTTGACCAATAAGCGCGCGCTGTGCTAGAGTTGGCCGTCAGATGTTTGTTACACATCATATGCGACTACTGTAAAGCTCGCACGTTTTTTTTTTAATACGAATAACATTATTGTAATAATACCAGCCTATTACTGTCCCACTGCAGAACAAAGGCCTCTTCTCAAACAGAGAAGGCACGAGCTTTGATCATCACCACGCTTGATCAAGACAGAGATTTCAGATTTATATTAACAAGTCCAGGTTTATACTCCAGAATAATCCAAGATAGAGCACATCTAAAAGATTGTAATCCACACAAATTAGAAACTTCATCAATGTCTACAATGAAACAAATTAGCTGAAATTAATCTAAAATTCGCTTTAAAGAACAGACCGATTCGTATCAAATGATCACTCGCAAAATAAAAACATCGTATGTCAAAATACAGAGCTGTGAGTGCATAACGGTATATTTATTTCTGACTAAAACTCGCGATAAATATCAGACACTGAATCACAGACTGACACGTCAGAAATAACGTTTTTTCGATGTTACAAAGTATCGATTTTGGTCGTTTTATAATGCAATGTTTTTCGATGCTGTAGTTGAGTTTTATATTATGTAGTTTTCGGATACTGATTTACTACTACAATTAATCATCTTTTTACAGCTGTCTGAGTACTGGCGCCTTCCTTTTAAGAATCGCAGACATGTTAATGAATGAAATGAAATGCAGCAACCCCAGCGTGGTTTAACCAAACTCGATGAATCGAATGAACCCCAAGATTTGCACTAGCCCCTGGAGCCTCATTCTGCATGGGGCTACAGAGGCCGTTGCATATCAAGGAGTAGACCGGTAGGCGCGGTAATGGTAGGGAAGACGTGACCTTAGGATATGGAAGGATTTGCGAGCCTACCGGATTTGCATCCTTGAGTAGGCAATGGAATAGCGGAGAGACAAGTAAAAATTTAACTAAATCTTCATTATCTTCCTACTCTTGTCCCACGTTACTTATATACAAAACGTTTTCTTCTTCCATTCTCCCCTGTCACTCGTCTTTTTTTTTTATGGTAGGGCATCTCGTAGTTGACCTCTGAGAACATGACTACTTAACCGGGCTTTCCTGCGGGTGCCTTAAGCTACTACACTTAAAACCTCCAGCCAGGGGTTATTCAACTATGCTAATTAAAACTAGGTGAACGCTCGCTAAGGGCACCCCCTGTGAGGTACGAACCTCGGCTTAGGGTGTCAACCGGAGAGAGGACATCAAGGATGGGACGGGCTGGATCAAAGTTTTGACAATGATTATTAGTCGGGGAATTTAAAGCTACGTGCTCAGCTGCAACAACTGCTGGCACCTCGTTATCGAGCAAGGGTCACTCGTCACGCCATCTTTAACTCCCTTTTATTTCATATCACACCTCACACAAGTCATCCATTTTTACTTTGTCCTTCCTCTCCCTCCAAATTAAACTGAATATGACCCTAATAATCACGTTCACCAGATCATAATTTGACTTTAAAATCAGTAACAGTAAAAATTATAACTGTAATAACAATTTCACCCAAGTCAAAATTCATGCAGATGGCAGCAAACTTAAGAAGAGAAACAAACTTCACTTCATATACTACTATAATACTGTCTGGTGCATATACGTTTATAACGTCTAAACAATACCAATAAACTACTATTTCGATGTTGGGACTCTTGATGATCTCAAGAGCCGGCAGCTGCGGCACTGTACAATGGTTGAAGCACAGGTGTGCAGACCACAGCATTTGAGGTATGAGTAGCATTGTTTTACTTATTAATAAAACAGTCGATACACAGTCACTGCAATACTAAGCCCTCGTACGCGCGGACGATTTTTTATCGCGCGCTGCATTTTCAACTCTCGGTATTGAGCCGAGCATTCTGAATCCAATAGAGAATAGAATAGAAAACCTTTATTTTGCAGTAGCTTCCGCCAACGCCGACACCCGTTTTTCTCTTTATAAATTATAGCCTATGTTACTCAGTGATAATTACTGATAATATTATCATTCTACAAGTGAACGGATTTTTTTAAACGATCCAGATCCAGTCGTTTTGATTTATTTATTACAAATAAAAATCTTTTCTCTTTATAAAATTGTATAATAGATAAGAATGGTACACAAAAGGTCTTATATGTACATAGTTCTCCATATTTTGCTTACTTATTCCAGAATGCAAAAAATGCTGAGAGAGACCGCATCCCAAGCGTCAAGATAGCGCACTGTTGGATCTTCAACTCTCGGCGCTAATCAGCGCGTTGAAAATCCAGTATGCGATAACAAATCGTCACGTTAAAAAATCGCTCGTGCGTACGAGAAGTGTGCAGGACGTTTTTTTGCCGTTAATTAAAGGAAATTCCAATTCAGAGATATTTCCGTTTCATTTTTTGTGATGGTCATTAAGTACTGTCTGTCTTTACAGTTACATTACAAGGAAATGTTTAACTTCATCCGTTTCTCGAATTATTTTCGCAATTTGTGCCAACTACCAACATGCAAAAATTCAAAGACCGGTTTACCCATTATTGAAGTAAATATTAAGTAAAAAAACAATCGGAAATAGTAAAGTCATTCAAAATAATGAACACAATCAAAAGCTTTCACTTTTAAAAGCTAAATTCAATAGAAAATCGTAATATTAAATTAATCGCGAGAGTGAAGATTTATTCTGAAGTGCTTATTTAATTCGTAAAGGCTCCCGCAGACGGGCGCGACGCGACAGTGCTACGCGATTCTGGTAGAACAATTTCCATGAAGTTTTCATAGATATTGTTCTACTAGAGTCGCGTCGCGGCCGTCTACGGAAGCCTTAAGTCTTATAAATCTTTCCAAATTATTTATCGAAGAAAGTTTGTGTGGAGCAAGGACACTTGAGGAAGTTTTAAATGCAAAGGTCAGACTAATTTAAGAGTATCCTTAATTTGTTAAGTTCAATTATGAACTTTCTGTTATTTTTATACATACATACATAAACTCACGCCTTCTTCCCATGGGGGTAGACAGAAACTACACGACGGAAATGATCAAATAACTTCTCGGGCTTTGGGCGGAGCGGGAGGACGTGTCAGAGTCTTACTGACTAAAACCCACCCGTGTTCCTTCAGTTGCCTGTATGTTGCTAGGGGCCACGGTAACCCTTTCGGACTTTCCCGCGACCCCGGCAGGCATCGGCCCCAGCGAACCCCTTCAGTTGTGCTGACATCTCTTTGAGGCGCGCGTGGCAACGCGCCGTCGACCCGTGCCTATTTTTCCCGACCTGGGATGCGAACGCAGGACCTCATGCTCAGCAGTAGCGCTTGCGACTATTAGACCAATGAGGCAATCTTTATAGACAAAATTATATTTTAAAAACCATTAGAGGGAATAGAAGTACCCAATAGTATCTAAACAAAATTCGGTTTTCATATTCATACGTAACATCTGACCTTGTTAAGTCACCACAGAATTATGGGGAATTTATTTGAAGGTCGTTCAGTGAAATTTTCTCGTTCTACAGTGTCACCCCACTTTCGCTTGGTCACCACGCGTCGCCATGTTGAAAACCATTTCATAAGTTTATGGAAACGTAACGTCTTTTGTTACGTTATGATTGCCATGCATTGTTACGTTTTGAATGAAATATTCTCATTTATCTGTGTGGACATTGATCGATTCGTTGAAGGCAAATGGTTAATTTATTCGCCGAGTAGTTTTCAGAATTCGTTGAAATTTTTCGTAAAATGTTTAAGTATCTTCAAGAAAGAGTTAAATCGATGAAATGAAATTGTTTATTCTGTAAATAGGATATCAGAATCACTTTTACAAGATATAAAAATAAAATGGGAGTCAACATTTCGACGTCGACTACCTTCGAGAAGAAATTGCGAAAAAACTCAGAGGTCAGTTTCTAGTCCCCAGACATTAATATCTGTAGTGCTATTCTGTAATAATCTCACCGTGATATCTTAGGTGAATTGAGCTGCCAATATTGGCAATCCTTAGCAACTGACAGCTCACACCACGCTCACTTCACCTAAGATAACACGGTGAGATGGTTACAGAATAGCATACTGGACTTTAAAAGCCATTACCCCGATATCCTTACTAAGCGAAAATTTGTTTGTTTGTTACGCTTTTACGCTAAAACGGTTAAACAGATTTGGATGAAATTTGGCACATGAGTAGAACATGACCTGGATTAGGACATCGGATACTCCAACGACAACAACTTTTTATCCCGATAAACCAACGGGATCGAGGCTTATGTGGGTGAAAACGCGGGGCGCAGCTAGTTTTTGATATTTAAACATATAAAAATATCACGTAGGGTAGCATCCGGACTGGCCATTTGAGGAAAGTACCAGAACCAGTTCGAGTAAACTTGTCCCAACAAATTATGCTAATCGTAAATTCTAAATAAACAAATAACAAGGAAGCTTTATAGCTGATTAGACACCACAATATTGGTGTCAAATGAAATTCAGCCACTTGGATTTATGTAACACAGATTTTATTGTTGACGACTGTAACCTAAATAATGTAAAAAATTGCAGGTCTCGCAACACAGTTCTTCTACCGTAAAAAGATGTTAGATCTAATGTAAAACCAAGTCTGTTAATTTATTCAGTTCCTATCTATTTGTCATCTTTATTTCTTTAGTAAAAAGAATGACTTGGCAATCACACACAGCAATAGAAATTACATTCTACATACAACAAAATCTACCATTTATTAGCACTGCGCTTGATTTAATTAGGACTATTTAAAATAGTAGATTATTCTTATGCGATTATTTTGTGTTGTGACCATTTCTACATACCGAGACTCCTCCGTGCCTCGGAAAGCACGTTAAGCCGATGGTCCCGGCTATCATTCGTGGATCTTTGACAGTCGTTACGGGTCGTCAGAAGCCCGAAAGTCTGACAACCAGTCTTACCAAGGGGTATCGTATCACCCAGTTACTGGATTGTGGAGGTCAGATAGGCAGTCGCTTCATGTAAAATACTGGTATTCAGCTGCATCCGGTTAGACTGGAAGTCGACCCCAATATAGTTGGGAAAAGGCAAGGCAGATTGATTTTGATTCTTATGTGATTATGTTGCCGTGCGATGGCCAAGTCATTTTATTTAGTAAAAAAATAAAGATGACAAATAGATAGGTAATTAATAAATTAACAGACTTGTTTTCACATTAGATCTCACATCTTTTTAGGGTAGAAGAACTGCGTTGCAAGACTTGCATTTTTTACATATTATGTTTTTGATGGGATTCTATTATTCATGAACCTAAAAACCTTAGTATCTGAACGAGCTTGTTCAGTTCTTCGATGAAATCGATTAGAACGATCGATCGATCGATCGATTAGATCGATTATATTTAAATGTTGCTTTTGACCTCCCGGGTCGAACTAAATGGGGCATAGACACAATATAACATAAATTCACGCCTGTATTACCCGAAGGGTTAGACAGAGGGGTGACTAAGACTAAGACTCAACCCACATTTCGCCAGTTATGTTTAACCGGGCACAAATATTCCGGGCTGCTACTGAAAAATTCCTGATGGAAAAACACAATAACATTTTGCCCGACCTGGGATTCGAACTCAGGACTTCATGCTTAACAGCAGCACCAACGAAGCAGTGTAACCTAAAAACCTTGGTATCTAAACTATCTGAACGCTTGTTCAGTGCTTCGAGAATCGATTAGATATTTAAATGTTCGTATTGACCTCCTGGGTCGAACTGAATGGGCATGGAAATAAAATAAAATGTACCATCGATCATAGCTTGTGATTGATAGCGATAGCTAAGTACTTATTTTTATAGATTTAACATTGACATATTGTTCGTGGGCTGACGACCTTTCTTGACCTCGGAAGGAATTGTGAATTTTGATGGGGGTAAATCTACAGTCATGATGAGGAACGGGGTGTAAAGTTCACTCATCCTCTATAGAAAAGGGAGGATCCTCCGATCAGACGGGTGTTGTGTCTGGTGGGCAACTGCCCAACGATTGATGTCGGAAAGTTATATAAATGCTGATCGCGCGGTAAATCCGCTCGCGCGATGCAGGATTTGTGTGACGTCAGGTCTTTGATGCGTAGTTTGCAAGTGGCGTTGTAGATGGCGCCACAAATCCATATAGATCTGTAGAAGACTTCACTGGTTTACGATGACTACCTTTTTGCCCATGGCTTCGCCCGACTGGAGGTTGGAAATAATCCCACGGAATGATTACCGGGATATAAAGAATCCTTTGTCCTAATTCAGGTTGTGCCAAATTTCATCGAAATCTATTCAGCCGTTAAGACGTAAAAAGGTAACAGACAGATAGAGTTACTTTCGCATTTATAATAATTATAATAATATTTTTTTTCATATTTTTAAATGAGTTTTTAGTTCTTTTATTTTAAGAAATATTTAAAAATGTAACTTAATAAGAACCAGAATGAATAAACAAAATAATAATAAAATATTCATATGTATAGGATGGATAGTATGGTTCAGTTTTTATGCTTCTGACTTGACTTCACACATACCGTCGAGAAATATCTCTCAGGCATGGCGGTTTCCTCACGATGTTTTCCTTCACCGTTTTTGAAGCAAGTGATAATTATACAATACGCACATGAATATAGAAAAGTCAGAGGTGCGTGCCTTGGGTTCGAACTCGAGACCAGGTCAAACTTGGCAGTCCAATGATCACAACTCACACCAGTACCCTAATTGCGTAATTCATTTTCGTAAACAATTTCGCGAAATTTGTTTCATTTTGACATTTCAACAACATTCATTGCGTTATTTACGTTGTTGAACAGATTTTTTTTCCAACTTATGAAGCAATGGATTAGAAATCTGTTTCAAATCGAAACAAATTGTGATTGTGTTGTATTACGCAATTAGGGTGCTGGTTAGCACTGCTGCCACTATCACTAAAGGCGATAAGTAATTCATCATTGCCTAGCCTTTTCCCAACTATGTTGGGGTCGGCTTCCAGTCTAACCGGATGCAGCTGAATACCAGTATTTTACATGGAGCGACTGCCTATCTGACCTCCACAACCTAGTGACTAGGTAACACGATAGATACCCCTTGGTAAGAAAGGTTGTCAGACTTTTTGGGCTTCTAACTACCTGTAACGACTGTCAAAGATCTACAAATGACAGCCGGGACCAACGGCTTAACGTGCTTTCCGATGCACGGAGGGGTCTTGGTATGTAAAGATGGTCACCCATCCACGGACCAACCGCGGCAAGCGTAGCTTAACCTGATCGATCGACCCGTGCAGCTGTTATTACTTAGCCACAAGCCCCCCAAAGACGATAAGTAATTGCTTCATAGAAATTATAAACTGCAGCCATCGTATGGATATGAGTACAGGTTTTCTCAAGCGTAGGTACTCTAAGTGCATAAAATATGCGTCTAAAGTACCGCTAACTACGATGTTCACAGTTTATGGTTATCCAGACAAGTTCCAAATAAGTCGATCGTGAGAAAAGTCCTTTCTACAAGTTTACAAGTTTCTACGTTTCGTGGTCTTCAAAGTAAAAGTAGATAAACATCTATGCAAAATAAAGCTGAAGAGTTTGTTTGATCGTGCTAATCTCTGAAACTGCATGTCGGATTTGATAAATTATTTATGCATTTGACAGCCCAAGTCTTAAGGAAGGCTATTTAAGATCACGCTTAGCAAAAACGAAGTAACAGCGCGGGCGGGCGGGCGATGCGATGCAATGCAGTGGGTCGAGGGCCGAGGGAGTTTTATAATACGGAACCCTAAAAATGTGGCTGTCATTGCACGACTCATAACGCGAAGCATTAGAGAGTGCTCTGCGATCGAAAAATTTGTTTTGTCTCCTTTCTGCAACTGTTTTTATTGTTACACTCCTGCTATTACACAGAACCTACTTAATTTATATACCATTGTATAGATAATTTAATGGTGATTAATTCTGATTTCCGAAAAAAAAACATCAAAATAGTTTAATTTTTTTTCCCGTCAATCAAGTGTGAAACCTGAAAACATTGTAGCTTGAATTAATTAACTGAGTAATTTTTTTTTTAATAGATTCGTTTCAGCCATAGGAGGAACCCTATTGAAAATGGCTCTTTTATTCAAAGTAGTTTAATTATAATTAATGAAAAACTAACTATTAGAAATATCTATAAATATTTCCAACTTCGACCCTCTTCCATTGCCTAGCAACCAACGAAACAAACCTAAATGGTCTTTGACAGTACGTAAAAATTGCGAGGTGAGAAATTTTACCCATATTGATGAAAAAAGAAAACAGTCAAAACATACTTCATGAAAAGTCGTTACCTTTTGACCGCTTGTGTCGCATTTATGCGACAAATATTTCCGTGCCCCTACCGCGCGTGTCGTATTTCTGCGACAGAAAACAAGTATGATTTTTTCGTTCAATTTTCGTCCTATTAACTGCGTGGTACAACTAAAACCATTACTAAATAGATATATTTTATAAAACAATTACTTAAAATTATGTCTCGTCGCTCTAAGTTTTGAAAAAGCTTAAACAAAAATACGTAAATACAGCTTGGACTTTTCTTCGGTGTGTAACGCGCGTGTCGCATATATACGACCATAGGGATGGGATACAATGCAATGCGCATTTAAAAAACTAAATAACAAATAGTTAAATAATAAGGTTTAATGCATCATTTTCAGCATAAAATAAACAGTGTCATACGAAATAAAGTTTATTTAACATATTGCCTTGTGTTATGAATTCTTTTCCTTGTTTTTCATAAGAAAAATATCCCTCAGGATCTTTGTATTATGATAACATTTCACATTAGTTCCCATCCCTAGACGCTTATGTTTGCAACAAATTTCTCTAGTTAGTCTAGCGCGGCTGTCGCATTTATGCGACCACTGCCTACGTCACAAGCGGATCAAACGAATGGATAATGTTGTTCGTGGGTACACACATTATCGATAGTCACTTTTCAACAATGACTACTGAGGAGTTTTTTTATGTGTTCGCGGATAACTTCGTCGTTTATGAACCGATTTTGATGATTATTTTTTTATTGGAAAGGAGATATCTCAAGGATAGTACCATGATAAGGAAACTAGGATCTGATGATGGCATCCCAGATAAATCGAGGGAACTCTTCAAATATTATAGGCAAACCTATAGCGATTTGGGTATTTTTTTATAGTAACTCGTGCAGTTGCTCTTGGAAAACACCATTTGGTTAAGTGGAACTGATGATGAAGACCACAAATAGCCACCGGAACTACTCAATAATAAGTATTTCACGGGTTGCGATTCGATTACTTTAATATGGTTGCAATGCAATTTATGCTCGTCACAATGCATATGGAGGAGTGGAGCTGATGGTGAAGTACCAAGAGAACTCCTCAACGATGAACGTCCCTGCATCGGGAAAAGCAATATTTTGTAAAAGGTGATGAGCTATTGGCATTAGGCTAATGAAACTTAGACAAATTACAAATTGACCCACTAAAAAGCGAGAAATAAAAACTTTTTTACAAAAAAACAAAAACAACCGACTTCCAAAAAACTACTAAGTACAAAGTAAAAAATAACTTAAATTTCGGAAGTCGGTGGAAAATAACGAAAATACAAAACCAAAGACCGACTTCCGAAATGTAAGTTATTTTTTACTTTGTAGTAGTTTTTTGGAAGTCGGTTGTTTTTTTTTGTAAAAACGTTTTTATTTAAATATTGTGATGTAATTTTGTTATTTACTATATTATTTATCTACATATCCTATTGATTGTTCAAATTTGGAACCGTGTTGAATGTTGTCCTTACCATTAAAAAGGTAGTGACAGTACCTACAAGTCGGACAGGCACTCGCACTCGAGTTCCTTATGGTGTTGTCTCTTACTGTGCTCCGGCGATGACACTCAGAGCGGCACGTTTGAGTTATGACGACGCCACGCGCCGGGCACGGTTAGATAAATCGAAGTCTGTCAGAGACTGGCGTAGGCACGTTTTTATAAAACTTATTTAATTGATGATAAGTTCCGTGTGGTGCCGGACGTAAAAGAATAGCACCATCCCATTTCTTGCCGTGGGTGTCGTAGGCGACTAAGGAACTAACTAGAGTATGGGCAGCAGCGTTCTCATACTGCTACCGCCAACCCGCCTACCAAGCTTGGCGATTATGGCAAAACCCCCTTCTTGGGGAGGCTTATGTCCAGCAGTGGACGTCTTTTGGCTGAAATGATGATGATGAATGGGTGATAAGTTCTTTGATGTGCATTTAAAAATATCCCGTTTATATTATACCTACCTGCTTTAAAATCCGTAGGTATGGACTTTAACGACTCTGTCTGTCTTTCTGTTGATTAGGGTGGTTAAATGAAGGCTGATTTAAAATAAAAACATAAAAAACTTTTTGACTATTTTTTATCGATACAACGATTGCTCCTCCTTATTTATTGTAGGTATTATTCTGTCGATTTTTAGCCGCGCGCTAGGGGCACGCCAATTGATATTTGGCCAAGCGCTTAAAAGGTTAAATATTTTTCTGTTTTTGAATTAGCGTTATGAGGCGTGCGCTTTTGCATTTTAAAAATATTTTAATATATTGTGTATCTTACGACTTCCAAGCGAACGGAGTCGCGGGCAAAAGCTAGTCTATTTATATGGCTTTAAAATAAGTAATAAAATAAACCTCTTGTGTAGAGTAGCAAGCAAAAAGTTGCACGAGCATTGTGTAGTAGAAAATTTGCGGTTGTATGCGGTTTGGTGTGAAAGTTTATATGCAAATCGAATGTCTGATGTTGTTTATGTTTTAGAACATAGATGTATGATGGGTGACATGCAAACAAGGTTTTTTATCCCTCGCAAAAACGTTGGTTGAGATTTGGTAACGTTTTACGTGTTGGCACGGAAAAGGGGAGAGGAGAGAGGTGATAATAATATTTCATAGGGATGCTAAGCTGGTTATGCGAAAATGAAATAATAATAATAAAAAGTTTATTTCGACCAACAAAGCACGATAGGCAAAAAAAAATACGATTTAGAAGATCACACACACATATTATAGATTTCAATTACTCAATATGTGAACCAATACAACAATGGTTCAGGTACTGAAAATTGAACCTCTGCGCGAATGTCCTCATGAAGTCAGAATGCCGCTGGAGATAGCCCGAACCCTGACTAAGGATGTCCGTCGTTAAAAATATAGGAGACAGGAGTTTTTTGAAGTGAAAACTTCTTTAGGCGCGTTGGGCATTTTTGAGAGGGGACTAAACCATTGATTTCGCGACACTGTGATGACACCAGCTTTTGACCATTAAAAAGACATCAACGCATTGATTACCGCGGTGCGTGGAGTAAAAGACATCAATGCGTTGATTACCGCGGTGCCGATTTTTTTTTCAAGTTTTCACTTCTGTCGGCACTCCCGGAGTGCCACTGTTTTTTTTTTTCTTGAATAGGTATTCAATCTTTTATTTTAACTAAAAAGAGAAGGTAAAAAATTACGAAACTTTTTATTTATTGCTTTCCTTCAGAACTGTTAAGTATGAGATGACACATAATGACATAACACTCATTATTACCATATTTGTAAGACGTAACTTATGAAGACTGTATTTATTTCAATAAAAAAAAGGAGGAAAAGCACAATTTACGATATTCATTTATCGAGATGTCATCGAAGATATTAGGTATGTATCCATGTCATGGTTGTGTAATCAACGAAAATGGGGGTAGAAATACATAATGCAAGAGCTGACCGAATCTAGAATTCTAGACGGAATGAATAAAATGTTGGACTTATCGCGTGTGCCGACAGCGGACATCTTTCCATGTCCGTCCCCTACCATTGGTTTTCATGATAAACATCTAAATTCTAGACAGGAGTTTCCTTAGGAATTCAAATCAACCCCTCACTGGTCAAGTGGTCGCTTGAACGGGAGAGTTCACAAATTTAGAGCTTCATTTCCACAGGTCGCTAGGTTCATATCCGGCTCGAAGGACCACAATCAGTAAAAAAAATGAAAATGCTGTTGAAAAGTAAAATAAATTAATTTGTTAAACTAGTTTAACACAAACAGGAGTACAATAAGCTCGTTAAGAAGGGAACACTCAGAAAGAAAAAATAACTAGAGTGCACCATAGAGAACAAAATTGGGCAAGATTCAAATACATATATTGACGGCCCCCACGTATACTATCGAAATTACAAAAAAGCCATTTTCGTTTTATTGCACTAGCAAGTAGAGATAAACATGTATGATTTTATATAAAAATTATGAACTAATTTTATACCCTCAATTGTTTTTCAATTGAACAAAATCGAAATTGGCATATTCGGTAAAAAAGTAACCAGCAGTAACCAAGTAAACTATCGCATGTGTAATATTAGAAAAAGTATAATAATTATCAAAAACAATAGTACACAGTATAAAACGGTAAAATTTTCCACTTTAGATACATCGGTAATATAAAATTTTCTAATTTCATGTTCGACAAAAATCTAAATCTAAACTTAGAATCGCTCTCCTGTAAAGTAGAGGTTTTGCAGTTTCGATACTTTACGTGGTGGCCGTCGATATGTTCAAGTAGGTTGTATGAAACAGCGTAAAATAATATTTGCCATATTACTAAACTCTAATACTTGGGCTTTATCTAAAAAGGGCAGTTACATTAACTTACAAACTGAAGTGGCTTTGTAGCAATTAGGGAATACCCAACAGAAAATAATATACACAATCAGTTCTGAAGAGTAATGAACGTTGAAGGATGAACAAGTCGTTTGATTGGTTTCAATAGCGAAAACATTGCCCCTAGCTATTGTACGCCATTCCTGTTTAGCTACCAGACTGCAATTACATTATAAAACATTATTTATTGGCTGCTATTCGTGACTTATGTACTTGGTACTAAACTTCAAACCCTTGTTAGTAATAAAACGGGTAGTGTTTCAAAATATCATATCTTAGTGCACCTTTAGCTTTGTTTTCGTGGGGATATTCGCATAGGGTTACCATTTAGAAATTTGAAAAGTCCTGACGAAAAACCTGACATTTCAATAAAAGTCCGGACATTTTAGTCACAAAATCCACTTATTGTTTGATCTCGTTACGTTGATAATTATTAAAGAAGATTTATATTTTGTTTTTAGATGAATGAGAAGTTAATAAATACCTATTAAAGACTTATTTGGTGTTATTATCCTTTCAACTGTCATTAACGAGACACAATAGAATTTTAATTGTTATCCACCTCAGTGAGGCGTCGTAACAGATGATGAGTTAAATAAGTTTCGTTCCATCTAAGCCAAGAAAATCCGGACAAATGAAATAGCCGGACAAAGTCCGGACAGAAGTCTAGAAGTCCGGACATGTTTGAAAAATCCGGACGGATGGTAACCCTACATGGGTTGCCCTTTGTCTGGGAGGAACAGAGGGTGATACCGGACTCCCACCGACTACAACCTAAGACAATGCATATTTACCAAAATTCGTGTTCCTACCTTCAATACCTTATTTTAGGCTGTACATGGTTTTTCAGTCAGTTACAGAATTTACTTAAAATAGGGATGATGACTAAAAATTTATTTTTTGTCCGTCAGTTTATAAAAAAAATATTGGAGACGTATTTTTTCTTTTATTACGTAATAAAAATTACGGCGCTACATCGAGTTAAAATGTGCCATGACGTCACGAGTATGTAGATTTTATATTTACTTGTGACGTAGCGACCCCCACTCCCCAACTTTAATGCGTTTTATCTAAGTAATTTTTTATTAATATGATAAAGCAAAAAATACGTATCTAATATTTTTTTATTATCTGAGTGAAGGACTAAATAGAATTTCTTTTTTTTACCCAGGCAACATCCCTATTCAGATATCTAAATACAACAGTTTCACCTTAACATTTGACACTTTAGAACAATAGCTAATTGGAATTACGAGTCTGTGTCCGTAACTCCGATTACCGCACGATCGGGCGCGATTAGTCGCGGTGTTCGGTTACATTACTTGCCGAATGAAGTGTGCAGGCAACAAAATGGTGTAGTCGCTACTGCTTAGACTTGTCGTAATCTATTACGACAAAGACTTTAGTGGCTAGTTCAAATAACATGATTAATCATTAAATTTATCAGTTTACCGAACTATTTAATCGAAATTATTTTTTGGAACGAAGTTCTTTTACGCGGCTTGTAAACTTTCAGAAATCGTCACTATGACTGTTGACTTGTCGCGAACCCGAACACGGCGTGTTGCCACACCAAGCGCTGGACGCAGAGTAGTCACTGCGTCCAGCGCTTGGTGAATCAAAAGTCAATCGTCATCCTGAGGATGCTTCGTTGAGAGGTGAAACACGTGTCGATTTCTTACAGGGTTTTTTATGGCTCTTTAGGAATAGCTAAGCGGAACAGGTTTCTAAATATATCCACGTCTATTGTATATCATAGTGATCATCGTCCATTTGACTGTGTACATAGAAAACGTCACAAAATACTGTATTTTTAATTGCATTGTGGTTTTAGTTGATTCATCGAAATTTCATACTGCAGACACTTTCACTATGGATCTGTGTAAATCTGGCATTCTCTTATGAGCTATTAACATCTTTCATTCATAGTTTCAGTAATCCCAGACATCTCGGTCTGCACGCAAGGCTTCAAGGCTTCACATCACAATTATCTCAGTAGTATTTCAGGATTTACAACCCACATTTTGCGCAATTTGTTTAAGGTTGTGCGCATAAACGGTAAATTCAGACATATTTAATTATTTCTTATTCCATTGATTATACAGGTTGTTTGGCAGAACGTTGAACATACGAAAATGGTGGATAGGTGGAGTCATCTGCTACTTACTCAGCCCTAATTAATTTGGTCCTGGCGCCCTGGATATTAATTTTTTTTTTTTGCTTTCTTCTTGTTTCACAACTTTCTTAACTTTAAAGTGTAATTTTTATTTAAAAAATGGGTAAAACAGGCATTTTTATTTTTAATCTTTAATATTGGCAGATTCTTATAACAGAAAGATGTAAAAAATACTTAAATCCTAATTTCAACCTGTATTAAAAAAAAATATCCAGGGGCCAAGGCCAATTAAATTAGGGCTGAGTAAGTAGCAGATGACCCCACCTATCCACCATTTTCGTATGTTCAACGTGCTGCCAAACACCCTGTATATTGCAGCGTGTACCCATTTTTTAATTAATCACCATCGCTGCAAATTACAAATAGCATTTCGTTGCAATTTACAATACTACGGTTGACTAATTAGTCAGAATTTTATGTAACTTATGGCAACATTGTATTTACGAAAACACGTTCGTCGGTGCAATTAATCATATGTATATCAGCTAATGCATTTGAATGACATCGAATAATTTTCTGACACACGCGAGCATTTTCATAAGCACGAGTTGAAAGTAAGGTGATGATTTTCATCCTTAAACTGTTAGCTCATCTTGTTTTTTTTTTTTTATAAGCAAAATGTATAAAATAAATAAACCACAACGTATTTGTATTTAGAGCAAGTACTGGAATACACAGCAATTTGTGTAACAAGTACAATTTTAACAGTTAAAATTTAAAAAAACCCCCGACACAAACATTTCCTCATTTCTCTTTCCTACTCCATCACCAGACCCTGTTCATCATCTATCTATAACCTATTCATTGAGACCATTCCAATGAACCCAAACACGATACCTGTGCTGTAAGTTGGTAGGGGAGTTGGGTATCCTGCAAAACCAGGTGATGCTGCAGCATCAGTTCAAGTTTACTATGTTCTTCTAATATCATTGAAGTAACAGAATATCAAATTTCTATTCCACCAGACTTGTGGAAGATACTCACATCCATTTATCAACTAGAAAAGAGCTGATAACCTTCAAACAGCTGAACCGATTTTGATAAAACATGTCTAAGAATCATCGCTAGAAAACCTGCTTTCAAATAATAAAAACCGCATTCAAACCGGTGAGGTGCCACAGACAGACACACACACATAGCGGTCAAACTTATTTCACCCCTCTTTTCGCGTTGGGGGTTAAAAAAGAAAGATTCTGTGAACAAAATATTCCTATGATTTGATTTACCAATATCAGGTGAATCAGAAATATTCAGAAGCCCACGTGCCTCAAAACCCACAATCTGGAGTTTCTTTACGACCCAATAAAACTAGTCTTAAACCGAACCAATTCTAAAGAAACATTTATTGTTTATACAGGGTCCTTGCAGTACGGTTGCGACAGATATCACTTGAAACAAGACAAGTCAGACCAGTTAGCCATTACTCAAAATAGAAAGAGAATGGTGAGGGACGGCTACGACTTAGTAACACGCAAGGCTGATGACTGTCCACTTACAAACACCCTATTATTAGGGACACGAAAAAAGTATCGATACTATCGAGTATCAAAACCAAAGTAGTAAAAAGTATCGAGTACATTTCCATTCGATACCGATACTTTTGTACCCTATACTTTTACTCAATGAGTACTTTTTAGCAGGTGTCGTATCGAAAGAAATTAAGTTTTAAATGGGTAATCTTAGAAATTACCCATTTAAAATTTGCGACCTTCTTATGTTTATGGTTATGGCAACGCCATCTAGTTCACTCGTTCTGAACCTTCTAAAACATTGCATCGATCTTTGCTCGAAATCGTTCCTTCCGTTCGCAGTTAAATTCCTAACCTTTCCTTCATTCATTTACTACACTAATCAATCACTCATTCACTCACTCGTTTACCGTTGTCATTTGTTTTTTCATGTCCTGCCCTAGTGAAGTTAAACTGACGTTATTTACTGACTGATATTGACCTATGCTCAGTACTCGATACCTTGAAGTATCGATACTTTTGTTTCGATACTTTTATGAGTACGATAAAAAATTTTTCGATGCTACTCACGAGTACAGTATCGATACTTTCTATTCGATACCGTGTCCCTACCTATTATTTCGTAATCTATAGCTTCTTTGCAAAAATATAAAGATTACAGCACTTTGTAACGTGTTCGAACGGACAGAGAGACGTGTAGCCTTGTAATTACCACTAATTAGTTTCTGCAGGTGTTATAAGAAGAGTTTAAGGGATTATTATTAAGATGGCATTAACATAACACTTTAAACTGTCATAATAACATACTTAACTCATCAATTTGCCTATTTCTGTACTAAACTATTCGTAAACCCACTTAGAAGTGGATATTTAAAAGCTGAAACAACTTTAACCAGGTGAAGGGCGGGCGTTTTTGGGGGGCTGTTTTATGTAATTTTGACGTTCGAAAAGTGCTGATTCCCAGCCTAGTTTGAATGAATGACTTTTGAATTTCGAATTTTAAAGCTAAAAAAACCAAGACAGCGCAGCGCAGTCAACAGTGACGGAAGGCTGATTTCGTAAACATGTGTGCACTTTGTGAGGTGTAGTTTGATTGTAAATGTGAGCGTGTATGCACAGAGCGGAGGTGTAGTTTTGGCATGCTTCACTGTATTGTTCGCAGAGCTGTCTCGATTTTATTATTTGGTCTGAGCTTTAAAATTAGTGAGTGACGGGACCTACTGATATATGATTTCACCTTTGTACATTTCACATAATCTGGCAACCCTGTATACCAAATAAATAGGCCGTACTCGCACTATTTCTGTACTCGAAAATGTCGCGCTGTTCTTGCGCAATGTCGGTTACGTCCATCTATAAATAAGCACGGTATACTACTTAGCAAAAGCAGTACATTTCACAATAGTTTACACTAATCGATACTAAGATAATGCTGAATATAGAGCAAGCAATGTTCTAGAATGGAATAAATTAGATACAACATTAATTATATCAGCCATAAATATTGATAAAATTACTTGGCACGATTCTGTATATAAATGTATACTTAAGCAAAATTATGGACGTGGGAGGAGAGAAAATATAATTAAAAAACTTAGAAGCAAAGCATTTGAGATATTTAACTAATTGACGTAATCACATAGACAAATAACAAACATTAAGTTAATATTTATTCACAAATTCAAAGTTAAACGATTTGTACAGACAACACAAAAAGCTAATGCTAACAACAAATACGGTAGGATAATATTTTGAATTGGGATTATAGATGAACATTATAATTGTGTACTTATATTGTTCAAGCACTTGGATGGAAATACAAACAAATGTGTTCGAAGGTTCGAACCCAGACAGGCGCTTTACTTTGTGTAAATATTTTCATCACCACCGCTCTCAAAAACGGTGAAGGAAAACATCGTGAGGAAAGGCATGTCCTGGAACCAAAAAATCGAAGACATGTGACATCTACCAACCCGCACTGGGCCCGCGTGGAAGAGACGGAAAAAATATACGGTACGTAATGGGGTCTTATTGAGAAAATTTACGATTTTTGTAAAAATTTTGGAAAATGAACAGATTTTTGCAAAAAAAACATGTTTATTTTCAATTGAGGGTAGGTTTTTTTTCCACAATTTTCATTTTATGAGGATGGTTAATTCCTTCCAATCATTATGGAGCTTGTTTCATCGCGATAGATTTAGTTTAAAAGTAACACCGTTTTGCTTAAAAATTCCAAGAAAAACAACGTGTGGCACTCGCGGACTGCCGCGGTAAAGCTATTGCATAGCATTTGTAACCTCCATACTTCCTATTTGTCAACGTTACACTTGGGATGATGACGTGATGACATAAAACAAAAATTACCGTCATTACATGGTAGGCGGAGTTGGGGGTGTTAGGTTTTTTTCGTGACGGAATTTCTAGATTCGGTCGCCGCGCTCAAAGCCCGCGATAAAAGCTATGCAATAGATTAAAAAAAAAAAACCGTCGATAAAATTAAGCATAGATTCGCTCATTTCGATATGTACACATTGTAAAGACAAACTGTAGAGTGACACAATGGGTGGTCTTATCGCTAAAAGCGATCTTTTACATCCAAATTTTGCATAAATGACAACCAAGACCAACTTACTGCCAATGACAAAGTGAACTAAGTAACAGTCCTTCATTGTAGAGCAGGCATTGAAGACAACTTCAGTCTAGATGCCAGACCAGTCTAGACTGAATGTTATATGCCGTCTTAATAATACGTATGGCATATTTAAGATCTATGCGGCAAAAGGATACTTCGATATTTACTTGGTAAGATATAAAATTATGTTATTGCATATATTTTACTTACGTTATGAATGTAATTGGTTGTCTTTGAAGTAGCAAATGTAATTTACCTGAAACAAATAACAATAAATTAATTTATTTTATTGTAAAGTAATCATCATCATATTCTTGCCCTTTTCCCAAATTATTTGAGGTCGACGGAACATGTCTTTTTGAAGTGAAAACTTCTTTAGGCGCGTTGGGCATTTTTGAGATGGGAAAAAACAATTGAACTCGCGGCACCGTTACCGACACCTCATTTTTGTAAACGCGATTGTGCTCTTTATTTATATTACGTTACGGATCAATGTTCTATGCAAGTATTTTTACTTTAAAGGGTTTGGAAGTTTTTTTTTTTTTTTTTGTGAACGCGATTGTGCTCTTTATTTAGATGATAAGGTTACGGACCAATGTTCTATACAAGTATTTTTTCTTCCATACTTCTCTATTAATCGTCATCTCGGTAGTCACCCCCTTTTTAGCCATGATCATCTTCCACTCAGTCCATCCATCGTTTCTTTGGTCTTCCCCTACTCTTATAGCCATCCACATTCATACTCAAAATTTTCCTCATTCCTCCGCATCATTCCATACCATAACAAAAAAACTTATAAGTACAGTTGTAGACTTGAGATAATGAACTCGTAGAAGATAGTTAATTGATTCAGGCGTGACCTCGCAAAAATCCATTATAAAATACAATAGATGTGGATATATTTAGTAACCTGTTCCGCTTAGCTATTTCTAAAGAGACATAAAAACCCTGAAAGAAATCGACACGTGTTTCACCTCTCAACGAGGCATCCTCAGGATGACGATTGACTTGTCGCGAACCCGAACACGGCGTGTTGCCACACCGAGCGCGAACGTAACCAACCATATCCTTTACAGAATGCTCTCCAGAAAAACCTTGAACCATCAGAGTCAGAAGGATGAACAAAGGACAATATACAATTCTCCGTTTGTCTCCTAAGGCCATCTGAATCTGACCCTAGTTACCGACATACCAGCAGAATTAATATTGTGGAACTCATTCTACTGATTAATTAAGTACAACGATAAGGTAAAAATCTGCAGTATGTGAGGTCACTTCAATAAGAGAACTCCCTCTATTACCCCATCGAGATAACCCAACGACTTTGTCAATAAAGACATTGTTGGCAATTCTAAATGTAGCTAATGTTGATCTTAATTAAGGCAAAACATGTTTAGGTTGCGTTACCACCGGTAATGACGACATTCTTTTGTCTGGTCAAGCGTTACACTCGTTATGTTTTATTTAGATAAAGGCTGTATTACGCAGACGCAAAGGTAAGCATTTTATACTAAGTCCTATTTGTAATATTAGTATTTGCTTTAAAGGCTTATGTTGAGACCGCCTATTTTTCATTTGAATGTCATTGAAAGCGCACACTTGGTGACCACCAATACAACGCGCGTCGCTTCAGGACATAAAAATACTATACTTAACTTATGGAGTCTTGAGTCTACCAAGTTACGAAACTGCAGTTATAAAATAAATATCATTGAAAGAACATTCATAATAAAACTATCTCATAAAAACATCTCACAATAAAACTATCTCATAGAACAATTTCCTCAAGTATTTTCTCAGCGCGAAAATGCATTGTGAAACAGCAAGCGTAGTTTACAAGTCGAGCGAAGCTAGTCGCGTCATGTTTTACAAGTAACGTAAGCTAGACATGTTAACTGTTTTTGTGTCTGGTAATCTAGGTCTATTCTATAGAAATCTAACCGTGAAAACTGTTTCCGTATGAATTGAGGAGCCATGTCTCAATTTAAACGCGGGTATTATAGTACGTGCGCGACTGCTAGTCACCCCCCGAGGGAGGGTGCCATTGACAAAATTGGCAGATTGAGTTAGCTTGGCTTTTGTCGACCTCCCCCGTCTCACCGCTCACACACTTCAGACGGTGACTAGCAATCGCGCCGATATTTAGTAAGTATAGTAGTAAAGCCGTCTTTGTAGGATCGATCCTGGAATTTTCAGTAAAACCCTTAAAAAGTTACAGAACGTTCAAGGTAGCTCCTCAATTTAGACGTAATAATTTGAGGAGCCACCCTAGAACTCGAAAACGAGTTGATAATAGACCAGCCGGGCTATTCTTCAAAAATCTCATCGTGAATACTTATGTGAAGTGAGCTGTCAGTTCAGGGTGGAGTGACAGCTCGCTTCAAACTGACTTCACCTAAGTTTTCACATTTTGATTGGCTGGTCTAGACAATTTAGTGGGCTTAGCTGATTCTCTATTTAACGTGGTTTTAAAGAGTTTGGCCTTTATACGAAAGGAGGTCAAGTGCAAATCTGTCATCTTCGTCGATAATGGCTGCGAAGTATTTTGTATGCATCTTGGAAGACATTAGCAAAGCTTTGGCCTTGGTCGCTTATTTTTTGCAATATTGCATCTTGAAAGTAGAAAAAACAGTGGCACTCCGGGAGTGTCGGCAGAAGTGGAAACTTGAATAATGTTACTGTGCAGGACATACTTTTAATGAGGTGTCGGTAACGGTAACAGTGTCGCGAGTTCAATTGTTTTATCCCATCTCAAAAATACCCAACGCGCCTACGAAGTTTTCACTTAAAAAAAAAAACTTATTTAACATTTCATTATAGTTTTCTCTACAATTTCTAATGCTCATTACTTTCCTAAAACATTTGATAGCTTGTCAAACATAATTCAAGTAGTCAACCCATAGAAATATTGTATCTATGAGTCAACCACATTAATCGTGATTGCAAACTATCGGAAATCGTAAAGTACCTAAGTTCGGTACTGCATATTCATATTAGAAACAATTTCGGACGGACATGATAATTGGTCAAGTAGCTGACTAGTAACAACACTTTCCCTATGTCCGGCAGTGCGAATTGTCGGTCTAGATTCTGAATTTCATATACATTTGGCTACCAAACTGCATTGTCATTTGAGAGAAACTGCCAAATTATTAGATGGCAAAAAGAACAGTTGTCTAGACAAGTTTAAGTGTTTTTTAAAGCGAATAGATTGTGAGGTTGTTCAACAGTAATACTAAAATACTTTTTAAATTGGTGGTTAAAACTCGGTAGCACCGACTTCTTTGATCAACCTTGTAGTACGTATGACGTTATCACAGAAGCAAATCAATCTAATTACTCCTGACGTGTCACCAAACAGTGGAATCTCTGTTATCATTACAAACAACAGCATGGAAGTGTGAACTATGGCGGGGACAACGACCTCGCGGTGTCAAAAGCGTTCAATAACATTATTTTCAGGTCGAATTTAGAAGTATTAGGTAGTCAACGACTTGCGTGACGAAAGCCTTCGAGCCTTAGATTAACGACCCCTAGTCAGGTGGTCAGGTGTTCCGGTTGGAGAGAAACTTAATCCACTTTTAAACGGTAAGTTGGTAAGTGAATTTAATAATTAATGAAAGTTTTCAAACTGCTATGGCGAGACGGGCCATGCGTGTAATTGCTGGAACGATTCACCCTTTGTGGGGTGTTTACGCAAATTTGACGATAGTAGACTAACTTAAAATAGCAGTGTTACGCGTCTGTAACCTGATTAGTCACTGGTGCAGAACAAACCACGCCATATAACGATGGCCCGATCTCCGCCTTCATTGACGCTTAGGAAAAGTACCGCATTTCATCAAGAGTTACCAATACGTTATATTAGCAAACAGATAATGATATGCTTTCTAAAAACATGACTTGGATTTTATCAAAACAAAGATATTTTGCTTTGAAAGTGCCGCTCTCTCAGAAAGAAGTGAAATTGAACCGCGTAATGCAAGATACTACAAATACACGTAAAAGTATACACTTGAGATTCTGCAAGTACAATCATTTTTATTGCGAAACGTATAAAATGAATAAAAGATACTTGTAGACTTCATAAAATAAAGTGAGATCAAAATAAAACTAATGGACTAACAATACACTGTGACTAAAAACTATTAAACATTGAAAAGGTCAAACAGTAAAACCTAAGTACAATTACTATTAAGCACCTTCAGTTTTTGACCTAGAACAAAAACTCTTCAAAGACTCAGTTACGTCACTAATATCCGCGACTGTAACATCCTTTTTGAGTCATGATAAAAAAATACAATATCTAAAGGTGGTTTTATACCAGCGAGGCGAGGCGTGGATGGGATGGGTGAGAATTGAATTCACGCTTACCCTCTTACACCGAAAGATGTCCATTGCTATACCGCGCCGTCTCACGATGGCCAGCGCTGCCTCGCGATGTCACGCGCTGACCATCGCTATCTAGCGCCGGCTTGCGCTATCACGCGCCGCCCGGCCAGCCAGCCGAGAATATAGTATGCAGCGATGTCTAACGATGGTCGGAGCGAGCCGGCGCGTGCCAGTCCGAAACATCGCGAGTCAGCGCTTGACTGAGACTGTGCGGGTCCTCGATGGCTGGTGCGAGATTGATATATCCGTTTTACAATGTAAATAAATACTCTATTCTTACAGCAATAAAGTTCAAACTCAAACTCAAAGCATTTATTTCAATTAAACCATTTATAGGCACTTTTGAACTGTCAAAGAATCGGTCAGTTAGTCAGAAAGTTGAAGCTAGTTGCCCATTCCAAAACGTAGATCTCTATGGAGAAGAACGGGCAAGAAACTCCAAGGCCACTCTTTTAAATATAGATATTACAAAATTCTGGGTACATTATTCTGGTTGCTTCTATATGTGAGAACAATGTAAAAAAAATATTAAAACAATTGAAAAATATAAGATTAAAAATAAGCCCTGGCAGATAAGAGATGACCAGTCTCAACTGACGGCGCCCGTTCACGAATATGACGCGTGGATATGACGCGTTCAATATTGTACTGACAAATATTTCAATTCTCGGCTCGCACATTGTCGCGCATCTAGACCTTTTACACTAAAGATGGGCAGGGCGTGGATAGAAATTGTGCCATATGCATTTTAATCCACGTCCATCCCATCCACGCCTCGCCTCGCCGGTGTAAAACCACCTTTAAGAGGATTTCATACATGCGGTGGGAACGGACATACAGTCCGTCCATAAAAGTTTAAAAATAAATATTATGATGAGTAATATAACTCCATATGCAAATGTCGATCGGTCGATCAATGTCCTCGAAGACGGGCAAGGAAAGAACGACATCCGTTTCCTCTGTAGCAGTGTAGAACAGCTTACAATGACCTCTGCTGTCAAACAAACGTGAAATTGTTTTTGTGACGATCGTCCATTAATTTAATTAGGAGATATTATTGGTTGAGGGCAAATTGCCTTCTAATTTAACCCAAATAAAAGTTTTAATTTTCATGAGTTCAAATCCCCTTGGCTATTAACCTTGGTAACTATTTAAGGTATATCTCAAAATGAGTCAATTATTATGAAATATTAAGAGGAAAATGAACCTAAACTCAATTACGCACGTTGAGAACCGTTAAGATGTCTGTATTAAGTACCAAAGGTTAAAATGACGCAATTACTAAACTTAACAAAACCTGATGATTGGTAAGCAAGAGTCCGTCGTGATTGACACAAACTGAGTAATAATCGCAACATCGATGATCTTACTGCAATAAATCAAAAGTAACGAACAGATTAAACAACTTTGGTTTTGAATTTTCGTTCTTTGTCACCGACTTCCGAAATTAAAGTTATTTTTCACTTTGTAGTGTTTTTTTTGAAGTCGGTTGTTTTTTTTTGTAAAAAGTTTTTATTTTTCACTTTTTAGTTGTGATACCTACCCCACACAAATTCGAATACCATTACCTGCTATGTAAATAACAGTGACAGGAAGTTATCATAATATCATCCACATACTAAGTGAGGAAAAAATACGTATTATTGAAGCTAACTCAAAAACTACCCAAGCAAAGTTAATAAAATTTATATGGGACCACCTCTGAAGTATGATCTACCAAACAAATAAAGAACCATCAAAATCAATTCATAATTGACTGAGTAATCGCGTAACAAACATACAAAAAAAAAAAAAACAACATTCAGTCGAATTGAGAACCTCCTCCTTTTGGAAGTCGGTTAAAAAGACAAAACAACTGCTTTAAACACAATCACTTAACTACTTCCTACCAAAACATCTCATCCTTTAAGCTTACTAAACGTATGTCACTAACAGGATATCTAAACAATAGTAAACAATTTATCTAAATGCTAAGACAATTCCGGCGATTGTCGTGTCCGGCACATTCCGGCAGGACCGCACACAATCACCGGAAGAACGTTTTGTTCCAATACAAGATTGCCTGACTTCTCTAATGACTCCTTGGCTTAACAGACTAGGCTAGGACTGTGGTTTCCAACTAAGAACCATTTGTGATCATTCCTCCGTGGATTTGCTGTGCCCGACAGGATCCAATGACCATGCCTCCATAAAACTTTCCATCTAGTTCATATTTTGGAATCCAATAAATATATTGACTGCCTCGTTGGTATAGTGGTCAAAGTGTTATTGGGTTTTTCCAGGAATTTCTCAGTAGTCTGGATTTGTACCCGGTTGATGGCAATAAGCTCGCTCCCTTTTACATGGAACTTAAAGATATCTTGCGAATTGTGGGTGTCCTATTAGGTACACCTCTGCCAAACCCTTCGGAAATGTTATATTTAGTATTGGATTCAGAAGGCAACTGAAAGATCTTGCTGAGAGAATAGATTGCTCATTACAGCATTCTTTGATGCATTCATTGATAATTACATACAACGATAGTTATGCGGTTCGTTAAGAATTTACAGTGCCTATTATGACTGTCAATTGACTATAGAAGAATAAGGATAGAAATACTTCGTTCCCCCCGACCCTTGCTCGATAACGAGGTGCCAGCAGTTGTTGCAGCTGAGCACGTAGCTTTAAATTCCCCGACTAATAATCATGATCAAAACTTTGATCCAGCCCGTCCCATCCTTGATGTCCTCCGGTTGACGCCCTAAGCCGAGGTTCGTACCCCACAGGGGGTGCCCTTAGCGAGCGTTCACCTAGTTTTAATTAGCATAGTTGAATAACCCCTGGCTGGAGGTTCTAAGTGTAGCTTAAGGCACCCACAGGAAAGCCCGGTTAAGTAGTCATGATCTCAGAGGTCAACTACGAGATGTCCAACATAAAAAAATACTTCGTTCAAAGTATTAAGTGCTTCCACAGAGAATATAGAAGAATCAAGGGAGCTAAGTGATCATGACAACAAAATTGTTGCAAATATCACAAAGGGAAGAAAATGATGACCTTAAAATCTACAATAGTCGATTTTTATTTCTTAGAAAAGGTTTTCCAAACTACTCCGCTATGTCAACAACGTCTGTCAATACAAAATAATTTCGTGAACAGCTGTTATTGACAGCCCTTCAAAAGTTTATCTTTTTGAAATCATTACGCATTGTCTGGGCTTTGACTACGAGACAAGAACGTCGATCAACTTTTCGTAACCGATTCTGATTAAATATGACTCTTTTACCCAGGTCGTGACTTGTGCTCAATACTGCCAGGCGTTTCATCACGGAGAGAATTCATTAGAGAATATTATCTGTTATGTTGTAAGTGTTAAGGTTGAAATTGTTATGTCCAGGGTTTTATATTGAGATAGCAGAGCTAGTATGAATGTTCTCTGATTTGAGCTGACAGACAACAAGTGCTCAATTGAGAAGTGAATGAAACTATTGTGATCGAAATAACGTATCGTTTGAGGACCATTTGAGTTATTGCATGAACGTTGGACTCTTAAAATTGATATAACGGCTGTCGGCTATGGAGGACGTGTTATTATAACTTCAGTTTTTGCAGTCTTCTTGATTATCCTTTTTGCAGGACCTCCTTGAATCTTAGTGCGGCAAAAAACTCTGATGAATAGATTATTATGACTATTCATTTCAGCCCAAACGTTTCGCGCAGCATCAGGAAGCTCTAGGGAACAATTATTTTTCCCAGTTCTCGTTATCAAGACGTTAAAGGTAAAAGATATCATAATTTTGTACATAATACGTACGTAAGTGAGAGCAGTGGTGGGCCAGTGGTAACAGCCCAAACAAACAGGAGCTTTACTTTGTGTAATTAATTTCATCACCACTGCTCTCAAAACGGTGAAGGAAAACATCGTGAGGAAACCGGCATGTCCTAGAACCGAAAATTCGAAGACATGTGACATCTACCAACCCGCACTGGGCCCGCGTGGTGGATTACAGCCCACTCCCTCTCGAAGAGACAAGGCCTGTGTCTCAGCAGTGGGAACATTATAGGCTGATTATGCTGTATATTTCGGGTGCAGAGCAACGGACAGCATTATTGATCTACCTAGTGGTCGGGTTATCTTCTTACGAAGCTTCAAGAGTGGCTCAGGACGGACATAATTGGCGCCGAGCCAGGACAACACATCAACAAGATGGGTCAGGATCGTCAGCACTGAGGGACAGAGTACAAAGAAGAAGAAGTCTTCCAAACTAAGCTAAACCCTGAAATTATGACAGAAACAAGGTATCGTTATAAACATTAATCAGAACAAAACTTCGCACAAAATTCTCCATCGCAGTAAAGCCTAACATCACCAACTCCATAATTCGTTTAATTTACCAAACTCAATTGTTGCCTTCAAGCAAGCTAAGTAACTCGCTGTAATCAAAGAAATTACCTTTTGCCTCCAAGTTTTTTGCCTTGTACCCAACTATAATTACATTTCTGGTTACCCATTTAGTTAGGACCTTGAATGATCGTGACTGAACGGATAGGTTTCATAAATAATCATAGTTGAAATGGTGGTTTTCAATTATTGACGCTCCGAGCAGACCGAACCTATTTTAGTAGCCAAATATAGATGAGGAAATGTGTATTGGTAACTATAACAAAGATGCCTAAGAATAAAATCACGCGTAATCGATTAATCTTGAGTTTTCATGGTCAAAAATTTCTAAAGAAATACCTTGAAGAGCAGAATTAGTCTCACGAAGAGATAACGGAGCAGAATTAGGACGTACAGGAAGCGATATACCCATTGTAATAATTATTAATGATAATTTACTGTTGATACTTACACCCATCTATCTTCCTAAGATAACCTAGCTTCGCCCCAGTATCTACTCAAACTCAATCGAACATTCACATTTCGTATCCTGTCATTTTAATTAACGTGACCCAGACGCAGGCTCTCAAAACGGTGAAGGAACACATCGTGAGGAAACCGGCATGTCCTAGAACCGAAAATTCGAAGACATGTGACATCTACCAACCCGTACTGGGCCCGCGTGGAGTACGACCCACTCCCTCTCACAGAGAGGAGGCCTGTGTCCCTGCAGTGGGAACATTTATAGGCTGATGATGATGATGATGATGACCCAGAAACGGAAAAACCTTTGGAAGTGGGAACCAGCCACCTTTATTACCACGGAGCAATATTGAAATAGGTAGTTAACGTAAATTCAATACAAACAAATTCACACTGAACATAATAGCTACGGACAAGTTTCAAGTGGTCGATTCGTATTGCAAAGCAATGAAACGTAGCGAAGTGGAATGGGATCAGAGCAATTAACGGGTTTTATAATGTTCGCATTTTGTGAACGAGAAATAACATAAGTATTAAAATCAGTAATTGTAATGGTCTAGCCATTACAATGACTGATTTTAATACTTATGTTATTTGTGAATTGGGAATTGATGGTGGATGGACAAAAGTGACCGGAGATCGAGCTCAGTGGGTGGTGAATACTCTGAAAGGCATATTTCCAGCAATGGACTTCAATAGCCTGATAATGAATATATAATCTTACAAACAAACATGAAACTGTCAAGAAGACGTTTATATAGTGGTTATTCATAAACTGTCTTTAACAAAACATGTTGAAGTGTTGGCGTAATTATACAGCTGACTATTAAATTAAGATTTCTAATAGTGCGAAACTTGTATGAAATATGAAGAGTGGAAAGCCTCAAGCAGCAAGTCATCAATGAATCAAATTGTTTTAGCCAACCCACGCCCAGAAGCTAACGGTTCTTTTCAGTACGCAATTATTAATGGCATTAAATATAAGATGTTTATCTCTTAATTTATATTACTGTTCTATTAAGGTGGTAGAAACCGGTGACCTCCTTAGTGACTAGGTCGATGCATTTCGGGTGTTTGTATTCGAGTTTTTCGGTGATAAAGTACTACAGGTGGATAAAAAAGATCGTGGTAAAACCTGAATGAGACTAGCACGGACCAAGGAAGCATGGGACAATGCTTTCTATAATGATGAAGATAAACACCCTCTGAGTCAGACCATTACCACCACTACAGACCAGAAGGAGTGACCAAGACTCAATTTAGATGGAAGAACGCAAAAGATTGAAATTCTGATACCTTCTTCGGCAAAGGTGTAAATAAAATACGTATTCAGGATCGAAACCCAACAGTTTTATGTACTGCAGTAACTTCTATCAGATGGTAGAACACAATAAAATATATAGTGACACGTGTATGTGTTATATAAGCAGATGGTACCGTTTGGTACGCTTGGTGGCCTGCAAGACAAATAGGGCGAATCGACAAGCATTTATAGTTTGAACATGAGGTAGGTACTGTCGATTTTGGGAGTGGATAGATATGGGAGAATGAACATGTTGAAAAGTAAAAGTATTTTAATGACAATAAAAAGGTAGTACACGCATTTCCGAATACAAACGAATGTTAATTTCCATCAATTATTAGATTTATCGTGTATAATAATTTGAATTCGAAACTAAGTACTTTATAATCGTTTTGTTTTAATTTTCGTGTGAACTATATAGAGCTGTAAAACTATTTTCCTATCTGTAGTGCCTGCGACTTTAGCAGCATGTCTACCATTTTTTAGTAAATAACATTATTTAAAGGAGTATTAAAAACTCTATATACTTCCAAGTCGATTGAGAGCGTCCAAATGTAAATGGCAACTGATAGAAATCCGACGACTACACGAGGTTTGCCGAGGGACATTAAGAACATATTTGTACTGTACTTACTTACTAAACGTGTGAAAGGGGTGATGGTGTTGGCGAAAATCCTTAAAAGATCTTTTTTAAATCGTTCAAGTGACTTGATACGGTAGAAATTCGGTTTGAAGACTCTTGTAAATACAGTCATCTTTGTAGTTCACGTCATCAAACCAATAAACAGGCACGTTTTACTATCAGCATTTCTAAGAATCAGTCATAACACGACAGGTATTATAATGCATTTCTAGTTTTCTACGTAATCGAAGTGAAATAACAGTCTGAACGACACACATTGAAATGTTAGCAGACAAACTAATGAAGACTGACAT
Source organism: Agrochola lychnidis (assembly GCA_963680765.1). Classification (NCBI taxonomy): domain Eukaryota; kingdom Metazoa; phylum Arthropoda; class Insecta; order Lepidoptera; family Noctuidae; genus Agrochola; species Agrochola lychnidis. The sequence continues at coordinate 12,145,070 of OY796873.1, read as the reverse complement.
TCGATATTTGCCAATGGCCTCGATTCGGCTTCCGGCCACAGACTCTTCACTCTTACTTTTTTTAATTTACTTCGGATAAAGAGCAAAGACAATAAGGTTACGGTGTAAGGAGAGGCATGTCACTCAACCGGGGCACAGGTCGTGTGGGCTTGGCATTAACCCACTTTCCTTAGCCCGTGGGAGGCCGTTCTAAAATTAAAAAGAGATAAAAAAAAATCCGCCAACGTTTTGTTTGCGCACACGCAATCAGTATTACCGCAACAGTTTAAGAATAAACTGCTAACATTGAATCTGAGCTGTTGTAACCTGACTAATGAAACTATGGTTCATGAAAGATTTATGAAGACTAAGCACTAAAGAAAAGTACTAGCAATATTATCGATAGACTATGACGTAGTATTTGCTGATTCGTTTGAAAATTTGCTAGAAGTCGAATTTTGCCCCTCTAAACGGATCTAAGATTATGTTTTACGTACATGTTCTGAGTCATAGTTTTTTGTTCTTTGATCCAAAGACCGCACATCTGATTGTTCTAGCACTTTTATTGTGAAATAGAAAGTTAACTGGTATTAGCTTGTATGAGTTAAGTGGGTGACATTTTTCCTCGAAAGCATTCCAACGTCGTCGGTAGCTTTTAAAAGAATGATTTTAATGGCGGAAAATTAAAACCATTCTACCGTGTTTTCTTCAGTCGCTTAAGAGCGTTCCGACCATTTGCCTTTGTCTCTGTCTTTTTCTTTACGTGTATAGAGTTAAGAAAATAACCACACTTTTGCACTTTTTCAATGTTTTTCGTTGTTATTTTCATCATATTGCTCTTAAATAAAAAACTAACGCGGACAAATGCTGGAGTTATCTATGAACTTTATTTTAGTAAATTAATCAAAACATAAATTTACTTATTTATATAAAAAGTAGCAAAATAGAGAAAAAAAATACTCGATAAGAGGTAACTTTGCGAATTTATTCTATCGAGCCAACTTTATCAAATCGTGTTTCTATCGCGGATGATGTTTAGTATATATCCCCAATAATACCAATTTATTTCCTTACATTTTAATTTAATTGTTTACTACTTCAAATAAGCTTAATAGAAACATGTTTGTGTGCATAAAAAGCTCGGTACCCTCTTAAAACTGCTATTAAATCTAACATTAGCTGAAATGTGCAGCTGCCATGAAATCTGAACTATTCCCATTTATAACGGTTAAATCACTTCCAGCTATTCCCATTAGCAACTTTGGTTAACAAATACTGTGATGTAAGGCCGGATCTCTAGTTATTTGAGCTAAGCTTTGAAGCTGACTGAAAGTTCTAGATTTATAACAATGCCCTGGATTCCATATTCAAACTTGATTATTATACTTTACTAGTAACTATTAAATTACGAAGTACATCCTCCTTATAGCGATGAAAAGGAGGTCGTCAATAGATTTTCGTCCTACTTCTTCGACATTCATTTAAGTTCCTATTGAGTTCACGATCACGGCCACGCAGACGTCGTGTATTCAGTCTCACATCTCTCATTAATGTAACAAAAGATTGCTTTCTATTGTTGGATTTTTAAATAATAATTGTTTCGTATTTAGTCGCTGTGCGCATTGTGAGCTTGGCTTGGCGATCCTCCAACCGCCCTAGGTGTTGGTGCAATGCATCGGAGCGAGAACAATATCCGTTGCATAACTAGAACTCTGAAATATTCATACAGATATGTTTGTAGTTAAAATTTGAATTCGTGCAACATGGACGTGAAGGATGAAGAGTTCTCACAATATATTTGGCGGCTGGAGACGACTCGTTCAATGGTTCATATTTTTTTAAGGATGGTCAACCGTTTACAACTTATTGGCATCATTTCTTATCTTTTCTTCTAATACTTTGCAGATAGCATGTAACCCATTGGTGTGATTAGGACAAAAGTCTGCAACAAAATTGTCTATCTAATCGCTCGCAGTGATAAATTACTGTTCCGATTTGGTATTCGATGCGCGATGAGTGCAGTTTACGTAGACATTACTCAAGAGTGATTCAACTCTCTTCGGTAATAAGTGACTAAGAACTAACGAAGACAGAAAACAGGTTATTTAATCACCATTTCACAGAAAAAAAAAACATGAAAATGTTGACTTTGCTATCATCGGGAATCTCCGCTTCAGTTCTTCTCTCGGGCCGCAAGTTACTGTGCGAGTCGGGAAGAGCACTTAGGAGCACTTGTGCCCGAAGACAGCTAGTCTGAACTAGCCCTTAACTGAACACGGTGGATACCTGACCAATTACCGCGATTGGCTGGCCGGTTAACATTCACAAACACCGAGCCAATCTCGATTCGATATTCTGTTTCGGGATCTGGGTTATCAGGAAGATAAGGTGTTTGTTAACAATATTTGGCTTGAATTTTTTTTATCGATCCCGATTTGGTGATTATCTGACATAATCACGACAGGCCCAGACGATGGCGTGGTAAGATGGATTAGATTCCTTATGGGACCACTTCGGTAACAGGAAAAAGACGCGAAAAATGGCGAGAGGAGATAAAAGCCTCTGTTAGCACTTAAAATGATCCGATACAATGATATAAATACATAAAAGATCTTGTATATGAATTCTTATTAATAAATAATTACACCAGTAATCCAGGGATGTAAATCAACATTATTTGAAAGGATAATAAGTAGTCTGTTGTTTTCAACCGCGTTACATTCAAACAGGGGCCTACCATCAGCTCATAAAGCAGTATTATTTTAATATTACTTCAGTGTGAGAAAGAGATGAAGCTCTACAGGACGTATAGCTCCATCTCTTTCTCCCACTGAAGTAATATTAAAATAATACTGCTTTTTAGCCGGTGGTAGGCCCCCTGGACATTGGACAATCAACTATAATTGAAGGGACGTAGTAGACACAGTATTGTTGTCAATATTATGTGATATGAAAACATCCCACTCAAAGCTATTATTGAATCGATGACGTTTGAATCAAAACCATTTCCTTAATAAAGTCCATGTATATTATTTATGACGAGGAAATGTTCCATTTTCTAGAAAGTTGAAATTTCAGTATTCAAAACTCGAGTATACGTGACACAGTTACATTTAAGAATCCGTACATAGTTGCATGTTACATGCGTTTCTAAATATTCCTGGTGGCACAGAGTAAAAAATTTAATGTAAGTGCAGGACCACTCGACTCGATATCTGGTTGCGTAGCTGGTGCAATCGATCGCTCCTGCTCCCGTCTGTGACCTACTTACGCTGAGCTACGCTTCACTCGTGGTTACCCAACGTAATGGTTACGCATTTTGACAAGTACCTTATTAGGACGACCGTGTCGTCCGCTTGTGCACTGATATTCCCTCCCGTCGCAAATGAACTCTCGAAAAAATCTTCTACTGAAGTCAACAAGTTAACTGAATATTTTATCCGAGGCTGTATTTTTCATCCTTCTTGCGTTATAAGAAAAATGTCATCATAATAAGGTTTCAAATCTATGCATCCCCATGTATATAGCGTAACGTAATTTTCTCCGCCATTGAGAGCAGCGCTTGAATCTTGAGAGTCCCCTATGGACTAGTTAGTGGGAGGTCTTAGTTATGTGTGTGACCTCATTACAACGTTTTTTTTTTTTTTTTGTAACGTCTTTCCTATCCCTTTCCTGCAATCTATGCACATAACATATCGATACTGAAAATTTCAATTGTCGTAAAGGACATTATATTCCCTGTCCTTTACGACATTTGAAATTTCCAGTGTCAAATCTGTGGGAGTAATTTCGTGTAAATGGACGGAAGTTTGTAACAGGAAGCCGGGGAAGCGCGCGCTATTTAATTTGACCAATGAGCGCGCGCGATGCTAGAGTTGGCCGTCAGAAACGACCTTGACGAGGCCACGCCCCTTTAATGTTGCTAATTACCAAGGTGAGATTGTTTTTCGCATTGTAATTTAATTTGAGACTGTTTAGAGATTTCACAATATTTGTTTTTTTTAGATTTCTTTTGCCATGTTTTCGTAGCAAGCGGTCACATTCAAAATTCTATGACTGGTAAACTTATCTATGTAGCTCAGACTTTATCGTTCAATAGCAATTTATCTACGTTATCGATAACTGCGTCTCCAATTCGATCATTTTTTGCAAAGGTAGACTTGTTCTTTTATGTCTCACGGTTCAACAGCTAACTATTAGCTCTAATTGGCTGGTTCGACTTTAGTTACGTACACTTGACACTCAGTGTCAGGTGTAGAGGCAAATTGTCAATGTCATCGCGGCTGCTCCATGTTAAACAGCTATTAATTAAGTTCCACTATATTATAGTGCGGAATTCAGTCTTTTTGCTCCGTGTATTTCCTTCATATAATTCACGGTTTATTACTTCATTAAATTCAAATTAATCTTAGCTAGACAACTAATATGCTTACCTACAGTTTTCATTACGGCCACGGTGAAGCTCATTTAGCTAATGAATCAGTGGAACTATTAAATTAAAGCAAGTTATCTCCCGCACTAAGATACGTACGTACACGTAAACTATATTCTACTTCCCGGCTTAATTAAAATGAAAACAGGTCGCGTGAAATTATTTAGTAAACACAAACGGCTTCGTTAATGATCAACACGAATTTTCGATGCATTATTTTAGTTTAGAGAGAAATCTTAACAGAGTTAATGAGTGAGGATTTAAAAATGTTGCTCAGACGTCTGGTGACGTGCCCCCGGGCAATGGCGGCACAGTCGCTCTTCAAGTCTTTGAAACTTCGCCGGGGGAGCTAGTTGTGACTTATACGTAAAACTCAGTTAAACTGCTTCTGAAAGCTTAAGTTTTATTTCGCTGACAGTTTTCACGTTTACTGATGCAGAAGATAATTTACTTTTACTTTGATAAGTGTTTTTAATTGTAATGTTATTAATATCTCCACCACATAAAGGAAACCAAGTTTTATACAAATAAAGTTACATAATATACACAATAGGTACTTATTAATTGGCGTGATGTTATGTTATGTATGCTTATTATCAACAATCAAGAGGAAGAAGTGCTGTTCTCCTAGCTAGGCTATAGAACCTGCATTAAGGTTATGGAATTACCTGTGTTTATTTCTGGCTTATCCGTTTCGAGCTCAAACAAAACTCGTTTCACGGCAAAGTCGCGATCTAATTTCTTGATTACATTATAAAATCCATTTCCCATCTATTAGCATTTAGTCGATTGATAAGTGATCTATTAATAGTCACTTTGTGTCGGTCAACTCTGACCCAATTTCAGCGAATTCCCCACCGCCCGTTGCCGTGTGCCTGTGACGCGTTTAAACTAGGAATCTATTACGACTACCTATAGGTAAATTTAATGACCCAAGTGACATAATTACGCCTTTATTACCCGAAGGAGCAGACAGAAGTGCATAGTACACCCTTTTATCAAAAGTCAGAGATTCAGTACTTTTCGAACGTCAAAATTACATAAGACAGTCCCCCAAAACGCCCACCCTCCACCACTTCCTAGTGCTTTAGCTGAGAAGAAGTGGCGCAACAAACTCCCCAGCAGCACAGCTGTCTGTTCAGTTAGAAAAACATCGCCAGTTATGTTTAAGTCCCAAGTAAAAAAGAGGAGAAAAAATAATGTAAAGAAATAGAAAAAAAAAAAATCGAGGTAGGGAGTAGGTAGGTAATGAGCCTATCCATCCATTGGACACAAATCCAGACTTCGGGCTCCGATTGAGGAATTTCGAATGAAATAACCCAATAACTTTTTGCCCTATCTGAGGATCGAAACCCATGCTCAGTATCTAAATCACCGAATCACTGACTATAGGTAATTGATATGAATAGGAATTCGAGTCCATTGTGTATTTCAGATACCATTAGATACTAATATGAACACTTTTTACCCTTTGTGTGGTTTCCATAAAGTTATGACATAATACGGTGATTTATGACTATGGGCACTGAGGTTGTGTATCTAAACGTTTTTGCTTATTCTCAATGTAAATGGGCAGAACGATAATTAAGCTTAATATTGTATTAATGTTTAACAGAAGATTCAAAGGCCTTTGTCCTCTTTCATATTAAATTCTGCTTAGACAAATACTTACCTACTAACAATCATAAAGGAATCACAATTGGACATGCAATTGCAAGTGTAGCATAACCAACCATAGAAACGGGTTTTCTACGGGTTTTGTCGACGGAAGAATAGACCAAATGCGGATTTTGATTGTTTATCTGTCATTTTGTCTATTCTACCGTAGACAAAATCCGTTTCTATTTCGTGCTGCACGCGTAGCATGACCACCGTAGAAAGAGGTTTTGTCGACGGAAGAATAGATAAAATGACAGATAAACAATCACAATCAGAATACCAGCGCTGCGACATTTATTTATTTTTAAATGTCGCAGCATATGCTGAGATAGGAGCCTTTTGGCCTCGTACAGGACCTTCTGCTTTTATTTTAATTTTACTTTGTTTTTTTTAATTGTTTTTTTTTATTATTTTTATTAATGTTCTTATTGAAGGTGTTTAGTTTAATTTGTGATTTCCTGTGCGAGTCTCAATAAATACTTTTTCTTTCTTTCTTTCAATCTGTCATTTTGTCTATTCTTCCGTTGACAAAACCCGTTTCTACGGTGGTCATGCTATGCGTGCTGGACAACTTATTCTGGGCGCCAGTTGGGACAACTAATTGATTGTTTAAATAACGTTAATTATATAAACTTTCGATTGCTAACTACATACAGCTCGATATGGATTTCATGGCCATCTCAATGTGATATTGGCAATTCAGATTAATATTAGTTTAATAACACGGTAAAAGGTTATCTATCAGACTGATTTTGAATGCAAAATATCTTAAGCTCAAAAAATCATACGGCTGAAACTTGATGATTTTGCTTCGCTGTAGCTACGTTCACGATCTCATTACATATTTTTCCATATACTGCATTTTAAATTAAATGTATCTTTACAAATACTGCACCTGAGGGGCCTGTGGCTAAGTAATAACAGCTGCACGGGTCGATCGATCAGGTTAAGCTACGCTTGCCGCGGTTGGTCCGTGGATGGGTGACCATCTTTACATACCAAGTCCCCTCCGTGCCACGGAAAGCACGTTAAGCCGTTGGTCCCGGCTGTCATTTGTAGATCTTTGACAGTCGTTACGGGTAGTTAGAAGCCCAAAAAGTCTGACAACCAGTCTTACCAAGGGGTATCGTGTTACCTAGTCACTAGGTTGTGGAGGTCAGATAGGCAGTCGCTCCATGTAAAATACTGGTATTCAGCTGCATCCGGTAAGACTGGAAGCCGACCCCAACATAGTTGGGAAAAGGCTAGGCAGATGATGACAAATACTGCACCTGATTACGTCTTCCGATTATATTTGCTAATTAGAAAGAAAGCTTAGAAGCCCAAAAGTCTGACAACCAGTCTTACCGAGGGGTATCGTATTACCCAGTTACTGGGAAGTCAGATAGGCAGTCGCTCCATGTAAAATACTGGTATTCAGCTGCATCCGGTTAGAAGACTGGAAGCCGACCCCAACACAGTTGGGAAAAGGTTAGGCAAATTGAATCTATTTACTTACCTGTAAATATACGATAAATATTTCCAAGTAGGTATAGCTTTTATCTTTCATCTCATGTATACCAAAATGCTTTCAGTAAAATGGCGAAATCGATTACAGACGTCTCGAGTTGTCTCGACCGAATGACCCAATTTTATCTCAGTTATTGTAAGGACTTGTACACAAGGCGATCCAATCTCAGTGGCAAACAACAATGAGAACTTTTTTATTATAAAGCCTGTTTTGTCGCACTAGTGCGCAAAACCCTCCCTAGTCTATGACTCTATCTCTACTTCACCTCTATTTAAGGACAAAGAGTCCAGAGAACAACTGTGAATAACATAGGAAAATTTGTTCTGACAACAACAATATTTCATAGAATCAACCGCATACGTAATGTGCAGTAAATTATTAATTCGCTAATTATAAACTAGGAACTAATTTGCCTGTCGCATTTAATTTGCTTGTGAACTAGAAAGGCGTTATTCTACAACAACCTAGATTGTACAATATGTACTGTTTTAACTGTTATTATAACTATAAAGAACAATTCATTATGTCCTTATATTGTTTTAAATGGATATAGAAGCATAAATATAATAATAACTGTCAGCGATTATGCTGTAGCACAAAACAAACAATAAACAAGGTAAGTTGATGAAGATATTAATTTAAAAACATTGTTTGATTCAGTTTAATCATTAAATATAAAAACGAGAGGCTCTACAATTAAAAGCGACCAATTTCCTCAACAATGGTTGCCGTAAATGTCAAAAATGACCATAGAGAACAGAAGTCAAACTTAAAAGGCACAAGGATTATTATCAGTGAGCGATCAAATGTGAAAATTATTCGTCCAGTAATAGTCGTAAACATCGTACTTTTAAGTGCTAATCGGCCATTTCTAGAGTACTTTAACCTTACACAGCCTTCCGCAACATTATGCCATTGTATCCACAACAATAATATTATAAAACATGTTAATACAAATGTGACATAGTTAAGATTGTTCTGTTTATGCAAATATCATAATACTACTTCTCTTTGTCACACAAACCTACTTGTAATGTAACTGATACTCGCATGCGTCACCCACTGAAACAAAGACTATTGGGGATAAAGATTTATGCTAATAATTCTGCTCAGACTCAGTAATCCTGTTTTCATCAAGACGCATGTTAAACCTTTATGTTAATGCCTCTTCATTTAGGCCATGTCAAACGACTTGTAGGCGCCAAAACCCTAATGTCAGGGGAGCAAAGTTCATAAATTGAGACTGTCATTTAAAAAGCGTTAAGGAAGAATTGCTGAATGAATTCAGGTCACCGTCCTAGAGTAAACTCTAGTAATGAGTAAGACAAACATCCTGACCATTTATCTCATGGGGAGCGATGACCACCTACGATCTATTTGCAGTTTTCAACCTTGCTCTAATACTCGTAATTACGCAGCTCATTTTGTAGATCCAAACGACAATGTGCACAAGATTACAGAAAATGACAATCAGATTCAGCTTATGTAGTGTTATGTACAGTGATGAAGCAAATACTCATTAAAATTGTAAAGACAATCTTTGTTATGCTAACTGGAGACGAGGAAGCCCTTGGAATACCAATCAGTCGACAAGTCATTACAGCCATAATGCATGAGCTTCGATTGTAATGTCCACACGTGTGTCTAAGCCTAATAAGGTGGCCAATGAACACGGATTATACACGTGTTGTTATGTGTGAACTGTGGGTTTGTCAGTTCGTGAGTTCTTTCCTTTAGTTTCCTTAGAAGGCCGCACATCAATTCAAGCTATCGCAGATCACTGCTTGCTATATTGCTGGTCACCTCTCCAAGTTGCTCCATAGCACTGGATTTTCCATTTTCCGCATCCTGTTTGCCCCAGTAACAATTCAAGTGGCACATATGAACTGAATATGGTATATAGTCTGCAATACCTCCGTCTTATTCTTTTAGTCCACCTGTCCAAACAATGATATAATTCGCTCAAAAGCTGCATCTGAACAAAATTGCCTCGGCACACGTAAATTAAATCCAAAAACGTGCCAGCACGCCATCTTTACGGAATATTGCCAGTTATGAAAAGTTCAGGGATGTTTTTGAAGCCCCACTAAACTCGGAAAGAAATCTGAGCTCCTTTTCCATTTAAATCCATCCAAAGGTTGTCTGTAAAAGATCGCTTTTAGCGTTAAGACCGCCCATTGTGTCACCCAATGTAAAATTTCTATATTAATGTCTGTAATTTTTATGGTGTACATAATAAAGAATATTCTATCTATCTATCTGAGCACCCAATAAAATGTTATTTTATTCCTTTGTTTACTTCCCAAACGTCAAAACAGGAGCGTAGAACTTTATCTAGTTTTTTACCAGTATGAAAACCGCAATATTTGGAGCGGATGATAAAAATTTGTTAGTCTTCTGCGCCTACTGACGGTTGTCTGTGTCGTGACGAGTCAAGTGATCCATACAATTCAATGCATTATTCACTGAGATGGGCAGAATATCTTGCTCTTTTATGGAACCTGCTCCAGTTTGTCGGGTTTTATTTTTAAATCTACCTGGTACAGGTGTTCCTTTGTAAGGTCGCTGTGCATCCCAGCCCGTTTGTTTGGAAACACATGTTTTTTGTGTAGCCAACTTCCATTATGTCGGGACAGTGTTAAGGTGAAACTTGTTTTAGTTTTATAATGTTTCGAAAGATCTGTCTCGTCTTGTCTTAACGATTTAAGATGCGAAAAATTTGTTTAATCCGTTACTCCAAACTCGTCACAAATTAGTAAATTGATTGTCTTTGCAAAGATATTTAGATTTTTGGGTTGATCAATTTGACAGTAATTAAAAATGAAATCGTCGTCCCCAATATTGATTAACATCACTCAAGGACAGTCTCATTAATTGTTGCGGTTTTCTGATCACGCGCACGAATTCTTAATTCAAATGTAAGAATGCAACTAGAAAAGAATTTGAGTTAAAACTGTCGACACGGTTTGCTCGAAGGATTAGTTTCAACGTCGCGTGACTGACAGACCGCAGAGTTGCAAGTTGTTACAACGACAAAACGCCGCCATGTCAGAAATATCTGGCATTGGACGCGGTCGTGATGCGAGCCTGCCGCACTAAACTGAGTGGAAAATTCGCAAAACCGACTCGCGGTGCAGTGAAAACCGCTTTTGATTAAAATAAAGAATAATTCTAGGAAATCCGTTTAAACGTTAAAAGTTTTGTTGCGGCTTTGTTTATGGCAGCTAGTAGCAACAAAAATTCTATTTTCAAAATTCGAATACTCTGATATAATTTCCTTTTTTCTTCTACTAGATTTTGTCTGTGGTTTGGCAAGCTGATTATTTTTTGCACCCTACTTAAATAATAGCGTTACGACTGCAAAACGCTCAAAGGATCTGATGTTTACAAAAAAAAAATACCCGACAACAAAGGATTCGAAATCCAGCAGGTACTTTTTGAACTCTGAGAGAACCAACCAACACGTCTTTATTGCAAGTTTTGTGAGTAATTTCCGAAGCAAAAAGATGCTTGCTTTATTGCCAAATTACAGTGGTTTTAGTGTTTACGCGCAAAAATCTTCTGAAGAACTATCTTCTCTATTAATATGGCATAGAAGCAAGATATTATTATGCCTGGAATCATAATTAGTTCAAGCTCCAGTGAGTAATCAGAAGGCAGCAAATTAACGTTCCGTGCTTTACATGTTTTTAGAACAGCCAAGATAAATCTGCACGACCAGTTATTAGATCGATGTAGTCAGATAAAAATAATTAATTTGAGTAATTTATGCATTTATTTAAAACAAATGAGCAACGAATCAGATTACTGTGGCAGCAGGAAACGTTTACACGAAGAAGAAAATTATGTGAAAAGTTTTCATTGTCTATGCTCCGATGACGCAGATAAATGAAGGAAAATATTTTGCGAATGAAACTTCATCCTTTCTTCGCTCATTAAAAACCTTAATTGACACAAAACTTTTACGGTAACTTCTACCAAATAAGCAACTTATAAAACCAGTTTTAAATTAAAAATTACCGTTAAATGGACAAAAAATATGACGGCTAGCCATATTCATCCGTTTTATAATGAGGACATGTTATTTTTAACGGCTGTTAGCTAATGTTAGCTTATGAATTTTTGTAAAACGAAAACAATGGATGAAAACCGCGCTGAGTTTCAATGACGTGCGCGTTGCGCGTGCGCTTTGTACCGTTGAACGCGCGTAGTAACAATATGATCCAGTAGAGAGCATTTATCTTATCGATAACCTGCATATCTGTTATAACTAGGTTTCACCTGAATAAACACAGTTAAATGTTCAATTTAATATTGGGAAGACTGGAATTTATCATGCCAGACATTTCGTCCCCATATAAAACTACAATAAAATGATTATAACTAGGTACACTTATGTTCTATGTATGCAGTTGCATTCAGGTAGAACATAATATTACCTGATTACTTGTGCGCATTGACACTGCATGCAACCTAGATAAATTAATTACGCAAGCAAAGACTGTGGCTGATAAATTATACATCAGATTTCCTGTTTAATCTTGCATACAAATAACTAATAAACATTACTTCTTTACAAAGATAATAATAAAAAAACCGTTAACTTTAAGATTCACAAGAAAATTTCGACAGTAGCAACTCGAAACAGCTCAATCATCAACTTGTAGGTCAGTGTTTTTGTTAACTAGTGAACGGTTGAAGGTTTCCATGTGATTTTAACCAGTTTCTTTTTAGCTGATGCAGTGTCGCAGTGACATTGGTTCGTATTTCATTGGTTACAAGTCTTAACCGTGTTTTGGATGTACGCGGATGCGTGTTGACGTAAATAACCACAGTGTAACATCACATGGCGGGAGACCGACTTACTGAATGTATCGGGAAGTTTAAAAATAGAACGCGATCGGGTGAGCGACTCGAGACGCGGTCCACAGATAACGTTTATCGTCCGAACTGTTGCAAGTTATAACGCATCTTACTATCAGAAACCGGACGCCTTTCCACGAACGCTTAATCCATTTACGAATAATAAAAAGTACAGTCATATGCACACAATTTTAACGAACCGTGTAATAACACCGTTATCGCGTTGGTGTTACAGTGGGTAGGTAAATAGGGGTGCGGGTGTGGCCAGCTGATCGCTGTTCGGGCTCGCGCGCACACAGCTGCAAATGTTTACGAAAAATGTTACACAAACTGCTTATTGATTTTATCCGCCGCCGAATCAGCTATAGAAACAGGTGTTCGCGATCTGTGATTGTTTTTAAATGAAACAAATGAGTTTCTAAATGGATCTTTCACGATGCACAATTTGTTGTTATACAGAAAGTCCCCGAGAGGAATGCATTACGAGTTCATTATTTCTTGGTTTCATTACGTCGAACATTACCAACAAATTTAGACTGACAATCAGTGTCAGTCGTCCTGCCAAAGTTGTCAGGCAGTCCGTTTTCTAGTGTTTTGGTTAAATTAAACATAATACGATACATCAGGGTGTTAGTTTATTAAACGTCGTTACAGTACCTTGATTCCGGAGCGTCCCTGTTGCTTGAGGAGCACGTTCTCCGGCTTCATGTCGCAATGTATGATCCTGTTCTTGTTTAGCGCATGCAGGCACTGCAGCAGACTGTGCGAGAACTTGCGGACGAGCTGCAGCGAGAACCCTTGAAACTTGTTCTTCTTTATCAGCTCGTACAAGTTGATCGACAACAGCTCGAATGTGATGCATGTGTGGTTCCTGAACGTGAACGAGTCGAACATGTGGATTACGTTCATCGTGTTGTCCTTGTCTTGCTCGCGGAGGTGCTCCAGGATGCGGATCTCCTCCTGCGCCTGGCGGTGGAACCGCTTCTCGTTACGTACCATCTTGAGCGCGACGTTCTCGCGCTTCTTGTGGTCGTATGCCTTCACTACCTGACCGAAACTACCCTTGCCAATCACCTTCAGAACCTCGTATCTGTACGCTATGTGATCATGGGGTATGTGGATGTACGAGCCTTGCTCGTTGTCGTAGTCGCAATTGTTCGGGAACCCGACCAAGCCGGGCCGTTTCTTGGCGTTCGCGCCTATAAAGTACACTTGGGGGTAGTCGAAAATCTCACGGTGTTCATAAGGGGTAAGTTTGCTCATGTAGAGCTTCATGACCTGCTCGGGGCTCGCGGCCGCCGCGGGAGGCCGCTTGTCGGGCGGCTGCGCGTTGTTGGCCGGTGGCGCAGGCGGGCCGGGCTCGAGCGGCGGCAGCGCCCCGTCCCGGAGCAACGCGCGCCCGAACGCGTGCGCGCTCCCTAGAGGCATGTCGCCGGTCATGGCCGCGCGGCCGCAGCCACCTCCGCGCACTTCGCTCGCCGTGGCCGAGTCGACCCACGCGCGTTCGCACACACCACTGCACCTCACTGCACTTGCACTAGATGACGGCGCCAGTCTGGCACACTGCACGACATTTCACATCGACCGGGAGGAGCGAGACCCACGCTTCCACTTATGCGGGCACATTCCGTCTCGGTAACGATACGATAGAGCCGCGTTCGCAGATGATACCGTGCGACGCGAACGTGAAACGCAAACAAAGACCCCTTCCTTGCGGGCCGACCCGACGACAAAACCAGAGAGAAAATAGAAACCGTCGCCAAAGTCATTGAACCGTTCGGTCGCACGGAATCCACGAGTGCAAGTGAGATAGAATGAGTTTCGAAAGTATGATTGTCTCCCGCTAGATGTCGCTTACGGACCACCAGCAGTCGATGGATGTTCATTATTAGGGACCGAATGTTAAAAATTATGTACAGGTTAACATTCCGAAAACTCTAAAATTACACAGCTGACATGGACAAATGGACATTACTAAATAATAAACAATACAATTTGATCATTAGTATGTACAGACGCCAGCACATCAAGCTACCCGAAACTGTCAAATTTTCCCAATCAACTTTGAACCTTACGTTTCAGCGATAAAATTGAAAATCTATTAAATAAATTTGACAGATTGTAGTAGCTTGAAGTACTGGCGTCTGTACAAAAAGATAAAACAGAATTTATTTGGAAAAACACGAGCCTTATACAGTAGGTAAAAATTAAAGTTTGTAAGTCAAGGTGTTAAGTTTTAAATAATGACCTACTTGATTTGCTATAAATAATGGCGTACACAGTAAAAATTACTTAAGTACATACTTTATAGCAGTTTATACAAGGTATAGGTTAAGTTACACACAAGTAGGTAACTGAATTAAAATATAACAAAAAAAGTCATTTCTACGGTTATATGTATAATAACATCAGATAGGCGATTAAATAATCCAGGATTTGTTTTCAAGAAACAGCTATCTTCATGAATAAACAAGGAAGCTCTTTAATTTAATTTAATAAAAAAAATGTTTACAGCTGACGAATATCGAGTCCAAACATTGCTCCATTGCATTTTTTTTTTTTTTGCTTTTTGAACATAATTTCTTTTTAGTGGAGTTTCCCCAAAGTATGACTCCGAATCTTAGGAGAGAGCCCACAATGTCATAATATATAAGCTGTAAGCAGAGCTTCATGATTGATTACTGAAGCAAGCCCAAACAGAGTTACAGAGCTAGGCAGAAGAAAAGCGGGGTAATTGCGTAACACACATAAAATGACAATTGTTCGCATTTTCTTTGATTTTGACAGTTCAGCCACGTTCATTATGTTATTTACGTTGTTCAGCAGACGAATTAATTAAACCTGTGAAGAATGGATTAGATATCCTTCTAAACTCTCGGATTGTGAAATGTGATTGAAACTGTGTTACACAATTAGGGTTCTGATCCCCTTGCTGAAGTTCTAAGTGTGTGCCTTCCAATAAATATTTTTATCTCTAATAATAACAACTATCTTATTCATAAAAAAAATGTGTAATCAACTGTGGTACTGTGTGCTACTCGCGGTACGAACTCAATATTTGAAGTTTCTAAACTTTGGCTAACGCACATTAGTAATTTCAGTTTTTGACTTTTAGAAAAATAAATTTTTAGGTTATTGTTTTTCAACCGATACACCTGCTGCACGTTTGAATTCATTCACTTTAAAAAACTACTATTACTGCTTGGTTGCTTGGTTTGGTGGCATTTTTGTTTTTTCAACCATTTGAAATAGATTTTTGTTCATTGGTTAATTAATCGATCAATAAAACTATAACTATGGACAATCACGACTGTTTTCATTTATAATTTTGCTCAAACTTGCCTTTATTTTAGAAACAAAGCATGGCAATCTTTTTATTAATTTCGGTCCTTCATCATACTCCTCCATCGTCTATGGTTAAATCGAAGGCGACGCCATCTATTGAAAAATATTAGAAGAACAGCTCATCCATCCAACCATACCACACGTCTTTTTCTATTCCGTTGTTTTCTGTCATTTACTACAATCGCAATCTGAATTATTAGATACTGTGGTGTTTAATTTGTGGAAAAGACCGTACATATTAATAAGTGTAACAAACAAATGTAATTAAAACTTTCAAGAAGATCCTGGTGATAACAAATTGTAAGTAAAGTGTTTCTATAATTGAACAATCGTTTGCTGTGATTTCTTTTTCTTTTAATAAATGATTGATATGCTTTTGTAGGCTGCCGGGATAATTTAATTCAAGTTCTCATGTTCCAAAATTAAAGGTCAAAGCATAGAGTATTATTGTCAAATGCCGACTTCGAATCGCAGCATTCGATATCTGAAAAGGGATCGAAAAAATTACTTCTTTTTTTCGGGTTGGTTCTAATAAAGATATAATTTCACTATCATAAGTACGTGATATCAAGCGTTATAACAACGTAAATATAGGTACATCATCAAACAAGAACCTTTCAAGGTAATGTTGGGTACTAGTATGGGCTGCTTATTGTGATGTGTCCATGTACTTCCTTGTTCGGCGGCTTACCAAGGCCTGTGACTGTGTGCGTATCATTTGCTTGATGCTTGGCCGGCTGCCAGTGCATCAAACAACTGCTGCACTTAAGTGTGCCGAAATGAGATAAAATACATAAGTAATCTTTTTATTCCTCTGTAAGGTGAGGTGAATCAGTAGCTTATTTTATATCAGATATATGCTTAAAATGTATTAATTTGGAATAAAAATTATCTGAATCTTTGTATAATGCTGGCTAATAAGAAATCTTGTTTAACATTGCTAATCTTAAATAATACTGGTTGTATTAGACTTGTAGATCATTATGCGAACGCCATTAATTCAAAATTTAAATGAGCATCTTAATGTTACTTTAGCTCTAAGCTCCTGTAACCAGTATTAATATTAAAACAAGAGTATCCACTTCCTAACAATGATATTCAGTGTCATGGCACTAACTTGTACCATGGCCACATTTTTTTAATTATCATTCATTCAGCCACCCTCCACATTGTAAACTGCCAGTCTCACAAAAAAGGTAACAAAACCTTACAGTTAATTATAGACCTCCTTGTTACTCGAACTCTTTAAATGTTTATGAGTCATGGGTCTGTGTTTATCTGTGGTATTCTAAGCATGTGGTAGTAAGCTGTACTGTTTTGTTGATAATTTTATAGGTACTTAGTTCATGTTGTGATTAGCAATCTGTATAACCAATCACAGTTCACTGCAGGGTGTACTCATAGGCAAGTCACTGATAATAATATTTCAAAATAATATTGTGGATTTAAACTATGTAGGAGTTACGAAATAACTTTTGGTTATAAGCAGCAATTAATTAATCATTTATGTGAGAAAAGTCTAGTCAATACAAGCACGATGAATGAGTATGATGTCAAAGATTTCAGCACTCAGTGACCGTTATTCAGTACTAAAAATAAGAAATATAAAATCAGGTACTTAAATAACAGGTTGAGAATGTAAAAAATTGCTGAGTTTGAACCTTGAAATAAATTAAATACTGCATAAAAATCATGACGCACCAATTTTTTTTTCCTTTTTACAAAAATCAAGAAATAGTTTTTATCACATACTTCAACCTCCTTGCATGTAGGTACTTCAATCTTTGACTTGATTCTTACCAATACTGTCACTGAGGCTCCCAGCAAGCGTAGCATAACCACCATAGAAACAGGTTTTGTTGACGGAAGAATAGACAAAATGACAGATTGTGATTGTGAATCATTTTGTCTACAAACATTGCTCAATATTAAGTCCTATTGACATTAATATTAAGTACCCATCTTATAAAAAAAGCGTATTTTATAACTTTTGTATAAAATTAACTGTGAATGGATACTAGTCTAATATGGTAAAGGCGAACAAAGTATTTTGTGAGTCATAAAACTGGTTTCATTAGTTGTAATGAATTCATAATATTATTACCATTATCTCATTGTGCTTTTCAAGGAAGCATAAAATTGTTTGGAAGCCTTGACAAGCAAAATGTTGAATATACTTTTTTGGTTTACTTAAATAATGTGTGATACTTTTTATGCTAATTACTAATTAGAAGTCTTCATATTTTAGTATAAAAAACTAGCAAGATATCCTACCCTAATTGCGTAATACAACACAAATCTGTTTCGATTTGAAACAGATTGCTAATCCATTGCATCATAAGTTGGAAAAAAAAAACTGCTCAGCAACGTAAATAACGCAATGAATGTTGTTGAACTGTCAAAATGAAACAAATTAGGCAAAATTGTTTACGAAAATAAGTTACGCAATTAAGGCACAGCACCCTAATTGTATGGTACACACTTTGAATCACAATCTGAGAGTTTTGAAGTATGTTGTTAATCCATTGCTTCAAAGGTTTGTAAAATTTGTCTGCTCAACAACGTAAATAACGCAATGGACGTGGGTGAACTGTCAAAATGAAACCATTGCGAACAATTGTCATTTTATGTGTGTCGCAGATTTTTGAAGTGAAAACTTCTTTAGGCGCGTTGGGCATTTTTGAGAAGGGACTAAACCATTGATTTCGCAATACTGTAACGACACCAGCTTTTGACCATTAAAAAGACATCAACGCGTTGTTTTCCGCGGTGCGTAGAGTAAAAGACAACAACGCGTCGATTACCGCGGCGCCGATTTTTTTTCAAGTTTTCACTTCTGTCGGCAGTCCCGGAGTGCCAGTGTTTTTTTTTTACTGTTGTAACTGCAATATGTAATTCTGTGTCAGTTTAGCTCTTAAAAAAATTATTAAGTATTTTTCTAATATTATAAGCAAAAAATTTGCGTAGGAAATGTCACACAAATATTTGGCTCACATCCATTTTGAATTCCATGTTTCATTGCTATAATTTCTTTTATTATGAAATTGAGTGCTGTGACGTCGGATATAATACATTTAATTGAATACTTCCCTTTATAAACTGTACCCTAATTGCGTAACTCATTTTCGTAAGCAATTTCGCGAAATTTGTTTCATTTTGACATTTCAACAACATTCATTGCGTTATTTACGTTGTTGAACAGATTTTTTTTCTAACTTATGAAGCAATGGATTAGAAATCTGTTTCAAATCGAAACAAATTGTGATTGTGTTGTATTACGCAATTAGGGTGCTGGTTTATATGTGGTGGTTAATTTCGTACTGTTCCTTTACACAATGGACAATGGCCAATGTTGACGCCTGTTGAGTCGACGCACTTTGGCAGGTTACTGACTTTACTCTGAGCGTCTTGGATACGAAATTTGAAGAGAGAAAAGAAGAGAAACTAAAAACAAGTCTTTCTCGACCGTCAACCCCAACCAAATATGAGCCAATCCAGTGAATTCCATTCAAAATTCATTTATTCAAACTAGGCTGAGAATCAGCACTTTTCGAACGTCAAAATTACATAAGATAGTCCCCCAAAACGCCCACCCTTCACCACTTCCTAGTGCCTTTGCGGGGAAGAAGAAGTGGCGCAACAAACTCTCCAAAGGCACAGCTATCTGTTCAATTAGAAAAATAAATAAAATTGATTCTTCAATAGTATGCAAAATAATTTACATTCCGCAAGTCAAGACGAAAGTCTTTGACCAGTGCGCCGTGCGTGTTGCCAATGATGACCTATGGTACTGAAACGTGGTCGCTCACAATGGGCCTTATCAGAAGGCTAAAAGTCACCCAAAGAGCAATAAAGAGGCTATGCTTGGAGTTTCCCTACGTGATCGAATCAGAAATGAAGAGATCCGCAAGAGAACCAAGGTAACCGACATAGCCCGAAGAATTGCCAAACTTAAGTGGCAATGGGCAGGGCACATTGCTCGCAGAAAGGATAGCCGATGGGGTCGAAAGGTTCTGGAGTGGCGACCACGTACCGGAAGACGTAGCGTTGGAAGACCTCCCACAAGATGGACCGATGACCTTGTGAAGGCCGCAGGAATCCGCTGGATGCGGAAAGCACAGAATCGGTCGAAGTGGCGGTGCTTGGGGGAGGCCTATGTCCAGCAGTAGACGTCTTTCGGCTGAAATGATGACGCAACACTAAACATAATTTAAATTATTAGCCATAATTTATGTCAGCTAGCACACGCCAGTAAGACGACCAGTCACCACAAGCAGCACCCGTTCACGAGCATAACGCAAAGATCAGCCATTACCCCCCTCGCCATATTTGATGAGGGCCTCATTGCTCAATAGCAATGAAGCCCTCTCGACCTGAAAATGATTACATATCCTATTCAATCAAATATGCATGCCAGGAATTGGCGGGAAGTTAAGACTGTTATTAGAGCCACTGGATTTGCAGCCGGTCCATCAAACAGCTTACAACCTCAACTCTGATCTACGAACGGGGTGTTAATTCCAGGCTTAAAAGAAAAGTCCATGCTCACTGCTGCACTGCAATTTGCAATAACCTCAGTTTTGAATTAAACAAACAAGAATACAGAAACCAAATAAAAGTAAATTTTATCGTCTTTCTCCTTCTGACACATCCATATTAAGACGCAGATATATGCCAGTGACCTTGAATGGTTAGCTTGCGTGGTCTGTACTCAGCTCAGTACGCGTACTACGCGGACGTACGCGTCCAGCCAGTAATAGGACTCGTCGATCAAGGAGCGCTGTCCCAAATTAGACGTATTATTTACTTATTATACATAAAACAGGAGGTATTTTAATAATACACACTAAAAGATCAATAACTAAATTATCTTTAAAATGGTAAAGGTTTCAGAAAAATACGCTTGATGGATTTTGCGTAATTCTCAGTTTTTTATCCGCGTTAGACATAACTTTACAAATTAATTTCACTATATAATATAAACATATTCTAAAATATTCCTATATTAAGTTATTAAGAAAATGCTCTTACTTAACATATATTTTTTCCAAATCATTAGCACTACTCGGTTAGACGTGATCTTCAGTATATAATCATTAAAAGTCGGTTATTGTCGCCTTAAATTCATGTAGGTACCGATTTGCCGCATGTCCTTCCTAGAATCAAGGATTATACCGTATTTCAGCTCATTGTAAAGTTGGATAAGATAAAAATACCAATAGTGAGTACTAATTTATCTAATTCGAATAAATGCTGCGATAAAATATGATAAGGTAGTATTTTGTAAAAGGTTTTTAACTAGAAACATTTATATGCGACGTATTATGAACTAGGTCAAATATGGTTGGTTTAAGTTTAAATAATCTTGAGAAAGTAACAATGAACTGAAAAGTAATACTAATTTCTAATCTAGGGTCGTATATATGTAAGCAGCAATTAAATTAAAATACGAGCGTTTTCATTTCAAATAACAGCAAAATTGTTTAATTAAAAGTAGCCATTTACCGCGATTGTTTGGACAATCACGCGTGATGGATTGGTGCATTCAATTCGTAATCATCGAAACATTTAAATTGATTAATGAAACATTTTCCCTGCAAAGTGAAAATTTCGATAAACTCCTGATATCAATTTGTCAGAATCAAATAACGCTGAAATTCAAGCCGTGTTGCGGAAAAAAATACAAAGATAGATATATATATGTATATGTATATAGATATATATTGATAGATTGATAGTTTCAAAGGATCCAGATAGTCCAGATCTAGATTCTCTTCTCGTATCGGATCAAACTTGAGAACTCATTTCGTGGTGAAAATATTCAGTATTAGTCAGAAAGGTGGTCAAGGTTGACTGTCCAAAGTGCGCCCGGTTGAATCAGATGTCGCTACTTTTGAAGGATATTGTTACTGCTGATGATGAAGTCCCTCGTCGGGCGAAGTGTTAATGGGTTTTCCAACAGGAATTTCTCAGTAGCAGCTTGTCTGGATTTGTGCCCAGTTGATGGCAATAGGCCAGCCCCCTATTACATGGGACTTAAACATAACTGGCGAAATGTGGGTGTTCAATATACTATAGCTGTACATGTGTACATCTCTGCCTTACCCTTCGGGTATACCAGGCGTTATGTTATATTTTTCGCGAAAACCGAAACAAAACCATGAACGTCAAGGTTTACTGTCGGTACAAAAATAAATTCTATTCCGGAACTGAACACATCAACAGGAAAAGTACAATTAGCATCTAGAGTGCAGCATTCACCTAGTAACTATGTTATTATCGAGCGACGGGC
This sequence comes from Agrochola lychnidis, assembly GCA_963680765.1. NCBI lineage: Eukaryota > Metazoa > Arthropoda > Insecta > Lepidoptera > Noctuidae > Agrochola > Agrochola lychnidis. The sequence goes on along the minus strand of OY796873.1, from coordinate 12,122,990 downwards.
GCGGCCACGCGAAACCCCAGGTGTTCCGTTGAGCAATGCCCTGATACGATTCATTTATATGACTGTACAAGTAATTACTTTAAAGGATTTTAAACAACAGCTACTGCATTGAATTAACCATTGTTTAATACTGGCTTAATAGATAGCAGCGGATAATAAAAGTACTGAGTATAAAATCTATCGATTTTTCTATACTCGAGTAGCATGCAGCTATAATGTGAATTTCTTTGAAGCATTCAGTTGTCTACCTACTATATATTTCAAGTCATTACCTTGGCTGTATGTTCGACTTAAAATTCCAGTTGAACGACTTCTAAATTCCTAAATAAAGCATACAGGCCGCCAAAGCTTTGTCATCCAAAAAACTTCGCCGACAATAGATACGTGTAGTAATCTCCCATCGCAGAAAAAACAAGGTTAAGCAGCCCAACCAACCACTGACCCGTGTAATTAAACTTGGGAATCCCGCCGGAGCTTTGTTCAATAATAAAATACCTATTAAAATCCTCTCCCTCGACAATGCCATCATTGTTGACAACACCACATTTAATGCTCATTTAATTTCCTCAGAAATACTCGACAGAGAGCTAAAATATTTAATTGGTTGACCGCAGAGAGCCTTTAACAATATCAATTCGCAGAAGTTCCCTTTACTGTGTAATATTACACAAAGTTAGTGATTATGAAAGTGATATCACGCTCCGTGGAACGCTGAAAGGTTCTTGGGGACAAACTTTACAAACTCATACTTGGTACACGTGAACAATACAAAATTGTACAGGCATTTGGGAATCGAATTTTCCCAGGAAATTCTTTTAGAAAGGGTCCAATGTTTTATGTAACGTCGGGAACAATTTTTAAAGGCCTTTCCTTTACCGTGGGCCTGTGTCTGATTTATTCATAACGTTATATTGGAGTTTTTTTTACTCTCTTTCACATGACATGTTAAGCCCGTCCGGTTATGTGGGTCTGTTTTTGCGGACCAGTATCATTTGTTATTCACAGAAAAAATGTGAAGCAAAATATTGCACAGTTTCGGTTTGAAGCTGCGGTAGACAGTATTACATTATAAATGTAGTCCAACCACCAACATCCACCAACCCGCACTGGGCCCGCGTGGTGGATTACGGCCCTCTACCTCTCACAGAGAGGAGGCCTATGTCCTAACAGTGGTATTTTTTATTTACACGGCTTAAGATACCAATTACATAAATCAAAGTATATTTAAGTACAAACATAACACATAAACGAATAACAACAATTATTGGGAACAACAATTAGTGGGAACATTAGGAACATAATAGGCTAATAGGCATGGTGCCTGGGTCAAAAAAAAGAAATTCTATTTCGTCCGTCAAAAAATATTAGACACGTATTTTTTGCTTTATCATATTAATAAAAAATGACTTAGATAAAACGCATTAAAGTTGGGGAGTGGGGGTCGCTACGTCACAAGTAAGTATAAAATCTACATACAAGTGACGTCACGGCACATTTTAACTCAATGTATCGCCGTAATCTTTTGACAACGTAAAAAAAGAAAAAATACGTGTCCAATATTTTTTAATATTTTTTATACGTGGATAATGTAATTACTGGAATATGTGGCTACGTTGCAAGAGACAGTCGTAAAATATGAATAGAACGGCGCCAATTTTTTGTATAATGTCCAACTTGCAAGATGTCCAATAGGACTAACAGCCAATTGGCAGAAGTTCTTATCGCTCATTAATTATTTCATATTCACAGCCCTGTTATTATTACCAAATGATATATTGTTGAAACAGTGGCAGAAGAGAGCTAGCGACCATTCATAACATTATGAATTTAAAACTCAGCAGCAGTGATTGCAGTGAGCATTATAATGTATGCAATTAACTTTCCATCAGCTTATGCTTTCAACAATACAAAAATACTGTTATCTCTTTGAATCGCTCTCCATTTCGTCTGTATTGTGACTCTGATTAGGGTACAGTCTCCCACGCAACTAGATTACTAAACGCCGGATAATTTTAGCTGTTTTGGACTTTGGACTCTAGGTATAAAGTTGGTAGTTGTTTGTTTCAGTTTACCTAGATTACGCTGAAATATTTCAGAGGACCACGTGAAAGGCACGAATACATTATCGTGGCTAACAAGCCATGAATATTTTATTTGTATGTCTCGTTTATGGGGGTTTGTTACTGTAGGTACTTATATTGACATTTTGACAATTCTTTATAGATATTTTGAATAGTATTGATTTAAAAAAAAACGTGCGCGTTGGCAGTAGTTTTTAATACGTTGCGATATTAATTGATTGCTTGCAAATAAATACTAGCGTAATCACTACCCATAAAACGTAAGTACTTACATAATCTCAAACTGGGTAGGATGCAATGGCGAGTCATTATATCCATTTTCTAGTTTTAAAGTGAAACTTTTATTACATCGTCTCAAACTTTTTCGTCTGTGTGTTGCATGTCGCGTGACGGTCGGCCGCGGAGTAGGGATAAAGTGAAAGGCGCTCGTCAGAGCAGCCAAGGCCAATATGGCGGCGCCTATAGAAGTTTCACTTTTACCGTGGTTTCATAAAACCACACAATCCTTTTTATTTCACACGTGGAATTCCGTTAATTTCCTGTTAATCTTAAATGAGTCAAACTCTCAAAAAATCATCGCAATCTAATTCCGTCTTCAGACTGACGCAACTTAAAACTATGAAGCGACCTGATTATTTCACAGTATCATAATCATACACTCGGAATATATCATTAATAATAACAGAAGTACGCTAACCTAATATTATGACTACCCGCCAAGATAGGCAACGAGTTATTAGCTGATAAGAATGGGTCAAACGTTTTTTCTGTGGTTACAGTTCAATATGTCAATAATCTGTGTTATCTAAACATGGTCGGTACTAATTTTTACTATTTGATAAAAATGTCAAATACGAAAGAGTGCAAATTATTGGTGGCATATGTTGTGTGAATAATATTTTGTAAAAATAAAATGAAATTGTTTATTCTGTAAATAGGATATCGGAATCACTTTTACACGTCATATTAAAAAAAATATATAAGCTATACTCCGTTTGAAATAAGATTAGACATTTAAACAAACCTTTTTTACAGTCCGTTCAACCGATTTTGACTTCTATACCGTAGGCATAAGGATGGCATTAAAAGCAAAAAAGTGGTTACAAACCAACTGTTTACTGCAGCTGTCATTTGTCATGCCGCTATCGCAATAGAAGTCAAAATCGGTTGAACGAACTGTAAAAAAGGTTTAGTTAAATGTCTTATCTTATTTCAAACGGAGTATAGATGAGTTCGGGGTTTCCTATCTGACTACCTACTCTGAGAAGAAAGGCCGAAACAAACTGAGAGGTCGCAGTCTCTTTTAAAGTCCAGACATAATCTTGGTCAGGCCATTTGAGGACCATGTAGATTAGTGTCTGAAATGGTCTTTTGAGGAAAGAACCACACAGATTTGAGTGGACCTGTCCAGTCAGTGCAAGCATTTCAAAGCAAAAAGTCAGAAGGTCCTAAAATACATTTGTGGCCCTAAGTTGGACCTTGAATCCATCGCACGACCTAGATGAGCCAATGGACACCTCATCTATTAAAATAAATCTAACCGTTACAATGCTTCGAGGGTATAAAAAATCCCACATAAATATAACCCTGTCTGTGCTGTCGCGCAGTCAGGTAAAAAGATTAAACGATATTTTCGCCAGAAGGTCCAAAAAAGACGTGAATTTATGTATGATTGTAAGGTCCAAACAATACTTAATATACATGGCCTTTTTTTTTTTGGGTGGGAAATCATCAAATAACTTCTCCCGCTCTGGGCGGAGCGGGAGGGCGTGTCAGACTCTTACTGACTAAAACCCACCCGTGTTCCTTCAGTTGCCGTGTTGCCAGGGGGCCACGATTTCCCTATCGGTTTTCTTCGAACCCCCGGCAGGCATTGGCCCTAGCGGACCCCGTCAATTCTGCTGACATCTCTTTCGAGGCGCGCGTGGAACACAACGCGCCGTCGACTCGGGCTTGGTCCTTATCGGACGGCAAGCTGCCCATTGCTCACCGTCCGCAAGCCCGCGCCTACGGTGGCCGGAAATCTTGTGATTCCCGACGCTCAGGGCGTCTCCTCCTGCGACGGTCAGGGGCGCGAGGGCGCGAAATTTGCCTCTCCCTCACGCGCTCCGTCTCCACCTTCAATATACATGGCCTAAAGTGAACCTAGAAACCAATGGTAATTGATGAATATTATCGCCAATAACTTCTTGTGTTAGTAGAAAAAAAAATCTCTTTAGACTCTGAAATAGAGACTTGACGAATGAACGGAATTCACACCAACATGGTATCTTTATATCAGCCACGTTCAGAAATAACAGTCGTTTTATTTGTTTTTGCACAGATTTGCCCATGTTGCCAATTATTATAAATGCCGAGAGCCCATGGTAAAATTGCTTGTCTACAAAGTTTTTAGGCTTTTTTGCCTTATTCATAAAATATCCTTTTTTGTACTCTAATGTCACTATATTTTATGTGCTGCCTATTTTATATAACAGACTGGGGCTCGGAAAATATTTTTATTGCTGGAACCCTTTTATACTAGACAACTTATTTAAGCTCCATTTTGTTTTCGAAGTTAGTTTGGGAGCCTTGAGAATTTGTTTTTCGCCACAAACGTCAGTAAAAAAAATGTAGAACACTTGGACGTTTTGGTGTCATTACACTGAATTTTTATATTGTACCACAGAGAAAATTACACTGTGGCTTTATGCATAACAAAGTATCAAAGAGCATTTTATTGTCCCAAAAGCAAAATTAACGCAGTAGAAATGCGAGCAATCACAAAAATGCCAGGTCGTATGCACGCAAACGGCACACCATATAAAGAATGATGAGGAGAAAGTACGTGCGAGCATGGAAAATGAGAAAGGGCATCGTTTGTAGTGGGCCCCCCTTTTGTAGAACTCGCATGAAGATATGAATGACTAGAAAAACATTGTAATGGACGCCATTTTCTTCGAGTTTCTGCGTTTGCCGGAGGAAATGAACAGTTAATGGACGAGAATCAAGTCAATAATAGCTAATAAACTATTAATCATCTTACTCCGGTCATTATAACAGATGCACTGTTATAATTGACTATCTACACAGGAAATTATACTTGCCTGAGCACTGACTCATCGTCCTCTCGATATCTCAGCATTATAAAGGGGAACTATAATTCGAATGAATTCAAAGTGCGATTATTCGTTCGATTGGTATCGATTTCGCGATACTTCTCGATTTGGTTGCTAATAGTCGAAGCTCACGAACAATATAATGATGTTAGGGGTCAGATGTAAATGTAGAACAGAATTATGGTGACGGATGTCATTCCTCCGCGATTTATGTCGATTTAGTTTCTTGCGGCACGTAGGTATTAGAGCTAATGGAACTCTCTGATTTAGTATAAAGAAAAGTATAGCCTTGTCAGTTCTAAATTGACACGGAATCTATAAAAGTATCATATGGCCTTTATCAAGACTAATTCCTAGTAACATGCTTGAATTTTTAATAGCCTTTGGGATTTGATTACCGTGAACGAGGGTTCCGTAGCTCATGCAATACAAATATGACCTTGGTCACAACATAACCTGTGAAAAGTGCCACATGACGAGGGTTGTTCTTTTTATAAACACATCGCTATAGATTAATATTTTGCGATAGGTATAAATTATTTTGATAATGCGGGTAGATTGTGTTTTGATATTCTTCAAGAACGTGTCGAAGTAACTTGATACTTGATGTCGAGCGTGTTTTATCTTGAAAGTCCAAACAAAAATCTTACTTTGTATTCAGATAGAATCGGTCTTACAATGTGTAGATTAACATTGCATTGTGTTATGAACAAAGATTATGGACTCATGCCGTTCCATCTTGTGCCGCTCACCAATGAATGACATTCGATTATGTATGTGCGCTGATTAAGTATTCCGCGAAGGTTATGAGCGTAGAGGAGAGCGTGTACTCCCGATAAATTAAATACTTAACTCAGTTACATATCTTTGATAAATTGTAGTCATATTATGAACTAATATATTATGTCTACAGTTTTTCTTGCACGGAGTGGTATTTTTCCAAATATTTTTTTTAAGTAAAGACTAGTTGGTTATCTCTAAAACTTGTGAGTTAAGTAGGTATTATAATATTTTTTTTTGTACTAGACCATACCTGGGAATCTTCTGGTTTCGGAGATATTGAGGGTCAAAGTTCAAACTTTTTTTTATTTTTTTACAAGTCTGAACTTTACTTTAAATACTCCCACGATCCTTTTACCGTTATATGCACCCTAGCACACATGTTTTGCGTGCGTTACGTTCCACAATAAGTAAACGGCGAATTTTCACGCCAAAAATAAAAGTCACTTTCCAGTAATTTACTTCAATAATCGTTTTTTTCCAGTAATTTTTTGCACAAACTTATATTCCGTTTGAAATAAGATTAGACATTTAAACAAACCTTTTTTACAGTCTGTTCAACCGATTTTGACTTCTATACCGTAGGCATAAGGATGGCATTAAAAGCAAAAAAAGTGGTTACAAACCAACTGTTTACTGCAGCTGTCATTTGTCATGCCGCTATCGCAATAGAAGTCAAAATCGGTTGAACGGACTGTAAAAAAGGTTTAGTTAAATGTCTAATCTTATTTCAAATGGAGTATAGTTTGATGTACAAAATGCGTAGATCATGGCTTCGTGAAGGGTTTTATTGCACCCTGTATATCGATTTGTCTTCTGTGTATTTTCCACAGAGTTTAGTTAAATTGGTAATTATTTAATGTGAAGAAGTCCAAACAATCGCACTGACTGGATAAGTACGTCACTACTCACACGTGCCAATAGCGGTTATATATCGTGTTATTTAATTAAAAACAGTTTTGTTTTATGCTTACTAAGGCCGTTTGTCCACCGCACCGGGATCGGGACGTCAACGAGAACGAGAACGAGATGATGACGCCGAAGTAGCGACAGTAGGCACATTTAGCCAACGTTCGCACGGAAGTAATAAAATCGCAACGATTTTTTTTCATTCACTGGACTTAAAACACTCTGCTTAGCGCCGAGAGTTGAAAATCCAGTGCGCGATAAAATCCCGCCGCGATTTTATTACGTCCATGCGAACGTCGGCTCACTATGGTCGCGTAATGTCGTTTCTCGTTGACATCCCGATCATGGTGCGGTGTACAAACAGTGTAAGGATGTTGAACAAAGAATATTTACGCACTAAACAGTCTTAGTCATACCATATACACCGCAAAAGGGCGAATGATTCACAGCATTTAGATGAGAACGTATTGTTTTGTTGTACTCAAAGTATAACAACGTTAAAATCGGCCATTTTGACTTGAAGTTAAAACAAAACAAACATGGTTTTACCGGATTACCACCGCGCAAGTCGGCGAGATCATACCTTCGAATAACAGCGGACTAGAAACTGAAGAGATTAACTCTTCAGTTTCTAGTCCGTTTCCTACTTCTGTGTTGCGCTTCCTAGATTCTTCTTTATCTGAGGTATCTCGCAAGTGAACCTAGAAGGTGGTCGCTTGCTTTTCTGGACTATCTTTTGGATGCCTTAATAAATTAAGGCCTCCGGCCTATCATCTTCTCTGGCCCTTATTCCAATTTAGTTAAGGTCGGCGTAACATGTCTTTTTCTTCCATACTTCTCTCCATTAGTCGTTATTATTCGCCTTTGTGCTGTCATCATCATCTTCAGTTAATAGCAGTCGGCAGGCCTTTCCGATCGCACGCCTTTGATATCGATCCTCATCTGCTATCCTCCAGCTGCTGTTACCAATCACCCTACCTGCCAAAATTCAATTATTGGCAATTCAATGTTTTCGCATTTGCGTGATGCCCTTCCGAACCTATCAAAGTGGTATAATCAATCGTCGAAGAGTTGCTCTAAAGTCCGCGCCAGCACTCAAGTCCGATAGACACGGCGCTAGTGCATACAAATTGCATTAAAAAAATAATTAGTTCTTCAATTTTCTGCTGGACTTCAGTGGTGGCGCAGACTCTTTCTAATATAGCGTTGCGAGTACTGGCTTCACAATCACTTGCTCATAATTTGTAGACTACCCTCTTTGCTGGCTAATTCCAGGTTCGGGCTTCAATAGGAAATTGATAAAACACATCAGTATCCAATTCATTCTACATCCAATCAGTCAGTCGTAAAGATTAACGGCTCCCTCGTAAAGCACCAGCTATCAAATGTAGGTCAGTCGCGGTAATAGTTCGCCAATTTATTGTGGTATTAAAATTATGTCTGTTTACCTCGATGTTTTAATTGCAATATAAAGTGATTTTATGGATATATTGATTAATGCATCCTGATCGTCACGACTTTCGCCCGAAGAGTAAGTGACAGAGGATAGATTTAGCCTTTTGTGAATATTATTTTATGGCTCTCTTTTGTCTCTTGCTGCGGCAAATTAACACCTCTTCTCCAGGAGTTTGATCCATGTAAAGGATGGCTGTCGCCATTTTCGAGTCATAATCCAATTCTTTAAAAGAAAAAAAAAGAAGATTAGAAGCCCCAATAACACTGCCAGCCCTATTAAATAAAGCACACTACTTACTTCATCTTCCTCAAGATCATTATTAAAACCTGAAGAGAAGCAGCTTTTCCGCATTACATCACCAAAGTCTTGTCAACAGTATTTGGTTACGGCTTGGGGGACACCCAAGTTTAGCACTCAAACTACATTTTCCGCCGATACGAACAGCCTTAGGAACAGTGAATGTTTGAACAATTTGGCAGACGGCTAGACTTCCTGGCACCGGCTAACAACAGTGACGTTTACCATGATTCGTACATGTTTTGGTGAAAATGAACTTTAAATGATTAGGTAAAGGATGTCTTTCGAGGCTTCAAGTAAGCTTGGATTGGGTTTCTTTCAAAACTGTGGTCTTGCCCGTCCTTCAGTTGACTTTCCTGTCAATTGATCGGTTATATAAAAAAAAAAAACGTGTGGCACTCGGGGACTGCCGCGGTAAAGCTATTGCATAGCATTTGTAACCTCCATGACAACATCACGTTGTCATGGGAACCGTCATTACATGGTAGGCGGAGTGGGGGGTGTTAGGTTTTATTTTCGCTACGTTACGGAATTTCTTGATTTGGTCGCCGCGCTCAAAGCCCGCGAGCTATGCAATAGCTTAAAAACAATTTGCTTAGGGGCACCACCAGATCAGCTCTTAAAGCTCGTTATCCTGCTTTTCACTTCATTATCCTTCGGTTTGATACATATTAGTATTGTAATTTAATTTTGAGTTCGCCCCAAACCCAATGCAGATGTTTCGTGGAAAAACATTTGTTTTGCCGTTTAGTTACTAACCATAGTCCGTGAAAAGCATGATTATGATTCAAAATACTCTGATCACCTAATAAATCCCACAGTATATTTAATAACACACGCCCTCAATAAATCGCCTCCGAATATATCGTTTGTTTTAGCGCTTAGCGCTCACATGTGCAAATCCAGTTATGTGCTTATCTGCAGTCATAACAGAATGTAAGCCATCGATATCAGCGCCGATATATTTTGTTGTGAATGCCGAAATACACGTATACGAAGTTTATCGTTTGTTTAGAACTCTTTGATCTAGAAAATTTTATGTCACGCCATAGAAGAAATCTAAGCCCTCGTTGCCATGGGTGATTTTTGTCCCGCACTGAATTTTCAACGCACTGTTTAACGCCGAGAGTTGAAAATCCAAAAGTGTATTTTTTTTAACGCGCTGGGATGCACTCTGTTGAATTCTCGATGCTCGGCTCAACACCAAGAGTTGAAAAACCAGTGCGCGATACAAAATCGTCGCGTTAAAAAGTCGCCCGTGCGTCATCCATCGTACGGTTCGTACCTGAGCTAATAATACCTCGTAGTCAGGCTAGGCAGTCAAGGTGTTAAAAGTTTTTTGTCAATTTAAAAACAATGCATGTTTTCGCAGCCGGCCCCCTATGGTGTTCTATGGGAAGTAATGGGAACATCTAGGCTTGGCATTATACATGTCACCGTATCTAATACATTTAAACGAGCAATTCTTGTATAAATGTATATAAATATATAATCTGAATCTCGGAAACGGCTCAAACGATTTTCATGAAATTTAGTATGCAGGGGTTTTGGGGGCGATAAATCGATCTAGCTAGGTTTCATTTTTAGAAAACGTCGTTCAAAAAAAATATATATGTGGTCATCCAGATATTAATTATAAACTTCGTTAGTTTACAATCTGTCGGTTATTTTCGTTAGATTATAAATTCTCGAAAAATTGTGAACTACAACAAACCATTTACAATTTAACGCATTATTTTTCGATAGTTATAAAATCTATCCATGGGAAAACCGACAAATTGTGAACTGGTATTAAATTTGAATGCGTCGTAAGGCACCTTGCGCTAATACTAAATAGCGAGCATCTTGGTATCATCAAGTAACGCTCGCCAGCTGCTGCCAAGGCACCGCTCGTTTCGCTCGCTCGGCTCGCGCACGGTGGGTCACAGTTTTAACGTAACCCATTTCACCCAGTTTACAATTTTTCGACAGTTTATAATCTAACGGAAATAATACCGATAGATTAGAAACTAACGGTTTTCACCATCTTACGCAACTTACGCAGATTTGAACGCATGGCTGCTCTGCTGGTGCTGGTGCGGACACAGTTCGCATGAGTGCGGGATCTAATATGCATTTGTATGCTATTGTGTCTTTGTGTAAAGATTTGCACGCGTTGTTCATGACTTCATGTATAATGTCCATTCAAGTTTATTATGAGTATGTTATGTGACTTATGTAGCCATTCAGTATTTGCATAAAACTCTTTAATAAAAAACTTTTTTACAAAAAAACAACCGTACCTCCAAAGTCGGTATCTTTGGATCAGTATTTTAGTTTTTTGACACTGACTTCCGAAATTAAAGTTATTTTTCACTTTGTAGTTTGGAAGTCGGTTAGATTTTTCGTAAAAATGTTTTTTTTTCCACTTTGTAATGGGTGGTTTGTAATTTATCTAAGTTACAATAGCCTAATGTCAACTGCTCATCAAAAATACCCAAATCGTGTAATAAGAACCATCCTTACTCTAAAATAACTAATTTAATTCCGAATATAATTATTTGACCTCAAAATAGATACTAATACCCAAATGAATATTAAAGTCGCTACCCCAATATCATAATCTAAAACTGTTTAATAAAACTACATATTCATAATATTTCAGGGATAAGGAAAATAATATGCAACACCAAGATATTTTGTCAGTCATTTATATGTATTTCTTTGAACATCAAATTCAATATTCTACACCATACCATCACATCTCCTATTCCCCAAATAATATCACTATTTAATCGTATTCTAATATTTACCATTAAACTAATAGGTTACTTTAATTTACAGTAGATCTCCAACCAATACCATATCAATCTATCTTTTTATCGACACATCCACTAAGCACATCTAACCGTCACGAGCGCCAGACCCAGAAGGCCGGTTCCCGCGCTACTCAATTGACACGTCGAATCTTTGGGTGTTGCCAGTACAATATCCAACAATTACGTATTAATAAATTAAAACCTAACAATCGCTATAGACGTGCCTATAATATTTGAAGAGTTCCCTCGATTTCTCCAAGATCCTATCATCATATCGTGACCAAATGACAATGGGACCAACTTGAAAGTATAACATTAAAAAAAAAAAAAAACAAATCTGTCCAGCCGTCTTCGAGTAATCAGGAAAAAAAATATCGACGAACTGAGAACCTCCTCCTTTTTTTGAAGTCGGTTAAAAACTAACTTTCATTGTGGCCTTTATCCACCAAAAAGTTTAGTACACTTCTTAATTATGACGCCTTTAGAATAATTAAAAAAATATGATGAAAAATTTAACGATTAAACGTGACAAACTGTCAAACACTCACGATAGTGCGGCGGATAGTTCACAGTCCTAATTTTTCTGATTAGCCCTATCTATTTTTCAGATAAAACTGCGCGATGGCGAGATCACTGTCCGACCTATCCAGCTTATGAACTAGCCCAGTAATAAAGAGTAGATAACGCAAGTTCCTAATGTGTGTGGATCCCATGTGAGGGTTTCTTCAGGAGATGGACACACTCCACGTGGGCCACGGGCACAGCAAGGGGTCCAGTCGCAGCCAGTCACCGTCTACTGCAGACCTGGCTAGGGATCCCGCTGTGGTGACGGATGATGCCGTTATCAGGTCCAGGGTGCAGTCGCCTTCGACTGTTCATCATGTTGTCAGTGTGAGTAATCGATTTAGGGGTTTTTTAGCCACCCACATTAATACAACGGTTTTTAGATAATTGTGACTGATTCACTGATTTGACAGGAAGTGTATAGATAAAGTTTGATATTTATAAAATGGCGTGCTTTGTGGGATGCCCCGTTTGTGATTAAGGGCCTATGCACACCACGTTTTTTAAACGCGCCGTCGACGCGCGTTTGTAGCGATACAGACGCGATACGCACGCAAGTCAGACGCGGCCTGTAGACCTTTGCACACCTGTATAAATTCAAACACGCGTTTGAATCGATACAGACGCGCGTGTGTAGCGATACAGACGCAATGCAAACGCGCGTGTGTAGCGATACAGATGCGATGCAAACGCGCGTGTGTAGCGATACAGACGCGATGCAAACGCGCGTGTGTAGCGATACAGACGCGATGCAAACGCGCGTGTGAATCGATACAAAAGCGCTGGCATTTTGCGTTTTTAAGCCGAGAAAGACGAGCGGTGCACCAAATTGCTCGATTGCTACTAGCGTAGATTTACACTTCCCTCGAAGCGGGGGAAACCCCGCCCGCAGGGAAGGCGCGCGCGCTAGCGGTCGCATCAGTGTCGCGCGTTTGAATCGATACAAACGATAACAAACTGCTCTGTAGGATAAAATCGCGCCGTCGACGCGCGTTTCTAAAACGCGCGTCGACGGCGCGTTTAAAAAACGTGGTGTGCACAGGGCCTAAAGTCATTTCATCTTTTCTGAAGAATAGTGCCATTCGCAAACATGCGTGATTCGCATTTCTATCTCATAGGCGCGATAGATGACACCTCTCTCTTGCATTGAAATGTTTGTTTCTGTAGGTACTATTTACAGAAATAAACATTTGATTTTGTTTCTTTTAAGACACTTTTACACGTAAATTTTTCGACAAATATTTTATGACTGAATGTCACCGGCATTTCCTAGCTGACTGATCCCTGAGATAAAATGCCTAAACAAACTCGGAGATACATGGTCTCTTTTAGCAGAGGTGTCCTTGTAACAGGTACACCCACATTTCGCCAGTTATGTTTAAGTCCCATGTAATAGGGGGCGAGCCTATTGCCATCAACCGGGCACAAACCCAGACTCCGAGCTGCTACTGAGAAATTTCAGATAGAAAAACCCAATAACACTTTTTGCCCGACCCGGGAATCGAACCCAGGACCTCATGCTCAACAGTAGCGCTTGCGACCACTAGACCAACGAGGCAGGTCTCTTTTAAAGTCCAGACATAATATTAAAACTGCTCTGGATCGCATAATATCTGCCTTAATGATTTGCACTTAAGGTTGCCAACTCATTTGATCAGAAATCCGGGAGTTGAAAAAATCAGTGGCACTCCTGGAGTGCCGACAGAAGTGAAAACTTGAAAAAAAATCGGCACCGCGATAATCAACTCGTTGATGTCTTTTACTCCACGGTGTCGGTAAATTCCGTTAGTGTCGCGAAATCAATGGTTTAGTTCCATCTCAAAAGGCGCCTAAAGAAGTTTTCACTTCAAAAATATCTATTAAAAATCAAATATTTTTGATTTAATGTTGTATTTTTTCACACTGCGAGCAGCTTGTAATAACTTTTGATTAGAAACGATACAATCATAACATTCTTTACATGTGTATTTGAAATTTGTGCACACCTATATATCAAATTTATATGCCTTTCAATCAGCCGATTGCGACTTTTCAACCACAATTCGTTTACTACGCTAAAAACACGTTCAGTGGCGGCGTTTGCGATAGGGATCGACATATCCGGGAGATTTTTGCTACGTTCCTGGAGCCGAGAGATTTTCAAATCGAATGTCCTTTACCGGGAGAATCCCGGAAATCCGGGAGAGTTGGCAAGCTTCACTCGACTAAAAGACCTTAATAATGTATGATGATTTTGATCGTTACAGCTATAAATTTTTATTGATCAATTATTGTAGAATACAGCACGTGTCTCGAATGGCTATTAGTTCCTATTTAAACTGGTCTACTTTTAATCTAGATAATGCAAACGATAAGAGAAGTTCATTCATGCAGTTCCATTGTACTAATCAATGTGCGAATCAGCCTTAATTGTTCTACAATGATAGATCTTGTGTGTCCTCGAGTTAATTGGTACCTCGTTACTAATATGAGTATATTATGGCTGTAATGGAATAATGAATCGTTACAGTACGGAACGTAGACGTCGGATGAACTTGAGCATAGGTTCCGTGAACAGTTATGATGAATTGTCCAAAGAAAATATTGGTAGGCAAGGCAAAAAAGGGATTGGTGACCGCAAAGGTGTAAACGCTTGTGATCAGTGGTCTTTCTTAGTGCGAGTTTTTATACTGATTCGATCGCGTTAACGTAAACTTAATTTTGTACTGAATGTGAATAAGCGTCTCCTGGTGATAATGATGGGGACTAGAATTATTCCATACAAATTGACGTACAGACAAACTATGTTCTTAATGTCCCTCAGCAAACCTCGTGTTTCGTCAGTCGTCGGATTTCTATCAGTTGCCCTTTGCACTTGATGCAGACTGGACGCTCTCAATCGACTTGGAAGTATATAGAGTTGTTAATACTCTTTTAACTTAATGTAATTTATTTAAAAAAATGGGAGGATAGCCGCTGAAGTCGCAGGCACGACAGATAGGAAAATAGTTTTACAGCTCTATATAGTTCACACGGAAATCAAAACAAAACAACAATAAAGTACTTAGTTCTGAATTCAAATTATTATACACGATAAATCTAATAATTGATAGACATGGAAATTAGCATTCGTTTGTATTCGGAAATCCGATGATACCCGAGGGACATTAAGAAAATAGAAATACTTTAAGTGAACGTTAATGAGATCGAATAAGTGCAAAAACTAGCACTGCGCTCTCTGATGTTCTTAACTCCTGACGCAAAAAGGGGTGTTTTGGACCTTTGTGTTTGTTGGCCCCATATATGTGGTTGGTATCGTAGCTCTCTAAGGATCTAGCGATTTTAAACAGGGACTGAATTACCCAAAAAATAAGCTACTTTTAAATTTCAGTATGACGTCATACCGTTAAATAAGGGTTATCGAAATATTTCGATACCGTTCTTTTTTTCGGTAGCGGAATTTTGAGGTTGGAAATGCATACAGGTATATTTCGGTAGAAGTACTTTAACCTTTATAAATGTATCGGTAGCAGAACCCAAACCTTAATAAATAGGGGTTTTCTTTGACGTATCGCCGCCACCCTCTGCCTGTCGTTCACTTGCTGATTGTAACTCAGTATTGGTTTTTATTTCGGACCGGAAGGACACGACTGTGTAAGCACCCGCGCCGCGCCGTCTCGCGTGTTTTTCGGTACCGAAACCGTGTAAAGGTTAAATAACGGTTTAGCCCAACCTTTATTTATAAAGGTATCGGTATAGCTCAACCTTAATTTTAAACCGGTACCGGTATATTTTTGAAGTATCTTAACCGGTTTCAGTCCCTGATTTTAAACCCTCGTGCAGACTGGCGCGACGCGACAAAAGTAATTGTTCTACTGTGAAGTTTTCTTAGAAATTGTTTTGTTAAAGTCGAGTCGCCCTGTCGCGTCGCGCGTCGCGCCAATCTTCACGAGGCTTAATGCGGTTTTTAATTAAATCGATGGATACTGCTGTCAATTGACACATGATCAATTGATAAGTTTTCACCAGACAGATACTGGCCGAAAAAGCTATTTTTTGGACGGCATCACACCGCCTCAGACCAAAATAAAAAAACCGGCCAAGTGGGTGTCTGACCACGCACAATGAAGGGTTCCGTAGTTGGGATGAACTTATCCGAAAAACAAACTTAACTTTGTAGTTGATAAACATGTTCTCCCATATGGAATGTATGGGAAAACATGTTTTTGCAACTGCAAAGTTAAGTTGGTCGATTATTACTCGATAACTAGTAAAGCCTACTTAACTGTGATAGTTTTCCTTTTAATTTCGTTATATAAACTACTACTGTGATTTTTTTCACACATCCAAAACCAACCATTTAGCTGGCAGGGGACACACACACTTGACTCTAACAAAAATTAAAAAAAATGGTTTTCACAAAGTCAATGTCTTTGTAAGACCTTTCCAATGATACCCCACACTATGGGATAAAAAAATAAAAAATCACCACTTTACGTGTATGGGAGGTACCCTAAAAAAAATGTTTTTCATAATTTTGTTTTACGACTTTGTCGGCGTAATTAATATGTATACCTATGTCAAATTATTGCTTTCTAGTACTAAGGGTCTCGGAGCTAGACCGCGGACAGACAGACAGACAGACGGACATGACGAAACTATAAGGGTTCCTTGTTTACTACGGAACCCTAAAAACCGAGACGTAACGCTGTGAACAGCGACGTAAGGCTGGTAGTTGTACATGACTGTGTGCGTGTGAGCGTGTACTTACATGCGTCACTGTATTGTTCGCAGCTCTATGTCTTGGTTTTTTATTTGGTCTGAGCACACCGCATGATAATACATTTAATTACATCCTAATAGTTAATTACCTACCCGCGTCAGTATACCTCTAATATGTCAAACTAATGTTTCCCAGTGGACACATCTCCGAACTGGGAATTTATTAGCTAATTAAACTCAGACACAGGTACGCGCCGAGTGCCAGACACTATTTCAACTTGATCTCAAGGACACAAATCTCTGATGTCTCATAAGTCATAAGTTCAGAACTGGTGACCCCCGTGACTTTGTCTGCGATGCTGTACTTAGGACTAGGTCATTTGAGGATTTAAATGGCGTAGTGATAGTGCAGCCTCTTTACTTTGCCGACGGATTTAATAAGTAGGTACAGTACGACACAACTTAGATGTAACATCGGCAAAATTCGTAAAACCGATCATGATCCGAATTGATTGCGCCTTCAAAATCACCAATCTTTATTACTGCTTTAGGTGAAAATGATCTTTACGCAAACGCAATAACTTGTAAAGTCATATAGCCAAATACATTCGTAAAATTGAAAAAATTAATGCAAAAATAGGCGAATAAAGGCTCGTGCAGACTAGCGCGACTTGTCGCTACACCGGTAATTGTTTTACCGTGAAATTTTCTTAGAAATTGTATTGTTAGAGTCGCGTCGTGCTGTCGCGTCGCACCAGTTTGCACGAGGCTTAAGACTTTCTGCTCTTTAATCTTCCTAAGTGTTCTTACACATAAGTGTCACGCGTCAACGGCAGAGGTAACTGCAGGCGACGACACGTTGCCGTCGACAACCTGCCGCTCGTTTCTTTTGAACATCGTACTAACATACACGAGCGGTCAGGGTTGGCATGATTAAATCACGATTTAAATCAAGTGATTTTTTTATATAAAAATCATTGATTTGTATTCTTTCTTTCTTATTTGTAACACAAATTATTTTTCTTAATTTAGAAAATGGGTATATAAAAATGTACTTATGTTAAAAATCACTTTGTGTAAGAATTCTAATATTTAAACAAAAACACCAACTTTCCTGCTTTTTCCGTTGCAAATCAAAACAAAAGTCGTTTGACACACAATTTTAAGGCTCGTGCATACCAGCGCGACATGCGACGCGACACAAAGGCACCGCTCGTCGCGCGACGAGCGGTGCTTTTGTGTCGCGTCGCTTATCGCGCTGGTCTGCTCAAGCCTTTAAGTGGATTTTAAAGGCTCAAGCAAAAAATCAATGATTTTTTATTTTTTGCAAAATATCTTGATTTTTCCAACCCTACGAGCGATACGTTGGAGTGTCGTCAGCTGCCGTCGGCTGCAGTTGTCTCTGCAGTTTCTTTTTTTTTGTCCTTTTATTTCTATTTGTCTCTGCAGTTGACACGTTCCGCTTGTCTGTATGAGCACTTAGTATCTGCTAAAATTATTATTGAATTCGGAGGAATTTTTTAGCTGTCATGGATACCCGCGACTAGGCAATTAACACGGATTTATTTGGTTGATTTTTGGTGATATTCTATATTTTTTGACGTGATTTGAGCATGTAACAGTACAGTGTTGGTGATGTGTTTACTTGTACTGGTTTGCAGCTACAATTTCCTTATTTTGTACCTAGTTCAGTAACTCTAAAGGTAAATACCGAAACAGGTAACAACAAGACCTATGTCACAACGATATAACAGCACAAAATTGTCCTCAATTTAAAATGATTTAATATGCCACATCAAAACATAGTTATACCTAAACAACTTTTCATTATTTTGAAACAAACTTTTCTCGACCACATAAGTGTAATGTATTACTGCAGTACAAAGTACAAACTTATTCACAAGGAATATAAACAAAAACTGTTACAATAAAAGCAATTCAATTATTTTTTTTATTGTATTGTAATAGGCTCGCCCTCTATTACATGGGACTTAAACATAACTGGCGAGACTTAAGAGGGCTTATACTAAAAGTTGGCAACGTCGCAAATAGCTGTCAAATATTTACCTGTTTTGATTAATTTGGCAATATTACTGTATGGAAATAAGAAATGTGGCTAACTAGTGCACTAAAATATTGATTATGAAATGCAATAATTAATATCGTAACACCGAATATTTAGTTTTAGATATAAAAAAGCATTTGGAAACATTCCAAGTGCCTTTTTTACACCTAAAACGGTTACAACATCAAATTGAGTGTTATAATTGCAATTCATTATTAATATTCTAGGGAACTAGTTAGCCACATTTCTTATTTCCATACAGTAATATTGCCAAATTAATCAAAACAGGTAAATATTTGACAGCTATTTGTGACGTTGCCAACTTTTAGTATAAACCCTCTTAAACCACAGATTACTAAATAGTTATTACGTAACTTAAACGTAGCTGGCGAAATGTGGGTGTACTTGCTACAGGGACACCTCTGCCCAACCCTTCGGGGAAACAAGGCGTGATGTTATGTATTACAGTACTTAAGTACCTTTAGTGCTAGGCTACTAATTAGTTCACATGATACTCGTGAATGGCACTGATGACGAGTTCATTATCACCTTGAAACTACTTATTACACAGCTCGGAATGCAGGTAGTTGTGTTTTTTATGCGTATCTATTTTATCAGGGAAGTAAATAATATAAACAAAGACGAGACGCTACTTTGTGAAAGTTGTGTGGATTGTATGAGTCATGAATGGACTGGTGGTAGACAATAAAGCAAGGAACTGCAGATTATAAGTTGATATAGATTGTGCAAATGTGCAAAAAAGACGCTCCCCACTCCGCGATTACTGTGCTGTAAGCTGTACTTTAGTACGGAGCGGAGTGGGATGCGTCTTCGTGGATTGCACTATCTATAACCCACATAAGTGGTGGAATATGGGTGTACTATAGGTTCAGTCAGATTCGCCGACCGAGGCATATTCTTTCCGACCCAGATGACCCCATTACACTCCTCCAGGAGCAGAATAGGGCCACCAGTACAGTGCACAAGAACAGACGCCTCCCGTCATTCCGACCTCGCCACCGAGGTCCTTTGCGATCGCGACCGCTTCCCCGAGTCAATGAAACTCCCCTCCAACCCTTACTCGAAAACGAGGTGCCAGCAGTTGTTGCAGCTAAGCACGTAGCTTTAAATTCCCCGACTAATAATCATGATGAAAATATAAGTTTGATCCAGCCTGCCCCTTTTTGCTGTCCTCCCCTCAGCAATGCCGTAAGCCGAGGTTCGTACCGTACAGGGGGTGCCCTTAGCGAGCACTCGCTTAATTTTAATTTAGAATAGTTTAAACGCTCCTGGCTGGAGGCTCTAAGTGTAGAAGCTTAAGGCCACCACAGGAAAGTCCGGTTAAGCAGCCAAAACCTTAGTGGTCACGACTGCGAATGGCCATAGTTAGGGGCACTTCTTCCTAACCCATCGGGAAGATAGGGCGTGAAGTTATGTTTTTTTATAAACGTTGCTTAAAGTTAACAGACGTGTAAACGTTAAAATTATGATTAAGCAGACGTTAATCGTATATAAGAGGGTTTATCCTAAAAGTTGGCAATGTCGTAAATAGCTGTCAAATATTTACCTGTTTTGATTAATTTAGCAATATTTCTGTATGGAATTAAGAAATGTGGCTAACTAGGGAACTAAAATATTGATTATGAAATGCAATAATTAATGTCATAATACCGAATATTTAGTTTTAGATGTAAAAAAAGTATTTGGAATCTTTCCAAATGCCTTTTTACACCTAAAGTTGTTACAACATCAAATTCAGTGTTATAATTGCATTTCATTGATTAATATTCTAGGTTAGCCACATTTCTTATTTCCATACAGTAAATATTGCCAAATTAATCAAAACAGCGAAATATTTGACATCTATTTTTAAAATTTGAAGATATGTGACATCTACCAACCCGCACTGGGCCCGCGAGGTGGATTACGGCCCACTCCATCTCACAGAGGAGGCCTGTGTCCCAGCAGTGGGAACATTTATAGGCTGATGATGATGATGATTTGTGACGTTACCCACTTTCAGAATAAACGCTTTTAACGTTAAGCAACGTTTATAAATAAAGGGGAAACAAACAACATCACACCTGTCTCCCCGAAGGGTTAGGCCATCCCATGTAATAGGGGGCGAGCCTATTGCCATCTACTGACCACAAATCCAAATTCCGGACTGAAACAGATCACGATAAATAGCCATAATCAAAGAAAATTTTGTGTTGTAACATTTGCAGCTCCACTAACTCCTCAACACAAACATTTAAGTTTACGTTCACAATACTCAAACAACAGCTTCAGCAGTACAAAACATCTCAAAGATAACACCATTGTTCAAGTACCGTTTCAATGCACCAGACGATTGACCTACGACATTATGAAGTAGAAAGTAATCTATAAAAGGCTTGCTATACCTATGTACAAGTAACCGCACTCCTATGTAACAATACGTGTTAAGAGCGTTTATGTGGGCAACGTCGCAAATAGCTGTCAAATCTCTGGTTGTTTTAAATAATTTGGCAATATTACTGTATGGAAATAAGAAATTTGGCTAACTAGTGAACTGAAATAATGATTATGAAATGCAATAATTAATATCGTAACACCAAATATTTAGTTTTAGATGTAAAAAAAAGTATTTGGAAGCTTTCCAAATGCCTTTTTTACACCTAAAACGGTTACAACATCAAATTCAGAGTTCACTTAGTTAGCCATATTTCTTATTTCCATACAGTAATATTGCCAAATTAATCAAAACAGCGAAATATTTGACAGCTATTTACGACGTTGCCCAGTTTCAGTATAAACGCTCTTAAACAGCGTCTGTACTTGGTATATGGTACACACGGCTACACATCAAGGTATACATTTCCAGTTCATGCTGATCTCGCATTGTATAGGATTTCCGTATAATACGAGGTCAGCTATATAGCTTGATGTGTAGCCGTGTGTACCAGTAAGGACGGTTTTGGACGTTCTTAGCATAGTATAAAGAGAGGTAGTAAGCTATCTTCATAGAAACGCACCGCGCGCGGCTTGTATGTGTGGGGCCATAGTATCTAATTGTGTGTGTAGACACTATTGCCCCACACATACAAGCCGCGCGCGGTGCGTTGCTATGAAGATAGCTTACTACCTCTCTTTATACTATGTTCTTAGTATTAGTAACGCGTGCGGTTGATAGTACGTACTCTCTAATTATGTAGAACGAATATTAATGCAAACGCCCCTTAACCTAGATATGAACACCGTTAAAGAAACTTAGGTAGGATATAACGTTGTACTAATGTCTGTTTGGTAGTAAGTTGCTGTTGAATAGAATTGAATGCGGTTTGCAATAGTTGATGATTGGAAAAGATATTAGAAGGTTTGCCGTATGTAATCCCCCTGTGACCACTGAAAATCAGCGCTGTGCTGTGGGTCCCCCATAGCACTGCATCATGCTGAGTGGAAGCCTTCTTGTCACAGTCATGTCGTGCAGCTGCCGCCTAAGTAATTTCTGTTCTATGCTCGTGATTTGTTATGTACTTTGTGTTGTTCTCTGATTACTCTTGTCTTTTATGTATGCACGTATTTCTGTGACAAATAAACCTATTTTTCTTTCTTTTCTTTCTTTCTTCTTTCTGTGTTGTTAGGTTATGGAATCATAGAGCCGTAGCTATAATTATCATATACGCCTCATTACGTATGGAAAATGGTAGAACCTGCAGAACACCAATTGATTCCATTATTTTTACCCGACTACGGCAAAGCCAAAAGGAAGGGTTATGATTTTAGCAGTCTATGTATGTATGTTTATATGTTTGTATGTATGTATGTATGTATGTATGTTTGCTTTTACGTGTGTTCCACCGTAGCGCCTAAACTACTGAACCGATTTTGATGAATGAGGTATCAATAGATTTGTGATAATAGTCCGGGTGACATAGGCTATATAAATTTTCTCTAAATTTAATATGGTGGATTTTACACGTAAATTTCTAACCTCGAAAAAAATTAAAATGAGATGACCATGACATGTTTGGTACGAAAAGAAAGGTCTTGACGAGCACATTACAAATATGTAAATAATGTTATACTTTCAAAGTACCTAAATAAATATGTTTAAATTGTTAAAAACAAGCAAAAGTGAGACTATGCTACGTTGTATCGCAAGATGATACCAACGTGCAGTTAATCAAATCTTAATAAATAGTAATGGTTTGTAATTCCATCCTCAATTCCTCTATGAAGAAAAACAAGTACACACGGCTACACATCAAGCTATACATTTCCAGTTTAAGCTGATCTGGCATTGTAAAGGATTTCCGTACAATGCGAGGTCAGCTAATACTGGAAATTTATAGCTTGATGTGTGGCTACACATCTGTGTACAACGAAATATTAATATTAATACATGGGGCACTCAGAAAATTTTGCGATTGGTAATAAAAAAATATACTACAGGTTATATTTTTTTATTAAATCTTTTCAAATAACTCTCCATTGGCGTCTATACACAGTTTCATGCGTCTTTAACCAATTTTCATTACACATTTTCCAGTCCGCATCAGACACCTCTTTAATCCCTGTTTTCCCTTGAGTTGATTTTTTATTTTGGGGAACAAAAATGACAAATCCATGATTCATCACCCGTAATGAAATCGTAAACGCGCCGAGACGAGCCTGCTTCAAATTTTGCTATCATGTCTCCGCACCATTCTACCCGAACGTTAGATTGTGCGGTAACCAGCGTGAATTATCTTCCTTACCTGAAGATGCCCGTGTAGAATTTCATGTACACTTCCCGATCCAATCTGCAGTATATGCTGAATCTCTTCATATGTAATTCGCCTATTCTCTTAAATTTAATTTCTCACAGCCAGCACGTTTTCTTATGTAACAGCCGTCATAGCCCTATGACGGCCATTTCTTTCTTCGTCCGCCAAAGTTACTTGACCACGCTTAAATTCGTTGAACCAGCGGAAAACAGTCGCTTTAGAAGGGCTTTTGGCTATGAACATCATTTGAAGTCTTTCAAATGATTCTTCTGGTTTTAGTCGACATTTGAAATCGTACAAAATCATCGCGCGAAAATGTTCTTGTTGTAAATTCAATTTTCAGTGAGACAGAGTATTTTGATTTTGCTCGTAAAAAAATGTGGCGGGAATTTCGAATTTGGAATATTGTGTTTTTTTTTTAAATAAATAGTCATAGTTTTAATAGACATCAAAACTAGCCAGTGTCTCATAGACAAAAACTGTTAGTTGCAAAACTTTCTAAGTATGGTGTTGGCGTCGAAATAAATCGCGCTATAGTTTCGTCTAAAGCACTATGCACTGCTATTGGAATTTAAAATAGGTTAATTACTGACCTATTGAATTACTCTTATTTACGTTGTTGTAACGTTTAGCAAGTGTAAAAACGGAAAAGTATAAAATAAAAAATAAAGTTTAATAAAAAACTCTAACCCGACTACGGGAAAATAAAAATGATCTAAAAAGTACGAAACAAGCAAATATTTCAGACAGAAATTAAGACATAGGTACAAAAATGGTCAAGGTAAAGCCGTCGTCGCATGCCATTATAATTTTGTAGGTGTTTCTGGCACCCACATGGCATACAGGCATGCGACCACGGCTTTACCTTGACCATTTTTGTACCTATGTCTTGATTTCTGTCTGAAATATTTGCTTGTTTCGTACTTTTTAGATCATTTTTATTTTCCCGTAGTCGGGTTAGAGTTTTTTATTAAACTTTATTTTTTATTCCCACTTGTGAATTGTCTGGGGATATCCTCAAATGTCCTCAATTTGGCCGATTGTTGTTTAAAATCACATAGCTATCCCCATTACCTTTGTAATGGGCTTCAAGATCTTCGGTGAAACTCAAACCACTGCCCCACTTATACCGATGACGTTGATCCTTACCCTGGATCGCAAAGCTTTTTCCTTCTTTCACAAAACTTTAATATCTAAAATGATATTAATGTTTACAGGATTTACCGTTCAAATTTTAAATCTACTTCCTAAATTCATTCACTGACAGACAACGTAGTAAGAGCACGTTCCCACTATGTCGTGACGACTAATTTATCGTTGGACGACTGTCGTCTCTAGTTGTTCCCATTATATCGACTGTTTATCGTCACTATGTCGTCGAAATATTTTAACGTTGAACGACTCTTATCTAGCTGCCGATCGTGAGGATTTCGCAAAAAGAGTCCGACTAGTAGTGACACGCACAATAAGCTGTGACTTTTTTTTATCGTTTTAAGACTATCGTGTTAGCCGTTCCCATTAACTTGACAATTTGTCGTCAGTGCAAAAAAAAAAGTCGTGGACGACAGTTAATCGTGTCGTCCTATATGTGGACACCTCCATATAAAACACAAGCCACGACACTTTAAACGACACGATAATCTGTCGTCACGACCTAAACCGCTGGTTCTAGAAGCTTGAAATTTTGCACAAGAGTTACTTATATACTGCAAGTGAGCAAGATGGAAGAACTCCAAAGGGGTTAAATAGGGTATGAAAGTTTGCATAGAAGTAAGTCATTTTTGCCGAAAAGAAATGCCATCGGACACACAGTTTGTCATTTCATAATTTTTAAAACAAGCGAGCAGACCCACAGACGAAACTCATTCATACTGCCTAGCCTTTTCCCAACTATGTTGGGGTCGGCTTCCAGTCTAACCGGATGCAGCTGAATACCAGTATTTTACATGGAGCGACTGCCTATCTGACCTCCACAACCCAGTAACTGGGTAATACGATACCCCTTGGTAAGACTGGTTGTCAGACTTTCGGGCTTCTGACGACCCTTAACGACTGTCAAAGATCCACGAATGACAGCCGGGACCGAGGCACGGAGGAGTCTCGGTATGTAAAGATGGTCACCCATCCACGGACCAACCCCGGCAAGCGTAGCTTAACCTGATGGATCGACCCGTGCGGCTGTTACTATTCAACTACGAGCTCCTATAAGTACAGACGAAACTGTAGTCATAAAATCAATCAATCCATTTGAATACCACAGTTGTCATGTCAATCAATATTTTGACATGATGCTCACACATCAATCTAGTTATCAATCATCATCGCCATATATTAATCCATTTGTCATGGCTATTGTCTGATGGACACATTATAGGCATGAAAGAGGTTTATTAAGAGGCTATCAATCAAGTCAGTCTATCGTAGTCCAGTGCTGGTTATAGGCCTTTCCAAAGTTGTAACTATAAGGCTTTAGTTTTGTTTGAATAGACTGAGTTTGTGATCGGAGATTCATAGGAGATATGTTGCGAAATATTTTGGTACAATAATGAACTGATCAAAGTAATAATTTTTGGAACGAAGTTTTTTAACGCGGCTTGTAAACTTTCAGAAATCGTCACGCTAAAAAGTGTTAATACTTGCAACTGTCTTCTTCTAATTCAAAAAGAAAGAGAGAGAGAACGCCAGCAGAAAAAAAGCAAAAGAAAAGAGTAAAGTGATTACAGTGTCGTGGGATAAAATTGTACACATCGGCCCGAGTACACTGCTTGCTCCGTAGAGAGAAAGTGTGAATTGGTCAAAATTAAAATCCAAGATGGTGGCTCCAAAAAAACCCAAATTTTGCAGCTTGGGTATCGTTTTCATGCTTTTCAAAGGTGCAAAAGTCAATAGTCAAAATGAAATTACAAGATGACAGTTGCGAAAATTTTCTTTTATTATTATCATACGTGAGAAAGCACTTCATTCCTGACGGGGGTCCCCCGACCGCACTCGTATTTTTTTCTTATATTAAGTATGTTCTAGTTTGTCATATTACACCAGATAATCCAATAAATTTATGTTTTTGTCACATAAATATTTCGGTTTCTTTTACCTTGTTTGTACACACGGCTATACATTTCCAGTTTATGCTGATCTCGCATTGTATCGGATTTGCGTACAATGCGAGGTCAGCTTATACTGGAAATTAACACTTGATATGTAACCGTGTGTACATTATTAGCTGTAATAAAATAGTATTGTAAATTATGACTCAAGTCACAATATGAATACAGAATACTTTATCGATCAATCTGATATCTCAAGGATTCATCAGATTTATGATCATAGAATACATAATTGCCGTCATATCTTCTCCATAATAAATAAATTGAACTCGATCCAGTGCATTTGTTATGTTTGCAAATAAGATAAGGAATAATAAACTGTAACTAAAAATGAACCGCAGTCCCTTTAAAAATAGTACAACACAGGTGCAATGTGTGCGTAACTGCGTATACTTGTAATGTATGAAACTCACGACCAAAGGGTTGAGGTTTCACAACAACACGTTGCATACGCACTGCATTTGGTGTGCTACCTTCATAGATATAAGAATTATATTTCTATGGCTACCTCACTACACTCCATAGTTTTAGGTAGTTATATAAAGGTAAACAAATCTTAAAAAGGGTTTATATAGATGACTCTTGTTTAAAAATACGATAAAACCAAATAAGTTTTATTTTAGAGTTTTACAATAGTTTCCTCTTTTATTAATGTATGTAAAACTTTATCATTTATTTTTAAACTACTCTTCGTAGATTTTGTCTATTGTAAAAACTAAACGTCAACGAATTATAACGTTGCTAAATTGAAAAGTACAACTGTGACGTAGCATAACAACTGAAGTGACAGGTATTACGTTTAGTCGATTACTTGACAGCTGTCTCGTCACGTGTTTTTTTTTTTTTGTTTACCTTTGTTTAACTACCTAAACCTATGGAGTATAGTTTCATAAGCTACAACTGGTAAACACGGCTACACATCGAGCTATATACATTTCCAATATAAACTGACCTCGCATTGTACTGAAATCCTATACAATGCGAGATCAGCATAAACTGGAAATTTATAGCTTGATGTGTAGCAGTGTGTACAAGTCACGCTTCACGGACCCAGCTTGAAAACATGCTAGTATTACAGGACTTTTGCTAACTCCTCATCTTCATTATTACAGGAGCCATCATCCAGTACGTCGTCGCGTCATGGCGAGAGAGCGCACCATGTCAAGTCTCACTCCAGAGATTTGGGCAACAGTCCACTATCAGCTAACACCACAGGAAACAGTTCGAGAGAGTAAGTAGCTACACTTTATTTTTTGTGCTCAAGTACCTATTAGTAGGTGTCCAACCCCACCACGTAAATCGCGTTCAATTTTTTTTCAAATAAACCAATTACAGGCACTTTTGAATTGTCAAGGGGTCGGTCAGTCAGAAAGATGAAGCTAGTTGCCCAATCCAAAGCGTGGTAAGTTCCTATGGAGAAGAACGGGCAAGAAACTCCTCGGACATCCTTTTATATAAAAAAAATTGGTTAAATCATTCATGTTAAAATTATACCTACATGTGAGAACAATGTAGAAAGATGTGCACGTTAAAAGCTGCCGTAATAAAAAGATTTAAAAAAAACGATTAAAAAATTAAAATAAGCCGTGGCAGCTAAGAGATGACCAGTCCCCACTGACGGCGCCCGTTCACGAACATGACGCATGAATTAGTACCATTCAGCTCAACCGTTTTGAAGGGAACTTAATAACGTTATCAGTGGTGTTCTTCTGTTTGTCAAAAGGTCAGGTATAACTAAGGACACGGAAAACACTTCTGCAAGTAATATAATATACAGACAAACTATGCTCTTAATGTCCCTCGGCAAACCTCGTGTTTCGTCAGTCGTCGGATTTCTATCAGTTGCCCTTTGCACTTGGTGCAGACCGGACGCTCTCAATCGACTTGGAAGTATATAGAGTTGTTAATACTCTTTTAACTTAATGTAATTTATTTAAAAAAATTAGAAGAAAGCCGCTAAAGTCGCTGGCACGACAGATTGGAAAATAGTTTTACAGCTCTATATAGTTCACACGGAAATGAAAACAAAACAACAATAAATTACTTAAAGTCCCCGTCACGAGAAGCTATAAATTTTGTAAACACACATTCAGGGGTTTGCAATCTTTGGGTACTTAAAATAAAATAAAAACAGTTTTGTACTATTTTTTTACAGGGATATAATTATGTTAACACACACATCTAATTACAAACAAATAACCTAATCCGCGAAAACACCACAAACAAACAGACGCATTCGAAACTCGAAAGACAGCAGAGACAACGTCAGCGTGAACTTACTTCAAAATCGTGGCTCAAATGTTTACGTTCCATGAATCAGATGCGTTCCAGTACCACAAAACCTTAGACGACAGCGCTTTATATCGCTAAAATATAACCCGATCAAGTGAAATTGCTCATTTGTTTCATATAACACGTACGTTACTTTGACTTCATTGAATTTGGGATTATTCGTTGTTGATTAAATTGTCGCTACGTAACTTGGTAAAAGTTCTTTATTTACAAAAATTATAGCTTCTCGTGACGGGGACCTTAGTTCTGAATTCAATATACACGATAAATCTAATAATTGGAAATGGAAATTTGCATTCGTTTGTATTCGGAAATCCGATGATACTCGAGGGACATAAGAAAATAGAAATACTGTACTATGGCCTGCGTTCAAAAATCAATAGACTGCTATAGGGTTATGATTATAATGTATTGCTTATGGTAATGGGAATTCTGAACAGATAAACATCTCATTGCTAAAATTGCATTACTTATCTTTATATTTATTCTGTCTGTCTAATCTATTCTAGGATATCGCTACAATACACTATGAAACGTTTACTTCCTGCAAAATAAACACAGCAAAGCTTTTACAGAAAATCTTTTTTTTATTTACGATGTTGTTACAGCCGCACGGGTCGGTCTATCAGGTTCAGCTATACTTACCGGGGTTGGTCCGTAGATGGGTGACCATATTTACATACCGAGACTCCTTCGTGCCTCGGAAATTTGAATATTACACAATAAAAAAAAAATTGTATAGCTGAAATTTTTTATCATACGACTGATGAATTTCTGAATAATAAAAATAAATTTAGACTTGATTTGACTTGAGAAACAATTTTTAATTGAACATTGCGACTAATTGTAATTTAAGATTATTTATATGCATTGACTTATTTCGCATGCAACTACATTTGTACGCATCTTGCCATGACATAACGACCTTATGAACTTTAATATAAGAACTGTATTCACTACCTATGTTACACAAATAAAAAAACGATTATGATTATGAAAAAAAAGCACGTTAAGCCGTTGGTCCCGGCTGTCATTCGTAGATCTTTGACAGTCGTTACGGGTCGTCAGACGCCCGAAAGTCTGACAACCAGTCTTACCAAGGGGTACTGTATTACACAGTTACTGGGTTGTGGAGGTCAGATAGGACAGTGTTCCGCAAAGGGTGTGCCGCGGCACACTGGTGTGCCGTGGTGAATCGTAGGTGTGCCGCAGAAAAATGACAAGTTTTGTCAAAAAGTTACGAAGATAATAACACCTAGACAATTTTAACAGTTGAGAGTTACGCGAATGAGGCGCCTCAATCACGCTACCACCAATGGTAATAACGAAATGTGCCCAAATGTCATGGCTATCGATTCAGAAGAAAAGTGCAGACTTTGATAGAGAAACACTTGGAGCTATTAGCCGAAAAAATGAACTCCTAAGTGTGACCTGCGAACTATGGACTGCGTACGAAGTCCGTTTTCAGATAGAATTTTCCTTGGACACTTACCGATAAACGAGCAGGAAGAATTCATGCAGCTAAAAACGGATCAGACATTAAAGTTAAAACTTTTTGAAACGGAGCTAGAATATTTTTGGATGCATATAAAAAATGAATTTCCACTGCTTTCAAAGCGTGCTATTGCAGATTTCTTATCATTTGCCACGACTTACTTATGCGAATAGGGGTTTTCAACACCAGAGAACGTCTGAAAAATGAGAGCCGCCTTATCGACGATTTATCCAAAATTTGGTCGACTGTGCTCAGTTAAACAGGCTCACATATCTCACTGAACACTCTTTCATATTAAATATAGGTAAATAAATACCTATTATATAAACATTTTTTTTTGGTGTGCCTTTAAGATTTATTGATTTGGTAGGTGTTCCTTGAACACAAAAAGTTTGCGGAACACTGAGATAGGAAGTCGCTCCATGTACTATACTGGTATTCAGATGCATCCGGTTAGACTGGAAGCCGACCCCAACATAGGAAAACGCCAGGCAGAACAATGTTGTTATGGTTTGAAGTCCGACATAGTAAGTACTCTGATGCTAATCTGTTTCTATTCTCTTTACAGCCTGGAAGACTCGCCACAGAAGAAGGTATTACCAAGTCTGATAGGGCCGGGTGACTATGCAAGTACGGTGTACAGTCCCAACGTGTCGTACGCGCTCTCGTCCGCTGATGAGTATGGCTCGCCCGCTTATAGAGGTAAATAAATACTAAATATTAATATAAAAAAAAACAGTAGCACTCCGGGAGTGCCGACAGAAGTGAAAACTTGAAAAAAATCGGCACCGCGGTAATCAACGCGTTGATGTCTTTTACTCCACGGTGTCGGTAAACTCGGTAACAGTGTTGCGAAATCAATGGTTTAGTCCCATCTCAAAAATGTCCAACGCGCCTAAAGAAGTATTCACTTCAATAATAATGATACATAATCAGCCTATAATGTTCCCACTGCTGGGACACAGGCCTCCTCTCTATGAGAGGGAGTGGGCCATAATCCACCACGCGGGCCCAGTGCGGGTTGGTGGATGTCACATGTCTTTGAATTTTTGGTTCTAGCACGTGCCGGTTTCCTTACGATGTTTTCCTTCACCGTTTTGAGAGTAGTGGTAAATACACAAAGTAAAGTGCCTGCCTGGGTTCCAACTCATGACCTAGAATTCGTAAGTCGGGGCCGACACCACTAGGCCACCACTGCAAATAATAATGATGATTGATGTCAATAGGCTCGCCCCCTATGCCTCTGCCTAACCTTTCCGGAATTACAGGCGTAATGTTATTTTATGTACTATCGAAGAAACGCATATCTATACACCGTAAGGACTATTTCTGCTTGCAGCGCTCGCTATAGAAAGCGGCCGTTAGACAGATATGGTCATCGTGTTCACGGGATTTTGTTTTCAAACTGCTTAGATATACGTTTCTTCGATAGTATACAATTAATAAAAATTAACGATCTAACTGAAGAGTTGTGGTGACAAACCTATAGTCTATTTAAAACCTTGTTTCCAATTGAACATCAATTTCCACTTAAACAAACATCAACTTTATTGAAGTGTGAATAAAGTCGATTTTAGACTAACTGTACTAGTACTGTTGGAAAAGTCATAAAAAATATGAAGTTGTAGCGCAAATTGAACCTTGTGTGTAGGCATTCCACTTGTTTTTCCTAAAACTCATAAATTGCGAACGCAGCTTAGAAGGTATGTAGGCCGATGTATGGTTTGCGACACAGTAAAAAACCATCCCAGGAAATATTTTTCAGAATATGCTCAGTTTCCTACATGATCCGCTCAACGTCATATGTTTTTTGTTTAACATTGAGTATAAAATATTTTTTAAGCAATATTTGTTTGATGTTTCAGGTCAAGATGGCGATTATTCAAATCAAGGTAATTACTTTAAATGACTACAACATCTTTTTTAACTGCAATTTATTCATATAACAATTCGCATTGTGTTTGAATTTTGTAGTACATTAATTAATATTTTACAGCTAAAAACAATAAATTATGAATATCAAACAGTAAATTTCACTAAAAATAAAATCAATAACTTATATGATAAATTAATATGTCAATAGATTGTAAATAGTAATTATATAAATTATTGTAAATATTATCATGTCAAATTCGTATAAATCTATTCTCTAAAATGCAAAAAATCGAACAATGTCTTGAATGTATATTTAATGTCAAAAAGGTAAATTACTAAACTATTCACCATCATTTGTCACCAATTCAGATATAGAATATAAACATTTATTCAACAGGAATGCTTTAAGTTTGGCTTTGAATAGTGTACCTTTGTAAATCAATGATCTTAAGTCAGTAGGCAACTTATTAAATAATTCTACTGCTTGGTATTTAGAGCAATGTTCAGCAATATTAAGTTTCGGCGCTATTTTATTTTTATAACGTTTCTTCTAGTTTTCTCTCTAAGTTCACGTTCTTCCTGTGATTCGTGCTCGTGTATGTATTTGGCAAAGTGGTCAAATAGTGTTCAACCGTTCGTGCAAAAAATAATTCATTAATCAGTTGAAAACTCGACCCTCGATACTTTTATTATATAAATAAATAACAACAGAATTAAATATTGACCCTTATTTTCCAAAAAGTAGGAAAAAAACAGATATATAGGTTTAAAAACTCTAATATTATAATTCAAATCTGTTTACAATTGAAATTTCCCTGTGTGTTCTCCTATATGGAGATTTTGAAACGATTAATTATCAACTCATTTAATTAAAAAAATATAGTTACATTAAAATATATCGACATCATTTTCCTCAAGATAGCAAGCAGTATTTAATACACGTTGGCTTAACAAATTCTATAAAAACCAATATTTTTCAGTGTAAAATTGGACTTTGATTAAACCACAGTAAATAGTGTTAAAATTAAAACAATGACGGTGAATTAGATCAGTTATTAATATAAATCGTGACGGACAATATAACAATAAAGTTAATTGTATGTGATTTACAGGAAAATATAATAATAATTATATCTATACATATTATAAATTAAAGCCGCTATTCGTGTCTGTCTGTGTGAACCCATTGTTTTTTTAAACTGCGCAACAGATTTTGATGCAGTTTTCACCATAATATAGTTCAGTTTTTTTTTTCTTCGTGTTTCTGTGACAAATAAACCTATTTTACTTTCTTTCTTTATTTAGAGACTTAATTCCGAAAGATTAATATGTTTAATATAATCATATTAAATAAAGAAATCTCTGCATTTTTCCAAGTTGTAGGTAGCAGGGGCTAGTTGTAAATAAATGCAGTGAGGCAAAGGACATCATTCAAGTTTCGAACATTTTGTACCCAAAAATTAAAGTGCCGACCAGTAAAAAAATATGCGGTGATCTTATGGGCGCTTTAGTTGTTGGATACGAAAAAAAAAGAAAAAAAAATCTTTAATTCAGACCTAAATTAGTCCATAACTTGTTAGTGGTTCGTAACAGATTGTGCTTATATGCTATGCTAGTATTGTTAGTAATTGAATTAATTAGTTTAATTTAGCATAAACCTATTGTTATTTTTTACCCAGTGCCTTTGGATGGGGTAGTCCGGTCTGCCCCAAATAAACGTAGCGCACGCTTGTGCTGGTCTGTCAGTTGGTTCTGAAATTAATCCTTTATTGTGAAACTGGTAAAGTTGTACAAATAAAAATAATGCAATAATAGCTTTTGTGATTGAAATAATGTAAACTACTTTATCTGTCTTCTAGTTATCTTATCTTTTTTAAGCACGTGTTTCAATGGCAAATAAACAATCTTTTTTCTTTCTCTTTCTTTACATTTTGTAGTAAAGTTCACTGACCTATTGTCGCCGGTCTTTACTAGACTCGCAAATCTTTAACTTAGCCGCGTAAACCAATAGTTATATGAAAATAATGAATTAGGGAATTATTTCTCCCGTGTGATATTTTCGGACATAAACGCGGGCGAAGCCGCGGGCAAAAGCTAGTACTTTCTAAAGCCAACCAGCTGTGACAGGAGTATGCTACCGTGACGATTAAGTTACCACTTCATCTAAGTGATATATTATTATAAGACCTTAGGGGGCGTTCATTAATTACGTGAGGCTATTTTGGCGATTTTTCGACCCCCTTCCCCCCCTTGGTGAGATTTCTTGAGATTTGGCTGCCACCCTAAACACACGCGAGGTTTTCAAAATGCGTATTTTTTGTGTAAATACGTTAATCTGTGCTTGATTGCGTTGGATTTATTAAAAAAATATAATTTGATAAATCATTTTTATTTAATATAGTCTAGAATCACAGTGAGACAATCGAACAATAAATTACTTAAATAGGAATGACTCGTTTTTGTGTAGGATATGTGCCATAATTTTATGGAGAAACATGTTTTACTTAATTTAACCCAGTTTTCTCGCATTATTACACTGCTTCAAAAAAACACGTGGTATTTGCCGAGACCCCCCTCTCTCCCACTGAGATTCGTTTCGACCTCCTCCCCCCTAAACGCCTCACGTAATTAATGAACGACCCTTTAACTTAGTGTGTCGCCTCACTTAACAATATACAAAAAGTCACTGCGATATGTTTACTTCCGTAGTTTAGATCTGACTAACACTAGAGTTTTAGAATAAAATTTTCGGCACACAAAAACTAAGCTGATTAATTTCCCTTTCTTTCAATCGACAGTGATATTATAAAAATGAGTTTCTATGCCACTATAAAGTTACGATATGAGTGGACGTTGTTTTGGGAAAGTCTGGGCAAAATTATTTAATAAATCGGAGCTTCATGCAAAGCAATGCAACTCATTGAAATAACCTACATAAGGGAAAGGGACATTGATATCCAGAACCCCTACAGTGACGTTGTAATAGTGAGAAATAGTGTTCTTCATAAAGTCTGTAAAATGTACGTGTTTTTTGAAGACGAGAGCGACGGCGCGAACGTGACGTCATCAAAGGCGATGGCTGCCATCGCGCACCTCAACACCAAGATCGAGCGCACCAAGGACCTCATACGATTGGAACAGACTATACGGGATGGTGAGTCTAACTTTGTTTGTT
This sequence comes from Agrochola lychnidis, assembly GCA_963680765.1. Lineage (NCBI taxonomy): Eukaryota > Metazoa > Arthropoda > Insecta > Lepidoptera > Noctuidae > Agrochola > Agrochola lychnidis. The sequence goes on along the minus strand of OY796873.1, from coordinate 12,087,549 downwards.
TATTTACACGTAGAAAATAGGTCCATTATTAAAAAATTGTCTAATAACCGTTTTCACCTTCACTAAGTGACACTTTGACACAAATGAGTCCCTAAATAAAAGTGCGTTGTTGGATTTTCAACTCTCAGCGCTGACCTTATCGTTGAAAATCCAACAGTGATAAACCACTCATCTTCATCTTCCTGTCCTTGTCCCATGTTACGTGGGGTTGGCGCACCCGTTTTCTTTCCATTCTCCGCTGTCAATCGTCACGCTATCATTCACTCCCTTCTCTTTCATATCATTCCTCACACAATCTTGGATAGATTCTTCTTCTATCTTTTCTCTGGCCTTCCTGTCCCACTCCATCCATTAACATTTATATTCATCACTCTTTTAGTTACAATCTAAACCACTAAAGATAGAACTTCGATTAGAGGCTGCAGAGTTGCTAAACGGTGTTTGAAGTATGTATTTATGTGACCAAATTCGTGGGTAACGGTTCGTCACCACATTATCGCCTAATCTGGAGCAGTGCCGGACAAAATCCCAAACTTTTTGTTCTCCCCAATATTCTTTATTCACTTCCTTCTTAAACTTTTTATGCTGAGGTCGCATCTACGTCTACCATGACAAAGCAATGCGTGCCGAAGCTTTGTATGTTTTGCTTGCTAAAAAGCTATCGCGCTAATACGGTGTGATCACATTAGCGGCTTCATAATTTTACTAATTATCGTGCAATAATCCAAATTTTTGCACGATATAGCCGACAGAGCGTCTATGCAGTCCAGAAACAACAGTCGAAATGACCAACGCTATTCCGACCACGCGCCACGCTTATTAAGTACCGCCACCCGAGCGATTAATGCTACGCAGTCCGAACTATCGCGATGATAACCGATAATGGTTGGTCACATCTGCGTGTATCGTATCATTGTGCGAAGCTTCGTCACGATAGATGTAGATGCGGCCCCTGCATTAGAATTAACACGAAAAATATCTGAGACTCATGTACCTTAAGGTACAATTCTGTAGCTAGCGACACGGTATTTCATAGAAATACTAGAAACCAGTAGTGTCGCGACGACACATCACCTGCTGCTGCTGCCTGCAGTCGGCTACTGACTTGTACCTTTCTGTCCCGGCACACCTTTGTAAAACGTACGTTTTAAGTTTTTGTTCTCTTCCCAAGGAAAAGATTTCGCGATGGCATCTGTCCTATACACAGGAATCACTAACTATTCTGCATTATACAAATTACTCACACAATAATTTATCTTCCAGACAACGTGAACGAGTACCTGAAACTAGCAGCGAACGCAGACAAACAGCAACTGCAGCGCATCAAAGCAGTGTTCGAGAAGAAAAACCAGAAAAGTGCGCTGTGCATCGCGCAGCTACAGAAGAAGCTAGAAGGATACAACAAGCGGATCAAGAACTGGGAGGTGAGCATTGCTTTTATATCTAACTAGCAACAAAGCGGTGTGCGAGAAGAAAAACCAGAAGATTGCGCTCTGCATCGCGCAGCTACAGAAGAAGCTAGAAGGATACAACAAGCGGATCGAGAACTGGTAGGTGAGCATTACTTTTACTTACAACTACAAATTAGTGTTTGAAAAGACCCAGAAGAGTGCGCTGTGCTAAATACCTTTCAAACCATGTTATATTGTAGATGAGAAATGTTTTTATTTTAGCTGTTTTGATACTGGCTTTTCGGGTTTGAGATATCTTTATTTCCCATAAGAAATTTCACTTACATGAGAAATATTTAACTAATTAAAAATAAACATAATTGATTAACGTACAGTTTTGGTAAAATATAAATAAATTAGAATACACAAAAATATTCAAAAAGTGTAGGGTAATCGCTAATAATTTAACACAGCTAAAACGTAAACATACACGGAACGCGCGCAACTAGATGTGGTATGTAATGTACTAAGGTGCGCTCACTTTATTTTCATTAAATATATCGCACCCTTAGAAATATAAGGGCACAACTCGAAATATTGAGGTTTTGAGTTTTTGTGTTAGATGGGCTCAATATCAACTGTTCTATCACGGAAAGGGTGGTGTGAAAGAGACACAGTTACAGTATTCGCTTTAATATTGTCTTTTTTCTCTTTCTGTGAAAGCCAAGAACGATAGAACAGTTGATACTGACCCCATCTAACACAAAAACTCAAAACCTCAATATTTCGAGTTGTGCCCTTATATTTCTAAGGGTGCGATATGTAATTTTAAGCATTTCTTAAATATTGTAATCTTGTAATATACGAACAAGACATTCCGACTGCGAAATGCAGATAAATGCTTGAGCAAATAAATGGTTATCTTATCCGTAAAATATCTATTAACTACCATCCTAACTATTATCCAGTATATACATGGCTGAGTTATATGATGACTTTCTAACGGTCGTAAAATGACAACAATAATAATAAACCTCTCCACTCCTCATAAGCACCTCAGGACCTACCTTGTCGCTACGACACTAAGTGCGAGCGACCATTTTCAGGGGCCCATTATTGAGTGTGAATTCACCCCCTGCCATTTTATCTATGTACAATAAAACATTGACATAATTTTAGGTAACTAGTCCTCTTTAGCCACCCAAACCCATAGTCCAATATCTTTGTTTTGTTTGCAATAGTCCTACGCCAACCGGGGGTTGTCCTTAAACGCACTTGCATAGTACATACAGGGATAATCGTCGCTTGGTGCCTCATTTAATTAAAAACGTGTAACGGGGGCCTCTGCAAGTTGGCTTCGGCCCCTCGTACGCCTTCCAAAGGTCCGGGACCAGTAACCTAATTGCGTAACTTATTTTCGTAAACAATTTCGCGAAATTTGTTTCATTTTGACATTTCAACAACATTCATTGCGTTATTTACGTTGTTGAACAGATTTTTTTTTCCAACTTATGAAGCAATGGATTAGCAATCTGTTTCAAATCGAAACAGATTGTGATTGTGTTGTATCACGCAATTAGGGTACTGGTCTCATACAGAGAAGGCGTAACTATACAATTTTTCCTCATCCGGGAAGCCGCATGAAGTTGTGCCGATTGCATAAAAACTTAATAAATAGGCTTTGCATAATGCTGTCTTTCATAAATGCTAGCTTAATGTCCTAAGTTTCTGCAATTATTTTTAGTTAACAGTCACCTCTATAATACTGTAAGACATTATAGATTTTAACTTTAGTCTGAAGTTTTTTGCCTCGCAGCAACACGGGACCAGCGGGCAGGCGCACAGACAGCCGAGGGAGGTGTTAAGAGATATGGGACAAGGGTTGAAGTGAGTGCTTTTTGATATACAAGGTATATTTTTTATTGTTATTTTATTTGCACATTGAGTATGTCATATTGTTTCAATAAAACACGCTAGCATTCTGGTTGCATAAAGTCTGAAAATTAAAATGTCTTTATTATTTACTCGTACTGCTAATTGTCGGAATATATTTATACTGCCTGAAATCTCCTAGCGCCAGATGGTCGGACTCAATATTTTTGTTAAAAAAAATTGTGGCACTCCGGGAGTGCCGACAGAAGTGAAAAATTGAACAATTAAAAAAAAAATACTTTCAAAATAAAAAACTTGCATAGAACATTGATCCCAAAGAGGACAATCACGTTTACAATAATGAGGAGTTTACGGTAACGGGGTCGCGAGTTCAATTGTTTTTTCCCATCTCAAAAATGCCCAACACACCTAAAGAAGTTTTCACTTCAAAAATACAGTCTATTACTCAGTTTGGCAAGAGTCCGAAATTAGCATGGCTGGGTACTCTTTAAAAAAAAGGTTTGAAAAATAAACTACGCAGACTTTCAAAGATTCAGAAGCACACAACATTAAGTTAAAAAAATCTAGTTAGCACTTAACTCTGTTTTGCCTATAAATTTTACGTAAGACATTTACAAACTAAGTTGGAGCTTATTTCTGCTTTCAATAGCACCAAAAATCTCGAAATACGTTTAGCGCTAAACGAATTTAAAACATTATTCTCTTTCTGTCAATCGTTTGAAGATGACAGAGACAGAATGATGTTTTAAATACGTCTAATTGCCCTGTGGTCTAGTGGTTAGAACACCTGTCTCAGACCCATTGGGGGCAAAAAAAATTGTTCAGTTTTATCTAATTCTGTCGCCATAACAACAATGTTTAACAGCATTGTTGAATTTCGGCAGTTAGAGGTAAAATAGCCCGTTCCTCTGTGGTTGAGGATTCCAGGTGAAGCTCGCTTCCACCTTCGGCCTGAAGTGATTTGTGGTGCTAATGAACCTTGAAATATTTAAATTGATGTTCAAGTTTAGTTACCTTCATCATCATCTGCCTAGCCTTTTCCCAACTATGTTGGGGTCGGCTTCCAGTCTAACCGGATGCAGCTGAATACCAGTTTAGTTGCCTTCATATAGATAGTGCAATCCACGAAGACGCAATCCACTGCGCGATTACTGTACTGTAAGCTGAACTATAGTACGGCGCGGAGCGGAGTGGGGCGCGTCTTCGTGGATTGCACGGACTATATTCCTTTAAAATAAATACTATTACAATTAGCGCAAGGACCCTTCATACTCTTGTCAACCATACAAACAATAACTATACTCTAATCATCTTCTCCCAGGAATGTAGGCGGCAACATTCGAGACGGCATCACAGGTCTCGGAGGGAGTGTCATGGCGGCGCCTAGAGAGTTCGCGCATCTTTTCTCTCGCTCCAACCGCTTCGGATCAGCTGACAACATCGCACAACTCGCCGGTCTGTATACTACACTACTGTTGATATTGGTGGAGGTTAATAAGAATAAGGATATTACTCTATTTAGATTCAGTAGATTGTACAGTTGTGATAAGTGTTAGAAAATAAAAATAAAATTACAAATAATAATGTCAAAGACGCACTGAGCACTAACGTACCCGTGCATGCGGCGTTACCATACCATAACTTAAGAGCGTTTATTCTAAAATGTTGCCAACGTCGTAAATAAATGTCAAATATTTACCTGTTTTCATTAATTTGGCAATATTACTGTCTTTTTTTTTTCGCGTGGTTAGTGACTAACCTGGTGTCAGAGTTTTAAAGCCGCCCATGGGCTTCTGACTTGGTTTCACATGCCGGCGAGATATACATATCTATCAAGCATGCCGGTTTCCTTACGATGTTTTCCTTCACCGTTTTTTGAAGCAAGTGATAATTATACAATACGCACATGAATCCGAAAAGTCAGAGGTGCGTGCCTTGGGTTCGAACTCGAGACCTATGACTTGGCAGTCTGACGGTCACACCACTAGGCTATCACTGCTCTAATATATATATATTACTGTATGGAATTAAGAAATGTGGCTAACTAGGGAACTAAAATATTAATTATGAAATGCAATAATTAATATCGTAACACCGAATGTAAAAAAAGTATTTGGAAACTTTCCAAATGCCTTTTTATTTTACACCTAAAACGGTTACAACATCAAATTCAGAGTTATAATTGCAATTCTTTATTAATATTCTAGTTCGCTAGTTAGCCACATTTCTTATTTTCATACAGTAATATTGCCAAATTAATCAAAACAGCTAAATATTTGACAGCTATTTGCGACGTTGCTAACTTTTAGGATAAACGCTTTTAAGTTACTATGGGATAACGTTGCCATTACGTGGGATAAGCACTGTTTTTTAACGTTTGAAGATGAATTTTCTACGCCTGTTTTACAAATAACGTCAATCGATTCAGGAGAAAGAATTAATTAATGAAACCCTTAGCAATCTACTGGATTTAACGGTAGAGTAAAACAACACTTGTGTCTAGGCTGTGGACATACTGAAGAATGTTCATAACAAGTATCTGGAAAAAGTGTTATTATTCGACGGTCGATATACACGTTGCTACGTGTGACCGTCGTATAATAACACAATTTTCAGATTAAATATTTATATTTAAAGCGCTGTTGACTAACCACAATATTATACAATATGTAAAAAAACTGTCCGATCAGCAAGGGGCTCATAGGTATTGCAATAAAGTTCCATAAAAGTAATACAAAATATATTTTTTAGGGTTCCGTACCCAAAGGGTAAAAACGGGACCCTATTACTAAGACTTCGCTGTCTGTCCATCCGTCTGTCTGTCACCAGGCTGTATCTCGAGAACTGCGATAGCTAGACAGTTGAAATTTTCACAAATTATGTATTTCTGTTGTCGCTATAACAGCAAATACTAAAAACAAAATAAAATAAATATTTAAGGGGGCTCCCATACAAGAGATATGTTTTTTTTTTGCTGTTTTTATATCTAATGGTACGGAACCCTTCGTGTACTAGTACGACTTGTACACGAAGAGTTCCTTGGCACTTGGCCGGTTTTTATTGAAAATATAAAGTTATTGCTATTTCATTTAATCACATTTTTTGGACCAAAAAATCCTAAATTTATTAAAAATGACCAAATTTTCAACAGAGGTCATAAGTTATGACTTGTGACCCGCTAAGCGATGGCACACCCGATGAAATAACACAGTAAAATTCCCCATTGAAAAAAAATTTGACGATTTTCATATATAAATAGATTCTCAGTGTGATACCTAACAGCACCCTCACGAAATGGACAGGATTTTTTTACATGCTGTATTAATACATATAAATTATAGCTATAGTTTGACCGAGAACACTGCAAACTATAGTCAACTGTGCTTCAATATAAACTTCTATGACATTGTTATGTTGCTTCGTGATACTGACGTCAGTAGTCAGTATGCCCACAGTCTATGTAAAGTAGATGTTTGCTGTGTGACACCTGACTTGCAGATCTGTAGTCATCACTTTACTGTTAACAAACATACAGTACACATGATACTTACAATTTATGATTACGTCTTCATTATTATTATTACAAAGAAAATACAGCTCAAATAATCAATAGCTAGGTATGTTATTTTGTAGTACGTCTTTTCTTTCTCAACTTTTAGTTTCTTTTTATATCTTCTGAATATATTTTTTCTTCTACTATTTTTTTATTGTAAATACTGCCTTTATTGTAGTCAGTACCTATGGCTTTAGTTGTTCGCTTTTTATTTACTTAGTTTATTTTACTATTTTAGTTACCATTCGAAACATTTTCCGGGTTTACAAATCAAACTTTCGACTAAATCGTAATACTTTTTTTTTTTTTCACAAATTTCCATTGACCATAATTTAGAAAGACTTTCTAGTCATAAAATCCTTTTAAAACAGATTCAAAATCATATTCCAAAAATCAATTTCCATTTCACATTATCATTAAATGTTTCATATACTTCGGTACTATTAATTTATTGAAATAAGACTAAATTATATACGTTTATATAATATACAATGTATTTTGTCTCACAGAGAACACGGGTCCTTGTGAGTATATAATATGTATATAAGTGTAGACCATCTGTATTTAACTTCATTACATCATGTTTTAATTATATACTAATATCAAACTAATTGTTATAAATAGAATCATCATATAAAAATAAAACCATAATAATTCTTCATTTAGTTAAGGGTTTAAATAACCATATTATTTATTAATATTTACTCACTTGTTTATTTCGGGCTTGCCCGATTAGTTTCGAACTCGAGTTCGAAATTGGTCGCGAAACCCTGAAATGAATAAGTTTTTAAAACCGTTAACATGAATAAATATGAAAATAACTCACAAAGGTCTCATAACCTTCGTTTTGTTACTCTAACCTCAAATTGTGTTTTACCAATTGTCTAAGCAATTAAGATAATTATCGAGTGTGAATGCTTGCCGTAATTACGTTCTTATGTAGTTACCTCGTATTGTGTACCTACCTGTGTAATTATGTCGTATTCAGTGTACTTTTATGTACGAAGTATATAGAGATTCCTAGTTAGTTGCACATCCGCCAATTATTTAGATATACTGTCGTAGATGCACGAGTTTTTACTGTTATTGTAGTATAGGATTTTTTTTTCGATATCTATCGAAAATCTGGTTTTATAACTAAGTATTGTTTCTTCATAAACTCGTCGTTTCTCCAATTTTTTTTATTATCATTATTTCTAATATAAAAAAATGTCGCCGGCTCTCTAAACTTTTTGTTAAAGTCAGATCCACATCCATATATTTTAGATAACAATAAAATATATAAATCAATACAAATACACAAACAAAAGTAATTATATTTAAAACAAAATTACTAAAATAAACAAACCTATTTAAATCTTTTCACACAAGCGTTTAAATTCAAAACAAAACAAATCTACCACAGACAATACTATAATGTGTAGACTATATTTGTATGTATTCGTATGCATTTATTATACTCATGGTCACACTTAGATAAAGACTGAATGATCCATCACGCGGTTAGAGCACTTATTATGAGTTATCACTTGGTTAAACTTATCTACGAAATATTTTGGAAGACTGTAGACCAATTACCATTATTTTATGTTAAAAAAAACTTAAAAAACGGTTTTGGAGGTGTATTACATGACACACATACAGCCGAAAAACATCATCCTACTTTTGGCGAAGTTGGGTAAAAAAAGAAGTCAGCGGATATCGATTGCGTAAAAGCATCGTTGGCTTTGGGTAGTGTTTTATCAGTAAATGAGTGTTTGTAAAAACTGATTGTGTTTCCTATCGCGTTGTTGTTACTGACATTTTGATCTTCCTAAAAAGATTAAACTTGATGACCAAACTGAATATTGAACTTTGTAACGGATTCTAGTAGATTGTAGCAGATGGGAAACCTAAAATATTAAAAAGAAGTACTTTCTTTAATGGAGATTTGATCTAAACCGAGAATATCTATAATTATCAAGGTTATAGGGCATTTAAAACAAGATTGGTACTCCTAGTATCTTAATTGACCTTGAAAAATGTCTAGGCTTAGATAATCGCCAGCAAAACGCTGATAAAGAAATGTTTTATCTTCTTACAAGATTCAAACACATTTATAATAAAATTGCAAAGCGTTGAGCACGACACGATTACACATATGAAAAACCGTGTAGTGACTTATAGTTCTGTGCCTAAACACCTGACGAAGTCACGGTAAACAAATTATCAATCACTATCGCTAAACAGTTTGACAGCACATAGTATCGCTGTATCGTTCGTAATCTCTCTAATGCTAGACAATAGTCCAAACATTCGTTAGTCAGTATCGTTACTGAGTCAGTGCGAGGCGGCTGGGACACGATGCTGTTTAACAAGTGCAAGAAGTGTCGCAAGAAATGTAAATAGATTTTTTTGTTTTCGTATGTGCATATGACGTCATTTTGTGACTAAAATTTGTGTTCGTAATGCTTATCGACGTGTTGAGTAATTTGACTGAAGTATTATAATTTATAAGTAATTTGTTACTGTCTGATTATTTAAATGTGGATAAAATAACGGTGTACGAAGTTGGTAGTGTTTTTATTCGGTGTGTAGATGTAGTAGAAAATTTGTTAAAAAACACTAACATTTTTTAACATAGTTTAAACGATTATAAACCGACTATTAAGTGGTTACAATATTTTTATAACATTTGGTTCCCCAAACTTTGTTCCCTTTAGTAGTCTAAATGTCATTTTTTTATCTGTATTGTGTCCATTTTACAAAACTCTTTTACATAAATCCCAATTTCAACAAAAACTTACCTCCATACTATACATAAGTAGAAGTAGGCACTAGCGGTAAACACGTACCTAATATTAACTAAATCACAGACCACATAGTCCTCACACCATTTGTCTAGTAATTGCTGTGAACCCTGCTTGTCATCTAGCCTACACACACAGAGGAGTGAGCTAATGGAGTGATCATGCGCTTGCGTCGATATTTGCATAAACATGCAGGTATTGTTATGACCAGTCACGAAGTTTTTTGTGTGTGATGCATCGGTGTACTACGCTGATTGGAAGAAGTGTTGCATATTATTTGGGGCAAGTCCCCTTAATTACAAATTGTGGTTTACAATTGCCTTGGTTTAAGTCTATAGTTTATGAGTCACAAATAATACATTTAAAAACCCAAGACTATCATCAAACCACGTTTTGAATAAAGGGCAATGCGAGAAAACATTAAATCATCCTTACATGGGGAGGAATTAATTACCTATCAAGTAATAAATTATCCAATAATGTCTCATATCGGAAATCAGCAAAAACAATGGATTGCGTTATGTTCTCATTTTGTTGTGTATAAGCAACAACAACCACACGCCATAGATATAAATGTTGCAATACTATTTTAATCGACGTAATCACACATGAGCACTCCATTAGCACATTACTCCGTGTCAATATACAACTGTCAATTTATGTTGCTTATCATGCCGTGTCCTTTTGCACGCCAGCGCCTCCTCACGCGGAGTTACGAGGTAAATAAACGTTTTTATATACAATACATTATGTATAAAGGTAAATTATATACTGTAAGTGCAGTCTACAATTCATATTACTGCTGTAGCTAATCAGTTGAGTTGAAAACTTACCGTGAACTTGACTGTATTATGTCTTGTAATGATGCTTTAGTACAAAAATATGCCATAATAACTGCATATTTTTTTTTAATAGGTTACTTGGAAAGTCCTTTCAAGGCTCAAGTAATTTAAGATATTTATCTCAAAGTAAACCTAAGTACTTATATAAGTTAAAAAGCCTTTTGCTTTCATTAGTTTCACAAAAACACAAATTAGAAAAGCTTCTCGCAATAATTGGCACAGATTTTATGTTCATACGAAATTCTTTGCAAAACTTAACGTACTAATTTATTTTTAGTTTCGCTAATTTAATATATTAACGGGTGACTGAATATTTAACTTTTAACGAGTAAATATTATATGCTAAAGTGAATGCATAGGTAGGGATCCTTAGATTTAAGATTTTTGTATTTCTTATGTCCCACCAACCAACTTAAAAACATAATATGTCCATCTCTTTCACCTTTCTATGTATGATTCAATCTTTGTCTCTATCACTGAAACCACAATAAGCACGGATTCGACCTTTCGGCAGTGATAATTTGTATGATATCAATACATTTATCTGTCACACAATTTGTTTCAAATTCACACTCTTTCCTTTTCTGCCCAATCATAATTCTCAAATAAAAATCCCTTTGTATGTTCGTATACCACATAATTTTTCCATTAACCCCTTCTCAACACTGCAAGTTTATGACCAATCCTTCTGAACGAATTACTTTGGCACAAGACGAGAGAAATTCTACCCCACTTCACGTTTCTTTCAAAATTATTTCCCACTACTTCTATTCATCTTTCTGATAACCTCTCACCCTGAATGGAACACTTATGCAAATCCCTTTAGAAAATTCATAAAACTTACCTTAAATAACATGGGACTATAAGAGAAAACGCAGAAAACCGCATTTTATTGACCGACGTTTTTGTAAAATATGACCTATTTTTGTGGGACGTCTAGTATAGATTATCATTTATTTTTAATTCCTACCCATTTTTACGGTCATTTGCGTTCGGTCTCGTCCCATATACAACGCTGCAAGGTTCTTTTGGTGCGAGGTCAGAACTGGAAGTAACGCCTTTGATAGTAGAATTTCTGTGTCAATTTCACAAATGCTTTCAAACAACGCCCCCCTGTCAAAGTCATTCAGACGCCAAAAGATCAATGTAGCAACCTAATTATAACCACCATGTATTGAGTATTGCTACAACGTGGTAGCGAACGCGTCGTCTGAAGGCTCCCGTGCGTCCGAGGCTGGGGAAGCGGCGGCTCCGCGGGGCTCCACACTCCCTCGAGCTGCGACGTCTCCCGCGCCCAAGTTCTCGCCAGAAGCATCGCCCAGCTCGTCTGTTACCAGTGAGGGGGCGCCGTGAGTATACACCTTCATCATTCATCATTTCAGCCGAAAGACGTCCACTGCTGGACATAGGCCTCCCCGAAGCACCGACACTTTGACCGGTTCTGTGCTTCTCGCATCTAGCGGTTTCCTGCAGCCTTCACCAGGCCATCAGATACACATACAAATTTATAAAACAATATTTAATAAAGTCTTGAGTGAATAGATTACTTCTTGGCAAGCGTGCACGATCGTTGATCAAATTATAAAATTTAAAAAAACTCAAGTAACACATAGGTACACACGGCTACACATCAAGCTATACATTTCCAGTTTATACTGATCTCGCATTGCATAGGATTTCCGTACAATGAGAGGTCAGCTTATACTGGAATTTATAGCTTGATATCTAGCCGTGTGTACCATTAGTTTGTCTCTGGATTGCCGACGATGTTGAAGGCATCAAGTCCGCCATTGTGTTTATTGTATTTTTAAGAATAACTAACAAGGATAAATATTAAAATTATTAGTGTTCTGCTATCGTTATAAGACAGCCTTAGCATCATCCAGTAAACGTGGGTTTTCTCCCGTCATTCCGACCTTGCCGCCGAGCTCCTTTGCGATCGCGACCGCGGCCCGAGTAAATGATATTCCCTCCCAACCCTTGCTCGATAACGAGGTGCCAGCAGTTGTTGCAGCTGAGCACGTAGCTTTAAATTCTCCGACTAATAATCATGATCAAAACTTTGATCCAGCCCGTCTCATCCTTGATGTCCTCCCTCCGGTTGACGCCCTAAGCCGAGGTTCGTACCCCAAAGGAACCCACAGGAAAGCCCGGTTAAGTAGTCATGATCTCAGAGGTTAACTACGAGATGTGCCCTACCTAAAAAATAAAAATAATAAACGTAGGTTTTCTCGTAGAATCTAACAGCAACTTATGAGGCAATCTTGCAAAAAAACACCTTATATAACATAGCTGGTAAACAGCAATTATGTAATTATTGTACGAAGAAAGATGAAGTTGCCCATATACTGGTGCCGATTCCCTTGTTCACAAACTAAACTAAATTTAAGTTCAGTGCGTATTTTTCTTTCTATTTCATTAAGAAAAAGACAGAAGATAAATTTTAGTTTAGTCCTGTCAAATTAATCAGCGCCTGTCACTCTCCATATAAGTTTAGACGTGATTAAAAACTTGCCGACTAAAATTACGTCAATTTACGTCAAGCGTTGATTAATTTGACAGGACTAAACTAAAATTTATCTTATGTCCTTTTCTTAATGAAATAGAAAGAAAAAGATGCACTGAATTTAAATTTAGTTTAGTTTGTGAACAAGGGAATCGGCACCATTGTTTGGTATGTGGGATCGGGGGAACAGGGAAAATAACAGTGCAATATTGATAACAAAATATTTCAACACTAACCGTTGCCCGCGACTTCGTTTGCGTGTATTACATATTTCATCATTTTAATACAAATATTCAGGATGCAAAGGACCCTATATCCTTCTCCAAGTCACAGGCTTCCTATCTCTAAAATTGCATAACGATCGGTTCAGTGTTTTAGGGGTAAAAATGTAACAGACGGACAGACAAGAGTTACTTACGCATCTAATTATAATATTAGTATGGATTATTTTTTTGTGGTCCATGTGGCAGAGTTCTATTGGCTCTTGAACGAATGTGCCGTTGGCGTAATCTTATCGGAGTAACTTCCATTAAAAAAGTACCAACATGGCGGATAATCATATTATGTATTGCTACAGGTATCCAGCACAGCCCGGTTCAAATAACATTTCGGAGACGACGTTTACGTTGAAGCCGATACTGAACGAGCTGCGCGAGCGCAGGGAGGACTTCGAGCGGCTGTCTGAAAAGATAGATGCACTGAAGGTACCATTTTTTTTTACCTATTCTGTCCCACTGCTGGGCAAAGGTCTCCCTCCCCCATACTTCGCCATTCATCTTTGTCTGCTGCCTTTTCCGGCTAATTAATCAAGAAAGAGTCGACGACGCCCGTCTTCAGGCACCCACTACGTGTCGACCCTGGCCCATCTGTCCTGATGCACCCTGTACGTGTGGCCCGCCCAGTCGCATTTCAACCTTGCGGTCTTATCACCAACATCGGCGATGCCTGTCTTCGAGCGTATTACTGTGTTGCGAATTCGATCCGTTAGTTTTATGTTCGAAATGCTACGCTCCATCGCTCTTTGGCATACTTTAAGTTTGGACTTAGACCAAGTCTGAGCGCCATAGGTTAGAATTCCATAAAGGTATCATATTGTTTATTTATTCTTCTTTCTCGACGTTACAGAGTTCATGATGTGGAAACAACTCTATCACGCAGTTAGTCGTATCATTGCGAATATTTTGTGTGAATAAATTCATCTCTTCATGTGGCCTAAGATTCTTCATACCAAGCTCCCGATTCAAAGCGGTTTTTAATTTTTACGAACCCTGTATGAATGTAGAGTTATGGGAAATGCATCGCACACACATTATTTTTTATGTTTAGTTGCTACCGTTATTACTCCTTTTTTCATTAATTTTGCCTTGAATATTGCTAACAGTTTTGTTATTAATTTATTTAAAGCAGTCTGTGGACATTTAATGGATAATAATTATATTTTATTAAGTTACATGTTAAGACGTTTCTGTTTTTTCTTAATATACCACTTCTTATTTTCCATAATGAAATAAATAAAAATATCTACTAATGCAACCCATAGACAGACTCTTTGTTTAAGAGGTTCTTCTTAACCAGCAACCATTTCCTGAGAGCTGAGTTTATTCAGAAATATAATATTTCCAAATGAATAAAACTTCCGGACAGATCCCCTTTGGATAATAATATTGAATTTATTTTCTTAATATCGATCCTTAACATTTGAGGGAAACTAAATAGGGCGTAATAATACAGATGAATATTATCTACAGTTATATTCACCTACAAGTTACCTCTCTTTCTATCGCGTAACTCATATCTTCTGACTACGTGACGCTCACTGAATTGGCCCAATAAGTCGAGTCCGCCGCGTACTTGTAGCTTCATACCTAAAATGCGGAATGAACCATATGTATTGATCTGTGGTAATAAAAAAGTGGCACTCCGAGAGTGCCGACAGAAGTGAAAACTTGAACAAGATCGCCTTGGTGGAAGAATACTACTTGTATAGAACATTGGTCCGTAACCTTATCTAAATAAAGAGCACAATCGCGTTTACAAAACCTGTAAAGTAAAATACTTGCATAGAACATTGATCCGTAACGTAATATAAATACGACGAAAGTCTTTGACCAGTGCGTGTTGCCAGTGATGACCTATGGTACTGAAACGTTCTCGCTCACAATGGGCCTTATCAGAAGGCTAAAAGTCACCCAAAGGGCAATGGAGAGGGCTATGCTTGGAGTTTCCCTACGTGATCGAATCAGAAATGAAGAGATCCGCAGGAGAACCAAGGTAACCGACATAGCCCGAAGAATTGCCAAACTTAAATGGCAATGGGCAGGGCACATTGCTCGCAGAACGGATGGCCGATGGGGTCGAAAGGTTCTGGAGTGGCGACCACGTACCGGAAGACGTAGCGTTGGAAGGCCTCCCACAAGATGGACCGATGACCTTGTGAAGGCCGCAGGAATCCGCTGGATGCGGAAAGCACAGAATCGGTCGAAGTGGCGGTGCTTGGGGGAGGCCTATGTCCAGCAGTGGACGTCTTTCGGCTGAAATGATGAATATAAATAAAGAGCACAATCGCGTTAACAAAAAATGAGGTGTCGTTACAGTGTCGCGAAATCAATGGTTTAGTCCCATCTCAAAAATGCCCAACGCGCCTATTGAAGTTTTCACTTCAACAATAAAACTTGATGAAACTGACCTCTTCATCCCTTAATTTCGCAGAACCTGTCACAAGAGGTGTCGTTCCTGTCGGCCGCACTACAGGAGGAGCGCTTCAAGACTGAGCGGCTGGAGGAGCAAATCAATGATCTCACTGAATTACACCAAAATGAGGTAACATTCAACCTTTAAAATACGTTATTAAAGCAAGGTAATGGCCCGGCTATGCAGGCTTCATCTTACTTGCGCAAATTGCAAAGTGCAAAACCCAGGATGCAAAACAGTATACAGTACAAACATGTTCTTAAATGTCCCTCGGCAAACCTCGTGTTTCGTAAGTCGTCGGATTTCTATCAGTTGCCCTTGGTGCAGACCGGACCCTCTCAATCAACTTGGTAGTATATAGAGTTGTTCACGTCATCACGTCGGGGTCACCAATTTAGTGGTATGAGGAACAGGGTGGAAAGTTCACTCATCCACCATAGAAAAGGGAGAATCCTCCGACCAGACGGGTGTTGTGTCTGGCGGGCAACTGCCCAACGGTTGAAGTCTGAATCTTGTATATATGTCGATCGCTCGGTAAACTCTAATTGCGCGATGCAGGATTTGTGTGACGTCATGTCTTTGATGCGTAGTTCGTATATGGCGGTGTAACCGCTACAATACTCTTTTAACTTAACTAAATTTATTTTAAAAATGGGAGGAAAGCTGCTAAAGTCGCAGGCACGACAGATAGGAAAATAGTTTTACAGCTCTATATAGTTCACACGGAAATCAAAACAAAACAACAATAAAGTGCTATGACTATAACTTCGTTCTGAATTTAAATTATTATACACGATAAATCTAAAAACTGATGGACATGGAAATTAGCATTCGTTTGTATTCGGAAATCCGATGATACCCGAGGGACTAGTGAAAAAAGAAATACTGTACCATGTAAACGGTTTGCTATGGTATGAACGTCACTTGTTGTTTGCACTGTTTTTCCATACAAAAATTGTCAGACGTCAATTTATACAATGGATTAAAGATATGGTTTTTTTTAGGTGGAAAACCTGAAGCAAGCTTTAACAGATGTGGAAGAAAAGGTGCAGTACCAGAGCGAGGAGCGAATACGAGATATACACGAAGCGCTCGACCTCTGTCAGACTAAAGTGAGTAGTATATCTAGATATTTTATTGGGTGTGACAAAACCTTTTAAATTAGGGATGTAACGTATTGTATTTATTTTATTTTTGATTTGTTATTTCACTATATGCTGCACCGGTTGACGTCATCACGTCAACGCCGGCTGTCGCTGAAATCCAGCGCTGTGGCTCTGTCTCGCATGGGGTCGCAGCATTATGCTGAGCGATGGCCGTTTTGCGTGGACGTGACGCATATTTTCCCCCAATTTGTTATTTATGTGTTTTTTTTATCTTTTTTTTGCGTCATGTTTAACGCAAATAAACGAATTTTCTTTCTTTGCTTCTTTTTAACGGTACATTATTTTCCCGATACCAATATCTGGCTTATAAATAATTAATCAAATAAACAATGAAGCATGTACCATCGGGGTAACGCCTATCTAAGCATTTTGAAAACAAAATCCCCCGTGCATACGACCCTTTTTTCGTAGGTAAGCGATACTACAGCGGCCTAGCGCTGCAAGCAAGAATAGCCCTTACAGTATACAGATATGCGTTTCTTCGATAGTACCTCAGGCGTTTGTATGTGGTCCTCACCGGACACGGCTGTTTCGGGAGGTACCTGTTCAGGATAAAGCGGGAGGAAACGCCCGGGTGTCGCTACTGTGTGGATCGCCCGGAGGACACGGTGGAGCATACGGTGCAGGTCTGCCCGGCTTGGGCGCGACATCGCCGTGTCCTCGTGGAGGCGATCGGCGGCGGTGATCTCTCGCGTCCGGCCCTGATTCGGGCCATGGTACGGAGCGAGAGGAAATGGGAGGCCGTCACCTCCTTCTGCGAAGCAGTAATGCTCGCGAAGGAGGAGGCGGAACGCGTGAGGGAGAGGCAAATTTCGCGCCCTCGCGCCCTTAACCACCGCAGGAGGAGACGCCCTGGGCGTCGGGAATCACAGGCAGATTTCCGGCCACCGTAGGCGCGGGCTTGCGGACGGTGAGCAATTGGTAGCTCGCCCTCCGATAAGGGCCAGACCCGGGTCGACGGCGCGTTGAGTTCCACGCGCGCCTCAAAGAGATGTCAGCAGAACTGACGGGAGAAGTTATTTGATAATTTCCCACCCAAAAAAAAGGCGTTTGTATGTCTTTTGTATTTCGGGTACAACTGTTTAATAATGCGTTATAGTCCTCACTTCACTGTGTGAATAAATAGAATCACGAATAGCGGTGACGAGAAACATACACGAAAACACATCGCTCAGCCAACGCTACTTCGATACTGCTGCCAAACATCGCAACCCTCTGGTTGTCGAGGCCGCTAGTTACACTCCCTCTAGTCGAACTCGCCGCCCTAAGCGAATGCTTACCGACCCTGACGACCCCATTACCCTCCTCCAGGAGAGCAGTAGGGAAACCAGCACAGTGTACAAAAACAGACACGCCTCTCGTCATTCCGACCTCACCGCCGAGGTCAATGATACTCCCGACCCTTGCTCGATAACGAGGTGCCAGCAGTTGTTGCAGCTGAGCACATAAGTCATAAGTCATTTATTCATTTATTTAACATAGGTGTACAATAGTAATGGTATTTAAAGATAGAGTTCGCTATGTTATACCAGAGGGCGTACAAATGTTTGTAATTGAGTAATTATTGAATTAAATAAGCCTGAACAATAAAAAAAACAATTATAAAAAATCATTCATTTCATTTTCCTTTAACTCCCCCGACTAATAATCATGATCAAAACTTTGATCCAGCCCGTCCCATCCTTGTTGTCCTCTCTCCGGTTGACGCCCTAAGCCGAGGTTCGTACCCCACAGGGGGTGCTCTTAGCGAGCGTTCACCTAGTTTTAATTAGCATAGTTGAATAACTCCTGGCTGGAGGTTTTAAGTGTAGTAGCTTAAGGCACCCACAGGAAAGCCCGGTTAAGTAGTCATGATCTCAGAGGTCACCAACGAGATGCCCTACCTGAAAAAAAAAACAAAAAAAAAACAGCCAACGCAACGCTCAGCAAATTGCAAACACTGCCGTTTGTCGTGTTACCATGTCTCTAAGCATGCGTCGCGCGACTCTCCCTCCAGTCCTGCTTCCGATGGAGCGACAATGTTGCGCGCGCGTCGTCATTTCACGCGCTTTTCGAATTGATATCGGTTGTATATAATCGGCATAATTATAGGTATCGGAATCGGATTTGTTACATCCCTACTTTAAAGCCATCAAACTTTTCTTTTGAGTGAAAAGGTTTATTTTTGTTTCATTCCATGTTGTATAGGAATAAATTGTATAGTAATAATGCACGTTCACCAGTTCCTTTCATTTTTTTTAAGTGAAAACTTTTTTTAGCGCGTTGGGCATCTTTGAAATGGGAAAAAACAATTGAACTCGCGACATCGTTACCGAAACCTCATTTTTGTAAACGCGATTGTGTTCTTTATTTATATTACGTTACGGATCAATGGTCTATGCAAGTATTTTTACTTTAAAGGTTTTGGAAGTATTTTTTTAAATTGTTCAAGTTTTTACTTCCGTCGGCACTCCCGGAGTGCCACTGTTTATTTTTTTTCAATCTTTCGGTAGACGAGTGAAAGATGTCGATTACCGAAGTCTAACATTGTTGGATTGGTTTACTAATATATTCATTTTTTACTTATTGATTTATTTTGTGTTCACTTCGATTGAAAGCTGTCGAATGAAAGGCAAAATGAAACGTCTGGTATCGAAGTCGAAAGTTACATATTTTTCTTGTTATTGCGAGTTGTTTTGTTCAGGATCATTGAGGTTGTTTGTCAAAGTTCAAACTTTTTTTTTAAGATGTGCGTAATTCTATATCCCTTATCAAATTATCTTGGGAATGGTTCGTAGTGAAAGTAGGTTATACATAGATTGTGTTTATGAATTGGTTCATGAAAACACTTTTATATGTCAAAAATATTCGTAGTTTCAATAGGGTAGTTGCCTAGGCAAAAAAACAAATTCTATTTAGTCCGTCTTTCAGATAACAAAAAAATATTAGACACGTATTTTTTTCTTTATCATATTAATCAAAAATAACTTAGAAAACACGCATTCAAGTTGGGGAGTGGGGGCTCGCTACGTCACAACGCAGTATTAAATCTAGCAAGGCGTGACGTCATGCCACATTTTAACTCAATATATCGCCGTAATCTTTTGATTACGTCAAAAAATAAAAAAATATGTTCAATATTTTTTAATAATCGATACGACGGACAAAAACAAAATTTGGACACTGGCCTATTGATTGTCCCCTCCCCCAGATCAGCAAGCTGGAGCAGTGGATGGCGGGCGGCGCGGGCCCGGGCGGCGGCGCGGGCGGCGCGGGCGAGGCGGGCGCGGGCACGCTGCCGCCGCGCCTGCTGCTGGTGAAGCTGCTCAACGTGGCGCTCACGCTGCTGCAGCTGGCGCTGCTGCTCGTGGCCACCGTGGCTGGCGTGGCCATGCCTTTTTTGCGTACTAGGTAAATCCACTAACATTACTTTTTAATCTCCCAGTTCGCTCCATGGTCTAATTTTTGTCACCGCGTATGGTCCAAAATTTATCATGGACTACCTCGCACGCGAAGAGACGTGTACCGCCTCATACAGAAACCGATTCATGAACGTATGCGTTATGCGTAATTTTCAGTAGAAAAAAATATCCATTTGTATGTCCCAATACCAACATTATGGAATCCCATAACTAGTTCTTCTGTTAAACCTCTCAAATAACGTCTATCTATGTTACGATAAACATCGACCGCTAAAAACCGTTATCCCAATCTGATTCTTTAAAAAAAATCAACAAAAGTTTTCATCATAAATGCAACATGCAAGATTGAAACTTACAATATCTCGCCCTCAGCAAAAAGCCATTAGAATATACAAGGTCTAATAAAATTATTCAATTATCACGAATTACCCCAAAAACTTTACCCATAATCTCACAAATAACTCTCCCACCTTCCAGAGTACGCGTCCTAACAACGAGTCTAGCAGTAATGGTCGGCGTGATGGTACTAAAGCAGTGGCCGGAAGTGACGCAGCTGTCAGAACACCTAGTGCGGCGGCTCAAGGAGTACCTGCTGGACAAGCATCACGACAGGTAATGTGCGGGGCAGGCAGGGGCGTAGGGTTCTGGTAGGTAGGGGGCGCAGATTAGCACAGAATACTGTAAAGTTTGAATAATTTATTTGCCGAGACAGACAGTAATTATACTGATTCTAAATAGAACTTGAGAGAAAAACTTGAATGAAATGAAAACAAAATTTTGGAAACTTTGTGGAAGGGAAAACCATCGTACGATGGATAAAGAACGTATAAGCGCTGAATCTACTATTAAGACCGACTTGCACTTCAAATCGTTAAACACATTTAACGTTCAACAAATTTAAAACATCGTTGTATTCTGACCAATCGTTTGAAGACAGACAATGATGTTTGAAATACATTTAAAGTTAAATGTATTTAGTGGTTGGTGGGGCAAAAAGAAATTCTATTTAGTCCGTCAGTCAGATAATAAAAAAATATTAGACACGTATTTTTTGCTTTATCATATTATAAAAAAAATACTTAGATAAAACGCATTAAAGTTGGGAAGTGAAGGCTTGCTACGTCATAATTCAGTATAACATCTAGCAAGGCGTGACAACATGCCACATGTCAGCTCAATATATCGCCGAAATCTGTTACATAAAAAATACGTGTCCAATATTTTTTAATTATCTACCTAACAGACAAAAACACAATTTTTAGTCATCATTTCTATTGACCAATTTGATTTCCGTAACCAACATTTGCAGTAAAATCACTCACAGCATTTTGCAAGTTCAGATCAAAGTTATGAAGTTAATAAAACTTCAAGAACTCAAAATGTCTTGTGGATTCAGCGTTTATCAACACAATAGTCAGACTATGATTCAATACCAAAACATGACATGTCATTCAGATTGTCTTTGCTTTAGAAAACTTGAGTTATTTGCCAACCGACCGCATCTGCCCCCACTTAGCAGTATTATTCAGTAAACACACAAGTTATAATTAATTAATACCTATGAACCCAGTGTGAGGAGGCGTAGTAAAACAGAGGTTACGTATTTGCCGGTCCAGTCTAGTGTTAACGTTGAGCGTTACTTAGAAAATAAACGATTCTAATTGAAATATAGGCGAATTTTAGATGCCGCTGTTGTTTGGATACAGAGTTGAGAAACGCCCTTTAACTAATAAATATTATGTCCGATACTTAACAGTTTCAAAATAATTACAACAGATTTTGATGCGTGTGATCTGAAATAATAACAAAAATGACGCGGGGACATAAATCATCGATATTGTAACTATGTAGTAGTATCGATATTCTTGCATCTCTATAGTTAACAACTTAATCAAAAGAAATAGAGCTGTTAAAGTAATCGATTATTGTGTCGATTCTACCTTAGGCTTTCATGTATTTTGTCGGATCGAATGAAAACTTCTTTAGGCACGTTGGGCATTTTTGAGATGGGACTAAACCATTGATTTCGCGACCTGTTACCGACACCGTGGAGTAAAAGACATCAACGCGTTGATGACCTCGGTGCCGATTTTTTTTCAAGTTTTCACTTCTGTTGGCACTCCCGGAGTGCCACTGTTTTTTATTCGAGATAATGTCGAATTGATTCGATTTAAAACTCGGCAGATGTCAAGAGTAAGCCTGAACCTTGGACTTCTCTAAAGAAAGGCTCTGTTTCCAAACATCTGTGAAAATTATAAAATGAAAGTTGTAGATGATATTCAATAGTTTTCTATTATTTTCAACAAGCTATTGTATTGTAGTCTCTTCACAATATTTCTAATATATAAGCTTTGTTATGTACTATATCGTGTATGTATGTATAGGCAGAGAGCATCCTTTAGAGGGATGGTACATAGTCTAGAGTTTTTATACCACTTGAGATTAATTTTGGATAGTTTCGATATTTATCGCGTATTACTGGGTTATCTTGTTTTCTTAATTAAGTAAAAAATAATTAATATTTAATTTGACCAATAAATAAAATTGCTGCATCAGTCTAAAGGATGCTAAAATCATATCAATATAATAATATGTATACCAGATAATACAAATACGTGTAATGTTTTATATAAAGAAATGAAGCATTGTGTTGCCAGCAATAATGTAATAAAATATATATTAATTTGTACTTTTTATATATGGACGGACGTAATTGCAATACTCTTGTGTTTATTTATTTTGTTTAATTTTAATTACATTTTGTTTAATTTCCTTTTCTTTTTGTCCACTGCAGGTATGAATGCAAGTCATTATGTGGTTGATTTTGTCAGAATCAGCATCGCTAGTGGAATTTTAGGTGATATTGCAATTTTGTCCTGGGACAGCGCTATATTTATGTACGCCGACCGCGTTGAGGTAAATACTGCTTAGTTAACTAACAATACAGGTATATGGGATACTAAAAACGATAAAAAGATATCTTGCAGTTGGTGTAAAATTAATTAAATATCTTCCAAAATGAGTTTATTATATCATGTCAACGTTGAAACATTTTTAGAAAGAACCCACGGGATTACTGTAGTTTTCCATGTTAGATTTAACTAAGCAGTTTATATAATTTCCTTTGCGACGACGTGAGTTGATAAATAACGAAGATTTAATGCTAAATAGTCAAACGTAGTAATTCATTGATTTCCTGTACGATTAAATAGAAAATGTTTCTTTTTCTCGTGGCCAGTTCATTTTTCGAGATATACACAACAAATGTGTGTTAATATAACGAAGGACTTATAATACGTTAATTCTCATATATTTTTGGAATTTTTCTGTCTAGACTTGTGCCCGTTTAATAGCAATAGAGTTGCCCCCTATTACACAGTATCTCCATTTTCTTAACGTCCCTCGGGAATCATCGCATTTCCGAATACAAACGAATGCTAATTTCCATGTCCATTGATTTATCGTGTATAATAATTTGAATTCAGAACTAAGTACTATATTGTTGTTTTGTTTTGATTTCTGTGTGTATAGAGCTGTAAAACTGTTTTCCTATCTGTCGTGCCTGCGACTTTAGCGGCTTTCCTCCCATTTTTAAAATAAATTACATAAAGTTAAAAGAGTATTAACAACTCTATATACTTCCAAGTCGATTGAGAGCGCCTGGTCTGCACCAAGTGCAAAGGGCAACTGATTTAAGAAAATAGAAATACTGTACATGGGGTGGGTGTAATATAGGTAGACCTCTGCCTAACCCTTCGGGGTATATCGGCGTGATGTTATGTTGTTTCTTTGTTGCAAGTGTTACAAAGTTTACTAAATAAGCAATAATTGTTATACTCAAAGTTAGTAAGCTCTCTGTTAAACTAGATCATTATTATATGTTGTTATAACATCTATCAACTCACGCGTCGCGCCGTGGTGTAAGTATAGTTATTCAGTGATATTTGTTTATTATTATTATTTAAGTGTAAATTGAAGTGGTTGCACACAGTTCTAGAGGGCTAAATAATATTATTCGTGTATTGGTTATTAAGAATCGTTATCATGCTTTAGTATGCAGGGACGTCATTTAAAAATAATTAATCATTTACTTTAACCACAGATTAATTACAGATAGTTCACTCTGCAAAATTATTTAAATTAAAAGCGACTCTTGCTACGACACAATAAAGTGCAATTCAGGTCGCACAGCGCTAATTACCTACAGTTATATTCGCCTAGAAGTTGCCTCTCTTTCTATCGCGTAACTCTTATATCTTCTGACTACGTTACCCTCACTGAATTGGCCCGACAAGTCGAGCCCGCCGCGTACTTGTAGCTTCATATCTAAAATACGGAGTGCGCCTTTTGTACTATTCTGTGCTCTATCTGACAAGTATATTTTGGAACGAAGTTCTCTTCCAGAAGAGCAGTAGGGAAACCAGCACAGTGTACAAAAACAGACGCCACCTGTCATTCCGACCTCGCCGCCGAGGTCCTTAGCGCTCGCGACCGCGTCCCCGAGTAAATGATACTCCCCCCGACCCTTGCTCGATAACGAGGTGCCAGCAGTTGTTGCAGCTGAGCACGTAGCTTTAAATCACGATTGAAACTTTGATCCAGCTCGTCCCATTCTTGATGTCCTCCTTCCGATTGACGCCCTAAGCCGAGATTCGTACCCCACAGGGGGTGCCCTTAGCGAGCGTTCACCTAGTTTTAATTAGCATAGTTGAATAACCCCTGGCTGGAGGTTTTAAGTGTACTAGTAGCTTAAGGCACCCACAGAAAAGCCCGGTTAAGTAGTCATGATCTCAGAGGTCAACTACGAGATGCCCTACCTAAAAAAAAAACTCGAAATGACGTCGGCGGGAGCGCTATGTAAATATTTGGGCAATTGTTTTGTAAACTATATTGAAGAAACAAAATATCGGCGTTTGTTTCGATTATGCTGGTCGATTGCAGTAAATGATTGATTAAGTTTAAATAACAACTCTTTGAGTGCGGCAGTAAGATCTGTCATCTTAAATACTGACTGAATCGTTCTTAGGGATGCGTAGTTCATTAATATTTTAAGATCATAACAAGCTCTAAATAATGACTTATCTAATTTAACGTAAGAACTCTAGAACAATGTGTGGCCGTTTCGTTAAATTAGTGACTTTACATGAACAAAGGGCTGGGCCCACTTAGATATTGATGATTTATTCTAACGTTGTGTACCGTACGGTGTCGAAGCTTATAGTTAATTGCTCACAAACTCAGTTCTAAAATACGAGAGTTGTCAGTATTGTTATGTTTGTCAAACAATACTATGTTGTTAATGTCCTTTAATTAATTGAGGAAATGGTTAGTTACATTGTCTTATTGTAAAGTCTATGATCATGTTGTCATTGTCATACACAACTTGTTTGACAAACATAAACTCTTTAAGACCTAAAAGGCTGAACGGTTTAAAAATCTCGAATCTGTTGAAAGTTTTAAACTAAAGTTCGACCGGGACCGCTTTTCCGCGGCTAAGGAGTGCGCGGCGCGTGCCGTGAGCGTTGACGAATGACTGGCCTGCACTGCCCCCCGTCTCGCCGCGCACATACCTAAGTCGCGACGCAGCGTTCCCGGTCAAACTATAACTTGTATCGTGTAGGTGAAGGATAATAATAAATTGCTTGATTGCGTTTGTACAAATTGTAGTTAATGGGGAAGGGGGGTGTTGAGTTGCCATCACAATGATTTTATATACGTTGCGACAATGGTTCTAAATATATTCATTATTTTTTATATTAAATTTAGTCAAATATTCGCTAAAAACTACGTTAAAGTATGAATCTCGAATGTCCGACTTTTATATTCCATTGTAACTCTATTTGTTTTCTAGAGCAACTAAACTATGGAGTCTAAAACTATAAAATTGGTTCATACTTTATTAGTTTTTATCATAATGACGTTATTTATTGAATTAAATTATTTATGAGTCGATTAATTGTCAAAAGGGCGCAGTTTATTTCATATGTTTTATGTAAATTACAATAAACTGTAGATAAAATTAATTTAAATGTCGATTACGTTTATTAGCGTTAATACCAATGCGCATGAAGATGGTTTTTGTATTACAATTCATTAAACTATACATTTTTTACGAAAATATTACATTATACCTAAGCAATAAATCTAAATAAAATAGTTTTTGTCTACAAAGCTTCGAAATAGTTTTGGCTAGAGTCTTAAATAGATACATATTATGGTTGGAAACCATTCTTTATCGAGTGTTGGTCTCATATCTAGTTAATCCTTCTTCGTATTTTAATGAGAACATTCCAAAATTACTTACTGTGTCGAGAATGGCAGATTTGGTCAAGTCAGGGAACCATAAAATTATTAAAAAATATTTGGCCACAAAATACTTTTTAAGCTCAAATGTCCTATTCCTAATTATTCTGTCTGATTACTATACTGATCGATTCCCACCTTTAAATAAATGTAGCTTTAATATATTTTAATAATATAGCCTAGACCTAAATTATGATAGCTCCTGGTTTCCTGACTAGCCTAAGACATGACTACAACTTAGTTTAGATAATAGCCCATTTATTATTACCATCCAAGTTATATGATGTACAAAACATTTTATTTCTCAAACAATCGTTGTATACTATGTAAATATTTTTTATTCAAACTCGCTATTAATAGTGAAGTAACCAAAATTGTTATTAATTATTCTGTATTGAGTCATATGTTGAGTTTATGCAAATATTTCAAATAAAAAATATAGGAAATTAATTGATTTCATATTAATATCGTATGTTTATATAAATATTTGCAAAGCCTTATAAAACACCAATATTGTATGAACAAGTGTTCTGCACTAGTATGAATTGTGTTGTATTTTTATACCATTTGTTTTAAAGAACACTCAAGAAAATATGTATGTTGAAGTATATAAAAGTATTAATTTTCGTTGCCGGCTATGGATTGAATTAAAACGTCACAATTTTATTCAAGTTTGTGTTTCATTTCTACAAAAAGCCTTATAAAAAAACTTTTTTACAAAAAATACAACCGACTTCCAAACTATAAGGTGAAAAATAACTTTAATTTCGGAAGTCGGTGTCTTTGGATCAGTATTTTAGTTTTTCGACACCGACTTCCGAAATTAAAGTTCTTTTTGACTTTGTAGTTTGGAAGTCGGTTGTATTTTTTGTAAAAAAGTTTTTTTTTTCACTTTTTAGTGGGTTGATTTGTAATTTATCTAAGTTACAATAGCCTTATGCCAACTGATCATCAAAATACCCAAATCGCTATAGATGTGCCTTTAATATTTGAAGAGTTCCCTCGATTTCTCTAAGATCCCATCATCAGATCGTGACCAAATGACAATGGTACCAACTTGAAAGTATACCCTTTCAAACAAAGAATTTTTCAAATCGGTCCAGCCGTCTTCGAGTAATCGGGGAACATACATTAAAAAAAAAACCCGACGAATTGAGAACCTCCTCCTTTTTTTTTTGAAGTCGGTTAAAAAATAACACTACGTAAAACTACCCCTCACCGGCGAGCTCCTAAATGTCAACACGGACGTATCTGGTATTAACCTTGACGCGACCCCGCTCCTCTTCGTACTCGACACATCTGTCCTCGTGTGGTTGTCTGCACGCTAGAAGTGCTCATATACACGAGCGGCACGTTATCCTTACCGACCCAGATGACCCCATAACCCTTCTACAGGAGAGCAGTAAGGACATCAGTACAGTGCACAAACACAAACGTCCGTCATTCCTACCTCGCCGCCGAAGTCCCCTGCGATCGCGACCCTCCCCGATTAAATAAATAATACTCCCCCGACCCTTGTTCGACAACGATGCGCCAGCCCGCGTCTATGCTGAGCCTGTAGCTTTAAATCCTTTGAAATAATAATCATTATCCTTGTTTGATCCGGCCTGTCCCATCTTGCTATCCTCCCCCCCCAGCGACGACCTAAGTCGAGGTTCGTACCCCACAGGGGGTGCCCTTAGCGAGCGTTCGCTTAGTATTTAAGTTATTTTACGCCCTGGCTGGAGGCTTTAAGTTAGTAGACAGAACAGTCCGATTAAGTAGTTACGATCATCAGAGGTCAACTACGAGATGCCATTTATAAAAAAAATAAAAAAATAACGGGGCACGTTGTCTACGGCTCCCAGTTGCTTCTACCTGTTTTTTCTACCTCAATGCTTCTACCGTTGACGCGTGACGCTCGTGTGTATGAGCACCAGTGTTGGCCCAAAGTTAATCTGATTAATGATTAAAAATCATAATCAAATTTAAAATTATTAAGATTATTTATTAATCATAATCTTTAATCGTGACTTTGATTATTTGATTAACTACTTATTTATTTAATTTATTGGAAGAGCAACAGCTTAGACAATACATAAATATGTTACTTCAAAAGCAGTAGTAAATAAACCAAAATGGAATTTTGTATAATAAAACAACTAAAGCCTGGGATACACTAGGGGGCAAATGAAGAAACATGTTGCGGAACATCTCCCTCAACAACTACGTGAAGTGTCCCGAGACAATTGTCGCGGAACATTTTGCCGGCCACACCAGTCTGTGCTCATAGATTTGTCGCCCGAGGAGGTTGTGGCTATTAGTGCTGTATACATAGTAATTATATCGAGTGTGTTGAAACGTAAGAGAAAGAGAAGGTGGTGGATGCGGAATTTCTTACTACAACGAGAAAGTAGAGTTAATATTCTAAGTGATCTCCGACTACACTCTGAGACAAATGGCGCGACACTGACGCGGGACAGTTGCGCTCGCTCTCGAGGCGGGAGCAAGCAACATGCCCCGCGTCACGTACAATGTTGCGGGACACTGCAACGTTGCAGCGTCAGGTAGATTGGGCGTTGCGCATCATGTTGGGGGACATTTTGTTCCCTAGTGTATTCGGGGCTTTATTCAAAATGTAAACATTCCTTATTCTAATTTCACAGACTACACTAAGGCCTATTTACTGCGTAAACACCGGGGAGGGGGTGGGGCTGAGGTACTTTTCGTTAGCTTAGCTTCCCTCTCTCTCTCACTCTCTTGCCTTTTGTAGCAAACTACTATAGACAGAGCGTGACTACTAATGGTCACGTTTTAACACTATCTGGCTGACACACGCTCGCTCGCAATCGGTTGGCGATAATGTTTTCAGATTTTGCAACATTTTGTGATATTGTTTCATTCAGTGATTAACTTATAAACAAACATGAACTGTGATGATGACTCTAATAGTAGTGGTGTATCAAATGATCCGTCAGTGTCGTCAAACTATTCCGGGAATTTAACAGTGGCATTGCAAACGGAATCGGATCTTTCTTCTTCTGCTTTATTCGACGGTACCTATTATAAGCTTCTACTAGACAAATGCACAGACAAGAACACAGTTGCAGTTTGTATGAAGTGTTCGGACCAGCAAAGTAAAGAAGTTAAGGGCTATGGCAAAACGACATCTAACTTTTTGGGACACTTAAAACGGAAACATGGCGCTGACACAGAAAAAGAATGTAAAAAATATATGAAAGACAATAAGCAAAAGAAAAATAAAAATAATACAGTTCTGACTTCAAGGCAAACTCCAAAAACACCTGTAACTCAAGAAACTTTTGATCGTAACTTAGTAAATTATTTCGTTAATTCAATGATTGCTCTTCGAGCCGTGGAAGACCCGTACTTCATTAAGATGATGGAGGATTTAAATGTGACAAATAGTGGAATCAAGATACCCGGGCGACGTTCTCTCAGAAAAAAAGTAGCTAAACAATCATTCGATCAGATTTGCGAAATAAAACAAAACCTAGCTGAAGTGAAATATTTGTGCACCACCGCTGATATATGGTCAGGGAATAAAAGAAGTTTTTTAGTAGTTACAGTGCACTGGATTGATAATAACTATAAGAGGCGATCTGCAGCTTTAGCTTGTCGCCGGTTTAAAGGGGCACACACCTTTGACCGCATAAAAGATTTGCTTCTGGAAATATATTCAGATTTTGATATTGACCCAACTAAAATAGTATGCTCTGTTACTGACAATGGGTCAAATTTTGTGAAAGCGTTCAAAATATTCGGAGTAAATACGACATCCTTAATCGAATATGATGAAGATAATGAATCTTCAAGTCCAAGTAGCAGCGAGAACGAGTTAAGTGGAGAAGAACTCGAAGTGACTGAAGGAGAGTTCGGCACAAGACAGAAACGTGAATATGATGATCTTCTGTTAGAAGAAAATATAGTATACGACCATTCACAAAACAGTTTGTTACCATTTCACTTCAGGTGTAATGCGCAAACTTTAAATCTGATTGCTAGTAAGGACGTCCAAGCCTTGTTGACTGATAAATCGACATGTCTTGGAAAAATGCATTCCACAGTAATGGAAAAATGTAACGATTTATGGAGTGCTGCTGCTCGCCCAAAATCAGCTGAGGTGATACATAACATTCTTGGACATACGTTAACACGACCTGGCATAACTAGATGGAATAGTTACTATGACGCTTTGAAATATATATTGAATATCAGAACTAGTTACTCTCAACTAGCTAGAGCACTTGGTATAAGAAATCCATTACGAGACTCTGAATTTCAATATATAGAGGAATACTGCCAATGCGCTGCTCCAGTTGCAACCGCATTGGACATATTGCAGGGCGATGACTCATTTTATGGAATATTATTACCTTGTCTGCACGCACTAAAAAAAAAATTACAGAAGATCACGACGACTCCAAATCTAAAATTCTGTGGACCACTTGCTGCAAAATATCTACAAAGCGTAGAGAAAAGATTTGAAGAGTTTTACACTCTTTCGAGTGAAACTAGTAAACATGCAGCCGTTGCAGCTCTGTGTTACCCAAGATTTAAAAAAAAGTGGCTAGTATGTCTAACTGCCGCTGATCAAAAGAAGTGTATAAACATTTTTAAATCAGTCGTAAGGAAGGAAATATCAGAAATCCCAGAGCTTTTAACAGTCAACAATGCAGCCAGTAACACACGCCACCAAGAAGACGAGTTTTTTTATTTCAATTCCGACTCTGGCAGTGAAGCGGAATCAGTTGATGCTAAAAAGAGAGCGGATATGATCATTTCAAATTTTTTTGCCGAGGGAAGCCAAGAACGAGAGCTTCTACAAAGTTATCCTGTTATAGGCAAAGTGTTTATTAAGAACAATACACCAATGCCATCCTCTGGCTCGGTAGAAAGAATGTTTTCTTTTGCAACTATGCTAAATAAACCTAGGTCACACAAATTATCTGACGACTTATTTGAAAAAAAAGTAGTTATGAAATGTAACTTGAACATCAAAAAATCAGAAATGTAAAGATCGGAAGTTAGTTGATTGAAAATATTCTTCAAAATTAGAATTCAGTGTATTGAACGTTAAAAAATATTATTTTGTTCTTTGAATAATTAATAAAAATATTTTACGAAATGTGTGTTATTATTTTCCATCATTTCTTCTATATAGAATTAATAAAATTGATTGTTGTATTAGTTTATAATCAAGTTAGGTAATCAATTAATGATTAGTGATTAATGATGAACGTCAATAATCATGATTAAGATTACTTTTTTAATCATGATTAATGTAATTTGATTAAAATTAATCAAATTGATTAATGCCAACACTGATAACTTAACCATACTTAAATAATCAACTATAATGTACTCACAAGTTGATTTCTGATTGTCTTTTTGTAATAAAAAACAACAGAACATCACGCCTTGTTTTCCCGAAAGGTTGGGCAGAGGTGACCCTGTAGCAGGTACACCCACACTTCTCCAGTTATGTTTTAAGACAAAAGGCCTGAAAAGTGTACCCATAGTACACTCACATCAGTTATGTTTAAGTCCCATGTAATAGGGGGCGAGCCTATTGCCATCAACCGGGCACAAATCCAGACTCCGAGCTGCTACTGAGTAATTAACATAACATAACATCACGCCTTGTTTCCCCGAAGGGTTGGGCAGAGGTGACCCTGTAGCAGGTACACCCACATTTCGCCAGTTATGTTTTAAGTCCCATGTAATAGGGGGCGAGCCTATTGCCATCAACCGGGCACAAATCCAGACTCCGAGCTGCTACTGAGTAATTAACATAACATAACATCACGCCTTGTTTCCCCGAAGGGTTGGGCAGAGGTGACCCTGTAGTAGGTACACCCACATTTCGCCAGTTATGTTTAAGTCCCATGTAATAGGGGGCGAGCCTATTGCCATCAACCGGCCACAAATCCAGACTCCGAGCTGCTACTGAGTAATTAACATAACATAACATCACGCCTTGTTTCCCCGAAGGGTTGGGCAGAGGTGACCCTGTAGCAGGTACACCCACATTTCGCCAGTTATGTTTTAAGTCCCATGTAATAGGGGGCGAGCCTATTGCCATCAACCGGGCACAAATCCAGACTCCAAGCTGCTACTGAGAAATTCCAGATAGAAAAACCCAATAACACTTTGTCCGACTCGGGAATCGAACCCAGGACCTCATGCTCAGCAGTAGCGCTTGTGACCACTAGATCAACGAGGCAATAAAAAGGTCCTAAATAAGTTACGTTTACCATATAATTTGAACTTCGTCGTGTACGACGTTGAGTTTATATTAGAGATGCAACGAATAGTGATTTGGCCGAATACCGAATATTCGGCGGCGGTCTCAGCCGAATACCGAATATTCGGCCGCCGAATATTCGGCGGGAGATCCAGTACACTTCACGCGAACAAGTTACGACACGTTTTGGTGCAGTGCGTGCGGCGGTGACGAGGCGGGGAGTATTTGGCTCAGTAGCCGGCAAGTCGTGTCACAACTTGCTGTATTTTATGATATCGCATTTAAAAAATAATGTATATTATCTAAAATGGCTTCGCTTTGGGAGCTTATATTATTTGTTAAAAAATACCTGTCGTCATCGTGCAGTAGTATTTATAGTGAGAGACTATTCTCAGAAGCAGGTATTGTGTATGAAGAAAAGCGCAATCGTTTCTTACCAACAAATGCTGAAAAACTTGTTTTTATTCATCACAATTTGCCTTTAATTAATTTTAAATATTAAAAAAACATCAATAATTATACTCTTGTTTTCACAATTAATGATTATTTGATAAATTAATGTTTTGATTAAATTACTTTTTTATTTCCTTTTATAAGATATTCGGTATTCGGCCGAATAGTAAGTAGTATTCGGCCGAATACCGAATACTGTAAAAAATGGCCGAATAGGCCGAATACGGAATAGTTGCCGAATATTCGTTGCATCTCTAGTTTATATTCCCAAAACTTGATAATTATCTGGTAATTCTGAATTCTAATATACTTACCTAGTTTACTGTTGCTTAATTTTGTGGTCCTGCTGCTGGAGCTGGAAATGCAGCCTCTGCCTACCAAACCTACTGTACCTACTTAAGTAGTATTATTTTACTTTTTACCTCAAACCCTATTTTGCAATAAATTTGTGGCTGCCTGGGGCACTGGGGGTTTATAATTTAAATTGAATGTTACCAATGTGACGTGAAAACGTGTTTTGTCCATCGATTAGGTACACATCAAATTAAACATTAATTAACGACTAATGGGCATATAAAAAAAACTCATATTTTATTACAAACATTTAATAATAAAACTCCTTTCACAAACCAATACAAAAATATGATAAATTATAAAACATTACAACGAAATACAGAGCGTATTCAATTAATTAATCAATCGTCTGTCTTCGTAATAAATACAGATAATTAATGTTCAAACAAGGCTTAGTTACAAAAATAAATAGTTTTCTACGTCGTTCATTCATTTGCAACGACGGAGACGGATCTAGATATGGGCGCTAGATTGCTTGGTTTGGGCGGCAGCACCGGTTTCTCCAACACTTCGACATGGTCAATTATCTCCACACTTTCCTCAGGGCCGTCGTCGACATGGTCAACTATCTCCACACTTTCCTCAGGGTCGTTGTCGACATACTCCGGAGACTCCACTACACTCCTGCAAATATTATTATTTTCAACTAGCTGTACCACCAGCTCTGCTTGTGTTTACACTGTGTGGATTGAGGGCCATAATCGAGAACCAAAAACTTATCAAGGTTTTTAATAGGTAATTCCAAAAAATTGACGTGACTTTGCCGCGTCCTATTTTCATGACTTAGTTCTTCTTTCGAGGTCGAAATCAGTTGGGCAGTTCCGAAAATACTAGTAAGTGAACATGCATACTAATTGAACCTGAGCACACCCAGATTGTTCTCCCGTGGCATTACGTTACTACCATAGTATAAAGAGAGGAAGTACGCTATCTTCATACAAACGCACCGCGCGCGGCTTGTATGTGTGCGCGGCTTGTATCTATGCGTCGCCGCACGCACACTTAGCAAAATCTCGGCTGTTTTAGAGTGCGCCAGTCGGGGCTAACGCCGCACAAAGTTTGCGTGTCGCGGCTTTTCGGCACTGCTAAATGTATGAAAAATGAGTGATAATCGCAAGAAAAATTATTGCTGTGCGTTTGGGTGTCTAAATAATTCATCGATTCCAGAGTTGCCTCTGTTCAGATTACCTACTGAACAGAAAAAGTAACCAAGTCACTTATTCTAGCATATAATTTTTACTTGATGATGAGATACCTAAGTACTTATTTTTTGTTGTATTAGTTATCTATCAGACAGACGAAGTAGGCAGGCCTACTTTCCCACTAAAATGTATTAGGTACCTACTTTTGATCTGTCAATTGATATGCCGCTAATGCTTTGTTTACGTTTAGTCATGCCGATTTCTCAGTATTGTAGGTATAGTAAAGTAACTAAGTACTTACAGTTATACCAGTTAGTTTTTATACCATCTTTTAAACCATGTTTTTAAGCAAATAAATATTATTCTATTCTAAAATCGTAATTTCAAATATTTGACGAATTGTGAATCAGATAAATAGAGCAAAGTTCGAATCGTAACCATTCGTAACAAAATATAAACCGCAAATATAACTTTGTCATTCATACAAACACTATGAACATCATCGTTTAGGGAAAACCGAGCTCACAAACCCTGATCCCAGACAACACACAAGTAAAAACCGGCCAAGTGCGTGTCGGACCACGCACAATGAAGGGTTCCGTAGTTGGGATGAATTTATCCCAAGAACAAACTTACCTTTGTAGTTGAGAAACATGTTCTCCCATACATTTTGTATGGGAGAACATGTTTTGGCAACCGCAAATGTAAGTTGGTCGATTATTACTCGTTAACTTGTAAAGCCTACTTATTTTTCATGATTTTATTTTACCACTTTGTCGACGTGATTAATATGTATACCCATGCCAAATTACAGCTTTCTAGTACTAAGCGTCTCTGAGCTAAGCCGCGGACAGACAGACAGACAGACAGAGGGACATGACGAAACTATAAGGTTCCTTGTTTACTACGGAACCCTAAAAATAGAACTTCCCGGCCCTTGCCAATTTCTAGGTACTGAATTAAAATTTAGCTAAAAGTGACAACCCTGAGACAGGCAAGTATGGTAGGCAATTATATCGCGGATTGAGCCGGAGATAGCCTACTAGAACTCTTTATACTATGTTACTACCTTCCAGTGGCGTAGCGTGCCTTGGCGGGGCCCCGTATAAAAATTTGTTTGGGGCCCTTATAAAGGGTAAAGATTTCTCACAAAAGAAAAAAAATGTGTGAATAAAATTAAAAGAAATATTTATTCATCATAATTATTTATGTCACTTATTCCAAAAATTTTACAAACAATTAAAATTAAATATACACTCTCCTTGCCTTTTTTTCGGCAAACTGATTCATTAAATCATTTATAGCTGATGATGAATTTGGGAAGTTTTTATTAAGTTTTGCTTACGTACGTCGGGGGCCCCCGTAGCCCGGGGGCCCCGTATAATTGATACGGCAGATACGGCGGTACGCCCCTGCTACCTTCATATTACTATGAAGGTCATCAATCCATCATGATAATGAGACCCAGTAGAATAATCGCTTATATCTAATACCGGGTATAGATTTGTGTAATGTTACACAAATGAGCCATACATATGTGCATTTATGCGTCACGTTTCACCAATCTGTACCCAACATTACGAAGCCGACTTAGCAAGCTCCTTCGTGGTTGGTGATACAAAAAAACATGCTACAATCAAACGTTTGGCCTGGATCTTATATGTTTTTGGAACATGATTATGGCAATGTCCCCTTGCAATAGCTGTCTTTGAGGGTTAGATTCAGTAGTAGACGTTTGAAAGTCTATTTTCTTTAAAGCCGCGTTCCAGTGAGTATGTACGTTTACAAACCCACGAGGTTCGGCCTGCGGCCGTGCGGCCCTAGTGGGGACACTGAACAAGACGCAATAGAAGCTTT
The DNA here is from genome assembly GCA_963680765.1 of Agrochola lychnidis. NCBI lineage: Eukaryota > Metazoa > Arthropoda > Insecta > Lepidoptera > Noctuidae > Agrochola > Agrochola lychnidis. The sequence continues at coordinate 12,050,961 of OY796873.1, read as the reverse complement.
ATTGTTATTAACGCCTATGGGCGATTAATGTCCCTCAAAGTGTTAAAATGTTTTTATTTCATTACTTATAAGCTAGTAGATCATACATACCCATCAATAGTAGTTGTAGAATTTTGTTGGCTGTAGACATAACCTGACCGTGTGAATTCTGACATGTCCCTGTAAATTTTATCATCTAATAATTTTTTGTTCAACATGGTAGCATACCAATAGAATTTACATAGACAAGCAATATGCATAACAACACCCCACCCGCTCTATAGTTTTTTGTAAAATTATGTAATTCAGACTTGCCTGCTGCGTGCGTGACATCAATTGCTGCATTGCCACATATAATAAGGAATAAGCACCCATAAAGCAAATATTATAATTATATTGCGTATAAAGGTCAAGGGATGGGAAATTAAAAAGTTTTACTGTTTTACCAATTCCGTTTTATTTTTAGGCTTACACATTCTTGTATATTAACATTACTGATAGCTAGCATCACTAAATACAGTGGAGTAATTATAGTTATTAATTTATTAGATAGTTCGATTTCATGTTAATGTTAAGAAAAAAAAACTCCTGTTGATTTCAAAATAAAAATCTAAAAATTACGTAATCAATAAAATCTTGAACAAAGCCTTAAAACGTCTAACAAAATAAAAATTTACAATAAAAAATATTATGATTGTAAAATATCGTTGTATCCCTCGGGAGTGCCTAATCTAATAAAACGCTACAAAAATATTTCACAGAATATAACTTAAATAACATAAGAAAATATACATTTCTAAAACTAATAAATTGAGAATGAAATAAAGTGTTAAAAATGCCGATGAAGGGGAATGCAGGATATTTGAGGAATGTAACATATAAAGCTACACATTCTTATGTATATATTTCTGTAATGGCGTTTCATATTTAGATTATCACATAAACAATTCCACATACACATTTATTGCCAATTCCCACACATAATAAGCGATTAATATCTTATACATTACGACGAACTCAACAGTAGACATACAACCCAAACATAAGAGAGATATGGTTAAATAAAATAATACATTCTTATAAGAATGTCAACGTGTTTTTGGAAGCCAAACGAATTAAACAGAATATTTTAATGCCTATGTTTCTCTTAACGTATCAATTCTCGGCTCAGTTAAGTACCCCAAAATCGGTTACATGTACGTAAAACTAGATTTTTTTTATATATAAAACACAATATTACTTCAGTACATACAACCGCCATTTCGTACTATCATAAACTCAATACGATTCGTTGTAAAAATGTATAAAAAACATCGACGTGTAGATAATACTAATCATTCATAAGTACGATTCATTTAAGCCGTTAAAATGTTCGGTTTTCTGTTAAAATACGTCACTAAATATTACGTAATTGATTTATAGCAGACTTTATATCTGATATACTTAATAAGTTACACTTAATATAAACCTTACATCACGTACACAAAGTATTATTTATATTGTTTGAAAGTAGCGCGAGGCCGTGGATACTAAATATGATCATTTATACAGGATAAGTTTTTTTCCAGTGCGCAAACTTTAACACGTGACTTTACTGATAATTATGAGCAACTTTTACTATGGGACCAAACCTGAAATCTCGAAAAAAAACCCAGTTGTTCCCATTTATGTTCGCGTAACTCATCAAAAATTTAGGGATCAGGTTTTTTCGCCATGTCAGGTTTGGTCCCATAGTAAAAGTTGTTCATAATGATGAGTAAAGTCGTGTTAAAGTTTGCGCATTGGATAAAAACTTACCCTGTATTTTAGCTATATCATTTATTAATATTACAGCAATATGTCTCCCTGTACATTGAGGGAAGCAAGCTTATGTTATAACTAAATAGCTTACAATGACAAATATAACTTCATGATTGTTTAAAGTTTTCATACATATTTGGAATCCACGACTTCGTGCTATCCCCACCTATCTAGCGACACAAACCCAGACATGACGACACAAATTTTGTATAATTTGGAATGTAGTACATTATTCAGTCGATTAAATGCTAATCACTTTGGTAGCGATCGTAATCGTTAATTAAAACTGTGGAAACTAAATTCATATATTTAGCAGGGGCGCACACAACTTCTTTTATCGATTTTATTTTTGTTTAAGAATCGATTAAACCAAGTCATGTGACTCGATCGATTGAACGAGTACGTCCCAGTCCCAATATATTTTAGGTTAGGTCGGATTCACTGCCTTTTACAATTTCTATGTATTAATGTAAATAAAAATCTTATTATTTATATAGAGAACTGTTTTCACTTTCATTGTACCAGTAGGTGGGTATCGTAATTATTTCGTTTAAAATTAAATGGCTGTATAATTGAAATACGGCCATTTAAAAACCTTTATAGGCCTCTTACACTTATGTATTAGTCACAAGTTATGCTTTATTGAGATAAAAACCATACTACTCGAGTATGGGAACAAAGTACGTCTTCATTTTGACGTGTGGTGACTTCTATAACTAATTCATGTTGCGCTGTGTCGAATATTATTCAAAACATTTATCTTGTGTGAATTATAAAGTTCCTTAATTATTTTACAGTGACTCAAAAAATGTCTTGTAATCTTTATAAGCCCATCAGTACTAAAAAGCTAATCAATGGGAAAAAATGAAGAAATATTCAAAATTACCCGTCGAAAAACCTTTTTAAAACATCCGTAAACCAACAAAAACAAACTGACAACACATAGACAATTCAAAATGTAAGTATGAACCCTCTTTATGAACTGGAAACATTGACAATATAAAAATAACATCCCAACTCTGTGGCAGAACACAAATTCAATCAATTATCAATCAATTTTAAACCAAAATGGCTAAAAATTATCATTAAAAAAATACTTTTGCTACTGTTTTATGAATGTCAATATTCCCAGCAACCAGCAAGACGTCACAGTACGACTCTTAAATAACAATATATCTGTATCTTACTACATACAGTCGGACATTGAGAACCAGATTTTTTAAATTCACTCTTATGACATTGAAATAAGAAAAGAATTGGAATATTATATTTAATTAAACTCAGTATTATTTTAATTTTTCACTGCCCCTGTAATAATTGTCTAATATGTCAAGTTGAGAGCAGTGGTGGCCCAGTGGTAACGGCCGCGACTTACGAGTTGTACGTCGTAGGTTCGAACCCAGACAGGCGCTTTACTTTGTGTAAATTATTTCATCACCACTGCTCTCAAAACGGTGAAGGAAAACATCGTGAGGAAACCGGCATGTCCTAGAACCGAAAATTCGAAGACATGTGACATCTACCAACCCGCACTGGGCCCGCGTGGTGGATTACGGCCCACTCCCTCTCACAGAGAGGAGGCCTGTGTCCCAGCAGTGGGAACATTATAAGCTGATGATGATGTCAAGTTGGAAACATCATAGTGTGTGAAAGAGAGATGAAGCTACAAAGGACGAATAGCACCATCTCTCTTTCGCACTAGACCAATAATTGCTGTAATAGTAACACGCCAAAATCCGGCTCCAGCTAATAATCTATTCTATTAAAATCTGACCGTGAACTTAGGTAAAGCGAACTGTCAATAGTCATTCCCTATCAATGACTTACATAGTGACTTGCCATACCTATAAAAATTGGGCACTTATGATGGCCGCAGTTCGTGCAAGTGCAAGAGAGCATGCAACCGTTTGACAGCACATCTACCACAAAACTCGGTACTCAACATGGCGCCCGGTCACGCATAGACATGATTTAGACAAAAGTGTTGCCAAATTTAGTCCTTCACAAACATTTAGATGTCCATCTTTTCATATACAATTCATGATTAGTTAAAAAGAAACTAGCGTTTTATGACATGTGTGTGTCCATATAATAGATATTTGTATAACTATTCTTCCTATCTCAATGTTCCCAATGTTGGAATGACAACTGTCACTTAAGTTTTACGGTGAGATTTTTACGGAATAAACAGGTCATTATGTGTTATGGTAAAACAGAACTTAGGACCAAAAAATAGAGTCCTTTTTCCCCCAATTCCCTCCTGTATGTAGCAGATAAGTATACAAGGTTGTCGAAAATCTTACGCCTTGACGGGCGCGTCCATGGCAGGGATGTAGTCGAGCGCCATGAGACAGGCGAACACCGTCATGATCATCTTCGGCTTGCGCTCCGTGATGTCCTCGGGCAGCGCGTACACGCGAGCGCCGCAACGACGCGCCATTGAGATGGCGTATTTTGCGTTGGCTAGGTTCTCCTATGCACAAATAGATTTTGATTAGTATTGGTTTCGTTGGTCAAAATGGGGTTAAGAATACGAGACCACATAATTCTCTAACATTTGTAAGAGTAAGTAAGCTTTTTAATCAGAAACGACGAAAGAAAGATAACATTTCTTTTCAACATGAAAAAAATATAACATTTGTGCGTATTTTTTTATGTGTTACATCTTTCCTCTCGCTTCCCTGCAATCTATGGGAGTGATTTTGAGAAAAAGGACGGAAGTGTGTAACAGGATGCCGGGGAAGCGCGCGCTATTTAATTTGACCAAAGAGCGCGGTGCTAGAGTTGGCCGTCAGAAACGACCTTGACGAGGCCCCGCCCCTTTTCGCACCACTTGCGTTTAAACCCCGATTTCTAGCTATTTTACTATGAATACCATATATACTGATAACTGTAACCGTTTCGTAATCTTTATAATATTTCCTATTGGTTCTTATAAGAACTTATAAGAATTTGGTTTACAATAAAACGAGCATGTTAATAAATAAGACCAGGGAAAAGCTAGTATAATACGGCCATTGTTCGTGAAGTTATAAAACGGTATTTATCAATCAGTACAGTTTTTAAATTTCCACGAAAATTTGTAAAAAATAAAACTCACCTCCAATTTGCCTCCGGGTAGTACAAGGTCGTAGTTGATGGAGCCGGGCTTGATGGCGTCGATCAGGTCAATCACCACCTTGCCATCAGCCAATACCTCGTCCTGGAAACACAATAATACATTACATTATTATTTATTACGAAATAATATTACTGATCAAAATTTTGGTCGAATACGTATGTTTTGAACGTAGTAGAAACCGTAACTACATACAGAGTTATTGTATAGAATATTTTTTTCCTAACTGAACAGACAGCTGTGCTGCTGGGTGGGCGTTTTGGGGGACTGTCTTATGTAATTTTGACGTTCGAAAAGTGCTGATTCTCAGCCTAGTTTGAATAAATGACTTTTAAATTTGAATTTATTGGTTATACGTCGGCAATCCTTAAGATGTAGGAGAGGTCATTTGCAACCAAATTACCCCTTTTGACTCCTATGCAAATGTCAACATCTTTCGAGTCATTGGATATTTTATATTTTTAAATCCTTCATTTTAAAATATAAAATGTCAAATTAGTCGAAAATGGTTGACGTTGGCATAGGGGTCATGAGGGGTTATTTGGTTGAAAATTACCTTTCCTATATCCACATAAACTCACGCCTTTTCCTATGTGGGTAGGCAGAAACTACAAAACGCCACCTGCTACGATCCTTACATACTCCTTTTGCCTCGTTTATGTTTCGTAAACCGTATTTATTAAAATGTATTTGCTATTGGACCATTGCAGTCAGTCACGACGTTTTGCCATTTAACGAAAGAACCCGATGTAAAAATATTGATAACTCATTATCCAAAAAGTCCTCGAATGTCCCAAAAAACTATAAAATAGAACGTTAATGTTCCAAATAATAAGTATTGTACCTGGAAACTCCTAATAGACGATGTCTTGCCAGCATTGCTGAGCTTGTTGTTGACCCACTGCACGATCTCCTTCTCAATGATGGGGTTGCCAGTGTTCGCCAGTCGCGTCAGGACCGACAGCGTGTACGCGCGCATTAGTTGCCAGATCAGCGCTGTAATAAAAATTATTATAGATTAGAAAGATACATATTATTTTAAGAAATTAAGGAATTTGACAAAAGTGGCTTGATTCCACTATGGTAGCATTGCATATAACATGCGAAAAGCACAAGTTGCGCAGGCGCAACGTATAAATATATCGTTAAATAAATAATTATTTTTATCCCATGATCATTTATTGACACGTGTCCCATCTTGCGGTTTTGCTTACTAAATTAATTTGATCCTGTATATGGTATTTTTTCTTCTCTATTTACCTAGCGTAAGTGTGGCGTTGCCCTCGTTAATGTCTGCGCCCGCGATGCCGACGAGCGAGAAGCCCAGCTGCCTGCCGAGCTCCACTGCATAGTTGCAGTTCTCCAGGCGCTCCATGAACTTGCGCAGCTTGGAGAATTGACGGTGCACCTGCAAACACAAGTTACATTATTAATTATGACGATTCAATTTTAATATTGGATGTAGGAAGCTAGAGAAACATGTAGGTCACAAGCAACCTAGCATATATTGAAGGAAAAATACACCAGACAGGATGCATCTAGAAATTGCTTTCTCGCTGATTATCATGCTTTCATTTGACTACAGAGCATCTCATAAAGGGCTTGAGAACGGTGGATAAGGACCAAGCCCGGGTCGACGGCACGTTGTGTTCCACGCGCGCCTCAAAGAGATATCAGCACAACTGACGGGGTCCGCTAGGGCCGATGCCTGCCGGGGTCTCGGGAAAGTCCGAAAGGGTTATCGTGGCCCCTGGCAACATACAGGCAACTTGTCTTGGGTTTTAATCAGTAAGACTCTGACACGCCCTCCGGTCCGCCCAGAGCTGGAGAAGTTATTTGATAATATCCCGCCCAAAAAAAAAGTATCGTATTCTGGTAAAATTTTGGGTCACAAGTACGGATAGGAATATTATTGGTATACCCAACCCAATTTTTAAAGCGTTTCTGCCTTAGAAATTGTACCCGAATTAAATAACACACTTTTAATCACAATCCGAAAGATTTTGACGGAATTGATGAACCATTGCGTCATATGTTTGAAAAATTGGTCTGCACAACAACGTAAATAACGCAATGAATGTTATTTAACCGTCAGTAGCAACTATGAGAGAGACATGGCCATTGTTAAGTGTATTACACAATTGTGTGTATCCACGCAAAATGACGAGTCGTGCGCAACATTGTCGCTCCGTCGCAGGCAGGACTGGCGGGAGAGCCGCGCAGCGCATGCTTAGCGACATGGCAACATAGCAAACGGCAGTGTTTGCAGTTTGCTGAGCGTTGGCTGAGCGATGTATTGTTTCGTGCCTGTTTCACGTCACCGCTGTTCGTGATTCTGTATTATCACACAGTGAAGTGACAACTATAACGCACTAAACAGTTGTGCCCGAAATACAAAATACAAAAGCGATACAAACGCCGTTTCATTATTTATTTGATTTATTATTTACTAAGGCCTCGATATCGGCATCGGTATCGATATCGCCGATTATTTACAAACTTTCCCGATACGATACTGATACCGATTATTGTAATCGGTATCGGTATCGAGGAAAATTTGTATCGTTACATCCCTAATTCAAATGATTATAATTCTGTAACTAATATTTTTATGGTCGCGAATAACATTTTTCTCAAACATGCATGGAAATATTGTCATTATTTTCAAAAAAAGAACATGCGAAGTATCGAATTTACGGTCAAAGAAAATCAAATCCATTGCAGGAGCATTTTTTGAATTTGGAACATTACAACGCTCCAGCAAAACACGTAAGAACACGTAAGAAAAGTTTAATTTCGCGGCCAACCATAGCGCAACCCCTTCATATCTTACCTTTTTCCAGTTAACGATGCCAGGTTTGATGATGTCGTAGAGCTGGAAGATGACCAGGCCATCGGTGAGGTCTGAGTACAGCCAGTTGACGTGGGGCGCTACGCCCATTGAGTTCATCCAGTTACGGTAAGCTGTGGATAAGAAGCCATTGCTTATATCTGGATGCTATTTGGAAAATTTGCTATTTTGCTAAATGCCCTAATACCTTCACCTAGGAGGAATTGATTAACGCTGACGAAAGTGCTGTCCGTATGACAGAATATTACACTTATGCTGGGAATACACGTTCGATTTTTTCATAGCGCTGGACGTAGAAATTGATTCTCTGAGTCCAGCGCTTGGCGTGGCAACACGTCGTGTTCGGGTTCGCGACAAGTCAATCTTCATCCTAAGGATGCCTCGTTGAGAGGTGAAACACGTGTCGATTTCTTACAAGGTTTTTTATGGCTCTTTCGGAATAGTTAAGCGGAACAAGTTACTAAATATATCAACGTCTATTGTATTTTATAATGGATTTCCGCAAGGTCACGCCTTAATTAACTACACGAATATCAGCACAATTGTAAGTTGATAGCCTAAACAAATACAATTTAATGTTTGTCGTTACCATTACGCTTCAAAGAATCAGGAGCTAAGCAACGCCACATAACTGCTAATGATAGAATTTATGACAGTTCCTCGATACACGGATCACAGGGTTATCATAATTATGACCGCACTGTAATTATTACTCATTACTAAATGTATCGGCTATTAACTGATCACTAAAATAGTGTAAATATGTACAATCAATCACTTATCTTTAGTACAATTTGACATTAACGGAGTATTTATGTCGTGGCGATACTTCTTAGTGCAAGTGTTACCACTGTGCGGTTGACTGTACGTATAAATTTGCACCCGAATAAACATTTAATTCCCGACCCGAAGTACCAACTACTCCCAAATCACTAAACAAAAAGTCCACAAAACAAAAACAAAATTATATGAAAACGTGTAGAAGCGGCTTTCCGCGTATTAATCTCCTAATTTGACTTCCGCAATCCGGCTCGAAGGACCACCAATAACGGAAAGACAAAATTAGAATGAAGGAATTATATAATTATTATTTAGATAGCCATTCAGACGGTAACAATAGGGTCTATGATCCAGTATTTTATTTTATTCAATAGACTATTGTTGAGTATAAAAGCATGTGAACTCACGCCAGTATGCCAAACAAAATATTTATAACAATAAATAATAATAAAATTATAAATCCTTCTAGTGCATTGCCCCATCAATTTATTTTAAAGACTCCGGCACACCGATGACACGATCGTATCCAAACTTGTATTTAATAAAAACATAATTTCACAAAAACTTAATTACGTATTCTTACTAAAGTTAGTGAATACTCTCGCCGTCGAAATTCTTGATGCATGCAAATAATGAATGACTTTTAATTTTCATGTTACGGTGGTTATGTTTTTGGTAATTAAATATTATGATGAAGTAAGTTGAACGAACTCATGATACGATTTTCAGAACAATAATATATATTTTAAAGGTTACCGATCTACGAGTAATTCCTATCTGCTTTTATACAATCAACTGGGCGGGATCTACGCCCAGTTGATTGTATAAAAGCAAATTTTTCGTAGATTTAAGATATCTAATACCTTTAAACGAACAATTCTTGTATACTATGTGACGACAATAAATGAAAACACTGGCAATACTAATACATAAGAGTATTTTGGAACCATCAAATAAATCCTAACATCGAAATTAAAAAAGTGATTTTTTCAAACAAACTAAATAGTAGTGATGTGCCGACTATGGGTTTTGCCAATCTTTGACTAGCTATAGTGACTAAACTATTGTGTATATTTGATTGAATTTTCGTATGCCGACTAAGAACGTCATTAGATACACGTAGCTTTTAATTAAACACGATTGATTGGTTTAATTTTTTAAACACGGGCGCTCAAACTTGTAAGAAAAGTTCACAGTCTACGGCGAGCTAAAACATTTGTCAAATAATGGTTGTTCATTCACGAAAATGAAGCGAACTCAATTTTAAACCTATTTACTTTCTAATTTTAAAACCTCCAAACGCGGTCTGGTTGGAAAGATGCCCCGATATTTTCCTCCCCCCATTTTCAGCCCACACAATATCCAACATTGTACTCACTCTTCTCCTCCCTGGTCTCATCCAGCTGGTGCAGTTCCTCAGTATCAGCCGTCCGCTGCAGGCCAGGATGTTGGTTGAACAGGTTGGCCACGAACGCCAAGTTAAGCTTGTATACTCCTCCTACAACGTCGGCTGGAGTGACGAAGGCGCGACAACGAAGTTTCGCAGCTTGTTGTAACATTAGTTCCGCTCGGCGGAGGAGGTCGTTTTCCTGGAGAGAGAAAATTTAGGTTGAAGTTTGAGATATGAAAACGGATGAAGTAAATATGTTGCGAGCTCCACGATATCCATTTAAACGATTGGGCTTTGTGCAGAAATAATAAATTACTGCTCTATCCTCAAAATTCTGTCCACACCATTATTTTAGTCAGTCTGGCTACCAATGCTATCATCAATGACGTGTCGCGGTAAAAGATTAATCAGATAAAGCATTTTACGCGCTTAACGCGCAACGAGACACCCGAGCATCTGGACAAGCACGTATTTCGCGCGAAAAACGTGTATATGGACGGAGTATAGCCTACGCGAGTGTAAGGACTAGTGCGTACTGCGTTTGGAATGTCACAGAAATGCGCGCATAGAGAAAAAAAAACCGCATGCGGTTTATTCAGAGGGCCTCCTGCTGCAAATTTGCGTTGCGTCACCGCACGTATTTTTGTACCGTGCACTGCAGTGAAAAAAACGCACCGAGATACCGACCAAGCAGTAAAATTCAAATTTGGTTTTCGGATACGTCCGTAAATAAGCCTTAAAGCCATGAAGGGATGTACCCAAACCCGTTTGGGGAGTTTTTTTATGCAACAAATAAATAGTCATCGTAGTTTTTTCATCACCAGTGCTTGAACCCGGGACTGCGTTTGTTAAACCGTACGTCAGAAATAACGTATCGCAGTGCGCGCTAGCCCTAAACGCCTTTTTTTGACATGCACTAACTTATCTCGTATAATACGGTAGTTGCCTAGGTTGTCCGTCGTTCAGATAATAAAAAAATATTAGACACGTATTTTTTCCTTTATTATATTAATCAAAAATAACTTAGAAAACCCGCATTAAAGTTGGGGAGTGGGGGCTCGCTACGTCACAACTCAGTATAAAATCTAGCAAGGCGTGACGTCATGCCACATTTTACCTCAATGTATCGCCGTAATCTTCTGATTATGTCAAAAAGGAAAAAAATACGTGACCAATATTTTTTAATAATTTGCAAGACGGACAAAAAACATTTTGGACACAAGCCTATTGCCGACACGGCACGAGTACGTACCCGCATGGCGTCCAGCGTGACGCCGACGTCGGCGGGCGCGATCTGCTTCATGAGGTGGGAGTACGTACCCGCATGGCGTCCAGCGTGACGCCGACGTCGGCGGGCGCGATCTGCTTCATGAGGTGGGAGTACGTACCCGCATGGCGTCCAGCGTGACGCCGGCGTCGGCGGGCGCGATCTGCTTCATGAGGTGGGAGTACGTACCCGCATGGCGTCCAGCGTGACGCCGGCGTCGGCGGGCGCGATCTGCTTCATGAGGTGGGAGTACGTACCCGCATGGCGTCCAGCGTGACGCCGGCGTCGGCGGGCGCGATCTGCTTCATGAGGTGGGAGTACGTACCCGCATGGCGTCCAGCGTGACGCCGGCGTCGGCGGGCGCGATCTGCTTCATGAGGTGGGAGTACGTACCCGCATGGCGTCCAGCGTGACGCCGGCGTCGGCGGGCGCGATCTGCTTCATGAGGTGGGAGTACGTACCCGCATGGCGTCCAGCGTGACGCCGGCGTCGGCGGGCGCGATCTGCTTCATGAGGTGGGAGTACGTACCCGCATGGCGTCCAGCGTGACGCCGGCGTCGGCGGGCGCGATCTGCTTCATGAGGTGGGAGTACGTACCCGCATGGCGTCCAGCGTGACGCCGGCGTCGGCGGGCGCGATCTGCTTCATGAGGTGGGAGTACGTACCCGCATGGCGTCCAGCGTGACGCCGGCGTCGGCGGGCGCGATCTGCTTCATGAGGTAGGAGTAGATCTCGGAGTCCGCCACGTCCTGTTGGAAGTTGGTGCAGCGGCGCGTGACGCCGGCGCTCTGCAGTTGGTGGTTCACCCACCGCAGCAGGATCGCTTCTGGCGACAGGGCGAGGAGGTCTTCGATGCGTTCCTGTAACGTTTTGAGTGTTAGTTGTGGGTTTTATTAAGTATGAGATAACTTTTTATTTTTAATGTAATATAAAAGAAGGTAGCGATGTATAACTAGCAAATAAATTATATTCAATCTCAGTCCCAACTGCAAACGTTGAATATGATACAATTTCAACAAAGTTTAGTGTAGAGATTCACAAGGAAACGCAAAATGTAACTAAATTGATGAATCTTTATATATATAATTCTTCTGTGAGTGTGTATGTCACTGAACTTCTCTCAAACGACTGGACCGATTTTGATGAAATTTTTTGTGTGTGTTCAAGGGGATCTGGGAATGGTTTAGATTCACAATTTTGTCCGCTGGACAATGTTTTGACAGAACAACGTCTGTCGGGTCCGCTAGTTTATTTTATAAAAAGGGAAAACAAAAAATATTTTTAAGTAAACGCGATTGTGCTCTTTATTTATATTATGTTACGGATCAATGTTCTATGCAAGTATTTTTACTTTAAAGGTTTTGGAAGTATTTTTTTTTTGTAAACGCGATTGTGCTCTTTATTTAGATAAGGTTACGGACCAATGTTCTATACAAGTATTTTTCTTCCGCCAAGGCAATCTTGATCAAATTTTCACTTCTGTCGGCACTCCCAGAATGCCACTGTTTTTTTTTTTACATATCGTGCAACTTCAGTTTTCCCTACTATGTTGTACCTTCGTACACCTTGTAGCCCAGTGGGATTTAGACACCAACAGGGCACATATCACTGGGGCTGATACAATTGGGTATATTTCCCATTATCTCCAAGATAGTAGAGCCTACTTTCCAATAACTGCAAGTGTTGGTACTAACCTCGTCATTGAGCAGCTCAGTGAGACCGGGGCAGTGTTCCAGTGTGATCTGGTTGAACAGACCGATGCGAATGATCTGCCACAGGAGACCCAGCACCAAGTGAGGTTTTCCTGCAAAATAATAAGAGAAAATTTGTTTAAAAAAAAAGGAGATAACTAGCCTATTTTTATATTCTTCGTGTCTAAAAATAATAATTAAGATACCGATTTTTTAAATGAGAGTAAGAAATGTTATCGTGTATTTATTGTCTATGTTGGAGTTAACAAAAAAAAAAAGTTTCAGCCTGGGTCTCAGATAATGCACATGTTCAAGATCTCCATTTGAAATATTGCTTTATTTTGTGACGACCTTAACCAGGTCCCTGTTTAACCAGCACCCTATTTGCGTAACACACGATCAATCACAATCTGTTTCATTTTGACAGTTCAACACACTGCATTATTTACGTTGTTGAGCAGACAATTTTTTCTAGCAATTGATTAGCAATATCTTTCAAAATTATTCAAATTATGATTGATCGTGTGCTACTTAATTAGGGTACTGTATCCGGGATGCATTTTGGCGTTTGCTAAATAAAGTTGGTGAATGTTACCTTTAGCCAAGTCATGCGCATCAATGTTGACGATGTTGCAGCCGATGGCCTGCGACGACACGAGAGCGAGGGTTAAGTTCTCGTGTTTGGTGTAGAGGGTTAAGTTCTTCTTGTTGATCGCTCGCTCGTCTATCGTGTCTGGACAAGAGTGGTTTATCACTTTGCTGTAATAGAAGAAAATTGTCAGTTAGTTTGGGCTACTGAAATACTGAATAACATCGAGATCAATATAAATCTGTACAAAAGATTATTCTAGACTAGTGGTCGGTAGAGTCAAATATCAATACTATAACGACTAAGATTTCTTATGAGAGCCAATCCTTTCTGTGTGTCCAAACTATCTCAATGCACTTTTCTTAATCCTTAAAACTCCCATCCTCTTTCACTCCACAACGCTTCCTAAAATTAACTTGCTAAAAAGTAGGATGCCTTCATGGTCATCATCATATCGGTTGATAATAATATGATGAAGACATCTTACTTATTAACAAGTTAACCTTAAAAAACTTTGACAGTAAATGATTAATTTTTGATGTCCTGTTAATTTTTGGTGAAAATACTTCGGAAATAAATCTTGGAAATATAGTTTGAATTTTTAATAAAACTTGATATGACCGAAACCCCGACCCCCACGCGTATCTACGCTCGCACTCATCGACATTTGTAAATGCAGACAGAGCCGCACTGTATAGGCCAAAGAGCCGCAATTTGCAGAATACTGTTCTAGACTAAAAAGAAGCAGCAGTCATCTTTTAATACTATCCACTATGTTTATTCATAGTTCAAAAGATTCTAATACCACTCCAATGACTTGTCTTAGCAGGTACCCAAGATAGCCAGAATGAAGGGTTGAAGATACTGCTGAATAAATTTTAAGTGACAATGAGATAGTTCCCTGTCTTCTGAGTCAAGCATAGTACACAAGTGCACTACTGCTCATAAAGTGCCTGCTAAACGGTCGCTAACCGCTTCCCAACAGAAGTGACTTTGGTGGTTTACAACCGTGTAGTTGGTGGTTTACGACCAAATTTCAAACAGCTCTGCCTGTCGCCAACCAGGGTCACCTCTGTCGGGGACATGGTTGGCAGCCGTGTAGCAAGCCTTTAAGCCTTTTCCAATAAGGTTCGAAATATGAGCAATACTTGATCATTTTTCTTTTTTCCTTTGTTTAGGGACTAACCTGGTGTTAGAGTTTTTAGGCGCCCCTTGGCTTCTCACTTGGCTTCACATGCCGTCGAGAAATATCTCTCAGGCAGGTTTCCTCACGATGTTTTCCTTCAAAGTTTTTGAAGCAAGTGATAATACAATACGCACATGAATCCGACAAGTCAGAGGTGCGTGCCTTGGGTTCGAACTCGAGACCTATGGGACTTGGCAGTTCGACGGTCACACCACAAACACTAAATCAGTAAACCAGTAAAGGTGATGTGATATTCCAAAAAGTAATTTAACCAGTAAAGAAGACCTGAATATCCAATACTCAACTCACCATAAAATAAGTCCATCCTTCAGCTTCTCATACAGCTGTTTGCCCTCATGGTCGATCGGCAGCAGGTGCTTCAGGTCCGGGTCATGCTCCAGGTTGCTGTTGATCCAGCCGGAGAACGCCATCTGCTCCTCGAGACGAACTGAGTGAGTTGTGCCTGTGGAACGGTGGCTTAGTTATTTTATGAGGTGGAGAAATAGTCAATACTAAAACAAATATTCTAAAGGTAAAGGACATGTCCAAAAATGGTTTTATTATTCAATAATTCTAACCAGGATAAGTTAAATATATTTGGATAGACATCCCAAAAACTAGTGGTTCTAAACTATATAATATATTTTAAAAAAAAAATGAGAAAAATCGTTTTTTATTTTAGTGAGAATTTCCTCCTAAAACGAACAAACGTTTCTAATTATTTAGGATAATATAGTGAACACAGCCCAAAAAATTGTAAACTTGTCAGAATTGACACATGTTACTGTCATCACTGTCAATTGATTGACAGTTATGACAGTACCATGTGTCAATTTATATCATGTGTCATAGTTGCCGTCAACAAATAAAATATTTGTACTTTTAAATAGTTTATAATTTTCTTCTTAAATGGAGAGGTCTAAAAACATTATTTCAGTGGTTCCTAGTTCCATATTTTTGTCGTTTTTATTTAGATGTAGTTTGATGCTGGTTAGATTTTTCTCGGAATAAAAAACCAACGTCCCTACAAAAAGCGGATATCTCCTTTGTGAGTTTGTATGAAAAAAAAAAAGGGTAATCTTCGGAACTTCTAAACCGATTCCGAAAATTCTTTCACTAATGGGAAGCTTAACTATTGCCGAGTGTCATAGGATATCTTTTATGTTAAACAAGAAATTTCACGCCGACGAAGTCACGGGCAGAAGCTTAGCTAGCTTACCTTAGCCATACAAGAAACGTGTTTTTGAAGTGAAAACTTCTTTAGGCGCGTTGAGCAGTTTTGAGTTTTGTAAACGCGATTGTGCTTTTTATTTAGGTAAGGTTACGGACCAACGTTCTATAAAAGTATTTTTCTTCCACCAAGGCGATCTTGTTCAAGTTTTCACTTCTGTCGGCACTCCCGGAGTGTTACTGTTTTTTTTCTCTCGTAAAACATGCATAGAACATCAAAATAGCGTGGCTAATTGAAAATTCTAAGCAGTGCATAACTTCTTTAAAAACCATGTTATTGTTAGGTAATGCAACACAACACAGTGACCTAGATTATTAAATTTTATTACTGTAGGTAGGTATGCTGATAAGCCTATGACTTATTTGTTTTTATATAATAATTTACATAATATTGCCATAGAATTATGAATATAGAGTTATTTTCAGATGGGTCAAATAATAATAGCTATTATTATGAGAAATTATATTATTGTCTTTTATAAGGTATTATTGTTTTAGGTTGACGGTACTTTAATGTTATTTATAGTTTTCTATTGTTTATAGTCGACAGCCTTTTCTGTCTAGAATGATAAAAACCTCATTTATGAATTATATTATTAAATTTATATTTATTATAATAATAAGAATAGTGATTTATCTCATCATCTGTTACGACGCCTCATTGAGGTGGATAAAAATTAAAATTCTATTGTGTCTCGTTAATGACAGTTGAAAGGATAATGTTTGCATGCCTAATTAGCAGATTCTACAGGGTTCTCAAAATTTTGTAAACACATATAATTGAGCATTTACTTTCTAAGAAAATAAACGATTATGATTATGATGATTATTCGAAATATAAACAACAAAAAAGGATTGTGTGGTTTTATGAAACCACGGTAAAAGTGAAACTTTTAAGCGAACTATAGGCACCGCCATATTGGCCTTGGCTGCTCTGACGAGCGCTTTTCACTTTATCCCTACTCCGCGGCCGACTGTCACGCGACATGCAACACACAGACGAAAAAGTTTGAGACGATGTAATAAAAGTTTCACTTTAAAAAGCAAATGGGAGAGTCTTAAATAATTACGTCCAGCAGCAGTGACCAAATGTCGAAATTGGTAAACTGGCAACATTATCAGCTAAGTAAGATCAATCACTATTTTGAGTCCTAAATCTCCGCCTGCTAATAATGATTTTAACTTTATTAGTAAAATTGTTACTAACCCTACGGACTCTTGCCTGGTTTATACAATGTCAGTGACTGGACCCACTGACTCGGAATTTTGGACCCAGTCAGTGGGTTCATGTAGAAGAGATCGTCACTAAGTCAGGCGGTGGAAGCTACTGGGCCCGAAAATAGACGGGTACGTCAGTCAGGAGTTAGTACGGGTCAGTCAACTTGACTGACTCGAGGGTGCGAAGTGAGCAGTTACTGGACCGGGTAAAAACTAGTGTCTACACGAGCCCAGTTGCAAGTCAGCGATGGACTGACTAACTGTACTGCAGTGGCGAAAGCACCATAGGAGGAGCTCGTGGCTAAGTAATAACAGCCGCACGGGTCGATCCGACAGGTTAAGCTACGCTTGCCGCGGTTGGTCCGTGGATGGGTGACCATCTTTACATACCAAGACCCCTCCGTGCCTAGGAAAGCACGTTAAGCCGTTGGTCCCGGCTGTCATTTGTAGATCTTTGACAGTTGTTACGGGTAGTTAGAAGCCCAAAAAGTCTGACAACCAGTCTTACCAAGGGGTATCGTATTACCCAGTTACTGGGTTGTGGAGGTCAGATAGGCAGTCGCTACATGTAAAATACTGGTATTCAGCTGCATCTGGTTAGACTGGAAGCTGACCCCAACATAGTTGGGAAAAGGCTAGGCAGATTTAGTGGCGAAAGCACCATAGAACACGATTCCTACCAGCTTCCCTTCGGAGGTTCGCATCAGCTCTACCGCTATTGAAATTTTGGCACAGTCAATAATGAATACTATTGACAAAAAATATCCTATTTACAATACGGCTATTTAATTCACCATAACATTCGAAGAACAAAAACGCCTATTTTTTTAGCTTTGAATTACAACAACAAAAATAATGTTTTAAAATAACCCGACGCGAAAACGTCATAATCTGGAATTTTTTAAGTTTATTTTTACTTTATTGATAGGTTTAGTAAGTAAGGCTTGTGGCTATGTAACAACAGCCGCACGGGTCGATCGATCAGGTTAAGCTACGCTTGTCGCGGTTGGTCTGTGGATGGGTGACAATCTTTACATACCAAGACCCCTCCGTGCCTAGGAAAGCACGTTAAGCCGTCGCGGGACCCGGCTGTCATTTGTAGATCTTTGACAGTTGTTACGGGTAGTTAGAAGCCCAAAAAGTCTGACAACCAGTCTTACCAAGGGGTATCGTGTTACCTAGTAACTAGGTTGTGGAGGTCAGATAGGCAGTCGCTCCATGTAAAATACTGGTATTCAGCTGCATCCGGTTAGACTGGAAGCCGACCCGAACATAGTTGGGAAAAGGCTAGGCAGATGATGAGTAAGTAAGTTAAAACTGGCTTCCCTTCGGCTTCTCTCTTACAAAAAATTACACCTCGCCGTTGCTGTACTGTCACATTACTGGGCTCGTATAAACCTGGCTTTAGTCTGAACTGAAATAAAAGTTTTCTATTCTATTAGATCAACTAAAGTATCCTTTATCAAGGTACCACGATACTTCTCTGTTTACCAAAATATGGAAAAAAAAGTATTATCATCATAATAAGAATACTGACCATCACTAGACGCTTCGCTCATGCCACCCAAATGTTCCAAATTCTCCTTTTTACTGACTGCCTGTTTGAATGTGCTGGACACCTGAAAAATAACAAAACGACACTAATTAGTATAAATGCACACAAAACAACGTAACATCACGCCTTCCCTGAAGCTCATTTTAAATGTAGGTTTTTCTTAGCCAATACAGCATTATAAACCGTGAAAATAAAATCTGATGTATATTTTAACAAGATTATTATTTCGTTTATTTATTTTCTTTAACATTTAATTACAATTTTGAATATTTCATTTCTAAAAAGATATAAAAAAACATTTAAAAAAATAGAAGTCCGCCGGTGTCGGGAGCAGGGTCCAAGCTACCGGTGGTTAGGGCTGCAGAGACAGAAACCTCCTCACAATGCGAGCCGTATCGAGGAGTACTGCCTTCTGAATCAGGCGCTTGATCCAGCCGCCTAACGAGAGCCTCGAGAGATGCTGGTCGAGGCTTTTGGCCATCAGGCCATTAGCCGTTACGACAATCGGCACAATGATAGCCGAGCTCACATTCCACATGGCAACAACCTCGTGTGCTAAGTCGAAATATTTTATTTATTACTAGCTGCGCACCGCGGTTTCACCCACATAAGTCTCGATCCCGTGGGAAAAAAAAAAGTATCCTATGTTCTTTTCCAGGGCATAATCTATATATGTGCCAAATTTCATCCAAATCCGTTCGGCCGTTTTAGCGTGAAGGCGTAACAAACAAACTTACTTTCGCATTTATAATATTAAGGATTAGTATATGCGTTGGTTTTAAAATCCAAGCATTTTACTTTTTTTTGTTCACGGTTTTTGAAACTACGTATAGCGACTAGACCCCTGAAAACACTATTTTACTTCGTTTTACAGTGTTTTATAACACGGTTTTAAACCTAATGTCGTTAACCGTCCGATGGTTAACTTTAACGCAAACATAATGCCGGTAACCCGGAGGGTTCACTTCCAATATGTATGGCGGCATGGCGTATGAGTTCTTTGAAAAGTGGGTCGAGTCGAAAGAGTTAAGTCCCATGTAATAGGGGGCGAGCCTATTGCCATCAACCGGACAGGAATCCAGACTCCGAGCTGCTACTGAGAAATTCCAGATAGAAAAACTCAATAACACTTTGCCCGACCCGGGAATCGAACCCAGGACCTCAAGCTCAGCAGTAGTGCTTGCGACCACTAGACCACTGAGACAGCTAATTAATTAATTATTATCAATAATGTTCCACTGACTTACAGTGGCAAATGATCAGACAAACCGATATATTTTGTGTTACAAATTCTTGTAAATAATTGATTAGGCTATCACGAATAATTGTAGGAATGACGCATTTCCTAGAACACTGACAATCATCTTTGGACATAACTAATTGCTATTGAGTTATTATTAGTAAAGTAGGCAAAGTGGCGCCTTGGAGTCGATAAAAACTAGATCAGAAGAACACAAATTTTGGTCAGAAAAGGGCTTGGAGGACGCCTATGTCCAGCAGTGGACGTCTTTCGGCTGAAATGATGATGATAATAAAAAAACCGGCCAAATGAGTGTCGGACTACGCACAATGAAGGGTTCTGTAGTTGGGATGAATTTAACCCAAATACAAACTTAACATTGTAGTTGCAAACATTTTCTTCCATACATTCCAAATGCAAATATAAGTTTGTACGCACAATATTGAGAGATTTACCATGTTATTTTATGACCACAGAGTTCTTATAGGTTTTCCTGTAATATATGAGTAAAGAACCATTCTCTGTATTTTTTAAATTTTAGGCTCAGTAATTTCGGAGATAAGGGGTAAATTTTCTTAAATATCTTTAAAAGTATTAATTCTAACATTATAAAAAAAATGAGATCTTTGCAACAAGCTCTTTAATTTGATATGTCACACGTTACAGTTTCCAGAACTTTTTTTTTCTTTATTTGCCCCCGAAAGTGACCCCCATATTCAAAATTCATTTATTTACGTTACACCTCCGTGTTTGGGTCACAGAAATACATTATGTGTACCAAATTTCAACTTAATCGGTCTATTAGATTCGGAGAAAATTGGTTGTGATAGACGGACAGGCAGACACACGAGTGATCCTATAAGGGTTCAGTTTTTTCCTTTTGAAGTACGGTACCCTAAAAATAAAGTTTTGTCCATCACAATTGAATCAGATTTAGATATGATGCGATCAGCTGACACCTCAAACATTTAACCTCATCCCACATCACCATACAACAGTATTAACATAACATATTCATACATTAGATTACAATACGCTCTTACATTGTAGCCTGTAAAAAATATCATAAAAAACTGCGTCAAAAGACCAATGACCTGACGTTCAACAATTGCGCTTTACAAGCGAGTGTGATTATTACAAGTAGATAGTGTGTACGTAGGTACAATCATTTCTTCTCACTTAGGGTTACGATACGGTGTACATAGGTCACTCAGAAAGTTTTGCGACTAACAGTTTTTGTCTATGGGACACTGACTGGTTTTGATGTCAATTAAAACTATGACTATTTATTACAAAAAAACACAACATTCCAAATTCGAAATTCCCTCCACATTTTTTTACGAGCAAAATCAAAATACACTGTCTCACTGAAAAATGGATTTACAACGAGAACATTTTCGCGCGATGATTTTGTACGATTTCAAATGTCGACTAAAACCAGAAGAATCGTTTGAAAAACTTTGAATGGTGTTAATAGACCTTCTAAACCGACTGTTTTCGGCTGGTTCAACGAATTTATGCGTAGTCGAGTAAGTTTGGCGGACGAAGAAAGAAGTGGCCGCCCTATGACGGCTGTTACACAAGAAAATGAGCTGGCTGCAATATTATTATGCTGGCTGTGAAAAATTTAATTCAAGAGAATAGGCGAATTTTGGATCGGGAAGTGTGCATGAAATTCTGCACGGGCATCTTCATCATCGATAAGGAAGATAGTTTCACGGTGGTACCGCAAAATCTAACGCAGGCTCAGAAGGAGGTTCGGGTAGAATAATGCCGAGACATAATAGCACCATGAATTTGAAGCAAGCTCGTCTCGACGCGTTTAAGATATCATTACGGAAGGATTTATCATTTTTGTTCCCCAAAATAAAAAAAATCAACTCAAGGGAAAACAGTTTTCATCGCCGGAAAATGCACTGGATGCATTTGAGAAGGGGATTAAAGAGGTGTCTGATGCGGACTGAAAAATGTGTTATGAAAATTGGTTTAGACGTATGAAACTGTGTATAGACGCCAATGGAGAGTTCTTTGTAATAATAAAAAAAATTATAACCTGTAGTATATTTTTTTTAGTATCGCAGAACTTTCTGAGTGCCCCATGTATTTATTTGTCCCTGATCTCTCATCTAAAGATTTTTCTAACTGAAGATCAAGATGGCGGGGTATTTTCTATATTTTCGTGTGGTTAGTTAGTGTCTAATCTGGTGTCAAGAGTTTTAAAGCCGCCCATGAGCCTCTGCCTTGGCTTCACATACCGTCGAGAAATATCCCTCAGGCATGTCGGTTTCCTCACGATGTTTTCCTTCACCGTGTTTGAAGCAAGTGATAATTATACAATACGCTCATGAATTTGAAAAGTCAGAGGTGCGTGGCTTGTGATCGAACTCGAGACCTATGAATTGATAGTCTGACGGTCACACCACTAGGCTATCAACTGCTGTGTGACAAGATGACGGGGTGTATCATAATATAACATCACCCCGGTTTTCCCCGAAGGGTTGGGCAGAGGTATACCTATAGTACACCCACATTTCGCCAGTTACGTTTAAGTCCCATGTAATAGGGGGCGAGCCTATTGCCATCATCCGGGCGCAAAACCAGTCTAGGGCCTGCTACTAAGATATCCCTACCCATATACAGCAATAGCGCTTGCAGCCACTAGACCAACGACCAAGTGTTTAGAAGCATGAGGAACAGGGTGAAAAGTTCACTCATCCTCTATAGAAAAGGGAGGATCCTCCGACCAGCCGGGTGTTGTGTCTGGCGGGCAACTGCCCAACGGTTTTTTTTTTTTTTCTGTTGGGCATCTCACAGCTGGTTCCGAAAACCGTGGCTGTTTAACCGGTCAATCCTGTGGTTGCCTTAAGCTACTACACTCAAAGCCTCCAGCCAGGGCACAAATAAACTAAGCTAAAGATTTAAGGATGAACGCTCGCTAAGGGCACCCCCTGCGGGGTACGAGCTTGGGCTATCCGGAGGGAGGACATCAAAAGATGGGACGGGCTGGATCAAAAGGTTTTGATCATTATTATTAGTCGGGGAATTTAAAGCTACATGCACAGCTGCAACAACTGCTGGCACCTCGTTTTCGAGCAAGGGTCGGGGGGGAGTATTATTTACTCGGGGGCGCGGCGGTCGAGATCGCAAAGGACCTCGGCGGAGAGGTCGGTATGACGGGAGGCGTTTGTGTTTGTACACTGTCCTTGTTTCCCTATTGCTCTCCTGGAGGAGGGTTATGGGGTCATCGGGGTCTACGAGGATATGCCTTGGACGGCGAATATGACTGATGGTCAACGGTTGAAGTTGGATAGTCTTATATATATATGTCGTTCGCGCGGTAAACTCTAACTGCGCGATGCAGGATTTGTGGGACGTCAGGTCGTTGAACCGTAGTACGCATATGGCGATGTAGATGTCGCCACAAGTGTAATGATAATGGAATGTGTTATTTGAAAATTGTGGGTAAATATGCAATTGCAAGAAGTATTTGTGGGACGTCAGGTCGTTGAACCGTAGTACGCATATGGCGATGTAGATGTCGCCACAAGTGTAATGATAATGGAATGTGTTATTTGAAAATTGTGGGTAAATATGCAATTGCAAGAAGTGGAAAATAAACATGGCATTGAAGAAACATCTTGGGCTTGTAATATAAGTTACTATAATAATATTGAAAGAGACTTCTTGAAGTCTCGAGTATTTTATTTATTTTGATTGTTCTCGTTTACCAATGCCCCAATTCACTATTGAAGTAATAAGTCTTTTGAAATGGATGCTATTATTTTAAAATACTTGATTCAATCATAAAAACGTTATTCATAACATCTCCGAGAAAGGACAGACTAATGCCTTCGCAGACTGGCGGACGGGACGGCAGAGGATTTTAAATTAATCAATTGAATTGTATACTTATCGAACCGAAATAAGGTATCTATTTCAATGCTCGATGATCGGAAAACTGCGCTGCGATGCTCCAAGGTGGATCACTCAGCATTGCCGTTACAAAAGGATTTCGCTAGCGTTACCGCGAGTGCCCCAGGCGCTTCAAGTATGCAACCTATGCCAGAAAAGAGATCTGATGGCGAGGGTTTCGTGACAGTGCAAAGGAGGAAGCGCCGATCGCGACCGATCAAGAACCGCTGTGGTAAAGCACCTACAGAGCCCGAAGTAAGCTTGCGTGCCGCAAAGCCGAATACACCGGTGTACATCTCCCGCCTACACTACACCACTAAGGCGGAGGACATCGTGGAGTACGTGCGCCAAAAGACGAGGTACACGCCGAGGGTGCAGTTGCTGGAGTCGCATCGCAACGTCAACTTCAAGGCGTTTGTGGTGCGAGTACCGAATTGTTTTCTGCCCGTCGTCATGGAAGAGGACTTTTGGCCGCAGGACGTGGTGTTCCGTCGCTTCCGCGGACAAATACCACAGGACAGCATAAGGACAAGCTAGTGAAGTGAAGTGCTACTAACATAGTTTTAAGATATTTAATAACACAAGTTTTTCAAGTTCTCGTTATATCAAAACTAGCTTCTGCCGCCTTCGTTCGCATGGAAATCGTAAGACATCACAATATACTACAATAACAGCCACATTTTTATAAAACTTCCCTGTATACTACGTTTGTAGTTTTATTCTCAGCAGCCAAAATATACAGAGAGTCAGGAATGGTGACTCGGGAGGAAGCGACGTAACAGTTGTCCGTGTGAGAAGCAGCTTATCCTGAGGTCGACACCCGCAGCCTTCAGCCTTCAGTGTCGGCCCCTGTGACTTGTTGATCGCAAAGCATACACTCCCAGAGAACTGCACGCGCTTTAACTGGTAATTATGGGGAATTTGTACTTTATACGCGCTATAAACACTGTCTCACCATCGCCACAACCTGTTAGAATTTCCACCTCGATGACGTTTCTCTGCAAATACATGACTTTGAGCTGGTTTCCGTTACACAGATATACAATCGGAAGTCCACTTGCCATTTGTGAATTGAGAAATTCTACGGGGTGATATTTGGCATCATCTTCCTCCACATCAGTATTAATGGAGGTGTATCACTCCCTTCATATTAAAATACTAGCGGACCTGACAGACGTTTTCCTGACCGAATACCGCCACCTATCGGGTCCGATTGTGAATCTAAACCATTCCCAGATCCCCTTGAACACACACAAAAAATTTCATCAAAATCGGTCCAGTCGTTTGAGAGAAGTTCAGTGACATACACACTCACAGAAGAATTATATATATTAAGATGTATGTTTAGGTTAAGGTATTTTTCTATGGGCCTATGACGCCTGAAATAAATGGTATTATTATTATTATTGAAATATATACCTTATTTCTATTGGATGAGTATTAAATTCAATTGATCCTACATTTGTAATCCTCTGCCGTCCCGTCTCTATGTGTTTCTTAATAAATATATTTTTTCCTACTTCGCTTTTTTTTTTTTTCAAAATCTATGGTTTTATGGACTTACTCTTGTGTTTTTAAATACATTTTTTTTCTGTTTTAGAAAAAATTGTCTTCACCTCCGTTTTTTTTTTTCATTATCGACAAATTTAAATATTTTTTTTTAGTAAATCCGATAAAATAACTCATAGCTTTTAGAAATAATAAACAGAATCCAAATCGAGCCAATAACATCGGAGATATGGCAAAGGCTACTCAAAAAATAAAAAATTGAATAACATGAAAAATATTAAAGATAGACTTCAGATAATTTTTCATGAATATTCAAAGAAATACGGACGGTCACATGCCCAGGGGCGACATTGTATATAGCCAATATGTGCGCTTTTATCATTTCTATCGTGACGATATTATCGTGGACGTCCACGTCCATAAAATGTATATGGAAATACGTGCACGTTATAACATTATCGTGGACGGAAATTTAAAAGCGTCTTCATATTATATTTCCATACATTTCACATACCTGTGTAATTGTGATGTCGATGCCGCGTACGCCGACGATAATATCGTCACGATAGAAATTATTAAAAACATACAAAATAACCTTTTTATTGCAATAATAGGCTTTTTCTTTTAAATCCCCTCACTATAATAGATTAAATCGACCATCAGACAAAGACACAACATCGTAAAACGTATTACACTTTCGGCCGTATAAACTGGGAACCCTACTATCCAGTGTCATCTATTTGACCCCAATCATTACTTGCTTAGTATTTATCACTTTATTGACCATCTCCGAGCTAATCTGTCCACATAAACAGTCCTGATGGCTTGTCAATTTGTTTCTTTATGAGGCTAATAATAATATTGATTTGTTTAATCGCAGTCTTATATTGAGTTAGTTGAATAAATTGAATTCGTTTTTATTGGAGGCAGGATGACAATAATTTATAGTTAAGTAAGTATGGTCGATACGTTTATGTGCAACAGGACAACAGTTAAATATTTTTGATTATAATTGAGGATAGCTTCAATTTTTTTGATTAAATGTGAATCTAAAGTCTCATTGTCTGTATGAGGCCATATGTAATTTTCGGGTTTTAATCATTTTGATATATATTTAACATTTAACCAACAATTAACTACTTTTTTTTTTTCAAATAAGAACTAAAATTCAAACAGTATCGTTTGGCGTGCCGGTTCGGAACAAACAATGGTTATGTTTGTTCCTTCAACACGCACCACCCTAAAATAATATCATTTGTAGTCTGAAACCTTTGAATGTTTCCCTTCAAACACTTAGTGAGGCGCAGTCAAATATAACCGAGCTGAGAACATGGTATATCTGATAATGTGGATCTTTTGGATTTTGACTATCTCCGATATTATCAAAACTAAAATATGTACGTGGGATTGGATTGGGTAGGCTACATTTTTCAAATTCACAGGTTAGCCAGAAATTCTACGCAACGATTGCCTTAAGGAAGGTGTCGTCGTCAAGGCAGGGCTAGGAAACGCAAGCACGATGAGTTCGAATAGTTTTTAGTTAATTAGCCAGAAAATGATAATAGATAGAGATATGTGAAAGATCATGGAGGAGGCCTTTATTCAGCAGAGGGATAGTAAAGGTTACATCTTACTACTAGAACTTTTGTAGGTATACTAATAACAGATCCCTTTAGATATCTATGGTATAGTCAGATTAGTCAGTATATTTACCTGTTGTCCCTTAAGATTGGTGATAAGCTCCTCGAACTCTACGAGGCTGATGGCGTTCTTCCGCGCGTCGCCGTTCATACTGCCGTTGACGCCGCGTTTGTTGTTGCCGTTGTCGTAGTACTCCTCGATCATACACCGCACCTGGGGAAGAGTAATCGTGATATATGTTAGGAAAGAATATACTTTATTTACGGTAGGGTTAGATTAAATCTACTTTAACTTTGTGTAGTAGCGATGGACCATTATTCCTTTTCATTTCAGCCAAAAGACGTCCACTGCTGGACATAGGCTTCCCCCACGCACCGGTTCTGTGCTTTCCGCATCCAACGGATTCCTGCGGCCTTCACAAGGTCATCGGTCCACCTTGTGGGATGCCTTCCAACGCTACATTTTCCAGTACGCGGTCGCCACTCCAGAACCTTTCGGCCCCATCGGCCATCTATCTGTTCTGCGAGCAATATGCCCTGCCCATTGACACTTAAGTTTGGCAATTCTTCGGACTATGTCGGTTACCGTGGTTCTCCTGCGGATCTCTTCCTTTCTGATTCGATCACGTAGGGAAACTCCTATTCCTTTACCATAACCAAAAAGAATGCCTGGAAAGACTTGGGCGAACCTTTGCCCAGAAGTGGGAAAGTAAGGGCTAGAAAAAAATACCATTGCTGTGTAATGATGTGTATGGTTTAAGATGAAGACTCGATTCCTTACCGTGTATACAGGTTGTTTGGCAGAACGTTGAACATACGAAAATGGTGGATAGGTGGGGTCATCTGCTACTTTTACATTACATTACATAGCCGTTATTGTCCCACTGCTGGGCAAAGGCCTCCCTACTCTCTTTCCACCTCTCTCTGTCTAGAGCTTCCAAGGACCAATCTTTCTTAAAGGAGTCCAGCTCATCCCGCCATCTCCGTCTGGGCCTGCCGCGATGTCGTTTGCCATTAAGTGGGACCCACTGGGTCGTAAGTTTGGCCCATTGATCGTTTGACATGCGGCAGATGTGTCCAGCCCAATTCCATCTGCTACTTACTCAGCCCTAATTTATTTGGCCTTGGCCCCCTGGATATTTTTTTTAATGCAGGATGAAATTAGGATTTAAGTATTTTTTACATCTTTCTGTTATAAGAATCTGCCAATATTAAAGATTTAAAAAAAAAAATGCCTGTTTTACCCATTTTTTTAATAAAAATTACACTTTAAAGTTAAGAAAGTTGTGAAACTAGAAGAAAGCAAAAAAAAATTTTTTTTTTATCCAGGGCGCCAGGGCCAAATAAATTAGGGCTGAGTAAGTAGCAGATGACTCCACCTATCCACCATTTTCGTATGTTCAACGTTCTGCCAAACACCCTGTTTAACAATTTTCCTATAACAACTTACCCATAGGGAATGTGTAAGTGTTATGGGAAAATCTCTGGAAACATAAGAAATTTTTCATTCTCCATGATAATATTTTCTATAAAATGTTTAGTGTATGTATTTAAAAATTGTGTAAGACATTTACCTTCCATTGTGGAATTTTGTAACCGACGCTGTCGAGGGCTTCTTTTAACTCTTTCAGATCAATGTAGCCGCTGCTGTTTGTGTCCAACTGAAACAAGACAATAGATTAGATTAATATTTATTGGTCATAATAATAAGCTATGTACGTGCCTACTTAATTTTGTCCCGGAATGTAGGTATGTAAAACCAGACAAAAAGCAATTAAATAGGAATAAACAAACATTGTTATGTTGTTGTGTACAATAATTATAAACTTTCCAGAGTAAACAATGGAAAATAAAATGTTTTGGAAGTACCTACATAATTTTTCTAACAAACATTTAGAAATAAACGGTATGTACCTAAATAACTTAACGTCACTCTCGTTTTCAAGCGCATGTTATTATTAATTAAATTACATACTAAAACCACAGAATAAATAATAGTACTCCAAAACACATAATTCTAATTTAACGGAGTGTGAAATTAATTACAAGTTTCGATCTTTACACTGTCGGCCAGAAAATTGTACACATTTTCACGAGCTAGAGTAGTTTGCGTACGGATAGCGGTTAAGGGAGGGGAGGCCTAGGGTTGTCACGCGTAAACAAATTCTAATGTTTGTTTACCGGGTCTTCGCTGATTTAAAAATATGACACCGGAATGCTAGCGTGTACGATGTTGACTTTATTCAAAACTTGGGGTCGTGGGGTGTGGGTTTATGTTTATTTTTGCTAATGGGTGGTTAAAGTTTAAGGTAGGACTTGGTTTGTTTTACTTTACATGACTATTTTTTAAGTTAATATTAGCGTGTTTTGAGTTAATTTTCATAACTTTCATATATGGCAATTGACGAAATTCTGACTCTACATTATATTATCTTGACTCTAAAATTATACTTTTGACAAATCAATTAACACCTACTGTTCAAGATAATCACCA
This sequence comes from Agrochola lychnidis, assembly GCA_963680765.1. Lineage (NCBI taxonomy): Eukaryota > Metazoa > Arthropoda > Insecta > Lepidoptera > Noctuidae > Agrochola > Agrochola lychnidis. The sequence continues at coordinate 12,021,512 of OY796873.1, read as the reverse complement.
GGATGATGACTTCATACGAATAAATTTAAATTTTACACAAAATGATCTGACTAACTGATTAAACACACATCATACTCTTTGATTTTGACAGCTTCAAGGCAAAAAGTGTGATTAACTTGGGTTTATTGATCTTGTGTCTTTATTTTCTATCCCATGACTTTCATAATCATCCATCACCTAATGTTAATTGTTGGACGCGACTTGGTTTGGCTTTTCCTGTATAAATACACTATCATTTCCCATATGAACTGGATGCGGAAGGCGGGGGACAGGGTGTTGTAGCGTAGCCTGGGAGAGGTCTATGTCCAGCAGTGGACTGCAATAGGCTGAGTTGATTGATTAATTTCTCATAGTTAGCTATAGCCACCTCATACGGCACCGTAAAGAAAAGGGCTCAACTATCTTCCTGTAAAGGCCACCGCGTTTCTTTGCAAGAACCAACCATATGGCAACGAACTACTAAATCCGAGTACAAATAAATAACTTTACAGAGCCTAAAGCAAGAAATTATTGGCCTCGGCGAGCCTTTTTGTGGCTGTTCAAGTACAAGACATACGTATTTATGGTAATGGAGATTCACTGCATGTATTTATTATTGCAGAACTCGCATAAACAGCTTTATAATAAAAAAAACATGTTTGTTTATACTAAGAAGTCTGATATTCGTGGTGGGATATCTGCCTGGCTGTTGTGACGTAAGCATTGATTTTGATAAGGATCTCATATCATGAATTCCATGATAATAAATCGACGATGACGGGTCTTTGAAGCAGATATAGGTCGTGTAGTTTTGATGTAACGATAGTATTAGTCGAAAAATTCGCGAATTTTTTTTCTAACGAGTTTTTTAAAACTGATATCAAGATGTCTAGAAAAAGAATCTACAATTCCAGAAATCGATAAAGCCGAATTAAAGAATGACATAATGAACAGCGCTCGTGGGCTTCAGAATACTAGACAATCAAACAATTGTATGTTTATTTAACAGCGTGGCGATCCACAACTACATTAGTCACCAGTGATATAACTATTGTGATCAAAAGATTATAAGATGGAGTCATGGTTTCGTAAAAGCGTGATAATTTTGATAAGCTAGTAGAGGATTAGAGCAAGATAATGGGACATTGTGAGGATTATTACGCGCTGCGTAATATCAACAGCTGTGTTTAAAAAGCGACTAGATATTCGGTTTGTATCACAGCTTGTAGAGTTAACAAGTAGCAGTGGGCTTGCTAAGTTTATTGATAGACCGACATCCGTTGGAACAGGCGCAGCCAAGTACTGGACTTAAGACCACATATCTGCAAGGCATAGGAACCAGCTAGATAGGTCGACGAAGCGACGTTAAAAAGGTGTCTGGGACTGTCTAGATGTGGCAGGCGAGGAATTTTGCCATTTGTTTTCTAGAAATACGTAGCCCTTTGAAGTGGTTGTTGCTGCATACTAGAGACACAAATATGTATGCTACGTTTGCCATCCATTGTACTAATTAATTCTGGATCTATGTTATTAACTGTAATGTGTCAACATTCGATTTTTCAATAGATGGTAAAAAATATTACAATAGGACTGCTTACTATCCATATTGTTTTAAAATCGTTCGTACTATTCTTTGGCTATTTATTTTATGAAAGTGTCACTAGTAGCAAGTGGTAACCTACTTCAACTGCCAAGTATTTTATTAAATATTTCATTTATATGCTTACACTACACAACAATGCAACTACAAATGCAACATTTACCTCTTTTCGTATTACATCATAGTTTTTGTTTAGTATAATTAGTAACGGTAAGTTTTAATAGCGTGCATCAAATAAATAATGTTAATGCGTACACGCTCTGTTTCCGACGAAATGTGGAAGCAAGGTCAGCATTACGTGTTTTTAACGAAGACAGCATGTATGACCGTTGGAATATAAAGACATGTTTACTTCCTTTTTTTTTCTGTAGGGCATCTCATAGCTGGTTCCTGAAACCGTGGCTATTTAACCGGTCAATTCTGTGGTTGCCTTAAGCTACTACACTCAAAGCCTCCAGCCAGGGCAGACATAAACTAAGCTAAAAAGCTTAGGATAAATGCTCGCTAAGGGCACCCCCTGTGGGGTACGAGCCTCGGCTTAGGGTATTATCCGGAGGGAGGACATCAAAAGATGGGACGGGCTGGGAGATGTTTACTATATTTGCAGAAGTATTTGTATTAATATTATAGGGACATAGCAACGACATATAAAGGGAAAATAGTGGGACAATGTCAAAATCAGATTATCCTAATGAGTAATTTATTTCATAACGGAAAACAAACAGAAAATACTAAACCATCTCCCTAATCAGAGAAATAAATAAATTTATAATTTTCTCGTTAAAATAAATGTTCCAACAAAATCAATTTGCTGGACTGATAAGGAGAAACAATAACTTTTCTTCACTTATCAATTCTTTACAGCAGACCTATCAAACATAATTTGTGAATATAATTTGATTAGAAGAAACGTCATATGATAATGACTGTAATAAATTAATTTGACGGCAATCGTTCCGAAAAAATGGTTAACAAAACAATTATTTAGTGGTTGATTAATTAATTTGTTGAAGTCGATAACCCTGAGTGTTTAATTGAACATTGACCTGTGGCCCATTTTTTTGGTCGGATGTGTAATTTGACACAGTTTGTCAAGTTGTCTATTAATTTTTATCATTTTGTGTAAATATTTAAATTAATGAGTTTGGAGGTGTGACAGACACATAAAAATGTGAACGGAAATCTATTCTATCTACATACTTAACTAGCGGACCCGACAGACGTTGTCCTGTCAAAACATTGTCCAGCGGACAAAATTGTGAATCTAAACCATTCCCAGATCCCCTTGAACACACACAAAAAATTTCATCAAAATCGGTCCAGTCGTTTGAGAGAAGTTCAGTGACATACACACTCACAGAAGAATTATATATATAAAGATATATAAAGCTGAAGAGTTTGTTTGTTTGCTTGAACGCGCTAATCTCAGGAACTACAGGTCCGATTTCAAAAATTCTTTCAGTGTTAGATAGCCCATTTATCGAGGAAGGCTATAGGCTGTATGTCATCACGCTAAGACCAATAGGAGCGGAGCACCAATGAATAATGTTTCAAAATCGGGGGTTTTTTCATTTTGAGAACTTTCGCTGCGTGCGCTGCGTAAACGGTTAAAATTTCGCAAAAATCATGTATGACAGAATGGTTCCCCTTTAAAAAATCTAAAAAAGTCCGCGACAGCACATGTCTATCTTTTAAGGTTAGCTGACTATAACCTTTTTATGCTAACCAAATTTGTTCTAAAATAATGCATAATTTGCGAAGGTGTTTTTATAAACATGATGATATTAATCCTTTTCCAAATAAATACGCCCAAAGTAACTATTCCACGCGGACGAAGTCGCGGGCAGAAGCTAGTAAAATACATAATTCAGCAAATATAGTAACTATAATAATTATGCAAAGTTCTTTCAATAAAATCTTACTGCTGTCACGGAAACGCAGAAAATATTCTATTGAATTAGATTCCATCAAACTTATATCTAATCATATCAATTTAATTTCTAGAATACCAGCGCGACTTATGATAATACTGCTGTCACAAATTACACATTATGTAGATTATTATTTATTTATGTATGGTGCATTGGCAAAAATGGCGCTTAAAGATACCTAAGAGACCCGTCTAGGCGTCTACAGCGTGAACAGAAATTCAATTTACTTGGTAGATTCAGTAAAGAATTGAGTTCTCGCCAAATTCAATTAAGGAAGAAACGAACGCAGACCATCAGTATTGAGATCTTTTATTTCCTTTCTTTCTTTCCCTACTGGCGTTAACCACACTTTTTTTTGGGTGGGAAATTATCAAATAACTTCTTTATCTCTAGGCGGAGCGGGATGGCGTGTCAGACTGCTCCTGACTAAATCCCACCCGTGTTCCTTCAGTTGCCGTTATGTTGCCAGGGGCCACGGTATCCCTTTCGGACTTTCCCGCGACCCTGGCAGGCATCTGCCCAAGCGGACCCCGTCAGTTCTGCTGACATCTCTTTGAGGCGTGCGTGGAGCACAACGCGCCGTCGACCCGGAGGCGTTGACCACCCTAGGCAGACAGCTTTGCTGACATGTTCCCTCATGGATTCTGGATGATGTGTGGATCTGACAGAATAGCACATGCTGCTGCATTGAGAAGCAGATTAATCTATACAAGAGTCGAAGACTGATCAGCCTGAGAACACCAAGCCTGATGGCAATGCCCATTTTGTTAAGGGACGAAATACAGAGGACGGTCAAGTGGTGGACTAACCTGGTGTCAGAGTTTTTATGCTGCCCATGGGCCTCTGACTTGGCTCCACATGCCGTCGAGAATTATATCTCTCAGGCATGCCGGTTTCCTCACGATATTTTCCTTCACCGTTTTTGAAGCAAGTGATAATTATACAATACGCAAATGAATCTAAAAAGTCAGAAGTGTGTGCCTTGGGTTCGAACTCGAGACCTATGACTTGGCAGTCTGACGGTCACACCACTAGGCTATCATTGCTGTTAAAAGCTAGAATGGTGATTACTCTTTACAAGTCTACAGATTCAAAAGAGAAAAATCGGACAGTCTTAAAATATGAGTTAGTGAATGGACACTTGCCAGTCAAGACGTAAAACCAAGTATGACTCACCCCACGTAAGTTGTAAGAATTAGTTACGGCAAATTTTTATACCATGACCAATGGAAGGCCTTGCCCATGACGAAGTAAGTAAACATAACCACTTGAAGGTCGAGGATTTTATAATATAACTTCGCGAATGTTCTTTATATGGTAAATCTTATGTGACCATTTGTTTGAATGTAAAGAAGGGTTCCAAGTGTCAAGTCTTCGGTTAGATAACTAGGTAGAACAAGAGTGAGAGAGAGAGAGACGGAGAGAGAAAAGAGAGAAAGAGAGACGAAGAGAGAGAGAGAGAGAGAGAGAGAGAGAGACGGAGAGAGAATCAGAGACGAAGAGAGAGAGGGAGAAAGAGATAAAAAAGCATTTATTAGGACTCGCACAGGAAGATCACAAACTAAACAAAACACAACTATAAAAATAGGTACAAAAAACTAAATTATTTCTAAATAAACAGAAAGTCATAGAGGTCATACATAAGGCTCCTATAATCTGTGGGGCACCTGTGTCAGCACACACGCTTGTGTACATTATATCTCCCGCATCGACGGCTAGTCTCCGCTGAGATAGGCCGCCATGGACGAAATTCGGTCTAGAAAACCATTAGAACAAAACTAAAGATATTTTTCTATTAAACAATTTTCGTTTCGAACGTCTCTTTCCTAGGCTTTTGGCGCTTTTTCACGAGACAATCTACAAAATGTATGACCTTATTGGTGATGTTCTTCAGAAAGGTCAGGTGCGTAGTACGCAACCGGCGTACGTGTATGGCCAGATGTATGAACGTAAACAAAGTAAAGGGAGTGTGTAAGGATTGTAGCAGGTGGCGTTCTGTATTTTCTGCCTAACCCCATAGGAAAAAGGCGTGAGTTTATGTATGTTTCTATAAATTGTGTAACATTCAACATTCCCTAACTCAAGGATAGAGCACCTTTTTCGTTGGCGTACTGTTGTAACCATAGAAATATAAAAAACAGGAGAAGTGGCATGGGGGCGTGTCTGTGTCCGCGAGCCATGATCAAAATGCTCATGGTATAGGCAAATGGCCGTCTCCGCGAACTAGTGCGCTTTCGACCGCGATCGTGACAACATTTAAGAATACCGTGTTGTTCAGTGGTTTCTTGTAAAAATTGAAGCCAAACTAAAATCTTTATAAATCATGGAACCATTTATCATTTAACAGGACAAGTGTTTTACTATATTTGTCTTGAAAATCATGAAAAACAACAAATCGTAAAATATATCTTGCGTTTACTACGTTATTTTTGTTTTCATATATCACAGCGATTATATTATTTTTGCAGCAAATACATTGCTTCTTAACCACTACCTAAGTATATCACTTACTGACTGGACAAGCAATGTAAAAATCACAAAACGATACTTTAGTTACGCGGTTGCATCGCGTAGTACGGCCGCTGTTTCTTGCGACGAGCTAGTGATGTGCTTGTGCAGATCCACTAACGTAGGATATCGACAACAATGTCGATTGTCGTACGAATTTATATTACTTTGAAAGTTTATTCTTCAATTTGTCACCAGTTATAGCCTGGTTGGAAGACTGATGTGAAATCTTGTTTTATACTCATTTAGATTTTCTCATAATGTTGAAATTAATTGATTTACTTAATTTTTTTGGAGTTTGGAGTAAACTCCAAAAGAATTTTGAATTTTTTTTCGTTTTTTGCTAAAGCCCGCGGTATGAAAATTTTATGAGGAGTAAAATCGAGCGTTAACTAAAAATGAGGCGTTACGTTCCTTTGCGCACCTTTCACTTCGAAATTATGTGTGTGTATAAATAAAGTCTATTCAGCTTACTAAAATGCATATAAAACACAAATATAAGGTATTTACTTAAGTAATTACACCTTTTAGAACAAACATTTACAAATTATTAACTAAACAAAATTTCCACATATAAAATGACCGTATCTTTTTGTTCCACAGGCCGATTTTCATGAACTAAACGTGACAAATGATTTTAAGTTTAGACCTTTCATTTAAGACCAAAATTAAAGAAATATCTTTACAAACAAAAAAGTGTGTTTTCAAGTTACGTAATGATGACAATTTCAATTTGCTAAAATTTCCTTCTAAATTAACTTTTAACACTGTTAATGGATCAAATAAGTATCTTAACACGAACCTAATAAGAATCTTATAAATATGTATCTACCTAGATCACAACATAATAACAATTTCTTACTGAAATCCAATCGTGCGTCGGAGCTGACACACACACTTTTTTGTGCCGTTACCTTTATTCAGTTTATTCATATCATCTTATTATAATTATGTAAATCGTTTATATTTACAATTTTTTCAGGAACTTCCAAAATGTTTAATACAATAATAATAATTAATGGGAGAATCGATAAGTTTCCGATTTAGTCAATCACTAGCGTATATGTAAAATAAATTGCTTGTGCATAGCACAACGATAACCTTCGTGTGAGTGAGTTGTACGGTGCATTGTAAATGCACGCTGTGTTTGAAAACATAAGGTTTATAATTGATTGTGTAGTACGTTATGATTTATGAATTGCAAGTGTGAGCGCGACTTCGTATCTATTAGGTTTACTGATTTGCATGTGTAGTTGTGGCGACGTGGTGGGGACAAATTGGAGACATTGGGTTTCGATACATTTTCAACTACCGGGCATATCTCCTTCTTTATTATATCTATGGTTGTAACTCAAAACTAGTAAGGCAAAATCGTCCCATCATAGGTTCGCCATCGCTTTTTTGAAGTGAAAACTTCTTTAGGCGCGTTGGGCATTTTTGACATAAAACTAAACCATTGATTTCGCGACACCATGACGACACCTCATTTTTCTAAACGCGATTGTGCTTTTTATTTATGTTAAGTTACTGATCAACGTTCTATGCAAGTATTTTTACTGTAAAGGTTTTGTAAACGCGATTGTGCTCTTTATTTATATTACATTACGGATCAATGTTCTATGCCAGTTTAATTACTTTAAAGGTTTCGGAAGTATTATTTTTTGTAAACGCGATTGTGCTTTTTATTTAGATAAGGTTACGGACCAATGTTCTATACAAGTATTTTTCTTCTACCAAGGCGATCTTGTTCAAGTTTTCACTTCTGTCGGCACTCCCGGAGTGTTTTTTTGCACGTGGAATTCCTCACAGATGTTCTCCGCCTTGGGGCGGGAGGAGTGGTCTACCAGACTCTTACTGACTAAAACCACACGGTGTTCTTCAACTACCTTTGGTGGGGGAGTTGGAGCACTTGCGCAGTCCGTTACGACTGGGGGAACTAGCTGGAGGTTCGGCATCCCTGCCCATAGCTCATTCTATTATTACCTTACCTCACTAATAAAATAACTCTTTATAAATATAATAAAAAAGCCAAACACGTTTAATTCCCAAGATGCTTGTCAATCGAACAATATTCCGTGACGTGGCTATAATATCGATTGTTTAAACAGATGTTTGGGCCTCCCAATTCAGTCAACTCATTTCTATTCAATTCCATGTTGAATTGAAGTAGAAATATCTTTAGGACTGATCGTAAAACGCCAAAGGTATATGATAAATATATATAAAATTCTCGTGTTACAGTGTTAGTTGCCATACTCCTCCGAAACGGCTTGATCGATTTTTATGAAATTTTATATGTATATTCGGTAGGACTGAGAATCGGTCGTAATCTATTTTCCATACCCCTAAGTGATAAGGGTGGTCCACCCCAAACATAAATAATTTATATGGCAAAACAACGTTTGCCGGGTCAGCTAGTGATAAACAAAACTTGAAAGAGCATAAAAAAAGGTAAAATATGGTTGTGCTGGATAAATGACGAGTCAGCACGGATACAAATTCAATATACCCGGTTATTGGTTATATGTCGGCAATCCGTTTAGGAGAGGTCATTTGCCACCAAATAACCCTCATGACCCCTATGCCAATGCTAACCGTTTTCGAGTAATTTGACATTTTATACAGGGGTGTAACGGATATCCGTATCCGCATCCGCAACTGCGGAGCATCCGCATAAATTTTGATATCCGCAAAACATCCGCTTCCTCAAGTTTTGATTTTAAAAACTCCACATCCTCATAATTTCTATGTGGATGTGACCCTACCTACGTTATTCACTCAAATAGTGAATTTTTTAACTCGCTCCGAGTAAAATGTGCGGGCTGGAGTGAGTGACGCGTTGCTATTGCCTGAATTCGCAGTGTCCCTGTCTTATGACAGACGATCGGCACAAGTGACAGTGATGGCATGATTGTGGTGTCAGGTGTCAAAACAAGGGCAATTTTTCATACGACATCTGCATTCGCACCCTCATCCGCATCCTCATCCGTTATACGACATCCGTTACAACCCTGATTTTATATTTTAAAATGAATGAAATAAAAATATATCGACCGTAGCAATTAACAATGTCGGATCTACATTTTTGCGATTTTTATTTTATTGCATTAAAGGTCTTATAATAAATTATTAAAATGCTCCCTCAAAGACTTTTAATGCAATAAAATAAAAATCGGAAAAATGTAGATCCGACGACGTTAATTGCTACGGTCGAATAATATAATGTCAAATGACTCGAAAACGGTTGACATTGGCATACGAGTCAAAGGCTGTTTCCACCAGAGATGTGCGAGGATGCGTAGCGAAGGATGTGTTTGTTAAGAACCAATAGAATCGCTTCATTTACCTAGCCTCGCTCAGCGCAGCTCAGGTGGAAACGGCTTAGCGGAACGAGGTTTTTGTACGTACAAAACAAGCGACGGATCGGTGCGAGGGATGTGTGCGAGAGATGTGTGCGAGGGATGTGTGCGAGGGATGTGTGTTAGGAATGAACGTGAGTGAGAAATCGTATCTGAAAAGAGCCCGCTACACATCCTCGCAGCGCTCATCTGCGCACTGTTTCACAGCGTCGCTACACATCCTCGCAGCGCTCATCTGCGCACTGTTTCACAGCGTCGCTACGCATCCTCGCACCGCTCAGCTACCTCGCACATCTCTGGTGGAAACGCAGCCTTAGGCGCCATCTCCACGAACGAGAGAATCGCGGCGATAATTTCGCTGTGCCTTCTAATTCTCGCCGCGATGATATCGCCGTATGGAGATAGATTCATAGAGTGCCTATTGAATTTGACGGCACGACGAGACTATCGCCGCGATTTACTCGCTCGTGGAGATGGCGCCTAAAGGGGCCATTTGGTTGTAAATGACCTCTCCTACATCCCCTAATGTATTGCCGACATATTACCAATAACCCTGTATATGTACTATACTGTTGTTGCTTAGCACTTTAGCAGCATAAAGTTTTTTTTTTTAACTTAAATCGACGATTTCTAAACCTATACTTAAACCATCTTATAAACTTCGTCAACCAATTAGGCTTGAATCTGAGTTATTTGAGAAGTTGCAAAAGTTCTGGGAGAAGGATTTCAAAACGTCATCTGAGATGGAATTATGGATCAATATGAAACCGATGAACGGATGGCCGATGGGGCCGAAAGGTTCTGGAGTGGCGACCGCGTACCGGAAGACGTAGCGTTGGAAGGCCTCCCACAAGATGGACCGATGACCTTGTGAAGGCCGCAGGAATCCGCTGGATACGGAAAATACAGAATCGGTCGAAGTGGCGGTGCTTGGAGAAGGCCTATGTCCAGCAGCGGACGTCTTTCGGCTGAAATGATGATGTTCTGTCTTTTTTGCATTACAATATTGATTTTATTACAAGAATTAGTTCCATTCGCCTACATTTTATTGTATTTCTTGTTTCTATTTAACATTTTATATTGTACTTTTATGAGAAGTAATATCAGAAACGGTATTAAAAGTTTTATTGATACATTGATATTATTATGTATGTAAGGAAAAATCTGCATCTTTTTAAGAAAATAAGTGATAGACATAATTTTAATACTAGAAATAAAGATAAAATAGATCAACCATTTTTCAGATTATCCAAAGTACAAACATTTTTAATGGGGTACTGTGTTAAATGTTACAACAAAATACCTTGTGATATATTACAGTTAACTGAAAGAAAATTTAAAACTCACATTAAAAGTACTCTTTGTAAACAAGCATATTACAAATTAGAGGATTATATTCTAGATAAGAATGCTTGGAAGCATGCTGGTCTAGCTCCATAGGACAATTTAGAGTCTAGACAAAATCAAACTGGTTGCTAATTTAATTGTGTAATTAAATATTATTACATTGTTATTTTTAGGGTTCCGTACCTCAAAAGGAAAAAAAGGAACCCTTATAGGATCACTCGTGTGTCTGTCTGTCTGTCTGTCTGTCTGTCTGTCTGTCTGTCTGTCTGTCTGTCTGTCTGTCTGTCCGTCTGTCACAGCCAATTTACTCCGAATCTAATGGACCGATTAAGTTGAAATTTGGTATACATATGTATTTCTGTGACCCGAACACGAATGTGTAACGTAAATAAATGAATTTTGAATATAGGGGTCACTTTTGGGGGGCAAACAAGAAAATTAAAAAAAACAGTTTTACTAACAGTACCGTGTGACATATCAAATGAAAGGACTTGTTATGAGGATCTTAAATATATTTTTTGTATAATTTTAAAATAAACACTTTTAAAGATATTTAAGAAATTCAATGAAAATTGACCATTCCCCCCCCCTTATCTCCGAAACTACTGGACCAAAAATTTTGAAAAAAATACATAGTATGGCTCTTTACTCATAGATTACAGGAAAACCTATAAGAAGTCCATGGTCTTAAAATAACATGGTAAATCTCTCAATATTGTGCGCGCAAACTTACATTTCGTCGCTCGGCATCCAATAGGCCCATCTCTCTAGCTATTATAATATCAATAAAACAAAATATCAAAAGTGTTTGACAGTCTGCTTAATACACAACTAAAAAATAAAACTATAAATGTTCATGACAACCAATTCGGGTTTCGGCGTGGTTTGTCAACAGAAAGTGCAGTGTTGTGTCTTAAGCATACTGTCACATACTATACACAGCGTGGGATTTATGTTAGCTTCCTCGACTTATTCAAGGCTTTCGATCTGGTTGCTTATGACGTATTGCGGAGAAAGATGGAGAAGGATAGGTTGCCAACGGAGCTTATAAACATCTTTAAATATTGGTACCAGATCAATAGTGTACGATGGGCTGGAACTTTTTCCAGGCCATACAGGTTTGAATGCGGGGTGAGGCAGGATTGGCGAGCTCAGCAGCACCAGAGTGGGTTGCTATATAGATGGTATTTGTGTAAATAATATTACCTATGCAGACGATATGGTGCTTCTGAGCGCGTCAATCTGTGGTCTCAGAAAGTTGGTCGCCAAATGTGAGCAGTATGCCAAAATACATGGTTTGATGAATAACTCCAATAAGTCGGAGATCATGGTCTTTGAGGCTTGGGGTAGACCAGGTTATGTACCACCTGTATTACTCAATGAGACTCCACTACAAACAGTATTTACGTTTAAATATCTTGGTCATATATTGACCCCTGACCTCAATGACGGACTCGATATTGGCGGGAACGAAGGGTGTTGTCGGTAACGGCGAACATGCTGGCTCGCTGGTTTGCACGCTGCTCACTTAAAAAGTCAAAATTACTCTGTTTCGAGCTTATTGTATAACGTTTTACACGTGCAGCCTATGGACTAGATATACCCAAAGGTCGTGCAACACCCTTCGTGTCCAATACAACAACGCTTTCAGGGTACCTATTGGTGGGGCTGCCCCGTTTTTGTTGCGCATCGGGAATGTTCGCGGACGCACATGTTAATTGCTTTTACGCAACGATGCGAATGAGGTGTGCATCTCTATTGCGCAGAGTACGGGCCAGCTCCAACAATATCCTAAAAATGATCACTAGCAGGCTGGATTGCATGTACATCAATCACTGCAGTGCCATCTCCCATGGGGTGGAATAAATTTAATCTAGATTACGTGGGGCACTCGGAAAGTTTATACCTACTACAGGTTATATATTTTTTTATTATATCTTTTCAAAGAACTCTCCATTTCTCTCTATTTTTTCTCCTTCTGCTTTTATTTTAATTTTACCTTGTTTTTTTTATTGTTTTTTTATTAATGTTCTTAATGAAGGTGTTTAGTTTAATTTGTGATTTCCTGTGCGAGTCTCAATAAATACTTTTTCTTTCTTTTCTTTCTTTTTGATTTTGCTCATAAAAAAATGTGGAGGGAATTTAGAATGTTATGTTTTTTTTTGTAATAAATAGTCATATTTTTTATCGATATCAAAACCTGCCAGTATCCCATAGACAAAAACTGTTAGTCGCAAAACTTTCAGAGTGACCTAGTAAAATAAGCTAACATAGTTCATAAGTTTACTAACACAATGAATGAGTCCTTGTTACTTGAATAAAGAAAAATATCGTGACCATTTTTCGTTTTCGACGACGTTTTCTAAAAATTTAACCTAGCTAGATCGATTTATCGCTCCCGAAACCCCTTGCGTACTAAAGTTCATAAAAATTTTTGGAGCCGTTTTCAAGATTCAGATTAATTGCTCGTTTAAAGGTGTTAGATTTATATTATTATTATATTAATACCGCGAATGTGAAATTTTTAACGAACATCAGATTTTTGTTTTATTTCATTCTACACGTTCAAATAAGTGATCTTGCAATTTAAAAAAAAAAAAAAAAACGTAAAAAAATGACACCTTCGCGGTATTGGATGCCGAGTGACGATTTGTAGTTGGAATGTATGGGAGAACATGTTTTTCAACTACAATGCTAAATTTGTTCTTGGGATAAATAAATTTATCTCAACTACGGAACCCTTCATTGTGCGTAGTCCGACACGCACTTGGCCGGTTTTTTTTTTTTTACATTCTGTGATTACTCACACACTGACTAATTAGTATCACTTGTAATTTTTTTAGGAATATCGTATAGGTACCTACTTTTACAATGCTTGTAAATATGTGAACACCATGTATCCATTACATAATTATTATTTTTTCTGTCATTGCTTCATTTTTAATTATTTTTACCTATTGTGGTATAGTAATCTTATTCCAGGTGCATCGTCTTCACATATAATTAATGTATACAAAATATTGTAAAACATTTTAAAAGAGTAACGGTGGAGTTTCTTGCCCATTCTTCTCCATACGAAAACTACCTTTTGGAAGGGGCGACTAGAATCAATTCTATTTTTACCTGACTACGACAAAGCCAAAAGGAAGGGTTATGATTTTAGCAGTCTATGTATGTATGTATGTTTGTATGTATGTATGTTTGTTTTTACGTGTGTTCCACCGTAGCGCCTAAACTACTAAACCGATTTTGATGAATGAGGTATCAATAGATTCGTAATAATGGTCCGGGTGACATAGGCTATATATTTTTTCCCTAAATTTAATTTGGTGGACTTTACACGTAAATTTCTAACCTCGAAAAAAATTAAAATGGGATGATCATGACATGTTTGATATCAAAAGAAAGGTCTTGACGAGCACATTACAAATATGTATATAATATTATATTTTCAAAGTAAACAAATATATTTAAAAAAAGCAAAAGTGAGACTGCGCTACGTAGTATCGCAAGATGTTACCAACGTGCAGTTAATCAAATCTTAATAAGTAGTACCGATTTGTAATTGCCATTATAATTTTGTAGGTGTTCTTGGCACCAACATGGTATACAGGCATGCGACCACGGCTTTACCTTGACCATTTTTGTACCTATGTCTTGATTTCTGTCTGAAATATTTGCTTGTTTCATACTTTTTAGATAATTTTTATTTTCCCGTAGACGGGTTACAGTTTTTTATTAAACTTAATTTTTTTGTTTTTGACGTTCAAAAGTGCCTTTTTGTGACTAATTGAAATAAATTATTTGACTTTGACTTTGACTAGCTTCTGCCCGCTTCTTCGTCCGCGTGAAATTTCTTGTCCCCCCGACCCAGCCCATCGCATCGCATCGCCTGCTCGTGCTATTATTTGCATTTTCTTTTACTTAATTTCGTTCAAAGCGTTCTTTCTGTTTTTTTCCTTTTTCCTCGGCTCCTAAGGGTCCTAGCGTGATGTTAAATAGCCTTCCTCAAGAACTGGACTATCAAATGCAAAAAGATTTTTTCAAATCCGATTGGTAGTTCCAGAGATAAACGCGTTCAAACAAACAAACAAGAAAACAAACTCTTCAGCTTTATTATTAGTATAATAGTTAGAGACTTGTTTTTAGAACGTTTAACATAAACAATAAAGAAATATTTTATGGCAATTTGTAGTAATTTTTGCAATATTTTTATAGTTCTCATAAGTTGTGTCAAGACTTACTGTCTGTCGTGAAAATCGGTCAATAGCCAGCTGTCCATCATCATCAGCCTATAAATGTTCCCACTGCTGGGACACAGGCCTCCTCTCTGTGAGAGGGAATGGGCCGTAATCCACCACGCGGGCCCAGTGCGGGTTGGTAGATGTCACATGTCTTCGAATTTTCGGTTCTAGGACATGCCGGTTTTCTCACGATGTTTTCCTTCACCGTTTTGAAAGTAGTGGTGATGAAATAATTTACACAAAGTAAAGCGCCTGTCTGGGTTCGAACCTATGACCTTACAACTCGTAAGTCAAGTCTCAATCCAGGGCGCTGCCCAATCCAAATGAAATATTACAATTAATACCGTTATTTAAATAGGTTTCAGGATTCATTTTATGCTACATAATAGTGTTAGTTTCAGCTCTGAGGAAGTGCTGGAGAAGGAAAAATATTGTAAAAACCATTTGTCAAAACAGGAAATGAATTTAGGTAAAGATCTAACGTTTCAGAGAAACTCTTAATTAAAAATAATTACTGCTTACTACGGGGACATAAAATTATCGAGATCAGAAAATCTTATTTTTGATGTGAAAACTTCTTTAGGCGCGTTGGGCATTTTTGAGATGGAAAAAAACAATTGAACTCGCGACACCGTTACCGACACCACATTTTTGTAAACGCGATTGTGCTCTTTATTTATATAACGTTACGGATCAATGTTCTATGCAAGTATTTTTACTTTAAAGATTTTGGAAGTTTTTTTTTTTTGTAAACTCGAGCGGCCGAGCGCTGCAAGCAAGAACAGTCCTTACGGTGGTTAGTTATGGCTTTCCCCGATGGTGCATGCATAAAAATTCGCACAAAATGTTTCTAATTTCGGAATTTAACAAGCATTTTAATTGCTCACAACATTATGCTACACCTTATTTGTTTCCCTCTTAAAGCTGCTTGCAGACTGCCGCGACGCGACTCTAACAAAACAATTTCTAAGAAATCTTCACGGTAGAACAATTACTGGTGTCGCGTCGCGGCTATTTTAACAATAGTAAGGTATTCCAGGAAGATCTATTTTAATTACAATTTCCTCTTCGCGTTACAAGCTCCCTGCGTTGCATATTCAAATCCAAGCAGTGACCAGGATATCCCAAATGGCACAGTAGTCGTAGTAGACCCTAATAAGGAAACATAAATGTCAATTATTCTACAAGAAGCCAAAATTACATCCTTTCTTTATTTTAAAAGGCAGGAAATTTAAGTGAAAGTTCCCCTTTTGTGATACGAACTGATGTTGTCGTAGAGGGCTGTGGTTTGTAACTGTAAACCATAGAAATAGGTATCATATTATGTGTTTCTTTATATTTGTATTCTGTAAACAATAATTATCAATACTAGCTCTACGTTAATTTTTCTAAAATTATAATACTAGCGATTTGAAACAGATTGCTAATCCATTGCTTCATAAGTTGGAAAAAAA
This sequence comes from Agrochola lychnidis, assembly GCA_963680765.1. NCBI lineage: Eukaryota > Metazoa > Arthropoda > Insecta > Lepidoptera > Noctuidae > Agrochola > Agrochola lychnidis. The sequence continues at coordinate 12,005,090 of OY796873.1, read as the reverse complement.
ATCTGCTCAACAACGTAAATAACTAATTAACTGTAATATGACTGTTTCTTGATAAACTTTTTATAATGTGTTTGTTTTTAAAGATTAAGTAATAAAAGTTTAATTATTTTTAAGTTTATAATTTTTCTGTTCATTAAAAGTTTATTTTTATTCGGACTACTATTCGCCGAATGTCGAATAATAAGACACAATTATTCGGTATTCGACGAATAACAAAAAAAAATCGAGTAATGCCGAATACCGAATATTAGCGAGTATTCGCGGCATCTCTAATATTTATATACTCTTTGTACGAACTCACACAGTGACATAAATCACATTCAACGTAGGTGCGAGTATATAGTACTAAGACAGTAGGTATAGTACATAACCGCGGAATAATAATGACTCATACGACGATGATTCAGTCGTTGACAACAACTTATTTATTTAACATCCTCATTATGTACTTGTTTATATACTTTAATGCGTAGTAAACTTCGTACTATAAGTCAAATCGTGGTCCTTCGGTACGTTTTTGTTCTCTACAGTAAATATTTTTTATTTTTATTTATTATTTATTATGCAGACTACAATGGTCTACAGTGTTAGTAACAAAAAAGCTTAGCCTATGTTAGTACTTAATAACTAAAACAGAACGGGTCCGGTTTGTAAGCGCCACACTAGCGCCCATACTAGCGGGCTGTCTGCCCAGGCGGCTATTGATTTCAGGATAGTGTATAAATACACAGGCATATAAATATATCTAAGCAGTTGGAATAGGCAGCAAGAATTAAATATACTCTTTTTTAGATTAGATGCCCACAGCTACTATTCGATTTTTAATTCCAGAGACTAATTTGACAGGTGCAAATGTCAAACTCCAAATTGAAAAAACAAAAATCACTTGAAATGTCAAATTAGTCTCTGGGATTTAAAAAACGAACTTTAGATGGACCGGGTGTCAGGGTAGCCAGGGTTAATGTTGATTAAAATATTATTCACGAACGTAACAAATATTTAAAATCAGCAACACACTTAAAATTGGCCTCAAATGAGTCATTCAATAGGTTAAAATAAACTTAGAGAGTTGCATTGATGATTTTAATGGTTATAATTATATAAACACGTATTTGTTACGACCGCGAATTATATTCAGATCAACATACAACTTGATACGGAACAGCAAATAACAAAAAAAAAAGTGAATTTAAATTTCGCTGGCTACCCTGCCCTTAAACAAATTGGTTTTTCTCGGAACTTAGCAACCAATTTCTTCACTCAAATATCAAGGATTGAAGACAATTACTGTTCTTATTACTTGATATAAAAATAATTACCTATATCAGTGATGACGTAACGCATTAAAATGAATTCGATAAAACAAGATAGTTCGATAGGTACATATTAAAATACAGTACATGACATACCTGCGTTCAAGTGATGTGTATCGATATATTATTGAGTGTGTGTGTGTTTAATGTATCCATATATCAATGCTAGCACTTGGCTGTAAACAAGTCGTAACTTATAGAAGATGATAGCGGTATTTTTTCCCGCAATGCAGTGATGCAGACAAGTAATATTAATTAGGAAAAGACGATGCAGAGTGCAGATTTTTTTTTTCTTTGCGGAATTGTTGCCAGCTTAGCTGCAGACAGAATTTATTGTTTGTAAAGTAACATCGTAATGTGTGTTTTTAGGAAATTAAATAATTAAGTAATGTATGCAGTATTTACTGGGTTGTGGAGGTCAAATAGGCAGTCGCTCCTTGTAAAATACTGGAATTCAGTTGCATCTGGTTAGATTGGAATCAGACCCCAACGTAGTTGGAAAAAGGCTAGGCAGATGATGATGTAGTAGACCACAAGACAGGGCAATCCATAGGTCAGCCTAGTAATAGGGAATACCAGACCTAAAGTTAATTACTTTATGTGAGTAACATAATGTACGAAGGCTTTAAGGACTAATAAATTGTGTGCTTATGTAGGAACAACAATAGGTCTGTGTCCAACATTTTTTGTCCGTCTTTTCGATTAAAAAAAAATATTGAACACATATTTTTTCTTTTTTGACGTAATCAAAAGATTACGGCGATACATTGAGCTAAAATGTGCCATGACGTCACGCCTTGCTAGATTTAATACTGCGTTGTGACGTAGCGAGCCCCCACTCCCCAACTTTAATGCGTGTTTTCCAAGCCATTTTTGATTAATAGGATAAAGCAAAAAAATACGTGTCTAATATTTTTTTATTATCTGAAAGATGGACTAAATAGAATTTCTTTTACCTAGGCAACTACCGTATTGGTCTAAATTCCGTAATAAATATCGTGCATTCTTCCAGAGATATTTTCTCCAAAATTGTATACTTTAATTTTTGGCCATAACCAAACAAGCCTCTCTTTCTTCCTTCCAAACCTCTCTGTTTTGTGCGATCACTGGCCATGTGAACTTTACTTTTAGCAAACTATTTCCTCATTGTACAATCCTATATCCCACCTGTGCCAGACGTTAGTATTCGACGTTAGTCTCAGACCAAACTCGGAGTTACTGGCAGTACTGCGCAGACATTAGTGGAGGTCAAGGACCCGCGGTGATGCGATTAGGAGACCGTTGACCCGCGAAGTGTGACGATTAATTGATCGACTGTACACCTTTGATTTTACTGACGGTTAATTTGGTGAGGTAAAGAAAAGTTATGTGGTTCATCGTTATCGTTCAGGTTCCCAAAAGGAGGGTAATGATTTAAAGATAAGATGGCTTAAATTTTTTAATAATGACTGCATAATTTAGCTGTTTGTTGTTCCTATTTAATATAAACTATATGTAATTTTCACTGGATTATGACTTAATTCGAATAGTTTAAATGTTTTTGCTCGAATTGTTAAAATGTATTATAGCAGTTTTTCAAAAATAATACGAAAATAACTCATTATATTGATTCAATAAGACTTCTACGCGGACATTATATTATTTGGATTATATTATCATATTGAGACAGGTTTCTACTTATGTGATATGATCATAAGTATTTCCTATTTATTTTATTTCCTATCCACCGAATTTTTAATTATAATCAATCAAAAGTACAAGTACCGAAGGACCGAAATATTGCAGATTGACATTTGCACTCAGACGTCTACAGCATTAATTTCCTGTAACATTTAGTACCGGAACGGAAAGGGTTCCTTCCGATCCATTTCCCTTTAGTTCCGTTCCTCAGATTTCAGAGCCTGTCTAGACAGTGTTGATCCTAATTGATATGAGTAACAGCGTGAACGTGTCAAGGTTTTATATCTTGAAGTGGAAAGACAACGGAATATGATAAGTATGAGTAAGGTCAAGCAGTCATGTCCTAACTGTCAACATGCATAATAGGTATGATGACTTAAAATATATTTTTTTGTCCGTTTTGTAGATTATTAAAAAATATTGGACACGTTTTTTTCTTTTTTTATGATATCTTAAAGTTAAAACAAAAAAAAAACAAAACACGATACTGCGCTCTAAGACACAAATCGCTGACGTCACCCAAAAAGCAACCAAGCTCAAGTGGGACTGGGCCGGACACGTTTGCTGCATGTCGGATGCATTGTGGGCTAAGACCACTACAACATGGGTTCTTGAAAACGTCCAGCGGCATCGTGGAAGACCCAGGCGTAAATGGCGGGACGAACTTGACGCTTATAGAAGGGATTGGTCCATATTGGCTCAGGATCGAGTTGAGTGGAAAAAGGAAAGGGAGGCCTTTGCCCTGTAGTGGAACAATACGGGCTAATTAATTAATAATTTTAAAGTTACGGCAATACATTGAGTTAAAATGTGCCATGACGTCACGAGCATGTAGATTTTATACTTACTTGTGACGTAGCGACCCCAGTCTCCAACTTTAAAATGCGTTTTATTCAAAGTTTTTTTTTTTTAAATATGATGAGTCAAAAAAATACATGTCTAATATTTTTTTATTATCTGACTGACGGAATAAATAGAATTTCTTTTTTGAAGTGAAAACTTCTTTAGGCGCGTTGGGCATTTTTGAGATGGGAAAAACAATTCAACTCGCGACACCGTTACCGACACCTCATTAAAAGTATTTCCCGCACAATAAAATTGTTCAAGTTTTCACTTCTGTCGGCATTCCCGGAGCGCCACTGTTTTTTTTTTTTGACCCAGACAGCATCCCTATTCTCGCATGAAAGATAACAAATATTTAGAAATCGCAAACATAATAAAACTCTCAGTTTTGAGCATGAATGTGGAGGGCTATGAGAGTAGGGAAAGGCCTAAGAAACGACGGATGGACTGTGTGAAACATGATATGGCTAAAAAAGGTAGTGACTACCAAAATGGCGACTAATAGAGAAGTATGGAAGAAAAGACATGTTGGGCGATCCCAAATATATTGGGACAAGGTTAAAAGAATAATGAACGATTATGTCGGCATGGTGTCTACTTATGCATATCATGGTGGTCATGGTAAAAAGATTAGCCAGTCAGTCAGCAAAGCTGGTAGTGGGGTTAGACTGCCCAGGAAGTGACGGACTTATTGTCACTTCAATTAATCAATCTGACTAGCCTTTTCTCAACTATGTTGGGTTCGGCTTCCAGTCTTTCGGGATACAGCTGAATACTAGTATTTTTCATGGAGCGACTGCTTATCTGACCTCCACAACCAAGTAACTGGGTAATATGATACCCCTTGGTAAGACTGATTGACACACCTTCGGGTTCTGACGACCCGTAACGACTGTCAAAGATCCACGAATGACAGCCGGGACCATCGGCGGAGGAGTCTCGGTATGTAAAGATGATCACCCATCCCTGATAGATCGACCCGTGCGGCTGTTATTACTTAGCCACGAGCTCCACATCGTCACTTACTTCAACAAAATATTAAGTTCAAAGCGATTCAATATAAAGCAAAACAAAAAGAAAACAGCTTTGGAAGAGAAAAACTAGAACCTCATAGATGGTAAGAGGATAGTGTGGTGCCAAAACGATATAAAATATTGATTTTAAAACACCAGTTCAAACTTTCATACCCCACATATTTACATAACACGCAAACGATACACATCTATACACAAAATATATCTACCTAGAACAGCTGTCACTATCAGAAGCCGTGACTCATAACCTTACATAAAGCACTGTCTCCCCTCTCGGAAACCCTACAAAGTTCGAAGTTCATGCATAGTGTGTACTGTCATAATAATGTAGATTGTAGACATAACGCCCTTTGAGGACAATGCGTGGGTACAAAGTATCTTAACTTATGTAAGACGAAAAGGCCATTTTGCCAGTTTTATTCTTGATGGTAGTTTGGCATGCCATTTTGGTAATGGATGAATGTTGAATATTGGTAAGGGGTGCTTGCTACACACATTTTCGAGTCGGCATGATTCGCCATAGCCCTAGCCTGGCGGCAAATTCGCTGCCCGGCTGTGCCGAATCGTGCCGAAGCACACCGTAGTGCGACGGGAAAACTATGTTACCAGTTATATTACAGTGCTCATCTTTTATTTTCGTTTCGAAGGTACATCTATGTTTCCTATATTATTTGAGTCCAGTAGATGGACACATTAGTGCTAAATAAAAGAGAAGAAAGGCTTGAAAATGTCTGGTTTAACATTACAGGTAAACTTGATGTTTGCAAAAGTCTTGCCTGAGTGAGAAGATTTGGTGAACGTGGGCTAAGTTGTTGTCATTGTGTTTAAAAACGATACAAGAAACAAGTTGAATACTGAGCGGTTCATAATTGGAAAAGCTATACGTTGTCCTGTTTATACACAAGTTGAAAAAAGACAGACATTACAGCCAGTTTAGTAAGTCTATTACGGTGACTTGGCCGTAGCAGAGTTGTCTAGTGCACTAGAGCTTTATCTTCCAAACCATTAGTAGCTCAAAACTATTAGTGAACTAATTGCTATATGGGTTGGAATGGTACTATAACTCGACATTATTTCGGAACTTGAATCGACGCAGCACTCAAACGATTCGATTGAAGCATTATTTTAAAATAGCAAAGAAAATAATTCTGATAATGATGACGATGACTAAAAATGTATTTTTTGTCCGTCTACTAGATTATTTAAAAAATATTGGACACGTAGTTTTTCTTCTTTTACGTTAAAAAAAGATTACGGCGATACATTGAGTTAAAATGTGCCATGACGTCACGAGAATGTAGATTTTATACTTACTTGTGACGTAGTGACCCCCACTCCCCAACTTTAATGCGTTTTATCCAAGTCATTACGACGTTGTCGTTGTCGTTTTATTGTCGTTTTTATTTATTATTACGGACTAAATGGTTTTTTTTTGACCCAGGCATTATCCCTATCCTTCCCATCATTCTCTTACCCTTCCTTATATTAATTTATTTGTGGTCGGCGCAACATATATTTTTCTTCAATACTTCTATCAGTCGTCATCTTTGTAGTCCCTCCCTTTCTATCCACAACATCTTTCACACAGTCCATCCATCGTTTCCTTGGTCTTCACCTACTATTATAGTATACATTCATACTCAAAACTTTCCTCACGACTGTTTTCTCATTCCTCTGCATTACATATCCATACGAAAACGATAAATAATTATGGAACAATCAATATCAAAGAATTCCAAGTATTCCCTCAAGACCAAATAAATAAACGACAAGCGCTGGATTCAAAATGGACGCCCATTGTATTTTTATAAACGCTGATAGCATATCGTAATCGGTTTTATATTTGTATGAAGGATGTCACGTCGACTGCTCCACTGAGCTTGGTTTATTGAGGATGCTCTGATATTGTAAGGTATTTCAGATGTCTGACATGACTGAAATAGATCATTGAAGCTGTATAGCTTCTAGGAATAGGAGCTTCATTCATATCTTTCTTGCAGGAAAGTGGATCAAAAGACCACTTAGAAATGGCAAGATAGAAGGCGAGGACCAAATAATAGATAAGACAACTTGTCTTCAACAAAGTCTGTTCATTCATCATTCATTTATGACGGCAGTAAAAGAAAACCTTCTATTAATGAGTTGTTCATGACCTAGCGAAAGTTGTAATGTATCAATTGAGGGTAATGGGTTATCGTGGTACTCATAGACTCGCGAACTGTCAGTGTCACTTCACATGTTGATACTCGATTGTTATCAAGCAGGTCATTACTACGCGGGCGTTTGAACGGGGTGGACGTGCCTTCCTACAATTACTTTGTGAACACAGTTTTTTTTTTTCTAAAATTCAATTTGCTGCCGCTCAACTGTCGATTTGCCTTTAGAAGGTGGTAACAATTTAAATTCTATTGTGTCTCGTTAATGACAGTTGAACTCTTAACTGGTTCTTTCTATTTTCTCGGTGTATGTGTCATTGTTGCAAGTCTTCATATAAGGTAACAATATATTTTTGTTTTTCTTTCTTAAAAGTATCTACAATGGAACATCTATATCTACTAGCCAGAAAGTGTAAGTATACTAAAAATACAACAGTCCATTACATAGGTATGTATGAAGGGACTGACACCGGACGCTCATCAGGTCATAAGTGGGCTATCATAAAAGGAGGAACAGCCGGCATTCGTGACCATTACCTCTTTATAGTGATGCTCAGTGGAACTGTCCCTGTGTCGTAGACGGGAATGGGGACATGAATTCATTTCAACATAGGGACTGGGAGATTACAAAAGGGCATACAACTTTCGCAAGTATGTAGTTTAAAGAAAAAACACAAAAGGATAGTGTTACCATATTTAGGTTTTAGAAATCAGAAGACTTTTTTAATGACAATGATCAAACATCAGTTGAAAACATTAAAGTTGAACATTGAACAAAATCATATAAGAAAAGCATCGCGTCGAAAAAACAAATCTGTAAAAAGCTCAGAGAATATTCTCAAGGTGAAAAGTTACTAAACAACCTTCCAGCTTCTCTATTCCTAACCAGCTTATGCAAATAATTTCCTGGATTTCATCAAGATCTGTCACACCGCATCAAAGGTCAGGTCGCTGTAATTAACAAATGATGGTGATGTGAACGGGAGCATGGGAAATAACTGTGAACATGGTGAATGGACTCGCCCGGAAAGTTCGCACGGAACAAGGTGCTAAAACAACGGATGGTTAGTAGTAGCTTTTTGTATTAAACGGCAATTTGTTGGGTATTTTCGCAGAGCTTGGGTATCGGTTGATTGAGACTTCAATGTTGATGAATAATAGGTTTGCCTGCATCTTCTATGCATATTATAAAGTCTGTCGGTATGATCGCATTGTTCTTCTCAACGGATTTTGATGCGCTCTTCAACATCATTTAGAAAATTTAACTTGGATATAATAAAGAAATCTTCATGTTTTGGCGGGACGCTAGTACTGCATTAAATAGTCATTTTGACGAGAAGAAGTTTGAGCTTTAGCGAGAGCAAATCAAAGGAGTAGATCGTGCAAATTGGAAATACCATTAAAATAGCAGCTTAGGTATAGATATTCGCAATGCAACATGGATTAGTAATGTCCTACTTAAGACTAAGTTATAAAGCAATTTGTATTATCCTATGCAACATTAAATACTTATTCATTTTATAGATATTCGGGTTAAATCAGTCACGATTTCAGAACTGGTTTCCACACCTTATCCATTATAATATCTGGGCTATTGTCTTTCAATAAGTTGCAGAGTAATTGACAGATATACTAATAAATCATGTATAAGCCGCTGTTGTTGAAATCGTGGTTGAATTTATAAAAGCATTCAGTTTAAAATTAGTTATGACAAATGCAGTGCACTCTAAAGTATATAAAACAATAAAAGCAAAGCTTGCAATGAAGGCATCCAGCAATGTAGATCAAAAATGCAATTAAGCCTCGGCAACTGTACGAATTCGTACGAAGCAATTTCGCGAATACGAAATTCGTGAGTATGGAATAAATTTCGTATGCTCACGTGCATTGCGAAAAGTTTACGTAACATTTGGCCCGCCATTGCATTGTTTTTCTTTTTTTATTGCTGCAATGGTTGTCGATGGGTGCAATCCTTTTTGTTTAAAACTTACACGTAAGGATGTGAGTTTTGTCGTCTTTGCTTGATAGCGTTTATTGGTTATATTATAAGGTTTTGCAATAAATCAAGTTCATGAATCCTTTGTATACGTACTCATCATCCTCTTGCTCTCAACCGAATGTAAGCGCAGCCCGTGTTTTTCATCCACACATCTCCATTATCTGCAGTCATCTTAGAATTCAATTACTTTCTAGCTATGTATATCATCTTTAACATAATCCTTTCATTTTTTCTGAGGACTGCCTTTATTCTTTACCCGCATTCCAACATGAACAGTCATGCAATCATTCAACCCTTTGTTTACTACGAAACACGAATTTTCTAGATTGCTACAGGAGCTACAAATTAAGGAAAATAGGTAAGGATTTCCAGTATAAGTTGACCTCGCATTGTACGGAAATCCTATACAATGCGAGATCAGCATAAACTGGAAATGTATAGCTTGATGTGTACCAGATCTTAGTCTAAATTTTCCATTTTGAATATCGATAATTAATATATCGATACCGGAAATTGTCGTAAAGGACATTGTATTCGCTGTCCTTTACGACATTTGAAATTTCCAGTGTCGATATATTATGTATTTCAATTCAACGGTCACATTTGTGGTCGTTTGACGTCATATTGTTCTAAATATGTAGTTAAAATATTGCTGGTTAGCAATGATTATGGGAGGAAATTGAAGCAGCCTAACCTAAATGTAGTCTAAATCCAGTACCTACTCAGTATTTATTATGGCGGCATTTTATCCAACCCAATACCCCCACTTTGCCTGTTCAATTATCGATGCATTAGATCTATGAACCGACAAAACCAGTTCAGTGAATTATTGGCACAGAAATTGTTCGCGTGGGTTTTGAACATGTCGTAAATAATAAGAAGGCACGAATGACTGAAACTGAAAGCATAGCAGTAAACTAAACGTTCAGTTTACTGGTTTTTAAGTGAAGCCAAAGACTTGAATGTCGATTGTCAGGTAATCCTAAGGCGTCAAACAGACGAGCAGTACTTTGCTGTCGACAGAGTCAACTTTAGCTGGCGACAGAGGCAACTGGTACTGTCGACAAAAGCAACTGCTGCAGTATTCGACACGCCGACTGCTGCCTACCATGTCAACAGCATTGTTGTAGCGCGAGACGTCATTTTAACGCGTGTACGCTCGGTCTATTTGAAGTCTACCGACCAGGCAGCGCGCGCACTGCGCTCATACTGTAGCTGTCGCCATTGGCTATCCACGTGTCGACGGCAAACACCGACCAATGGGGCGGCAGCTGCAGTTGGCTCTGTCGACAGCAAAGTGCTGCTTGTCTGTACTCTGCCTACGCGTCCAAGGCAGAGGCAACTTCAGTCGTCATCAGTTCGTCGACGACTGCCGCCGACACGTCACACGTTGTCGACGGCTGAAGTTGCCTCTGCTGTTGACGCGTGCAGCTCGTGTAGGTATATGGGCCTAAGCCTAATTAATATAATATGAAGGGTTGTCTAAAAAGAAAAAGCGACACCGTGGAAGACCAAAGCAATGATGGCGAGACAAAATAGACTGCTTCTTGAGGGATTGTACGAAAACGGCAAACAGCCGTTACAAGTAGAAATAATGGAGGTAGGCCTATGCAAAGCTGTCGGAAAGTATGGAATGATATCGTAGTATAGTATCGGTTTACACGAGTTCAAAACTGATCAATAATGCTCATGCAAGTTTAATAATATCATGAACAATGATATGATATGAACTTGAAATTATCGATGCGATAAGATAGGCTCGCAGTCCAATGTATTTGAAATTAGTGATGATAACGTTTTCATATATGGCGAGTTTGTATGGCGAAGGATATGGCTAGCTTCGTTTTTAAACATTTACGATGGATGATTTAGTAATACTGAATTCCTGACGACAAGCAAAGCCACAATTGGATGAGGATCGGAAATTAGTTCTATAAAGGGATCTCGTGCACTAGACGGTTTGAAAGATTCGTCTGCTCGGCAACGTGAATAACGCAATTAATGTTTTTAAACTGTCAAAATGAAAGGCATTGCCATTGTAATTGTGTAATGCAATTAACTCTTAAGTTCTCGGAAACGAACGAAATGCCAGTTGCTGGGTTTAATTATTGAAAGACTAAGTGTAGTAGAGACAGCTCGTTAATTGGAGAGTTAAATAGTATATGAGCAGATATCCTGAGACATTAGCAACACCAGTGAATTGGGACTCCGAGGACCAGCTTTCAGACATTCTTTTGGCAAGCTATTCACGATTATTTTGCGTCAGATTTTAATTTATATTATATTTGAAAGTTGTTAAATAATAACAGCTCGTGGCTAAGTAATAACAGCCGCACGGTTCGATCCATCAGGTTAAGCTACGCTTGCCAGGGTTGGTGTGTGGATGGGTGACCATCTCTCGAGACTCCTCCGTGCCTCGGAAAGCACGTTAAGCCGTTGGTCCCGGCTGTCATTCGTAGATCTTTGACAGTCGTTACGGGTCGTCGGAAGCCCGAAAGTCTGACTACTAGTCTCACCAAGGGGTATCGTATTCTCCAGTTACTGGGTTGTGGAGGTCAGACAGGCAGTCGCTCCATATAAAATACTGATATTCAGCTGCTTCCGGTTAGACTGGATGCCGACCCCAACATAGTTGGGAAAAGGCTAGGTTGATTGATATTTGAAAGTTGTTACAGGTTTTGTCTGACCTTAGTTTTAGATTTAGACTTAAGCCTGAGTGTACCTACTTTCAATTTTATTTTAATACGGCTTCTGTCCCAGACGGTTTCAGGTTTCACAACGACCTAATCACCTTTTGTTCAAAAAGGAAACACTAATTGTATTAATTTAGATTTCAGTGTTACAGACCTGAAAATAATTGTGTTTGTTACACGTTTATCAGTTATTTATTGAGGTAGAAGTATGTTACGATATAAATAATTATTAACGAGTATTACATATTGGTATTCATCGTTATTGTGCAAGCAATTTGTACTTCTTTCCGCTCTGCAATAATCTATTTACTTTATACCGTTTTTATACTTGCTGAAATTGATTGAGCAACTACCTGAAAAACATAGGATTGCCTTATTCGAGTTTCAAGCACGATTTCACTATGAAGATTCTAGATTGGGTAATACATTATTTAAAAAGACGAAGAAACATTTTTTTTGTTTGACCAAAAATGAATATTATACCTAATAATAACACATAACATCAGGGGGCCAGTGGGAGAAAGAGATGGAGCTATACGTCGTGTAGAGTTTCATCTCTTTCCTACACTGAAGTAATATTAAAATAATACTGCTTTATGAGCTTGTGGTAGGCCCCCTGGCCTGTGTACCCCGAAGGTTAGGCAGAGGTGTATCTAATAGTACACCCACATTTCGCCAAGTCCTATGTAATAGGGGGCGAGCCTATTGTCATCGATCGGGCATGAATCCAGACTCCGAGCTGCTACTGAGAAATTCCTGATGGAAAAACTTAATAAGATTTCGCCCGACCTAGGAATTGAACCTAGAACATCATGCTCAGCAGTAGCGCTTGCGACCACTAGACCAATGAGGCAGTACCTAGTAGTTTGCAGTAAATCGGTGTCGCATAATTATTTGGATTTAGTGGGATTAGTTATCAGTATTTAATTATCTAACCTACTAGCTACACATAGGCTTTCCTTTAAAGTTCTATTCTAAATTACTACAACATTTTAATTTAATTTGAACAATTCAGCGCTAACCGCAAATGTTTAATCAAAATGTTTTTGCGGTTCAAATAATATTAACTTAAATATTTGTTTTGCGGTTACAGAAAGAAAGATATTTCGTGAAAGTTTGATTCTTGCTAAACCATTGGGAGGAATCTATGTTTCAATCGAAAAATCATATTATTCAATCAATTTTAGCATCAAACTACTTGGACAGTAAAAGGACGAACATGGCAAGCAATACAGCAAAGGTGTTGGCAAAAATTTCATCAGACAAACAAAACAAGTTCTTTAACAGCCAATAGATCTTTCTCTGGACACGTCATGATAAGAGGGAAGGACAAATGGAGTAAAATAGTAACCCAATGGTAAGCAAGAAAGAGAATAAGCCGACAGAAGCGGTGGGATGATGATATCAGACAGGTCGCAGGAACAACATGGGGCAGAGTGGCCAGAGGGCGACAGGAATGGAGAAGGTTGGAGGAGGCCTTTAACGACTGGCAAAAGGACATACAAAACATAATCAAACGCCAAATATGAGACTGACGAAGCGACGACTACACTTCATGTTTGTCCGAAGAAAAGGCTAATAATAAAAGATCATTCTCAAAGTAATCAGTTCAATCATGGAGATGCAAAGGATCTGCAAACCCACATTTCTGCACTTCAAGTCCCGCGTCTGGCTCTCGGCACGCGTCTTTAAGTGGTGCCAACGTGCTCAGTATTAATATACGCTAGTAATTCCATTCATTATCGCTCATTCGTTCAATCAGCATCCTGTGGACCGCCTCTGAAGTTCTGGATAACATATCTGCGCATAATTGTAACCTTGAAGTGTTACTGCGTATTATGTTTTGTGCGATAATGGCCATTTAAGTACCAACAATTTTTGTAGGTGGGTACTTTTCATTTTTCTTTTATTAGCACGCGTTGACTGCTTCTACACTGTGATGCGGAAGCGGTGCGCATCCCTGGTTAGTAGGGTACGGGGCAGCACCAACAGCATCTTGTCTATGATAGCAGGCAGGCTAGATTGTGCGTTTGTGAACCACTGCTGCAAGGTATCGGCTGGGCCTGTCACCTTGCAGCAGTGAGTCCCAGATTGTTTCTGTGTTTACTAATGTATTTTGTAAGTTACTAATACTATGAGTCTTGTTGCTTGAATAATTAAATTAAATTGTTATTATTACTTTAGGAGAGACTTCTGTCTACCCTACTGAATTATCAGAATCAATCTGGAATCTGGATTAATTCAGATTTTGCATTTTGTACATTCATGCATCTACATATTACATATATTACATAAATTATACCGGCCGTCATCAAAATCTATAATTTTCACCAGTATTTGACCATAAAAGTGTCAAAAAACGCTCTGTATCTGTATAGATGTTATTGTGTGACAGGTCACAGTTTTCTTACGTAACCAAAGCTTTAATGAAGGACTTATTCATACAACCCACGACCACAAAAAAAGTTAGCGAGAATAATGAAATTACTTCAGATTCGAAACAGCCTCTGAGTCATGACGACGTATCCCGAAAGCTCGTTTATCTAAACCCAACAGTCACAGGATGCGAATGATAAAGTGGAAACAATACATTATCGAGCTGTTAACAATTACATACATACAATAACAGTTTGTTAATACATCATTGTATGTAAAACTTAATTCTAAGCGATGTGTGCTGTTATTTTCTGCGCAACGCTGGTAAACAAACACAAAAGCGATTGTGAAATGAGTTCCGTTTTGGGTAGAAGGCTGCTGAGTGTCGAAAAAATCCAGCTTGGTAAGAAGAAATTACAGATCGGTTGATACAGATACTTAAAGTCACAATGAAAGCAGTTCAAATTGATGGACTGAAGGCAAATTGTTTTTGAGTTATTTGTCAATCCATGCAAAAGATGTGATTTTATAAAATAGTTGGACAGCCAAGTCGAGTTCGAACCCAAGACCTCTGACTTTTCGGATTCAAGTGCGTATTGTATATTTATCACTTGCTTCAAAAACGATGAAGGAAAACATCGGAAACCGGCATTCCCGAGAGACATTTATCGACGGCATATGAAGCCAAGTCCAAAAACTCTAACACCAGGTTAATCATTAACCACACGAAAAAGAAGACCAAATAGTAGGGAATTTACTTGCTTCATCTAAAACTCTTGTTGGTTTCCTATTAGTCATAAAATTTCCCGTAAATTCAGTTTTATATGTATAATATATATATGAGGATAACAGAACACCATCGCTGATAAATATGATAGACTGAACATGCCCCGGCACCCTTTATCGATAACATCTGAAATCGATTATGACCTTAATAGAGCCGATGGACGGTAAAGCGGAGATGGTTCTATTAAAGATAGCGATATTTAAACCATTAATCATTCTAAAATTAAAATCTTTATCAACGTCGTGAAAAGGAACGCCTCTATAAATTCGCAAATTATGAGTTGGAGCTATTCCTTTGTTTTGAACTGAACCGAGGAACTTGTACTAAAACAGTTGATCCTATGAGTCTTGAACAAAGAGAATTAAACCATGTCATTGGTCTTGAAGGACCAAATTTCATATTACTTCAACCTGAACAAATGTGAATTCATTAGGGCTTGCTAATGAAATACCTTAAACATAAAGAACACTAAAGACTCTTCTGAAGACAACCACTTGAAGAGACGATGTCGTAAGTTATCCTTAGGCAAAGATTTTATTTCGTATCGAAGTTCTCTACAAATATTGAGAAATACTTACAACTTGTTGACATTTTTTCTTCTTATTTAAACAAAAGATTACAAATAAGAAATGAGTCTTTATAGTATATTGATGTGCGAGTATATGACCATATCGACAATCATGAGTCAATAAGGACCGAATAAGGACGAAGGGAATGTCCATTGATTTATGACTAATATGATAAATCACAATGAACTAACAACAATGGTAATTCACATTTGTATTTCTAGTACCACAGTAGGCATAACAACTATTCTAAGTACTAGGGAACAACAAGATAAAGGTCGGGTGAAGTCCCTTTGGTTCACTACAAATATGAAATTCATTGTGAATTGTGTCAATTCATTGTTCAAATAACTCAAAATAACTTATTCATAATATTTACTACGAGCAGTAATAACTTTTTTTTACATGCAGCTTCTGCCTTTCTGACCTCCACAACCCAATTACTGGATAACACGATACCCCTCCGTAAGACTGGTTGTCAGACTTTTGGGCTTCTGACTACCCGTAACGACTGTCAAAGGTTTAAAAATGACAGCCGGGACCAACAGCTTAACATGCTTTCAGAGGCACGAAAGAATCTCGATATAACCCATCCTCGGACCGACCTCGGCTAGCATTGCTTAACCTTGAAGATCAACCCGTGCAGCTGTTACTATTTAGCCATGAGCCCTTCCAATTCTATGTATAATTTGAAAAATAGGTAAATACAAGCAGCCATATACAACCAATTAAACTCCAGCAAATAGAAGGCTCATTATTCGAAATCTTTCATCTCTAAACTACTCATACCTATCAAGTTAATGAAATCGGTCGGCTATTTGATAAATAAGCGAGGCGAGAGCGATACGGACGAACGGACAGACAGACTGAAAGTTATTTACGATATTATGCTTGATCGAGATAACTGCATGTCTGCGACAGTCTTAAGTGAAAACATTTTTGTTCGAGATGATTCTGAAGAGATTTTTAAATAAATAAATAAAGAACAAGAATAAAGTTAAACACATCAAAAAATTTAAAACAGTAGGAGATAAAGGCTTTGTATTTACACAGATTACCGTTAAAGACGAGTGGCTAAAGTAAAAACAACTCGATGAAGAAAAAAAGGCGTGTATGCAAAAAATGCACATACATTGATAACCGTAAGAAAGGTTTAAACTTGACTGAGTACTTGTGTTACTGAGGCAGATTTGGCAAAATGGGACAGCACAGGTATAAGATCCAGACAGAAGAAGACACTATGGATTGTGTTGATTGAGAAAGACCTATTGTTGATAACCCGAAAAATAACTATAGAACGAACAGTCATTATTAAAATGAACAGTTATCCAACAACAATAAAATCTAACACACTCATTAACCGATTACCTATCACACTACTCAAAGCGTATACTCGGAAGCACGTAGAAACTACAAACATAATAATGAGTCATGCACAACCTATACTATAACTCCATTATTCAAACAACTCATGCGTTTGTTCGGCGTATAGTTTTTGACTAACTGTGCGTTTACATTGGCGAAACATTCACATTAAAAACATGTTGAAATCTCTGTTTTCTATGAACTCGCCGTCGTATTGTCACGCAAATTTTTGACGCAAAACATGTTTGACGTTTCATATCACTTGACATGTTTTATAGACAAATTGCTTAACAAAATGTTTCTAACACACCTTGCACTAAACACAAGCTTCGACATGTTTCGAGCCACGCAAACGTGAAAAATCTCTTTATAAAACATATCTATTGAATATGTTTCGTGCAGTGCGAACGCAAATTCAACAAGTTATGAGATTTGTTTGTTTCATGTGCCAAGTTTCGAAACATCTACATGTTGACTGTTGTCTGGTGCAAACGCATAGTAAAACTATACGGCGTACAAACGCATGATTTAATTTTAGTTATTGCTCTTACACCGTTTGATAAACAAGGCGAAAGGTAAAGTACTAGTAAAGCGTTGAGCTATTTACGTTTTGGGAATAGAGTAGGAATGAATGGAGTTACCATGCGCGGAGTACGGAAGTAGCCTAGAGGTTTTATTTTATATACAGACTTGCACCTCCCTTTAATAGAAATGTAGGGTGAAAGTTAGATTTCTTAATTTTTTGTTGTTTGTGTGCAAATCTGCAAATCCTAGTCAGTCACCAACATTGTGTTGGCTAAGAATATTTTATTCTTCTGTCAGAAATTCTACAATGTTGCGTCGGCGTCGGTCAAGTCACGCCTCTTTTACCGCCGTGGTTTCTTCAGCTGATTATAAAGACCTGCTTCAACGGCTATCATTGGTCCTTCGATCAAGACATGGCCAAATTACAGGCGTTCGTAAGCCCTCTTTTCAATTTTATAGGATACCATATGGAATAACTGTGAGCACTCCATATCCCACCTACTTCGTGACTAAATCCAACTAGCTATTTATGTTCCAAACTTGATCGACGCATGCGCAGCGCACCGTTTCCGTAGTGACGGCATCGCAGGCTTGAATTCCTGGAATTACCTATAGATATCCCATGGTGTTAAGTTGGTTTTAGGTTATTGTTTCAATGGAAAACCTTGAGTTTTATTATGAGAATTTCTCAGAATTCTAATTGTTTAATTATTCATATGACATATTACTTAGAAGTTTATAGGTATTCTCTCTTAGCCAATGACAAGCTGAAAGACACTATAATTGACCATAAACACGGTATGATTTTGCATGTACGTAATATGCTGTAGCTAAACTTAATTATCGCTTGTTTGTTACATACCTACATTAAAATAACATTCACAGTGCCATAACTTTGTACAACTTAGTGCTTATCGGCTGTTAAGTATGTGGTTTACTAAGATTTATATTCTTTTCCGCATTCTCTACTATATCCGTACCGCGTACATTTATCGAATAACCTTTGTATAAACCAGAGGTGGTAAGCGTATGGAAGGTGTGGAACGAGAGAAATTAGTACGTCGCACACACCTTTCTCGAAATAGAAGGGGTTCCTAGTAATCACGCTGAAAGTTGCTCGACTACAAAAACAGATGGTTTTCGTTGTAGATCTAGGATCTTCTGATGGATCCTTAAACGCTGGGGACAGCCACCTTGCTGTCTCAGTGAGTTCAATGCCTTTCGCCAGGCCTACAAGTTGGACCGTTTTTGAAGATCAGATATACAGGTTCTAGTTTCCACAAATACCTCATTCATCATCATCTGCCTAGCCTTTTTCCAGTCTAACCGGGTGCAGCTGAATACCAGTATTTTACTTCAGCTCCAAAAATACTTCATTAACATTCTAAATCATTTTTGCAATCTCAATGGGATATATTTTTGATTTTTAACCTTGATTTCGCCTCTGTGTTCCCGTTCTCACACCATAGTTTTGATAAATCGTTCCTAGGTTGCAGAAAAAGGCTTTACAACCTTATAGACCATCAACCATTCAAGCTCAATGTTTACGTCGTCCACTTAACACTGGAATGCGTTAGTTTACATCACGCGTGCTCTCATCAGCTCACCTTAAGAGCGGGTGAGTCATCGAGTGTTGACCTGTGCCGGCTTAGTGTGAAATATTGTTAGCTTTCTTTGTGTGAGTAACCACGAATTCTTTGGAAGTTAATCGCGAATACACGAAGTGCGTTCTGATTTAGTTTGCTCTTTATTTTTGTGAGATCTTGTGGAATAGTAACCAAGACAGAGGTTGGAAGTTCTGGTTCTTTCATCATATTTGTTACTGTATGAACTTACTGCTGGGCAAAGGCTTGTCCCCATGACTTCCAGTGCTTGCGATCTAGTGCTACTGTGGATTGTTTTTTTCCAGCTCGTCCAGTCATCTTCTACGGAGTCTGCTGCTGCTATCTAGACTATTTTTATTTTTAAATCTGGGTTTTATTTTTTTGATGGGCACAGACAGTTGTCATCGAAAATCTGAAGGCCGTTCTAAGTTTAGGAAAGTCCATTATTGATTGGGTGACGAAGGTCAGACGGCAATCGTTTCGAACAGAATACCGATATTCAGTGGCGTCTGGTTTGGACAGGGGGCTGACCATATTAGGCAACTTAGAATGACTTGCGAATAAATTATCATTGGTCCTTTTGTACGTTTGAGACTTTATTAAGGGTCAGACGCTGAGGCAGAAGCATTTGTATCTCATACCATCGCTGTTAACCGTTTGACCACCGGCCACCGCGTACGCATAATAAATTGCCGTCCAGGCGCCAGGCAATAAATTCAAATGCAGAAGCTTGCTCAAAATATTATTTGTTTGGATCTTCGTACTGACATTCTGAATGAAAGTGATTGCATTTTGCATTAAGGTGAATAAATATTTTCGGGGAAACCTTTGTTGAAACAAAAGCATGTTAAACAGGCAACCATTGTCATGATTACAGTATTCGAATATTGATTAGAATTTGATAGATTTTACGACGTCCAATCACGCGTATGGCGCCATCGCCCGCCAATGCCTAGTGGCAGTGATCAGTTTAAAACATAATTTCGTATTATTTTCTTTGTTCCATTCATTTCACAGAATAGATTATACGATCGATACGCAGTTCTAGGGCTCCTCAACCCTTTCCTGCACGTGCTATCGATTTTCAACCCCTTGCAAATAAACATATTATGAATAGCGTTGATTAGGCACCCTTTTCATATCAATTGGTCACCGGTCAGAGCCGTTCTGACGTAGTTTATGGTGAAACTGTGACAATGACTCATTGTTATCTATCCAGTCGATATAACGGCAAGTATTAAACTTGTTATTTCGCAACGAAGCGAAAGGCCGGTTCTCGTTAAGGAGATTGTAAGGAAAAGTTTCATTACGATTATTAGGCGTGCAAGAAACATCTGTTAAAATGTTTGTATATTACTATTTCTTGGTAACTAGACTTGGTACTTAAAGGGAAAAGTTTTTCTCATCAAAACAGTCTCTACATTTTGTATATTTCCTATAAATGTGTAAATAATTTTCCAAGATAGACCAATACGTCCGATTATGTCTTTAAAACCTTCTATCCCTGTCAAATAATTTTGTACAGGATCAAGAATTCCTTGGTCCTTTGATACAAAATTATGCATAAAGTAAACGTACCTAACAATAGAAGACCCTAAACATGTTTATGTTATAACAATGGCTGCGATTACAAGTCCCCCAGGAATATTACCAACATTAGGAGGGGCACATTAAATACATCATTCTGAATTCTGATCTATTCATGGGGAACGAGAAACAGGTGTGATATTTTCTAGTCTGCCTCGTTGGTCGGATTACTGCTGAGCATGATGAAATCCTGGGTTCGTTTCCCGGGGAAAGTATTATCGGGTAATTCCATCTGGAACTTCTCAGTAGCAGTCCGGAGTCTGGATTTGGGCTCGTTTGATGGAAAAAGGCTCAGTCCCTGTTACATGGGACTTAAACATAACTGGCAAAAAACCGGCCAAGTGCGTGTCGGACCACGCACAATGAAGGGTTCCGTAGTTGGGATGAATTTATCCCAAAAACAAACTTAACTTTGTAGTTGAAAAATATGTTCTCCCATACGGAATGTATGGGAAAACATGTTTTTGCAACTGCAAAGTTAAGTTGGTTGATTATTACTCGTTAACCTGTAGAGCCTACTTAGCTGTGATAGTTTTCCTTTTAATTTCGTTATATAAACTACTGTTGGGATTTTTTTCACACACCCAAAACCAATCATTTAGCCGGCAGGGGGGGGGGGGGGGACACTTGCAAAATTAGCACTTTAAAGCTTAATATTTCGCAAACGAATCCCTGAATCCAAAAATAGTTTACACAAACTCACAATATTTTTGAAGGACCTTTCCAATAATACCCCTCACCGTGGGGTAAAAAAATAAAAAAATAAACATCACCACTTTACGTGTATGAGAGATACCCAAAAAAAAATGTTTTTCATAATTTTCTTTTACCACTTTGTCGACGTAATTAATATGTATACCTATGCCAAATTACAGCTTTCTAGTACTAAGGGTCTCGGAGCTAGACCGCGGACAGACAGACAGACAGACAGACAGACGGACATGACGAAACTATAAGGGTTCCTTGTTTACTACGGAACCCTAAAAAGTGGGTGTACTATAGAGGTACACCTCTGCCTAATCTTTCGTGGAATATATGCGTGATGTTATGTTATGAGCAATATTTTATCGACCAGATAGCTATTAAGACCTGTGCCACAAATTAGAAGCCGTTATGAAGTCTGCGTCATACATAATCATAACATCAATGAGTAACACTAGACAAGCCTTTGATTATCTACTACAGATGAATGTGTTTTTGAGATGAATTTGTATTCTGAAGTCTTGTTTTTAAATCAAAACCTGTTTGTCACTGATTTATTGTTAAGACTAGAATATTGTGTCATGTCTAGTAAACAAGCTAGTGAGTGACCGTGACAAAACTAAGTCTGTCGGTCAGTAGGACCAATATTTTATAAGTTTAATAAATCCGTCTGTGTTTAACTGACGTAAAGCAAAGAAAGTTTTAACCAGAAAAGGGACCACTTCTATCAATCTGCCCAGCCTTTTCCCAACTATGTTGGGGTCGGCTTCCAATCTAACTGGATGCAGCTGAATACATGGAACGACTTCCTATCTGACCTTCACAACCCAGTAACTGGGTAATACGATACTCCTTGGTAAGACTGGTTGTCACTTTCGGGCTTCCGACGACCCGTAATGACTGTCAACACACGTACACCGTGCGATCAGCTAATTTATTTAAACATATTTTTTCTTGTCTACATGCAATCAGTAAATTATTAGTAACTAAATAATTTGCGCAAATGTCATCATGTACCCATTATTATGGTGTGTTATGTTTAAGTTGTTAACAATTATAAAAATATCCCCTTAAAAGCTTTGAAAGGTGTATCGCTAGCCTCATAAAGTGTCGTAATTATAATGAGTTAATGTGTCTTAGGATAAGTGCATTTTTGTTAATTGTAACGATGAAAAATAAAGATATTTGAAAATGATGATGAATGAATGACTGTCAAAGATCCAAGATTACAAGCCGGGGCCAACGGCTTAACGTGCTTTCCGAGGCACGTAATTTGACATTTATAAGTTTTAACCAGAAAGGAGAGACCACAGAATAAACGTACAAAAACCCAAGAATTACCTCCTTTTTAAATTGTACGAATGAATATAGCCAAAACATGAATGAAAGTAAGCGTAAAACAAATTAGCTGCACAAAAATACCGTGTCGGGCACGTAAGCTTATCTCAGTTTCGCAATACTAGTCGTTTATCAATATAAACTGTAATTTCACTGGTCACACACTGCGGTAATTAATTGGAAAGCAAAAGATTGCACGCGTCATGCGATTAGCTGGAGTAGCCTTGAGAATCTAAAGGATTTATTTGACTGTCTTGCTTGTGGGCAGGGCACATTGGCCGATGGTGTCGAAAGGTTCGAGTGGCGACCGCGTACCGGAATGTAGCGTCTCAAAGCCCCCAAAGCGTGGACCGATGACCTTGTAAAGATCGCAGGAATACGCGGGATGCGAGAAGCATGGAACCGCTCCAAGTGGCAATGCTTGGGGGAGGCCTATGTCCAGTAATGGACGTCTTTCGGCTGAAATGATGATGATGATGATGATGATGATGATTTGACTGTCTTTGTGTCTTTTATTACATAAATCAGCACGTTTAATCACAAATGCTACAATTCGCATATCACACGTCCGTCACTCGATAGAGGGGGGTGAACTGTCGGGTCGCAGGCGCACACCGCGGCCTGCTCTTCCCTGCATGCATGAGGCTGCCGGCACGGCTCATGTTGCTAACACGGTTGTTTTGATAACTCGTTTCTGCATTTTGCTTTAGATATTTCATCATAATCATCATCATCATTTTCCCCCAAGCACCTCCACTTCGACCGATTCTGTGCTTTCCGCATCCAGCGGATTTCTGCGGCCTTCACAAGCGTTCTGCGGTCTTTGACCAGTGCGTGTTGCCAGTGATGACCTATGGTACTGAAACGTGGTCGCTCACAATGGGCCTTATTAGAAGGCTAAAAGTCACCCAAAGGGCAATGGAGAGGGCTATGCTTGGAGTTTCCCTACGTGATCGAATCAGAAATGAGGAGATCCGCAGGAGAACCAAGGTAACCGACATAGCCCGAAGAATTGCCAAACTTAAGGTAGATATTTACTCACTAACAATTAACAGCTTTGTTTTAATGCAAACGTTACAAACATACAGAACCGCTAAATAATATCCTCATCATCATCTGCCTAGCCTTTTCCCAACTATGTTGGGGTCGGCTTCCAGTCTAACCGGATGCAGCTGAATACCAGTATTTTACATGGAGCGACTGCCTATCTGACCTCCACAACCTAGTGACTAGGTAACACGATACCCCTTGGTAAGACTGGTTGTCAGACTTTTTGGGCTTCTAACTACCCGTAACGACTGTCAAAGATCTACAAATGACAGCCGGGACCAACAGCTTAACGTGCTTTCCGATGCACGGAGGGGACTTGGTATGTAAAGATGGTCACCAATGGTCAAAAATATCCTAAATGATGAATATTACTTTGATATACGAAGTTTCATATCCTAATAATTGAATCACCAATTGCCAATTGATCCCTAAGTGGCTTGCAGTGGAACAATTTAGAATAGGCGGCATCTAGATCGCCACACGAGGACAACGCATCAAAGACCTGACGTCACACAAATTTTGCATCGCGCAAGCAGGGTTTTCCGCGCGATCAGCATTTATATACCTAACTTTACGACATCAATCGTTGGGCAGTTCCCCCGCCAGACACGACACCCGGAGAATCCTCCCTTTTCTACAGAGAATGAGTTAACTTTACACCCTGTTCTTCATGCCTCTATACTGGTGACCCCCACGTCATCATCATAACTCTAAATTAGCTCCAATAGTTTTGTGTAATATCTGTTTTGTTTTTATAACTTGGGGGTCGTTCAAGTATTACGTTAGCAGATTTATTAAGTACAATTATTTACCACCCCCCTCCCACTTGTCAGCAAAAGTAAGCAAAGCTCTTGCCCCGTCCCATGCTTACATAAACATTGATATATGCATTTTTTTTTTAATGTAAGTAGGTATTGTTTTTTTTATTGATTCATGAGCAGCAGTTATAATTCAAGAAATAAGAAAATAAGCTTAGGATAAAGGACATCAACGTACATAATATTCATTTAAATTGACACGGTATTCGACATAGAGTAAGAAACAAATATTATAATCATAAGTAATATTACGAACAAAACAAACTTCTTTAAAAATTTTGGTATACATATTATTATCTAAAAGTATTCATTATTTGTGGGAATCCCCGAATATGCGTTTCGTTTTCAAGCATAGACAATGTGTGGGTTGCCATGTAAAAAGTAAATAATTACTGCTGACGTAATCACCATCTAGACCCCCACCCCCATGTCATCAAAAATAAGCAAAGCATAGACCCCCCGCCCCCTATAGTGCTTACGTAATACTTGAACGGTCCCTTGTCTTTTTTATTGTGTTATACCTTTACATATTAAGGAAAGTCATTTTACTTCCAAAGTCGTTGTTATTGTATCTACCCAATTAACACTTCAGATCTGATGTTATTCACCACATCGCTTTTTCCTTCCTATCTTATTGGCAAGGACTGGAAATAGCTCATTTTGCATGACACTATTGCAAATTCCACGATGTAAAAGGCATTCCAGACTGATGTCTGGGACTTTATTGAATCGCTGACGGAGCTTCCTAAGTGGGTTTATTTTTTTACTTACATGCCTTTTTACCCGACTGCGGCATAGTCAAAGGAGAGTTTTGATTTTAACAAGGTACATAGCGCATGTATGTATGGGCTTTGATTACACGACTTAGTAATGACGTGACTCCGGGTACCCGAAAACCCAAAGAAAAAAATCGACGTCGATAACTTGTTTATACCTTTTTTTAGTTGGCATTTTTGTCGTAGTTGGGTTTAAGTGTTTATCTTTATTTTTTAATGCCAAGCCTTGCGGCTTTTTATGCCAAGAAGACTTATGTTTATCAATGAAAGATCTACGTCAACAATTTAAATCAGTTAACGCAATGAATCATAAGGATTAATGGTCATAAGTATGGCCGGAGCACCCTGATCAGTCAGCCTGCTACCAGCCTTGACGACAGGCTGATCCTTCCACCACGGCATGAGTTATCTCGTACAACTTGTACCAATACATAAACATATTAAACTTCATGTTTGTATTCCCCGAAGGGCAGAGGTGTACCTAGGGTTGCCAACCCTACCTTATAATATAGTATCCTAATACATATATAAGAGGCCTAAATAATATATTTCTAAAGAAAAAACGTAGTAGGCGAAACAAATTTTTTATTTTTATTTCTATACAAAATGGCGAGACGATCGCAATATGGCCAGTGTTAATCTCATAAAAGTTGGATTAATGGTATTTTGTAACCTTTTTTGAGTGTAAATATATTAAGTTGGTAAGAGAAAAAAATAACCTGTTAGTAAAGAGTAATAGTACCAAAAAATATGCATTTAAAGAATTGAAATGTTTGTGATACATATCTACTATATTTTTTCGCCATCTAATATATTTTTACTGGCGATAACTTCGTTAATACTACCATATCTTATATACAGGGTTACCGGTAACTCGACGTATTCCTTGCAGGACGTCATAGTAGGGTTAAAATGCAACAAATTAAGCCACCAAATGTTCTACCGAAATTCAGTAGTTTTTGAATTAGTTAAGAGTTTTAGTTTTTTATGAAAAATCCCAGATTAAATCATTTGAAACCAATTTAAAAATTATTTACGGCGCGACTGTACTGAAATTTAAGTTATTATCATAGTTGACGCCGTAGCAGACCTTTGTTAATAATTAAAAGTTCAATAATGCCTAAAACTTTGGCAAATATCACTAACCAAACATTTAATTTTTTGAAATTTTTGCTATTACTTCATAAAAATGTAGTCTAGTGCAAAAAAAAAATACTACACTTGGTGTACAAATTACTAGGAAAATATCCTTGTCTTATCAGTTATTCAGAAAGGTATGATTGTCAATACTTTTGCATGTGTGCCAGGGAAGAGAAGAGTTTTATGGGGGGCAGGTAAAATTGCGAGACGGTCAACCTATTGTTTCGTATTCGTATTATTCGTATTATTCGTAGTTTTTACCTGCGCTTGAACTCCAAACACTCGGGGAGCTTTGTGATTGGTCGCTATTGTTCTCTCGGCATGACAGGGGGTGCGATTTTGCAAAATTTGGTCGTCAGCGTTAGTTAGTTTCAACTCTACGTCGCGCAAGCTCGTGTTTTGTTACTGGCTATTTCCCTAACTGTTGCTGCGTATCTTGCTCTTGTGCTGTGCTGTGCCTTCATAAGCGCTGACTATGGCTGCATATTCTAATCCTGAATGCGCTGACATAATGTACTGTTACGGACTTTGTGACGGTAACGCTGCTGAGGCGCGGCGAGAATATCAACTTCGCTTTCCCAACCGCCGACTCCCCCACGTTAGTGTCTTCGTATCGACTTATCGGCGAATATCTGAAACTGGCAGCGTCCAAAGAAGCAGGCAAGTTGACACTGGTCGTTCCCGGAGATACACGGCTGAGGACGAGGAGCTTATTCTTCAACGTTTTATTGACGATCCTAACACATCGACAAACATCGTAGCGTGTGAGCTTGGTATGTCACAGTGGAAAGTCTGGTCTGTAGTTCACTTGTCAGGCCGACATCCATACCATTACCAATCAGTCCAGTCATTAGAAGAAGGAGATCCGCCGAGACGGCTTGAATTTTATCGTTTTATGCTAAGTGCCGACGCCGACAGCGAAAACTTTTTAAAAAACATTCTGTGGACCGATGAGTCATGTTTTGATCGTGATGGTATCACAAATTACCACAACTTACATTACTGGGCACCGAAAGCAGAAGCAAACCCTAAAAAACTGAAATCAACCGCATCCCAGCGAAGGTTCTCGCTTAATGTTTGGATGAGTATTATTGACGACAAATTAATTGGCCCACATTTTTTACCCCGAACACTAAATGGGGAACTTTATGAAGATTTCCTCAGAAATCATTTATCAGCACTGCTCACGGATGTACCGGAAGAAAGAAGAGCAAACATGATTTACCAACATGACGGATGTCCAGCCCACTTCCGAATCACAATTCGACAATTGCTGGATGAAAACTATCCAAACCGATGGATAGGGCGCGGTGGGCCGATTCCGTGGCCTGCACGAAGCCCTGATCTGACGCCGCTAGACTTTTACGTCTGGGGTCATATGAAAGATCTAGTTTATGTGACCCCAGTAAATTCAATTGAAGAACTAAGGGAGAGAATTACAAATGCGGCGGACCAGATGAGGGCAACAATCACATCAAGAATAACAAAAACCGAAGTAAGGAAGCGAATAAGAACATGTATTCGAAACCGAGGGCAGCACATCGAACAAGACGTGTGAAATGTGTGTAATTAAAGTTTTTAATATTGATTAAAAAGAATAATAATGTTCACGATTTTGTTTTGATTTTTCGAATAATCACCTTTTTGTGAAACGCACGCCTGTACTAAATCAAAAACGATTTTCATAATGTAGTCCATGATTTTGTATCAACTTTCATACCTTTTTGGATAGCTGATAAGACAAGGATATTTTCTTAGTAATTTGTACACCAGGTGTAGCATTTTATTTTTGCACTAGACTACATTTTTTATGAAGTGATAGCAAAAATTACAAAAAATTAAATGTTTGGTTAGTGATATCTGCCAAAGTTTTAGGCATTATTGAACTTTTAATTATTAATAAAGGTCTGCTACGGCGTCAACTATGATAATAACTTAAATTTCAGTACAGTCGCGCCGTAAATCATTTTTAA
The DNA here is from genome assembly GCA_963680765.1 of Agrochola lychnidis. NCBI lineage: Eukaryota > Metazoa > Arthropoda > Insecta > Lepidoptera > Noctuidae > Agrochola > Agrochola lychnidis. The sequence goes on along the minus strand of OY796873.1, from coordinate 11,976,765 downwards.
ATTGGTTTCAAATGATTTAATCTGGGATTTTTCATAAAAAAACTAAAACTCTTAACTAATTCAAAAACTACTGAATTTCGGTAGAACATTTGGTGGCTTAATTTGTTGCATTTTAACCCTACTATGATGTCCTGCAAGGAATACGTCGAGTTACCAGTAACCCTGTATAAAATTCTCGTGTCACAATGTTAGTTACCTTACTACTCCGAAACGGCTTTACTGATTTTTACCAAATTTTATATGCATATTCAATAGGTCTGAGAATCGGCTACTATCTATTTTTCATACCCATAAGTGATAAGGGTTGTCCACCCCAAACAAATAATTGGCAAAACAACGTTTGCCGGGGTCAGCTAGTTTGATATAAAAAAGTAGGCAACCCTAGGTGTACAATGCCAATGGTACACCTACTTTTCGTCATTTATGTTAAAGTCCCATGTAATAGGGGGCGAGCCTATTGCCATCAACCGGGCACAAATCCAGACTGGGCTGCTACTGACAAATTCCTGATGGAAAAACACAATAACACTTTGCCCAACCCGGGAATCGGAGCCAGGACCTCATGCTCAGCAGTAGCGCTTACGACCACTAGACCACCGAGGCAGTTATGTGTCGATACCTGTATGAGTAAAGCCGGGTTGCACTATACGATTGTTCGTCGTATTATCGAATGAATCATAGTTTTGTAACCGCAACGGTTAGATGAAAGTCTGCAATTCAGCATTGTTGCATGATGTTGTCACTAATGTATTTGCGAACGTTTTGCTTAACTGGCAGTTTGGTTAATAAATCGTGGATTTAGTTTATATTAGTGTTCGTTCGTAAACGTTGTTTATTATGTCAAGTATTTTGCTAAATTGGTTAGTTTATGCAATCGAATACTTAAATTCCTCGCTTATTTTAAGGGGTGTTTCCAAGAATTAATGAAATGCACCGATCAGATTTGCACTAGCCTGGTGCTACAGAGGCCATTGCATATCAAGGAGTAGACCGGGAGGCGCGGTAATGGTAGGGAAGACGTGCCCTTAGGATATGGAAGGATTTGCGAGCCGTACCGGATATGCATCCTTGAGCAATGGACTAGTCGAGAGACGGGTGATAATTTTAAAATGACTTTCTTTTTCCAGCCATCCACATTCGAGTATGAATAAGGAGGGCTGTAAGAGTAGGGGAAGACCAAAGAAACGATGGATGGACTGTGTGGAAGATGATATGGGTAGAAAGGGAGAGGGACTACCGAGATGACTAATAGAGAATTATAGAAGAAAAAGACATTTGCGCAGACAACAAATAAATTGGGGATAAGAGCAGGAGAATTATGAATTTCTGAAATTCAATAGAAATAATGTATTCCTACCTGCTTCGCCAATTGCTATTGAATTTCGTTACACAACACAATAATAATTAATAACTTAAAACAAAAATTGAGTACACTCTCTAGGCCAGATTTACGGTGCAATCTCCTGTGAAACTTGAAAGTATGTAATTCATATTAAATTTATTTATTTATTTAAACTTCTCGCATACAATAAGGTACACAGGCTGACTTAATGCCTTAGGCATTCTTTACCAGTCAACCAAGGGTGGTGAAGAGATAAGATGGCAGGAGGAGAAGATTAAAGATCTGATTAAGGATATAATAATAATAAAAAAATTAACAAATCAAGTAGATTGACTTGGCTCGCGAGGGTGTTGACATGTGGGATGTGGACTCAGCAATCATTGTGCCGATAGTCGTATCAGCCAATGGCTTAATTGCCAAGAGCCTAGACCAACACCTAAGGAGGCTCTCGTTGGGCAGCTGGATTAAGGGCTTGATTCAGAAAGCGGTACTCCTGGACACGGCTCGCATTGTTAGGAGGTTCCTCTTTCTGGAGCCCTGACCGCCGGTAGCTTGGACCCTGTTCCCGATACCGGTGGGCTAAGAGCCGGGCGGGTGGGCGGTTTTTTTATATTTTTAAATGTGTTTTTATTTTATTCTAATATTTAAAAATATAATTTATATGTAAATAATGAAATAAAGGGAATAAAAAGAATTCAATTCATTGTGTTAATAATGTGTAATTGTAAATAAAAAATAGGTACACAAGTACATAACATAGATTATAAACTTAAATTCAATCAAATTATGCATTTCTAATCAAATATGTCAATGTATAATAATATCAACGAGAGACTATTTAAATATCGATATTCAGTCGTTTTGACCATTGAGACGTGGAGTATGCGGTCATTGCCATTAAAACTAACCCGACCACCGTAACTTGGTCCTTCGGAGGTCATTCTCAACCTCGTCTTATCACTACCTATGGAAACAGCATCGAGTGGGGGAGGTCTATCTAAACTGGTAGCACGAAGATTTCTTTGAGCAAACTTTTTATTGACGTTTTTGTGTGGTGTGTAGGTTGCTGCATAGATTAAAATGTTTATAACCCTCGAGTGTCCACTTATACATAATAATAATTATCATAAGTCAATAAGTAATTAGATAAGTCTCTTTGTTACACAAGTCTGAATGTCAACCATGTATGTAGTTTAAGAACACTTGGCATTTGCGTTGGTACCTAACTTGTCATAGATAAAATCACAAGGCTGTCCAGATACTAGAAGGGACACGAACGAAAGAAAAAAAAACAAACAAAGCTGTCGCATCCAGTTGAACAGAGACCACAATGGATCCTTAGTGTTCTTTTATTAACTTAGAACGTTGCAGAGATAAACGCCTACATACTTAGGTGCGCTAGAACCAACTAGGTGGAAAAACACATCAAACCTTATTAGACCTTATATCTTACGTCATAGAGTTTAAAATAGCCGTGCTCCTGCGATCACATTCTTGGCCCAAGGTCGATGCACAACGACCTACGGTGTGCCGTGTTTAAGTGAGCAAATAAAGTATACTAATTATCTTTGGATGCAATTAAAAATTGCTATGCAGCTATTATAAAGAAGCTTCTATTGGTCGGATGTTTGTCCGACCAATAGAAGCTTATTATTTATTATTGTGTTCGGTAACGAGAAAGAAACGTGACTGAGAATCGATATTCTGAGAACTTCGCTAGCCATAGTGTAGCCTTAACCCGAGTTCACACTATGCTTGTCGGTAATTTATAGCCGAATATTCAAGTTTCAAAACTAGTAGTAGAGTTGAATATTTATGCTAATAATAAGTTACTCATAATTTGACAAAAATTTGATGGATGGAGAATGAGAGGAAGGTCGAAGAAAAGATGGTGTTTGTGAGGATGGTATGAAAGAGAAGGGAGTGAATGATAGCGTGACGGTTGACAGAGGAGAATGGAAGAAGAAAAAGGGGTGCGCCAACTCCACGTAACATGGGACAAGGGCACGAAGAGATAATAATGATAGTGAATTTGACTATATTCTGACGTCAAAATCAAGATACGTCATTTCTTTAAATAGCTAGTCGAAAAAATGTTTACAAACACAGTGTTAAAAATAGTTCTGTTTATACAAGACCCCCAAAAAACGAGAAACAGCGCGCCATGATTCCAATTAAGTATTCATATTTTTGAGGGCAATGAGTCATACCGGAACTGTAGTCGTCCTGATAAGGTCAAAGTGTTTCCCAAGACCATGTTCAAGTTCATAGCGATTATTTCTTAAAGTTTATATTAAGCGGTGAAATTTCTGACACCTTTTACAACTTCCCCTTTAAAGACCTTGAAGTTGAAAGGTTTATTTCTTATTCTTTTGCCTATTGAGTTTCTTGTAGCCTTAGTAATCGAAGCGAAAAAATTATTAATTTTATATACAACATTTTTTTTTTCTTTATTATAAACACTAAACAGTAATTCTGTTTAAATATCTTTCTATAGAACTTAAATGTGATTGGTACCTTGGGAGTTTTGAGAGGCATTCGGTTATTTTACTTAGGTACATTATTGGGAAGATTTTTTATTTCAACAACAACAGATTCATCATCAGCCTTCAGCTGTTCACTGCTGGACATAGGCGTCTCCAATTGCAAGCCATTCAGCTCGATTCTAGGCAACTCTCATCCAGCTGTTTACCAGCCATCCTGCGAAGATGGTGCCGATTCGCGGTGTCCACTCAAGAAGTTACGTGTATCCCAACGGTCATCTGTTCTTCGGCTAATGTGGTCAGCCCTTTGCCACTTCAGTTTGCTTATACAACAACAATAGATTCATTATTTTTTATTAAAGTGAAAACTTCTTTAGGCGCGTTGGGCATTTTTGAGATGGGAAAAAACAATTGAACTCGCGACACCGTTACCGACACCTCATTTTTGTAAACGCGATTGTGCTCTTTATTTATATTAAGTTACGGATCAATGTTCTATGCAAGTATTTTTACTTTGCACAATAAAATTGTTCAAGTTTTTTATTATTATTCTATAAACTTAATTTAGTCCTAGTTACTTACCTCATATAAACTGACCTACTTTTTAAAATTAGTCCAATCTCCCCCATACATCGAATGAATGCCCCAGTTAATTTCTACTTAACTAATACGTTTAATATAATTAGTAACATGGCCAGTTTACCGACGTGGAAGCTTTATTAATTATTTTCGAAGTAAGTCATCATACCTGCGGTTTTTAATTTAGGTAAGTACAATTTTGGAACATACAGCATATGGGGTAAACCCATTCAAAAAAACGAAATAGGATAACCGAATGCGTTTAGGTATTTTACGTTTTCGGTACACTAAGCTATTTTTATGAAGGAATGAATTGAAATTAATTGAATTGTGAGGGACGTACCTAAACCACTATATTTTACGACTGGGTAATGTTGCCGGACTGGGCAGTAGTTGATTAAAGTTAGAATTGTGTGGTCTCCTATCACAGGAAAAAACGTTACAGGCAAACTCAATAATGAAGATGATGAATCAACAGAACTTGGTTTTATTAGGACAGAAAGAAGTCAAGACAAGACCAAAAACCCTGAAACATTTTACCCTAAGACTAGATATGAAAACATCAACGAGATAGAGGTTGTTGATACTGTAGAAGTAACCCCAGGTACGCACGGGTGATTTATAAACGCGTCGATTTTTATCGTGCACTGGATTTTCAACTTCGCGCGTCAATTAAAGACATTAGGATTTCCAACTCTCAGTGCATTAAAAATCCAGTTCGCGATTAAAAATCGCCCGTGGGTACGGGGTCTAAAAGAAAGCAGACCACATCGCCAAGAGAATAATTAAAAACAAAAAAAAATGGATGGTATTTATTGATAAAATCGCGCACATGGCAAGCCCCACCCCAAATAACGAGAAAGAGTCTCCTTCTTCAGACTTCATAAAAACTCGGTTGAATAAAGACAGCTTATATCCCTCAAAGATAATAAACTAACAATTCACTTTACTAATCTTTTTGAAGTAACTGCAGCAAGTACTTCAAAGGAAGGTAATGTAAACATGGCAGACAGTACCATATCACTAGCGACTATGTTTACGTTAAGTTGAGCGCATTGCCTCACGTCTCCTCAAAGAAACATGCTTTCAAAGTACACTATGTTGCTAGGAAACATGTTTACTGAGAATTTTGTTAAAGGTATATAGATAAAAGAGTTTGCGTTTACTGCGGATAAGATAGATAGATAGATAGATAGAATAATCTTTATTATGTACACCATAAAAAACTGCGAAAATATTCGTTGACAACTGGACTACCCTTAAGAATCCTTCGTTGTTGGCTGATGAGGGTCATATGGCAGTAACTCATTGTCAAATGCTGGAGTTCATACATATAGTAGGTAGACTGAAGATGACGAGCAAATGAGCGTACAGAAAGTAAAACAAATGGCAGAAGATAGCAGTCTGGAGAGAGTGGAGAGCGCATGTGGTCAAAATTGTGGAACGCAGTCACCTCAGACAAGAGAAAGCGACTGAGAAAAAGAAGTGACAGATGAGGAAAGTTGGTAAGCTCAAGCTATTTAGGAGTCCACTGCAGAAAAAAATATCTAGGATTTATGTAGAGGACCAGAAAGCAAGCCGTCCAACCTCTCTGAAGTCTAAATAAAATATTTTCGTTGAAAGACAACTATAACAGTCGCAGTACCTCTCTAAGATAAAATTAAATTACAAAACGAAGATGTACTCAAATATACTTGGAACATTTTCCATCAATTTTAAAGAGTTTGCATGTCTTGAAAAGAGATTTAACAAAAAAAAAGGCAACAGAACGAGATTCTAAAAAGGATATCCAAGGCTTTTGCAACCCTCGCGTATTACTTAGATACAAGTTCGTTCCTAGGCGACCCCGCCAGACATATTGAATGTAATGAAACTTTTAGGATCGAGGGCAAATCTTTGAGGGCAGACAGAATTTAAGTGGAATTTGGACGGAAATATGGGAAGGGTGATTTTATGTCTGAAGATTTCGCCCAGACTTTTTTGGGTGTCCATGTGACATGGAAATGTTCTTATATTTCGTGGAGAATATAGAAAATAAATTTTAACTAATTGAGCTCTTAAGCACTCCTATTCTCCAATGATTAATGATGAGCCAGTGTTATCTATAAGCTATTACAAGGCTGTTATTGGAAGAAGCCAGAACACTAACTACAGTTAACTTATAAGCACTGATTGATTAATTGACCCACTTCGAGTAGGCAGCTATGATTCACCAATCAATCACCAAGTATTTGTAGAGCCTTGAGACCTTAATGAGCACTAACTGGAGGCTCTTGCATATAAAGTGCATCTAATTTTATAATTGAACGCAAATAGAATAATATTAGAGAGAGTTTGCATTCTGCTTTCGCTCTTACGAGGAATGACGTGATGTTATGTACGGCATTTCATGGACCATCAATCGATTGAGCGTGTCATTTGGATGATTCTTCAAAATCGGTTCAGTATTTCTGAAGAAATGCGGGGAGAGACATACGGATAGCTAAAATCATAACCCTTTTTTACCAACTTCTCGGAGGTTTTAAATATACGTTGGGTTATTAAAAAAAATGTATTCATGATAAATTAATTACTTGTTTCCAGACCATTGCCCGCGATAACAATAGTGCATTTAAAGCTATTATTAACAATGCAAAGAAAAAATAAAATGCCTGTCCCCTCTGTAACACAACTGTTGGATAAAAAAGCTTATGGAAATTACCATCCACACATAAATACAATTACCATATTCTATCTCTCACTCTTGTATTTAAATTACTTTGAAAGAGTAATTGAATTTGTTGTTTACAATGTTTTTATCAGAATATTTTCACGATTTATAACATTAATGAGCTAAAAATAATAACTGACAGTGAAAACATTAAATAAATGCAACTAAATTAATGATTTATTAATTTTACAGTAAGTAGTTCAGATTGCAATGATTACCTTGTTATTTTTGCTGGTGACCTATCATAGCGCCACCTACATATTGATAACCCCTACAGATTGACTTTCGGATTGATATGTCTTGAAATTTTACATTACTATAAATATTTTTTATAAGGACAGCGTTCAGTACGTCTAACCAAAGATATTCAAGCAAAAAAACACTGATTAAAGCGATTTTATTTTGATCTAAAATAATGAACCAACATTAGTCACCAACATTTTTAGTGTATTTTCGTTAACTGTTTTTTAGGGTTCCGTAGTAAACTAGGAACCCTTATAGTTTCGTCATGTCCGTCTGTCTGTCTGTCTGTCTGTCCGCGGTCTAGCTCCAAGACCCTTTGTACTAGAAAGCTGTAATTTGGCATAGGTATACATATTAATTACGTCGACAAAGTGGTAAAACAAAATTATGAAAAACATTTTTTTATAGGGTACCTCTCATACACGTAAAGTGGTGATGTTTTTTTTTTTTTTTTTAACCCATGGTGAGGGGTATCATTGGAAAGGTCCTTCAAAAACATTATGAGTTTGTGAAAACCATTTTTGGATCTAGGAATCCGTTTGCGAAATATTAAGCTTTAAAGTGCTAATTTTTGTTAGAGTCAAGTGTCCCCCCCTCCTGCCGGCTAAATGGTTGGTTTTGGGTGTGTGAAAAAAAAACACAACAGTAGTTTATATAACGAAATTAAAAGGAAAACTATCACAGCTAAGTAGGCTTTACAAGTTAACGAGTAATAATCGACCAACTTAACTTTGCAGTTGCAAAAACATGTTTTCCCATACATTCCGTGTGAGAGAACATATTTTTCAACTACAAAGTTAAGTTTGTTTTTGGGATAAATTCATCCCAACTACGGAACCCTTCATTGTGCGTGGTCCGACACGCACTTGGCCGGTTTTTTCTTGTAAGTATCTATCTAATGCGTTTTTCTTATTTTTTTTTTACCGTTGTCCTTATTTTGGTGGTCTGAATGATTTCTAAAAGTTAGTCCAAGAAATAGATATTTTAATGGGACCTTATATAATAACTAGCCGCGCCCCGCAGTTTCACTCGCATAAGTCTCGATCCCGTGGGAATATCGGGATAAAAAGAATCTTAAGTCCTAACCCAGGTCATGGTCTACCCATGTGTTAAATCCAAATCCGTTCAGTCGTTTTAGTGTGAAAGCGTAACAAATAAACATACAAACATACAAAAAGGGAGTTTGTTGCGCCTCTTCTTCCCAGCTAAGCATTAGGAAGTGGTGAAGGGACGGCGTTTTGGGGACTATCTTATGCATTAATGTCGTTCAAATAGTGCTGCTTTTCAGCCAAATTTTATATTTTAAATGACTTTTGACTTTCTATTTACATTTGCAACAATCGGACGTCTGTAAGTTCAGCTTCCAACACCCTTAGTCAAAATCCACAAGGAAAGATCTACCTATGTTGCTACTTTATGAAGCCTTTTTTTATTTTTGGGTGGGAAATTATCAAATAACTTCTCCCGCTCTGAGCTGAGCGGGAGGGCGCATCAGACTATTACTGACTAAAACCCACCCGGTTTACCTCGGTTGCCCTGTTGCCGGGGGCCACGATCTCCCTTTCGGTTTTCTTCGCAACCCCGGCAGGCATCGGCTCTTACGGACCCCGTCAATTCTGCTGACATCTCTTTGAGGCGCGCGTGGAACACAACGCACCGTCGATACGGGCCTGGTCCTTATCGGACGGCGAGCTACCCATTGCTCACCGTCCACAAGCTCACGCCTACGGTGGCCGGAAATCGGCTTGCGATTCCCGACGCCCAGGGCGTCTCTTCCTGCGGCGGTTAAGGCCGTGAGGGCGCGAAATTTGCCTCTCCCTCACGCGTTCCGCTTCCTCTTTCACGAGCATTACCGCTTCGCAGAAGGAGGTGACGGCCTCCCATTTCCTCTCGCTCCGTACCATGGCTTGAACCAGGGCCGGACGCGAGAGATTAACGCCGCCGATCACCTCCATGAGGACACGGCGATGCCCCGCCCAAATCGGGCAGACCTCCACCGTATGCTCCACCGTGTCCTCCGGGCGATCCACACAATAGTGACAACCGGGCGTCTCCTCCCGCTTTATACTTTATGAGGCCTAAAGTGTGATTCAAAGGCTTTAGTAGGACAAGTAATCATAAATGATTCAATAGGACATTAATAGGCTTTCAACACAATACAATTTGAGGTTTTAAACCAAGGAAAACCGACCAAGAAAACAATTGAATCACAAAACAACATATGCACACCATTGGCTAAGCAAATGATAACCTATTTGGTTATTCAATATCTATAGCATGTACACAGTGTACAAAACATGTCAAGGCGAGTATATCGACGTCTTTTGAATACTAAAACATGTGTGAACAAAATTGCCTGTTGGGTAACTGGTGACGTGTTGGATATTAAATGAGGTAGTCTGTGTAATCACACCTCGGTTTAACGTTGAATGGAGTAAATCTGCTTGCTTTGAGATAACTTGGGCTTGTTCATATTAGTCATATCTTCATTGGAGTAAGAAAAGATCTATTGTAGGTTTATGTATCGTAGTAAGTAGGTATAGTCACACACACACACACCTCCACACACACGTACCCCCACACACTTATATACACATACACACCTCCACAAACTCATATACACACACGCACCTCCACACACTCATACACACACACACACACCGAGAGCTGCTAAATTAATGTTTAATTTAATTTATTTTTCATATAAACTCTATTTAACCTCATCATTGTACTGCTACCTCACACAAGTTATTACTTACTGGGGCTGCCTCAATTTATGTATGAAACAATGTGAAACAATGTTTTAGTTGAAATCAATATTTTTGTTTTTGTATTGTAAGTATGCAGTGGATAACCAGGTGGTGTTGCAAGTAGGGATTATAATATGCTAATTTGACAAGAATACATGGAATAATAAAGGGATGCACGAGTGTTTTATTTTCGCTACAAAAAAGCGAATATCCATACTAATAAAGATTAGGATGATAAACTAAAATGTGCAGCTGACTGTTCAAGACAACTGATAATATTTTATAATACTTATCCTTTGCCTTGACTATACCTGATTAACATAATGGAGAGTGACTCGACAAACTTGTGAAGAAGTAGATTGATTTCATTACTTAATTAAGCATTTTATAACCTTGAAAAGTTGGCAGGATGACTTGGTGAGGACTGCTGGAAAGACATGGACTAGATAGGCAAGGAACAGGGAGAATTGGAAGGGGTTGGAGGAGGCCTTTGCCATCAGGGGCTGCGTTGAAGAGTGTTTAAGTGCCCCCATGGCCAACTGTGCAAGTGTGCGAGGGAACACGAGGTGGTTTTAGTCAGTAGAAGTCTGACAGACCCCTCCGTCCGCCCCAGGACGGAGAACATCCATGAGGACTTCCAACCAATTACCAAAAAAAACGCCTTTGCCAAAGGGCTTATAGAGACTCAGAACTGATAATTAAACATGTTTTGTACTACAACTATCACTCTGAAATATGGCTTTATGTAAATAAATATTTAAGCATTTTTATAGTTCTAAATTATAAGGTCACGGTGTGTTTGAACCACAATAGCACCAATCTATGCAAGTTGGCAGGCATGGCTAGGGCTTACAAATGTTTTTAATATTATCATGTCAACTGTTCATGAGTAAACTAATTAAAAAGACAGAGGAACCAGTTGGTGATTTATACAGCTATAGGTACATTAGAAATAATTATCATTAATGCTGTGATCTGGTGCTAAAAGGGCCAAAGTTCGTTTCTGTGTGAAATGAGATTGTAATGCCAGTTTATTGAAAAAGTATGATATCGACGGTATTTAAAAAGGAAGTAGGGCATTTTGGTCAAAAATAGTTATATATGCCACCATCCTATGTAAAATTTTCCGCTCTTTCGAATGCGCTTACTCCGATGGCTCTACGATGACTTTTTTGGCGTTTATGCCAGTAAAAATACGTCAGTTTTTCTAAAATTTAAAACTTTGAACAGCTCTCCTTAACATTTCAGTTTTTGTCGCTTATACCTTATTACTTTTTAACCGTCGATATTTACTTAAAGGGCGTTAGTTTATCAACAATCTTTCAAAACTTAAAGTAAAAAAAGTCAATGTAGTGTGCGCTTTCATACCGTTTATTAGTGCTGGTTCATTATTCTAATGCTCATTACTGGAAATAATTATGATTAATATTGGCCCTATTAGCACCAGGCCACAGAATGAACCAAAATCATTAGATTATTAATTAATTTAAATTATTTCATGATTTCGTTTATAAATCATGAGACGACTTATTCAAATCTAATCAACAAAAACTATGATGCATAATTTGATTGTAATTAATTGACTATCTGAATATGGAAAAGAAATGGCATGCATCAAATTATTGATTTATTGATGTGAGGAAACTTTTGAGTATGACTGTGGATGGCTATAAGAGAAGGGGAAGACCAAAGAAACGATGGATGGACTGTGTGGAAGCTGATATGGCTGGAAAGGGAGAGACTACCGAGATAAAGACTACAAACAGGCTCAATTTCAATTTAAAAATATAGTTGTAGAAGAAAAAGATATCCATACATAACTATCTGTTACGTTACTGCTCCTTTAAGCACAAGAATGAAGTCTTGTGCTTTAAGTAGAGTAGTTATGCTTTTGCATTTAACACTTTGCATGCAACGGACCATCGTTGTCTGCATAAGTAATGAGCTGTCGGCGTACATTGTGAAGTTCTTCATATTAATTATTTTATTAATATTTTCTTACTAATAAGTATGCTAATTTAAAGTTTGCATGTTATGGAATGTTTGATTGTAGATTTAATTATGTGTGTGACATAGGATAAGCTTATCAGCAGTTTGCAGGAAAGCACTGGACATTATATTATAAAGGTTTGGGTTGAACAGAATCCTAATTGCCTAACACACTATAAATCCAATTGCGGAATGATTTTGAAGGATATTTCTAATCCATTGCTTCATATGTTCAAAAACATTGTCTGCTCAACAATGTAAATGACGCAATGAATGTTGTTGAACTGTCAAAATGAAAACCATCACTACTGTAAATGTGTACAGAAATATAGTTGAACCAACTATTTGGTACCTATATAGGCAAAAATATTTATCATTCCACTACATTGCCAATTTTAATTTTTAAAGTGCATGTAATAACTTTTAAAATAAGCGCTTATCCTAAAAGGTGGCAACGTCGTAAATAGCTGGCAAATATTTACCTGTTTAAATTAATTTGGCAATATTACTGTATGGAATTAAGAAATGTGGCTAACTAGTGAACTAAAATATTGATTATGAAATGCAATAATTAATATCGTGACACCTAATATTTAGTTTTAGATGTAGAAAAAGTATTTTAATAAACAGTAATATTTCAAAATTAATCAAAGCAGCGAAATATTTGACATCTATTTGCGACGTTGCTCATTTTCAGAATAAATGCTCTTAATAGAGTAAAGGAATTAACTACTCAGCAGACTCAAAGCATGTTTTAAAAAGTAATTGCAAGTTAGCCATCTGTATACCAAATACCGTCCTTGACTGATACAGATTTAAGAGAATAAATTCTTGTTTGTTTTTCTTTACCTAATTATAATAAACTGTATTTCTTTCTAATAAGAATCAAAATATAACAAACATTATAGAAGCAACTAGCTTCTACCAGCAGCTTCACCCCAAATTATATCTTTATAAATTATAGCCTAAGATTAGGGTCCATCCTATAATCGAACCATAGGACAAGGCAACAAGAAAAAAAAAAAGAATTAGCCTATATCTGTTACTCAATGATATATATATATATTTTTTATAGCATTCTACTGGTGAAAGAAAAAATTGGTCTAGTTGTTTTTGAGTTAATTCATTACAAATTAAAATATAAATCTTTTCTCTTTCTAATATTAGTGTAGTTATGGTATTAAATTCCATACAGCATATTCAATACTTACCAAGATATTAGCATACAATTATCTATTGATTGTACATACTACACACTATAACTTTGGCTGTATGTTAGTGTATCAGTGCAATGTTAAATGCTTTCATATTAATAATAATTGAGTGCCTACTATCAGTAATAGATAACAAATGATACTGGCCATTTACTTACTTACTGCAGTTTTTTTTTTGTCCATAGACAAACTTGTAATGACCTATTTATTCTAGTCGTATTTACTGGTGTTTATGTAGGCCAAGTGATTTTGTAATGTAAAATAAACAATGTATTGAATAAATATATACCTAATCATCTTTCAGTTTTCCTTATTTCTGTACACAATAGGGAAGTTAATGAATATTACAATTAGTAAACACTGTAACTACCTTAATAATTACCAACTTACAGAGCTAATATTATAGAGTGATTCTATAGAACATAAATAACTTGAGGTTTTTATCCAAATTCAAACACAACTTTTTTTTCTTGTTTACGAAACAGGGTGAAAACAGCGTAAGTATTGATCAATACACGATGTTTCAATCCGATCTTACCGAAGTCGCCGGTTTTAACGAGAACATCGGAGGCAATGAGCGAATAAGACGGACCACACGCGGCCTCGGAAAACACACGTTAAAAACGCGTACGCTAGCATTCCTTTTATGGCAAACTGTACATCGAATATTGCAAAATATTTTTACGAATAAACATGCCCGAAATTGAAACACCGACACATCAATCCCGATCTACCATTATCTGAATGAAAAGTAACAAACATACCTGTTCAAACTGCTCCCTGATCTCAGTCCTCTCCTCGTCGGTCAATTTTGAATTATCTGCCATCGTCACACAAATAAAATCACTAAAACAAGGATCACATCGACAATGTAACGAGTGTTTGAAATCGCTCTTTTCACAGTTCACTTACGTACTAGCAATGTATGTATAAAAATAAAAATGTAATATAAAAATCACAGCACTCGACAACTAGTGTAAGCGAAGGAGGCGCACTTTAAAATTACCACACGGTCTCGCAACGCGATAACACGAAACGAGTGCAAATTACAAATACGTCAAGTCAACCGACCACTGCGCAGGGACTGTGTAGTAAGGAGGAGTGGTCGATCACTTGGTTTATCGATATCGATGATATGAGACTGCATAGTTTTATTGTAACCTTTTGGAAATTATAACTACAGAAAAATTATAGCAGCCACAAAATACACGATGGATACGACACTTCAGACGCTTAGCAACGAAAGCATAGCATTTATGTTTACTTTTGTGTCGATCACAAATTATATGAAAACTAGATAAATATGTATGAGACTTGGAGTGTAGCACTATTAAAAGACGAGCTAAGGACAGGGGAAGTGTCTGCCACTGGTAAAAAAGCAGCTTTAGTGGAAAAGTCAATAAATTATGAACGTTTTACAATTTATAGATTATTTTGTGTTTGTTGACTTAAGTTCGTTTTTTGTTAAAGACTGGAGGCGTACGATAGAAATAACCTGATCAGAGTTGAAAACCAACTCGGGCATGATCTTCCTGACTGAAAACCTCAGAGATAGCACTTCTACCACTGATCTAATATGATAATATAAACACACACATACTTTACTATAATTTACATAATATCACATCACAAGTACCTGTATGTAATGAAAACAGACTAAGTTCTCTTCGGAGCATAAACTATAAACCATTTTCTCCCATAAAAGGTTTAAAGGATAGCACATCGTCTCGACGAAATATCGGACTCCAATTTTTTTTGGAGAGCTTTCTCCCACAGTTTTCTTCTTATAACATCTTTGGCAAATGCCCCATGTGATTTTGCAGTAAACAGCTGGGCAACTGGGCTCAATAATTAATTATGCATAAAAGAAGTCACTAGTTTACAAAAAAAAAAAAATGGCTAGCTGTCAAATTAAAAAAAGCTGGAGATCGGCGCCATCTAAAGTGAGCAAGTGGCAGTGTTTATCCCCATTGCAATTATAACACTAAATTTGATGCTGTAACCGTTTTAGGTGTAAAAAAGGCCTTATTTAAGGAAAAAAAGGCATTGGAAAGTTTCCAAAAACTTTTATTACATCTAAAACTAAATATTCGGTGTTAGGTTAATTATTGCATTTACTAAACAATGTTTTAGTTCACTAGGCATCCATATTTCTTATTTCCATACAGTAATATTGCCAAATTAATCAAAACAGCGAGAAATATTTGACAGCTATTTAGGTTAGGTTAGGTTCTTAGGTTTACTGGAAGAAACTCGTAAACCCATTTATGAGATGTCATGTCAGCACGATAGCCAAAATCATAATTTTTTTATCGAATTTGTTTTTTCGTTTTTATTGAACATCACTATTGATAGCGTTCTTGTGCGAAGTTGCCAGATGCGATTGAATTATTTGAAAAAAATAAAATATTATTTGTGATAAAATTATCTCGTTTTTAAGTTGTAGAAATATATTACACTCCTTTATTCATTCGTACAAAATGAACCTCTTTTTGATATTATCTAGAACGCCCACCAATTCTCATTAACTACAAAGCCTATTATTTAAGCTGCGATTGATTTATAAAAAAAAAAAATGAAATTTATATATGCGCCATCTATCGACTAATATTTGGGAGAGTTTAGCGTGTAACCTGAGGCACATTCTATTGTAGTTAATTTTACTACTTGGTACTAGATGGCGCTACAACACATAATCAAGAATGTTCTGGAAAATACTTTAAGTTAAACCGCTCTGTGATTGGCTGGATTAAAGAGCGGGAAACTTCTACAAAGTTCGATGCAGGTGTGGTCAAACAAAAGGTCGGTCGAATATTTTGTTTTGAAGATAATCACATATGTATTTATTACAAAATATAACTAAAACTCATGTGTAAAAATATACAATACCTACACTTTATTATCCTTATGTTAGCTACATTACCAGATGATGTCATAATATGATACACGCATTTTATAATGTCGAAAAGTATTTTATTCTACTATTACAATAATCTTGTCATCTTGTGACGATGATGTGTCATGTTTAAATACCACGTTCATAATTGGTCTGTGAACATGGGGAAACCCAGACTACATATCAAAGAATACTCTGTCTTTCTAGAATTCTAGATCTAAATTATAAACAAAATAACCAAACTTGATTAAAAATATGGGAATTGGCTCTCAGTTTACAATTATCAAATTATTGTTTGTTATAAGTACCTAAATAAAATTATAATGAGATCTAATTGTTTCTTAACACGTTCCGGAGATGTAACGCATCATAATTTAAATTGCTTTTCATAAAAATGTTCACATTCTAATCGAACTCAATCTGTCAAAAATACCTGTAATTTCCCTAGATTTTTTAAAGTTGATTTTCACTGTGATGAGACTGCAACTAGATTTGAACGTTTTTAATTACCTACACGGAAATCGGCCTACTGACATTATTATCCCAATATATCTATCTGGTTTTTAATCTAATGAGTTGGCACCATTTAAGATGTAGGTAAATATATGTATGTGTACAGCAGAATAAAAAAAATTGTGGCCTGAGTTAGATAACTACTAATCGAACATGACAAATAAAATAATAAAAACTTCAAACATTGCAAGCGACCCGTAGGTTGAGCTCCGCTATAATCGCGAACATTCCACAAAGGTCTCGTAGATGGCGCCACCAGTTTAAAAACAATTGCACGCGCCGATACGTCACCAGTTCAAATTGAACAAGCGATTGTGAAACAAGTACAAAGCGATTCGTAGACGAATTCTCTGTGATTCTGTGATCAAGGTGCGATCTTACAAAATTCTGCAAATCAATAAAAATGTCTCTGCTACCATTCTTGTTTGACTACGAGTTGAACCGTCCCCGCCTCATTGACCAGCATTTCGGATTGGGGCTAACACCGGAAGACCTTCTACACGCTGTCGGCGGTCCTGTGGTCAGCAGGGAATACTATAGACCCTGGCGCCACCTCGCAGCAGCTTCCAGAGACGTCGGCTCCAGCATCAAGTCGGACAAAGAAAAGTTTCAAGTGAACTTAGACGTGCAGCATTTCGCGCCGGAAGAAATCAGTGTGAAAACGGCCGATGGCTACATAGTCGTCGAAGGGAAACACGAGGAGAAGAAGGACCAGCATGGTTTTATTTCCCGTCAGTTTACTCGCCGCTACGCGTTGCCAGAGGGTTGTGTACCCGAGTCGGTGGAATCTAGGCTGTCTTCCGACGGCGTTTTGACGGTCACGGCTCCTAGGAAGGTGCCTCTTGCTGTCCAGGGTGAGCGCAGCATTCCCATCACTCAAACTGGGCCGGTGCGCAAGGAGGTCAAAGATCAGGCCAATGGTGACAAGTGAAGTGATTTAATCTCGTTTTAATTTTAGTAATTCCGCAATATTTTCTCTTTATGTAAGACTGACTGTTTTTAAGCAAATAAATACGTGTATTTGAATTTAAAATGTTTTGATTTCATTTGTAAAGCGCTGGACACAGAAAAGACGAACGAGGACGGGGCGCGGACACATGTCTCTTCCGCGTCCCTTTAATATAAAATGTATAGAAGCATACAAAACATTAGAGCAGTGGTGGCCCAGTGGTAACGGCCGCGACTTACGAGTTGTACGTCGTAGGTTCGAACCCACACAGGCGCTTTACTTTGTGTAAATTATTTCATCACCACTGCTCTCAAAACGGTGAGGGAAAACATCGTGAGGAAACCGGCATGTCCTGGAACCGAAAATTCGAAGACATGTGACATCTACCAACCCGCACTGGGCCTGCGTGGTAGATTACGGCCCACTCCCTCTCACAGAGAGGAGGCCTGTGTCCCAGCAGTGGGAACATTTATAGGCGGATGATGATACAAAACATTTAGAAAAGACCGGGCCACACGACGCTTACTATGCGTTCGCACTGGCGAAACAACAACAAAACATGTTGAACATGTTGTATGGAAAATTGACAGAAAATAGACATTCCAACATGTTTCGTAGTAAATGTTTCGCCAGTGCAAACGCACAGTTCTCGTCTGCGTCCTATTGTTAAAACATACAGGTAGGGACACGAAGTTTTATGGGTAATCTTAGAAATTACCCATTGAAAACTTGCGACCTTACGGCTTATGTTTATGGTTATGGCAACGCCATCTAGTTCACTCGTTCTGAACCTTCTAAAATATTACATCGATCTTTGCTCGAAATCGTTCCTTCCGTTCACAGTTAAAATCCTAACCTTTCGTATGCCTTTCCTTCATTTACTACACTAATGAAGTACTCATTCACTCACTCGTTCCCCGTTGTCATTTGTTGTTTTTACCCCCCGAGGTGGGTGATGCCGTTTTGATGTAAAATGTTTTACAGCGCAGAGAACGCGTTGGATCAGAATGCTGCCCTCCTAATAGCAAATGCAGTAATCGACATTTTTACGATTTTCCGTTTTTGTCAAAAATGACATCTAGAGACTTTAAGCTACACGTAGAATTTTTTTAATTTTATTTTTATGGTTGGAACATCGAGAAATAATAAGTAAAAATGCAGCATTTCAAGTGAAAGTATCTGATATTGTTAGTATGAATGCAGCAATGAGCATACACCAGATTAAAATGCAGTAATCACGTATTTAGTACCAAGTTAGAATGCAGTGTTCCTCTACATACTAGTAAGAAACGCAGTACTCACATTTTGGCTGCATTTTTATTTTGTACATTCGTATATTTGTTTATCATTTGTTGTCTAAGGTGAAATGCAGTAATGGTTTATACTGCGATCGATCCACTGATTCATAAAAATAAAATAAAATTTGTAAAATGTGATGTGTCGTTATAGCAGATACTGCGTTTTATACAGTGTGAGTCTTTATAATCTGCACATACTGAATCGAGGGAATCTTTGCTTAATTATATCGACGGAAAAAATGATAAAAAAATTCTAAATATTTTATTGAAATTTTTAATGGATTTTTTATTTATTTTTTCGCTTCTGTGACTCCAGTGTATACAAAACGGTGTAACTTTTTAACTCGATGTTTTATCACGATGAAACAAACTCCATAATGATTGGAAGTAATTAGGTGTCCGCATTAAATGAAAATTGTGTAAAAAACTGCCACCAATTAAAAATTAACACGTTTTTTCCGCAAAAATCTGATTTTTTTTCATCAATTTTTGCAATAATCGTAAAATTTCTCAATAAGATGCCCCGATTATCTTCATTTTTTATTACTTTAAATTATTCTTCATCGTATTAGCTATCCAATAGTAAAAATTGCAAGGGTTTAACTCAATCCCATCATTTCTTATCAACAGCCAAAGAAAGGCCTAGAGCACGGCTACGCACTAATTGTTTAGCAGGTAGACGTCCTTTTTTGTTGAGAATGTGCGCGGGTCGGGGTGCGGGGAGGTAGGGCCAGCTGAAGGGACCAGAAGGGATGACAGACAGGCAGTCGCTCCGAATTATTCGCCGCTGCTACATGTGTTTCGTTACTTTCATTCACTGCTACCTGAGTTTCGTGACTTTCGTTCGCTGCTACGTGATGCCGCGCTTAAGTGAATTCTCCCCGGCACACATTGCCGACATTCATTTTTACTATGGGATGGGACGAGGAAGTGCCAGAGCTGCGCGCGCAGCTTACATAGCTGCGTTTCCTAACAGGCAACCAGTGCCATCTGCCCGCAACTTCCAGGAAGTTCACAGAAGATTGTCGATCACTGGACTTGAATCAAGTAGAGATCGTCGCGAGCCGCCTCAAATAATTATTGATGTGGTTCTGGAACAAGCAGTACTGAGCGATTTGTTTGCTGATCCATCCATAAGTACTAGACGACTGGCTCTTCGTCACGGAATATCACAAAAATCAGCGTGGCGTATTTTAAAGAAAGAAGGATTGCACCCTTACCACTACCAAAGAGTGCAACATCTACATGAAGACGTAGATTGGCGTCCAAGGTGTGTGATGTCCACCTGGATTCAAAGAAATACCAGAGCAAACCCAAACTTTCCGAAAACCATACTATGGATGGACGAATCAACATTTACCAGAGATGGTATTACTAACTGTAGAAATTTACACAGATGGTGCCCTGGAGGTCAAAACCCGAAATTGAAACGTTCATCGACTTTTCAAGTAAGATTTTCAATAAATGTTTGGGCTGGTCTTATCGATAACATGTTGATTGGACCAGTCATACTGCCGAGAACTTTGAACAGTGAAAGATTTTTAAGTTTGTTGACTGACGATCTACCTGAGTTATTGGAAGATGTACCACTGTCTTTGCGTCGAAGGATGTTTCTGCAGATGGACGGATGCCCTGCCCATTATGCCACAAATGTGAGATCATTTTTAAACGAAAATTATCGTGATAAATGGATTGGACGACTAGGACCTGTAGGGTGGCCTGCGCGTTCACCCGATTTAACACCCCTTGATTACTTCCTGTGGGGGACCATGAACGCGTCTACAGTACTCCCATCAACAGTGAGGTCGATTTGCGTGATCGCATAATTAACTGTGCAAATGATATTCGCAATGATCCCGAAATGATAAGGAGAGCGACACAACAAATTTTAGTTCGCGCGGCTTTGTGCCTACAACAACGAGGTGGACATTTTGAGAACCTAATGCATTAAATTTTCTTTAAAATAATAAATGTTTTAATTGAACTCTTTTTCATTCATTGAACCCAAATAAATCATCCTTAAGAGAACAAAAATAGCGCGTTCGAAGTGCCATCTTTAACACTTGATAGAAAGTGTTTTGTCTGAGCTAAAAGCATACAATTTTTATTATTAGGTAGCTAATACGATGAGGAATAATTTAAAGTAATAAAAAATGAAGGTAATCGGGCATCTTATTGAGAAATTTTACGATTATTGCAAAAATTGATGAAAAAAAATCAGATTTTTGAGGGAAAAACGTGTTTATTTTTAATTGGTGGCAGTTCTTTTACACAATTTTCATTTAATGCGGACACCTAATTACTTCCAATCATTATGGAGTTTGTTTCATCGTGATAAAACATCGAGTTAAAAAGTTACACCGCTTTGTATACACTGGAGTCACAGAAACGAAAAAATAAATAAAAAATCCATTAAAAATGTCAATAAAATATTTAGAATTTTTTTATCATTTTTTCCGTCGATAAAATTAAGCAAAGATTCCCTCGATTCAGTATGTGCAGATTATAAAGACTCACACTGTATTAGTGCCTAAGTCTGTGATCGTCACTCGCGGGTGGTGTGACGTGTTCCGACTTCTGACCACCCGCGGCATTCAGCTCGTGTATTGTTGTTTATGAGCCGTGAGCTAATTGGTAAGTTACATTTATTAAATTGATTTTAGCTTATTATTTGAAGACGTCACAAGTGTGTGACGTCACAACTGTAATTTGTTTATAAAATAGAAGATTAATATTATTGATATATATAAATCTTACAAGTAACTGAGTAATCCCCCACTGAGTATCTACTTAGATGTAATTCAAATACCTACATTAGAATAAAAAGTTCTATTGAATTAGTATGTCAGATTTTCAGAATTAGAGCGTTTGAAGCTCAACAAAGTTTTCTGGGAGCTTAGTTACGAAGTACAGGGTTACCTTAATTCAATCATTAGTCAAAAAACTTTGTCCCAACAAAAAAAGACTGGTTAAATTATAAAATAAAAATATTTTCATAATTAACGATGTTTTTCCTTTTTTTTCTATTTAAATGTTAAATAACTCGTTTTTACACTGCATTATGCCGTTTATTCTACATATATTCAGTAATCAACTCTGCTAGTGCTCAATGTATTTCCTAGACACAAATGCAGTAACAAACACGAGTACTGCATTTCACTTCACTACTTTGATGTATCACAAATAGAGACACAAGTTTTAAGTGCAGTATTCAAGTTTCTAAAGTTATTTTTCTTATGGTAGGTCCATAAGAAAAATAACTTCAAAACTAAACTAACGATACTTTGTATTTTTATGTACCCATTCCGTAAAAAAACATATGAGTTTTACATCAGTTAAAGTAGAGATTTAAAAAAAACACTTAATCGCGTTTTTCTCGAAACCGCCATTTTGCAAGTACTGCATTTGCTATTACGAGGGCAGAATGGCCGTATGGGCGCGAAACCATTTGATTTTAATTTGAAGCCTGTTTTGATTATTTTGTACTTAATCTGACTTCCATATTATTTATTCAATTTATATTTGTATTTCCGGTCGAATTTATAAGTTTCTATTATGTTACCTACTTCCTTTTGATTAATTTAAAATATTGTGTTTCCGGTTGACTTTAAGTTTCTATGTAGGTATTAATAATTTATCTTGACATCCGCTTGAATTATTTAAAATGTAATTTTCTTTAGAGTTAAGGACTTATTTTGACTTACATATCCGCTTGATTTATATAAATTACTTTTGGCGGTAAAGTTTCGCGGTAATGTTTGGCGCCAAAGTTTCGCGGTAATGTTTGGCGGTTATTTTGTGTATAAAAGCTGTTGTAATACGAATGAAAGGACATTCTTGGTGCGCTGCTCGTGAAATAAACACCCTGAAGTGAAGTAAGGTATTTTCTTTGTACTCTCTTACGAATTGTCCTGCTATTTCCTATTGGTGTGTATTTGTGTAATATATTGGTGCAAACCAATATGTGTGACTCCGGTAACGACGGCGATGATGCGCCGACAACAGCGGTGGGATACACCTCGCCCTTATTGAGGACTTCTGGATTCCGGATCCGCAAACCAGTGCCGATCACCCAGCCAGACCCAACTTTTTCAATGGAGCAAGTGATGAGTCTGGTGACATCAATCACGAAGCAAGCTACGTTAAGTGCCGTGGCCGTAGCGCTGTCCGCTACTCCGGCGCCTTCACGGGATCGTGGTAATTTCTACCTACCGCCATTCGATCCCGATGTGCGCTCACAAGACATCAGGGATTGGTGTGCCAATGGTGTCAAATTAAGGTAACCTATTAGTTTTATGGTAAATATAGAATACTGATTGAATTGTAATATTATGTGGGGAGTAGGAGATGTGATGGTATGGTGTAGAATATTGAATTTGATGCTGGCAAAGTAATATAAATGACCGTCAAAGTATCTTGGTGTTTCATGTTATTTTCCTTATCCTTGAACAACCAACAAACAAACAAACAAACAAACAAACAAACAAACAAACAAACAAACAAACAAACAAACAAACAAACAAACAAACAAACAAACAAACAAACAAACAAACAAACAAACAAACAAACAAACAAACAAACAAACAAACAAACAAACAAACAAACAAACAAACAAACAAACAAACAAACAAACAAACAAACAAACAAACAAACAAACAAACAAACAAACAAACAAACAAACAAACAAACAAACAAACAAACAAACAAACAAACAAACAAACAAACAAACAAACAAACAAACAAACAAACAAACAAACAAACAAACAAACAAACAAACAAACAAACAAACAAACAAACAAACAAACAAACAAACAAACAAACAAACAAACAAACAAACAAACAAACAAACAAACAAACAAACAAACAAACAAACAAACAAACAAACAAACAAACAAACAAACAAACAAACAAACAAACAAACAAACAAACAAACAAACAAACAAACAAACAAACAAACAAACAAACAAACAAACAAACAAACAAACAAACAAACAAACAAACAAACAAACAAACAAACAAACAAACAAACAAACAAACAAACAAACAAACAAACAAACAAACAAACAAACAAACAAACAAACAAACAAACAAACAAACAAACAAACAAACAAACAAACAAACAAACAAACAAACAAACAAACAAACAAACAAACAAACAAACAAACAAACAAACAAACAAACAAACAAACAAACAAACAAACAAACAAACAAACAAACAAACAAACAAACAAACAAACAAACAAACAAACAAACAAACAAACAAACAAACAAACAAACAAACAAACAAACAAACAAACAAACAAACAAACAAACAAACAAACAAACAAACAAACAAACAAACAAACAAACAAACAAACAAACAAACAAACAAACAAACAAACAAACAAACAAACAAACAAACAAACAAACAAACAAACAAACAAACAAACAAACAAACAAACAAACAAACAAACAAACAAACAAACAAACAAACAAACAAACAAACAAACAAACAAACAAACAAACAAACAAACAAACAAACAAACAAACAAACAAACAAACAAACAAACAAACAAACAAACAAACAAACAAACAAACAAACAAACAAACAAACAAACAAACAAACAAACAAACAAACAAACAAACAAACAAACAAACAAACAAACAAACAAACAAACAAACAAACAAACAAACAAACAAACAAACAAACAAACAAACAAACAAACAAACAAACAAACAAACAAACAAACAAACAAACAAACAAACAAACAAACAAACAAACAAACAAACAAACAAACAAACAAACAAACAAACAAACAAACAAACAAACAAACAAACAAACAAACAAACAAACAAACAAACAAACAAACAAACAAACAAACAAACAAACAAACAAACAAACAAACAAACAAACAAACAAACAAACAAACAAACAAACAAACAAACAAACAAACAAACAAACAAACAAACAAACAAACAAACAAACAAACAAACAAACAAACAAACAAACAAACAAACAAACAAACAAACAAACAAACAAACAAACAAACAAACAAACAAACAAACAAACAAACAAACAAACAAACAAACAAACAAACAAACAAACAAACAAACAAACAAACAAACAAACAAACAAACAAACAAACAAACAAACAAACAAACAAACAAACAAACAAACAAACAAACAAACAAACAAACAAACAAACAAACAAACAAACAAACAAACAAACAAACAAACAAACAAACAAACAAACAAACAAACAAACAAACAAACAAACAAACAAACAAACAAACAAACAAACAAACAAACAAACAAACAAACAAACAAACAAACAAACAAACAAACAAACAAACAAACAAACAAACAAACAAACAAACAAACAAACAAACAAACAAACAAACAAACAAACAAACAAACAAACAAACAAACAAACAAACAAACAAACAAACAAACAAACAAACAAACAAACAAACAAACAAACAAACAAACAAACAAACAAACAAACAAACAAACAAACAAACAAACAAACAAACAAACAAACAAACAAACAAACAAACAAACAAACAAACAAACAAACAAACAAACAAACAAACAAACAAACAAACAAACAAACAAACAAACAAACAAACAAACAAACAAACAAACAAACAAACAAACAAACAAACAAACAAACAAACAAACAAACAAACAAACAAACAAACAAACAAACAAACAAACAAACAAACAAACAAACAAACAAACAAACAAACAAACAAACAAACAAACAAACAAACAAACAAACAAACAAACAAACAAACAAACAAACAAACAAACAAACAAACAAACAAACAAACAAACAAACAAACAAACAAACAAACAAACAAACAAACAAACAAACAAACAAACAAACAAACAAACAAACAAACAAACAAACAAACAAACAAACAAACAAACAAACAAACAAACAAACAAACAAACAAACAAACAAACAAACAAACAAACAAACAAACAAACAAACAAACTGTAGCGGTTACCATGTTTAGTTTAGTAATTGATATCCAATGTTATTTAGAATTACTTATATTGTAAACACTACACATTTCATAACCTCTTACATAATATTTTCTCGTTTGACATTTCAACCTATCACATTCATACTTCATTCACATAGACAACAAACGAGGAATAATATCATTATCTATGGCTTAACATGACTAACAAAAATATATTTACAACTATTACTTATTTGCTATATTTACAACACACATAATATCTACAAACATATTTAACAAATCTAACAATTATATTTACACTCCACATCTATTAATTAAAATGTAAATGTTAATATGTGGGAGAAACGGAGCGTGCGTTCAGACAGTGAATTGAAACACACATGATT
Organism: Agrochola lychnidis; assembly: GCA_963680765.1. Taxonomy (NCBI): domain Eukaryota; kingdom Metazoa; phylum Arthropoda; class Insecta; order Lepidoptera; family Noctuidae; genus Agrochola; species Agrochola lychnidis. The sequence goes on along the minus strand of OY796873.1, from coordinate 11,950,441 downwards.
TGCAGAAAATCATTCCAAGGGTTCAGCGACCTCAGCTGACCTCAGTGCACGATCTCATCTGGATTCGAACGCACGGCTCGCTAAACTCCGAAATCTAGACTTCCACTCCATCGCAGCGCTGCTCGGTAGCCAGCACCGGCCAACCACGGCGTACCACCCAGCCTGCAATGGCATGGTCGAACGCCTACACCGCCAGCTGAAGGCGGCCATCCGATGCCACACGGACACCAACTGGTCCGAGGCTCTTCCTCTGGTGCTGCTGGGCATCCGCAGCGCCTGGAAAGAAGACATAAAGGGGTCAGCAGCCGAGTTAGTCTATGGGGAGCCACTTAGACTCCCAGGGGAGTTCATCAATCCTTCACTCACCGGCACCGTAGACTACACCGACTTCGCGGCGAGACTCCGACATCTAATGGCGAAGCTGTCACCAGAACCGGCGAGTCGACACGGCGAAAAACCGTTTTACGTGCCCAGCAGCTTGGCGACAGCAACACACGTTTTCTTACGTCATGACGCCGTGCGCCGACCACTCGACCCACCTTACACCGGGCCATTCAAGGTGCTGCAACGGGGCGAGAAAACTTTTAAAATTGAGGTAAAAGGGAAAGAAAGTACCGTCACAATAGATAGGTTGAAACCCGCTTACCTCAATAATGAGAGCAACACGCCTAACTCGCCGACACCAACAGACACGCAGGTAGCTCCGCCAACAGACGCTACCGTCAAAAGAAAAACTCGTTCCGGGCGAACGGTACATTTCCCGGACTACTATCGCCCGTAATTTACCAACCACGGTCTCAGGGGGGGAGTAGTGTAGCGGTTACCATGTTTAGTTTAGTAATTGATATCCAATGTTATTTAGAATTACTTATATTGTAAACACTACACATTTCATAACCTCTTACATAATATTTTCTCGTTTGACATTTCAACCTATCACATTCATACTTCATTCACATAGACAACAAACGAGGAATAATATCATTATCTATGGCTTAACATGACTAACAAAAATATATTTACAACTATTACTTATTTGCTATATTTACAACACACATAATATCTACAAACATATTTAACAAATCTAACAATTATATTTACACTCCACATCTATTAATTAAAATGTAAATGTTAATATGTGGGAGAAACGGAGCGTGCGTTCAGACAGTGAATTGAAACACACATGATTTGCAGAAAATCATTCCAAGGGTTCAGCGACCTCAGCTGACCTCAGTGCACGATCTCATCTGGATTCGAACGCACGGCTCGCTAAACTCCGAAATCTAGACTTCCTCAAAGCCCTAGATCTCTCTACGTTACCTTCTGTCGTTTGTGTGATATCTGTTTCTTCTGTACATCTTGTCCTTAGTCGTCTTCATTGTGTTGTACCTTTATATGTTAAGGAAGTGCCGAGGTAGGCCATAATACAAGTCATATACGTCCAAAGTAGTTTTTATTGTGCCTATTCCCGTAACACCTCATTGGTGACCCCGATAAAGAACACAGAAGCCATCATGCCGGCCGGAGCAGGAGCGATGACTGGAGGAGCGACAGCAGAGAAGCAGGACGTCTGCAGAGTCAGCGTGAAGCTGCCGCCATTTTGGCCAGAGGAGCCAGCACTTTGGTTCGCCCAGGTCGAAGGTCAGTTCACGATCGCCGGTATTACTGCAGACAGTACTAAATTTTATACCGTCGTGGGCCAGCTGGACCACCGTTATATGGTGGAAGCGAGGGACATCATAGAGAACCCGCCGGCCCAGGACAGGTACGTGATGCTGAAGGCCGAGCTTATACGTAGGCTCTCGGATTCGCGCGAAAAAAGGGTGCAGCAAATCCTCACCCACGAGGAGCTAGGCGACCGCAAACCCTCTCAATTTTTGCGACACCTTCAGACTCTGGCCGGAACGAACGTGCCGGAGGCTTTTCTGTCCACGTTGTGGGCGAGCAGATTGCCAACCAACATCCAGACGGTGATCGCGTCGCAGCCTAATCTCGCTCTCCAGTCAATCGCAGATTTGGCCGACCGCGTGCACGAGATCGCGCCAGCGCCCGCACCGGCGCTCACATCACCTCCCGCCGTGGCAAGTACAAGCACCTGCAGCGAGATCAGCGAGCTGAAACAAAGCATAGCGGAATTAACGAGACAGGTGGCGGCTCTGCAAACACGTGGTCCGGTGCATCACCGCTCGCGATCGTCAGATAGGTTTAGGCGTGGCAGCAGAGATACGACCCCAGGCCGGCGTAGCCGCTCAATCTCCAGAAGCCCGTGGAACGAGGAGCACTGCTGGTACCACAACAATTTCGGCAGTAAGGCCAGGCGGTGTAACTCGCCTTGTACGTTCGCGGGAAATGCCACCGGCAGCCGGAAGTAGCGGCAAATGGCTGCCCCAATAAACCACGCCGCCTATTCGTGACTGACCGGGCAACTAAAACCACGTTTCTAGTGGACACAGGGTCCGATCTGTGTGTGTACCCACGTACAGCACTACAGCAGCGGCGCAGCAAAACGACTTATCAGCTTTTCGCGGCCAACGGTACCGCCATTGACACATACGGTTGGGTCGAGCTCCACTTGAACTTAGGGCTCCGCCGTGTTTATTCGTGGAAATTCGTGGTCGCGGACGTCACAAAACCCATCATAGGCGCAGATTTTTTGGCACATTACAACTTGCTCATAGACTTGACACATTACCGCCTCATCGACGGGCTGACCCAGCTGTCCTCCACGGCATCACCAGCGGCCGGTTCAGCAGCAGACATTGCCTCAGTCAAGTCCATTGGTGGTAGCACGGAGTATCATGAGCTCCTTCGGCAGTATCCGGAAATCACGCGCCCTGCGGGAAAACAAAGACAGGTTAGTCACAATACGGTACATCACATCCGCACAACCCCAGGTCCGCCCATTTTCAGTCGACCTCGCCGACTCGCACCGGATAAGCTCAAGGTCGCTCAGAAGGAGTTCGAGGCGATGCTAGCGAACGGCACGGCACGACCGTCTGAGAGCGCATGGTCATCCCCTCTCCACCTCGTTCCCAAAAAGGACAACAGCTGGCGGCCATGTGGAGACTACAGGGCACTAAATGCCCGCACCGTCCCGGACAGGTACCCCATTCCGCACATACAGGATTTCTCTCATCAGCTGGCTGGCAGCAGAATTTACAGTAAAATTGACCTAATTAAAGCGTACAATCAAATACCTGTCCAGTCAGCTGACATCCACAAGACTGCGATCACCACACCGTTCGGGCTGTATGAATTCCCATACATGACATTCGGTCTCAGGAACGCAGCACAGACGTTCCAGCGTTTCATGGATGAAGTACTCCGTGGTCTGTCATTCTGCTACTGCTATTTAGACGACATTCTCCTGTTCTCAGAGACGGCAGCCCAGCACACCGAACACCTGCACCAACCCCTGAAGCGTTTGTCCGACTATGGCATCCTCATCAACTCTGCAAAGTGTGAGTTTGGCCGGACCTCCATTACCTTTCTAGGACACGAGCTGTCCGCAGAAGGTGTTCGTCCCCTGCCGGAGAAGGTACAGGCGATCCAGGACTACCCAGCTCCCAAGACCGTCAAGGAGATGCGTCGCTTCCTGGGTATGTTCAATTTCTATCGTCGCTTTGTACCAGTAGCCGCTCGCTTGCAGTCTCCGCTTAATGTCGTTCTCGCAGGGCCTAAAACAAAAGGAAACCAGCCAATTAGCATGACACAACAAATGCTGGACGCTTTCGCTGCTTGCAAACATGGTTTGTCCCAGGCTACATTGCTAGCGCACCCAAACCCCAACGCTGAGCTTGCCTTGTTCACAGACGCGTCGGACACCTCAATAGGCGCAGTACTGCAGCAGAAGGCTGGGGATACTTGGCAGCCACTGGCATTTTTCTCCAGACGTTTGTCCACATCGCAGCGCAAGTACAGCCCGTACGATAGGGAGCTCTTAGCCATCTACGACGCAGTCCGATACTTCCGGCACATGGTGGAGGGCAGGCACTTCACCATATACTCGGATCACAAACCCCTGTCATACGCGTACGCACACAGCCGGGAAAATTGCTCACCGCGACAGTTCCGCTACCTGGACTACATAGCCCAGTTCACCACGGACATCCAGTTTGTCGCAGGCAAGGACAATGTTGTAGCGGACGCACTGTCGCGTCTGGAGGCAATAACATTGCCAACCTTTGATTACACGGCCCTTGCACGTTCCCAGGAGAGCGATACTGAGCTGCAAGGTTACTTGAAGAGCAACACCACGTCACTTAAGCTCCAAAGAGTGCGCTTCCCGGACTCACATGTGGAACTACTCTGCGATGTCTCCACCAGTAACACCCGCCCTTATGTTACAGAGCCCTACAGAAGGCAGGTGTTCCAGAAGCTTCACCAGCTGAGCCACCCTGGCAGACAGGCCACGGTCAAATTGATTTCCTCACGCTTCGTTTGGCCTGGCCTGAAGAAGGACTGCAGGGCCTGGACCAGAGAGTGCATAGAGTGCCAGAGAAATAAGGTCTCGCGGCACACATCCTCTCCCACCTCTCCGTTCCCTGTTCCTTCCCAACGTTTTTCCCATGTCCACATGGACATAGTAGGGCCACTAAACGTTTCTAATAATTACAGATATTGCCTCACCGTCATCGACCGCTTTACTCGCTGGCCTGAGGCATATCCCATCGCCGACATCACG